>CM060690.1:87421601-88901601 GCA_030686995.1 Artemisia argyi
TTACTTATGAGGACTAAAGTCTGGGGTTACCAGTGATGTAGTTTGATTTGTCATTTCAGTGTATGGTGTAGGATGAGGCTTACTTTTATGTAGGAAAGGTATGGTAATAGTCGAATATCAAAGGAAATTGATATAGCAGTCGGATATTAATAGGAATTGATATAGTAGTTGAATATCAAATAGAACTTGATATAGTTGTCAAGTATCAATAGCAATTGATATAAGAATCGAATCATGGAATAAGCGTTGAACATGTGGTTGGACCAAGTCCTGTTTGAATTGTACGGCTGCCCATGCATATGGCTACATGGCTTCGCAATGAGTTTGGTACGACTGCGCATGCGTATGGTTACATGGCCCCGTAATGAGTTTGGTACGACTGCACATGCATATGGTTACATGGACTCGCAATGAGTTTGTTTGTTATTGCACTATCATTATGAAAACCAAAATGTAAACCTCGTACTAATGGAAATTGGGATAGTCGTTGCAATCATAGCCTAGTAGGTAATCTGTTGTTGTATCTAGTGTTTATTGACTTCATACTTATGTTACTTCGGATATAATTAAGCCCACTTGTTTATAATTCTTTATTTACATAGAGAGGCATCCCAAACAATGTAACTAAAGGAATATAAACGTATGGTTCGATGATTTATAATTTCTTTATTTAAATGAAAAGGCATCCCAATCCATTCAAATAAGGATATTATAAATCATCCTACTCAAGAATTCCCGACACAACATTCATACTTAGCCGGTGAGTTACAAGGTAGTGTATTACGAGATGATACTGGTGTTCCAAAAGTACAAGATGAATATTCAAACTTGTAAAGCTGATGAGGGTACTTGTGGTGTAACTAAGGATGATTTGAGCTTTAAAAGTGAATCAAGATCTGTTAATGAGCTTGTGTTTGTAACGGTTGTGAAGATAATGATGTGATATGTTGATGAACAAAAGTGTGTAGTGTATGCTTAACATTAATACTCTTAGGTATAGATGTTGAGTTTGTTTTGAAAATCTTAAGAGATTTTAAAGGTTTATGATGGAGTGGTATCCATAGGACCTAAACAGGATAGTACTTCTACAGGATGAAGAGAATAATTGATAACTATCCCAAGATAGTAGTTCGGATTATCTCATAAATGAAAATTTTCAAGAATGAATTAAGGTGTTAAGATCTTGCTGAGTGGTAAGACACTATCGTGTCTCTAGATTGTTTTAATGTATTCTGGTGGTTTATCGTGTTCATGTAGGAAATCAATCTAAACATAACCCTAGTACAACTATTCTCAGTATTTAAAAATTTTAAGTCGAATATAGTTAGTCAGACTATATTCCACTGTCCCTAGGTTAAATATAGGTGACTAGTCTATATTTAGCCAAGGTTCGATAAAATTTTCAAATACCTAAATTAGGTATACTTTTGATATGTCCGTTGCTTTCGGGAAACTGTCCGCTAAACAAAGGCGATGTCAAACAATTCAGTTGCAAGTCCCGCCCATACAAGACTTGTAACCTATGTTTTCATATTCTTTTGCATAGAAGATAGTAAGGGTAGGTACGTATGGAAAGGAAGTTTTAAGTAGTTCTAAAATAGAACATACTTGGCCAGGATCACGAACTTTTAATAATGAAGGTTTCAGAAGAAAACTTTGATGAATGTAGAGCTGAACTTCAGCTTTGGTAGGTGATGGATTTGTTTGTCCTTTAGAAATCTCATATTTCTTGTTTTGAAATCGATAGATTGTGACGGGTTTTTGATATCATAAGAAATGATATTGATGATGTGATGGAATAATTCTAGAGACCATTTGCACAAAACACAATGTCTCGGAAGTAGGTTAGACCATTGTGCAATTCACAATGTCTGGGAAGTAGGTTAGGCCATTGTGTGACTCAAAACATTTGAGAAATGATTAAGACCATTGTATCATACCATGTCTTGGAAAATGAATGAGACCATTGTATCTCACAATGTCTTGGAAAATGAATGAGGCCATTGTATCTCACAATGTCTTGAAAAGTGAATGAGACCATTGTATCTCACAATGTCTTGAAAAATGAATGAGACCATTGTATCTCACAATGTCTTGAAAAATGAATGAGGCCATGTCTTGAAAAATGAATGAGGCCATTGTATCTCACAATGTCTTGAAAAGTGAATGAGACCATTGTTTAGATAAATGATTGAAAATAAACCGAGTTTATATATCAATATACTAATATGTTCATGTAGTATAGAATGCCTAGTGTGTATATATGAATATACTTATATGTTCATGTAGCATAAAATGCTTACGGGGAAATGCTCAATTATGTTAAGGGTACATATATCAATATGCAATTATGTTTGTGTAGCACAAAAATGTCTACGGGGAAATGCTCAAAATGGGTATATATGAATATACTAATATGTTTGTGTATCATAACATGCTTACTAAGTCCATAATCGTCTGGAGGATGGAAGACACGGAAAGCAGAAGGCTATAAAAATGCTTTTGTTTGTGAGAGTAGTTATAGTTTAGGTCTCAATTAGACCCGTTTCTCTATAACCATGGCTCTGGTACCAATCTGTAACACCCCCAATTCATGGTTGCAGCGGAATTCAAACTGGGTGTTACTCGACGGCACAATAGTCATAATAATAGAAAACGAACTCCAATTGAGTCGTTTTGAAAGATTTATCATTCAAATTGTATAAATATCAGAGGTTACAAAATGAGGTCCCAAATGGTTCCATGTTTACAAATCACATTAAATGAGTTTTTAAATGATAATAAAATTTATAGCCCTCTTGAGTATCCGTGCCCTTCCGTGCCATCCTTGATCGTCATAAACCTGAAATACATGCTTGAGAGGTCAACACAAAGGTTGAGTGATATTCATAGAGTTTGTTTAATGTTTGAACACAATGTGTTGGTAGTTAAATCATTGAACACAATAATCATAGTGTTTGTAGTTAAATCGTTTGAACACAATATGTTGGTAGTGTGAGCTATAGACTCACACCAATGTTTGGAAAACAAAGATGGGCTACGTTGTTATATGCCCGGAAAGGTTATTAATTCACTAAGCTTATGACACCAAAACGTTAACGTGTACCAATATCGATCGGCAGATTTATCCCGGTAGGTACTTTGCCGTCATACCTAATGTCTCAAATATTAATGCATTTGTTTGAACTTAGTCAAAACAAATGGGATTCGTCAATCCCAATAGGCCTATTTACAATATTCGCGCTCACTTGCAAGTAACCCTCGCAAGTGATTAAATGGTTCGTAATAAGGGATCTTGGTTTGGCAAGGATGTTACTTAGTGATAATAAAACATAGTCGAATAGCATACAGTAGAAAGCATTGTGTTCGAGTAGAAAAATAATAGCATGTATTCCCCCCAAGGGTTTGTAAAACATTGAAGTAATGTAAAGTGGGGCTATGAACTCACCTTAAGTTAAGTAGCAAGTAGTGAATATGATGGTCGAATCGCGAAGGTTTCTACGAACAACCTATAATAGGATGTTGTGACTTAGGATCGGAGTAAAGAATATGAAGTAGTGCCTATATATATATATATATATATATATATATATATATATATATATATATATATATATATATATATATATATATATCTTGCATTTATAGTCCATGATGTGGTATGATGTATATTGTAAGTCTTTGAAAGAAATGATTCATGAAACATGTATGTTTTGTATATCGTTTATTACCGTTCGGGCCGACATAATTCAGAAGTCATGTTAGTAAGCGTTCGAGGAGCCAGGACACTTTAACTCGTAAATCCACAACTCATCTCGACGGTTTACATAATGAACTCCTCACATGAGGCTCCCTACTATTGTAGTAGTTGATGAAATATATAGATATAAGTTTTGATCCAAAAAGTTACATGTCCGATATTTGAATAAACTTAGGAAAGTTTATTAGTACATGAAGATTGTTATTAGGGGTAGTTTCATAAGTCTTGTATGACCATTTCCTCTTTGTAATATCTCATGGTTCCTTTTAAGTGAAGTAGATCCAAATTGCTTGTTCAAGTTCTCGCCAATTCCTTGTTTCATGTTTTCGCCTAAGTAAGCTTGTATGGTCATTTCGTCATGGCCTTGCCATGACCTTTGGTCATTGTTCCATGGTCTTGAGACTCAACCTTGGCTCTAGCCATGGTTGTGGTCTTGATTCTAGATCATAAGACCTCTTGTTCCTTTTAAAGTATAACCATAATATAGTGACTTTGGCCTAAAAATGGGCTGTTTAGAATTTGAAGAATTTTATCACTCGGAAAGCGTTTTCAGGGCTCGAGCTTCTTTCTTCCTGAATGAAAACATCGTTCCGGACAACTTTTGTGTTTTAACTTTTTGATGAATCGGATCAGAAGTGGGACTTTCAAAATCAAAATTTGATCAGAATGCTATTTAGGCAGTTTTGCCGGAAATCTTTGGTAACTTCAAATGGGCGTAACTTTTGACTCGTATACTCGTTTTGGGTGGTTCAAATTGCTATGGTTTCCTTGTTAAGTCCTCTAATGTAATATGTAATAATCCAATATCATAATTTTTCCATTTTGATCAGGTCTTACCAAGAAAGTCACTAGTTTGCTTGTTTTAATAACTTGTCTTAACAATCAATAACAATAACTTGTTTTGCTCACTTTTATACATCATGGACATAACTACAAGACATAATATAGCAAGAATAACATGTAAATGATATGAACATGATTAATTAACAAGAAGCATGTTAGGGTTTGGCTCACAACTTTTGGCTTTCAAAGATGAAAGGAAGTTAACATGTAAGGATAGGACTTTGATAGACTTGCTTCAACCCACTTCACTTCATGCAATCTTTCTACCCTTGTAATCTTGAAAGATGGATGATGAAGGTTGAGGTGAATTGAGTGGATTTAAACTCAAGAGATATCACCAAGTATATGAGGTTATGGAAGAGTTTTGGTGAATGATTATCTAACTAGGGTTTCTACCTTGAAGAATCACTTGAACCTTGCTATAATTTGGAAGGAAATAAGCTAAGTGTATGGTGTTGTGGTGTGTGGTGATGGACGGCACAAAGGAAGGGGGGAGGGAGTATTTATAGTCCATTAAGGAGGTTAGGAAGCTTACTAGGAAAGTGTTTCAACTTGGTGACCAAGTTGTAATTAAGTGATGATCTAAGGGTAATTTCATGAGATGAAGCCACCTATGGGATGACTCCCCCCCCTTAGGTCGGTTCATATGCTTGGAGAACAAGATGTGGACTTTTGATGATATTATCCAAGATACTTGGTTAGTTTTGACTCCGGGAAATGCCAACCGTAAATGCTTAGGCCTCAAAACGTAAAACCGGGTGTCGTAAAATTATGGAACTTGAAAGTATTGATAAACATGTCCATATAGTCCATAATAAAATATAAAATGAGTGGTAGGTTCTATCGGGTGCTAAAACCCTGCTAAAAACTGGAAACACGGGTCTAAAACGCGCAATTCGCGTAAAACGCTGAACTGGAAAACGTAAAATTCCAAAACTTTTGGAATTGTCATAAAATAATAGAAAATCATATTTCTATTGTTTATAACGTTTTATGGATATATCGGGATGCTGGAAGGACGTTTAAACCTAAAAGTAAATCTCGGACACGGCTTTGTGATTTTTGCAGAAATGATCCGACGAGCGTCAAACTCTCGGATTATCGTTAAAATAGTTTAACTTACGAGAATATGAAATAAAAATTTCTGAGATGAATAGTAAAAAGTGAATAGTAAAAAAATGAATAGTAAAATGTGAATAGTGAAATTTTCGGGAATAAAAGTTAACCTGAAATTGCGAATTGTTACATTATTGTAGTATTTGATAACAAATGTATAAGTTTTGATCCGAAAAGTTACATGTCCAATATTTGAATAAACTTAGGAAAGTCTAGTTGTACATGAAGATTGTTATTAGGGTAAGTTTATTATAACTTGTATCTCATGGTTCTTTAGGTGGAGTAGATCCAAATTGTTTGTTCAAGTTATCGTCAACTCCTTGTTTCATGTTTTCGCCTAAGTAAGTTTATATGGTCATTTAGTCATGGCTTCGCCGTGACCTTGGTCATTTTTCCATGGTCTTGAGACTCAACCTTGGATTTAGCCATGGTTGTGGTCTTGGCTTTAGGTCATTAGACCTCTTGGTCTTAGTAAATCATAACTATAATATAGTGACTTTGGTCTAAAATGGGCTGTTAAGATTTTGAAGAAAATTATCACTCGGAAAGCGTTTTCAAGGCTCGAGCTTCTTTACACCTGAACGAAAACGTCGTTCCGGACAACTTTCATGTTTTAACTTTTTGATGAATCAGAACAGAAGAGGGACTTTCAAAATGGCAGAATGCAAAAACAGTAGGTATGGGCAGTTTTGCCGTTTTGGTTTCGCTAACTTCTTATGGCCATAACTTTTGAATCGGGTACTCGTTTCGGGTGATTCAAATTGCTATGTTTTCCTTGTTAAGTCCTCTTTAACAGTAAGTAAGTGTCAAATATCAAAGTTATACTATTTTGGTCATGGTTCTCTATAAAAATCACTAGTTTGCTTGTTTACTTGTCATAAGTTAACATATGTATACCAATACTTGTTTTGTCCATTTTTAAACATCATGAACACAATAACAAGACAATATATAGTAAGAATGAAATATAAATAGCATGAATATGATAAGAAAGTATGTTAGGGTTTGCTTACAACTTGAGGCTTTCTAAAAGAAAGGTAAGTAACTAGTAAGGTACGGACTTTGATAGACTTAAGCTTCACTCTTGCAATCTATGATAAATCGAGGTTATTTGAAGATTATAACGATGCCTTCTTGAAGTCCAAAGCTATTTGAAGATTATAATGACGTCTTTTTGGAGACTTTAAAGTTATAACAACTTTTCTTAGAAAATTTCCAAGATTGAAGATCAAACACTAGTTTTCTTTCAAAAACTAGTTAACTTTCTTACAAAATATAAGAAAAGTGCCTTAGGTTTTAGGACTTGAAGGTTATAAGAAGGTGTGGTGCAAGTTTTCTATGTGTTTTAGCTTGGTATTTATAGGGTAGGAAAAATAGTTAACCATATATTGGGTTAGAATTTAACCATGGTTAGTTTAGACACTTGTAAACATCCTAGAAATCAATGGTCAAGATTTAACCACACATGGTGACTCCCCCCCCATATTGGTGGTTCATGAACTTGGAGAACAAGGTGTGGACTTTTGATGATATTATCCTACTTATGTGACTAGTTTTGACCCCGTAAATTGCTAACCGTAAATGATTAAGCCTCAAAACTTAAAACCGGGTATCGTAAAAATATGAAACTTGAAAGTATTGTTAAACATGTCAATATACTCTATAATGAAATATAAAATGAGTGGTAGGTTCTATCGGGTGCTAAAACCCTGCTAAAAACTGGAAACACGGGTCTAAAACGCGTAATTCGCGTAAAATGCTGAACTGAAAAACGTAAAATTCCAAAACTTTTGGAATTGTCCTAAAATGAGAGAAAATCATATTTCTATTGTTTATTATGTTTTATGGACATATCGGGATGCTGGAATGACGTTTAAACCTAAAAGTAAATCTCGGACACGGCTTTGTGATTTTTGCAGAAATGATCCGACGAGCGTGAAATTTTCGGTTTATCATTAAAATAGTTTAACTTACGAGAATATGAAATAAAAATTTTGGACGTGAATAGTAAAAGTGAATAGTAAAAAGTGAATAGTAAAAAGTGAATAGTGAAATTTTCGGAAATAAAAGTTAACCTGAAATTGCGAATTGTTACAGTCTCTACCCCTTCAGGAAACTTCGTCCCGAAGTTTAGTGTGTCTAGGTCTCTTATCTTAATAGCGGCATAATAAAGCTAGGTTTAGAATAGAATAATATGGTAGTATAAGGTACGTACCCGTTACGTATTGCGGGCTTCCTTAGCACCCAAATAGTATGCTCGACCCCGAGGTGGACTAACATTGTATCCACGGTTTGGGTTATTTTCTTCAAGCATTACTGCTAGAGTCGGGTTATCCAGTACTTGTCCCTGTGCCCTATTCAACTTAGGACAAGTATCTCGGAAGTGGTTTGGGCTGTTGCATTCAAAGCATGTCTTTTGATTGTTTCTTATATTGCCCGCATTCACCGGTGTTACTTGCCTTGCCGTTGCTTTAAACTGATTTGTAAAATGGCTCTTCTTATTGCAATTAGTACACATTCGACAGGGCTCAGACCTCTGATGATGATAAGCACATTTAGTACACTTAGGATGTGGACCTTCATACTTTCCCTGATCATAAACTGTTGCCGCAAATCCTCTTGCTCTCTTATTATCAACCATTGTACCCTTTTGCTCGCCTGATTCACCTGCTCCTTTCCTTTTATCACTAATCTTCAAAGTTCCATTCCTAACCATCTCATCTGTTAGGGTCCCTGCTCTTAATATTGCACTTTGAATTGTGGGAGGTTCGGTTGTTTTTATTGTCCCACGAATCTCAGGAACAAGGCCATAGATGTACCTCTCAATCCTTTTGGATTCAGGGGTAACCAGATGAGGAACTAGTTTAGCTAGTTCATGAAACCGATCTGTGTAGGTTGCATGACCAGCCCCTACCATAGAGTGATGCCAAAACTCGTCTTCTAGTTTTTGCATTTCATTAACCGGGCAGTATTCTTCCTTCAGTAGTCCCTTAAAGTCGTCCCATGTCATGCCTACAGCTGCTTCTCTAGTCCTTGCTTGAATCTGCATGTTCCACCATGTCAATGCCTTTTCTGACAGCAAGCATGCAGAATATTTCACTCTCTGGTGGATTGTACAGTTACTGATGTCAATCACTGACTCCATCTTCTCGACCCATCGAGTATATGCCAATGCACCTCCTTTGCCATTAAACTCAATTGGTTTGCATGACGTAAATTCCTTATACGTACATCCAGTCCTATGGTTGTTGTTGTTGTTGTTGTTGTTGTTATTCCTTCCTCCATCATTTGTAGCGTCATTTATGCTTCCGTGGTTTCCCGAATTGTTCATGTGATTACCAACTTGTGTGACTATAGTGGGAAGTAGGTTTTGTAGTTGTTGGGCGATAATGGTGGAGACATCTGGATTTCCACCATCGTTACTAGGGTTACTAGTGTCATGAGCATCTCCTCTACCTCCACGTCCACCAGTTCTTCCACTATCATTACTAGTGTCGTGAGTAGCTCCTCTACCTCCACGACCACCAGTTCTTCCACCTCTTGGTGTTGCACCACCTCGGCTAGTGCTACGAGTTACTCTCTTTGGTGCCATGATATCTACAAGGAGGGATATTTTGTCGATGTCAGATATGAGGTGATATTCCTAGACTACTTAGTCTTAAATCTTGTCAATTTGAGTCAATCTTTGATTAATGTAAGCATGGTCACATATGTCTACGTGAGTCGTGACGCATTTATAATTATGTTGGCCACCATAATTATAATTGCTTCCTTTCACACGTATACATATTTACCAGGCACACATAACTCAACAATTGGTACTACATAATTGGGTAGACTTTCTATCATCTGCTCTTAAGTTGTGAAAGGGTAACGTAGTCTGGGTATCTAGAGATATGACGAAATGGACTAGTCACGCTTGTAGAAGGGTTTGAGTGTCGTACTAGGACATATGAACCACTTCTAGGTATTAGAATCATATAAAGTAAGTATAAGGCAAATCATCAAATCTCTACAGGAAACTAATAATCTTTATTTAACTTAATCTTATGTCTTATCAAACAAGAACTGTCACAAGATTAAGTTAATTAAACAATTATTACTTAGCTCTAAATTTTTGATGACTTGACTATTGTCTGGGGTTTCTCCTAAACAAACAATTAGCAATAAGCATATGCGCATGAAGTGTGTGTAAGGCAATATAAAGAGAAGAGTCTTAATGTTTATATCAGTTATAGTCTAGGCACTAAATGCAACCTAGTTCTCTATAACCAAGGTTCTGGTACCAATCTGTAACACCCCCAAAATATCGCAGCGGAAGACTGTGTCATAGGGGTGCTACTTCATAATACAAAGTACAAGGTATAGAAAACGAACTCTAAATGAGACGTTTTGAAAAGTTACCATTCGATTAATAAATTCCGAGTTACAAACTTGAGTTCCATAATACAATACATAAGAGTTTTAAGACATATCGAATGGTAAAGATAAAAGCATAAGTCTTCAAAACATGCCAAGCGACTCTATGCTCCATGCAACAGCTATCACCTTATAGACCTGAGATAAACATGCTAAAGTGTCAACACAATGGTTGGTGAGTTCATAGAGTTTGTCTTAAAATAGTTGAAAAGCCTTAAAGAATGTTCACACAGCAAAGGCATTGAGAATCCACTCAGTTACAAGTCCCGCCATAAGAGACTTGTAACCTGTGTGTTCACAACCCACTGCTACAATACAGTATGATTAAGACATGTATAAGTTCATCAAAACAATTAAGCAATTAGTCGTGAGTCTACTCTTCATCTCCGAAAACCTCACGTTTATGATGTATCCAACATTCGCAAATGTTAGGATGTATCAATAGCCTCAATGGTCATTCAAACTTAATTTGGAGCCATCGGAAGTCTCAATGGTCATCCAGCAACTTAATCTGGAGCCACTGGAAGTCTCACAATTAAATATAACGCAATCATGTAGATATGAAATCAAGTATAATGCGATCAAGTATAAGACAATCAAGTATAAAACAATCAAGTATAGAACAATCAAGTATAAATGTTTTGAGTATTTGTACAAGTAAGCAAGTAGTTGTGCATGTATCCCCCCCAAAGAGTTAAAACAAGTATGAAAAAGTAGGGGCTATGACTCACCTTAAGCTTAAGTGATGTGAAATGAAAGTGGTAGTCGAATCGTGAAAGTCTCTAAGAGCAGCCTATAATAGAATGTTGCGACTTAGGTTTTGAAGTAACGTCTAAGAATACGAAGAATTGCCCATATATGTCTTGCATAATGTTCATGATGTAGTACTTAGTATATAGCGTAAGTCTTTGAATATAAATGGTTTATGAAACATGTATAAGTTGTATATCTCTTACTACCGTTCGGGCCGACATAATTCAGAAGTCATGGAGTAAACGTTTGAGGAGCCAGGACACTTTAATTCGTAAATCCACAACTCATCTCGACGGCTTACTTAATGAACTCCTCACATGAGGCTCCCTACTATTGTAGTATTTGATAACAAATGTATAAGTTTTGATCCGAAAAGTTACATGTCCAATATTTGAATAAACTTAGGAAAGTCTATTTGTACATGAAGATTGTTATTAGGGTAAGTTTATTATAACTTGTATCTCATGGTTCTTTAGGTGGAGTAGATCCAAATTGTTTGTTCAAGTTATCGTCAACTCCTTGTTTCATGTTTTCGCCTAAGTAAGTTTATATGGTCATTTAGTCATGGCTTCGCCGTGACCTTGGTCATTTTTCCATTGTCTTGAGACTCAACCTTGGCTTTAGCCATGGTTGTGGTCTTGGCTTTAGGTCATTAGACCTCTTGGTCTTAGTAAATCATAACTATAATATAGTGACTTTGGTCTAAAATGGGCTGTTAAGATTTTGAAGAAAATTATCACTCGGAAAGCGTTTTCAGGGCTCGAGCTTCTTTGTT
The DNA here is from genome assembly GCA_030686995.1 of Artemisia argyi. NCBI lineage: Eukaryota > Viridiplantae > Streptophyta > Magnoliopsida > Asterales > Asteraceae > Artemisia > Artemisia argyi. The sequence goes on from CM060690.1 coordinate 87,433,268, forward strand.
CCTAAACGAAAACGTCGTTCCGGACAACTTTCGTGTTTTAACTTTTTGATGAATCGGAGCAGAAGAGGGACTTTCAAAATGGCAGAATGCAAAAACAGTAGGTATGGGCAGTTTTGCCGTTTTGGTTTCGCTAACATCTTATGGCCATAACTTTTGACTCGGGTACTCGTTTCGGGTGATTCAAATTGCTATGTTTTCCTTGTTAAGTCCTATTTAACAGTAAGTAAGTGTCAAATATCAAAGTTATACTATTTTGGTCGTGGTTCTCCATAAAAATCACTAGTTTGCTTGTTTACTTGTCATAAGTTAACATATGTATACCAATACTTGTTTTGTCCATTTTTAAACATCATGAACACAATAACAAGACAATATATAGTAAGAATGAAATATAAATAGCATGAATATGATAAGAAAGTATGTTAGGGTTTGCTTACAACTTGAGGCTTTCTAAAAGAAAGGTAAGTAACTAGTAAGGTACGGACTTTGATAGACTTAAGCTTCACTCTTGCAATCTATGATAAACCGAGGTTATTTGAAGATTATAACGACGCCTTCTTGAAGTCCAAAGCTATTTGAAGATTATAACGACGTCTTTTTGGAGACTTTAAAGTTATAACAACTTTTCTTAGAAAATTTCCAAGATTGAAGATCAAACACAAAACTAGTTAACTTTCTTACAAAATATAAGAAAAGTGCCTTAGGTTTTAGGACTTGAAGGTTATAAGAAGGTGTGGTGCAAGTTTTCTATGTGTTTTAGCTTGGTATTTATAGGGTAGGAAAAATAGTTAACCATATATTGGGTTAGAATTTAACCATGGTTAGTTTAGACACTTGTAAACATCCTAGAGATCAATGGTCAAGATTTAACCACACATGGTGACTCCCCCCCCCCCCCATATTGGCGGTTCATGAACTTGGAGAACAAGGTGTGGACTTTTGATGATATTATCCTACTTATGTGACTAGTTTTGACCCCGTAAATTGCTAACCGTAAATGATTAAGCCTCAAAACGTAAAACCGAAAATTTTAATACCACTTGTTATGTACTTTAACAAAACCCATGGCTCTAATACCACTTGTTGGACAATTACGATAACAAACCTGAACTTTGCTACGTTGGACGATAGATCACAAAATGTATCAAGCACAAGCAGCAGTTATGTGAACACGAGATACACAAAGATGTAAGCTAGAGGTAACACGCGAAACAATATACCCTCATACGTTTTCTTTGTTTACCAAAACTTATAACGTTAAGTTTACAAAAAAGAATATAGTAAATAATCTATATCGTAGTCCAAGTCGGTTTGCACAATCTCGTCCTCTCCGAATCTTTTATATAATAAAACAAAACCCCTATTGAGAATTTTTCATTTCAAAAAAATGGATTCATACCTTATTGGGTAATATTTTTTTAATTAGATTTTTTTTCTTCTAAATATTTCTTTTTTTGGCAAAAACCTAAACCTACAATCGTGACTTGAGTTACATTCCTTATGTACTTCTAAATACTATTGCTATTAGATAATTATAAATCATATGTCTATCATCATCTACGCCATTATATCATAATATGATATCATCGATCATCATCACCAACAAATCGTTTCATCATGAAACCAATCATCATTATATAGACGCTGATTTGATTTGATTTGATTTCAATAAAGGTATTTTTTTCCTTCTTCCCAAAACCCTAAATATAATTTATCTCTTTATTCTCAAAAAAAACTTAATCACACACAGTTAGACCACAGATCCTATGTATCATAATTACTTATCACCAAAGCCTCCCATCCTTATGATTGTTTTTGAGGAAAAGAGAAGCTGGATTGAATCAAGGAAAAACTGTTACTTTTAATTCGCCCTTGATTATATTGTAATAGGTATGTGATGTTTTGTATTATTTAGTTATAAATCATAAGTAAGAATTTGGAAAAGCACGATTGTTTCATTAATGCTTTAACCATTTTCCTATTGGAAAAAAGGTTACTTGATATTTGGATAACGGGTATATCAGTGTGACAAAAACAAGTACAATTGCCCACCCACAGTTGTGGCTTCCCTGGCAGCTATAGCCTAAATCGCCTTTGCAAAAAACCATAAACCACAACCCCTAACCACAAAAGTACTGGCCACATGTGACTAGGTATGACAGGTAACGTCCCATTAGGAGTATGATGCGAACACAGCAAAAAAATTATCACCTTGCTTCTTAGTCATTCATGCAGCTGTCCTTTTATATGTTTGATTAGAAAGTCAGCTTTTAAGGCCGAAAGCTTTGTAGCAGGGGGTGCTATCGCTAATACACTCTGGGTACCCAACGGTCCAAAAGTAAGTAGTTGTTGTTTTACCTTTATAGTAGAGAAGTAATAAGGTCTTAAATTAAATATATATGTGTCAGAGAGGGTGCTGCCATTAATAACACAGTGGGTGTTAACAAACGGTCTAAAAGAAAGTAGTTGTTTCACCTTTGTAGCAGACTAGCAATAAGGTCTAACATTACAAAGCTTTGTAGCAAAGAGGGTGATGTCAATTAAACACTAAGAGTTGTACATAATCAAAATTTGTAGTTTGTATGGCTGTTGAAGGTAGCCATAAAGGACCGACGTAATGACATACATGTAAAATTTTCAGTTTGAATAGTCGTTCAAAGCGGTCATTAAAAACACGTGTGGTGCTGTGATACGGATAGGACGCTAAACCACATGATGCTGTTAACCAAACTGTGTAGTGTTAATAGTTGTTCTAAGTAGTCACTAAGAATCACAAGAAGTAACAACATGCAATGTAGTGCGTATACATGTAATCAATTGGATGGTTTGTGTCTACACCCACAACGATATTTAGACCATATTTGAGCGGGTCAATCTCTTGGCTACACATAAAGGGTGCACTACCTTTTGATATTTAGACCATATTTGAATGGATATGAGAAATTGTTTAGATTAATTATATCTTTGCACCCGTTTTGACATATATGTGGTATATCTAGATTACAATGTTTACTTTAATGTAAATCTAGGGTAAAAAGAGTGTAGTAAGATTATTTAGAAATTGATTAGCCATCAATATTAGTACAGTAATAGCTTCCTTAGGTTCGTATAAGTAATAATGAGGTGGTTAGGTTAGTATGGGTTTACCGTTGGCAAAGATGCTGAAAACATGATACATAAAAATGTAGTCTTCAAGGTTTTGTTAAAGGGTGGAAACAAAAGCTATATATTTTAAACATGTCAAGTTGAATTTCACATGCTTTATTTCTATAGATTTCTTAAATGGAATATAAATCATAGCACTTTTATGCAATGTATTCTGAATTCAGTTCATAGTGAATTAAGTTGTGATTGTTAACCACTACAAAGGTGGCCTGGTCAGACCTGATTTTGTCACAGAACCTCTCAAGTATGAACTTCACTAGGCACATCTTGAGGTGGCCATGGAAGGGTCCTGAAACGGTAACAAGATATGCAGGTTAGGCTGCGTAGCCCTGCCCGGGTAACCCGAATAGGGAAAACCTCATCCATTTAGTAAAATCATGGTTTATTAATATAGCTGTGTGTAGGCGTGTCAAACGGGTTATCAGGTCAGGTTAAGAGCTTATGATCATGAGATTAGTGATAGTCATTCATCATGTTATAAGTGTTAGTGCTGGAATCTTTAAGCTGTTAATTTTTAATTAATCAATTGGTAGGTATAGCAACAGGTCAGAACGGGTGAGTTCTGCTAGCCACTACTAAACTGATATATGGACGTTGTATCAGTATTCATTAGTATGCTCAACCAAAACTTCTGCTTCTATCATACTGCAACAAAAGTAGTAGAACAGTCAACAGTGATTAGAATTTAGAACTAAGAAAATGAAATAGCAAGAGCCTAAGAGGTGATAAATGGGTGAATTGACATTTTAAGTAACAGGTCAAACAAATTATTTTTAAGTTTGGGTTAAAAATGGGTCGTTTGGCTATTTTTTTAATTGTGTATATAGTATTGTTACATAACTTATATATTACTAAACTTCATACGCTTTCTTTTTAAAAATATAATGTACACTATAAGCGTTTGAATGCACGTGAGGCAATTTGGACCAGATGTACCAATCAACCCATTTAATAATAAAAAAAAAAAGAGTTTTAACTTTGAACAACAAATTATTAGTTATGGTTACTGCAAAAAAAATTTAAATGCTTTTTGAACCTCTTATCTACAAACTAGCAACTTTAAAGGCTGTTTGGCTATGGCTCATGCAGCAGGTTTAATTGTTGGTTATGACCACCTGCTGCAACAAAATTAAGGCACTCAATGATGTTGTAAAGAATGTACTTGTGTGCTTAAAAGAGAATGGGTAAAAACAACATTCATTCACCCAGAAACACATTGGTGCATATTAGGAATTTCTATTAGTGATCTATCTTTAAGCTGTTGATTACAACAATACTACATTGGTGCATATTACGAATCTATCATTTGTGCTGTTATCTTACATCAATTTACAAACAATTATGCCAAACAAATGATTGACACAATAACATGAGTCCCTATTATTTAAGGATTGTTTGGCTATGGCTAAAATGCCAGAATAACTGTTCTTTGTTATTGCATGCTGAAACAAGATTTAAAGGGGCCTTTGACCCATTTCACAGTTCCTTTGTTAAACCTTTAAGTACAAAAATTGTATTGACCCATTGATTGAAAAAAAAATCATAAAAAAGGAAACTAATCTATAAATTCAAAAAATAAAAAATGCTTTCTTTTACTAAAATATAAGAACAAAACGCTATAAGCTAAAACCTTTTAAAAAATGCTCCTAAACTAGATGAGGTGAAACATGATCAAGCCTTTTCAGCAACATCTTACGAGTGTAACGCATGTTTGACTTAAAACAATTCAACATCATCGACTAAGACCAAAAAGACTTAAAAATTAGGAAGAAAAATAGATGGGATGGAGGGTTGCGGTGGTTTAACTAAAAAACAAATGACAAACTATGTTTTTAAGAAAACAGAGAGAGTTAGATAGTGAGACGGTAGAGCCTAGAGAGATTAGACTAAAGTTTAAGAAAAATTGGTAACATATGAATGGGAAAGTTTTTATACGGGTCAAACAATTTGTATTGGGTTGGCCCAATGTTTTACTTTTCATCCTTAATATATACATCACTAAGTAACAATTAGTGTATGAAATGTTTACAAAACTCTAAATGTAGCTTTTAATGGTATACATAGCAAATTGTTCTTTATATATTGGTTTTTAAGTCACTTGCATACTCATTTTGAAATAAAAGGAGTAGTGCTTATTTTTAATAAAATTAAATTTATGTGAACAAAAATTCTAAATATGAATAACGGGATAAGTATTTTGTTGTTGATAAGAAAATAACGCCGGATAACGGTTAATAAACGTGTTATTTTAAAAAATAAAATTAACAAATGTTAATGAAATATTGTATGTTTGGGGATATTTCTAAGTCATGACTATGTTATGGTTATTGTGTTTTGGAGGAAATTGTGCTAAATGCTGCAACGAAACTCAGTTATACTTAGTTGTATAATCATATTTACTGTAATTTGTTATATTTTCCATTCAATTTTAATTGTACAATATTTTTGAAATGAAAGTGCAGGTTCCAATGTTCGTGATGAATGTTGCAACTTCTGTAGGAGCAATCTTATCAACACAGATCTGGGAGGAGTATAATAAGGGTGGTGTGGCGGCAGAGCAACCAATTTGTTCCATCAGGGCCATTCTATGACCTTTTTTTGGTGAAGCGTAAGCATCCCTTACAAAACTTCAAATGCTTATGGGAACATTGTTTCACGAGTCACTGCAATGATAGTTTTGTAGTTGTTCTTCCTTTTTGCACTCATCGAAATAAAGGCCATCTAATATGTTTGATTTTTCCATTTGTCAATTTACTGCTAGATATAGCACTATTTAGTACATGTTTTTATTGATTTTTGGATGTCTTAGACTTTTTGGGCACGGTGCAAAGGAAGCATCCGTCATGGTTTTAGCAGATAATAAGTTTAGCACAATTTTGGTTGATGTTGGAGAAGGGTGCATCCCACTACATGTAAGTAACACTTAAGCTCTTATGACACCCAGAATACAGACTCATCATGGTTTGCATAAGCAATCCCACCGTGTAATGTATTGCAATGACTTTTAAACTGAAAAAAGCACATAGGCGCTTGTTTAATTTTTTTTATTAAGAAGGATTAGTTTGGCTTATAGAAGCATTTACAGGTAATTTGGTTTAATAGAATCCGGTTTTGCAAAAATTAGTTTTTTGTGTTTTGGTATACCAAAACTTAAACCAACTATTTGATTATTTAGAGTTTGAATGAATTAATAAATATCAGCAGCATGACAAAAAGTAACTTTTACTACTGCGTTTGGATTATTAGTCAAAATGAAGTTTAACATCTTAGCTTTTGAACGCAGCCAAAAGATACGTCTAACAAATAGAGTAGTTTGTAATTTTTTTGTTTGAATAAATAAATACGCTTTGCCCGTACACATACCCATTATAGACTATTTGTGTTGTATCAGTATACAAATAATAGATAAACATCATAAATAATTACTTATTGTTAGTCAATGCTTTGGTGATGTTAGGGTTCTGATACGCTTAGGTAATGTTAGGTTCTAATATAGATTATTGCTGATCTAAAATTAGGTTCCATCTTCATTACATATACAGTTGAGTTTCGATCAAACGCCTTAGGTTCCATCTTTATAAAATAAACATTTGAATGTTACTCAAATAAGCAAGCAACACTATATATCGTTATAAATGTTGAGTAGTTGACTAATAGTCGGGCTGCACCCGATGGTTATCTGGCCACACTATTAGATATATGTTATATTTTTTTTTAACAAACCGGATAAAAATCCTTTATCGTTGAATCTGGCCAAGAATAGTTTGACCTGTTATTTTACTATGAACCTGTGTATCCAGTTGCAGGCATAAGAATTTAGTAACCTGTTACTGTTTTTATTCTCATATGCATATGTTGATTTTATATCTGACCGTAACAACCTAGCTGATTTGTTTTTTTTTTCTTTTCCAGAACGTCATGTTGGAACGATGGTTCTAAAGTAAAGGTCTTGGTGACACTCATCAAGTGTTGCCATATTTCGTAGTCTCCTGGCTTAGAGAACCACATGCGGATGGTATAACGAAAGCTAATCCCGAGGGAATGACTGTTGATTTTGGGAAATGGAGTTCTGTAGTGGCTGCTAGGTTAGAAGATAGGGATGTTTGTTGCAAGGTAAACCACAAGTGTTTTACAGTTGTTAGTATGTAGAATCTATAACTGTAAAACTTTTCCTGCTATTGCAAAGCATTATTACTACGTGTATATCTGCTGTTATTTGTTTCAAAAGGTTTTACATTCTTTAAGTTGTTTACAACTTTGTATTGCTTAGCAAGTGTAATCACAAATTGATTGGTGTTAATGTAGGAAGCCTTTTTTAACTTTCAAGTTACCAGGAATGTCACACCCCCAATTTACCTGACTTGCAGCGGAATGGAATACCTGGGGGTGTCTGTCATAGCACCACAGTTACAGTTACATTGAACGACCTAAAGTGTCGTTTGGAAAATACTGCATTTGATCATTGAAATAATCCAGAGTTTACAAAATGAGGTCCCCAAAATGTGTTGCATGTTTATGAAAAACAAGTCATACTAGATCAAACGTTTACATAAGTGCATGAAATAATGATGAGACGCGTCGACTCCGCGACTCCATGAAGGTCCAAATGCAAGTCACATGAGCTACCTTAATAACCTGAAATACATTGCTAAAACGTCAACACGAATGTTGGTGAATTCCATAGGTTTGTAAAATGTAATGATGTACGGCCACCACAAGTAAAAGTGCAAGATAAAAATCTCATGAAAATTGTACAATAGCCTTAAGCTCATGACACCGAAGCTATGACTGATGAAATTCTATGCCCCTCCCGAATGTTCTGCCGAAACATTCAAATGTAAAAGACATGACATGCATCCGCTTACTGTTGGTAATCACTACCACGGATGGAGGCGTCACCCTCGATAGATCTATCCACTCACTCTCGCTTAACGGTAAATTAACGGTTCATGATGTTACAGGGGACTTATCACATGGCAAGGTAACTTAAGCAATGTACATGTTTGAATACTTGGGCTCGTACTAAAATGATTGATGCAATGTATTCCCCCCGTGGGATTTGAAAACAATCAAAAATGTTGAATTGAAAACGGGGCTATGAAAACTCACCTTAACTGATGAAACTGTGATGAAATGAAATGAACACCAATGAACAATTAGCTGCCGCAACCCAATATGATGGTACCATGAACATGTAATGAGCTGAAAAACAAGGCGCGCACACTAGCCGCAACCTAATATGAATGATGAACGATCTACTTTAGATCATGAAATGATGTTTTGAATGTCCATGCATATGTTTCCTATACCACTCTACTCTTTGAAAAACACTTGTGTTATCAAAAATATATAATCCAAGAATTTGGAAAAATATTGCTATTAGAAAATATAATAAGCTAGTTGTAATATATATATACTTATATATATATATCGTATGTTTCCATGTTAGTGTTGAAATACTCGGGTTGTAATCCTTGAAATATCGCCTTGAAATGATGAAAACATACTTGTAATAACTAATTCTTCATTAGTTATAAAGCTTGGTACTTAATATTATTTCTAGCTTATAAATGTACTTCGTAGTTTTTGTGCCACTTTTTATTAAAAGCTGTCAAATAGAAATGGTTTTAGCCGATATTCAAACGTGAATATCTTTGTCGTTACTTGTCCATTTTACTTGTTCTTTATGTCCACGGTTACGTCTTAGTATGTAGTGATATATTTTGGAAAGCTCGACTCCTCCGGGTTACGTCTAAAGTCTCTTTTTGTCCCATGAAAAACGTCCAACAGCAAACAAATTTCCAGAAAATACTTTTCGTCAACAATCTTGCAAAAATCATAACTTCTTCATTATAAGCTGTTTTTAATCCGTTCTTTCGCCTACGGATTCGTTTTTGAAAGTATTTTCTAAAAAATTTGCCAAAGTTCCCTTGGTGTTTACTGATTTTCCAGGTTTTCACAAAATGGGACAGCATGTCTAAAACATGCTCCAAATCAAGTTTTCAAGGTTTAAAACTAATTTCTACCATCACCAAACCTCTTGTAATCACCACATAGCTAATCTAATCCTACCATACACCTTCTTAGGGTGCCATGGACTCCTAACCAAGTTATTATAGCAAGGGGATTCATAACTAAAAAGTTAGGGTTTGTATGTTTCATTTTAGACAAAATAAAGGGTGGTATAGCTACTTGTACATGGTTTTTAGCATGATACTCATGAAATACATGTAAATATAAGATGATCCATGTAAAAATAAAGTTGATAACTTACTTGATAAAATTAGATGATTAGATGATGATTATGCTTGTTGTTCTTGTGTTTTTGTTGCTTGATTCTTGATTAGACAAGTATAATGAACAAGTTTGGTGCTTTAGCTTTTGAAAAATGATCACTTGATCTATGAATGATGGTTGGGTCGTGGGTTTGCAAGAGGAAGAAGAGATGAGCAAATTTTCTTTCTTATCTAAAAAGTGAATTATGATTCTAGGTTTTTGGTAAAGTTATGTTTTAAGGGTTTATTAGTATAAAACTTAGGAATTAATGCATAAGGTTAAAAGGGGTGGTCATGGGCCGGTTTTCAAAGGGTGAAGGGGGGGTAGGGTGCTTGTGATTTAATTAGAAAACCTTGCAAGAATTATGCACTAGTTTGTGTTATTCGTTAAAATCGGGTAACGGTTTTAATAGAAATAAATGTTCACGAAGTTAACCGGGATGAAATAAAGTCATAATAATGTTGAAAATATGTTAAAAATATGTTGGGTACATTTACTGAGTGATCGGGTGATTATTGTTTAGTTTTCACGAAAACCGTCGTTATATTCATACGCGTACGTTATAAATAAAATAAATTTCCAAAATACTGGGTAACTGAATGTTATAACTTTTATGATGTTAAAATGGATATAAAAATACGTCGGGACCATTGTGGGAATATTTAGATATATTCGTCGTGTATAAACCGAGTGTTAATGTTTACTATAATTACTTATACGTAAAAACGTTAAATGTACTGAATATAGAAATTTGAAAATCCTGAGAGTGGTATAACATGATAATGCTGTTATGATGATATGCAGACTATCTCCAGTCCGTATGCAGTGTTAAGAACACTAATGAAATGAATTCGCACCTAAACCAATCCGGTTACGCGAATTTGAATACCCGTAAACTAAATTTACGATGATATGTGTAATGCACGTGAATGATGAAATCTTTTCCCGCAATGAATAGTGTTCCGTGAATAGTAAAATTTCTGAATGCTTCTCGGAATGTCAAACTGACACCAAAAATGATGAATAGTAAACTGATGAATAGTGTTTGATGAATAGTGTTTTTCCAAAGTTCGGGAAATGACCGGAAATGACCTGAAATGGTGAGTTGTGACAGTCTTCCCCTCTAAAAGGAACTTCGTCCCGAAGTTCAGTTTATGTTGGTCTCTGAAAACATATTGGTGAAAAGGTGATGATATTCGAGAATTCCAGCGAACTCTAACGATAGGAATTCGACTCTGTTTCAACTGTTTGACCACACGGTCCATGATTTCTGTTGGTTCTCTTACAAGGTCTGAGATTGTCATTTGGGTTGGATCCCTTCCAATGGAATCACGAGTGACTCATCTGAAAGTCGTTTTTGGGGATCTAAAAATGTGAAATATGTTCGTGTAATCCTGTTGTTCTCTGACAATGTTCAAGTCTGACGGCCACTATGCCTTCTCTGTCAAAATATAAAGGGTCCAGTGTATAATGGTGTAACTTTCCAAGTTTTCTGAACGATAACATGCCTTTCCTAGGCAGAACTTTCTGCTAACTCTGCAGAACTTGAAGTTTTAATGGTTCACGACTTATTGAACTTGTAATTGATTCTTGACTTGTAGAAAAATTTCTGGTTATCTCATGAATGCCTACTGAACTAATGAGTTGAGCTTTTTCCAAGTTTGGCCCATCAATCGATGGTCTGCGCTTCTTAATGTTTTAAATGTGGTACTGGTAATATATACTGCTGAATTCTGCCAGAACTCAAGTTTGTATGCTAGTTGGTCGATTCTAAAATGAATCTTAAATAGTCCAATATGCTAAAGGTTCAACCTTTCTTGTTATCCAATTTGTATCATGCCAATCCAAGGCAAAGCTTTTAACTTAGTTTGTTCTCCCACTTTAATCCGGATGGTTTGTTATTCAGGATACCCAATCCAAATGATGTGTGTTATGTACCAACCTAACTTCTGTCAGTTTCTCGTTGTTGGTGTGATAACCATTGTTGTAGATGAATTTGATTTATGTTAAATGATTTGTCCAACCATTTCTAGGGTCAATCACTCATGCTCTGAGCATACTTTCCTATGTTTGAATTGTTCTGTCGCTTTGACCATCGGCCTGAGGATGATCGGTGATGTTTCCATCTAAATGGGTTTCTGAAGGAAATTCTGAAATGATTACATGAAGTCCAAGGTGAATCGGTTTCCTTAACAGGAAAATAACTGAAATGGGTACAATAAACCTTTGTGACTAATTCCACAACGTTCGGTCCTTCGAACTTGGCGTTATCTGAAAGCGATAGAATATAGGTAACAATTTGGTTCCTTGCGTTTTGTTCCAACAGATGATAAGACATATGTCCTTCTTTGTCTATTGGGTTTGGTCTCCACTACTGAAGTTCGTGATCAATTTGTGATGTTCCTCCTAATTCCTTCATCACATAATCCAAATATTCTCTATTGTCCAGTCACAAATCCTAAATGCATAAGCGATGTTGTAGGGAAATTTGTTCTGTAAATTTGTCTCTCGATTATGAGTTTTTGTTGAAATCCTTTTTCTGAATAAACGAATTTAGAAAAATGGAGCAAATGATTTACTAAGTAATATTTTTCCTGATGATTCAAAATTTCAGTAGTTATGAAGTAGAAAAATGTTTTCAAACATGTTGTGATTAAGACTGCTTACCAAAGTTTGATATCTATGTATATTTCTCATTGTACAATAGTGTTGCTAAAGTTTGACCAAAAAGGATCGCACTTGTTCAAAATAGGAATTTCAGAAATCATTTTTCCACAAGGTATGTGATTTATGTAAACGCATCAACTTTATTTAAAAGTGAAAACACTGAAAAGGATAAAATGGTAGAATAGGAAATGTTCGCTTAAATGCATAGATGTCTAACGCTTAGTTCCTGAGGTTGGATAATGTCTATTGATGGTTATCTGGCATAACTACAAGCATAGGTATTTAGACTAACTTAAGTCCTGAAATAGTTTATCGTTGTAATTGGCAAGACGAAGGTATCACCTGATGTTGTGTCGATGAATGTCTATTCTGTTTTCCCATGTAGATGAGGAGATATGTTCTGGCTTGATCCCTTGCTTGGTATGAAGGTGAGGTTATCTGAAATTTCTAGACATAATGCCTTAAAGGAATCTACATCGATATTCTTGATTCAAACAATTGTACTTTGTGAAAACTTACTGCAGGAAAATTCATGTATGGATGAGGCCATGTTTAAATGAAATGCTCTACAGTCTCAATTAGAAGCTTGGTTTATTTCTATTGTGTTGTCCTGCGGACATCTATATTGAGTTCAATCCTGTAGCTCAGTCTAGCTAGTACCTTTAAATGATAGAATTTGACAACTAAGTCAGGGATGGTGATTCAGATGGTCTCGCAGTATCTTAGGATTGTTGTTGAGTTATGAATTCTCTCTCTATATACTTCTAGTTCTGGTTAGTAGTTCTGTAATCCTTTCATTGCTTTTATTGTATAAAAGGAATCCTGCATGTAATTGATATGGAAAGTCTCTTCTAGGGAAGTCAATGGGAAAATCCAACTTAATGGCTAAGTGAGTGACAGGTAGGGTAAGTATCCAGGGATAGTTCGGCAAAAGGAATGTTTATGAAAGAATTCCTTTGTTTACAAAGCTTTCGAATGAAGATTGTTATTAACAATCCTTTGAAAAGGTAATTATTTCCTTCATGGCATAATCCTTCCTGAATTTTACATAGGTGATCAGGCTATGTACAATTGAGGACTAATGATGCGATGTTGGATTTTGTCAAAATATCATAACTTTCCTCAAAAGTTTTAGATGGTGTTCAACGCATTGTTATAAAAATGGTGTCCTGATGTTTTCTTTCAAGTAACATGAAAATTGCTTCGCGTAATAATAGTAAATACTTGGTGTAATGACAGAAAATCAATTTATAGGATGGTAATAAAATAGCTTACTTCAGAAATTTTTCTGTAAAACAGTTTCCCCATATGATAGTAAAATAGCTTGAATGGTGTATTGGATACGTGGGTGAATCTTGTCGAATGGTAATAGTCTACTAATTCGTCAAAAACGAAATCAACCTAATTCCTGATGAGACAATGCTAAAATGTTGCGAAACGATTGATGTCTGAGCAATTGGGATAAAAATGGAGTAAACGAAGGTTATGATTATCACCTAGGTAACAAAGGATAGATACTACATTGGACAGGAAAGTGCTTAATAAAACTAGGTTATGTCATCGTACTAACGGTAAGTACAAAAGGAAAGATACAACCCTAAAGGGCTCGAACTACGGTTTATATATTGAAACAAAGCTCCTGCTACTGAAGTATTGTTGTTATCCTTGATGTTGCTAATATCCTGACTGTTCTCTTCATCAAATCATAAGTGACCATGAGGATATATAGTTAATCAAAGTCATCATATTCACAACACATGAATATAATACATGAAAATTTCAGTCTACGTGAACCGATATCACAAATAGCACAACCATTTCTTACATAGTAGAGTCACACTTGATATATTTGTTTGTACAACAATCAAAAGACAACAAGTCCTTTAGACTATGTCCCACACCTTCTGTGGCTAGGATAATAGTAAAAGCTAGTGAGGATATAAGTCTGGTCCAGGGACTTCCTGGTGTCCCTCTGTGTGAAATCAGGTTTGTGGCATCATAAGGTCGAGATAGTCCTGAAGTGGTATCTGAAGTTGTGCATCTATCAAATCTTAGATAATGTAGGTTCTGAACCATTCCTGAAGAATCTGCGGATGTTTCTGTTGAGTCCGTGATATTGGTATTTTCTACTAGGTATCATCTAGTTCATGGCAAGTGGGAATGGAAAAGGAAAATGACAATGATGGTACTAGTGTATGGAATACTACCCTCTTTCGCGCTACCTCGCGACATCCAAAAGGTAAAACTAAAGTACACACTGTGGGAAGGCCAATAGTGTAATAAGTAACTGATGGTGGTGATAGTACCTAAGTAGTAAGTGCCCTACTACTGATGGAAAGAAAACACACTATCTTCCTTGCAATAAGCATCCTAATAAGTCCATTAAGATTAATTCTGAATACACTACCAAAAGGCATTCTATGTACGGGCTGAATGATAGGAAAACCCTGTTCCTATGGCAAATCAATAGTACTAATGGTGGTGTAAATGCAACTGGTGGTATAATGGTAGTGGAAGATGACAAGGCATCTTCAATGTCGGAATCCGATAAAAGGATGTCAGGGTGAGTATCTGAAGGCATGTCACTTGTGAACCAGGTCAATAAAATGATATACATATACGGATATGAGTATAAATAACTCGCACAGGGTATGTATAAAACAACATGTATCATGATTATGCACTTATGATGAAATGATGAGATGCTATGCTGATGTGGTTATAGTCTAGGGTCCAAGATACATCCTAGTTCGCTATAACCTTAGCTCTGATGCCAATCTGTCACACCCCCAATTTACCTGACTTGCAGCGGAATGGAATACCTGGGGGTGTCTGTCATAGCACCACAGTTACAGTTACATTGAACGACCTAAAGTGTCGTTTGGAAAATACTGCATTTGATCATTGAAATAATCCAGAGTTTACAAAATGAGGTCCCCAAAATGTGTTGCATGTTTATGAAAAACAAGTCATACTAGATCAAACGTTTACATAAGTGCATGAAATAATGATGAGACGCGTCGACTCCGCGACTCCATGAAGGTCCAAATGCAAGTCACATGAGCTACCTTAATAACCTGAAATACATTGCTAAAACGTCAACACGAATGTTGGTGAATTCCATAGGTTTGTAAAATGTAATGATGTACGGCCACCACAAGTAAAAGTGCAAGATAAAAATCTCATGAAAATTGTACAATAGCCTTAAGCTCATGACACCGAAGCTATGACTGATGAAATTCTATGCCCCTCCCGAATGTTCTGCCGAAACATTCAAATGTAAAAGACATGACATGCATCCGCTTACTGTTGGTAATCACTACCACGGATGGAGGCGTCACCCTCGATAGATCTATCCACTCACTCTCGCTTAACGGTAAATTAACGGTTCATGATGTTACAGGGGACTTATCACATGGCAAGGTAACTTAAGCAATGTACATGTTTGAATACTTGGGCTCGTACTAAAATGATTGATGCAATGTATTCCCCCCGTGGGATTTGAAAACAATCAAAAATGTTGAATTGAAAACGGGGCTATGAAAACTCACCTTAACTGATGAAACTGTGATGAAATGAAATGAACACCAATGAACAATTAGCTGCCGCAACCCAATATGATGGTACCATGAACATGTAATGAGCTGAAAAACAAGGCGCGCACACTAGCCGCAACCTAATATGAATGATGAACGATCTACTTTAGATCATGAAATGATGTTTTGAATGTCCATGCATATGTTTCCTATACCACTCTACTCTTTGAAAAACACTTGTGTTATCAAAAATATATAATCCAAGAATTTGGAAAAATATTGCTATTAGAAAATATAATAAGCTAGTTGTAATATATATATACTTATATATATATATATATCGTATGTTTCCATGTTAGTGTTGAAATACTCGGGTTGTAATCCTTGAAATATCGCCTTGAAATGATGAAAACATACTTGTAATAACTAATTCTTCATTAGTTATAAAGCTTGGTACTTAATATTATTTCTAGCTTATAAATGTACTTCGTAGTTTTTGTGCCACTTTTTATTAAAAGCTGTCAAATAGAAATGGTTTTAGCCGATATTCAAACGTGAATATCTTTGTCGTTACTTGTCCGTTTTACTTGTTCTTTATGTCCACGGTTACGTCTTAGTATGTAGTGATATATTTTGGAAAGCTCGACTCCTCCGGGTTACGTCTAAAGTCTCTTTTTGTCCCATGAAAAACGTCCAACAGCAAACAAATTTCCAGAAAATACTTTTCGTCAACAATCTTGCAAAAATCATAACTTCTTCGTTATAAGCTGTTTTTAATCCGTTCTTTCGCCTACGGATTCGTTTTTGAAAGTATTTTCTAAAAATTTTGCCAAAGTTCCCTTGGTGTTTACTGATTTTCCAGGTTTTCACAAAATGGGACAGCATGTCTAAAACATGCTCCAAATCAAGTTTTCAAGGTTTAAAACTAATTTCTACCATCACCAAACCTCTTGTAATCACCACATAGCTAATATAATCCTACCATAAACCTTCTTAGGGTGCCATGGACTCCTAACCAAGTTATTATAGCAAGGGGATTCATAACTAAAAAGTTAGGGTTTGTATGTTTCATTTTAGACAAAATAAAGGGTGGTATAGCTACTTGTACATGGTTTTTAGCATGATACTCATGAAATACATGTAAATATAAGATGATCCATGTAAAAATAAAGTTGATAACTTACTTGATAAAATGAGATGATTAGATGATGATTATGCTTGTTGTTCTTGTGTTTTTGTTGCTTGATTCTTGATTAGACAA
Organism: Artemisia argyi; assembly: GCA_030686995.1. Classification (NCBI taxonomy): domain Eukaryota; kingdom Viridiplantae; phylum Streptophyta; class Magnoliopsida; order Asterales; family Asteraceae; genus Artemisia; species Artemisia argyi. The sequence goes on from CM060690.1 coordinate 87,450,173, forward strand.
GTATAATGAACAAGTTTGGTGCTTTAGCTTTTGAAAAATGATCACTTGATCTATGAATGATGGTTGGGTCGTGGGTTTGCAAGAGGAAGAAGAGATGAGCAAATTTTCTTTCTTATCTAAAAAGTGAATTATGATTCTAGGTTTTTGGTAAAGTTATGTTTTAAGGGTTTATTAGTATAAAACTTAGGAATTAATGCATAAGGTTAAAAGGGGTGGTCATGGGCCGGTTTTCAAAGGGTGAAGGGGGGGTAGGGTGCTTGTGATTTAATTAGAAAACCTTGCAAGAATTATGCACTAGTTTGTGTTATTCGTTAAAATCGGGTAACGGTTTTAATAGAAATAAATGTTCACGAAGTTAACCGGGATGAAATAAAGTCATAATAATGTTGAAAATATGTTAAAAATATGTTGGGTACATTTACTGAGTGATCGGGTGATTATTGTTTAGTTTTCACGAAAACCGTCGTTATATTCATACGCGTACGTTATAAATAAAATAAATTTCCAAAATACTGGGTAACTGAATGTTATAACTTTTATGATGTTAAAATGGATATAAAAATACGTCGGGACCATTGTGGGAATATTTAGATATATTCGTCGTGTATAAACCGAGTGTTAATGTTTACTATAATTACTTATACGTAAAAACGTTAAATGTACTGAATATAGAAATTTGAAAATCCTGAGAGTGGTATAACATGATAATGCTGTTATGATGATATGCAGACTATCTCCAGTCCGTATGCAGTGTTAAGAACACTAATGAAATGAATTCGCACCTAAACCAATCCGGTTACGCGAATTTGAATACCCGTAAACTAAATTTACGATGAAATGTGTAATGCACGTGAATGATGAAATCTTTTCCCGCAATGAATAGTGTTCCGTGAATAGTAAAATTTCTGAATGCTTCTCGGAATGTCAAACTGACACCAAAAATGATGAATAGTAAACTGATGAATAGTGTTTTGATGAATAGTGTTTGATGAATAGTGTTTTTCCAAAGTTCGGGAAATGACCGGAAATGACCTGAAATGGTGAGTTGTGACAAGGAACAACAAGGACATAAAGTCAGTCTAAGGATAGCTACGTAAGTTAATTGTGTTCATTATTGTAGACATTTAGTCGGGTCTAATTCGATGTATTCATGCGGTACGTTATTAGTTTGTTATACTTCAAAACACATGTTATAGATCATCAGCTAAAACATCATACATTCATTTGAAGAATACACTTTATAATAAGAATGAACTGAGAAAAGCAAAAGATAAGTGCTTCAAGTAAAATGAGGTTTTTATACTTTGTTTTGATATCTCAAACCTCTAACCTTAGATGATTATATGACAATGCCAGCTTTTCTATACTTAGAAACGAGGGATTGGATCTTGATGTTTTCTTATAAGAGGCATTACTCAAGGCATGTTGTAAAGCTGGGAGGTTGCAAAGCGCCTTAGGAGTGACCAAAGAAATGAAGCAAGAACAGGTCCAACCAATCCATACAAACACATCTTTAGTTAACGCGTGTTGCAAAGCAGGAGGGATATGATTGTAAGTTTTCTTCTATATAAATTATTTGTATATTTATTGTAGTTAGGGTGTTGGGTTATATAATAAATACGACCGTGAGCGTGTTTGAAAGTTTGGTCTGAAAGTGATTTTTGTGATATATAAGGAGCACTAAGAATAATAAGACAAATTATCTGAACCAATTAAGAGACGCTTATGAAATTAGAGTAAAAGTATATCAGGTCAAGACCTAAATAAGAGGTAAATTGGTCTTACATAATCAGTTTTGTAACATTTTACTATCTTGAGTGCAGTGAGACTATTTCGAGTGCAGCAAGCAGAAAATATGATTAACGAGATGAAGTCTGCATGTTAAAACGAATTCTCAAAACATGCACAATAGTAATCCGTGGTTGGGCTTTCGCTTCACTTCCCGAAAAAGAATTAAAATGCTTTGAAGACATAAAAAAAGCCAGATTAAAACCAGACCGAGTTGTAAACCACTGGTTGATGACATCATTACTCTCACGAGCTTTAATAGCCAAAGACTATCGATACTCGGGCATTGAGCAAATCTATTCAGAACTGGTGGAGTTGGGTTTGACTATTGACATGGGGACTGCAATCCACTTGGCCCGCTGTTTGCGCAAGATTGAAAGAGGTGGTGGAGATATTACCCAAGCACTTCAGGAAACATATCCGCCTGATTGAAAGTCTTAAGATATATATGTTTTAAATATGTTCATTATTGTAGAAATTTGTCCGGGCCTAATTCAATGTATTCGATTGTACATTCTTAGTTTGTTATACTTTTAGAGTAAAGATCATTTGAGGACCAAACTTTTTTTACATACCAAGGGACTAATCTCCACACTCCATCTTCCCTTCATCTTTATTTGATATAATGGATGAGATTAATCTCAACAATTTAAAAAACCCACTTTCATCCTTTTTTTTTCAAATATTAATATCTTTCAAACCGTTAATCGTTAAGCGAAAAAAAATATACCGTTACGACGAGCATTTAATTATCTTTCTATAGATAGGCTAATTGATATATTTTCGACAATTTTTTTTTTTCGTTTTTTTCACGTTTTTTTTCGTGGCCGAAAAAATCATATATGATATTACATATAATATCATTTATGATATTACATATCATATATGATATGTAATATCATATATGATATTATATGTAAAATCATATATGATATTGCATATCATATATGATATGCAATATCATATATGATTTTACATATAATATCATATATGATATCATATATGGTATTATATGTAATATCATATATGATATGCAATATCATATATGTTTTTTTTTCCGGCCACGAAAAAAAAACGTGAAAAAAACATTTTTTTTTCTTTTCGAAAGTATATCAAACTGCCCGTCTATATAAAGATAATTAAATGCCCGTCGCGATGGTGTAATTATTTTCGCTTAACGATTAACGGTTTAAGAGATATTTAAATTATAAAAAATGGGTGAAATAATAAAATGCTTTTAATCTCAACCATTGATTTCCTTTTTAGACGGATGGTGGGGATGAGTCCCTTGATATGTGAGGAATGTTTGGTTTGTAGAATAACTCGACTCATACTTTTAACCACATTTTATACATCATTAGTTAAAACGTCATATATACGTTTGAAGAATACACTATATAAAAGGAGTGAAATAAGAAAAGCAGAAGACAAGTGTTTCAAGTAAAATGAAATTTTATACATTGTTTTGATATCTCAAACCGTGACCTTAGATGATTATAAAGGTGAAAATTTGTGTCCAAAATTTATTTCGTCGTTTTGGGTCTTTTCTAAAGTGATTCATATAATATGCGCCTGTTTGGCCTGTGCCCGTAGCCCGTTTGAACCGCGGCCCGTGCCCGACCGCCCCCCCCCCCCCCCCCCCCCCCCAATTTTGCCACAGATTATATCACTAAAATGGACAAATATTTTAGGACAACTTAAAATAGTAACCTGGACAAATAAATTGGGATGGAGGGAGTAAATAAAGTTTAAACTATTTGACCGATTAAAGATAATAAAAACCCAATCTACCCGTTCATTAGTCACCCTTAGCCAAATCCATTTTCATTCTTCTCGACATTCATCCTTAAGTGACACTTCTTATTAAGTGTTTGAAGTAACACTTTCATTTTCATGCTGTACTGCGAGGTTCTTTTACTCATGTCTATGGGTGACACTTCTTATCAGAGGGTACACAAAATCTTCAACTACTCACAATGAGTTCATCTAGATTGGCTTTAAATACATAAGCGTAATCAAGAAAAAAAAATACAAGTTTCCATCGAGCCACCACTAGCTAAATTGCTGCTTCCTAAAATTTTCAGTTTTGACTCATTTCAACTCATATATGGCAAAACCACTTTCTACTACTGAATTTAACTTTCAAAAACAAGACAATGGCACTATAACCCATTTCGGACAACTTCTATAGCAAAAAAACCACACTACGTCAAAGGAGCGAGTGTTCTTCACACCATCCAAACACCCATTCGCTATATACATATGTAGTTTGTTGTGGAGAATTAGAGGAACAAAATCAACAGTAATAATTATTTAAAATATAGTATAATGTAACTTTATTTTATATTAATACATAATTAAAAAATTTAGTCAAAATCCCGTGCGTGCACGGGCATTATAAAATAAAATATATCAACAACTATCAATAACTATTAGAAAATAAAATATACCAAATCATTATAAAATAAAATATCAATAATTTGTCGTATTATCTTGTCCTACTGATATCGTAATATCAAATGCTTAATATCGTAAAATCAGTTACTATGGTTACAAGTTTTACGCCATTGTTTGAGGGTGAAATGAGTATTTTCTAACTAGAGTAGAAATTGGTTTATATGGAAATATCAAAATTCGTTATGTTGTGATATGTTATGCAAAGAAATCAAAGTGATATTTAAAATAAAAAAAATTCAAATTAAAAAAAAATTATTTAAAATATCACATTATGTTGGAATTTAAATTACAATTGGTCAAAATATATTATTCAAAAAATTAGAGAAAACCGCTCGCGTACGCGGGCATTATAACTATTACTTGATACACAATTATTTACCCTTTCGCATGACAAATTAATTCATAATATTGACTAATATACATATAATTAGTTTGTGGTTTTGCTAATATACATAACAATTACAAAGCCATGAAATCCTATTGAAATTTTCTTTCTTAAACCTGTTCGATATCTAATTGCAAGAAAATTGTTTTATATTGTTTAAAAGGTGATAATCTATACCCAAAATTATAAAAGTGAGCTTCTGTGAGATATTTTGTACATTTACCCTTACTTTTCTTTAAAATTGACATGTATACGTGCTTTTCAAAAGTTAAATGGACATTCAAGGACAAACGTTTTCTCTCAATTGAAAAACATGTCAATTTTTTTTTTTTTTTTTTTTGGAAAATAATAATCATAATAATAAACAAAAAAAAAAAAAGGCTTTTATGAATATAATCCGTCTAATTATTTAAATATAAATGAAGTGTTAGGTTTGGGAAATTTTTTCTTCGTTTTGGATTTTTTCTAAAGCTAGTCGTATAACATGAGCCCGTTTTACCCGTACCTATATAAGCCCGAGCCTGTTCAGGCCTGAACCAGTTTGGATCCGTGGCCCGAACCCGCCGACACACCCGTTTTGCCACCTTCAGTCGATTGAATAAAGGCATCACACACAAATTTTAGGCTTAGAGACAAATTTGCACCACTTGCAACAGAGAGCATCTTATTTAAATTGTCAGTATGCTCATGTTGTATATTCACCATTTAAGCACTTTAAACCAAGTGTGTTTTGTTTTCTACTATACACTTCTCCAAAAGATGTTGTTCCGTCTTCATCACAAACCGGGCAACATATTAAATGGATGTCAACGCCCCTGCAGTCTAAATTAACTTTCGATGGGATTATCCCGTACATAGTATTCACCATTTGGGATAATAAATGTTTAGGATCCATTGGTCTTTGTAAGGTTAAAGAGCCTCACCATTTTGCAAATATGAAATGTTATATTGAAATGTGTAAGATGCAAATAAAGCATAGGTTGGACACATGTAACCAGCTGCCTCATTTTCACATAACCACGTTTTGTAAATTTCCTGATGACAACAATATAACATTTCAGATGAATGAGAAATTACGAGTAAAAAGTGCCCAAAAAACACATAAATTCCTCCAGAACGACAATCTTGACTTCAGAAATCTGAAAATAACAAATAACAATTCAGGTGAATGAGACATGTCGAAGATAGCCCCAGTAAACAGGGCCAAACAACACATCTTCCTCCAAACAACATTCCTGTCTCGAGCAAGATATAGTCCGAGCAGGGCCATCAAGTGGAATTTGGAGGCCCTGTGCGATTAGTCTAAAAAAGGCCCTTTAACAAGAAGAAAATTAAAGTAAAATCTGCAAACGATGATTACATTATGCGTTGCTTTTTATTATCGATTACACAGCATCATGTTTATTGTATTTTGATTTCCAGCACAGTTTTTTTAAGGTGTGACAATAATTATATTTTTTCCTTAGGTGTGACGATTGAGTTTTCAGAACATGTTACGATGCTCGAAACATTTTTCAATAATAGTAAAATCCAAAGTAATTCTACCTTTTTAGAGTGAAAAGCCTTGTAGTAAATTTTTATGTAAAATAATATATAAGACATGCTACAAATACAAGCAAAAAATAGAGTGTTTCTTTTATTTCGTTATGTAAAATATGGGCTTTATGTTTAACTTTACAGATTTTGTATAAGAACAAGGGTCTAAATGATATATTCTAAAAGCAAGAGCTAATTTTTTAGAAAAAGAAGTAATCTATAAGACAAATGAACGTCAGGGGCCCACACACAACATTTTTTACGACTTTGGGTCATCTTCTCTACCCAAATTTGCATCTCATCTTCCTCCATCAAAGTGCAATCACAAGCTTTTTTTCTTCTTGTTATAAGAATCTAATAGTTCATCTCATATCATTTCTTAACGAGATTAAGTCCCCCAAATATGATTTTACACTTATACTAAAGTTTTATAATTCTGAGGCCCCCCAGAAAAAGAGGCCCTGTGCAGTTGCCCTTCCTGCACATGCTCAAATCGGGGCCTGAGTTAGAGATACTAACTGTGGCTAGGGTTGTCATAAATCCCGACCCGACCCGGACCCGAACCCGAATAAGGATACTCGGGTCGGATTACTCGGGTCCAAAATCTTAGTCGGGTCAACCCGACGAACTCGGGTCGGGTTTCGGGTTTAAAATACTTACCTATTCGGGTTCGGGACAACCTGACTACCCAGAGTTTTTTTTTTTTTTTTGGTTCAATTGAAAGGCCCAAGTTAAATTAACTGATCCATGTAGTAAACTTGGCCCATTATCTATATGATTTTTAGTGTGGTTTTTGGCTTGAAAACTTTGTAGGTCTAAGACGTACATATCCTAGAGTAAACTATATCATCATATCGTGAGTCATCATTTCACATGAATTGTATACTTTAATAATAAGAATATAAGAATGTGTATGGAAATGCATATTACAAGATGGTATGTTTCTGATTTGTTGTTCCGAGACAAAAGAAGGTTATAATTGACTTGCAGAAGTTGCATATAGCCTGGACATCAATGTTGGCTTAGGTCCAACAAAAATATCAATGTGCAATTACTTACATGCTCATATGTTCATATACTGTAATATGTTTAAAATCTAAGTGATCTATTCGTTAAATCAAATACTCATTTACCAATTGCAAAGTTTTCTTACTTTTATTAGTTCATAGAAACAATTGTTACTTAAAATGATTTTAAAGACTAGTTTTGATATATACTATGACAAGAACAATATAATAACTAAGTAGACTTATGGTTCATATACAATTTATGAAACAAATTACTACATTTTAACTACTAAGTTTAAGAAATAAAATTATGTGATTTTGTAAATTAGACAAACCCGAACCCGACTTGACCTGACCCGACCCGATTTGACCCGAACCCGACTAACCCGAGTTCAAATAGGGTAGAGTTCGGGTGTATTATTTTTACCCTCGACCCGATTTGGACCCGACCCGTTTGACCCGAACCCGACCAACCCGACCCGAATAGCACCCATAACTGTGGCAACTAATTTTAACTGGTTGTTGGTCAAAAAATTTTGTTGTGTATCAGTATCGATTAATGTTTTGTTTATATTTTTGTGGAACGAATTATTTGACTTTGTTTAATTGACATGAAGTTAAAGTTGTTGTTGTTTATTAATATCACGTTTTAAGCATTATGTATGTTTAATGCTACGTAATGACTATTGAAAAATTGTTTTTCAGGATGTCCTTATTGATGCGTGGAATTGCGCCCTCGCAAAAGGTTTTACCTCTCAAGGGATCTTGAGAAGCTTGCAATTCCCACCAGGCAGTGTACATGTTCGTTGTAGTATAGTATAGTGACAAGTACCGGAGGATTGATCGTTCAACTTTATGAATAGTGTTAGCTAGAGTTAAAATTCTACTAAACTAGGTCTAGGGGTGAGGGATGATTCTTTTTGTATTTTTATATTTTAAATGAAAGCAAGTAAAATCTCGGGTTATGAAGGAGTGGGCGAAATTAGTTGCTAGTCAACTAACCCAATTAACTAAAGATGCAATCAAAATAAAATAAAATAAACTTAAACTAATTTGTGGTGTAAACAATAATAAGAAAAAGTGTGTTTACTTAGATTTCATTACTCCCTAGATATCTTTTACCGGTTGATTAGCTTGTTACAATTGCATGGATGACGGGTTATATTCCTTAATACTAGTCGTAGGGCCGTGCATGATCTTCCCTAACTCTATAGGCTTCAACCTCAATCCTATGTCGAGCCGACTAAAAGCTCCTAACATGGATCCCTGGAAGTTACCTATGCATTAAATATAACCAAGTAATCGTAGTACACCTCCGATCATGTTTCTTAAGATGTTCAAGCAAGTTACCAATTGGAAGTCTGCCACTTTTCTTAAGCCTAACATCGAATTCATTCATCCACAATTATAAACAAACCATCAACCAATAATTAACATCTAGGTTTCATTACATCTAAGCAAACACGAAAGAAACGTAGCCTAGAATGTTAAAGAGAAGACAAGCGTAAGATATAATCAAACAACACATAGACATATTGAATGATTTGGTAAAGTACTTATCTACAATTGAACATGGAAGAAACAAAGGGTTGAAACCCTTCAAATAGCTGGAAAATTCGTCTAGGGTTTTATTCCCTCAAAGTTGCACACAATGAATGAAATCTAGAAAACTATATATATATTTTGCAATCTGACGGCGTCAAGAGTTAAGTCTGACGCCGTCAACTCGCCACCAAATTAAACTCGTATTGCCTAGATCCACTTCTGACGCCATCACTCTATACGCGTTCTGGGCCGTCACTCTTTATGATAACTCTTGATGGCCTTGGAATTTTTGTACATGACGCTGTCAGACCCACTTCACAAAAGATTCTGGCGCGTCACGTGTATTTGATTTAACCACCCTTTTGTCAACTCATGACACCGTCACTAACAACTTGTGACGCCGTCAAAGGCAATTTCCAACATGCTTTTGAGACTTTGTCGTTTTTCTGCACTTTTTCGCTCCAAAAACGTCCAAAAGGCTTCCTTTTGTAAAATTCCTCCCAAAAGTACCTAAAATGACAAAAGGAACGATTTAGGGCAATATTTGATCAAATAATCTCGACTTTGGCCTTAAATGACTCCCCAAAAGCGGTACACTTTTTGCTTCATCAAATACCCTTACACTTGAGATTTGCTTGTCCTCAAGCAAATGCGCTTTTATTCTAATCAAAATACAAGTTAGGGGTCATTTAACACTAAGATAAAAGTAATTACAACAAATAATCGTTCCACTTCAACCAAAAACAAGCACGGAAAATATATACTAACACCTTACAAATAGTGTTTAGATACTCACATCTCTCGGGTGTAATAAAGTATATATCACAATAAGGAAATGGAAAACATCTCTCACTACCTGTCATAGCAAATAGATTACCATAGGCTTGGGAAAGGATCAAACCTCCACCACTTGGCGTAAGCACCTAGGATAAACTATCAAAGAGGTCTTTTAAAAGGGTTATAACGTAAGGTGGAGGGATAGGATAAACATGGTTTTGTTGGATAAAGGCAATATTTACTGGTGGCGAGTTAATCATCTTGGTTAATTACATGTACAATATGGCGTTTCTAAGCCAAGACTCGATTCGACTTAAGCTAATCATAAACTAACAAAAACATAAAAGGAAACGGGATGGTAGTCCGTATGTTTTTTCTCTTGATTTTTCTATTTTTTTTCTTTTTCTTGATTTTTCGATTTTTATTTTCTTTTTTTTTTTTTTTTTTTTTTTTTTTTTTTTTTTTTTTTTGCATTAACTCTTAACCTACCATCCAAAATAATACATTATCGGGAATTTGCATTCCCCTTACACTTGAACTTTTACATACTTTACAATCAACTATTCTAATGACTCGAATTAAGATAATCAAAATAGTTGGAGTACTTTTTAAGATTACCGCACATATGGGGGTAATATATGATGTTCTTTCCCATTACTCCATAACACAAGTACTTTACCCATGAGTCCCAATCGTCCCAAAACAATATGTACAAGATATGACTCGACTTAGCAACCATGTAATCAATTAGACAATTAACTAAGTGTTTAAACATGTAACAATAATGCACTAAAGATGAGTGCATACACGGAAGACTATAGCGATTTGGTTGTACATTTGGGGTGGGTTGTAAACAAATTCTTCCTTTAAGTATAATGCTTAAAGTTAGAAACGAAAAGTGATTGGCTCAAAACAGTCAACTAAAGTCAACCACAGATGTGGTCAATTTAGTCAAACTCCCTAGACCAATGCTTCCGGGTAATATCGGGTATCACCAGGTCGTTATGTCCCGACGAGGTGTGAATGGTACTAAAGCGTGCTTGTGATCGGGCGATTTTCACAGGAAAGGGTTAGGATGATTATACTACTGATTTTTAGCCGACAATGATACAAATACTAAATATGGACAAAAACTAAAAAACCAGATAAGTGAAAACGTTTTAAAACTTAATAGGTATGTTTAAGTTTAAATAAATGTCAACGTACCAAATAAAAAGTGAAAACTGAAATCTGGAAACCTTCAGGGGGGTGAAATTGACTTTTTTACAAACCTAAGGATGAAAGAAAATTTTTAGAAAAAGAAAATGAATTTTTACACTATTTAATACTAATTATTAATATTTAAATAACTTAAATACAATATAATATTATTTTATTACTAGAAAAATGAAAAATTAATTTCTAAAATTTATAAAATAACTAAAAACTAATTTTAAAATTAAAAATATACTTCTTTGTTTTTTTGTGGATTTTACATTAATTAATTACTAATTTAATATTAATTACCTAATTAAACTAAACAAAATAATTAAAAATACTAAAAGGACTTAGAAGATTAAGAAATTTTTTTATAAAACTAATTAACCATCACAGGAATCCTAAAAATTTATAAAATTTTATAAAAATTACTTTTAAAGTATTTACTAATTATTATCTTAATTATTAATTAATTACTAATTAAACTAATTAAATTCTTAAAAATAGAAAATGAACAGTTAAAATTATGAGAAAATTCCTAAAATTATTTTATAACATATAAAAGCTAGGAAAAATATAAAAACTAGGTATTACTTGATAAAAAATAATTTTGCTATTTAGTACTTAAATATTAATTAATTATTACTTAAACTATATTTAATTCTAATAAATACTAAATGACAAGAGAAAAATCCAGAAAATTCCTAAAAATACTTTGATATAAAAGAAAATTAAAAAAAATATAAAAATGCAAATTACTTAATAAAAAGCTAAAAAGGAAAATTAAAAAGATAAATTATATTAAATAGAAACTATCACTTAATTTAAAATTGGATTTTTCTGGTTTTTCTTTTGGAAATCTATTTAACTACTAATAATAAGAAACTTTTGTGAAGACAACTTTTTTCTAGCTTAAAAATAAGCCAAATGGACACAAAAAGCTCTTGATAGTTGACTTTCTTTGACTTTTGATGGGAATGAGCCTCTGTGGGGTCCACAAGGGTGGAAAATGGTTCAAATAAGTTACTTGGACTGATATAAGTTAGAAACAACAAAAGTGATCCAATGAATAAGCCAATCGTTCTTTGTGCTTTGTTCATTGTTGTTGTGATAGTGATCAAGTTAGGAGTTGTCTGCCTTTCGTCACTTCTGCGTCTATGGTGGTAGTATACCATTCTGACATGCTCATACATCTTTGAATTTTGACTTATACATGCACGTAGTTCCCTTTCTTACACTTTGATCTTTAGTCTTTATACTCTATAGATTCTTCTTTTTGGCGTAGAATCTTTCTTTGAACTTTGTATTTCTTTGATCTTTGAGGGAGCTTTTGATAACTTCAAGATGCATGTATGAGCATGTGGAATCCGTCGCCATGGAGATGATGTGTCCCTCCAGGTAAACAGTTAGCAATAAAACATCCGGTACTTACAGATAAGGAATTAGAGATCGTCAACAGCATAGTGTGAAGACTCCTTCTAACCCTTATCAAGCCCGTTCCCATGTCAGATACCCCCGAAGGAGCTTACAAGACCTACTAAGCAGCTTAATGACTGGGTGAGTCGCTGGGGATCACTCCACGACTGTAGACCGCTAAGAAACCACCGTAAACACTAAGCGTAACCCACAAGGAGTTACTGAAGTAACCTGCTGTCAGGGCTATTTGAGTTGACCCTGGCAGGATTTCCATTCAGTCATTGAGAAATACTTATGTAAATTCTCTTATAAATGTTCTTGGCAGATTGCTAAGATCTGCGAAGGACTCGATAATTTACAGCTGGTTTTCATTGATGTAAAACACGAGTTGTACAAATACTAAGTGTTCCTAAGCGATCTTTGATGTATCTCATGGCTCTAGACACGAAAACTGCACACTTAGGTTTCCTATGCGGAGACTAGGGAGGGGTCTCCTGCTTCAATATCAACCATCTCTAAGAGATAGGTCGATAAATTACACCGGTTCCCCGTGAGAATGAAACAAGCTCTTTTAAGAGAACTTGAGTGGCTAGAAAGTTTAGTGCATTGCGTCACTGGGTCCATGACGACTTTATCTTCAATACCGGCGTTGCCTTAGCAACAACTAGTAGTATACGAATTGAACCCGGTGTCTGCCTAAGGTTGAACATATGGAGGGCTATTTTTTTTCATTCTTTTCTTTACTTTTCTTTTTTATTCTTCAACTCCTTCATTCTTTAATTCTAACTATTGGTGATGTCCTTGGGTAGATCCCTCAGGCTCTAGTGGATCATAGGACGGTTATTCCTTTCTTAATCACCTTATAACTCCATGATTATCCGACAATAGCCAAGAAACCTTTGATTGAAAATCTCTCAAAGTGTTTGTGAGTATCAAACATTTTGTTTAACTCTTTGAGAGTTTTGTGTTTACTTTTGAAGGACTCCCCCTTCACATATGCTTATAAGTATTTAATAAATTTGCAACTGCGGGAGGAGCAAGAACTTTTTGAATTGTTCCACTTTCAGTGAACAAGACCGATTCGAGACACGCTTACATCACTAGTTATACTAGCTTGAAGTTATTACCCGGCCTCGTCAAGTCCACAGAAAGTTTCTCGAAACGGTACATTTCTACTAAAACAAATCCTTTTCGAGACACGCTTACGTGGCTAGTTAAAGAGTTCCATTGTTAGTTTTTAGGTAACAACTAGCTCTAGTAACTAACTTGATGTCATTACCCGTCGAGGATAAGTCCTTTCGATTATTAACTTTTATGTTTCGTCAATACTTGGGTGAATCTGAGTCTAGCTCGCATGAGATTTTGACTTTTAAGCAACTTTGAACTTTCATATTTTAATCACATTCACTTTTTCTCCCCCTCAAAAATAGAATAGAAGATGATATTTTTGACAATATTTTAATTAAAATATGCCTTTTGAGTCTTATGGGGAGAATTCAACAAGAACTTTGGATTTCAAGAACGATGATTTTGTTTCAAGTGCTCCCCCTCAACAAGTGAATTCTTATTGAGGTGAAATACTTGTCTTTTGAGCAGAGTTATGAAAATCAGAAAATGTTTGATTAACTCTACTCAAAAGTAAGAAGCCTTCGCTCCTTATATTAGGATTGAGACACTGATGCGTACCTCAGGGTCCTTTCTTTACAAGAACGGGTTGTACACTGTTATGTGTGCACAAGCCATAATGATAACAAATCAATCAAATGAAATAGTAATAATTGAAATGTTAATACCCTTGTGTACCAGTTTATGATTCATCAATGATCGGAGCATCAAAGTCTGCGAACTTAGGATCTGGTCTTTGGAAGAGTCTGATGGGAAATGAAGGTCTGACACCGATATAACTTTCCAATCGTCTGATCTGCTCCCGATGAAATAACCTTTCTTTTATTTTCATGACAAAGTTTCGAACTTGTCTTCTGGAACTGGATTTCCACCTTGGAGTTTCACCTTTAGATATCTTTCTCCTATCATCATTCAACCTTTTGACTAACCCATCACAAACAGTTTTGAGCTTAGCATCACATAACTTGTGTAACTCATTGAGCCTCATAAAACTTAGTTGCTTTTTGCTGTCTTTAATGTCATTTAGATAAAGATCGGGAAAGTCTGCTTCAGAGAACTTGTACTTCTTTTCATCTTGCCTTTTAACGACAATCTCGTTCACGAACATGTAGTTGAACCTTTTCGACTCCTGAATTTCCAAGATAGCAATGATTCTTGATTTATGCTTCACGTTCTCTAATGACTTAGTTTCTAACCTGTGAGTGTAACCAAGTTGACGACATTCAGGCCAGTGCTGAATCCCGTGTAAAGCATCTCTGTCGTAAGCAAAAACGGAGTTGCTAAATATCGGAGTTGATTCTTCAATTGCAGGAACATCGTATCTTGCGGTTGGCACTAAAATGGTCAATGATGAAGCATATTTCTGTTTGGAGTTCTCTTGTGTGAGTTGGAGGTTACGAAGATCTTTGTTGAAAAAGAAGCGATAAGGTATCTTTGGTTTTTCTGGAAAGCCTTGCAGAGGTAATGGTTTAGTCCAATCGGTGAAGTAAGGCTTGTCGGGTTTTCTGGAATGGATGTCGAAATTTGCTTCAGGGTTTAGCCAGTCAAACTTTCCAGACATTGCACTAGCTATATTCTGCATGTGAAATTCAAATTCCATCTTGTTTCCAGATCTAGACTTTAGGAACACTTTTGCATCCTGATTGATTCTTCTTAACTCAGCCATTGTAAGTTTCTCAATCTGAAGATCCGCCATTATACTCTGAGTTTATTGCAGTGTATTGCCTGGAAGTGGTTCTTCATTTTCGAGAGGAGGTTGAGCCTTGACCAAATCAGTCAACCAATCATCTTGAGGTGTGTCGTCATTGTCTATCCATGAGTGACGTCTTCTCTTCTTTGACTTCTTAGACTTGGATGTAGTATCCTTGTCTTGAGCTTTGGAGGTTGATGATGGTCCAGGTTTAGAATCGGGAATTGGAGAGGCACGGTAGTCGGTATCGGGTTGTCCTTGATAATCATCGGTAGGTTGCATGAGTGTTTCTTCCTGGTCAGTGGGACCTTGACCAGAAGCTGAAGTATGTTGTTGATTTCTAGGAGGAGTTGAATCCTTTTGTGGTTGGTGAGAAGATGATGGACCGGTTCCGGACTTGTGTTGTCTTTCCTTTTGAGTTCGGGTCCGGGTAGTCATCTTTCCTTGATCCTTTCAAAGATCCAGCAGCTTCTTTGCACGACTCTTTTGACAAGTTGGCTGCAATGGCGTCGATAAGTGCAGTTTCTTCAGTTGTTAAGTTGGGTTTGTATGCAACTTTATCGTAGAGATGAGCAAGCAGGTCTTCGACCGATGATTCAGAAATGGTTGGAGTTGATGTTGAAGCTTTTGCAGGGTGAAGAGTGAATGGTGTTGTTGATAGCATTTTCTTTACAACACTTATGATCCTGTGCTCCAAGTTATCCTTAATTAGTTCAGTAACACTTGTCACTTCAGGAGTGACGATATCAACAAGATTATCTGTAAGGTAATCGAGTGTGAAAGTCCTGATGAGTCCTTCCAAGTCTGCTTTCATGAACTTATCAATTTGCTGCTTTGCCTCCTAAAATTCTTCAATTTGTTTAGCAAGATTAGTAAGCAAGGTTGTGAGACTTTTAACTTGCTCCTGAAGATCAACTGGTTTTGTCGGTTCATTGATTGATTGTTGTTTTGATGCAGTTTCAGAAGGTGAAGGAGATGAATGTTTCGGTGATGATTCAGAAGATGACTCGTTGTGGGAGTTTGAAGAAGAAGCTGGAGGAGTCGGATCCTTTGGAGGAGAGTCTTTAGGAAGTGGAAGTTGCTCTGAAGATGTTTTCTTAGAGTGTGAAGATGACTCAAGGAATATGTTGGTGTCGAATGCTTCTTTTTCTTCTCTTTCCTTTCTTCTACGTTCCTCTTCTTCCTGTGCAAGATACTCTGGATTGGTAAAAGGATCAAATCCCTGATCAGTGGCAATGTTCTCCTGTTCATCGACATTCTCCTCAATATTTGCAGCTTCCGTCATGGTGATGTTGCCTTCTGGATCTGTGTCTTCTACTTTGTCACCGGATTGTAAAGATGGTTCTAAAGTGGTAGACATAACGGGAGGAACTATGCTGCTAGTAGTACCTTCATGTTCGGGTTGATCGACAGGTGGTGATGAAGGTTGAGGATGAAGTCGGCTGAGGAGTGATGCTTCCCTCTGATCTTTGAGAAATTTCTTCTCTTTGGCCCGTGTGTCGACAACAATACTTTTCAATTTTCTTTTGTCGACCAATTGTTAAACTATTGGTTCGTCTTCTTCATCATCATTAGGTTCATTGATAGTAATCCCTTGCCTTTTTCGTTTTTCTGCTTCAAAAGTTTCCAAACTTTGTTGTTTAGCAATTTCCATTTATGGAAATTCTTCTTCAGGTACTCTTACTTTTCGTTCAAACTCTTCTTCTTCTTCTTCAATTTCTGTGTCAAACTAAGAGTCGCTTTCAGAGGGTGGAGGTGTAGGTTCATCTTGAAGAACGTGCTTTGGTGTAACCTTCTTTCTTGGCTTAGTTGCAGGCTTCGGTTTGGGTGTAGGTTTTGCTTTGGAAATGGGTTTAGTTTTGGGAGTAGCTTTTGATTTTGATTGTAGTGATTCAGTAGTGCTACTAGTACTCCCTCATTTCCCACCTCTTTTACTTCGAGTCTGTATGGTAGTCTCTGGCTTAATCCCTTTATAAGCATTATCGTAGAATTCATGGCTTGAGCTTTTCTTGATATTTTCATCAAGAAAGTACTCGGGAAGTCTCTTTGCTTGTTGCTTTGTTGAAGACGTGGTCATTTTGGCAAAAGAAATGGTGAAGTCGTCCTTGAAGAGGTTCTTTGGCTCATTTGGATCTCACATTCTTTTGAAGAATTTCGGTGTATCTTTGCAGAAGTGCTCAATGATTAGATTTGTGAACCTTATGAATGGGATCATAGTCTTTTTACGTTTGGTTTGAATGTTGTAGATGATGAGTGCTCAAACACTCATCATTTTTGGTCTAATCTGAACTGCAAAACATACAAAAACACTCAGTAATGCATCAAAATACTGAAAATATTTCAAAATTGTGTTTTATATGTTTTAGATGCAAAATGAGCAAAAACAAATGAAAAACGCACAAAGTTTGCAAAATTGGCAGTTTCAGTCCCCCGACTTTCAAAAATTAACAAAACTAGTCCCTGTGCAATTATTTTGTAAGAAAAGTCAACCCAAGTCCCTTTAAAATAAAAAGTTATCAAAAATAACACTTGGGTAAAAGTTTTGGAAAATTACACGTTCAGTCCCTGGAGTTATAGATTTTGGCAGATTCAGTCCCTGGTGGAAAATTTTGAAAGAAAAATCACTTTTGGTCCTTGGGAAAGTCACAAAAACCATTTTTAGTCCTTGGGAGGAAAGTTTAAGAAAATTACAAGTTTAGTCCCTCATGTTTAGAAATTTACAAATTTAACCCCCGAGAAATATTTGAAAAATGAAAATAGCAAAAAATGGTTTTTAAAATATTGGTGATTGGCAATTTTGGTACTTATGAGCACTTTGGGAAAGTTTCATTTTCAGTCCTTAACTTTTGCAAAATTACAAAGTGGTCCTTGTGTTTTTCATATCTACAACCAACCGGACCCTTGATATTTATTTAACCCAAAAACAAAACCAATACCCAATCCAACCCCACCCCTGATCCAGTAATACTTACCCAAGCCCACCAAAAATCCGGCCCACCCAACTTAAACTAATACCCCTGGCTTATTTGACCGGTCAACCCCAACACCCTCACCCCTAACCTCAGACTTCCCACCATTAACACCCCCTAAATTCCAGGCTCATGCCCCCCCTCCTTACCAAACCTCACCAACTTCATTTATTATCTCACCTACACCCTCACCTTCCCCCTCCTCATAAATGTACTCACCAAACCCCACCAACTGCCATGTGGAGCTTTTCCCGCCAAAAATGATTTGAACGATTGAGATCATTTGAAGCCATCCAACAGCTCTAAAAGAAGTGGGAAAGTCAGAAATATCTTCTAGGACTATAAAAAGAAAAGGAAAGAGAAGAATAGAGTAGTAGTTAGTGTAGGGTTAATTTAGTGTAGTTTTTAGTTAAATCGTCCTAGGTGTAATTTCTAATTTTAATTGTAATTTTAGTGTAAGAAAGCTTTGTCAAAACTCTGTAATGTAAGTTTATAATCTGTTAAGTTTTTAATCCAAGTCTTATTGCATTTTCAGTTTCATGTATTAATTTTACTAAGAATTTTCAGTTTGAATTGATTTTGTGGAAACAGTTGTTGTTAAGTCTCAATTAAGCCCACATTAGCTTATTGTTAAGTTTTTAAAAGTTTGTAAGTTATCTATTTTAGCAGAAAACATAAAAACAAAAAGAAAAAAAATATATATATACTAAAAATAAAATAAATAAGAAGAAAGCAACAAGCTGAGGTCACAAGCTTTCATAAGCTATCAACACCTCTTGATAAGCTCAGGAAACTCTTTGATAGTTTCCCTGAGCTTATCTCACTTCCTAGTTTCACCACTGTGCATTTAACCTTGGTCTCAAAGTAAGTCTCCATTTTGATTTTTATGCATTTCTTTTTATATAAGTTTATTAGTTATAACATGTAGTTATCTTATCTCATTTTGCTTATTCTAAGTCAATTTAGAACTTGTGGGTAGCTTATTTGGAGTTTAGCTTAGTATCATAGTGTATAAACTGCCTATAAGGGAGTGTTTGGCACAGTGGTTGTCACCACTGTGCATTGGCTGTTGGGTGTGGATTCTTGTTCATGCATGCTTAGTTAAGGTACTTTAGGTCATAAGTAGTTTAATTACTTAGGTTTCTAGCTTTAAAAGTCAAATCTCATTCCCTCATCAATATTTTCATATCTGTTAGCAGTTAGGGTGCAACACCATGATCATAGGTGCATATCTAGCTAATATAACATGGATTAGCTTCATTTTAGTATAACATTGCACAAACAATCATTAGGAGTGAACCAAATCTCACAAAAGTCAATTTTTCAAGTTAATATCAAAAAGTCAAAAGTTGTTCTATCAGATTTTTCCAAAAGTTTGAGCATTTGTTTTGATTTTTGTGTGATGAGTTAGAAGGTGAAATTTGTTTCTATTCATTGTCTACCAGCTCATCTTTGAGCTCCTAGCTTTCTTTTATTTTTGTGAATTTTGTGGTGGGCCCCACAGCTCTCCAAAGTGAGCTGCAGGGTTGTGTACTGCTCTGTCTCAGCAGTTACACCACCAACACCACCCTTTGGTGGTGGTTTCCAACCACCTCAGTGGGCCCCAGGCCACCAGCATTGTACTATTCAACGCTCCCCCTACCAGGCTCCATGTTTTGACCTCTTGGTTGACCTAGAAACCACTGGGTCCCACCTAGTTTGAGCCCTCATATCTGTCCCAGTTTCTGAGTATTTCCAACTTTCCAAGTGCTTATTGATTACCCATTAGCTTATTCTGTGTTCACATCTTGCTTATTCCAGCTTGTACATGTCCAAGTAAGTAGTTTGAACTAGTTTTAACCAAAGTGGGTCCCACTTGTACCCATTTCAGCTTATGTTCAACTTTGGTCAAACAAAGTCAACTGTTTTGCTTATTACCTTACAAAGTGCTTATTTTAAGTTTATAAAAAAAGTTGTTTTTACAAAAAGTGTGTGTTTTTAAGTATTAGATAGGTTTGTAAAAGAAAAATCAAGAAAAACAAATTTAAAATTAAGTGATAGTTTCTATTTAATGTAATTTAATTTTAATTTTCATTTTTAAATTTTTATTAAGTACTTGTCATTTTTATATTTTTATTAATTACCTATTATATTAAAGTATTTATAGTAATTTTCTCAGATTTTTATTTCATCATTTAGTATTTATTAGAATTAATCTTAGTTTTATTAATTATTAATTAATAATTAGTTTAAAATAGCATAATTAGTTTTTATTAATCAAAACCTAGTTTTTCTTTTTTTTATAGCTTTTATAAGTTGTAAAATAATTTTAGAAATTTTCTTAGAGTTTTTACTGTTCATTTTCTAATTTTTATAATTTAAAATAGTTTATTTAGTAATTAGTAATTAATTAGTAATTAACTAATATAAAAACCACAAAAAGACAAAAATATTCATTTTTAATTTTAAAACTTATTTTTAGTTATTTTATAATTTTAGAAATTTTATTTTCACCTTTTTAGTATTTAAATAATATTATATTATATTTAAGTTACTTAAATATTATTAATAAGTAATAATTAGTATTTAATTAATATTAAATAATTAATTAGTGTTAAAATTTATTTTCTTTTTCTATAAATTTTCTTTTACCTTTTAGTTTGTAAAAAAGTCATTTTCACCCCCTGGGTGTTTTTAGATTTCCGTTTTTACTTTTTATTTCGTACGCTTACGTTTTATTTAAACGTAACGTACGCATTTTTAAGTTTAAATCGTTTCTGGTTTTTCCTAGTTTCCCGTCTTATTCAAATAGCTTGTTTAAGCTATTTCTTTGTAGATTCCTTAGTTCAATCAATCATAAACCCCTTTTCATCCAAATTCACCCGATCACAAAGCCGTTTGTTAACAATTCACACCTCGTCGGGACATAACGACCCGGGGAAGCCACTATACTTCATCGGAGATTGATTTTAAGCAGTTTGACTTTGTTGACCATTCCCTGGTCAATTTAAGTTAGGTGGTTTAGAGTCAATCAAAATTTGGCGCCGCTGCCGGGGAGGTTGTGCGCGTTTATCTAAACGGTTTTTCTGATTAGTGTCTTTGGAATTCGTTCCATTGTACATTTATCCATCCTTGTTCATATTTTCATAAAAACAAAACACAAAAAGATTTTCCTTCTCATTTGTACAAAATGTATTTCCAAAAACCCAAAAATATTCACCTTTACCCTCTCGCACCTTTGATTCTAAATCCCTACCCCTCCCAAACCATTTGATTCTTTCTATGTCTCATCCACACTTTCTGGTTTGCCAATGGTGTGGTAATCCTCATAATGGTGGCAATTGCCCCAGCTGTGGCATGGTAGAGTCGGGAAACGGGTCTGTATATAACCAAGATCCTTATTCCTACCATGACACGACTGATTCATTCCATCAGTTACCACACCATCAGTCTCAGCAGTTTTACTATTGTGAGTACTGTGGTGGTTCACACTACAGTTCTGATTGTCAATCGGGAAACACGCTTGTCTATGAGCAGTTTCCTGATAACAATTATGACTCTAGCACATACGACTCACAGCCTCAACAGTTTTACTGTTGTGATTACTGTGGAGGTCCACACTCTAGCTCGGATTGTCAAACAGGGAATCCATTTCCTTGTAACAATTACGACTCTTCGTTTTCAGACCCACCTCCACAGTACGATATGATTCACACAACTCCTCAAGAAACCGAACAAGACCTTTTACTAAAGGCTCTTGATATTTTAAAAGAACTTAAGGAGGAGTTGGTCACTACACCGTTTCAAAACTCTCGTGAGAAATCCATGGCAGAATTGCTTGCTGAAGAACGAGATACTAGAAACGAATTGAGCAAGGAGGAATTACTTGTCTTAGAACAAGCAGCTAAAACACGTGCCATATTTCGCAATGCTGCTCTTCTCGACAATGATGATGATGATGTTACCCTTGATATTTCTCAATTTTGTGAGAGTTCATCAAGTTCATCTGTCGTGATTCCTTCCTCGGAAAATCAGGGAGAAAAGACTATGATAGAATTACTAGCAGAAGAACAAATGAAATTTATAAAACCCATGTCTGCTAGTCCTTCTCAACTCCCTCAGTCTGTTATCACACCCGAAGTTCACACTCACTCTCTGAACATGGGGGACGAGCATCTTGACACTGTTCCTGATAAGGAATCGGACGAATTGATAAAGTCTAGTGTTGAGATCCTTGTCCCAATCCCGAGAGAGTCACAGGGAACTTTGGATGATATGTGTGATATTCCTTCCCCTATTGAGTGTCCTAAAGATCAATTTGAGACTTTCTCAGATTTTAGCGATGATTGTACATCTTATGGAGACATCGAGTATGTTGAGGCATCAGTTCCACAAACTGATGCTGATCATCTTCTTGAGGAGTTCGCTGATGAACTTACTCACATCGATCCACTTTCATTGGAAAGTGATGATGGTCTCCTTGATTTCCAAGCCGATCTGGGAGAAATTGAAAGTCTCCTATCTCATGATCCGTCACTCACTTCTGATCCCAGCAGTCCAACAGAGAATAATATTCACTTTGTTCCCGAAACATTCAATATGACTCTCACCAATCCTCTATTTGAATTCGAGTCTGAATTCACTATGATTTCTAACAATCCAATCTTTGACGAGGATTGTGATGAGTCCATAATGGAACATGAGTTCCCTGATTCACATCTCGTGAATGATTCTCTTCATGAGGAGTTCTACGGTGAACTCGCTCATCAGTTTGATATCCCGGGGGGAGATGCTCTCAATTATGAGAATTTGCAAAATCCCACCCACCCTCCCGGGTTGTTTACGAGCTTACCTTTTGAAATCCAAACTCAGGCTAAGGAGCCTCCTCTTGAGGAAGAAGATCAAATCATGCTTTTTATCATGATTTTCTTCCTTTTCTTCACCTACAGGGTGACTTCTTCTCTTCTTCACTCCTTCGGGAATGAGGACACCATCTTTGATCCCGGCATTTTCATATATGATTATCTTGAGCCAGGATTATATCTCATCGGTGTGGAACTTTCACGTGCTTCATATGTTTGTCCAAACATCTTGAATGAAAGTCCGATTGAGATTGTTTCTTCCACATCATGCTTCCCCGATGACAAATAAATTAGGGGTCGAGTCAAGCTAGCGACTCGGTAAACAAAAACAGTAGCATTCTTATAGGGTTTTTACCCTAAGTGTGGGGGAGTCCCCCATGCTATGGTTACAAGAGTGAAAATACAAAATGGTGTTTTCCACGCTTAGCTTGTAATGTTGCCCTTTTACGTTCAAAATATCGGCATAATAGCCGGGATTTTGAATATTGAGGACAATATTCATGCTAAGTGTGGGGGGTATTCGCTCTAGCGAATTTTATCACATTTTACTATATAATACCCCCGTTTTTGCCAAAATTTCAAAAATTTTAAAAAAAATTTTCACTGATGCTTCAAAATTTTTGTGGTAATCAGTCTGCCTTGTCTAAGCGACAAAAGGGATTGGCTAGTCCAGGAGCAAACGGCTCTTGCTAAAGACAACTCAAATCCGTTTACGGCTGGCAATTTGCCCAAAATTGTATGGTTCCTCAACTCCCCAAAAACAAATGAGTTGGCTAGCCCGCAAGATTATGGCTTGTGGTAAAGGCCGTGGAAAATCCATAATTGGTAATCAGCTCACCAAGATGTTGACTATTCCATCAAGAGCTGGCTAGTCCAGAAGTAAACGGCTTTTGGTAAAGACAAATCAAATCCGTTAACAGCTGGTGGTTTGCTCAAAATCACACGGTCATCAGGTGTGCCACAGTTCTTACACCTGGCTACTCCAGAAGTGATGGCTTTTGGTAAAGAGTTTTTCAAATCCATCAAGTTTTCAAAACAGTATTGCTAGGGACTAGCAATAATTTAGTGTGGGGGATTGATGAGTGCTCAAACACTCATCATTTTTGGTCTAATCTGAACTGCAAAACATACGAAAACACTCAGTAATGCATCAAAATACTGAAAATATTTCAAAATTGTGTTTTATATGTTTTAGATGCAAAATGAGCAAAAACAAATGAAAAACGCACAAAGTTTGCAAAATTGGCAGTTTCAGTCCCCCGACTTTCAAAAATTAACAAAACTAGTCCCTGTGCAATTATTTTGCAAGAAAAGTCAACCCAAGTCCCTTTAAAATAAAAAGTTATCAAAAATAACACTTGGGTAAAAGTTTTGGAAAATTACACGTTCAGTCCCTGGAGTTACAGATTTTGGCAGATTCAGTCCCTGGTGGAAAATTTTGAAAGAAAAATCACTTTTGGTCCTTGGGAAAGTCCCAAAAACCATTTTTAGTCCTTGGGAGGAAAGTTTAAGAAAATTACAAGTTTAGTCCCTCATGTTTAGAAATTTACAAATTTAACCCCCGGGAAATATTTGAAAAATGAAAATAGCAAAAAATGGTTTTTAAAATATTGGTGATTGGCAATTTTGGTACTTATGAGCACTTTGGGAAAGTTTCATTTTCAGTCCTTAACTTTTGCAAAATTACAAAGTGGTCCTTGTGTTTTTCATATCTACAACCAACCGGACCCTTGATATTTATTTAACCCAAAAACAAAACCAATACCCAATCCAACCCCACCCCTGATCCAGTAATACTTACCCAAGCCCACCAAAAATCCGGCCCACCCAACCTAAACTAATACCCCTGGCTTATTTGACCGGTCAACCCCAACACCCTCACCCCTAACCTCAGACTTCCCACCATTAACACCCCCTAAATTCCAGGCTCATGCCCCCCTACTCACCAAACCTCACCAACTTCATTTATTATCTCACCTACACCCTCACCTTCCCCCTCCTCATAAATGTACTCACCAAACCCCACCAACTGCCATGTGGAGCTTTTCCAGCCAAAAACGATTTGAACGATTGAGATCATTTGAAGCCATCCAACGGCTCTAAAAGAAGTGGGAAAGTCGGAAATATCTTCCAGGACTATAAAAAGAAAAGGAAAGAGAAGAATAGAGTAGTAGTTAGTGTAGGGTTAATTTAGTGTAGTTTTTAGTTAAATCGTCCTAGGTGTAATTTCTAATTTTAATTGTAATTTTAGTGTAAGAAAGCTTTGTCAAAACTCTGTAATGTAAGTTTATAATCTGTTAAGTTTTTAATCCAAGTCTTATTGCATTTTCAGTTTCATGTATTAATTTTACTAAGAATTTTCAGTTTGAATTGATTTTGTGGAAACAGTTGTTGTTAAGTCTCAATTAAGCCCACATTAGCTTATTGTTAAGTTTTTAAAAGTTTGTAAGTTATCTATTTTAGCAGAAAACATAAAAACAAAAAGAAAAAAAATATATATACTAAAAATAAAATAAATAAGAAGAAAGCTACAAGCTGAGGTCACAAGCTTTCATAAGCTATCAACACCTCTTGATAAGCTCAGGAAACTCTTTGATAGTTTCCCTGAGCTTATCTCACTTCCTAGTTTCACCACTGTGCATTTAACCTTGGTCTCAAAGTAAGTCTCCATTTTAATTTTTATGCATTTCTTTTTATATAAGTTTATTAGTTATAACCTGTAGTTATCTTATCTCATTTTGCTTATTCTAAGTCAGTTTAGAACTTGTGGGTAGCTTATTTGGAGTTTAGCTTAGTATCATAGTGTATAAACTGCCTATAAGGGAGTGTTTGGCATAGTGGTTGTCACCACTGTGCATTGGCTGTTGGGTGTGGATTCTTGTTCATGCATGCTTAGTTAAGGTACTTTAGGTCATAAGTAGTTTAATTACTTAGGTTTCTAGCTTTAAAAGTCAAATCTCATTCCCTCATCAATATTTTCATATCTGTTAGCAGTTAGGGTGCAACACCATGATCATAGGTACATATCTAGCTAATATAACATGGATTAGCTTCATTTTAGTATAACATTGCACAAACAATCATTAGGAGTGAACCAAATCTCACAAAAGTCAATTTTTCAAGTTAATATCAAAAAGTCAAAAGTTGTTCTATCAGATTTTTCCAAAAGTTTGAGCATTTGTTTTGATTTTTGTGTGATGAGTTAGAAGGTGAAATTTGTTTCTATTCATTGTCTACCAGCTCATCTTTGAGCTCCTAGCTTTCTTTTATTTTTGTGAATTGTGTGGTGGGCCCCACAGCTCTCCAAAGTGAGCTGCAGGGCTGTGTACTGCTCTGTCTCAGCAGTTACACCACCAACACCACCCTTTGGTGGTGGTTTCCAACCACCTCAGTGGGCCCCAGGCCACCAGCATTGTACCATTCAACCCTCCCCCTACCAGGCTCCATGTTTTGACCTCTTGGTTGACCTAGAAACCACTGGGTCCCACCTAGTTTGAGCCCTCATATCTGTCCCAGTTTCTGAGTATTTCCAACTTTCTAAGTGCTTATTGATTACCCATTAGCTTATTCTGTGTTCACATCTTGCTTATTCCAGCTTGTACATGTCCAAGTAAGTAGTTTGAACTAGTTTTAACCAAAGTGGGTCCCACTTGTACCCATTTCAGCTTATTTTCAACTTTGGTCAAACAAAGTCAACTGTTTTGCTTATTACCTTCCAAAGTGCTTATTTTAAGTTTATAAAAAAGTTGTTTTTACAAAAAGTGTGTGTTTTTAAGTATTAGATAGGTTTGTAAAAGAAAAATCAAGAAAAACAAATTTAAAATTAAGTGATAGTTTCTATTTAATGTAATTTAATTTTAATTTTCATTTTTAAATTTTTATTAAGTACTTGTCATTTTTATATTTTTATTAATTACCTATTATATTAAAGTATTTATAGTAATTTTCTCAGATTTTTATTTCATCATTTAGTATTTATTAGAATTAATCTTAGTTTTATTAATTATTAATTAATAATTAGTTTAAAATAGCATAATTAGTTTTTATTAATCAAAACCTAGTTTTTATATTTTTTTATAGCTTTTATAAGTTGTAAAATAATTTTAGAAATTTTCTTAGAGTTTTTACTGTTCATTTGCTAATTTTTATAATTTAAAATAGTTTATTTAGTAATTAGTAATTAATTAGTAATTAACTAATATAAAAACCACAAAAAGACAAAAATATTCATTTTTAATTTTAAAACTTATTTTTAGTTATAATATTATATTATATTTAAGTTACTTAAATATTATTAATAAGTAATAATTAGTATTTAATTAATATTAAATAATTAATTAGTGTTAAAATTTATTTTCTTTTTCTATAAATTTTCTTTTACCTTTTAGTTTGTAAAAAAGTCATTTTCACCCCCTGGGTGTTTTCAGATTTCCGTTTTTACTTTTTATTTCGTACGCTTACGTTTTATTTAAACGTAACGTACGCATTTTTAAGTTTAAATCGTTTCTGGTTTTTCCTAGTTTCCCGTCTTATTCAAATAGCTTGTTAAAGCTATTTCTTTGTAGATTCTTTAGTTCAATCAATCATAAACCCCTTTTCATCCAAATTCACCCGATCACAAAGCCGTTTTTTAACAATTCACACCTCGTCGGGACATAACGACCCGGGAAAGCCACTATACTTCATCGGAGATTGATTCTAAGCAGTTTGACTTTGTTGACCATTCCCTGGTCAATTTAAGTTAGGTGGTTTGGAGTCAATCAGTAGACTATATCACTCATTATAGGAATTGCAAAGTCAATCGGTAGAATATTGACCATTCCCCAAAACACTTGTAAATGCTCAAGTCTGGGATGTTCATGACCACTTTTTCTTCCTGATATTGAACGTACAACCAACATATAGAAGGTTCTCCAAGGCTGAGGCATGTTCTTTGCATTGAATCCAGAATGCTGAAGCAGAGGTAAGTCATCTTGAACATCGTATCCTAGGTCAATGAAGAAGTCTAGGAGATCCAGTTCAGGCAACATTGGAAGAAATTCGTTCTCAGGTTGAGGTAGAAGGAAAACTGTACGAAGGACTTCGTGATCTACAGTGTAGACTTGTCAATCCAGCGTGACAGTGAAAGACTCATCATCCAAGTTAACCTTTGCCGTAAGCCAGAACTGATGAAGGTAGAACACTGGAACTAAAGTTGATTTGTCGAGCAGATGCTTGCATTGATGTGTAAGGAGAATATCTTTAACAATCTTACACGAGTTCTCAGGAATTCTTAATTTGTCGAAGTCAACTCGAGGATTGTTTATGCCAATGGTGATGCTGTAGTCAGCAGGGATGATGTCATTCAGTGTGAGCAATGGAAGAGTTTGTTCGGGGACATTCTCGTTGTGTTCAGCCATGTTAATCTGAAAAGACATTATCATAAACCAAACATCCAGATTTGTTACTCGTTAGCACAATCACAAGTTTGATTATAGATAAACACTTAGAATCATTTAAGCACGGATGGTGTAATTATAATATGTGAAGTGACGTATGAAGTATACTTAGATAAAATTGATCATTTAGAATCATGAAATCAAGCATAGACTACTTAGACATTCCCATGAGCACAAATATTATCCAAGATACATGATTACATCACACGTTACATCAAATAATAATCTCAACATTATTACATGTTTTCAAATTACAACAGGCCACGATCTCGAAACTTAGTATAAATGACAATTTTTCGCAAACATAAAAAATCCTTGATTTCGAAAAAAATCTTTACGTGTGATCTCGAAAAGCAAAGTTTCGAAAATGCTGATTGTGAGTAATTTTGAAATAATCCACAAAATGTGTTCTCGATAAATTGTTTATCGAGAATACAGATTTGTAAAATATTTCGCAAATACTAAAATTGATCATTTTCGAAAGTTTGTGTTCTCGATAAAGTTGAGCAGTGATGGAATTTCTTTCGCAAACACATTAAACAAGCGTTTTCGAAAGAGTTTTCAAAGTGTATTTGATTGAGGCAAAAGCAGTCAACTAAAGTCAACCACGGATGTGGTCAAGATAGTCAAACTTCTTAGGCTCAATGCTCCGTGGAAGTATAGGGTTTCCCCGGGTCGTTATGTCCCGACGTGGTGTGATGGTTATCAAACGGGTTTAAGATCGGGTGAATTTGGACAAGAAAGGGTTTGAGATTGGTTACACTACTGATTTATACAATGAAATAGCTTAAATAAGCTATATGAACAAGACTGGAAGTTTGGAAAAACCAGAAACGTTCAAAACCTAAAAACGTGTACGTTCAGATTAAAGTTACGTGAACGTACAAAATAAAACGTGAGTTTTGTACAAATAAAATACTTACGAATATGAAAATTACATTTTTACAAATAAAACGCGAGTTGTAGTATAGTGGTAAGTAGTTCACAACAAGCAAGCATGAACACTAAAATGACAAATTTTTGACAGTAAAGAAACAATTTTCAACCTAAGTGATTCTAGGCTACCTAGTAAGTTTAACTTACAATAATATATATATATATATATATATATATATATATATATATATATATATATATATATATATATATATATATATAAGCAAGAATAAGCAGATAATAAGCACAGATAAGCAATTGAGTAATGAAATGCTAAGAAAGTGAAAATTACTCACAACCTGATCCAAACTAAGGCATTGAATAGAAGAGATAAAACAGCTTATGAACTGACCCCAATAGGCTCAATGTACCTTCTAAATCAATTCTGAACAACCAAATGCTTTTTACTCTTAATCCTTAGACCACAGTTGACTTTTGTTGACTAATAAGGATTCTATAATTTTCTAGCCTATTTTATATCCTAATAAGCACATAACTAGCTATAGATAGCTAACATGAGCTTATGTGAGCTTAGAGAAATAGAAAACAACAGCTTTTACACTTTTATAAGGAATTTGAAATTTATACTTCAAAAGGTACAATTTTGAAAATGAAGAAATGAGAAACTGGAATTGATGCTTAACTGAGTTCCAAATGCACAAGAGACACTTAGTACAAGGATTTTAAACAAAAAATTACAATACAAATAGAGAATTACACTAATTCGACAAGCTATATTACTCTAAAGCTACTCTAAAAACTAACTACTCTCTTTTCTTCATTTTTCTTTTCTTTTATACACCCTGGAGCTTGTCTCTTTCTTTCCCACTCAATTGCAGCCCTTAGATAGCTTCAAATTAATCTTGGCCTTCAATCTAGGTTTTGGCGGGAAAAATTGCAATTGGTAGTTTGAGTGGGGTTTAGTGAAATATTAATGAGGAGGGGGGTTGGTTGGGTATATGTGATAGATATTAATAAAAAGGTGAGGTTTGGTGAAAAAGGTGAGAAGGGGGGAGGAAACATGGAAGCGAGTATTCAGGGGTTGGGGATGGTGAACAGTAACTGGGGATGTGGAGTTTGACTGGGGTTGACCGGGGATATATTAAAATGGAGGTGGGCTTTTGGTTGGGCTTGGGGTGGATCAGGGATGTATTGGACCAGGTTGTGGATTTGGTTTGGTTTTATTTTGGTTTGGGTTTATATTAGTTAAGGGTCCATTTGTTTTGTAACTTAGAAATACCACAAGGACCAAAGTTGTAAAAACTGAAACATGAATGGCTGAATTTGCCCACCTTCCAAATTATAATCCCAAGGGTCATTCCTGCCAACTTTTAATAGTACAAGGACCACAAATAAAATTTTCATTTTAAAAAAAACACCCAAGGACCATTTTTATAAATTTCAAAAGTTGAGGGACCTTTTCTGTCAGTTGCCCAAACTTATGATCCAAGGGCTATTTGTGATAACTTTGACTTTCCACAGACCAAAAAATGATTTTTCTTCCAAAAATATCCCACCAGGGACCAATCTTGCCATAATTTAAAACTCCAGGGACTAAATTGCAAATTTCCAAAACTTTTGAGATTTTTCACCAAAGGACTAAATATGACAACTTATGATTTCAAAAGGACATTTGGTGACTTTTCTTTTAAAATAAGTGCTCAAGGACTATTTTTGCTAATATTTGAAAGTTAGGGGACTAAAACTGCCAATTTTGCAAACTTTGTACGTTTTTCATCTGTTTTTACTCTTTTTGCATCTAAAACATATAAAACACAATTTTGAAATATTTTCAGTATTTTGATGCATTACTGAGTGTTTTTGTATGTTTTGCAGTTCAGATTTGACCAAAAATGATGAGTGTTTGAGCACTCATCAATCCCCCACACTAAAATATTGCTAGTCCCTAGCAATAAACTGTTTTGAAAATTTAATGGATTTTAAACTCTTTACCAAAAGCCATTACTTCTAGAGTAGCCAAATGTATCAATTCAAGTAAGAACTATGGTCCACCTAATAACCATGTGATTTTGAGCAAACCACCAGCTGTCAACGGATTTGATTTGTCTTTACCAAAAGCCGTTTGCTTCTGGACTAGCCAAATCTTTATGGAATAGTCAACATCTTGGTAAGCTGATTACCAATTATGGTTTTTCCACTGCCTTTACCACAAGCCATAATCTTGCGGGCTAGCCAACTCATTCACTTTCTTGGATATGGCGAGTTGAGATACCATACAATTTTGGGCAAATTGCAAGCCATCAACGGATTTGATATATCTTTACCAAGAGCCGTTTGTTCCTGGATTGGCCAATCCTTTTGTCGTTTAGACATGGCGGTCTAATAACCACAAAAAGTTTGAAACTCAAGTGATTTTTTTTTTAAATTTTTGAGATTTTGGCTAAAAACGGGGGTACTAGATAGTAAAATGTAATAAAATTCGCTAGAATACCCCCCACACTTAGAATGAATATTGTCCTCAATATTCAAAGTCCCGGCTATTATGCTGACTCTTTGATCGTAAAAGGGCAACATTACAAGCTAAATGTGGAAACACCATTTTGTATTTTCACTTTATAAGTAACCATAGCATGGGTGACTCTCCCACACTTAGGGTGAAAACCCTATAAGCATGCTACTGTTTTTGTTTACCGAGTCGCTAGCTTGACTCGACCCCGAATTCATTGGTCCATGGGGAAGCATGATGTGGAAGAGATAATCTCCATCGGACTTTCATTCAAGATGTTTGAACAAACATTTGAAGCACGTGAAAGTTCCACACTGATGAGATATGTATCCGGCTCAATATAATGGTAAATGAAAATGCCGGGATCAAAGATGGTATCTTCATTCCCGAAGGAGTGAAGAAGAAAAGAAGTCACCTTATAGGTGAAGAAAAGGAAGAAAACCATGATGAAAATCATGATAAGATCTTCTTCCTCAAGAGCAGGCCCAGTAGCCTGAATTTGGATTTCAAGGGTTAAGCTCAAAAATATCCCGGGAGGGTGGGTGGGAATTTGTAAATCCTCATGATTGAGTGCATCTCCCCCCGGGCTATCAAACTCCGGAGGAGTCATGATATGATGAGTGAGTTCACCGGAGAACTCCTCATGAAGAGAATCATTCACAAGGTTTGAATCTGTGAACTCATGTTCCGGAATAGATTCATCACAATCCTCATTCCGAATACCAAAGATTGGATTATCAGAAATCAAAGTGAATTCAGATTCGAATTCAAATAGAGGACTGGCGAGAGTAGTATTGAATGCTTCGGGAACAAAATGATTAACATTCTCAATTGGACTGTTAGGATCAGAAGTGAGTGACGGATCATGATATAGGAAACTTTCAATTTCACCCAGATCGGCTTCAAAGTCAAGGAGACCATCGTCACTTCTCGTTGGAAGTGGATTGATGTGAGTAAGTTCATCGGCGAACTCCTCAAGAAGAGGATCAGCATCAGACTGTGGGAGTGATGCCTCAATATACTCAATGTCTTCATGAGATGTACAATCATCATTAAAATCTTAGAAAGTCTCAAAATGGTCGTTTGAACACTCAAGAGGGGAAGGAAGATCACACATATGCTCAAGAATTCCCTGTGACTCTCTTGGGGTTGGAACAAGGTTCTCAACACTAGACTTTATGAATTCGTCCGATTCCTTTTTAGGAATAGTGTCAAGATGCTCGTCCCCCATACTCAGGGAGTGAGTGGGAACCTCGGGTGTGATAGCAGTTGTTTGAGATGGAATCTCAACTGCTGGGATATCAACTGATGAACTTGATGAAGTTTTATAAAATTGAAGAATATCAAGTGTATCTTCATCATCACTGTCATCAGGAATAAAACGGAACTGAGAGCTAGATTTGGCTGCTTTTTCTCTTGTAATTGATTCCCTAACAGATTTTTCATAGGCATCTTGGGAATTTATTCTAGCAGCCTGCTCTTCAGCTAGCAATTCTTCCATGGATTTTTGATGAGTGTCTTTTTGGGCAAAGTATTTAACTAAACCCTTAAGCTCATCAAGTATTTCCAGTACATTTTGAATTTCTGGAAGAATTGCTTGATTCATTTGGTACTGTGGAGGTTGGTCATAATAAGGTGTGTCAAAATTGTCAAAAGGATATGGATTACCCGTTTGACAATCTGAGCTGAAGTGTGGACCTCCACAGTAAGCACAACAGTTAAACTGTTGAGTCTGGACTGGTGAATCATATGGGTAATGGTCATAACCAAAGTTCTGAGCATCACCGGAAAACTGTTCATAGACAAACGTGTTTCTGGCTTGACACTCAAATCCTTGGTGAGGACCTCCACAAAACTCACACAGGTATGTCAGTATCTCATGATGTGGTGGTTGGTTAGATGAATCAGATGTGTCATGGTAAGGATAGGGAGCTTGGTTATAGACAGACCCATCTCCTGACTCTACAATGCTACAGCCAGGACAATTCCCACCATTATGAGGACCACCACACCATTGGCAACCGCAATGGTGTGGATACGACATAGGAAGAATCAAAGGTTTACAGAGGGGTAGGGGTGAAGAATCAAAGATGTGAGAGGGTAAAGGAGAATGTTTTTGGATTTTTGGATAAACATTTTGTACAAATAAGAAAGAAAATGTTTTTGTGTTTTTTGTGTTCGTTGAAAACTGAGTTTAAAATGTTTACGGGAACAGTTTTGTTTTTATATGAAAATAAGAAGATAATATGAACAAGGGTGGTAAATATACAATGGATGTATATCCCGATTCACTAATCTGAAAACCGTTTTGAGAATAACGCGCACAACCTCCCTGGCAGCGGCGCCAAATTTTGATTGACTCAAAACGGTCTAATTAAATTGACCAGGGAATGGTCAACCAAGTCAAACAGCTTAGGCTCAATGCTCCGTGGAAGTATAGGGTTTCCCCGGGTCGTTATATCCCGACGAGGTGTGATGGTTATCAAACGGGTTTGAGATCGGGTGAATTTGGACAAGAAAGGGTTTGAGATTGGTTACACTACTGATTTATACAATGAAATAGCCTAAATAAGCTATATGAACAAGTGATGCATGGGAATCGCACCTTGCTTTACCTCTCGAGGGATCTCGAGAAGCTTACAACCCCCACCAGGTAGTGTACCTGATCGTTGTAGTATAGTATAGTGACAAGTACCGGGGGATTGATCGTTCAGCTAGGAATAGTGTCGTTAGGATTGAAATTAATCCAACTAGGTCTAAAGGTGAAGGATGATTCTTTTTGTATTTTTTATATTTTATGAAAAGCAAGTAAAAATCTCGGGTTTTAGGAGAGTGGGCGGAATTAGTTGCTAATCAACTAACCCAAAAGCTACTATTTAAACTAATTAACAAGAAAAGTAAACTAGGGTTCTACAAGATAAGTGAAGCATGTCTACCTATGATATGTTACTCCTTGCTAGCTATCCAATCCTACCTATTGAATTGTAACCTTGTTTTAATTGACGGGTTGTATTCCTTAATACCATTCATGGAGTGGCATACATAACTCCCCAATTCTATGAGCTCTTATCTCCTCCTACACCATGCCCAGCACAACTATAGGGATTGTAAACAGTGGCTCATGCATTAAATACAACCAATAAAGACCTAGTACGCCTCGGTTCATGTTTCTTAAGACGTTCAAGCATGTTACCATTTGGAGATCTGCCAGTTTTCTTAAGCCTAACATATAAATCATTCAATCAAAACAAGAATCAATAGGAAACAAGGATTATAAGCTAAACCAACTAGATCTATCGAAGTGTCACGCCCTAATTGATGAAGATAGACACAAACATCAACAAGGAATCAATAAGATCTAATCAATTATATACAAGTTTCACACAATCATAAGTAGACACAAGGTGAATTAACAAAACATAATCAAAGAAGGACAATCAACAAGAATAATGAAAGACATAGTTGAGATAGAATCGTCAAACCAATACATGATGTTTATGGAGTGATTGAAACCCTCTAAGTTGCTGGAAAAACACCCACCTAAACCCAGGAATCGACCTCAGGGTTTAGGGCTTACAAAAAGTGAAGTTATGAAGTTATATTTATAGGCATGTTTTCTGTCGGCCCTTCTTGACGGCGTCAGCCCGTACTCTTGATGCCGTCAAGACCACTTTTTCACCAAATTGTAGATCTCTTCGTCCTCTTCACGTGGGCTTTTGAATCACCTAAATCCGAGTTCGTATGCAAAAGTTATGACCAAAACAATATCAGCTACTCCGCGCGCAAGTTTTGACAAGTTTACACGTGACGGCCTTGGTGACGGCCTTGGTGACGCCGTCATCAACTACGGATTTTTATTCTTGGGACTCTGACGCCGTCAAGAGCAACTCTTGACGCCTTCATGCACTGTTCCCAGCATAGAAATTTGAGACTTTGCCATTTTCTTCACTTTTATGCTCCAAAAACGTCCAAAATGGCTTCTTTTCCAGAATTCACTCTCCAAGCACCTAAAATCACAAAAGGAACGATTTAGGGCAATATTTGATCAAATAAAGTCGGATTCGGGCTTAAATGACCCCCTAAAAACGGATCATTTTTCGCCTCATCAATAAGACTGGAAGTTTGGAAAAACCAGAAACGTTCAAAACCTAAAAACGTGTACGTTCAGATTAAAGTTACGTGAACGTACAAAATAAAACGCGAATTTTGTACAAATAAAATACTTACGAATATGAAAATTACATTTTTACAAATAAAACGCGAGTTGTAGTATAGTGGTAAGTACTTCACAACAAGCAAGCATGAACACTAAAATGACAAATTTTTGACAGTAAAGAAACAAGTTTCAACGTAAGTGATTCTAGGCTACCTAGTAAGTTTAACTTACAATAATATATATACAAGTTCCATTTGATCTTCTGCTAGTAATTTCCCCGTCTCATTATTTTCTCCCTGATTTTCAATGGAAGGAATTACAAGTGATGAATCTGACGAACCCTTATAAAATTGAAGAATATCAAGGGTGTCTTCATTATCACTATCATCATCACAGTCTAGAAGAGCAGCTTGACGAAATTTGGCACGTGTTATAGCTGCTTGTTCTAAGACTAGTAATTCTTCCATGCTCAATTCATTTCTAGCCTCTCGTTCTTCAGCAAGTAATTCTGCCATAGATTTCTCACGAGAGTCTTGAAATGATGTAGTAACCAACTCCTCCTTAAGTTCCTTCAATATATCAAGAGCCTTTAGTAAAAGGTCTTGCTCAGTATCATGAGGAGTTATGTGAATCATATGGTACTGTGGAGGTGGGTCTGAAAACGAATAGTCGTAATTGTTACAAGGAAACGGATTCTTTGTTTGATAATCCGAGCTAGAGTGTGGACCTCCACAGTAATCACAACAGTGAAACTGATGTGGCTATGGGTTGTATGTGCTTGAGTTATAATTGTTATCAAGAAACTGCTCATAGACAAGCGTGTTTCCCCATTGACAATCAGAACTGTAATGTGAACCACCACAGTACTCACAACAGTGAAACTGCTGAGACTGATGGTATGGTAACTGATGGAATGAATCAGTCGTGTCATGGTAGGAATAGTGATTCTGGTTATAGACAGACCCGTTTCCTGACTCTACCATGCCACAGCTGGGGCAATTGCCACCATTATAAGGATTACCACACCATTGGCAAACCAGAAAGTGTGGATGAGACATAGAAACAATCAAAGGTGTATAGAGGGGTAGGGATGAAGAATCAAAGATGTGAGAGGGTAAAGGTGAATATTTTTGGGTTTTTGGAAAGACATTTTGTACAAATGATAAAAGAAAATGTTTTTGTGTTTTTTGTGTTCGTTGAAAACTGATTTTAAAATGTTTTCGGGAACGGTTTTGTTTTGATAATAAGAAAATATGAGCAAAGGATGGATAAATGTACAATGGAACGAATTCCAAAATCACTAATCAGAAAAACCGTTTAGAAAACGCACACAACCTCCCCGGCAGCGGCGCCAAAAATTGATTGGTGCTAAACCGTCAACTTATATTAACCCAAGAATGGTCAACAAAGTCAAAAAGCCTAGAAACAAACTCTGGGTAATATAAGGTATCACCAGGTCGTTATGTCCCGACGAGGTGTGATGGTTATTAAACGGGTTTGTGATCGGGTGAATTTGGACAGAAAGGGGTTTTGAGTTATTTGAACTAAGGAATATATGAAGAAATAGCTTAAATAAGCTATATGAATAAGACGGTAAAAGTAGAAAAACCAGAAATGTTCAAAACCTAAAAACGCGTACGTTTATGTTTTAAATAACGCGAACGTAAAATATAAAACGTGAAAAGTGAAATCTGAAAACCCCGAGGGGGTGAAAATGACTTTTTTACAAACTTAAAATAAAAAGAAAATTTAAAATGAAAATGAAATTATTAAAATGATTATTTTAATATTTAAACACTATTTAATTAATTAAAACTATTTAAAAAGTAAATTAAACCTAATTTAAATACACTAAAAATAATAAACACTACAAATTAAACTAAAAACTTGCAAAAATAATTTCTAAAACTTAAAATGAACTTGAAGAAAGTATAAAAAATAAAAATAAATATTTTTGTCTTTTTATGAGTTTTTTATTAATTAAAAACTACTTATATTAATTAAACTAATTAAACTATTTTAAATTACAAATAATACTAAATTAACTTAGCAAATTTTGGAAAAATTCCTAAAACTATTTTATAACATTTAAAAGCTAAGAAAAATATAAAAACTAGGTCTTACTTAATAAAAACTAATTATGCTATTCAAAACTTAATTATTAATTAATTATTAATAAAAACCAAGATTAATTCTAATAAATACTAAATGACAAAATAAAAATCTAAGAAAATTAATAAAATTACTTTAATATAAAAGGTAATTAATAAAAATATAAAAAAGCTAAGTGCTTAACAAAAATTTAAAAATGAAAATTAAAATTAAATTACATTAAATAGAAACTATCACTTAATTTTAAATTGATTTTTCTGGATTTTTCTTTTAGAAAACTATTTTAGACATAAAAACATTAAACTTTTGTAAAAACAACTTTTATGGAACTTGAAAATAAGCTACTTAAGGGCTTATGAGCTTGACAGTTGACTTTGGTCAACTGTCAAAGCTAGAAGCTATGAAATAAGCTTTAAGCTAAAACCAAGGGTGGATTTATGTTTGTACAAGCTCAAGGGACATGTGTAAAGCTAAAACAACAATGGTTGTACCCTGAATAAGCCAATAAATCCAAATAAGCAATTCCAAAGACCAAAAATTCAGCAGGCCTACAACTAATTGATGGCTTAATCTAGCTTACTAAATAAGATGGGAAGCACAAAATAAGGATTGATTTAGAAATCTGGGCATGTGGGCTTTCCAAAAAGCTAGAAAGTTCACAGTGGGTCCCACTAATAAGCCTTGGGGAGGGCTTTGAAGTTGGGGTGTTGAACTGATGAGCTGAAGCAGGGTATACCTTTGCCCTGCAGGTGAGTTTGAGCCAGTGTGGACCCCACAGAAAAATTAGTAAAAATGAAAGGAAGGGAGGACTCAAAAGTTGAGCTGGGGGACAATACACCCAAGAAATTTCAGGGTCTAAAATAACACACAAAATTCTATAAAAATCATGCAACTTTTGCAAAATCTGAGAACACACAACTTTGATTTTTTTATAGAAACTTGATATTTTGACTTTTGTTGATTTCTAATGACTATAACTGAATTAATAAGTTGTATTAAGATGGAATAAGTCTAAAATAAGCTAAATTACCAGGTTCTAAACCAAAATGATGAGTATTGAAATCTAAAACCTCAACAGTGGACAACAATTAAGCAAATGGTGAGATTTTGACTTTTCTGCAAATAAGGTCTGGGTTTTAACCTAAGACTGTGTTATTACTTCCTAAAAAGAGTTAACTAAGCCAAACTTTTAACAAATAAACTAAAGCACAGTGGTCAAAACCACTGTGCCAAACACCCCTTAAGTGAAGCTGTTTGATGGATTTGAAAGCAAATCAATAATTTAGACCAATCAATTGACACATAAGGTTATAACACATCATAACAAACTTATTCTAACATAAATCCATCACTGATAGCATCAAGAAACCATGAATCAGTATAAATCTAAGATGGCAGTTCACTATGAAATTTTGAATATAAATGAATCTGATGAGCAGGGACCAAATATAAAGCAACAAAATGTCTAAACAACAACCAATAAGCTCAAAAGAACATGAATGATCAGACAACATACAGGGCTACAGTAATTTGCAAAAAAATATAGTAATAAGCCTTACAATGGTATTCTACTGAGAATCAAGTAACGAAGGTAACCAAACCACAACCTACACCCCCTTGGGGTTCTAATACCACTGTAATCCAGAATTTGCCATGATCCATGCATCTTTGACCTTCAAGCCTGGAATTTTCATTTCTCTTTTATTTTTCTCTATTTTTGAGTATTTTTTTTTTTGGTTTTTTAAGTGAAATGGAACTAAACACTTCCCAAGCTTATTAAAACTTATAATTAGGTTAAAAATGAGCTAAGTTAAACAGTAAAGGACTTAGTTAACATTTGTTGAACTTGAAATTAGAATTTCACTTGAAAAGTGGAAACTTTACACATGGACTGAATTCCTTAAATTACAAATGACTAATTTGAATTATACTTAAATTAAGCTGAGAAATAAACTGGGAATGAAAATTACAGTAGAAAAACTAACTTCAACTAAATTACATTAACTACTACTAATCTAAGAAAAAATAAAAACTAACTACTACTTCTGGCCTTCTTTTTTGACTTATAAGGGTCCTGGAGCATTTCTCTTTCTTTCCCACACCATTTTAAACCGTTGGATAAGCTCAAATCAATCCAAGCCCTCAAATTCTATTTTGGTGGGAAATTAATAAAAGGCAGTTGAGTGGGGTTTGGTGAGCAATAAATGAGGAGGGAGGTTGGTTAGGGTTGGAGGGAAGTATTAATGATGTTTGGTGGAAAAATGGAGGAGGGGGGGACATGAACGAAGGTATTCAGGGGAAGATGGAGGATGTAAAGTGTTTGGGGTGTGGGTTTGACCCGCGTTGCCCATGGTTTTTATTATAAAATAGAATGGGCCGGGTGGACTTGGGCTTGGGGTTTGGTTTGTGGATCAGGGGTGGTTTTTGGGTTTGTTTTTGGATTTGGATAATATAACATAAGGGTCCATTTGGTGTAATAGTTACAAATCACAAGGACTAATGTTGTATTTTCTGAAAAATCATGGACTAAAAATGTATTTATTCCAAAGTTATCTCAAGGGTTAAACATAACAAGTCTGAGTAGTATTAGGGTTATAAAAGATAATTTTCCATTTTTGAAAACCCGAGGGACTTGTTTTGCAATTTTCCAAATTACGGGGACCAAACATGTAAACTTTTCAAAACTTTCACCCAGGGACCCATTTTGATAACTTTTGATTTCCCAAGGTCCAAAAATGATTTTACTTTCAAAAATATCCCACCAGGGACCAATTCTGCCAAAATCTGAAACTTCAGGGACCAAACTGTAAATTCTCAAAACTTTTCCAAATTTTCACCAAAGGACTAAATATGACAATTTATGATTTCAAAATGACCTTTGGTGACTATTTCCCATATTTTGAATGACCAGGGACTAATTTTGTAATTTTATGAAAGTTGGGGGACTGAAACTGCCAATTTTGCAAACTTTGTACGTTTTTCATTTATTTTTACTCATTTTGCATCTAAAACATATAAAACAAAATTTTGAAATATTTTTAGTATTTTGATTCATTTCTGAGTGTTTTTGTATGTTTTGTAGTTCAGATTTGACCAAAAATGATGAGTGTTTGAGCACTCATCAAGCATCAACACTTCTGAATATTGGATTTGGGATTCCTTGAAGTATGTAAGCCATAGCATACTCATCTGCTTCACAATGAAGATGTTGTTCAGTAGTGAGTGCAGACTTTGGAACTGGTACAGCAGTTGGAGCTACTGGAGGATCAACAGCTGGGTCACCTCCAACGAAGTTAATAGGCCACTGAAACAGTCCTTCAAGAATAACTTGTTTCATGTACTTACCATTGGGTTTCTTGAGTTCGATAAACCTTAAGAATCTACTTGCCCACTGAACATAATTGCCAGGTGTGAGCATTGGTGGAGTGTCAATGGATCCTGCCTCATGTCGGGATTGTTGAGTTGAGATTACTTCACACATCCTGTCAAACCAGTGTGTCTATTTGGATGGAAGTTGGCTTTGTTGTTGTGGCATTGGATAGGATTGTTGTAGTGGAACCATCTGATGTTGTTGCATGAGAAGATGTTGTTGTGAGTAAGCCGGTTGTTGATGATACTGTGGTTGATATTGTTGCTGTTGCTGATGAAATTGTTGATTATACTGCTGATTCTGATGTTGTTGAGGATGGTTAAAGTTGTAGTACGGTGGTTGAGACATAATGAAACACTGTGTGGTAATGGATCTTGTAGAAGGTATAGGTTTAGCCAATACTCGAAAACTTGCACAAATGTGTGAGCGAAACTTGTGACTTTTGTGATCTCGAAACTTTGTCGAAAAGTATTTCTCGAAACTTGTGAGATTGCGAAACTTAGGAATTTCGAAACTGTGTTTTTGAAAAATTTTGGTGATTTAGAAACTTAGTTTGCGAAACTGTAATGCTTCTAGATTCGCGAAACTTAGTGAATGTTGAGTGTTTTCGAAACTTTAGAAGTTTGCGAAAAATGTGTTTTCGAAAATTGTGATATTTTTGAAAACTTCAAACTCACTAACAAATTTCAAAATTATCCAATTTCAAAATTAAGCCAAAAGTCGAAGTATTTTTCTTTCTTATACAAGAGAGAAAATACTGAGTACACGATCGGTAGGTCGATAGGAAGCAACTTCTTGTGATTTCGAAACTTGGTCAAATGTGGGTTTTCGAAATTTAGGCTGATGTTTTCAAAGAAAGCTAACCAAAAACTAGTTTTTATTTAAAGATTCTTGTACTTTTAGCTATAAAATGATGAGATCTATAAGAAAGTTGAAAACTTGATAAACTTTTTCAAAAATGAAAATTTTCTCGAAAAATAGTACAAAATCCAAATCGTAGGTATTTGATAAAAAATTTGGAACTTTTTGTTTGTTATGATTTGTAGTACAAGTTTGTAAGCAAAGATGTGATACAAACCAAGAAACAAACAAGAAAGTACTAAAATTTTAGCAAACAACGAGTTAAAAAATAAGGTTTTGGATCGGATTCAACAAGAAAACAAGAACTACACCTTCTTCTAGTGAATGATACCACTTGTTAGGTACCTATATTGATTTCACACAAGCAAGAATGAGATAGATATAAGGATGGGATGATTATGAGAATGAGAGAAATATAATTGCAAGAGTTTCCTTAAGATATTCAAATAACCAACCAAATAGAAATGTGTACATAAGGTCCTATTTATAGGTGAGGATGCTAGGGCAACACTCCTAGCTCCCTCCTTTCTACAATTCGTGGGCCTAGAGGCCTTGTGGGCTTTTCATAAGCCTTTAACACATTAAACATAACTAAATGTAAGTAACTAATAACTAAGCAACCTAACATTTATTACAAATGACAGATACTTGATAAAATAGTAAAACTTTGTTCCCAATAGAAAGTCATGATGAAAATCATGACTAACTCATCCTCACCCATAGGAGAATCCATAATTTCAGTATTATGAATCTCATCATTTAAGCTCATGTGATCAAGACATATCCCGGGTGTGTCATGATCAAAGTGGAAGTTATCATACTCCGGTGGAGATATGATATAAGAAAGTTCACCGGAGAACTCCTCGCGAAGAGAATCAATCACAAGATGTAAATCTATGAACTCATGTTCCACTGTGGACTCATCACAATCCTCATTCTGAATACCAAAGATTGGATTATCAGAAATCAAAGTGAATTCAGATTTGAATTCAAACTGATGATTGGTGAGAGTAGTTTTGAATGTTTCAGGAACAAAGTGATTAACATTCTCTTTTGGACTGTTGGGATAAGAAGTGAGTGACGGATCATGATATAGGAGACTTTCAATTTCTCCTAGATCGGCTTCAAAGTCAATGAGATTATTGTCACTTCCTGTTGGAAGTAGATTGATGTGAGTGAGTTCATCGGCGAACTCCTCAAGAAGATGATCAGCATCAGAATGTGGAACTGATGCCTCAACATACTCGATGTCTCCATAAGATGCACAATCTTCGCTACAATCGGAGAAAGTCTCAAATTGATCTTTTGGACACTCAAGAGGGGAAGGTATATCACATATATTATCAAAATTTCCCTGTGACTCTCCTGGGATTGGGACAAGGTTCTCAGCACTAGACTTTATGAATTTGTCCGATTCCTTTGAAGGAATAGTGCTAAGATGCTCATCCCCCATGATCAGAGAGTGAGTGGGAACTTCGGGTGTGATAACAGTTGTTTGAGATGGAA
Organism: Artemisia argyi; assembly: GCA_030686995.1. Lineage (NCBI taxonomy): Eukaryota > Viridiplantae > Streptophyta > Magnoliopsida > Asterales > Asteraceae > Artemisia > Artemisia argyi. The sequence goes on from CM060690.1 coordinate 87,493,752, forward strand.
TCTCAACTGCTGGGATATCCACTGATGAACTTGATGAAGCTTTATAGAATTGAAGAATATCAAGTGTATCTTCATCATCACTGTCATCAGGAATGAAACGGAACTGAGAGCTAGATCTGGCTGCTTTTTCTTTTGCAATTGATTCTCTAATAGATTTTTCATAGGCATCTTGGGAATTTATTTTAGCAGCCTGCTCTTCAGCCAACAATTCTTCCATGGATTTTTTATAACTGTTTCTTTGGGTAAGGTTTTTGACTAAACCCTTAAGCTCATCAAGTATTTCCAATGCATTTTGAATTTCTGGAAGAATTGCTTGATTCATTTGGTACTGTGGAGGTTGGTCGTGATAAGGATAGTCGTAATTGTCACAAGGAAATGGATTCCCTGTTTGACAATCAGAGCTTGAGTGTGGACCTCCACAGTAATCACAACAGTAAAACTGTTGAGTCTGGTTTGGTGAATCGTATGGATATTGATCATTTTCAAAATTCTGAGTGTTACTAGAAAATTGTTCATAGACAAACGTGTTTCCGGTTTGACACTCAAATCCTTGATGAGGTCCTCCACAATATTCACACGAATATGTCAGTATCTCATGGTTTGGTGGCTGGGGGAATAAATCATTCGTGTCATGGTAAGAATAGGGATCCTGGTTATAGACAGACCCGTATCCTGACTCTACCATGCCACAACTGAGGCAATTACCACCATTATAAGGACCACCACACCATTGACAATCCAAATAGTGTGGATACGACATAGAAAAGAATCAAAAGTTTATAGAGGGTAAGGAATGGAGAATCAAAAAAGTAGGAGGGATAAGAAGAATATTTTTGAGATTTTTAATAAACATTTTTATAAAAATAAGAAAAAATCTTTTTGGTTTTTTGTATTCGCTGAAAACTAATTTTAAAATGTTTTCAGGAACTGTTTTGTTTTTATATGATAATGATAAGAAAATATGAACAAAGATGGGTAAATATATAGTGACGTGAATATCCAAAGATCACTAATCTTCAAATACGTTTGAATACGCACACAACCTCCCTGGTAGCGGCGCCAAAATTTTGATTGACTCCAAAACCATCAGATAATATTGACCAAGGAAATTGGTCAACAAAGTCAAACAGCCTAAGGTCAATGCTCCGTGGAATACAGTGTTTCCCCGGGTCGTTATGTCCCAACGAGGTGTGATGGTATCGAAACGGGTTTGTGATCGGGTGATTTGGATGGGAAAGGGTTATGATGATTATACTACTGATTTTTAGCCGACAATGATACAAATACTTAATATGGACAAAAACTTAAAAGCCAGATAAGTGAAAACGTTTTAAAACTCAAAAGGTGCGTTTAAGTTTAAATAAACGTCAACGTACCAAATAAAAAGTGAAAACTGAAATCTGGAAACCCTTAGGGGGTGAAAATGACTTTTTTACAAACCTAAGGATGAAAGAAAATTTTTAGAGAAAGAAAATGAATTTTTTACACTAATTAATTATTTAATATTAATTATATACTTTCTAATACTAATTATTAATATTTAAATAACTTAAATACAATATAATATTATTTTAATACTAGAAAAGTGAAAATTAAATTTCTAAAATTATAAAATAACTAAAAACTGATTTTAAAATTAAAAATATACTTTTTTGTCTTTTTGTGGATTTTCTATTAATTAATTACTAATTTAATATTAATTACCTAATTAAACTTAAACAAAATTATTAAAAATACTAAAAGGTCTTAGAAAATTAATAACATTTTTATAAAACTAATTAACCATGACAGGAATCCTAAAAAAAAAAAAAAAAAAAAAATTGGTTTTATATATTTTTAAACTATTTTACTAATTATTAAACTAAATATTACTTAATTACTAATTAAACTAATTAAATTCTAAAAAATAAAAAATGAATAGTAAAAATTATGTCAAAATTCCTAAAATTATATTATATTATATAAAAGCTAGGAAAAATATAAAAACTAGGTATTACTTGATAAAAACTAATTTTGCTATTTAATGCTTAAATATTAATTAATTATTACTTATACTATATTTAATTCAAATAAATACTAGATGACAAGAGAAAATCTAGAAAAATTCCTAAAAATACTTTAATATAATAGAAAATTAATAAACATATAAAAATGCAAATTACTTAATAAAAAGCTAAAAAGGGAAATTAAAAAGATAATTAATATTAAATAGAAACTATCACTTAATTTTAAATTGGATTTTTCTGGTTTTTCTTTTAGAAATATATTTAGATACTAAAAATAGGGAACTTTTGTATAGACAACTTTTTTTCTAGCTTAAAAGTAAGCAAAATGGGCACTAAAAGGCCCTCACAGTTGACTTTCTTTGACTATTGATGGAAATGAACCTCTATGAGGTCCACAGGGGTGGATTTAAGTGCAAACAAGTTTATTGGTCATGAATGATGCTAAAACAAAAAGCTAATATCCCTGAATAAGCTAATAAGCAAGAATAAGCTATTGAAATCCTTGATTTCACACAGAAAATGGGACAATGTTTGAAGCTGGTTCAAGGGTGCACAAGGCAGCTCAGGGTCAAAAGCTTGTTAACACTAGAGATTTTGCCAGCTTGTGAGTCCAAGAAGCCAAGGGGGTGTGTGGGGCCCACTGTGGAGCTCTATGGGACCTTAGCAAGTTGAGGCAGTGGGGGAGGAGCTGTTGCGCAGCAGGGGCAGCAGACCCCTTAACAGGTCTGTTTGAGGCTTTGGTGGGGCCCACAGGAAATTCACAAAAATAAAATAAGACCTGATTCCTAAAGCTAAGGTGGGGGACTACCACTTCTGAAAGTTTCAAAGCTTGAATCCTAGCACAAAATTCAAAACAATTCCCCCAAATTTTGGATTTTTGCACATGTATGCAACTTTGACTTTCTCTATTAACTTAAAATGTTGACTTTGGTGAGTTTTGTTTGATCCCTATGAAATTATTATGATTATTTATGTTATGTTAACACTAAATTAAGATAAATGAACAAGATTTAAACCACAAATGGCGAGATTTGATCCTCACAGCCCCAATAGTGGACTGTGAGAGTGCAAGTGTTTTGATTTTGACTTTTGCTGAAAGAACCTAGGATTTATTGACTTAGTTTGAGCTAATATTGGCTAGTAAACATATCTCAACCAACATAAGCAACAAAAACTACCAAGAACCCCTGGGAACAGGTTATACCAAACACCCCTTATACTTTGACTGTTGGAATTTTAATGAAGCCAATGGGTTATCTAAACCATAAAACTGATAAGTTACTCATATTAGACCATATTAAACACAATTAAGCCAAATCAAACAATAATTATCAATAGAAACTAACATTTATATTATAGGAGAGATTAACACTAAAAATTGAAAATTGAAACTCACAATGGGCTTGGTGCTCAAAACTAGGAACAAAGAGTTGTTAGCTCATCCTAATACCTCCCATGAGGTTTCTAAACGATATTCCATCCATTGCTACTCTTCTTCTGTCTTCTTTTATTTTCCTGTCTATTTTTTTTTTGTATTTTTCTTTTTTTTTTCTTTTTCTGTTCTTTTTCTGAGTTTGTCCTTTCTTTAACTCCAAATCACTTTAAAAAGGTTTATAAAAGCTACTGGAACAAGACATAATGCAAATTGAAGAGGTAACAAGAAATTTAAAACTTGAGTAAAAATACGAATCTCTTGAAATCAAAAGGAAACTTAAATTAATTGAGAAATCTGGAATTACAACTGAACTTAAACCTAAAATACAGAAAGAAATACAAGGAAAATTTGATACTACTAAACTACACTACATAATTAACTACTAAAATCTACTACCCCATCTTCACAGCTTCTCTTCCCTTTTATATTGACAAATTAGGGTTTTTGAGGCCCACTAGGCATTTCCCAACAACATTTTAAGCCATTGGATGAGAATAATTTGATCTTGACCCTTCTTTTGTTTTGGCGCCAAAATGGCAGTTCATGGTTAAGGCACTGATAACTTGTGTTAGGGGTGTTATGTTTGGACTGGGGTGGAGGCAAGTGGGGTGGCAGGTTGTAGGGGTGATGATGAGAGGAGGGGGAGTGGTTTTGCAGGTTCACGTGGGTGGTATTGGGGAGGATGGAGGTGGTTTTGAGGGGGAAAGGTGGGTTTGACCACCTTGTTTGACCCTGGGAGTTTTAACAACAAACGGGGTGTTGGAGTGGGTTGGAAATAGGAGATGGGCCTAGAGATGTGTGGGCTGGTGAGGGGTGTTGGTGTTTGGATTGGATTTTGGGTGGGTTTGTGTATGTTGGGTTATTAGTAAAGGGTGCTTGTTTGTAGCAAAGTTAAGCCCAAGAACTTAATGTGTAAAACTGAACCTTCTAGGGACCAAAACTGTCCTTTTTTCCAAAGTTGATACAAGGATAAATTATGCCATGTTTCAATAATATGAGGGCCCTTGTTGAATATTTCCCAAATTTAGATATCCAGGGACTTGTTTTGCCAAAATTCAAAGTTGAGGGGCTATTTTTGCCAATTTGTGAAAAATGAACTCCAAGGGCCGTTTGTGATAACTTGTGATTTCCGAAGGACCATTATTGCAATTTTCTAAAAATATTTTACTAGGGACCAATTCTGTCACTTTGTGAAAGTTTAGCGACTAATTTTGTAAATTTTCAAATCTTTCACCAAAGGACTAAATATGATAACTTATGATTTCAAAAGGACCTTTGGTGACTTTTCTTACAAAACAAAAGCCTAGGGACTAAATTTGACAAGTTTTGAAAGTTGAGGGACTGAAACTGCCAATTTTGTAAACTTTGTTTGTTTTTCATCTGATTTTTAGCAATTTGCATCTGAAACAAATAAAACACAATCCGTGGGATATTTTCAGTATTTTAATGCATATTTGAGTGTTTTTTGATGTTTTGGCAGTTCAGATAAGACAAAAATAATGAGTATTTACACACTCATCAGATTCCTAAAGAGGAATCAATAGATAATGTTTTTGCTAGATTTAACACTATTATCATAAGTTTAAAAGCATTTGAAGAAGGTTTTTCTAGCAAGAATTTTGTTAGGAAATTTCTTAGGGCTCTTCATCCAAAATGGCAGGCTAAAGTTACATCTATTGAGGAATCAAAGAATTTGTCAACTCTACAACATGACGAATTAATTCGCAACTTGAAAGTCTACGAAGCGATAATAAAGAAAGACTTCGAAATGGTCAAAGGAAAAAGGGAGCAAAGTAAATCAATTGCTTTGAAATCTAGGAAGGAATCTAGTGACGAAGATAGCTCAACTTCCGAAAGTGATGACGAAGATTATGCCTTGGCCGTAAGAGACTTCAAGAAATTCTTTAAAAGACGAGGAAGATTTGTTAGACAACCATACGATGAAAGAAAGGCATTCCAAAGAAACAAAGATGACAATCATAGCAAGAGCGAAAGGAAGTGCTTCAAATATGCAGATCCAAATCATCTCATCGGAGAATGCCCAAAGTTGTCAAGGAATCAAAATCAAAAGGCGTTCTTTGGAGGAGCATGGAGTGATAGCGATGGAGATGAGAAAGAAACTGCAAAGGAAGAAAACTATCTTATGGCTAAGACATCCAATGAGGTATTTTCCGAAACTGAATACTTTAGTGACGAAAATTTATCATAAGACGAAAAAGACCTAGATAGTGAATATAATCAGTTATGAAAATTAGGTCAAAAAGTCATGGCTAAAATTAAATCACTAAAACACATTAATAACATATTAGAAAATGAAGTACTTGAATTAAAAACTAAACTACAACATTTACAAAAAGGTAAAGAAATCTTTATCGAATGTAAAACATGTCTAGACATCAAAAATAAAAACGAAAACCTTAAGGAAGAAGTTTGCAAACTTGAAAAGTTTGAAAATAGTAGTGATTCACTTAAGAAAATTATAAGTGTTCAAAGAGCATCCGGAGATAAAACCGGCTTACGATTTAACTCAACCGAAGCTTCAACTAGTGAAACTAATAATGTAAAGTTTGAATGTGTGCCTAGTAAACAAAATCCTTTAGACTCAAAACCTAAGTATATAATTATAAAATATAGAAAAATACCTATTGCTAGTGATGAAGAAGTAAAAAGTCTTTACAAACCGTCTTTAAAAAGCGAATTATTCTTATGTTTAATTATTAAATCCATGTTTTAATTTATAATTGAAATAAGATAAGTTCTAAGTATTTCTGAAAGCTAGTAGGAGTACTATGTTTAATTTCATAAATCATATATGTTGAAAAACATTTAAAAAGTAATATTCCATATAAGAAAAATGTTAAGTCTTAGTTTGGAATAAAACTTTACTTGGAAGGTTTAAAAATAAAACATATAACCTTGTAATGAATGTTTAATGTTGAAACATATTCGATACATGAATCTAATATAACATGATATATCATTTATAAAGTCTAAATGGATATATATATATAACATGAATAAAATCTAAGTATGACTCAAATTTTTTTCATGAATATCAAATTTTACTGTATCATGCTTGATTACAAGATGATTTGGCAATATTAATATCTAATTAAAAAGTTATTATATAACTTGTGTAATATTCTAAATGAATTTGTTTGACTATAGAATCACATCCTCAACATGGAATAGCTTCCAGATTCTATAGATGAACAATTTTTCAGTTGTCGTGAAAATTGTCACAGCTGACAAACTTGAATGTTTGGAAGGCATCAAACATTACACATTAGATATTAATGTTTACGGGAATTTTAAAGATCATATTGTTGTTTGCATATAATGATGCTAATGAAATTGAGATGACACTCAATACTAGCCATGGTAAGGATTTCGTCCTTGGCTATATGTACTAGTTGTGCTTAATAAGAGCATGGTTACATTAAAAGAATAAGAATACTTCAAACTTTAAAATGTTTGGAAGTTTGATTATCATAAATTGGAGGTTAAGGATGTCACGCACTTTATAAAATATTATGTGGCATTATCAAAATAGTTGAGTATGCACATACAAGAACTTCACTAGAATTCTTAAATAAATATTCTCAAAATTCTGATAGATCAAAGTTGGATGATTAATGTTTTGTCAACAAGTATGAATGTCATTACTTGATACATAATTCATCAATAAGAGTTATCATACATTGATCTATTTAGTATTTGGATAAGGGATGTTAAGCAATTATTCTAAAAAAATTTAAATACATGGTATGTTTAATTTATAATATATTGTATCCTATATTTGTATGTTTAATCCATGAATAAATGTTATTATAAATTGTCCATTGTCAGTTAATAATATGGGAATATTATTAAATTAAGACAAATGTGAGTTTTGATATAATATACTACAAGTATGTTAATGCGTACCAATTTCACATAATATTCAATGATATTGAATATAGGACTTATCCCAACTACATGATGTTACTTTATGTATTTTTTTATTAAGTAAATCATAAGAAGTTATCCTCAGACTTGAGATGCAAGATAAGTGTCATGAATGTAGTACATTTTTATGGAACAACTTAATGCTATAAGTAACTGGTAGTCATAAGGGTTGTTTTCGGAAGTGTTACAAAGTTTGTGGGTTTTGCTTGTAAACAAGATAGAATTTGTTCCGTCAAATTTATTTTTGGAGTTTAATACTGCTGGGCCTTTCGTAGGGTTGATAAGATGTATGTGTGGCTGCACCTAATATCTCCACTGAATATGTTCAGAAGATTTGGTAATATTGCTCAATCACAAACAATGAGAAACAGAATGATTAATTAAGGAATGACTTTAATCCATATCCTTATTAATGTGGTATTAGAAACAAAAGGATAATAATAATCAGAAATCATTAAAAGGTTTTTCCAGGAGCCTTACTCGAGATCGTACTAGAGGCATCGGCGTGTTGCTAGACGCTAACCGATGTGATCACACTATTAAGATATGTCCAAGTGGGAGCTGTTAGTTTTATGAACATAAATTAATAGTAGTGAGTTAGGATCGAACTCGAGATCACGGGATTGCACACTTTACATATGAAGAGTAAATGAATAATTATTTATAAATGTTACATATAATAATTAAAAAACACAAAACGAGTAACGACCGTTAGTATTTAATGGAAAAATGGCTAACGATCGTTAGACGAATATTAGGAAAGTTATATGTAAGAATTATTGGAATGTCAAGAAGGTTCCGGAATCCCTATGGGAGTTCCTAAACCGATCGGCCAAATAAGGAGGGCACCTCCTTTGTGCCTTGGACTCCAAGTAATCTCACCCATATAAACAAACCTAAGGTTATTTGTTTTCTTATCTCTTGTACACAAATACTTTGTGTTTTTTCTCTCCTTCTTTTGTCTCAAAATTCCAATCGATCACCCTAAGGGTTTTATGGATTCGATTTTTTGATCAAAGGTTTTCTTGTTTTTATATTACTTGCATAATCTTTTACTCGAATTAGTACGTGTGTACAAGAGCGTGATATAACAACACTATTGGTTTTATCTTGGATTGAATAACAAAATGGTAAGAGCTATTTGTGTAATCCACATAAACCCTAATTAGGGTTCATAAGTTGAAATTTTTCTTTTACTTGATTCTTGTTCGGGCTAGAATCACAACGGTATGTTTACTATTTATTATTGATTAATGATGAAGCGAAAAGTGTACCACTTTTGGGGGGTCATTATAGGCCAAATTCGGGATTATTTGATCAAATATTGCCCTAAATCGTTCCTTTTGTCATTTTAGGTACTTTTGAGATGAATTTTACAAAAGGAAGCATTTTGAATGTTTTTGGAGCAAAAAAGTGTAGAAAACGACAAAATCTCAAAAGCATGCTGGATATTGCCTTTGACGGCGTCACAAGTTGTTAGTCACGGCGTCATGAGTTGACAAAAGGGTGGATAAATCAAATATACGTGACGCGCTAGAATGCTTTGTGAAGGGGGTCTGACGGCGTCATGTACAAAAATTCCAAGGCCATCAAGAGTTATCATAAAGAGTGACGACCCAGAACCCGTATATAGTGACGGCGTCAGAAGTGGATCTAGGTAATACGAGTTTAATTTGGCAGCGAGTTGATGGCGTCAAACATAACTCTTGACGCCGTCAGATTGCAAAATCTATATATAGTTTTCTAGTTTTCATTCATTGTGTGCAACTTTGAGGGAATAAAACCCTAGATGAATTTTCCAGCTATTTAAAGGGTTTCAACCCTTTGTTTCTTCAATGTTCAATTGAAGAAAGTATGATGCATAGGGATTGCACCAGGCTTTACCTCTCAAGGGATCCTGAGAAGCTTACAACCCCCACCAGGCAGTGTACCTGATCGATGTAGTATAGTATAATGACAAGTGCCGAGTGATTGATCGTTCAGATAGGAATAGTGTCGCTAGGATTAGAAAACCTAAAGACTAGGTCTAGAGATGAGGGATTATTCTTTTTGTATTTTTATATTTTTATGAAAGCAATTAAAAATCTCGGGTTTGAAGGATTTGGGCGGAATTAGTTGCTAAGCAACTAACCCAATTACTTAGATGCAATCAAAATAAAATACTAAAAATGAAAATAAACTAAATTATACTAGAGTTGTGAGCAATATGTGGGAGAAATGTGTTTACTTAGATTTCACAACTCCCTAGATATCTTTTACATGTTAATTACTTGTTATAGTTGCGTGGATGATGGATTGTATTCCTTAATACCATTCATGGGGTGACGTACTTACTTCCCCAATCCTATGAGCGCCTACTTCACTTCTATGTCGAGCCGGCTAAGAAGCTCCTAACATAGGATCATTAGAATTTATTCATGCATTAGATACAACCAATAAAACCTAGTACACACCGGTTCATGTTTTCTAAGACGTTCAAGCATGTTACACAATGGAGATCTGCCAGTTTTCTTAAGCCTAACATTGAAATCATTCATCCAATACAACCATAAACAAGTAATCAACACATAATTAACATCTAGGTTTCATTAGATCCAAGCAAACACAAGATAGATCTAGCCTAACATGTTGAAATCACGACAAGCATAAGATATAAACAACCAACACATAGACATATTGAGTTAATTAAAGAGAAGACTTATCTCCATAGCACATGAAAGGATTCAAGGGGTGAAAACCCTTGAAAACACTGTAAAATACGAGCAAGGGTTTACAAAGTTCGGCCCTAGGGTTCTCCACACAAGTTCCTCTTTAATGAATGAAAAATAGAAAACTATATATAGAGTTTAAAAGGTGACGGCGTCAAGAACAAATGTCTGACGCCGTCATCTCGCCACCAAATAGTTCCTCGGACTGCCTAGATCTGGGTCTGACGCCATCATGTATACACCTTATGTAGGCCGTCACAAAATTCACTCTTGACGCCCTTCTTGTGACGCCGTCAGGTTTGTACTGGGTCGTCACCACTTTTACTCTTGACGCCGTCATGGTTTTCCTCTTGATGCCGTCAGGTACTGTTCTTAGCATGGAAAATTAAGACTTTGGCGTTTTCTTCACTTTTATGCTCCAAAAACGTCCGAATTGCTTCCTTTTCCAAATTTCACTTCCAAAGTACCTAAAATCACAAAAGGAATGATTTAGAGTAATATTTGATCAAATAAATTCAATTCCGGGCTTAAATGACCCCCTAAAATTGGTTCATTTTTCGCCTCATCATATACACTTACACTTGAGATTTGCTTGTCCTCAAGCAAATGCGCTTTTATTCTAATGAAAATACAAGTTAGGGGTCATTTAACACTAATATAAAAATAATTACAACAAATAATCATTCCACTAAAGACCAAAGACAAGCACGGAGGTCATATACTAGCACCTCACAAATAGTGTTTAGATACTCACATCTCTCGGGTGTAATAAAGTAATATCACAATATGGAAACGGAAAATATCTCTCACTACCAGTCATAGCTAAATAGATTACCATAGGCTTGGGAAAGGATCAAACCTCCACCACATGGCGTAAGCACCTAGGATAAACTATCAAAGAGGTCTTTTAAAAGGTTGTAACGTTAGGTGTAGGGATATGGAATACACGGTTTTGTTGGATATAGGCAGTCTTTACTGGTGGTGAGTTAACAATCTTGGTTAATTACATGTACAATATGGCGTTGCTAAGCCAAGACTAGACTCGACTTAAGCTAATAAATGAAAAATAACAAAAACATAAAATGAACATAGAATGAAACGGGATGGTAGTCCGTATGTTTTTATCTTTTCTTTTTCTATTTTTTTTTTTTTTTTTTATACACTCTTACCCTACCGTCCAAAATAATACATCATAGGGGATGAAAATTCCCCTTACACTTGAATTTTTACATAATTTACAATAAAGTAATCTAATGACTCGAATTAAGAAAATCAAAACACTTGGAGTACTTTTAAGATTAACGTACATATGGGGGTAATATATGATGTTCTTCCCCATTACTCCATAAAATAAGTACTTTACCCATGAGTCCCAATCGTCCCAAAACAATATGTACAAGGATATGACTCGACTTAGCAACCATGTAATCAATTAGATAATTAACTTAGGGTTTAACAAATAACAATAACGCACTAAAAAATGAGTGCATACACGGAAGGCTAAGGCGATTTGGGTGTACATTTAAGTGGGGTGTAACAAATTCTTCCTTTAAGTAAAATGCTTAAAGTTAGAAATGAAAAGATAGGCTCGGAGGGGTGTACTAGGGGTTTCGTGTACTAAAAATGAGTACAACGCTAATGGTATGGGAAAAATTAGTTGACTTAACTAGCCAAATAATATGACTTAAATGGTCAAGTAATTATAATACGGGTTTAACACAAGGGTGATCCTAATGCCTCTTATCATGTAGTAAATCCTACTTCACGAATGTAGTCTCACTAGCTGTCTCGGGATGCATCACTAACGCAAGTTCTAGAATCTAAATGCTACCGGTACACTCATAAGCACTAATAGTAAATGCTTTTCCTATCAATCTAAAGGCGAACCTCACATATTTGGGTGGAAAATTTTTCTGAATGATACGGTTATGTGTAACACCCCAAGTTTTAAAATATTTGCAGCGGAATAAAGATTGGGTGTTACTTCACAGCTCACAGTTTTTCAGTAGAAAATGATTTTCAATTTAGTCATTTTAAAACATTTATCATTCGAATTTTTGTAAATATATCAGAGTTTTCAAAATGAGGTCCCAGTGGTTTTCAAAATTTGTTAAAGAGGTTTTCGAATGATAATAAAAATTTATAGCCTTTGTAAGAATTTCGTGCTTCTCCGTCCCATCCTTGCTCGTTATAGACCTGAGATAAACATGCTAAAAATCAACAAAAGTTGAGTGATATTCATAGGTTTTAGTTTAATAGTTGAACACAAGTTATAAGTGATAATTGCACCGTCATACAATTATAAGTTAAAAATCAGTTGTTATTGCCTTAAGCTCATGACACTAAGCCGGTTAACAGATCTCATCATAAATGATGGATTGTAGTAACAGGGGCCCTCAGGATAGGTCCTTGCCAGTAACCTATTAGATTTCAAATAAAGTGCGTTTGGATGTTTTCTCAACGCCCAAACGGGGATTGTCAATCCCTAATAGATCTATCCACAATTATTTACGTTCACCTCTCTGGGTGACTAAGGCTCATGAAATGAGGGGCTTTTGGCAATAAGGGACTTAAGCAATAGCGATATCAGGTAAAGCATACCAAGAAAAATACTTGTGTTCAGTTTGTAAAAACTAGCATGTATCCCCCTCGCAGGGTTTATAAAACATTTAAATAAATAAAGGCGAGGCTATGAACTCACCTTAGTGGTATAGTGGTAAAAATATCGATATTCAATTTACAAAAAGGGAACGGCTCCACACACAACCTAGATAATATATGGCAAGTTTTAGTGTTTGATAGTCCTAATGTTTTATTCGCGCGTAGTTTTTGAATACATGATTTGTTAATCTAGCGATAGTAAAACTTTTAGTTTTATAATATATTGTACGTTTAGTTTAGTTATATATATATATATATATATATATATATATATATATATATATATATATATATATATATATATATATATATATATATATATAACGTAACATTTAATTATAATAATAGTAATAATAGTTTCAAATAAAACGTAATGTTTAATAATAATAATAGTAATAATAGTTTGAAATAAAACGTAACATTTAATAATAATAATAGTAATAATAGTTTGAAATAAAACGTAACGTTTAATAATAATAATAGTAGTAATAATAATAATAATAGTTTGAAAATAAACGTAACGTCGTGACGTGAACTCGTAAAATGGGAAGTAAAAATGAAAATATTAATTTTAGTATACGGCCCTTGTATTTTCTAAAAATTTACACTTTTTACCCTAACGGCGTTAGCGTTACGCTGTTAGTCCAAAATTAAATATATTTACGTTTAACGTCCAAAACTTTATATTTCTTACACTTTTCACCCTAATGTTTATAAAAATCAGTTTTCACCCTTAAACTTACGAAATGACAGTTTATACCGAAACTTTGAAATGTTGACACTTTTAACCCGATTTTTGTAAAATTTGAAAATCTAGTCCGAAATTCACAATTTTCAAAACTTAATATTTTTATTTCTTAAATAGTCTCAAAAAAGCTTATTTAACTTATTCTAACAGCTTATTTGTAAGGCCCATTAGCATTTTTAGATCAAATGGGCTTACGAAAGTTTTGGGCTTGGTTTCGGGCTTATCTTAGGACACTAAAAACATTTCGAGACAGCTTATAAGACTGCTTATCTCGTTAGCTTATTTTTCAAAGGATTGGGCCTTAAGGCCCAATCGATATGTGTTTGTTTTCAAAAATTGGTTTCCAAGTCGCGATGCTTTGTAGGTCTTAGGTGTTCAAAACACGATTTTTATTGCAAGGTTTGTATATGAAAATGATTGTTTGTCGGGGGGTCTATTAGTTTGTAAAATAAAATAGTATGCTCGTTACATAGAATTTAAAGATATACGTGCGTTTTATGGGTGGCATGGAACGAGTTTTATAAGTAAAAATACTTAGAGAATTTTTAAGAGTTTTGCATGGTTCAACGTTACTTACAAATGTGTTTCAAAAATCGTTTATACGTGAGTTTTATATTTAAAACTTTATGTTCCTTGATAAATAGCGTAGTAAATATATAGATGGGTGAAAAATACGTTTACGTTGTTTTAATAAATTACGAGTAATAATGTGCATTTGTTTGTGATTTATACGAAAAAAATCAAAGGTACGTTTTAAATAAAAATGGAAAAAGTTTGTGTGAGACTTACTACACCAAAATGGTGGGGTAAAACGTTTTGTAGTGTGTGTGTGTGTCGACTCAACCAAGGTTCACAAACAACGACTTGTTCCTTCTAAACACCACCCGAATCCTTTGAATTCCTACCCAAATGCTTCGACCCAATGCCTAGACTCACTTCTTAGAAATATTTGGTAAGTTTTTCGGTTTGCATGGAAGTAGAAACGAAGCATGCACGCATGGGTTTATATATGGTACCTAGTGTGTCCTAGTATCTAAGCCTTAATGAGATGGGATTGTTGCTTGTGTCTAAAAGTCCTAAAGTTGAAAGAGTAAACAAGTTACTCAAGCTTTTGTTTCTTATGTGTCGACATCCTCAAATTCAAAGAAACGTGGGAATTGAAACTTTGAAATGAACCTGTACTTGTGAAATGCATTTTAACAAGATTGTAGTACTTTGCCTAGTGAATATAATATGGAAGTGTGTGAGCATGAAAAAGGGAGGTACATTTTGTTTTTAAAACATATGTCGACTACTCTATTTATTTGGTAACCGATTTGTAATCTTGGCTTAGAACTGGAGATGATTAATCAAGGTAATATTTAGACATGAGATTGAGTTTAGAAATGGTTTTAGGACTTAATAGAAACAAACGGGGTTCAAAACGGTTTAGTTTTGGATTAGTTGCAAAACGTATGAAATTGTTTTTGGACAAATACTTTGCCTAGTAAAAACGTATCTAGACTCAACGTGGGGAACTAAAAATCGACACTTTAATTGTTGGTTAGGGGAGGAACGAGGGTGTGTAAAAATAAGTGTGTGTCGTGTGTAGGATTTGAGCATACGAGGCTCGTTTCTCACTTGTCCTAGTTGAGTGGTGTGAAATCAAAAGAAAGAAAATGGGCTTAATTGGGTGGGCCGTGAATAGTAACAGGCCGAGAAAATGGTGTTGGGCTTAGTATATAATTAGGGTCCGGTTAGGTGTAATTTAGATTAGTAAAAATATTAATTGTGATTAGTGATAAGTTTAGTAAATATTTAGTGAAACGTTTACGTGAGTCCAAGAGTGAATAGTGTTTTATGAATAGTGTTTCGTGAATAGTAAAACATTTGAAAAATATCTCAATATTACTAACCGACTCCAAAAACGATGAATAGTTAAATGATGAATAGTGTTTCGTGAATAGTAACCGATGAGTAGTAAATTTGAAAAATGTCTCGAAAATGCAGGTTCTTAACGAATAAAAGAAATTTTTAATATTCTCGCGATTTTAGACTATAGTGGTACATGTGTGAGCATCGTTCCAAGCAAACTGAGATCATGAATATCGTATTGATTTTTAAGTAACATAGCATATTTGATAAAATAAAATAAAATAAAAATTTGTTATTGGTAAAAACGTTATAAATTAATGAATGATATATTAGTCTTTGATTTACTTTTATTATTTATAGGGAAATTTACGGGAGTTTACAGTACCTACCCTCATTCTGAATTCCGTCCCGGAATTCAAGTTTAACGAAATTTCTGTATTAGAAAATTTCGATCAGAGGGTTACCGAGAGATTTTTATTATTAAGATTTAGGAGACGTGGTTTAGTTAGACTTATTTGTGTTAGACAAGATCAAGTAACTGGTGTATCTAAGGGTTGTGAATATTGAAGGTAATGGTTTTGAATAGTAAAATAACGGCTAGGTGTACCGTGTCCAACGGTCGGGAATAGCGATTCCTAACGGTCCGTAGTAGTGACCAAACGGCTAGTTTTCTTCCTACATATACCCCTTTTAAATTTCCATTTCTTTCACCAACCATTTTCCTATCATTTCTCATCTCCAAAATGACGCACCTCATCACGATACTAGCGATTGTGTATGTCGTCCTTGCCGCTATCTACTTACCGTATGTTCCAGACGAATACTTTTGGTTCTTGGTTGCGATCTTGTTGTTTGTCGTACCTCTCACGGTTCTAGCCATTACCGTTGACAAGATATGGGGGTAATAATCTTAAGCTAGGGTTGATTAGAATTAAGCCTTTGTCGTGTTTCTATGTATTGTTAACAAATAATGAATAAAACTTGTTTTATTTTTAGGAATTTGTCTTGTTATTGTTTTTAATGATTTGCTTATATTTGTCTTTCAACATAATTAAGGTGATTCATCCTGTGGTGGCTTTTGATATGGTTTTGTTGGTGGGAGTTTTTGCTGTTATAGCGGATCAACCTATTGAAGATTATATGGTTTATATTGTAATTATTGTGACGTTAGCACTTCTGATGCTAATTATTTGTTTATTTATTAATTTTCACGGATTCGGATAAACTCTTCGTTATTGGAGTTTAGCCTTTAGGGTTTTTCTTATTTGTATTTGTGTTGGCTTCTCGTCCTAATGACGAAGGAATAAGATAGGTATTTATCGTAGTTTGTAATATTTATGAATAGTTCAGTTTATCTATATTTGTTGCTTTTACACGAAGATTGTTATTTAGAAAATTTTACATTATGATTGTTCCATCATGACATGATTCTTCCTAAATTAGACATAGTTGGCCAGGCTATGTTTAATGGAGGACTAAATGATGTGATGTTTGGCTCAGTCACAGTGGTATTTATGTTTTTCTTTAAGTTGTTTTAGATGGTGTTCAACGTTTTGTTATTATGATATAATACGTAATTTCTTTTAAGAATAAAGTAGGAACTTTATATATATATATATATATATATATATATATATATATATATATATATATATATATATATATATATATATATATATATATATATATATGATGAGTCAGAAATTTCTAGGGAAATAACAGTTTGCTGTTATTTGGTAAATGGGATAGGAATTGAAATTGACGTAGATTATAATTATTTTGGAAATATTACATGGTAGATTTTTCGATATGGTAGAAGGATAGTTGTTATACTTCAGGTTACATCCATCGTAACTTAAAGTAAAATACAAGGAAGAGATACAATCTCAGGAAATTGTCGAACTAGGATTTATTTATTTACAACAGGAATGTATTCATCTGCTTCAATCTAGTCATCATTCCTTTGATACTATCAAAGTCTTTAAAGGTTCCTCATTTCTAAGAGTTTTCGCTTTTGTTTATTTCCATTAGGTATAACTCCTTGCCTAATTCCTTGGTTATGGGTGATGGTAGGGTTAGCCATTCCTTCTGGCGTTTTAAGGTGGGTTGGCCTATATTCCATGCAGCTTTCATGCTTATTTGATATGTCCATCTCTCCCCTTGGATCAACTATGGTAGTCCCTTCGAGTACTACTGATACGATGTTGGTTACCAATTTCCTGACGGCTTCAGTAGTCATGGTGGTTTTTGATGAAGATAGAGTACATGTATTGTTTATGTTGTCCATCTTCTGAAATCATTAATGAAACTTAACTTAGAATCCATCTGATGTCAGAATAACTTAAATAATGAATTCTAATTATTTCATTGATGATAGACTGAATTGACTCCTTACTGTAATCTTATTTCAAGATATGTCTGTCTTGTATCATAGATAGATAATCAACTCTTGATATGGGATTACTAAGGAACAAACCGATTCTTCCACTAAAATAAATTTTCTCTCTCTTGAAAATTTAATTATAGTATGTTTAAGAATTTCTTAACAATTGTAAGAAATCTTACGGTAGATTTGAATAGTATTGTAGAAGTTATCATAATATTAATAACTTGACTAATCGTCTTTGTGAAACGATTAGTACAAGGTCTCTTATTAATATGTCATGGATCTACGTGGAGTTATTTGTTTATCTAGGGAGATAACAAATTGATGAGATTTTTGCATGAAGGTATGAGGATTCATTAAATGCATGTTTGATACGGAAGAAATGATTGATTCGTAACAGAGAGATGTAACGGAAGAGGAGGTTATTATATATTTTGATTTGATTACAAGTTTTGAAAGGTTCGGATTTATTGAACATTACATGAAATACTACCCAAGTCTGTCTGGTTTAGTAGATGCATCAGGGATACTTGTAAACTTAAGATTAGTTACGCCTCTGACGTAAATATCTAATCTCTTTCTCAAGTTCAAGTTGTGCTGCTTCCATGTTTGAGAAACGTTCCTGACACATGTTCATTTGGTTTGCCAACATACTCTCTAATGCGGTAATCTTTTGACCTTGGCTCCTGGCTGTCTCTCTAGCCATCCATAGGGTCTTTTCAATGTCTTCAATTCTACCATGTGTATGACCGTGTTCTCTTCTTGCAAAACGGACCTTGGAATCCAAACTTCTAAGTTCCTGGTTGGTGTTGTCCTTTATCTCATTAATCTTTATTCCTAATTCACATATTGTTCGTCTTTCAGCATCCGCTCTTTTGAACAATGCGTCAAGGTTACGGTCGTACCATTCAAATTTTGTTGGTCGTAAACCTTTTAGCTATTTAGTGTGAGCCTCTAATATGCTGGCTTGTTGATAAACAAGAGTCCATATTGAATCAGGTGTGCTTATATTGTAGTTGGGGGAATTAGGTGATGATAAATTATTTGCGATATTTGGTATTGGGGAATCTGAAGAGTAGGGTGACGGAGAATTTGGCTCAACATTCTTCCACGGCCTCTCTTGTCGTGAACTTTGTCCAACTTCGAATGTTGCCTGACCACCAATCCTATCTTCATATGATTCAGTAGTTCTCCTAAGTTTTTGACGTAGTGGTGAACAGATAGGTGACGATGGAAGTGATCTATGAGTGATTTCTATATTAAGTTGGGGCTGTGATATTTGTACGTAGGGATCTTCAGTATTCGGAAAATTTTGATTGACGGGTGATGTATTAGTATTACAGAGAGTAGTTTTGGCGTTCAAGAAAGTTTTTGGAGACATGTTACTGTAGTAACCGAGAATAGTATTTTATAAGTAATTTTTACGTTAAAGCTATAATAGTACGGATGAAATAAAAATTATGTAAGCGCAATTTCTAAACATGCAGAATAATCTTAACAGGTAATGTACTGAGCAAGTTAGTCTGCAGACACGGAAGGCACGAAGAGTGTAAGGCTATAAAATGTTTTGTTTGTAAAAACGGTTATAGTTCGGATCTGTATTAGACCGTTTTGCTAAAACCAAAGCTCTGATGCCAATCTGTAACACCCCCAATTTTAAAATATTTGCAGCGGAATAAAGATTGGGTGTTACTTCACAGCTTACAGTTTTTCAGTAGAAAATGATTTTCAACTTAGTCATTTTAAAACATTTATCATTTGAATTTTTGTAAATATCAGAGTTTTCAAAATGAGGTCCCAGTGGTTTTCAAAATTTGTTAAAGAGGTTTTCGAATGATAATAAAAATTTATAGCCTTTGTAAGAATTCCGTGCTCCTCCGTCCCATCCTTGCTCGTTATAGACCTGAGATAAACATGCTAAAAATCAACAAAAGTTGAGTGATATTCATAGGTTTTTGTTTAATAGTTGAACACAAGTTATAAGTGATAATTGCACCGTCATACAATTATAAGTTAAAAATCAGTTGTTATTGCATTAAGCTCATGACACTCAGCCGATTAACAGATCTCATCATAAATGATGGATTATAGTAACAGGGGCCCTCGGGATCGGTCCTTGCCAGTAACCTATTAGATTTCAAATAAAGTGCGTTTGGTTGTTTTCTCAATGCCCAAACGAGGATTGTGAATCCCTAATAGATCTATCCACAATTATTTACGTTCACCTATCTGGGTGACTAAGGCTCATGATATGAGGGGCTTTTGGCAATAAGGGACTTAAGCAATAATGATATCAGGTAAAGCATACCAAGAAAAATACTTGTGTTTAGTTTGTAAAAACTAGCATGTATCCCCCTCGCAGGGTTTATAAAACATTTAAATAAGTAAAGGCGAGGCTATGAACTCACCTTAGTGGTATAGTGGTAAAAATATTGATATTCAGTTTGCAATAAGGGAACGGCTCCACACACAACCTAGATAATATATGGCAAGTTTTAGTGTTTGATAGTCCTAATGTTTTAATCGCGAGTAGTTTTTGAATACGTGATTTGTTAATCTAGCGTTAGTTAAACTTTTAGTTTTATAATATATTGTACGTTTAGTTTAGTTATATATATATAAATATAACGTAACGTTTAATAATAATAATAGTAATAATAGTTTGAAATAAAACGTAACGTTTAATAATAATAATAGTAATAATAGTTTGAAATAAAACGTAACGTTTAATAATAATAATAGTAATAATAGTTTGAAATAAATCAGTTTTCACCCTTAAACTTACGAAATGACAGTTTATACCGAAACTTTGAAAAGTTGACACTTATAACCCGATTTTTGTAAAATTTGCAAATCTAGTCCGAAATTCACAATTTTAAAAGCTTAATGTTTTTATTTCTTAAATAGTTTCAAAACAGCTTATTTAACCTATTCTAACAGCTTATTTGTTCGAAAAGCTTATTTCATAGCTTATGGGCTTTTTAACGAAATGTAAGGCCCGTTAGCATTTTTAGATCCAATGGGCTTACAGAAGTTTTGGGCTTGGTTTCGGGCTTATCCTAGGACACTAAAAACATTTCGAGACAGCTTATAAGACTGCTTATCTCGTTAGATTATTTTTCAAAGGATTGGGCCTTAAGGCCCAATCGATATGTGTTTGTTTTCAAAAATTGGTTTACAAGTCGCGATGCTTTGTAGGTCTTAGGGGTTTAAAACACGATTTTTATTGCAAGGTTTGTATACGAAAATGATTGTTTGTCGGGGGGCCTATTAGTTTGTAAAATAAAATAGTATGCTCGTTACATAGAATTTAAAGATATACGTGCGTTTTATGGGTGGCATGAACGAGTTTTATAAGTAAAAATACTTGGTGAATTTTTAAGAGTTTTGCATGGTTCAACGTTACTTACAAATGTGTTTCAAAAATCGTTTATACGTGAGTTTTATACTTAAAACTTTATGTACCTTGATAAATAGCGTAGTAAATATATAGATGGGTGAAAAATACGTATACGTTGTTTTAATAAATTACGAGTAATAATGTGCATTTGTTTGTGATTTATACGAAAAAAATCAAAGGTACGTTTTAAATAAAAGTGGAAAAAGTTTGTGTGAGACTTACTACACCAAAATGGTGGGGTAAAACATTTTGTAGAGTCGAGAAAAAGAGAGTACGAGAGTGTAGTGTGTGTGTCGACTCAACCAAGGTTCACAAACAACGACTTGTTCCTTCTAAACACCACCCGAATCCTTTGAATTCCTACTGATATGTGTCTAATTACACATATATTTGTATTGTATAAACCCACAAAAACAACCAAAAACACACAAATGACTCACAAAATGTTACAAATTCATCACAATGTGTTTTATATGTGATTCAGGTACAAAAGATTGAGAAACAAGTGAAAACTGATCAAGTTCACACAAATGTCATTTTCAGTCCCTGAAGTCTCAACAAATGTCAAAACTAGTCCCTAAAAGTTTTAAATGAATGAAAAGTCAACTTAAGTCCTTGGGAATTCAAAAATATTCACAAATGATCCCTGGATGAAAGTTTACACAAACTGGCAATTTTTACCCCTCAAGTTACAAAATTGGCAAAATAGGTCCCTGGGTATTCCAAACTTTGAATTTCACAATATACCCTTGTACTATGCATGAATTTACAAAATGGAACAATTTTAATAACTTTTGGGAATTTACACTTTTAGTCCCTTAAAAATCCAAAAATTACACAAATGGTCCTTTTAAGTTTTTAAATAAATAAATACTACTTTTTGTCCTTGTGTTATGTCTACTTGGCAGGTTTGGTCCCTCATATAAAGTTTGGAAAGTGGCAAGATTGATCCTTCAAGAAATCAGAAATTACAACTTAAGTCCTTGGGCCTAAGTTACTAAAAAACCAAACGGATCCTTATTATTATCCAAACCAAACACAAACCAAACTCAGCCCACCATATCTTGGCCCAAACAACAAACAACCCGGCCCACATCCCAAATAATAAAACAACGGGGTCAAATGGTCAAACCCCGCGCCAAAACCAGGTACACTGTTCATCTCCTTCACCCACACCTGTAAACCTGAAACCAGGGTGGTTTATCACCACCTATCCAACCCCCAGCTCACCCCTACTCTCCTTTACACCTCACAGCCCTATCCCACCTCCATTTAATGCAATTCCCACCTCTTTTTCCCTCCAAAACACTCAACCTACCTCTGTTTTCTTCTTACAACCCCAACTTGTCCTCCAAGCCTAAATATCCCACCTCACCATGTCCCCTCCACCTCTACTAATGTCCACAATGCATTAAATGCATCCAAACCGCCTCAAGCTGTCAATTGTGACTTTGGCGCCAAAATCCATTTGAATGGCTAAGATGAATTGGACAATTTCAATGGTCAAGATTGATGACAGAGTTTAAGAGTGGTCACCAAGTTTATCAGAGGCTATAAAAGAGAGAAGAAACCAGAGGAACAAACACCTTGGCCTTAAGCCATTGTCACTTAGATTAGCTTAATTTTAGTGTAATCTTTTATTGCTTTCTTTACTTATCTTGTCATTTACAGCTTTTCAATAGTGTAATGGAACATCAAGTAGTGTAATGGAACACCATTCACAGTTTTAATGCAAGTTTTCTTTTATAATTCATGTCTTTTCAAGTTATCTTTTATTTTCATGTCATTTAAATTTCATGTTTGATTGTAGTTGATTATATGGACGGACCTAGGCCTTAAACAGCTTTTAGACTCCATTTTATTAGCTTTAATCATTTAAAATCAAAAATCATAGAAAAAGTAGAAAATAGAAAATAAATTCAAAAATAGTGTCCTTAGTACTCTCAGCAAGGAGCATGGTTCATAATGGATGGCCATGGGTTTAGTTGCCTCATGGGAGGCTATAGGTTATGGTTTGGTTCCTTGGTTCATTGATTCTCAGTACATTCACCTTGTAAGTCATTTTGCAATTCTTAGTTATAGTCTTTGATTTGTGTTAACTTCTTTGTTTCTGTGTTTAAATGTTGTTAGTTTATGTTTATATAACTTAATATAAGGTTGTTATGTTTTGGAATTGATCATGCTTGAAAATTGCATCTTGACTGTATGAACATGATTTTTGATAATCATGGTTTAAGCTTGTGTGACTACTTGTTTAATCTTTTAAGGTCATAATTTAACCAATGAAGCCTGTGGATTTGATGAAATTGGTTTATGTAGTCTTATGTAATGAAAAGCTAAAATCAATATTGTTTAAGGTGTGTTTGGTATAACTGATTCAAGGGTGTTTAGATAGATATAAGTTGTTGTTTTTGATTGATATATGATGTACTAAGTTCTTTGAGGTTTGACAGCCTTCAAACCTATTGCACATTCATTCAAAAGTCAAAAATCATCATCTTGGACCTTCATTTAATCACTGTATGGATTTACAAAACCATACTCACCAAATCTGTGTTAAAGTTGTTTATGTTTGTTTATTTCATGTTCTTGTATCATAATATAGTTTATTTAGTCATTAAATTCAGATTAAAGTTGATGAAAGTCAACTTGGATCATAAACTAAAAAAGTCAAAAATTACTTAAACCTGTTTTTCAATTAAATAGATAATTTTGTGTAGCATTTATTATTTAGTTTTAGAACCTGTCTTTTTAATATGTTTTATTTTAGCAGCTTATATTATTGTATGAATTTTATCAATTTTTGTTTCAGCTTATTACTAGCTTTTAGAAGTGCTTTTATGTACTAGTTTTTGCCCTGCACCAGGTTCACAAGTCCATTTTCACAAGCTTGTAGCTTGTTGAATATTGGACTTGTGCCTGTGCTTTTGGCTTATTTGTGTTGCCCTAGTGGCCATGTTGTAATGTTTAAGCTTATTTTACTGTCTTAGCTTATTTAGGTAGCTTTTCACCACCAACCTTTTTTGTTACTCATCACTCATCACACTGAAGCAAACAGTATGATGAGTTGATTTTCACAAGCTTCTCAAAAGTTCCTAACTGAGCTTAAGATTGTGAGTTTTGGCTTTTTACAAAGCTAAGCAACAAAACTTTTAAGTTTAGGTCTTGTTGAGCTCTTTGAAGCTTATTTATTTAAGTTTTGAGAGCCCTTGTGTTGCCCACTCACAACATACCCCTGAGCAATCAGGGGTATTACACTATTTCCACAAGCTCTCACCAGCTCATTAGTGATCTATAGTCTGTGTACCTTAGTTTTTTAGGAAGCCTAGCAGCCCCACTATAGGATCCTGTTCTTAAAATTAAGCTTGTAGCTTATTTACATAGGCTGCAAGCAGCTTAAACTTATCCCACTAAAAAAAAGTATGCTGAGTTTTCAGTATACCTTATTCTCACTAGCCTATTTCATAAGCCCACAAAAATCTGTTCAGTTGGATCTAGCTTATGGTTTTTGTTTCTTTTGGAAGCTTATCTACCCAGCTTTAAGATCCAGTGCTTAATCATGAGCTTGTAGCTTATTAAACAGGGCTGCAAGTGGCTTTTTGTGTGTCCCATTTTCTGAGTACTTAGCAATATTACCACAAACTCAGGAAATGGATGGTTTTCATAAGCTTCTAAAAAGCTCATCTGTGCACCAAAATGGATGAGCTTTGGCTTTTTGGAAAGCCAAACACCTCAGCTTTAAACTCCAATCCTTAGTTTGACTTTTTAAGCTTAACCCGTCAGCTGAATTTGGCCAAACATTAAGTTGCAGGGGTGTTTGGAACTGAGAGTATCAGGAATTGCTTAATTGCTTATTCTGAGCTTATAAGCTAATCTCTGATCACAAGCTTTTGTAAATATGTTAATAATACTTGTACATAACTATTTTAACTTTTACTTTTAAGTAGGGAGCTTATTATAGGTTCTTAGAAACCTTCACTCAATCCAAGTTTAGCCAAAAAGCTAAACTGACTAAACCATAAGCTCATGCTTATAAGCACTTATCAGTGCTTATTCCTGTTCATAAATACATATTATACTTGTACATATACACACATTCCTTTTTATTTCCATAATTTAGCTTTTTAAAGCTTATTCTAAGCTTATTTTCCCACTGAGAGACCAAAAACTCAACTGTGTGGAAATAAGCCCATGATTAGCTTATTTGTAGGTTTAATAAGTTCTATTTTCATTATACTTATATAAGTAGTATATATATATAGATTAATAAACAGAAAAGCCAAAAAGATAGTCCCTTTTGAAGCTAAGTGATAGCTTCTATTTAGAAGTCTCATCACTTATTTGCTTTATCAAAGCTTTTTCAAAAGCCCCTCACAAGCTCATCTGTGCATCAAATCCTTTGAGCTTGGGCTTTTTGGGAAGCTTACCAGCATGTCTTGCAATCCCAACTTTCACTTGGCCATTTTAAGCTCAACCCGTCAGCTGAAATGGACCAAACATAAGGTTGCAGGGGGTGTTTGGATCTGAGTGTGCTGAATTAGCTTATTAGCTTATGTGAGCTTATTTGCTCAATCCAGTGCATCAAGCTTGTATATTATAGTTAATTAAACATATTTTTACATTTCTTTTTCTTTCTTTTTAGTTTTTAAGCTAGTTTAGAGCTTATGAGCAACTATGAGCTTTTGCTTAAATAAGCTTATAAGCTGTTAAACTGCTTATTTCTAGGTTTCATAAGTTTTATTTTTATCTTATATGTATATTATATGTATTTATAAAAAGAAAAACCAAAAACAAGCTTTAACCATAGTGATAGCTTCTATTTAAGAAGCTTGAGCTTAAAAGCTCAACTGTCATGGAAATAAGCTGTCACAGAGCTTATTTCCAAGTTTTGGAATTGTTGGCTTTGTTAAAGTTTATTATTATTACTAGTTTTATAGGTTTGCAAAAAGAAAAAAATGAAAAAATAAAAAAATAGCAAAAATGGGTGTGGGTTGGATTCGAACTCAGGACCTCTAGGCTAGTAACATGCTTAACTCCCACACCCCTTCCATTAGCTCTGGGGCACCAGTTCCGTTATTCCTTGCACCCTCAATCCTTTTAAGCCATTTTGACCCCTTAAGCTTATTTGGACTGCTGAGCTTTTAGCAGCTTATTGGGATAAGCTGGTTTGCCCAACTTATTTTTCCTAGGACCCTTATTAGTATATTTACTTTGTGTAATTTTTTCAGATTTTTTACTATTCATTTAGTATTTTTTATAATTAATTTAGTTTACTTTTCTTTTAGATAATAATTAGTATTTAATTTTTAAATCAGCTTATTTATAATTTTTATGAACTTTTTATAATTTTTATGTATTCCTGAGATGATTAGGAAGTTTTATAAAAAGTTTTATAATTTTATAAATTAGTTTAGTATGTATAATAATTATAGTAGTTTAAATAGTTTAATTAATATATAATAGTTTTTAATTAAGTTTTCTTATTTTTGTACATAGAATATAGTTTTTATATTTTTTTTTAGGTTATTATAAGTCTTTTAGAATTATGTAAAAAGTATTAGATTTTTGTTTGTTAGTTTAGTATATATAATAATTAAATAATAGTATTAATAGTTAAATAATAGTAAATATTTAATAATAAATAGAATACTTGTATAATAAATATATTTTTAGTTTCAAAATTTCTTTTATATTACTTTTAACCTTTCTATGTTTTAGTTTTATTTATGTAGGTTTATTTTACATTTTCTTAGTATTTAGATAATTAATAATAAGTAAATAAATAGTTTTTATTAATAGTAATTAATATAACACTTGTAAATATTATTTTAAATACTTTGTAAATTATAGTTATTTATTTTATTTCTTTTTAATTTGCATTTAAGCCGTTAAGGCATGCAAATTCCCTCTTTAGGGAAAGTTTTGTTTTATTCGTTACGTTTACGTTTATTTAAACTTAAACGTACGTTTGTAAATACTTTAATATTTTTAGGTTTCTGATTGTACGTTTCTTAATTGAACTAGCTGTGACAGAGCTATTACTATTCACATTCAGTGTTAGTCAATCAGATTCCTGTTTTCCTATACTAATATTATTTTCAACAAACCACAAGTCATTGTATTTAGAATATCACGCCTCATCAGGACATAAACGATCCAAGGATATTTTTAATCCTTGGTAAACTTGCATTCTCTCCCGGGCTGTCTCTGCCCTTTTATTACGGTTATCCATTTATTCTAAGTGGTTAGCTTGTATAAATAAGTATGTAGTCCGGGAGAAGTCAAATTTTTGGCGCCGTTGCCGGGGAGGCTGTGCTACGTATTATGACTTATGTTTTATATTTTGTTGAAATACCTATTCTTGTATGTATATTATACTATATCATTCAACTTTCGGGCTGTCAGGACACATTTATTACAGTTAATTATTCACAAGTAATTAGCTTGCGTGGTAAACCTAACACAAGCCTGGGAGGTAGTGATTATATACTGTATCATATTTCTTTTCAATAAACAATATAAAATACAAAAATATTTTTTCCTATGCACACAACTTGCACAATTTGATTAGTCCCTCAGTTACAACATTTGGTTGTTGGCTGTTTACAGTTACTGAGCTCTGTCAGACCTAGATTCCCTTTCGAGGGGCGGTTGTTAGGATTTTTCTTTCTTTTGTACATATATATATAAAAATTTAAAAATACAAAAACATTATAAAGTACAAAAGACTAAAAATAATCTCCTTACCTTATATATTCATAATTCTGTGAGTGGTGACAGCACTCCGATTTCTCATCCAATCATTTCCACATGGGTTTTCACCCGTGTGTACCACCTAAGTGTGGGGGTGTGCCCCACCTGTTGTACATATTTTGAAAATGCTTTGAAAAATTTGTAAATAGAAAAATAAAATAATTGTTGTATTACCCCACTTAGCTTTGAAAATTGAGGACAATTTTCATAATAAGTGTGGGGGGGAATTCTGGCGAATTTGATCACTTTTATACCCTTGTATGCCCTTTTCCCCAAAAATGACCAAAATTTAAAATTTTTTCATTTGGTATTAGTGTTTTGCACTAAATACAACAAATGGTAATCAATCCACCATGTCTAACACACATAAGGATTGGCTAATCCAGGAGCAAACGGCTCTTGGTAAAGATATCTCAAATCCGTTTACAGCTTGCAATTTGCTCAAAATTGTATGGTTCCTCAACTCCCCATATCCTAATAAGCAAATGAGTTGGCTAGCCCGCAAGATTATGGCTTGTGGTAAAGGCAGTGGAAAAACCATAATTGGTAATCAGCTCACCAAAGATAATATTTATAATTTATCTAAGATTTGGCTAGTCCAGAAGCAAACGGCTTTTGGTAAAGACAAATCAAAACCGTTGACAGCTGGTGGTTTGCTCAAAATCACACGGTTATCAGGTGTGCCACAGTTCTTACACCTGGCTATTCCAGAAGTGATGGCTTTTGGTAAAGAATTTTTCAAATCCATTAAGTTTTAAATAAAAGATTGCTAGGGACTAGCAATAGTTTAGTGTGGGGGATTTGATATGTGTCTAATTACACATATATTTGTATTGTATAAACCCACAAAAACAACCAAAAACACACAAATGACTCACAAAATGTTACAAATTCATCACAATGTGTTTTATATGTGATTCAGGTACAAAAGATTGAGAAACAAGTGAAAACTGATCAAGTTCACACAAATGTCATTTTCAGTCCCTGAAGTCTCAACAAATGTCAAAACTAGTCCCTAAAAGTTTTAAATGAATGAAAAGTCAACTTAAGTCCTTGGGAATTCAAAAATATTCACAAATGATCCCTGGATGAAAGTTTACACAAACTGGCAATTTTTACCCCTCAAGTTACAAAATTGGCAAAATAGGTCCCTGGGTATTCCAAACTTTGAATTTCACAATATACCCTTGTACTATGCATGAATTTACAAAATGGAACAATTTTAATAACTTTTGGGAATTTACACTTTTAGTCCCTTAAAAATCCAAAAATTACACAAATGGTCCTTTTAAGTTTTTAAATAAATAAATACTACTTTTTGTCCTTGTGTTATGTCTACTTGGCAGGTTTGGTCCCTCATATAAAGTTTGGAAAGTGGCAAGATTGATCCTTCAAGAAATCAGAAATTACAACTTAAGTCCTTGGGCCTAAGTTACTAAAAAACCAAACGGATCCTTATTATTATCCAAACCAAACACAAACCAAACTCAGCCCACCATATCTTGGCCCAAACAACAAACAACCCGGCCCACATCCCAAATAATAAAACAACGGGGTCAAATGGTCAAACCCCGCGCCAAAACCAGGTACACTGTTCATCTCCTTCACCCACACCTGTAAACCTGAAACCAGGGTGGTTTATCACCACCTATCCAACCCCCAGCTCACCCCTACTCTCCTTTACACCTCACAGCCCTATCCCACCTCCATTTAATGCAATTCCCACCTCTTTTTCCCTCCAAAACACTCAACCTACCTCTGTTTTCTTCTTACAACCCCAACTTGTCCTCCAAGCCTAAATATCCCACCTCACCATGTCCCCTCCACCTCTACTAATGTCCACAATGCATTAAATGCATCCAAACCGCCTCAAGCTGTCAATTGTGACTTTGGCGCCAAAATCCATTTGAATGGCTAAGATGAATTGGACAATTTCAATGGTCAAGATTGATGACAGAGTTTAAGAGTGGTCACCAAGTTTATCAGAGGCTATAAAAGAGAGAAGAAACCAGAGGAACAAACACCTTGGCCTTAAGCCATTGTCACTTAGATTAGCTTAATTTTAGTGTAATCTTTTATTGCTTTCTTTACTTATCTTGTCATTTACAGCTTTTCAATAGTGTAATGGAACATCAAGTAGTGTAATGGAACACCATTCACAGTTTTAATGCAAGTTTTCTTTTATAATTCATGTCTTTTCAAGTTATCTTTTATTTTCATGTCATTTAAATTTCATGTTTGATTGTAGTTGATTATATGGACGGACCTAGGCCTTAAACAGCTTTTAGACTCCATTTTATTAGCTTTAATCATTTAAAATCAAAAATCATAGAAAAAGTAGAAAATAGAAAATAAATTCAAAAATAGTGTCCTTAGTACTCTCAGCAAGGAGCATGGTTCATAATGGATGGCCATGGGTTTAGTTGCCTCATGGGAGGCTATAGGTTATGGTTTGGTTCCTTGGTTCATTGATTCTCAGTACATTCACCTTGTAAGTCATTTTGCAATTCTTAGTTATAGTCTTTGATTTGTGTTAACTTCTTTGTTTCTGTGTTTAAATGTTGTTAGTTTATGTTTATATAACTTAATATAAGGTTGTTATGTTTTGGAATTGATCATGCTTGAAAATTGCATCTTGACTGTATGAACATGATTTTTGATAATCATGGTTTAAGCTTGTGTGACTACTTGTTTAATCTTTTAAGGTCATAATTTAACCAATGAAGCCTGTGGATTTGATGAAATTGGTTTATGTAGTCTTATGTAATGAAAAGCTAAAATCAATATTGTTTAAGGTGTGTTTGGTATAACTGATTCAAGGGTGTTTAGATAGATATAAGTTGTTGTTTTTGATTGATATATGATGTACTAAGTTCTTTGAGGTTTGACAGCCTTCAAACCTATTGCACATTCATTCAAAAGTCAAAAATCATCATCTTGGACCTTCATTTAATCACTGTATGGATTTACAAAACCATACTCACCAAATCTGTGTTAAAGTTGTTTATGTTTGTTTATTTCATGTTCTTGTATCATAATATAGTTTATTTAGTCATTAAATTCAGATTAAAGTTGATGAAAGTCAACTTGGATCATAAACTAAAAAAGTCAAAAATTACTTAAACCTGTTTTTCAATTAAATAGATAATTTTGTGTAGCATTTATTATTTAGTTTTAGAACCTGTCTTTTTAATATGTTTTATTTTAGCAGCTTATATTATTGTATGAATTTTATCAATTTTTGTTTCAGCTTATTACTAGCTTTTAGAAGTGCTTTTATGTACTAGTTTTTGCCCTGCACCAGGTTCACAAGTCCATTTTCACAAGCTTGTAGCTTGTTGAATATTGGACTTGTGCCTGTGCTTTTGGCTTATTTGTGTTGCCCTAGTGGCCATGTTGTAATGTTTAAGCTTATTTTACTGTCTTAGCTTATTTAGGTAGCTTTTCACCACCAACCTTTTTTGTTACTCATCACTCATCACACTGAAGCAAACAGTATGATGAGTTGATTTTCACAAGCTTCTCAAAAGTTCCTAACTGAGCTTAAGATTGTGAGTTTTGGCTTTTTACAAAGCTAAGCAACAAAACTTTTAAGTTCAGGTCTTGTTGAGCTCTTTGAAGCTTATTTATTTAAGTTTTGAGAGCCCTTGTGTTGCCCACTCACAACATACCCCTGAGCAATCAGGGGTATTACACTATTTCCACAAGCTCTCACCAGCTCATTAGTGATCTATAGTCTGTGTACCTTAGTTTTTTAGGAAGCCTAGCAGCCCCACTATAGGATCCTGTTCTTAAAATTAAGCTTGTAGCTTATTTACATAGGCTGCAAGCAGCTTAAACTTATCCCACTAAAAAAAAGTATGCTGAGTTTTCAGTATACCTTATTCTCACTAGCCTATTTCATAAGCCCACAAAAATCTGTTCAGTTGGATCTAGCTTATGGTTTTTGTTTCTTTTGGAAGCTTATCTACCCAGCTTTAAGATCCAGTGCTTAATCATGAGCTTGTAGCTTATTAAACAGGGCTGCAAGTGGCTTTTTGTGTGTCCCATTTTCTGAGTACTTAGCAATATTACCACAAACTCAGGAAATGGATGGTTTTCATAAGCTTCTAAAAAGCTCATCTGTGCACCAAAATGGATGAGCTTTGGCTTTTTGGAAAGCCAAACACCTCAGCTTTAAACTCCAATCCTTAGTTTGACTTTTTAAGCTTAACCCGTCAGCTGAATTTGGCCAAACATTAAGTTGCAGGGGTGTTTGGAACTGAGAGTATCAGGAATTGCTTAATTGCTTATTCTGAGCTTATAAGCTAATCTCTGATCACAAGCTTTTGTAAATATGTTAATAATACTTGTACATAACTATTTTAACTTTTACTTTTAAGTAGGGAGCTTATTATAGGTTCTTAGAAACCTTCACTCAATCCAAGTTTAGCCAAAAAGCTAAACTGACTAAACCATAAGCTCATGCTTATAAGCACTTATCAGTGCTTATTCCTGTTCATAAATACATATTATACTTGTACATATACACACATTCCTTTTTATTTCCATAATTTAGCTTTTTAAAGCTTATTCTAAGCTTATTTTCCCACTGAGAGACCAAAAACTCAACTGTGTGGAAATAAGCCCATGATTAGCTTATTTGTAGGTTTAATAAGTTCTATTTTCATTATACTTATATAAGTAGTATATATATATAGATTAATAAACAGAAAAGCCAAAAAGATAGTCCCTTTTGAAGCTAAGTGATAGCTTCTATTTAGAAGTCTCATCACTTATTTGCTTTATCAAAGCTTTTTCAAAAGCCCCTCACAAGCTCATCTGTGCATCAAATCCTTTGAGCTTGGGCTTTTTGGGAAGCTTACCAGCATGTCTTGCAATCCCAACTTTCACTTGGCCATTTTAAGCTCAACCCGTCAGCTGAAATGGACCAAACATAAGGTTGCAGGGGGTGTTTGGATCTGAGTGTGCTGAATTAGCTTATTAGCTTATGTGAGCTTATTTGCTCAATCCAGTGCATCAAGCTTGTATATTATAGTTAATTAAACATATTTTTACATTTCTTTTTCTTTCTTTTTAGTTTTTAAGCTAGTTTAGAGCTTATGAGCAACTATGAGCTTTTGCTTAAATAAGCTTATAAGCTGTTAAACTGCTTATTTCTAGGTTTCATAAGTTTTATTTTTATCTTATATGTATATTATATGTATTTATAAAAAGAAAAACCTAAAACAAGCTTTAACCATAGTGATAGCTTCTATTTAAGAAGCTTGAGCTTAAAAGCTCAACTGTCATGGAAATAAGCTGTCACAGAGCTTATTTCCAAGTTTTGGAATTGTTGGCTTTGTTAAAGTTTATTATTATTACTAGTTTTATAGGTTTGCAAAAAGAAAAAAAATGAAAAAATAAAAAAATAGCAAAAATGGGTGTGGGTTGGATTCGAACTCAGGACCTCTAGGCTAGTAACATGCTTAACTCCCACACCCCTTCCATTAGCTCTGGGGCACCAGTTCCGTTATTCCTTGCACCCTCAATCCTTTTAAGCCATTTTGACCCCTTAAGCTTATTTGGACTGCTGAGCTTTTAGCAGCTTATTGGGATAAGCTGGTTTGCCCAACTTATTTTTCCTAGGACCCTTATTAGTATATTTACTTTGTGTAATTTTTTCAGATTTTTTACTATTCATTTAGTATTTTTTATAATTAATTTAGTTTACTTTTCTTTTAGATAATAATTAGTATTTAATTTTTAAATCAGCTTATTTATAATTTTTATGAACTTTTTATAATTTTTATGTATTCCTGAGATGATTAGGAAGTTTTATAAAAAGTTTTATAATTTTATAAATTAGTTTAGTATGTATAATAATTATAGTAGTTTAAATAGTTTAATTAATATATAATAGTTTTTAATTAAGTTTTCTTATTTTTGTACATAGAATATAGTTTTTATATTTTTTTTTAGGTTATTATAAGTCTTTTAGAATTATGTAAAAAGTATTAGATTTTTGTTTGTTAGTTTAGTATATATAATAATTAAATAATAGTATTAATAGTTAAATAATAGTAAATATTTAATAATAAATAGAATACTTGTATAATAAATATATTTTTAGTTTCAAAATTTCTTTTATATTACTTTTAACCTTTCTATGTTTTAGTTTTATTTATGTAGGTTTATTTTACATTTTCTTAGTATTTAGATAATTAATAATAAGTAAATAAATAGTTTTTATTAATAGTAATTAATATAACACTTGTAAATATTATTTTAAATACTTTGTAAATTATAGTTATTTATTTTATTTCTTTTTAATTTGCATTTAAGCCGTTAAGGCATGCAAATTCCCTCTTTAGGGAAAGTTTTGTTTTATTCGTTACGTTTACGTTTATTTAAACTTAAACGTACGTTTGTAAATACTTTAATATTTTTAGGTTTCTGATTGTACGTTTCTTAATTGAACTAGCTGTGACAGAGCTATTACTATTCACATTCAGTGTTAGTCAATCAGATTCCTGTTTTCCTATACTAATATTATTTTCAACAAACCACAAGTCATTGTATTTAGAATATCACGCCTCATCAGGACATAAACGATCCAAGGATATTTTTAATCCTTGGTAAACTTGCATTCTCTCCCGGGCTGTCTCTGCCCTTTTATTACGGTTATCCAGTTATTCTAAGTGGTTAGCTTGTATAAATAAGTATGTAGTCCGGGAGAAGTCACCTACCCAAATGCTTCGACCCAATGCCTAGACTTACTTCTTAGAAATATTTGATAAGTTTTTCGGTTTGCATGGAAGTAGAAACGAAGCACGCATGCATGGGTTTATATATGGTACCTAGTGTGTCCTAGTATCTAAGCCTTAATGAGATGGGATTGTTGCTTGTGTCTAAAGGTCCTAAAGTTGTAAGAGTAAACAAGTTACTCAAGCTTTTGTTTCTTATGTGTCGACATCCTCAAATTCAAAGAAACGTGGGAATTGAAACTTTGAAATAAACCTGTACTTGTGAAATGCATTTTAATAAGATTGTAGTACTTTGCCTAGTGAATATAATATGGAAGTGTGTGAGCATGAAAAAGGGAGGTACATTTTGTTTTTAAAACATGTGTCGACTACTCAATTTATTTGGTAACCGATTTGTAATCTTGGCTTAGAACTGGAGATGATTAATCAAGGTAATATTTAAACATGAGATTGAGTTTAGAAATGGTTTTAGGACTTAATAGAAACAAACGGGGTTCAAAACGGTTTAGTTTTGGATTAGTTGCAAAACGTATGAAATTGTATTTGGACAAATACTTTGCCTAGTAAAAACATATCTAGACTCAACGTGGGGAACTAAAAATCGACACTTTAATTGTTGGTTAGGGGAGGAACGAGGGTGTGTAAAAATAAGTGTGTGTCGTGTAAGGAATTATTGAAGATACTACTGATTGATACTGCTGACAGGTTCCTGCGGAAGGCTTAGTGACTTTCTGCTGATGATTGGTTCCTGCGGACATCTAGAGATCCTACGGATAGAGTTTAACCGTGGATATAACTTATGTATTTTAGGACAAGATATGTAGAATATCTTTTATTAGTTTTTCATTATTTGTTTCTTGTAAGAAAGGTTAGGGTTTCCACTAGTATATAAGGAACCCTAGGTCATTGTAATAGTAACAAGTTTCTAGTACGAAGTTTTATTAATATTATCGATTCATAGAGGATCAAGTTTAGTATATGTTTGTTTTTATATTCCGCATAATTACAAGCTCACAGAGATTATCTAATTTAGTCTAGCTAGTGATTCCATTTGTTGGCTAACGATCTATTGGCTCGTGATCTATCAAGGAATAGATCCCTACAAGTGGTATCAGAGCCACTAGATACTCTCTGTAACCTCTACACAATCACATAACTACTCAATCAATACCTATGGCAGACAAACCATGAGGTGATGTTGCTCTCTCTGAAGCAGGCTCTCTCACTCAACAACTACAACAAGTGCCTTCTCCAACAGCAATGCAAAACTTCCTTTTCTTAGGAAGGATGAGTATGAAATCTGGGCCATGAAGATGCAGAATTGGATTGCAAGTGTTGATTATAACCTCTGGAATGTTATACTCAATGGTTGTCGTCCTAAAAAGCAAAGTGTTGATGCTAATTGGAAAGTTACAATATTAGAACCTGTTTCCGCTGAAGAAATTCTTGCTATTCAAAGGGAAAACAAAGCAAGAACCATATTGCTGCAGGAAATCCCTGATGACGACATGGGAGATTTTCATTCCATGACTGATCCAAGAGAAATCTGGTGGGCCATAAAAGCTAGATTTGGTGGGAATGAAGAATCAAAGAGGATGAGAAAAAGTATGCTGAAGATGGAGTTCCAAGAATTCAAGATCACTGAAGAGGAAGGTCTTCACAAAGGTTATGACAGGTTTCAAAAGATTCTGAGTCACTTGAATCAGTTGCTGGCCAGACCTGACAATGAGGAGGTAAACTCTAGGTTTCTAAGAGCCTTGCCTCCCTCATGGTCTCAGGTGAGTATATCATTGAAAACCAAAGGTGGCTTGGACTACCTCACCTTTGATGACTTGTACAACAAACTCAGAGCTTTGGAAGGTGACATAAAGGGATTCTCTCCATATGCAGCAACTCCTTCACAATCTGCATTTGTCAGTTCTAATTCAAACTGCATGCCACATACCTATACAAGTCCATCCTCAGCACCACAGCTTTACTCAAGTCCATCCACCCCAAGCCAAAGTATTCCAATGACCACATTGTCTTTTTCAAGTGCTAATCCAATAACTCATCCAAAGATTAGCAATGTGATGGAAGATGTACTTCATTCATTTGTTGTTGAAGTTGATAAACAGCAACAAATAGCTTATGAAGATTTTGAGCAGATTGATGAACTTGCTTTAGAAGAATTGGACTTAAAGTGGCAAATGGCTATGCTATCTCTCAAGATGAGGCGATTTGAGCAAAAGGTTGGTAAAAAGCACAATGTTGAAGGAAGAGATGCAGCTAGGTTTGATAGAAGGAAGGTGAAGTGTTATGCTTGTGGAGAAATTGGTCACTTTGCAAGAGAATGCACAGCCAAGAAGGGTGAAGCCAGTACCAGGTATTCAGCATACAAGAAGAAAGAAGTGGAAGCTGGAGAATCAAAGGCCTTGATCACTGCTATAGATACTAGTGTGGACTGGAATGAGCATGATGATGATACAAGCAACTCTCCTCAAATCTCCTGCATGGCTAGTTGTGATGATAGCTTTGCTCTCATGGGAATCTCTCCTCAGGTATCTACTTGTGCTTGTGATTGTGATTCAAAATATACAACTCCAAAAGAAGCTTATGATGATATGAAACCAAAATATAATGCTTGTTTTATTGAAGCTGTAACTTATAAAGAAGCTTTTAAAACTTTAGAACAACAAAAGGTGTGGTTTCAACAAAATCAATTAGCTTATGAGGAAAAGATTAGAGTTTTAAGTAGAGATTTAGAATGTGCTAGCAATGAATTGAAATTTTCTGAAAAAGAAAAAGCTAGAATTCAGTCTGAGAAAAATATTTTGCAAGAGAAACTGGATAAAGAAGTAGCTAGGCATAAAGAGTGGCTAGTTTCAGGTGATAAATTATCTAGGTTGCTCTACAGTAGTAAGTCTGTTACTTCTGAGATAGGTCTAGGGTTTAAGAAGTATGTAGGTCCAGAAGCTAATCACTATTTAGATAAGAAGAACCATAACTATTCTATCCCCATTAATTATCTAAAAGAAGGTGAGATGCATGATGTACCAGGACCTATCAGAGGTGTATTTATGCCTACCACCAAAACTTCTGACTTTGATGGTTCACACCATCTCTTTGGCAAAAAGTCTAAAGACTTGCCAAAATAAGTCTGAAGACTGTCCATCCATAGGAACCCCTAAACCCACATCCCATAAGTTTGACTCACCAAAATCAAGGAAAACACTGGCATTAGGATCAATGACTCCCCTGATACTAGAAATATATCTAGTAATGATTCTAACACTTATGTCTCTTGTTCTTCCAGGGACAAGACCTCAGAGACCTCTAGTTATGCCAGCTGCGATTCCAAGACCAAGTCAGACTCACCCAAGTCCTCAACAAAGATTTCTGACAAGTCAACCTACAAGTCTGTGGACTCTGAAGTTGCTGCTGATGAAGTTCTTTATCAACCAGCCTCTTCTGAAGACTTGTTATTTACTTCTTATGAAAACAATTCCTTTCAGTGTTTACAAAACAATTCTGTTTCTGATGTTTGTTTGAATAATTCTATGTTTAGTAAGACATCTTTTGGATTTAATAAATCTTATAAGAAAAAGAAGTGTTTTGTTTGTGGTAGCAAGTTGCATTTAATTAAGGATTGTGATTTTCATGAAAAGAGGATGGGTGTTTCTAATAGACCTAGACATAAGTGGACTAATACCAAACCCTCACTAGCTCCACAGGCCAATTATCATGTCAGCAGAATGTATTCCACTCCAGCTGATTGGCCTGTTTATTCCAATAGGTCTGTTTTTAATAATAGATATATGAATACCAATAAAAATAGATATGAATCTCAACCATTTATTGGTGCTAATCATTGGTATGAATATACTGACCAAATAAGTATGGGAAGGGGTAATTGGGATTCTGCTGAAAAGTCCTCAGCAGATTGTTCTTGGACATATAAAAGACCATTTATCTACAGGGAATCCAGGAACAATTGTGGATCTAACTCATCATCTTGGGTTCATCAGAATGATCCACAGGGCAGGCTCAAGTCTTTCATGACTTAAGTCTCTATATATTTGTTGTTGTTGTATAGTAACTTTCTTTGTTGTAGGAACATCCTCTTCTTAATAAAGACTTAGGTATTGTTGATAGTGGATGCTCAAGAAACATGTCTGGGTAATGAAGAGAAGCTGGATGACTTTGTGCCTTTTAATGGAGGCATTGTGAGGTTTAGAAGTGGAGTAGGAAGGATTACTGGCAAAGGAACAATTGGAACTCCAAAGGTGGATTTTGAGAATGTCTACTATGTGAAGGAGCTTCAAGGATTCTATTTGTTTTCAGTCTCACAAATTTGTGACAAAAAGCTTCCTGTGCTTTTCACTGAAGATGGTTGTTTCATTCTTTCACCTGAATTCCAAATGCCTGATGATAATCTTGTGTTACTTAAGGCTCCAAGAAACCATAATCTTTATACCTTTGACTTGAATGATGTCAAGCCAGAAGGTGATCTTACTTGCTTGGTGGCTAAAGCATCCTTGGATGAATCTACAAAATGGCATAGGAGGATGGCACATGTTAATTTTAAAGTCATCAACAAACTTGCTAAAGATGGACTTGTTCATGGACTTCCTTCCAAGATTTTCACCAATGAGCATAATTGTGTGGCTTGTAACAAGGGAAAGCAACACAAAGCTTCTTATAAGGCCATTACCACTGTGAGCATAATCTCAGAACCATTGCAGCTGCTTCACATGGATCTTTTTGGTCCTACATCCATCAGGAGTATTGATCATAAGTACTTCTGTTTGGTGATCACTGATGCTTTCAGTAGATTCAGTTGGACATTTGTCTTAGTGACTAAAGATCAAACCTTTCAGGCACTCAAAGAATTTATGGCTCAAGCTGAAAATCAACTTAACAAGAAGATTAAAGGTATTAGGTGTGACAATGGGACAGAGTTCAAAAATGCCAATCTTATTGAACTTTGTGGTTTAAAGGGTATTAAAAGAGATTATAGCACTCCTAGGACTCCACAACAGAATGGAGTTGCTGAAAGGAAGAATAGAACCCTTATAGAGGCTGCAAGATCTATGCTTGCTGACTCTAAGCTTCCCACCATGTTTTGGACTGAGGCAGTTGGTACTGCCTGTTATGTATTGAATAGGGTGTTGATTACTAGACCTCACAATAAGACACCCTATGAACTATTGACAGGGAAGAAGCCTACCATTGAACACTTGAAACCTTTTGGTTGTCAGGTGACCATTCTGAATACAAGTGATCACCTAGGCAAATTTGAAGCTAAAGCTGCTGAAGGATATATTGTTGGTTACTCAGCTCACAGCAAGGCTTATAGGGTTTATAATTTGGCTGCAAAGAAGATAGAAGAGACTCTTAACCTGAAATTTCTGGAAGAGAATGTTAATGTTCAAGGAAAAGGTCATGAATGGTAGTTTGACCTTGATTATCTTATAGATTATTTGGGTTATACGAGGCACAAAACTAACCCCTCTGCAGGTGTACAAGTGTCATCTTCTAACAATGTAGGTACCCTACAGGACGATTCAGACAGTGATTCGGAATGTGATGAACCCACTATTGTTGTAACAATTTTACCAATCCAGCTAGCAGATCCTCCTACCAAAGAAGCCTCTGATGCCAAATCTGCTGATGATGTGGAAAATTTAACCTATGCAGAAGATCTTGCTAGACTCAAAAAGCAAGAACATGCAGCTGTTGAGGAAGCTAAGAGACTTGGTCTTGAATTTGCTCAAGACACTGAAGCCCTCTTAAAACAAGCTGTTGTTGAAGAAAGCAGAAAACCTAATTCTGCTGATGCATCAGCTGATGCAGCTGTTGATTCTGCTGATGGAGATTCTGCTGAAGGAATTTCTGCTGCAGTCCCTGTTTCCACTGAAGCTTCCACAAGTTTAGATGAACCTTATGGCAGGTTTCCAACTCCCTCAGATCTTGCTAATGTTGAGCAAAGTGATGGCATTTTTCAATCAGCTTCCTATGATCAAGACTTTGCTCCCACTTTGACCAATCTTGATACCTCAATTGATGTTAATCCTGTTACAATTAAAAGGATCAACACCATACATCCACAAGATAATATACTTGGTGATCCAAATGCAATGGTACTCACCAGGAGTGCCATTAAGAATACCAAGTTTGTGCAATGTGCATTTTTGACTTATGTATCCACTCAGAAGAGAGACAATCACACAGATCAGAAGCATTGTTTGTTTGCTTGTTTCTTGTCTCAAGTTGAACCCACAAGCATTAAACATGCTTTGAGTGAGCCTAGTTGGGTTGAAGCTATGCAGGAAGAGATGCAACAATTCAAGAATCAAGATGTTTCAGTACTTGTTGATCTGCCTACAGGGAAGATTGCAATTGGGACCAAGTGGATCTTAAAATGCAAGAGGGATGCCAGAGGTATTGTGGTTAGAAATAAAGCAAGATTGGTGGCTCAAGGTTTCAGACAAGAAGAAGGGATTGACTACACTGAGGTCTTTGCACCAGTGGCTACGGTTGAAGCCATTAGACTATTTTTAGCCTTTGCCTCATATATGGGGTTTAAGGTCTATCAGATGGATGTCAAAAGTGCCTTCCTTTATGGAAAAATTGAAGAGGAAGTGTATGTTACTCAACCACAGGGCTTTGAAGACCCCCATCATCCCAAAAAGGTGTACAAAGTTGTCAAAGCGCTTTATGGACTTCACCAAGCACCAAGAGCATGGTATGCTAGATTGTCTACCTTTCTATTGGAGCATGGATACAGAAGAGGAGCCATTGATAAGACCCTCTTTATTAAGAAGAACTCCAGGGATATCATTCTAGTACAGGTATATGTGGATGACATCATTTTTGGATCCACAAAGGAAGCATGGTGCAGGGAATTTGAAGATTTGATGAAAGGTGAATTTCAAATGAGTGCAATGGGGGAGTTAACCTTTTTCCTAGGGCTACAAGTCAAACAACACCCTGAAGGGATCTTTATTCATCAAGAGAAATATGTTAAAGATATCTTGAAAAAGTTTGACTTTGAACTTTTGAGGACTGCTACCACTCCATATGAACCACCCAAGCTTAAGAAACAAAATGAGCAAGATGAGGCTGTTAATGTTCATCTTTATAGATCCATGATTGGCTCACTCATGTATCTCACAGCCTCTAGGCCTGACATTACTTTTGCTGTCAGTGCTTGCTCAAGGCATCAAGTCACTCCCTTGACTTCTCATCTAAATGCAGTGAAGAAAATTTTCAAGGACATCAAGGGCCAACCCAAACTAGGTCTTTGGTACCCAAGGGATTCACCATTTGTGTTGGAGGCTTACAGTGCTAGTGACTATGCTGGAGCTAATTTAGATAGGAAATCCACAACAGGAGGTTGTCAATTTCTTGGAAAAAGACTCATCTCTTGGCAGTGCAAGAAACAAACCATTGTGGCCACTTCTACCACTGAAGCAGAATATGTGGCTGCTGCCAATTGCTATGGTTAGGTACTTTGAATTCAAAATCAGATGTTGGATTATGGGTTTAACTTTATGAACACTAAAATCTACATTGACAATCAAAGTACTATTTCCATTGTTAAAAATCCTGTTTTTCATCAGAGAACTAAACACATAGAAATTAGGTACCATTTTATAAGAGATGCAAATGAGAAGCATCTAATTCAAGTGCTTAAGATTCACACTGATGATAATGTGGCTGATTTGTTAACAAAAGCTTTTGATGGACCTAGGTTTAATCACCTAGTTGTCAACATAGGGATGGTTAACCATTGAATGCTATGTTTGAGGGGAGGCATAAGCCTCAGGGGAGTCATATGCCTCAAGGGAGGATTGTACATGTTGTATATATGTAGATTATTATGTTTACTAACTTTCTTTTGCAGGTTATTACTAACCTTACAATATTCTGGTTGTTTTTTTTTTTGTATTTTGTTTGAATGTCTGGTTTCAGATCATATTTCTGCTGATGGTCCAAGAGTTACATTCAGTAGCATTAGATGTAAAGACAGTAAAGTAAAATTTTATTCATCAGTGGCAAGTTTGGTACAACTATTACAAGTTATGTCATCAGAAGAGGAAACACAAAATACATCATTCAACAACAACCAACCACCATCCTACCAACACATCCCTAAGCAACAACCTAATCCATCTTTCTTTTCCCCTTACCCAAGTCCTTTGGGTCTAGTATCTTCTTGTGGATTCCTCTGGATTGCATGTCCTTGTTCCAGAGTTTGGGAGCTGCAAGACCAAGCACCACCTTCAATGGACCCTTCTTTCTGCCTGAGGACTGTGGCTCTTTAGGAACAGAGATTCTTCTCATATCTGCACAAACTCTCTCCATTTCACTAGTTAAGAATGCAGTGACAGGAGTGAAGTCAGGGACAACCATAGCTAGAGGAGCTGGTGCTTCCTCAGCTTCAGTGGTTTCCTTTGATGAGGTTGGAAATGGACATAACTCTGAAGGACCTTCATTTAAGTAGTAGTATGATCTTTGGATTTGAGGTATGTCAAAGGTAGAGTCTGATGAATCAGAAGAAATTTCAATGACTTTGGGGAATGGCTTCATCACTCAATTGTAAAAATGACTTTGGGATTTGTTTTTATGGAATGGTTACATTCAGTTACATTCAGATCATATTTCTTTTAAAGACTTGATTTGAGTTTACTGGGAGTTAATGTAAGTTAATGGGAGGTAGTTGAGTCAGTAGCAATTACTAAGTGTGCAAGTTGTCCACTTAATTGGATTCTTCGGATGAAAGTCAATGGTTTGACCAACATGCTGCTGATACTATTTATCTTGTTGTTAAGTGTGTTCCCGCTGATGGCCTATTCAAGTTTAATTTATTCAGGGGAATGCTAATCAGAAGAATTTAAACAAACAATAATTAAGAAGGCAAATTTTATTGATTCTTCAGAGGTACAATACAAGCTAATGAAAGTTAAAGACAAACAACAAAGTCCCTATTCTACTTTGCCCTTGCCCTTGCCGTCCACAGTCTTCTTCTTGCCCTTGTTATTGATATTAAAGAGTCCTTGCCACTGAGGACAGGGCAAACCTAGTACAATCTTTCTGTTCTTTGGCAATGGAAGATTTACTTTTCTTCTTCTTGGACAAGACGACTGACGCTTATCAGAGGTTGTAGGAGTGTAAAGTTCATCATTCTCATCATCCTCTTCATCAGAAGATGTAAAGAAGATGAGAGACTCATCAGGACTGGGAACTCTGTTTGCCCTCTCCAATTCATTCCACTTTCTCTCTAACTCTCTCTGATACTCAGGATCATCAATCTCAGAGGGATATGGTGGAAGATCTTTAGATGATGATGAACATGGTGCAGGCACATCATGTTTCTTCTTCTTGGCTTGTTCTTTTGTAAGACCACGGGGAAGAGTTGGCATTTTGAGTGGAGGTGGACTTGTTAGTGAATCAGAGGATTCAGAGGAGTCAGAAGAAAGGTTGATTATGGGTTGATTGGAAGCCATGGATGTATTGTTGACTGGAGATATGATAATTAGGGATTTGATTTGAAGTGGAGAGATTTGGGGATAATTAGCCTTTATTTATAAGATTCCCCAACCACGTGTATTTATTACCATTAATGAGAGGCAGCTTGGAGATAATTAAGGGTTCTTTGAATTTTGAATT
Organism: Artemisia argyi; assembly: GCA_030686995.1. Lineage (NCBI taxonomy): Eukaryota > Viridiplantae > Streptophyta > Magnoliopsida > Asterales > Asteraceae > Artemisia > Artemisia argyi. The sequence continues at coordinate 87,538,051 of CM060690.1, forward strand.
AAAAGATCTTTGTTAAAGATATTTGGTTTCCACTGAAGGGTAGATTCTGCTGAGTGATGCTGCGGATTGATCTGTTGACCATAGTCAACGTTTGACTATTTTCTGCGGATTGACCATTTGTTTTCAGCCGTTTGATTTGGTTTCTATGGATGAGTCAGTTAATTGGGATTTGCCTTAGTTGATTATTGGACAAGGATTTCTTTCCAATAATTCACATCAGTTTCATTCCACGTTTGGTAACTTCCATATTTACCCAAGACGTGCATATCCCACTCTTAAATTAACTGATTCCTTCTCACTATATAATTTCAAAAACCATTTCAATATTTTTCAGAACACCCAACCCTAATTTCTCATTCTCAATCAATGGCTGCACTATATTTCAAAGGAGATCATAACAAACATGCCTTTCTTGATCGTGGAAAGAATGATGAAGATTATGTGGACATGATGGAATTTCTTCAAAGGTCCAAGATTCGTTATGCTCTGCTCAAGTATCCAGATGTTGTTTATGAATCTCTTGTTGTACAATTTTGGGAAACCGCTCTAATAAGGACTGTTGAAGATGGACCAACAGAGATTGTTGTTGTTATTGATGGGGAAGAACATGTGGTTACTGAGTCATTGGTCAGGATCAAACTACAGTTGGATGATGAAGGAGGGGTGACTGAGTTGCCTAAGAGTGACATACTACGAGGGCTTCAGGTTGCTGGTTATACTGGTGATGGGAAAGTATGGTACAAGAATCTGTTTTGTCCAAAATGGAGATTTTTGACACATACCCTACTTCAGTGCATGGGCTCTAAGTCTGGTGGATGGGACCAATTCTCTACAGACATTGCTCTTGCTATTGTGTGTCTCTCTCAGGGAAGAAAATTCAACTTTTCTAGGTATATCTTTAATGCTATGCTTGAAAATGTTAAGGATACCAAACTTAAATATTTATTGTATCCTAGGTTTCTTCAAATCATTTTGGACATTGAGACCAATGATCCCACTCACTTGCCTGTTAAGGGCTTATCTAAAAAGTTGTTTTCTCAAATGAAATTTAGATTTACTGGTGATATAAGACCCTTACTTCCAGCCATGTTGCCTGGTGGCAATCCTCCTGATGGTGTAGTTGCTGATGCCCCGGTGGGCAATCCCCCTTATGGAGATGCAGCTGATATAGCTGTGGTGGTCAAGATTCCCCTGATGCTCAAGCACCAGAGGATTCTCCTGAAAGAACTGAAGATGCTCCTGATGCAAATGCATCAGTTGCTTCTGATGTTCAGCCTCCACTCTCACCAAGATTACCCACACCTGTACATTCACCAATGGATCTTCATTCTCCTGAGCATGAGCTCAATGAGAATTTGGGCTTTGACCAACCTGTAAACTCACCACAATTTACAAGGCTTCCTTCACTCAGTCCTTTGAGACCTCACTTTGAGGAACATGTAGATGTAAATGTAAATTTAGATTATTCTACTCACAGGACCAATGATGCTCCAAATGCCACAGATATCCCTGTTGGTGGAGCTGAAGGTCCTGTTACTCTCACTTCTGTATCAGCTTTGTTGAACAGGTATGTATTAAAGGTGAACAATGGGAGAATTTGGCTGAACAGTTTGCTTCCAAGCCTAATTTGGGTGCATCTGAGCTAGGAGTTGATAATCCTGATTTTGTTCAGATGATGGTTGAAAGAGGAAGATTGCAGAGACAACAGGAGGCAGAGATTAAAGCTAAGTATCAAAAGGAAAGACCTTGGACAAAGAATGAAATCAAGAAATATATGAGGAATTTTGTGAAGAATCAAGGATGCTCTATGTTTGGGTCAGGTTGGACTCAAAAGAAGGTTTGGGGATTTTATGATAAGCAGCTCACCTTCTACTATGACAAGATCATTTCAAATCTTCAGTCCTCTGGTATAACTGTTCAAGATGTGTTGGATGAGCCTCAAGCTAAGAAAGCTAAGATTCATGATACTGCTAATCAACCAGCTGAATCTATTGGGTCTTTTCATGGTGGTCAGGAGAATATGCAACATCCTTCAGTCTTGTCTCAGAAGGGTGATACTCCTGATGTTAGGATGGATGATACTCCTGCTGCTTCTCATCATAATACTACTGAATCTCATCTTGATACCTCTGAAGCTCCACATGATGTTACCAATAATGCTTCAGAAGATACTCTAATTGAAGTACCTGATGATGATGATTCTGCAGATGTTCCTGCTGATACTTCCAAACCAGTACCTAAAGAAGAACCTGCTGATGGTCCTTCTATTCCTGTTAATACTGGCACTAGGAGAAAGACTAAAGCTATCAAGAGAAAGGCTTCAAAAGATATTCCTTTAGAGGATAGTACTACTTTCTTTGATTATGCTTTTGATGATGGTCAAGACCCTGTTGTATGGGAGAAAATTGTGAAGTGGGAACTGGTTGATTCTGAGCTTGGTCAAGGAAAAGTGAATGTCATAACTAGACAAGATGGAACTACTAAGACATTCTTGTTTCTGAGTCAGATCTTACATATGGTGGACAAGCAAGATCTTCTCTCACTTTATGATTGGGTTACCAAGTACTATCAAACTCATTCCCCTGATGACATTGGAATGTATTTGATGGGTGATTTGCAGATTTTGTGTGATTCTTATAAAGGTGATTCTGGTGTAAGGTTTCAAGTATGGAAAGGTCAAAAGACATGGGTGGTCGAATATTGGAAGTTCTTTCCACTTCCTAATGTTCATATGATTGTTACAACCACTGGTAAGACCTTGTATTGCTGGGCTGATGTTCTTTACCCTATCACAAAGGAAGTAATGCATCTCATGCTGGAGACAAAGTTATCAGTTCCTCTGGATATGACTGAAAATGATCTTCATCTTGCTGAACAATTGGTAAGGTTCATCAGAAGAAGCATCTTGACAAAGAAGGAACTAGCAACCAAGCATGGCATTCAAATGGATTCATATCTGCAATGAGTTGATCTTGGTATTGTATTGTGTTGTATATTTTTTATTTTTCTTTTCAGTTTAGTAAAAAAAAATAAATAAAAAATAAATAAATAAATAAAATAAAAACTAACATTTTGTTGTATAGTATTGTATCTATTGTCTGCAGGTTTGGTTATCAACTTACCTGATGTTGACTATTTCATCATAAAGTTGGCTAGTCCAAAGGGTACAGCTTTGGTAAAGACTCATCAAATCTGTTGATAGCTGTAATGGTTTACTCAAAACCATAGGGTTTTCAACTCACCCATGCTTTATTGTTGAGTAGTTGAAATGGTTGTCAATTGACCATGGATTTTTCCTTTATGGATTCCAAATAATTGGCTAGCCCACATGTATATGGCTTGTGGTAAAGGCAGTGGAAAACCATATTTGGTATTCAATTGACCAAGATGATTCTTCATCAATAATTGACTAGTCCTGAGCAAACGGCTACAGGTAAAGACCTCTCAAATCCGTTTAAAGCTGATGATTTGCTAAAAATCATGTGGTTATCAGTGTACCTTTGAACACTTGGCTACTCCAGTAGTGATGGCTATTGGTAAAGAGACATCAAATCCATTATTTTCAATGATTCACCTCTCACAGGAGTTAACACACCTGGATGTGATGAGAATAGTATGAAACTTATATGTTTTGATGTACATTTAGTCTTGTGTTGCTGCAAAGAATGGTGCTTTTTAATTGGTTACTGATCATAGAGATTCTACTTATGAAGATTCTTTGCTGCTGATGAGTTTTCTCAATCCTCTAGTTTGTGTTATTGGCGATCTTTCAAGAAATCTTGAACTTAACTGTGTCAAATTCAAGATTAGGGGAGGATTGTAAGGAATTATTGAAGATACTACTGATTGATACTGCTGACAGGTTCCTGCGGACGGCTTAGTGACTTTCTGCTGATGATTGGTTCCTGCGGACATCTAGAGATCCTACGGATAGAGTTTAATCGTGGATATAACTTATGTATTTTAGGACAAGATATGTAGAATATCTTTTATTAGTTTTTCATTATTTGTTTCTTGTAAGAAAGGTTAGGGTTTCCACTAGTATATAAGGAACCCTAGGTCATTGTAATAGTAACAAGTTTCTAGTATGAAGTTTTATTAATATTGTCGATCCATAGAGGATCAAGTTTAGTATATGTTTGTTTTTATATTCCGCATAATTAGAAGCTCACAGAGATTATCTAATTTAGTCTAGCTAGTGATTACATTAGTTGGCTAACGATCTATTGGCTCGCGATCTATCAAGGAATAGATCCCTACATGTCGTGTGTAGGATTTGAGCATACGAGGCTCGTTTCTTACTTGTCCTAGTCGAATGGTGTGAAATCAAAAGAAAGAAAATGGGCTTAATTGGGTGGGCCGTGAATAGTAACAGGCCGAGAAAATGGTGTTGGGCTTAGTATATAATTAGGGTCCGGTTAGGTGTAATTTAGATTAGTAAAAATATTAATTGTGATTAGTGATATGTTTAGTAAATATTTAGTGAAACGCTTACGTGAGTCCGAGAGTGAATAGTGTTTCGTGAATAGTAAAACTTTTGAAAACATCTCAATATCACTAACCGACTCCAAAAACGATGAATAGTGAAATGATGAATAGTGTTTCGTGAATAGTACCGATGAATAGTAAATTTGAAAAATGTCTCTAAAATGCAGGTTTGTAACGAATAAAAGAAATTTTTAATATTCTCGCGATTTTAGACTATAGTGGTACATGTGTGAGCATCGTTCCAAGCAAACTAAGATCATGAATATCGTAGTATATTAGTCTTTGATTTACTTTTATTATTTATAGTGAAATTTACGGGAGTTTACATTATGTGCTAGTTATACAATCTCCTATCCATGAGACGCTTGCTATGGCTAAAGTTTCACTCCTAAATGTAGTAAAATTTTTTAAATTTGGCGCTAAAATTGCAATAACAAGTATTTCTCATAGTTTTATTACACATCTACTATCAAACAAACAAACACAAGCGAAAGTGTATCTGTAAGGTATCATCATTTTACCCTCCCCTTACACTTAGAATGAACATTGTCCCCAATGTTCAAGTAAAGAATGTAAAAGTGAAATAAGTAAAACAAATTAAATCAAATACTCCCCTGATTCGCTCGGTATGGATAATAAGGTGGCCAGGTTAGATCTTCCTCCAAGAAAATGAAAAATCAAAGCTTCCCTTCCATAATATAAATCATCTTCTTGTCATACATAACCTGTAAATCCTGAGAAAATAGACAAGGCAACTTCGCATAAAATCGGCGGCAATCTACATATGTTACTAAATCCTAGAAAACAAAATAAGATATAATGCTTGTGGAATGATGTTTGCAGATTTCCTGGAGATTATAAAACTAATAATTCAACAAAAACTTTAAGACTCCGTTAGAAAAACAAAACTGGTAAAATTTCCAGATTTTTACACGTGACGCCGTCAAGAGTAAACTCATGACGCTGTCAGAAGTGACCTGCAGAAATTCTTATGTTAAGTTTCCGGAAAATTTCTGGTAAAACTTATGTCCTACATCCAGGAAAATACTGCAAAACGTCATTATGACTCGATACAAGCATTTGACTCAAACTATTACTAATATACGTGTTCATTTAATATTGTTGTGGATCATGCTCAATTTCGTTTTTATAAACAAATTTGGGTCTCCCCTTACACTTAGCTTTTGCAAAATACCTTTATATGCAATTAAGACGAAGTTAAAAACAAAATAAAGCATTTTCACAATTTACTTTGAAACATGAGCCACAAACAACAAAAATAAAACATGCATACGGAAACAAATAAAATCAAATAAACAAACAAACAAACAAATAAATAAATAAAGCTTGGGTTGCCTCCCAATAAGGGCTTGTTTTTGTTCGAGTCACGAGCCTGACTCTACCCTTATTTAATGGAAATAGGGGAGGTTTTCCCTACACTTTGAATTAAGTGCGAGTAGAAGTAGCGATACACACCCTTAGGGTGGAAGTATGCCACGTTAGAAAAGAGTGGTGGATGAATTATATACTCAAAAGGGTGTGCTCCTATCATCATAACCGTACCTAATTCAATCGGGTTAATGGGTGGATTAAGATTTTCTCCTAGAAAGGGATCATTTTCTATCAACTTCAAGAGACTACTAGTTGGGGATCCATCTTGACCTAATAAACCCGGTTTAAACCCATAATGTTTCTTGTGATCAATCATAAATGGGTGATGTAAGCATGTAAGGTCATTTTCCACTCCTATATTGGCTTCATCTCTACAAGGCTTAGAGTCCACTACCTTTATCCCAAGACTACCCGGACTATATGGTTTGATGGGTGGATCGGAACCTATTTCAATTCCTAAATTTTCATCCAAGGATGGAAGATTAGGTAACGGTTTTGGTTGAGGCTCCGGTTCATCAAAACTAGGAACTTCCCTAGAACTAAGAGTAAGGTTATCAATATAAGTATTCAAACATATATCCTCTAGTTGTGTTTGGTTCAAAGGTTCTACCTCAATTGGGATTCCTATAGTCTCTTCTACTTCTTCCGGGTAAGTCATGGGCGGTGTGTGTGCCTCAAATAATGGTAGGACTTGTGGGCTACTTAGTGAGCTCATGTTATTTACTTCATCATTCCTTGTGTCAAGATCACCTATAACCTCAACATGTGTTTTATTATAATCCAACCCTAACATTTTCCCAAGTATCTCACGTGCTTCTCTAGGCATCTCAACTTCTATATCCGAATCATAAGGATTATCCTCAGTATTCTGACTACTATATACAAATTGCCCAAAAGATTCATCATCTGTTTCTTAAGATTCATCATCATCGATCATAAAACCTAGGTCTTTTTGATCAATGTGATCTATGTGTTCAGCTTGTATTGTGGTGAAATCAAACCACTTCGTGCACCCAGTTATCTCATCTATACGCTTATCCCCAAACAATCTTCTTGCTTGCTCCCTTAAACTTGCTATCAATTGATCTGTAACAACGTTTGTTGGGTTGTCCATTTTTTTTTGCAAGTTTGGCACAATTCTATATGGTTTCCCATGCTTCGTTAACACTTAATTCCCAAAGGTCCTCATCTGCGGCATGGTCAATGTCCATTTTGGTATAGTGGTCGACACGATGGTAAAATATTTCAATTTGGGACCACAAATCGAAATTATGATGAGGGACTTTTTGGAGTAAATATTTAAAACGAGCCCATGCATCATAGATAGGTTCATCTTCATGTTGTTTAAACATCAAGATGTCATTTGGAGTGGGTGAATTTAGTGGTCGGTAGTATGGCGGATTCACGTTCTCCATAATGATGAACGGAATAGTCAATGAAAATTACGAACAAACACACAAAGAAAAAGATAGACTACAGAAAATTAAAAATAAAAATAAAAATAAAATCTTACTATAAAGGAATCTAGCAAGTAGACCTAATAAAAAGAAATTCTAACCTAGACAATAACTATTCCCCGGGCTGCGGCGTTGTCACAACTCGTAATTTCATGTCCTTTTTCAAACGTCGAAATTTCATATTTATTTCAGAATGTTACTATTCATTTCTACCATTCACTATTACTATTCATTTTCACTATTCATTTCCGAAATTTTTATTTCATATTCTCGTAAGATAAACTATTTTAACGATAATCCTAGAGTTTGACGCTCGTCGGATCATTTCTGCAAAAATTACGAAGCCGTGTCCGAGATTTGCTTTTAGGTTTAAACGTCATTCTAGCATCCCGATATGTCCATAAAACACTATAAATAATAGAAATATGATTTTCTCTCATTTTACGATAATTCTAAAAGTTTTGGAATTTTACGTTTTTCAGTTCAGCGAATTACGCGTTTTAGACCCGCGTTTCCAGTTTTAACAGCGTTTAAGCAACCCGATGGAACTTACCATTCATTTTATATTTTATTATGGAGTATTTTGACAAGTTTAGTCATTTTTTCAAGTTTCATATTTTTATGATACCCGGATTTACGTTTCGCGATTTAACACTTTACGGTTAGCAATTAACGTAACCAAAACTGACTCCGTGAACGAGATATTATCAAACTTCCTTCATACTCATCCTAAATATCTAGATACTTTCACTTGTCAATAAATTACAATTATGCCCTTTTGATAAAATTACAAAATTGCCCTTGGACTATATAATGCCTAAACTAGCTAATAATTCATTTTTATCACAAAAATCAATCTCTTTTCTCTCTTGCTCAAAACCCACGACCCAAAACAGAAAAAATGCACCATTTGGATCTTGATTCTTGGCCATTTCATCCATTAGAAGTAAACCTTATGATCCTAGCTCGATCCTAGTGTATTACAACGAGGTTTTGGTTAATAATCTTGAAGTTATTACAAGGTTTTCATCATCTTTTTTCACATAACACTTCAAGTAAGCTTACATATTATTTTTCATCACTTTCATACATGTATTTTTGATCTATTACAATTGTCATATAGATTTATGCAAGTATACATAGGTTGTCATACCACTTATTACTCATTTTTCTTTATAAACATAGATCTATAATTTTTATTAGCAATCTCATGAGATCCACCATTTTTGGTGAAGACTAGGAACCCATGACACCCTAAGAAGGTGTATGGTAAGATTGGGTACTTGTGGAGTTGATTTGGAGTAGTTTGGTAAAAATTTGAACAAGTTACAAACTAGGAAAATCAATTTTTGAAACAATATATAAGCTACTATCCCAAAATGCTAAATATAGAAAACTCAGGGGTTTCCGGGTAACATTGGGCTAGAGAATCAGAAAATAATTTTAAAAACGAAGCCGTGGGCGAAAGAACGGATTAAAACGAGTTTATAACGAAGGAGATATGATTTTTGCAAGTTTAACGACGAAAACTATTATTTTCTAAAAATAGTAAGCTGTCACTCGATTTTTATAGGTAAAATCGAGGCATTAGACGTAACCTAGAGGAACCGAACTATCAAAAATATATTAGTATATGTCAATACGATTCCGGGGATATAAAGAACGTAGAAAACGAGCTAATAACGAAAAAGATACAAGCGTTTGAACTTAGACGATTTTAATATTTTTGCTTCAGCAAAACACTTGGAAAATTTTCCAAGTATTAACCATTTCGCCAAGTGACCAGGTTGAGAGCCAATTTACTCATTGATAAACTCATTTATGGAAAATTTACATCATTGCCAAAAAGTTAGTTCACCCAGCCTAGTTTTGAAAACATCTAACTTTTCGTCAAAATAATTTATAACGAATAAATTATGGTCTTCCAAACTTTCCCGAAAACTGCCCAGAAATTGCCAAAACAGCCCAAACACCTCACTTGACGGCTATGTATCTTTATGATCGAGACCCGTATGGACAAACTTCAGTTCTATGACTTTTTAGATAAGGTGAAAATCTTCCTAAAACTACTGAGCTTCTTTCCTAACTCTTAATATTCACTATTTCGCGACTAGTTTTGCCAGACCATTTTGGTCATATTTTCAAGTTATGAAAAGTGTCATTTTACAACGAAAATACTATATTTACCGATAGAACACCAAACGAGGATCGTGGAGAACCGTTTCAACCTATTTACATGGAAAGTATTTATTAACCTAACGAGACGTCAAAAACGTATTTTTCGACGATAAACGTTATTTTCAAAACTAACGAGTGGTATCGATAACATACGTATTTGCATGTGCAGCATCATTTCATTTCTTACATTAGACCATATCATTCATATTAGGTTGCGGTTAGAGATCGTGCCTCATTTCGTGTATCCACTTTTGTCATCGTAGCTATCGCACCAGGTGAGTCATAGCCCCTACTCTTTTAATAGTTTTGTAAAGTCTTTGGGGGAGAATACATGCTCGTTTTACTTAAACACATTACTTGCTTTACATGGTTGATTACTCAAATAGTTTTAGCTTTATCTAAATAAATGTTTGATCACCTGCATTTCATTGGTATGTTTGATTATCTGTATTTCTTTGATATGTTTAATCTCCTGCATTTCATTGGTATGCTTGATTACCTGTATTTCATGGGATTGATCATCCTTGTTTATATGACCTCATGGTCACCAATTGTTCCTATATGTTCATTGTAATATTGTGGTATTCCCTACTTGGCTGTGATGTCAAACGTAATATTATGGTATTCCCCACTTGGCTGTGATGTCAAACATATTGTGGTATTCCCCACTTGGCTGTGATGTCAAACGTAATATTGTGGTATTCCCCACTTGGTTGTGATGTCAAACGTAATATTGCTGTTTCCTTACTAGACTTATTTTATATGACCTCATTGTCATTATTGTTTACCTGACGACATTGTCAGACTTATTTATATGGCCTCATTGTCAAAATTGTTTATATAGCTATATTGCTACCTTTATCTATGTGTCGTGGTCCAAATATTACTTTCATTTACATAAACCAAATCATATTTGGCAGTGGGTTGTAAACACACATGTTACAAGTCTCTTATGGCGGGACTTGTAACTGAGTGGATTTACGATGCCTTTGCTGGGAAATCTTCATTCATATGCATTACATTCTTTTTCACAAGACTCTATGAACTCACCAACCTCGTGTTGACACTTTAGCATGTATTTTCAGGTATTAAGCAATGGCACGCTACTGGAGGTTTTGGCAGGGCATGGCATGGTCATAGAAGACTCTGATTATTCATATGGGGACCGTTTTAAACTGTTTTAAGGGCCTACTTTCGAACTACTTTTAACAATGTAAACTTAACACTTTTGGTTAACCGATTTTATTCCTAATGATTGAAGTGAAAACCATTTTTGTACTTGTGTCGTGATACCTATTGAGTTACACCCCAGCTACATGTATGCTTCCGCTGGACCCGATTTGGGGGTGTGACAGGCGCCAAAAACTTGATGCGTAGGGATTGCACCAGGCTTTACCTCTCAAGGGATCCTGAGAAGCTTACAACCCCCACCAGGCAGTGTACCTGATCGATGTAGTATAGTATAATGACAAGTACCGGGGGATTGATTGTTCAGCAAGGAATAGTGTCGCTAGGATTAGAAAACCTAAAGAATAGGTCTAGAGATGAGGGATGATTCTTTTTGTATTTTTATATTTTTATGAAAGCAATTAAAAATCTCGGGTTTGAAGGATTTGGGCGGAATTAGTTGCTAATCAACTAACCCAATTACTAAGATGCAATAAAAATAAAATACTAAAAATGAAAATAAACTAATTTATACTAGAGTTGTGAGCAATATGTGGGAGAAATGTGTTTACTTAGATTTCACTACTCCCTATATATCTTTTACATATTAATTACTTGTTATAGTTGCGTGGATGACGGATTGTATTCCTTAATACCATTCATGGGGTGGCGTACTTACTTCCCCAATCCTATGAGCGCCTACTTCACTCCTATGTCGAGCCGGCTAAGAAGCTCCTAACATGGTATCATTAGAATTTACTCATGCATTAAATACAACCAATAAAACCTAGTACACATCGGTTCATGTTTCCTAAAACGTTCAAGCATGTTACACAATGGAGATCTGCCAGTTTTCTTAAGCCTAACATTGAAATCATTCATCCAATACAACCATAAACAAGTAATCAACACATAATTACCATCTAGGTTTCATTAGATCCAAGCAAACACAAGATAGATCTAGCCTAACATGTTGAAATCAAGACAAGAATAAGATATAGACAACCAACACATAGACATATTGATTGAATTAAATAGAAGACTTATCTCCATAGCACATGAAAGGATTCAAGGGGTGAAAACCCTTGAAAACACTGTCAAATACGAGCTAGGGTTTACAAAGTTCGGCCCTAGGGTTCTCCACACAAGTTTCTCTTTAATGAATGAAAAATAGAAAACTATATATAGTGTTTAGAAGGTGACGGCGTCAAGAACAAATGTCTGACGCTGTCATCTCACCGCCAAATAATTCCTCGGACTGCCTAGATGTGGGTCTGACGCTGTCATGTATACACCTTATGCAGGTCGTCACAAAATTAACTCCTGACGCCCTTCTTGTGACGCCGTCAGGTTTGAACTGGGTCGTCACCACTTTTACTCTTGACGCCGTCATGGTTTTCCTTTTGACGCCGTCAGGAACTGTTCTCAGCATGGAAAATTAAGACTTTGGCGTTTTCTTTACTTTTATGCTCCAAAAACGTCCGAATTGCTTCCTTTTCTAGATTTCACTCCCAAAGTACCTAAAATCACAAAAGGAACGATTTAGGGTAATATTTGATCAAATAAATTCAATTCCGGGCTTAAATGACCCCCTAAAAGTGGTTCATTTTTCGCCTCATCAAAGTACTTTACCAAATCATTCAATATGTCTATGTGTTGTTTGATTATATCTTACGCTTGTCTTCTCTTTAACATGCTAGGCTAGGTTTCTTTCGTGTTTGCTTAGATGTAATGAAACCTAGATGTTAATTATTGGTTGATGGTTTGTTCATAATTGTTGTGGATGAATGAATTCGATGTTAGGCTTAAGAAAACTGGCAGACTTCCAATTGGTAACTTGCTTGAACGTCTTAAGAAACATGATCGGAGGTGTACTACGATTATTTGGTTATATTTAATGCATAGGTAACTTCCAGGGATACCATGTTAGGAGCTTTTAATCGGCTCGGCATACGATTGAGGTTGAAGCCTATAGAGTTAGGGAAGATCGTACACGGCCCTACGACTAGTATTAAGGAATATAACCCGTCATCTATGCAATTGTAACAAGCTAATCAACCGGTAAAAGATATCTAGGGAGTAATGAAATCTAAGTAAACACACTTTCTCTCGTTATTGTTTACACCACAATTAGTTTAAGTTTATTTTATTTTATTTTGATGCATCTTTAGTTAATCGGGTTAGTTGATAACAACTAATTCCGCCCACTCTTTCAAAACCCGAGATTTTTACTTGCTTTCATTTAAAATATAAAAATACAAAAAGAATCATCCCTCACCCCTAGACCTAGTTTAGTAGAATTTTAACCCTAGCGAACACTATTCCTAGAGTTGAACGATCAATCCCCCGGTACTTGTCAATATACTATACTACAACGAACAGGTACACTGCCTGGTGGGGATTGCAAGCTTCTCAAGATCCCTTGAGAGGTAAAACCTTTTGTGAGGGTGCAATTCCATGCATCAATTAATTAATTACATGTTATATGATCATGTTATAACACTTTCGCATGTGTTTTCTTGATGTTTATTGTTTATATTTATGATATGTCGTGTTATATAATTCCAACAGTTTGGTTATTGGAAATAGTATGTATGTAATTTTTGATTCATTGGGTAGGCTATTGATGCATAGGGATTGCACCAGGCTTTAACTCTCGAGGGATCTCGAGAAGCTTACAACCCCCATCAGGCAGTGTACCTGATCGTTGTAGTATAGTATAGTGACAAGTACCGGGGGATTGATCGTTCAGCTAGGAATAGCGTTGCTAGGATTAGAAAACCTAAAGTCTAGGTCTAGAGATGAGGGATGATTCTTTTTATGTTTTTATATTTTATGAAAAGCAATTAAAAATATCGGTTTTGAAGGAGTTGGGCGGAATTAGTTGCTAGTCAACTAACCCAATTACTAAGATGCAATCAAAATAAAATACTAAAAATTAAAATAAACTAAATTAAACTAGTGGTGTGAGCAATATATGGGAGAATTGTATTTACTTAGGTTTCACTACTCCCTAGATATGTTTTACAGGTTAATTACTTGTTACAGTTGCGTGGATGATGGATTGTATTCCTTAATACCATTCATGGGGTGGCGTGGCGTACTTACTTCCCCAATCCTATAAGCGCCTACTTCACTCCTATGTCGAGCCGGCTAAGAAGCTCCTAACATGGGATCACTGGAATTTGCTCATGCATTAAATACAACCATTAAAACCTAGTACACATCGGTTCATGTTTCTTAAGATGTTCAAGTATGTTTCACAATGGAGATCTGCCAGTTTTCTTAAGCCTAACATTGAAATCAGTCATCCATTACAACTATAAACAAGCAATCAACCTATAATCAACATCTAGGTTTCGTTACATCTAAGCAAACACATGAAAGATCTAGCCTAGCATGTTGAAATCAAGACAAGTATAACACCCCCAAAATCGATCAATACAGTGGAAGACTTAAAATGTCAGCGGAAGACTTTTGGGATATTATATCGTGGATCTTTGTCACAATTATAGAAAACGATTCAAGTGATCATTGTAAATTTTATTTAAAATACCAAATATTCATAATTCCAAGAGAATTCGTTATTTAACAACAAGTTTTATTCAAAGAGAAAATAAACGTTTCTTTATTTGCCCACTTCGTGCCGTTGCCATCCATTCCATTTAGTTACCTGAGATAAACAAGCTAAAAGTCAACAAAAGTTGAGTGAAATTCATAGGTTTAAAATTTAGAGTTTGAACACAATATACAGATGCTTATTGTATATAAATACAAATAAACAAATTAGAAAAATCACATTTATTATTGCCTTAAGCTCATGACACTCAACGATTTAACAGACATCAATATTTTCTGTAATAATGATGTAAAATATATAGCCCCCAAGATAAGTATTTGCCAGTAACCTATGATATTCAAATAAAGTGCATTTGGTGACTTTCCTCTAGCCACCAAATGGGGATTGTCAATCCCTAATAGATCTATTCACAATTATTTACGTTCACCTTTCAAGTGATTAAGGTTCATGATCGAGGGACTTTTGGCAATAGCTACTTAAGCAATAATAAGATCAGGAAAAGACTTGTGTTCGGTTTTTGAGCATGTATCCCCCCCACAAAAATAAGTTAAGTGTGGGCTATGAACTCACCTTAGTAGGATAGTAGAACAAACGTAATCTCAACGATGCAAGGCAACGGCTTCACACACAACCTATAAGATATGGCACGTTTCAGTTCTTAAATCTCGTTTTATTGCGAACGTTTATGAGTAATCGATAAAGTGCATACGTGATGTGTTACGTCGTATAAAAATAGATAATGGTTACGTATTGTTTTATTCGTCTAAATTTAGTTATTCGTTATACACGTTTTATTCGTATTATGTATATATATATATATATATATATATATATATATATATATATATATATATATATATATATATATATATATATAATAAGTTACGTTTATTATTTATCGTCTTTAATATATATTCAAATGTATATATATAAGTATAAATATATATAATTTATAAAATTATTATTAAAATCAATATTACTATTCAATCTTCATGTTTCTCAATTTTACACTTTTAACCCTTAACGGAAAACATTTACGCCGTTAGTCCAAAAATTATATATATTTACATTTTTAGTCCAAATATCAAATATTTACATTCATTATCCCTAAGTTTCAATATTTACAGTTTATACCCTTTAGAAAAACAGTTTTATACTTTTCACCCAAAGTTTACAAACTTTACACTTTTAGTCGTTAACCTTCGAACATTTGCAAAAATAGTCCAAACTTTACCAAATTTAAAACTTAGCATTTTTATTATTTCAATAAGCTCATAAAGTTTCAAACAACTTATACCAACAGCTTATTAGCTTATAATTAGCTTATTTCATTAATTGGGCTTAACAAGCCAAAATTAAGGGCCCTTTAAGGATTTACGATCCAAGGGGTTTGGGGGTATACTTGTTTAGTCGAAATCCATCTTTTTAAGTTACAAGTTCATTTCAAAAGAGCTTATACGCTCAGCTTATTGTAATAAGCTAAAATGAGCTTTTTGGGTTTTACGGCCCACTTAAGGGTTTTTAAGTTTTCTAAAAACAGTTCTAATATCGATTTACTTTGGGTCTCGTTAGGTGATTAAACGAAGTTATTAGGTCGACTTATTTATCATTCCTGATAGTATATCAAGTAGGCAATTAAATCGTACAAAAATAAAAGGTGGTTATGTGTCGATTTTAAAATGACGAGGCCAAAGTACACGGCCAAAACTCATGCGTATAACTTATATAAGTTGAAAAATAATCTAAGTCTTTTAGTATATTTCGTATAGGTTCAACCCAACTTAGAAACGTGTGATTTTTAGTGTGTATACGTTAATATTAGTTCATTGTTATTATAGGTACTCGTTAATGGCTTATCCAAGAAATAGTATGATACATAAAATATATATGTCGTGTTCATCATTTACGTGATATATATAGTAAGTGTTGGTGTAAAACATAAACATACGTATGTATATAATTAGAAATGAAAATCAAGGTCTCACCTCACCTCTAAAAGGTGGAGTAAAACGTCGTGTATGGTTCGTGGAACGGTAAAATGGCTTCGTGGTTCACTTCTCGTTCCACCAAAGGTTCAAGAGGTTCCAAGCTTTGCTTTCTAGGTTCACTTTTAGACGTGGTACACTTGAGAATCCTTTCGTCCCTCCCTAGCTCCTTCTCGTTAATATTTTGTGTAATGTGGTTCGTATGAGTGTATGTGGTGGTTTAGGGTTGCATGGAATTCTTATATAGGCAGTAGAAACAAAATAAGTTCACAAGTGTTGGTGTAGCATGTGAGGGCGAATAGTATTACCACAAACAATGCCCAATCGAAGGTTTACAAGGTTTAGATCTTGTGAGATTTGTTCCTGTTCATTCCTGACAATCATGAGATGTATATTGTTCATTTAGATGGGATTGGAGAGCATGGGTGGTGCTAAGGAATGATATGCCACGTTTAGACTCATCTTTCAAATGATGAGTTTGGTGATTCACTTGGGTGGTTTCTACGGTAGTAAACGAACAAGGGAGGTTGCCATATTTGTTGTTTCTGGTTGTTTGGTACTAGGTGATACGAAACAAGAAAAAATACATGTTGGTTATGTGTAGAAATCGTAAAAACATAGGGTGGTTTTGGGTGTGTCGCGGCAGTGCAAAAGAAAGAAAAATAGTATAAGGGTGCGTTTAGGCTTAAAGCCTGGTGGGCTTATGGTTTGCGTCGGCCCAGCAGAAATGAAAGAAAGAAAAATAGTACTAGTCCGTTTGGTTTGTGTATTGGATCTGTGGCCCAAAGGGTATTGGGGGCCCACCTGGTGTGTCTCGATTATCATGTCGAAGTTCAAAAATATTAGTGAGCGTTCTAGGGAAGTTTCGTAGGTTCGGGGAATATATAAATAGTATACGTTATTTAGACGAAATATATTAATGGGTTCCTCGGTAAAGACAAGTTTATCATGTAGTCAAATCTCTTTTAGTGGAATCACGAGAGACTCATCGGATAAACACTTCTTAAGGTTTGACACATGAAAGGTGTCGTGAATCCGACTAAGTTCTTCGGGTAGTTCTAGTTTATAAGCCACGGGTCCTATCCTTTCCAGGATTTTGAATGGACCGATGTATCTGGGGTTCAACTTTCCATGCTTTCCAAATCGTACCATTCCCTTCCAGGGAGATACTTTCAATAAGACTCTGTCTCCTATTTGAAATTCCATGGGTTTCCGTTTTAGGTCTGCGTAGCTTTTCTGTCGGTCTCGGGCTGCTTGCAAGCGTTGCTTAATCTTAATGATTTTCTCGGTTGTTTCCTGAACGAGGTCTGGTCCTATAAGTTGTCTTTCTCCGACTTCTGCCCAACAGACGGGCGATCTGCACTTTCTACCATACAGTGCTTCGAAGGGTGCTGCTTTTATACTGGCGTGGTAACTATTGTTGTATGAAAACTCTACTAATGGTAAGTGCTTATCCCAACCTTTTCCAAAATCAATAACGCATGCTCGGAGCATATCTTCCAAGGTTTGGATAGTTCTTTCACTTTGACCATCAGTTTGAGGGTGGTATGCGGTGCTCATATCTAGTTTAGTTCCTAAGGCTTTCTGTAATGATTTCCAAAAGTGAGAGGTGAAACGACTATCTCGATCCGAGATAATTGAAATTGGTACTCCATGTCGAGTGACAATTTCCTTCACATACAGTTGAGCTAGTGTATTCATTTCATCGGTCTCTTTGATGTGTAGAAAATGAGCGGATTTTGTTAGACGATCCACAATAACCCATATTGTGTCGTATCTGGATGAGGTTCTTGGGAGTTTGGTGATGAAGTCCATAGTGATTCGTTCCCATTTCCACATAGGAAGTTCTGGTTGTACAAGTAAGCCTGAAGGTTTCTGACGTTCTGCCTTTACCCTTGAACATGTCAAACATTTACCGACATATTCTGCGATGTCAGCCTTCATGTTTGGCCACCAATATAGTCTTTTTAAATCCTGATACATCTTGTCGGAACCTGGATGAATGGAGTATTTTGACTTGTGGGACTCGTACATGATGAGATCACGAATACCTCCAATCATAGGGATCCAACTTTTGTCCTTGAAACACAGTGTTCCATCGGATTTCTTCACGAAACCATTCTTATTCTCGGGCATACCGTAAATCTTTTCCTTGGGTCGGTTTTCTTCTTTAAGTGCCTCGTTCTGCGCGGTAAGGATTTGGGATGGAAGGGGTGAGTAAATAGTCATCCCTAGTGATCTAACTCGAAGGGGTTTCAACCGTTCCTTTCGGCTTAACGCATCTGCTACTACATTAGCCTTTCCTGGGTGGTAACGGATCTCACAATCATAATCGCTGAGCAACTCTAGCCAGCGACGTTGCCTCATATTCAAATCCTTCTGATCCAAAATGTGTTGAAGACTCTTGCGGTCGGTGTACACGGTACATTTGGTGCCATATAAGTAGTGTCTCCATAACTTGAGCGCAAACACTACAGCTCCTAACTCCAAGTCATGAGTCGTCTAATTTTCCTCATGTTTCTTCAGTTGCCGAGATGCATAAGCTATCACCTTGCTTCTTTGCATCAAGACCGCTCCTAGTCCATGATAAGATGCGTCGCAATATACTATAAAGTCCTCGTTTCCTTCTGGGAGGGCTAATATTGGAGCTTCACAAAGTTTTTGTTTTAATAACTGGAAGGCTGCTTCTTCCTTTTCTTCCCAGATGTACTTCTCATTCTTTTGGGTCAGTTTAGTCAAAGGTTTTGCAATCTTGGAGAATCCTTCTATAAATCTTTGGTAGTAACCTGCGAGACCTAAAAATTGACGTATCTCCGTGGGGTTTGTAGGAGATGACCAACCTTTAACAGCCTCAATCTTTGCAGAGTCTACGTGAATGCCTTGACTATCAATGATGTGTCCTAAAAATTGTACGGTGTGAATCCAAAAGTCGCATTTGGAGAACTTAGCGTACAATTCTTCTCTCTTGAGTAGTTCTAGAATGATTCGTAAATGTTCTGCGTGTTCTTCTTCGTTGCGAGAGTAGATCAAAATATCGTCGATGAATACTATTACAAACTTATCCAAGTAAGGTTTGCATACTCGATTCATTAAATCCATGAAAACTGCTGGTGCATTGGTCAGACCGAACGACATTACTTGAAATTCGTAGTGACCATAGCGCGTTCTAAATGCAGTTTTCGGAATATCCTCTTCTCGAACTCTTAGCTGATGATAGCCTGATCTCAGATCAATTTTTGAGTACACACTCGATCCTTGCAATTGATCAAACAGATCATCAATTCGAGGTAATGGGTATCGATTCTTTACCGTAAGTTTATTCAACTCCCGGTAATCGATGCATATTCGAAAGGATCCATCCTTCTTCTTAACAAATAAAATTGGAGCTCCCCAAGGTGATGAGCTTGGTCGAATAAATCCTTTATCCGATAATTCCTTTAGTTGTTCTGACAACTCTTCCATTTCAGATGGCGCTAGCCTATAAGGTGCTTTAGCCACTGGTGCTGCTCCAGGCACTAGTTCAATCTGAAATTCTACTTGACGTACGGGTGGAATACCAGGTAATTCTTCAGAGAATACTTCAGGAAAATCCCTAACGATAGGAACGTCATCAAGCTGCTTCTCGGATGACTTACTTTCCGTAACTTGAGCCATGAATACTTGACATCCTTCTTTCATGTATTTTATCACTCGCATACATGAGATAATTCCATATCGAGGTTTGCTTTTGTCGCCCTGGACAATGAGTGTTTCATCCTTGAGTGGTATATGGACGACCTTTTCGTCACAGTGAATCCTAGCACGATGGTGGGATAGCCAATCCATGCCGACGATAGCGTCGAAACTACCAAGTTGAACCGGCATAAGATCAATGGCAAAAGGTTTTTCGGATAAGGTTAGTGTGCAATCTTTCATGATAGTATTGGTATCTATTAAATTCCCGTCATCCATTTCGATTTCGTAGGTGGTGTTTAGCTTAGAGGGGGTAACATTAAGTAAAGGGGCAAACGTATCTGATATAAAACTCTTATCGGCGCCCGAATCAAACAATACTCTAGCATTATGATGGTTTAGTAGAAACGTATCGGTGACTACATCGGGTCCGTTTCCATCTCCGAGTAGGTATACCCTAGCTTGGGCATTGGCTGGTTTGTTTCCTTTTGGGCAATTCCTCCGGATGTGTCCTACTTCTCCGCATCCGAAACAAGTGGGGTGATACAGCCAGTGTGTTGCTTCCCATAGCAGGAATCCTACAGTTTCTGGTTTGATGACCGATCTTATGACATTTGTCACATCGGACGGTACAACGACCCTCGTGATGAAGTTTGCATCGCTGGCACAGGGGTTTCTATCCGTTGTACCCTACACCTTCCGTAGCGATGTAGACTCGGAGTTTTTCTTGACTTTGATTCTGCTGCTGAGTGCTTCGAGTGTTGTGATATGGTTGGTGGTTCCGATTATTGTTGCGTTGGTTGTTGTTGCGGTGATGACTGTTGTAGCTTTGCTGGTTGTTGTTGTGATGGTGGGTGGTTCTTTTATCGTCCAATTTCCTTTTAAGTTCATTGTATTTCACTTCTCGATCTAGAAGTTTCTGAGCAAGCTCCATTGCTGCTTCCAAGGTTGGCGGGTTTGCTGAGGTGACATTTCCTTCAATACTCCTAGGGAGTCCTTTGACATATTTCTCTAATGTCTTCTCATGATCGGGTACCATGGTAGGGCATAGTATCCTGAGTTCTTGGAATCTCCGGTTGTAACTTCTCAAATCAACTCCTTTCACTATTAAGGCATGGAACTCATCCTCGAGTTTTCGCAGTTCGGAACGCGGACAATACTTCTGTAGTATTTTAGCCTTGAATTCAATCCAAGTTAGCTGATGTGCTGCTTCTGCTCCTAGTGTTTGAACGGTAAAGTTCCACCAGGATAGAGCGTCTTGCATTAGTGTTCCCGTTGCGAAACTTACCTTGTTGTTTTCCGAGCATCCACTTCTTTGGAAAACAGTTTCACTTCTTTCAAACCATTGAGCTAATTCCAACACTCCTTCAGTTCCTTTGAAATACGTCGGGTGACACGCTATGAAGTCTTTGTATGTGCAGTAGCGGGGTGCAGGTGCATTTCCATCTCTATTACGGCCTTGTCCAGCTAGAACGGCATTAACGCCATCAGCGATTGCTTGCTGGATTGCATCCGGGGTCATAACTTCGGGGTTTGTTGGTGCGGCGTTCGTGGTTGTTCTCCTAGTTCTAGCCATATTGCTATAAAAGAAGGTATATTATTAGAACATTTATAATAACCTTATCACGTTGAAAATACATATCGAGTAATGAATAGTTAAATATAGGTCGTAGTTACAATGATTCGATCATTGAAAAGGTTTAAATCGTAAATTTTCGTATGTTGGGATGACACACATTACGAATAATTTTGACCTGTATGAACCAATATATTACGATATAATGCAACGTAAATAAAGATAAAATAAAATTCCATAAATCAATGTCAAGGTGTTACAACACTTATTGATACTTGTGCAAATGTTTACAAAACACGACAAGATATTCTTATTTGTAGGACATTGATTTTTCTTAACAAGGTGGTGGTCTCATGGTTTTCCTAAGGCCTTGTCTAGGAGGTTTTGGAGTTCTTGAATGGCAGTGGACATGGTTTCCATGGTTTGATCTTGAGTCCTTTCCCTTTCTCGAGCTTCTAGCAGGGCTTGCCTAAGGCGTAGGTTTTCAGTGTTGATCCTCTCAATTTCTCGGTCTAAAGTTCCCAATGCTATTTCGGTCGAAGTGTTAGCCCCACATAGTACTCCTATGAATTCCATTGATTCCCAAAATAGAGAATCCAACTTTTCGACCTTATCTTCTATTGCAAGATGACCAATTATGAGACTGTTCATATCATCTTCAAAGGTTTCTAGAAGTTCATGTGGAATCTTGTTGAGTATACTAGCGATGGAATCAAGTCGGTCTTCGTGGCGAACCATTCTTGCAGCTAACAATGGTATGGTATGGTGTATGGGTTCCCCAGTGACTGGCAAAATTCGGGAGGTAGAGTAAGAACTTTCCCCAAGTTCCCTTGTTGTTGGTGTTCCTTCTTGAGATCTCTAATATCGCATAATGGGCAATAAGAAAGACCATTTACGAGCATCTACTCGCTTGTGGATCCTTCGGCGTCTACGGTGAACACTAGATTCTGACGTGGTTGGGCGGATTAGGTAAGTCCTTCGGTGAGGTGATAGAGGGACACTTCGGTAAGGTGCGGGTGGTGATGCTAGTGGAGGTGATGCTATGGATGATGGTATTAGTGGCACAGTAGTAGTTTGGCTGTAAAAGATAGTTGGTAGTGGTGGTATTACTGGTGGTGCAGGTGGTAATGGCACAACTGATTCAGGTGGTATGACAAGAGCTGGTGCTGGTACAGCAGTACTTGCTTCATACGACTGAAGTTGTCTAATTTGCCTAGATCGGCGAATCAGACCAGATGTTGCCGGAGGGGAAGCCTCTGTGTCAGATGCTGGCAGAAATTGCTGGCTTTGCATGTATCTGTCGGTAGCAGGAGACATAGGCATAGGTGAGGTAGCATAGGCTGAAGTAACATCTTTAGTTCCTGAGTTTGAGGACAAGCTGATAGGGTGGGTGTTCGAAGACATGACACTGTAATAAATTTCCTGATTAGTAAATGTAAGCATAATTATAACCAATTTAAAATGCTATAAGGTAAATAATACTTTTTACCAATTACCGGGATGCGTAGGCACGAAGGGCGTAGGATGGTATTTTATGAAAATTTTTTGTCCCATTTAAAGTGTAGTTATAGTCCAATGTTCCAAAAACACTTGGTTCACTATAACCGTAGCTCTGATGCCAATCTATAACACCCCCAAAATCGATCAATACAGCGGAAGACTTAAAATGTCAGCGGAAGACTTTTGGGGTATTATATCGTGGATCTTTGTCACAATTATAGAAAACGATTCAAGTGATTGTTGTAAATTTTATTTAAAATACCAAATATTCATAATTCCAAGAGAATTCGTTATTTAACAACAAGTTTTATTCAAAGAGAAAATAAACGTTTCTTTATTTGCCCACTTCGTGCCATTGCCATCCATTCCATTTAGTTACCTGGGATAAACATGCTAAAAGTCAACAAAAGTTGAGTGAAATTCATAGATTTAAAATTTAGAGTTGAACACAATATACAGATGCTTATTGTATATAAATACAAATAAACAAATTAAAAAAATCACATTTATTATTGCCTTAAGCTCATGACACTCAACGATTTAACAGACATCAATATTTTGTGTAATAATGATGTAAAATATATAGCCCCCAAGATAGGTATTTGCCAGTAACCTATGATATTCAAATAAAGTGCATTTGGTGACTTTCCTCTAGCCACCAAATGGGGATTGTCAATCCCTAATAGATCTATTCACAATTATTTACGTTCACCTTTCAAGTGATTAAGGTTCATGATCGAGGGACTTTTGGCAATAGCTACTTAAGAAATAATAAGATCAGGAAAAGACTTGTGTTCGGTTTTTGAGCATGTATCCCCCCCCCCCCCCCCCCCCCCCCCCCCACAAAAATAAGTTAAGTGTGGGCTATGAACTCACCTTAGTAGGATAGTAGAACAAACGTAATCTCAACGATGCAAGGCAACGGCTTCACACACAACCTATAAGATATGGCACGTTTCAGTTCTTAAGTCTCGTTTTATTGCGAACGTTTATGAGTAATCGATAAAGTGCATACGTGATGTGTTACGTCGTATAAAAATAGATAATGGTTACGTATTGTTTTATTCGTCTAAATTTAGTTATTCGTTATATACGTTTTATTCGTATTATGTATATATATATATATATATATATATATATATATATATATATATATATATATATATATAAGTTATGTTTATTATTTATCGTCTTTAATATATATTATATATATAAGTATAAATATATATAATTTATAAAATTATTATTAAAATCAATATTACTATTCAATCTTCATGTTTCTCAATTTTACACTTTTTACCCTTAACGGAAAATATTTACGCCGTTAGTCCAAAAATTATATATATTTACACTTTTCACCCAAAGTTTACAAACTTTACACTTTTAGTCGTTAACCTTCGAACATTTGTAATAAGCTAAAATGAGCTTTTTGGGCTTTACGGCCCACCTAAGGGTTTTTAAATTTTCTGAAAACAGTTCTAATATCGATTTACTTTGGGTCTCGTTAGGTGATTAAACGAAGTTATTAGGTCGACTTAATTATCATTCCTGATAGTATATCAAGTAGGCAATTAGATCGTACAAAAATAATAGGTGGTTATGTGTCGATTTTAAAATGACGAGGCCAAAGTACACGGCCAAAACTCATGCGTATAACTTATATAAGTTGAAAAATAATCTAAGTCTTTTAGTATATTTCGTATAGGTTCAACCCAACTTAGAAACGTGTGATTTTTAGTGTGTATACGTTAATATTAGTTCATTGTTATTATAGGTACTCGTTAATGGCTTATCCAAGAAATAGTATGATACATAAAATATATATGTCGTGTTCATCATTTACGTGATATATATAGTAAGTGTTGGTGTAAAACATAAACATACGTATGTATATAATTAGAAATGAAAATCAAGGTCTCACCTCACCTCTAAAAGGTGGAGTAAAACATCGTGTATGGTTCGTGGAATGGTAAAATGGCTTCGTGGTTCACTTCTCGTTCCACCAAAGGTTCAAGAGGTTCCAAGCTTTGCTTTCTAGGTTCACTTTTAGACGTGGTACACTTGAGAATCCTTTCGTCCCCCCCTAGCTCCTTCTCGTTAATATTTTGTGTAATGTGGTTCGTATGAGTGTATGTGGTGGTTTAAGGTTGCATGGAACTCTTATATAGGCAGTAGAAACAAAATAAGTTCACAAGTGTTGGTGTAGCATGTGAGGGCGAATAGTATTACCACAAACAATGCCCAATCGAAGGTTTACAAGGTTTAGATCTTGTGAGATTTGTTCCTGTTCATTCCTGACAATCATGAAATGCATATTGTTCATTTAGATGGGATTGGAGAGCATGGGTGGTGCTAAGGAATGATATGCCACGTTTAGACTCATCTTTCAAATGATGAGTTTGGTGATTCACTTGGGTGGTTTCTAGGGTAGTAAACGAACAAGGGAGGTTGCCATATTTGTTGTTTCTGGTTGTTTGGTACTAGGTGATACGAAACAAGCAAAAATACATGTTGGTTATGTGTAGAAATCGTAAAAACATAGGGCGGT
Source organism: Artemisia argyi (assembly GCA_030686995.1). Lineage (NCBI taxonomy): Eukaryota > Viridiplantae > Streptophyta > Magnoliopsida > Asterales > Asteraceae > Artemisia > Artemisia argyi. Next base: position 87,563,594 of record CM060690.1, read on the forward strand.
TTTGGGTGTGTCGCGGCAGTGCAAAAGAAAGAAAAATAATATAAGGGTGCGTTTGGGCTTAAAGCCTGGTGGGCTTATGGTTTGCGTTGGCCCAACAGAAAATAAAGAAAGAAGAATAGTACTAGTCCATTTGGTTTGTGTATTGGATCTGTGGCCCAAAGGGTGTTGGGGGCCCACCTGGTGTGTCTCGATTATCGTGTCGAAGTTCAAAAATATTAGTGAGCGTTCTCAGGAAGTTTCGTAGGTTCGGGGAATATATAAATAGTATACGTTATTTAGACGAAATATATTAATAAATATAAACGTGTTATATAAATATTTATCGTTCGCAATAATTGTAGGCAATCTAGGTTGTGTGTAAGCATCGTTCCTTGTTAAACGGTCAATCACAGTTATCGTAGTGGTTCAATATCAAGCCATATCATAAAAAAAAAAATTGTTACCCGTAAAATGGTGTTAATTTATCGTAACATCGTTTTATTTATTCGTATGCATTTACTAATCGTAAGGGAAATTTACGAGAGGTTACAACAAGCATAAGATATATTCAAACAACACATAGACATATTGAATGAATTGAAAGAGGACTTATCTTAATTGAACATGAAAGGTTTCAAGGGTTAAAACCCTTGAAAATACTGTTACAAATGACCTAGGGTTTATTAGGTTCGACCCTAGTATTCTCCACACAAGTTCCTCTCTTTATGAATGAAAAATAGAAAAGTATATATAGATTTTGTGAGGTGACGGCGTCAAGAGCAAATGTCTGACGCCGTCATCTCGCCGCCAAATAAATTCTCGGACTACCTAGATCTGGGTTTGATGCCGTCACGTGTACTCCTTATTCAGGCCGTCACAAAGATTACTCTTGACGCCTTCAGGTTTTCTCTGGGTCATCATGGATTTTACTCCTGACGCCGTCACAATTTTCTTCTTGACGCCGTCAGGTACTGTTCTCAGCATGGAAAATTAAGACTTTGCCGTTTTCTTCACTTTTAAGCTCCAAAAACGTCCAAAATGCTTCCTTTTCCAGAATTCACTCCCAAAGTACCTAAAATCACAAAAGGAACGATTTAGGTGAATATTTGATAAAATAAATTCAATTCCGGGCTTAAATGACCCCCTAAAAATGGTTCATTTTTCGCCTCATCATATACCCTTACACTTGAGATTTGCTTGTCCTCAAGTAAATGCGTTTTTATTCTATTTAAAATACAAGTTAGGGGTCATTTAACAGTAATATAAAAGTAATTACAACAAATAATCGTTCCACTAAAGACCAAAGACAAGCACGGAGGCCATATACTAGCACATCACAAATAGTGTTTAGATACTCACATCTCTCGGGTGTAATAAATTATATATCACAATATGGAAATGGAAAACATCTCTCACTACCTGTCATAGCAAAATAGATTACCATAGGCTTGGGAAAGGATCAAACCTCCACCACATGGCATAAGCACCTAGGATAAACTATCAAAGAGGTCTTTTAAAGGGTTGTAACGTTAGGTGTAGGGATATGGAATACACGGTTTTGTTGGATATAGAGAGTCTTTACTGGTGGCGAGTTAACAATCTTGGTTAATTACATGTACAATATGGCGTTGCTAAGCCAAGACTAGACTCGACTTAAGCTAATAAATGGAAAATAACCAAAAAAAATGAACATAGAATGAAACGGGATGGTAGTCCGTATGTTTTTTCTCTTTTCTTTTTCTATTTTTTTTTTCCTTTTCTTGATTTTTTCAATTTTTTTTTTTTTTTTTTTTTTTTTTTTTTTTTTTTTTTTTTGGCATACACTCTTACCCTACCATCCAAAATAATACATCATAGGGAATATAAATTCCCCTTACACTTGAATTTTTACATACTTTACAATAAACTAATCTAATGACTTGAATTAAGATAATCAAAACACTTGGAGTACTTTTAAGATTAACGTACATATGGGGGTAATAAATGATGTTCTTCCCCATTACTCCATAAAATAAGTACTTTACCCATGAGTCCCAATCGTCCCAAAACAATATGTAAAAGGATATGATTGAACTTAGCAGCCATGTAATCAATTAGATAATTAACTAAGGGTTTAACTAATAACAATAATGCACTAAAGATGAGTGCATACACGGAAGGCTAAGGCGATTTGAGTGTACATTTAAGTGGGGTGTAACAAATTCTTCCTTTAAGTAAGATGCTTAAAGTTAGAAACGAAAAGATAGGCTCGGAGGGGTGTACTAGGGGTATCGTGTACTAAAAATGAGTACAACGCTAAGGGTGTGGGAAAAATTAGTTGACTTAACTAGCCAAGTAATATGACTTTAATGGTCAAGTAATTATGATACGGGTTTAACACAAGGGTGATCCTAATGCCTCTTACAGGTAGTAAATCCTACTACACGAATGTAGTCTCACTAGCGGTCTCGGGATGCATCATTAACGCAAGTTCTAGAATCTAAATGCTACCGGTACACTCATAAGCACTAATAGTAAATGCTTTTCCTATCAAATCTAAAGGCGAACCTCACATATTTGGGTGGATAATTTTTCTGAATAGTATGGTTTTGTGCTAGTCATACGACTCCTATCCATGAGACACTTGCTAAGGCTAAAGTTTCACTCTTAAATGTTGTAAAAAATTTTAAATTTGGCGCTAAAATTACACTAACAAGTATTTCTCATAGTTTTATTACACATCTACTATCAAACAAACAAACTCAAGCGAAAGTGTATCTGTAAGGTATCATCATTTTACTATCCCCTTACACTTAGGATGAACATTGTCCCCAATGTTCAAGTAAAGAATGTAAAAGTGAAATAAGTAAAACGAATGAAATCAAATACTCCCCTGATTCGCTCGGTATGGATAATAAGGTGGCCAGGTTAGATCTTCCTCCAAGAAAATGAACAATCAAAGCTTCCCTTCTAGAATATAAATCATCTTCTTGTCATACATAACCTGTTAAACCTGAGAAAACAGACAACGCAACCTCGCGTAAAATCGGTGGTAATCTATATATGCTAACAAATCCTAGAAAACAAAATAAGATATAATGCTTGTGGAATGATGTTTGCAGATTTCCTAGAGATTATAAAACTAATGATTCAACAAAAACTTTAAGACTCCGTTAGAAAAACAAAACTGGTAAAATTTACAGAATTTTACACGTGACGCCGTCAAGAGTAAACTCGTGACGCCGTCAGAAGTGATCTGCAGAAATTCTTAGGTTAAGTTTCCGGAAAATTTCTGGAAAAACTTCGTCCTACTTCCTGGAAAATCCTGCAAAACATCATTATGACTCGATACAAGCATTTGACTCTAACAAATACGAATATACATGCTCACTTAATATTGTGGAGAATCATGATCGGTTTTGTTTCTTAAAAACATATTTGGGGTTTCCCCTTACACTTATCTTTTGCGAAATACCTTTGGATGAAGTTAAGACTAAGCCAAGCATAAGATATATTCAAACAACACATACACATATTGAATGAATTGAAAGATGACTTGTCTTAATTTAACATGAACAAGGGGTTAAAACCCTTGAAAATACTGTTACAAACGACCTAGGGTTTATTAGGTTCGATCCTAGTATTCTCCACACAAGTTCCTCTCTTTATGAATGAAAAATAGAAAAGTATATATAGATTTTGTGAGGTGACGGCGTCAAGAGCAAATGTCTGACGCCGTCATCTCGCCGCCAAATAAATTCTCGGACTGCCTAGATCTGGGTTTGACGCCGTTACGTGTACTCCTTATGCATGCCGTCTCAAAGATTACTCTTGACGCCCTTCTCTTGACGCCTTCAGGTTTTCTCTGGGTCGTCATGGATTTTACTCCTGACGCCGTCACAATTTTCTTCTTGATGCTGTCAGGTACTGTTCTCATCATGGAAAATTAAGTCTTTGCCGTTTTCTTCACTTTTATGCTCAAAAAACATCTAAAATGCTTCCTTTTCCAGAATTCACTCCCAAAGTACCTAAAATCACAAAAGGAACGATTTAGGGCAATATTTGATCAAATAAATTCAATTCCGGGCTTAAATGACCCCCTAAAAATGGTTCATTTTTCGCCTTATCACATATACATATATTAGATGCATTTCATCAAGTTAGACGAATCCTATGTATTTTTTGTCCTCTGCGGGTCAAATTTGTTGCTAGTACTACTTTGCATAGTTTTCCTTAAAAATCACTTTCGAGACTAATTGTGATGCATATAAATGAATAGAGATGCATCTAATTCAAGTTGATGCATCTCAAATATGTCATTATAGTCATTGCTCATTCTTCTCATTTTTAGATTTCTTCTCACTGGATCCTTACGCCTTATCACATATACTCTCTTTCATATATATATATATATATATATATATATATATATATATATATATATATATATATATATATATATATATATATATATATATATATATATATATATATTGATATATATATACACACACACTAAAGGGTAAGTGGTTACTGTAGCAAACACTGTAGTTGCTAGAGTTGTTTCTACAGTAAACATGCTTTTTTGACACTTTTAGCCCCTTACGTTATAGATCAATTGTATAGTTAGTCCTTAACGGTCGTTACCTAACAGTTATGGAATAAATTTGCTACGACCCAATAACTTCAGGGACATAGTGCTATCTACAGTACAGAACAATGCTAGCTATAGTGCCAATTACTATTAACGCTACTGTAGAAAATTTAAAAAATAGTCTCTGCATTAGCGATAAATTACACAGTTAGTCCCTCAGGACTAACTTTGCAAAATTCCGATAACTTTAGGGGATTTTATGTAAAAAACTATACTATTTCCAGAAATTGTTTATAAAAATAGTACTCGCGGTTATCGATCTTTTGCATAGTTAGTCCTTCAAAAAAAAAATTACGACCGTTTAGTTTCGAGTTTAGATTAAACACAACATTGCCGCAGCAACGCGCGGGTACCAAACTAGTTATAGCTAACTAGCTAAAAAAAAATTGTAGTTAGTATCAGCTAAATTTTCTCTTTCAAAAGATGTCTAACAAATTGCAATAAGAAAAGCTAAATTTTCCTTGTTTTTTTTTAAACGGCGGGTTAGTTGTTAGATGTTAGTTGTCGGCTCAAGTTAGTGTCGCATCCTCGGGCAGAGATATCAACCGCGAGCCTCTCCTTAGAGGATAACCCCACTCCTATTCCCGATTCGCTTGATTTTCATTTTAATAAAAGCGTAAACTACTAGTAATTCTGAGACTTTGTCGTCGCTGGAGATGTAACCACCACCACCATCACTGGACTTCATTCAATACGGATTTTATGTTTTTGTATTTGTGTGTTTGTTAGTGTGTTTTGCATACAAGAGGATTTTATGAGGAATAAATTAATGGGGAAGTTGGAAAAACGATGTATAAGAATATGAAGAGAATTATTGAGATTTAGATCAAAATGACGGTCGAAATCACTTGGTTGAAATCACTTCATAAACTTTTATAATTCTCTTACTTTTTATTTGATCGGCTACCTTATTTTTTATTTTTACAAACATGCTTGTTGTCCATTATATTACGTTGTAAATTTCTGATCCAACGTTAAAAAAGGTAACAAAGCTCAAGGACCACCTCCACAATTACACCTTAAATTCAAAGTAAAAAGAAAATTGACTCTTGTTCAATTTAAAATAAGAACCCTCGTTTAATGCGAAGTTTGGAACCACCTTACCAACTAGGATAAGCCACATTCATTTCTTAAATTTCCACAGATCTAACATAAGGTAAACAATAAGCAAAAGGTATGAAAAGTAAAATTGTTTATTTGATGTATTAAAAAGTAAATAAATTCAAATAAAAGAAAATGACTCTTGTCAGATTTGAAATAAAGACCCTCACTTAGATAGGAACCACCTTACCAACTATATTAAGCCACATTCATAACTTGAATTATGACGAATCTAACAAAGGTACACAATGAATTGTAAAATTACCAGGCAAAGTTTACTATGGCTTGAGTTATCCGGACCCTCCCATAGAGAGGGTTTGTCAATGATTGGACGCATCCCCTGGTTCTGGTTGTACGGTATACATAAATAGTTGTACGGTTTGACTAAAAGCCTATAATATGACACCATAGAGAGAGTTGTGATAACACATCCCGTTTATTATTCATTAAAGGGATACCATAACCGAACCCTCCCTACTAGGGCGGGTTTGTCTTTTTTATCCCCTTGTCTCTCACTTGTCTCCCTTTTATTTCAGTACAACACAGTTTTTTGTCAGATCTGTTCTGTATTTCTGACAGTTTTAAGCGTTTGACATATTAAACTTTATATTTTATATTTCGCAATTTCAGGTTTATAGTTATTTGATATAAATAAAATTATAGAAAAAAAAATTAGGGGCGGTCCGAATAGTGTTTTTAGAGGGAGTCAATATAACTTATCCTTTCATTAAAACTTACAAACGCCGTTTCAAATGTTAAACAAAGTTTGCGAGAAATATATCATAAACACCCCCTAGGGTGGTTTGTTAGCTGTTTTAAAATTTTTAGTTATCAGCTACTCCGTATTAAGTATTCATTGGTACACAAACCATAAACTTTTACTACCTGCGTCACTATAAATGTCTAATTTGACTTTTAAGACTCAAACTGATTCAACTCTGACTGTAATTATTTTTGTGTGTGTTATATAATATTTGATGCAAAATATATGAATAAATTGAGTTTTAAATATATTATCAATGGTATAAATTTTTTGTCATGTATTATATAACAAGGGAAGGGATCCAGTAAGAAGTAAATTAAAATCAGAAGTGGTAAGAAGTGACTATAACCATACATTTGAGATGCAACGACTTGAATTAGATGCATCTCTATTCATTTAGATGCAACCCCTTGAGTTTCGAAAGTTATTCTGAAGTGAAAATGATGTAACTTGATTTTTATTATTTGGTCACACGTAGACGAACAAAATAAAAGAGACATCGTGAAATGCATCTTATATAGGTATATGCATCTAATTAAAAGTTATAAAACACATTATGATGCATCTAAAATATTAGGGATGCATCTAATTTAAGTTGGTGCATCTCGGATATGTGGTTACATTACTTCTTATTAGTTCTTATTTGATCCTTACTCTATATAACAATATATATATATATATATATATATATATATATATATATATATATATATATATATATATATATATATATATATATATATATATATATATATATATATATAATGAATCCAGTAAAAAGAAAAACTAAAATAAGAAAAATTTCTAGTCACACATTTCTAATAGGAGGGATAAATTTAAGAGGAGACGCATATATTTTTGTACGTACATCTTAAATAAGTGGTTGTTGTTTCTTCTTACCATTATTAGTTTAATTTTTATTTTTATTTGATCCTAACTCTCTCTCTCTCTCTCTCTCTCTCTCTATATATATATATATATATATAGGGTTAATGTGAGATCAAACTTAAAGTTGTAAAAATAGGATCTAGTCTAAACAACCACTAAAACCATTTTATAAATAACCATATTAGCAATAAAACACAAAAAATAAAGTATTAATACGAATTAACATTTTACCAACTGATACATGAATTTGGATTAGTGATACACAACTATAAATTTACATGTCGAATCAAAGTGTATCACTTTAACCTGATACATTACATGTCGAATCAAAGTGTATCACCTTTGTTTCGTCAATTTAAAAACGAAAACAATCGGAACTTTAATAATTTTAGTTTTATTCAATAAAAATTTATTTTATTTTAGCGAGAGTGTCACTTGTCAGATTTTAGTTGGATCTTATTTTTATAAATTTAAGATTGATCTTATTTGATCTTGATTATATATATATATATGGTGGGGTTCTTCGAAAAAGGCCCTTATAATAAAAAGTGTAGGAAGGATTGTGGGAGTAACATGTGTCACCCCCATGTCACATCATATGACACGTGTCACCCCCACCCCCCCCCCCACCCCTGAAAAAAAAAAAATTTTTTAGGAAAAAAATAAATCTCACCAAAAAATTTTACTGCCTCACTGTTATAAAGTTACTGAATCACGGTTATAAAGTTACTACATTACGTTTACTGCATTACAATTATGATTTTACTGCATTGCGGTTACTGCATTCATGGTTTTAATGTTACTGCATCATGGTTATAAGGTTACTGCATTATAGTTATAAGAAATTGCATTATCATAAATTTTCTGCATCATATATGTATCTAACTGCATCACAATTAAAATACGATTCTTTTTTAAGTGTTGGTGCATCTTTATTATAAGTCACTGCATCATAGTTAATAGTTTAATGCATCAACTATACTGCAGTAACTTATAACCTTAATGCAATAACTTTATAACCGTGATGCAGTAACTTTATAACTATGATGCACTAAAAAATTTGGCGGGAAAAAAAAATTTTACCAAAAAAATTTTTTTTTTGGCGGGAAAAAATTGTTTTTTTGCGGGAGGGGGGTGACATGTGTCATATGATGTGGCATGGGGGTGACACATGTCGCCTTCACAATCATTCCTACACTATATATATATATATATATATATATATATATATATATATATATATATATATATATATATAGAGAGAGAGAGAGAGAGAGAGAGATGGGATACTATAAGAGGAGTTCTTAAAATGAGAAGGGTAGGAAGAAATGTTGGAGTGACATGTGTCACTTTGCCACATCATCATGCCAAATTATATGACATGTGTCACCCCCACACCACCCACCACTCACCCCCCGCACCCCTTCCCCCCCCACCTCGCGAAAAAAAAAATCCCACCAAAATTAATGCATCACGGTTATAAAGTTACTGCATCACATTTATAACTGTGATGCAGTAACTTTTTATACAGCATCACATTTATAAAGTTACTGCATCACATTTATGATGCACTAACCGTGATGCAGTAAAATCATAACTGTGATGCAGTAACCGTGATGCAATAACAGTGAGGTAGGAAACGTGATGCAGTAACCGATATGCAGTAACATCATAAGTGTGATGCAGTAAAATCATAATTGTGATGCAGTAACCGTGATTAAGTAACAGTGAGGTAGGAAACGTGATTCAGTAACCGAGATGCAGTAAAATCATAAGTGTGATGCAGTAAATTTTGGCGGGAAAAAAATATATATTTTTTTTGCGGGAAAAAAATTTTTCGGGGTGGGGGTGGGGGTGGGGTGGGGTGACACATGTCATATGATGTGTTATATGATGTGGCATGAGAACGACACATGTCACTAGCGCAATCCTTCCTACCATTATCATTTTAAGCCCCTTCTAATTCTATACCTACCCTATATATATATATATATATATATATATATATATATATATATATATATATATATATATATATATATATATATATATTGAACCAATTTAACTTTTAAAATATAAGATCGTTTGAGGACAAAACTTTTTTTACATACCAAGTGACTAATCTCCACCCTTCATCTTCCCTTCGTCTTTATTTAATTTAATTGATGAGATTAATCACAACAATTTAAAAAACTCACTTTTATCTTCTTCTTTTTTCAAATATTAATATCTTTCAAACCGTTAATCGTTAAGCGAAAAAAAATATACTGTTACGACGAGCATTTAATTATCTTTCTAATGATAGGTACTTTGATATATTTTCGACAATTTTTTTTTTCATTTTTTTCAAGTTTTTTTCATGGCCGAAAAAATCATATATGATACATATCATATATGATACATATCATATATGATATGTAATATCATATATGATTTTTTCGGCAACGAAAAAAGGTTAAAGAACGATTTTTTTTTCGAAAGTATATCAAAGTGCCCGTTTATAGAAAGATAATTAAATACTCGTCGCGATGGTGTAATTATTTTCGCTTAACGATTAACGGTTTAAAAGATATTTAAATTATAAAAAATTTGTGAAATATTAAAATACTTTTAATCTCAACCACTGATTTCTTTTTAGATTGATAGTGGGGATAAATCCCTTGGTATTTAAAAAAAGTTTGGTATTTAATATAACTCTCATCAACTTTTAAAAGTTAAACTGGACATTTATTTATGGATAGAGGGAGTATTAATTTAATTTTATATATACATACAAGAAAATAAAGTTTGTGTTCTTCAAAAGGATTATTTATTAAAAAGGTCTTTATATTTTTAATCGAAATAATCATAAAATTACCCTAATTCCGATTCTTTTCATAAACACAAAGGAATATAATATTTATAAACTATGTTATTGGGTAGTTTCGTAAGTTCTTTTATAAATTATTCCTTAGATGGGAACCACCTTACGAATATGCTAAGTTACACTCAAGTCTTCAATTTCCATAAATCTAATTTAAGTAAAATTAAAATTGGTTTGGTAAATACATAATAAAGTACTAGTAGTAAATTGTAATATTATGTAACCTTGTACAAATCCAATCTTAGCTTGTACAAACATATTGTAACCTTCTTGTAGCTTCTTTTTCTCACTAGTGCTAGTAGTTTGTAATGAATTGCTGTTAAAACAAAAAAGTAAAGTAGTAAATTCAAAGTACAAAAACATAGCTCTTGTTAGATACTGAATAATGACCCCTCACTAGATGTGAACCACCATACCAACTATGTTAAGCTACATTCATGTTAAGTTTCCATAAATCAAATATAAGGTAAACCATAAGCAGATGTTATCAAATAGGTTACGTGGCGTCTTATATACACCGATTTAATATCATTTGAGAACCAAATTTTTTTTACATACTAAGGGATTAATATCCACCCTCCATCTTTCTTCAATCGTTATTTGATCTAATGGATGAGATTAATCTTAACAATTAAAAAAACCCACTTTCATCTTTTTTTTTTTCAAATATTAATATCTTTCCAACCATTAATCGTTAAGCGAAAAAAAATATACCGTTACGACAAGCATTTAATTATCTTTCTATCGATAGGCACTTTGATATATTTTCGACAATTTTTTTTCACGTTTTTTTTTGTGGCCGAAAAAATCATATAATATAACATATATGATATTACATATCATATATGATATGTAATATCATATATGACATATTATATATGGTTTTTTAGGCCACGAAAAAAAACGTGAAATAAATGATTTTTTTTTGTTGAAAGTATATCAAAGTACCCATCTATAAAAAGATAATTAAATGCTCGTCGCGATGGTGTAATTATTTTCGCTTAACGATTAACGATTTAAGAGATATTTAAATTATTAAAAATGGGTGAAATATTAAAATACTTTTAATCTCAACCATTAATTTTTTTTAGATGGATGGTTGGGATAAATCCCTTGGTATGCAAGAAAAGTTTGTTATTTAATATAACTCTCCTCTTTGTATGAGCAGGCTAGGTTTTTAGTTACATAGTTTTATGTTTTTGAAAGGTAATTATTTTTAAAGTAATGCTAGACCCAAAAGATTTACAAGATAAATAAATAAATAAATAAATAATAATAATAATAATAATAATAATAATAATAATAATAATAATAATAATAATAATAATAATAATAATGGAGTGATGTTTTTTAGTAAAACTGGTTTTGCTATAGCTAGAGGAGTGATGACCAAGTTAGTATCTCGGCTTCCACTAATTTCTTGTAAAATCCCATGTTTTTCTAATAATAATAATAATAATAATAATAATAATAATAATACTAGTAGTAGTAATAATAATAATAATAATAATAATAATAATAATAATAAGAATAATACTAGTAGTAGTAGTAATAATAATAATAATAATAATAATAATAATAATAATAATGTGGCTATGTGTGATTGGTGGTTTTATCTATAATTTCTTTTTCTTCTCTTTGATTAGCCTAATCACGCATAGACACATCATTGTATTGATTTTTTTTTATGTAAATTTTATGTGGGTCTAGCATTACTATGTTTTTTCACACCCTGTACCACATATCTCACAGTATATCTCACAAATGCCTCCAACAAGGGTTGAATTCACAACCTCTAGGTTGATGTGTAACTCACATACCACTAGATCAAATGTCTTATATTTTTAGTTACATATATTAGAATTCGTTAGATCCCCGTCTCCCAGATGTTGCTCAGATATTTTCCTCACTGACTCTGCATCAGTGAGGAAAAGTGCATCTTTAGTTGGTCTTTGACATCATTGAAGCATACTGTTTGAGCTACTCCATATATTAGGGAGTGACAAACTCTCTGACTTGTCAGAGAGTGAAACACTTACTGATATTTTTTGTGAGTGACTCTGGCTATTTTATGTTCAAATACTTATGAGGATCATCTGGGTCAAATATTGACTAAAAAATCTTTCCATATTTGAATATGAAAATAGCCTGAGTTTTATCAAAGATAAGTGAGCTTAACGGCTTTTATTTATTTTCATACCAATTGATGCGGATAATTGTCAACACACTATATTTTATAATCCTCCTAGGCGTAGTACCTAATTGTTGTAGTGTAGTATAGGTATGACACGGGGGATTGATTGTTATCTAGGGGAATAGTTTGGGTGACTCGAAGTATATGACGAATTAAGTCTAAGGGTTGAAGGATGAATATTTTTGTATTTTTATATTTTAGAAAGCAAAGTAAAATCTCGGGGTTTGAATAGTTTTGTCTTTTTATAACTAACAATTAAATATTAAACTAAAGATGCGAAAAATTAAACTGGTAAGATGTCATATGATAGGTTAAGTGTATTTACTTAGAATCCCTTTACTCCCTAGTTATATCCTATTTATTAGTCAAATTCTCATGTCCTTGTTTTAATTAAGGTGTGTATTCCATATTACCAATCGTTAGGGGTCGTCAATCCCTAACACTATGAATTTGTACTCGTTGGGATCTATACCAAGTCAGATAACGCAATTCACCAATTAATTACCACATATTAACCAACTATCCTATGTAGTGGGGCGTTTAGTCAGACGTTCAAGCTAGTATGCTAAGATAAAGCCAGTTTTCCTACTTCTAACGCAACAACAGCTAATTCAACATGAGACAACAATCAATAATATATAACTAGGTTCCATTTAACTCTAATTGTCATGACCAAGAAACACCTTCCGGAGGTCGAGCTTGTTCAAAATACATCATTTTTCTAGAGAGAGAAAGTAGAGAGAAGGTGAGGTGAAACAAAGATATTTTATTAAGTAAGATAAGCTTACATACCCATACCCCTCGAGTGGAGTCTTGAGGGGTTTATATAGGGCAAACATAAGACAACTATTACCGTATTACATTAGTAGTCCCTGCGTTATATGCATATTAGTTGTCTACTCCAATTTACGTAAATATCGCTCAACTTCATTTCTAACAATCTCCCTCCAGCTGGAGATATAAGGGAATTGGTTACAATGATTCCTAACAAGTAAAATAAAACAATCAAAGTAAGCGCAACAATGCTGAGGAAGACTTCATAGCTCTTTATCTTCATAAATATCCCCAGCAATCTTTCTTTACTTGCAGATGAATCACTTGCTATTCTAATTGGGTTATTACTCACTCCCAATTAGTAAGCCCTTTTCTTTTACGTGCTCCTTCCCAAATAGAAAACCCTTTTGATATAACCCTGATGCTTGTAGAAGAAGTTTCTCTGAATTATGGCCAAATTGTCTTCAGTCTCATATCTTGTCATGCACAGCGGAAAATGAATCATAGACTGATAATATGTAACTTCTTCACAGGTTTGTTTGGGGAGCATCATATCGACATTTTCAACCACTTAGAATGCTTCCAGTTCTTCGATAAAAGCCTCGATGTACACATTTCTCCCTCCAGGATGATGACGATCTCTCGGAATCATCATAAATATGTGTACATAAACATATCAACTCGAAGCAACATACAAATCAATACCACATGAGTGAATGTCAATAACTATTCTCTCTAAAATTCGTCTCATATCAACCACTTATCAAACCTATCTTCACTTCCACTGGCTAATAGTAAGTGACCACGTATAGAGACAACCCGATATGACAAACTTGAGAGTGAAGTAAAATTCCCAGACTTGTGACTTATACTTGCACTATCCTTAATTAAGAACCTATACTAAACAGAACAACGTCACTCCTTACAATATAGGTAGTAGCATATACCCATCCATCCATTCGTTATTTTATATCTGCCTCTTGAACAATCCACAACTTCTTGTGACACTGGGCACTACAATGTAACTCCTTAAAGTGATAGCTATTGTGAGCATTAAGAAACAACTTATGCGTTTATAGATCTCACACATACCTAGATGTCCAAGTCTTAATCACTATTCTATAAAAGCTTAAACAAGGATCTTCAAAAGTCTTGCATCTAACCAACCCCTAGACTTTGAGATACCAAGTGCACGAACCCGTGAAACGTCACTTCATGCTCAAATAAGTAATAAACAAATTATCACCGTAGTCAACTTTTGATAACGTTCAAAATTTAGCCATTGATCTTTGGTGAATCTTGATCAGGATCTTTTAAGCTATACGTGGTTTGTTTTAGAGTGAGATATATTGGTATTAAGTTTATGAAACGATGAAACGATGAAACGAATCATCTTCTATTAAGTGTAGACCAATAATATCATATACGTTTTTGGTGTGAAGGTGAACTTTTCTTACTCTCTGAAAGTAGACTTTTCCTAACTCTCTGAAAATAAAGTCCTTACTCTCTGAAAGCAAACAAATCCTTACTCTCTGAAAGATTAGAATGCCTTACTCTCTGAAAACTTGAAATTCCTTACTTTCTAAAAGTTTGAAATAAATTCCTTACTCTCTGAAATTTTGAAATTCCTTACTCTCTGAAAACTTGAAATTCTTTACTCTCTGAAAACTTGAAATTCCTTACTCTTTGAAAGTTTAGAATTCCTTACTCTTTGAAAACTTGAAATTCCTTACTCTCTGAAAGTTTGCTTACTCGCTAATTATAAGCCTTACTCGCAGAAACTTGAGCTTACTCGTAACCTTACTCGCAAAAATCCCTTACTCGCAGAAATCCTTACTCTCAAAAATCCTTACTCGTAGAAAATCCTTACTCGCAGAAATTCTTACTTACTCGCAAAAGTAGAATGTATTACTCGCAGAACATGTTTCTTACTTTACGAAAATTGAGGTTACTCGCTATAAAAAAGTCTTTACTCGCCAAAAATCTTCTTTACTAGTAGAAACACGTACTTTTTCCAAGACAAAACACCAAAAATCACATTTTGTCACCACAAAACACCACGATTCGCCCCTGGTTAGCTCTGATGCCACTTGTTATGACCAAGAAACACCTTCCGGAGGTCGAGGTTGATTAAAATACATCATTATTCTAGAGAGAGAAAGTAGAGAGAAGGTGAGGTGAAACAAAGATATTTTATTAATAAAGATAAGCTTATACACCCACACCCCTCAAGTGATGTCTTAAAGGGTTAGGGCAAACATAAGACAACTATTACCATATTACATTAGTAGTCCCTGCATTATATGCATATTAGTTGTCTACTCCAATTTACGTAAATATTGCTCAGCTTGATTTCTAACACTAATAAACACTAATAAATTTAGTCTAGCATGTTAAATAGAAGAGAAGATAAACAGACAATCATACAACACATAGACATATTTTAATGATTAAAGAATGAATAACTTATCTTCAATAAAAGATGTAAATTTGTTCACTAAGTGGTATCTCCAAGATGTTACTATGAATGAGAAAAATACAAAAATATATATAGGAATACACTTGTGACGGCGTCACTTTACAAGTGTGATGTCATCAGCTCGCTGTCATTAGGGTTTTGTTTATTGCACCGACTTAGTTGTGATGACGTCACCTTCTAGGTAGTGATGCCGCCGCTCTTCACTTTTCTGGTCCTGACGCCATTAGCTCAAGGTTGTCTCAAGAGACTGAAGCGTTTCTTGGAAAATTCTGAATACTTGATCATCGTTAACAAGTGACGGTGTAACTTAGGAATTGTGATGTCGTCACTGCTTCTTTTCCAACTATTTTCTTGACTTTGTCCTCTTCTTAGTTTTCTAGTCTAATCGAGCCATGAACGTCTCCTTTTTCATTATTTGCTTCCCATGTACCTAAAACTCAAATAGAAACAATTTAGGGTAATAATTGATCAAATATGGACATATTTAGAGGCTAAATGACTCCTCAAAATGTATAAAATTACATCTAATCAAATATCCCTACACTATGATTTGCTTGCGTTCAAGCAAATGTGCTCTTATCCTAATCAATTTACAAGCTAGGGGCCATTTAACATTGGTTTAAAGATAGTTTACAACACAAATCATTCTAAATAGTCAAAACAAGCACAAAAATTATATACTAGAACCTCACATAAAGTGTTTGGATTCTCTCATCTCTCGGGTGTATAGGTTATATAACATGTATGGTAACGGAATAATAAACACTCTCTACCTGTCATAGCATATAGATTACCATAGGCTTGATAAAGGATCAAACCTTCACCACTTTGGGGTAAGCACCTAGGATAAAGTATCAAAGAGGACTTTTAAAGGGTTGTAACATTAGGTATAGGGGTAAGGAAGACACGGTTTTGTGGACGTAGGGAATTTACTGGTGGCAACTTAATCATCTAACTTAGTTACATGTACAAAGTGAAGTTGCTAAGCCAAGACTCGACTCACTAACTCTAACTCTTTTTGTGTTTTTCTTGACTATTTCTTGACTTTCTTCCCCATTACTCCATAACAAATCGTACTAAACCCATGAGTCCCAATTGTCTGAAAACTGTATTTACAAGATATGACTCAACTTAGCAATCATTGAATCAACTAGATAATTCACTAAGGGTTTAACAAATAGGTTGTAACAATAGTGCACTTAAGATTAGTGCATACAAGGAAGACTAAGGCAATTTTGGTGTAATATTTAGGGGTGGATTGTAAACAATGTTCCCCATTGATATTTCAGAATCCACTGAAATATCACGAGAACCGCGAAAAGGATAGACTCTAAGGTGTTCACTAGTGGTATCTTATACTAAAAACGAGTACATAATAAGGGTGTGGGGTAATCACTTGACGAATGTAGCTAATGTTATTATAATAAACAAGTTTAAAACAAGAATTATCCTATCCCTCTTATCATTTAGTCAATCCTAATCACACGAATGCAATCTCACTAACGATCTCGGAATGCATCACTAAAGCAAGTTCTAGAATCTATATACTACCGGTACACTTATAAGCATTAAATGTTAATGCTTTTCTTAAATATCTAAAGGCGAACCTCACATTTTTTGGTGAAATTTTTGAGTGGTAGGGTTTTTGTAAACCCTAAATCTCTATTACATAAAGAGATCAAGGGTGCGTAGGTTTTTAATTAATTCTTCCATAATGTAGTCTAGTAAAAGGTTTGTGTGTGTGTAACCTAGATGTAGGGAAAAATGTCTAGGGTTAGGATTTGTCCCCCAATATCAAAGGTGTCTTTGATCCTTGTTATAGGTAGATAACACGTTATATTCTTATCAAATATAATTGGAGGTACATGTGGAAAAACCTTGTATCAATAACATTGATTTTTTTAATTCCGCTGCGTATATATATTATCATTATTATTGTTTAACCCTAGAAGCTCAAAATGATCTAAGGAGTCTAATAAGCTCTGCAATTGGTATCAGAGCTCAGGGAGCTCGTTACCTAGGGATCTACAAGGTTTTAAATTCGAAGAAATTGTTTTTGGAGAAGGTACAAATGAAGCATATAGGTTTTAAGGGTATCAATTTTTGTTTCTGAATGACAATGGAATACAGCAAAGGTTAGTGGCCATTAATCAATCGAGAGTCAGAGAAGGTAATTGTGTTCTTTTGCAAGTGTTCGATTATCAACCTCGTCCTTCTTATTCTTCATAGCCAGTGACAATTAATTATGGAATAGTGGATCATTAAATTAATGAATGCATTGATATCGGATTGGAGGTTTTATTTGTCACATCTTCATTAAGTAAATCGTGGGCCGATAATCAATGTTTAATTATAAGATTTCATCAATAAGAATATTTTATAAGGAATGGTGGCATGTATCAGTTAGTATCATTAATTATCAAGGTGAAGGTTTTGAATTCAAGAATTAATGGTATTGGGTGTTCGAACGATATTGTTGGTTAGTTTGTGCTTCCATCACATGTTGAAACTGATGCTTCTGCTTGTTATTGCTGCTCGAAAAGACATATTACAACTGCTGCTATTGAAAATTACTATTGCCAATTATAGTTTTTCTGCTGCTTCACTATCAGATACTACTGCTGCTTTCGAGATATTCTACTGCTAGTATTCGGTTTCTGCTACTCGAAGATTGTTTAAATGTTGTTCGAATTGAGTTACTACTGCTGCCAGTTAGTTTTACTACTGCACGATATGGGTTTTAAGCTACTGATTGATTATTGTTCGATATCAAATAGTACATATTTCGGTTCTAGATTGATTTGACTATATCGGACAACACACACATATTATTTTTTGAAGATTTTTTGGTGTATGGTTTCGGACAGAAGACACACACAGAAGGATATTGGATTACACACACAGAATGGTTAGCACATTAATTTCAGGGGATGTATATTATGCTGCGTATAATCAATTGATGTACGTGCACCACTCGAGGTGAAGTTTTTAATGCTTACATTCCCTATTTGTTAATAACAAAAAGGGGAAGAAATTTTGGAGTGGCATGGCATGTATTAAGGGGAAGACAAGATTGTTTCATTCATTATGAGATTTAATTATTTTTACTTCTCAACTTCATCTACGGAAGTTCGTACAAGAACGTGTCTGTTTTGTCATCATCAAATAGGGGAAGATTGTTGGGTTTATTGATTTGATGATACAAAAGATAAAAAATTAAACATGAAGGACTTAATGTGACAAAAAACAAATATGACTTGAAAAAAAAAATGGAAGATAAATATTAGGAAATTATTTGTTTCCTAATTCAATTAGGAGTCTTTTGTAAACACTATATATAATAAAAACTAAACTAGAAAGCCAATAAGATATAATGTTTGCAAAATAAATTTTTATAGAAATATGAAAATATGCAAAACTTAAGTTTCAACAAAAAACAAAAATCTAGAAAAATTTGTTGCAACGGTGCTGTACTTCATCACTTTTAAAGGTGACGCCGTCAAGAATGACTTGATAGATTATTTCGTTTTGTTTACTATAAATTTTCTGGAAAAAATCTAATTTTAAAAACCTGGAATTTTCTGTAAAACATTCATTGTGACTTGATACAAGCATTTGACTCAAACAATGAAGTGCGATTTATTAACTGATTTGTCCATATGTTAAAAGAATTTTTCGAGAGTAAATGTTTTCGAATGAAAACTATTTTTTGAGATAAATGAACTCTCATTCAATATATATTTACATTTATGTGTTATTGTTTAATGAAATTTCTAGAAACGTAGATAGTGTTGAAATTTAATGAGGGACATGTCGTTGAAAATTATTTTTGTTCTCTTTAATTTTTCTAAGGTGGAAATGATTTTATATTTTTGATTGTTTATATTTATGTATTTTGCTTTTTGTTTTTTCACAATAAAAGGAAAATATTTTTGTTTGTTTTTCGATAAATATTTACAGTAAAATATTTGATAATTGAAGAAGATAATTTTGAAGACGTTTTGACTTTTGAGTAGTTAGGCTTCGCCTTCCAAAGCGTTTTACCAACATTTCAAACCTTTCTTGTGCAAGAGGTTTAATGAAAAGATCAGCCAATTAGTAATCCGTCTTGATTAAATACAATTTAATCGTGCCTTTCTCAACATGTTTTTTCAATGAAATGGTATCAGAATTCAATGTGCTTTTTTCATGAATGTTGTACCGGGAAGCAGGACTTGGCTATGGCACTTTTCAAATCACAATTCATTGGGATCTTATCGAAGAAGAAACCATAATCCATTGGTTGTGTTCTCATCCATAAGACTTGAGCATGATACCCAAAAAATGATACATATTCCACTTCCGCAGCTGACTTAGTCGTACAGTTTTGTTTCTTTGATGACCAGCTCACTAGATTTTCACCTAGTAATTTAATTCCTGCTGATGTGCTCTTTCTTGTATCATGGCACCCTGCATGATCAACATCTGAAAGCGAGATTAGTTCGTTACCATAAGCTTCGGATACCAAAGTCCCATATTGAGGTTACCTTTAATATGCCAAAGATGTGTTTAACCTCATTGAGGTGACTTTCAATAGGTAATTCTTGATATATTGCACAGTAACACACAACAAATACAATATCCGGTAGGGGTGTGCACGGTTCGGTTTGGATCGGTTTTGGCTAAAACCAAAACTGAACCAAAATGTTTGGTTTTTATAGAACCCAAAACCGAAACCGTTTGGTTTTTGGCAATTCGATTTTTTTGGTTTATTATCGATTTTGTTTCATTTTTACGGTTTTTTGGGTTTATAACTGTTTATATTTGGTCTTTATAAATTTATACAAACAAACTTGTATTACATAGAAAATCGGTTATTCTTATTTACTTTTTTTGTCAATCTGTAGGTCCAAAGTACTGGATCTAAGTAGCCTTTATAAGACAATAACTAACTTGAATAAATCCAAATCAACTATTTGAGAGACACTAACAATGAACGCTTAAGTGTTAATGCGGAATCTTAAAACAAACAATAACAAGAACACAATGATAAAACTAACTTCGCATTTTCTATTAATCTTTATTAGGCTTGGATGCCTAAACACAATGCCATAGAGTTCTTTTTATACATCAAGGAAACCCTAACAGCTTTACAAAACGTGTGAAAGGATAATGCATATCTTCTCCTAAGATATCTCTAAGACGTGTGCATATCCTTTCCTAATATATCTCTAACATAACTTTTCTGTTCTCATAAACAGACTTAACTAATAATACTAAACAATACTAACTTAGTACTGCCAGACTTAACAATGAACTAGCAGATTTAGCTATGCCTACCAGACTTAACTAAATAACTAGTAGACTTAAGTCTGTTATACAATAATTCCTAACACAATCTAAGCATTATTTTATTGCATAATTCTATAATTACACACATATAGATGACACACAAACATGCAAGTAAACATATACATATTATGATTGTCGTTATATATTTATTGATATATTATCAAGTAATAACACGACATCACAAACACGCATATAAACATAAACGTTAAGATAAATATGTTATAAATTTACCCACAAAATGAATATGAATTTATAAATTTGATTTATTTAGTTATTTATTCATATTATATTAATTATATATTATTTATATAACAAAATTGGTTCGGTTCGGTTTTTACTGTTCGGTTTTTGGATGAAAATCAAAACTAAACCGCATTTTTCAGTTTTTAAAAAATTAAAAACCAAACCATTGGTTTTTAGTTTCGGTTAGTTTTTTCTGTTTGATTTTCTTGGTTTTCGGTTCGATTTCGATTTTTTCGGTTTTGTTTATTCACCTCTAATGACCGGTCTACTTGATGTTAAATACATTAGGGAACTAATCATGATTCAGTATTTTTTCTTACAGACTGGTTTTCATAATATACCTGCATCCGGTTTTGTTCATTCACCCACTGGAGTACTAATAGTAATAGAACCATCCATTCCATGTTTGTTTAATGTTCGAAAGCATATTTTGACTGGTTAATAACAATGTCATGACTTTTCATAAGAGTAGCAAGTTTACTTGAAAATTTTGAATTTGTTGAACCAAAAATTATGTCATCAACGTAAATTATACCAACATTGTTTCTTATCCATGCTTTCTAGTGACCAACGTTGGATTGACAACACCCTTGGTATAATGTTATGATCACGATGATCCATGTCAACAAAGCATTCTGGTTGGCTCACATAGACCTCTTCTTTCAATGTACCATGTGGAAAGGCTATCTTAACATCCATCTATTATACCGTGATGTTCTTGTGAGCAACATAGGCAAGAAACATCCTTATAGCTTCAATCCTTACAACGGGTGCAAAGGATTCTTCAAATTCAATGCCTTCCTCCTATCTATAACTTTTAGCCGCTAGCCATGCTTTTTTGTAATTGATGACTTGTTCTTTATCTATCTTTTTTTTCTAAAATCCATTTGAGTCTAATGATCGTCTTTTGTGCAGATATTTCCACAAGTCTCAATACCTTTAAATACTCTAATTGGTGGATCTTTCTTGTATTGCTTCAATGCAATCTCAGTTAGTCATCACTTGTTTTGCTGTTTTTGGTTCCATGTCACTCATAAAATCTTAATAAAAGCACATTTCATGATCGATTGACAATTTGGTTCTTGTGGCAACAGATTTTGATAGATCTCCAACTATTTTTTCCATAGGGCGATCTTTTGTCCATTGATACTTATTGTTAGGTAACCTTTTGTAAACACAAGTATAAGAAATAAGATGAGAATAAGGATTGGTTGATTATAAGATTATGAAGAGTGAAAGAACAATAGTTTCTATTAGATATCAAAAATAAGCAACAAGTGTTAAGGCTACACAAGCCTTGTATTTATAGGAGGGAAACTAGGGCATCATTCCCTAGTCCATTTCATATCACTAACGTGGGCTTGTAAGCCTTATGGGCTTTTACATGTTGCCCATTTACTAAAACAATAAACATAAATAATACTTAAGCAACCTATTACAAAATGTAATGACCGAGACTTGACTAAATACTAAAGTATGATCCCAACAATCTCCCCCTAAGGGACGGTCATCACGGTTGCTGGACGTCTTCATCTTTGTCATTGACTTGTGACATGTAAAACTTTTGACGTCTTCAAAAAATGTTGTATAATGAATGTACTTTGCTCTAAGTCTTTGTTCTTTGGTGATGATGTTGTGATTGTGTTCTGAAGTAGTCTACCGTTTGTCACTCCTGTGTCTGTGGTGGTTGTCCGCCATTCCAACATGCTCATACATCTTTTGGACTTAGTCTTTCACGTGCACGAAGTTCCTTTTCATACTCTAAGATCTTTAGTCTTTATACTTTGCAGATTCTTCTTTTTGGCGTAGAATCTTTCTTTGAACTTTGTGGTGCATAGATCTTTGGGGGAGATTTCATTAGCTTCAAGATGTACGCATGAGCATGCTGGAATCTACCATCATGGAGGTGATGTACCTGCAGATAAACAGTTAGCAATAATCAATCGGTACTTACAGATAAGGAATTAGAGCTCGTCAACAGCATATTGTGAAGACTCCTTCTAATCCTTATCCAGGCCGTTCCCATATCAGATACTCCCGAAGGAGCTTACGAGACCTACTAAGTAGGTCAATGACTGGGTGAGTCGCTGGGGACCACTCCACGACTGTAGACCGCTAAAGAACCACCGCGAACACTAAGCGTAACCCTTGTGGGGTTACCGAAGTGACCCGCTGTCAGGGTTGTTTGATGTTGACCCTGGCAAGAATTTCCGTTCAATCATTGAGAAATACATTGGTAATTCTCTCATAAACGTTCTCGACAGATTGCTAAGATCTGCGAAGGACTCGATAATATATAGCTGGTGTCCATTGATGTAGAACACCAGTTGTAGAAATACTAAGTGTTCCTAAGAGATCTTTGATGTATCTCATGGCTCTAGACTTAGTAAGTGCACACTTAGGTTTCCTATGCGGAGACTAGGGAGGGGTCTCCTGCTTCAATATCAACCATCTCTAAGAGATGAGTCGATAGATTACACTGGTTCCCCGTGAGAATGAAACAAGTTCTTTTAAGAGAACTTGAGTGGTTAAGAAGGTTTAGTGCATTGCGTCACTGGGTCCATGACGACTTTGTCTTCAATACCGGTGTTGCCTTAACAACAACCAGTAGCATATGAGTTAAACCCGGTGTCTGCCTTAAGGTTGAACATGTGGAGGGCTATTTCTTTTCACCCTTTTCCTTACTTTTCTTTTTAATTCTTCAACTCCTTCTTTCCCTTTCATTCTTTTCTCCTTTTTTCGTATCGTACCTAAGGACTTCTAATTCTAACTATGGGAGATGTCCTTGGGTAGATCCCTCCGGCTCTAGCGGATCATAGGACGGTTATTCCTATCTTAATCACCTTATAACTTCCTTGATTAACCGACAGAAGCCAAGAAACCTTTGATTGAAAAATCTCTCAAAGTGTTTGTGATAAACAAATATTTTGGTTAACACTTTGATAGTTTTCTGTACACTTTTGAAGGGCTCCCCCTTCACATGTGGTCATAAGTATTAAATAAATTTGCACATGCGGGAGGAGCAAGCAATTTTTGAATTGATCCACTTTCAGTGAACCAGACCGATTCGAGACACGCATACATCACTAGTTAGATTAGCTTGAAGTTATTACCCGGCCTGGTCAAGTCCACAGAAAGTTTCTCGAGACGGTACATTTCTACTAAGACAAATCCTTTTCGAGACACGCTTACGTGGCTAGTTAAAGAGTTCCATTGTCAGCTTTTAGGTGACAACTAGCTCTAGTAACTAACTTGATGTTATTACCCGTCGAGGATAAGTCTTTTCGATATTACTAACTTTTATTGTTTCGTCAATTCCTGGGTCAATTCTGAGTCTAGCTCGCACAAGATACAACTTTTAGCTTTTTGACTACTTACATTTTAATCTTTTCCATTTCCCCCCCCCCCCCCTAAAAAATAGCATATAAAATGATGTTTTTGATAATCTTTTAGATTAAAATATGCCTTTTTGAGTCTTATGGGGAGATTCACCAAGAACTTTTGAATTTAGAACAAAGTATTTTGGTTTTGACAAGTGCTCCCCCTCAACAAGTGATTAGGTCTTATTGAGGTGAAATACTTGTCCTTTTGAGCATAATTATGAAAATCATAAAATATTTGATTAATTCTACTAAAAAATAAGAAGCCTTCGCTCCTTGTATTAGGATTGAGGCACTAATGCGTACCTCAGGGTCCTTTCTTTACAAGTACGGGTTGTACACGGTAATGTGTGCACAAGCCATTATGAATAATAGAAATGACAAATCAAATCAAGTTCTTACAAATTTCTATCATTCTGGTCTCTGAAACGTCAACACCGGAAATCCTGGTCTGCCTCCCACATGGCTTTGCAATCTCCTTATCTGATCCCTACGTTTTAACCGGTTCTCAATCCTTGTAATGAATCTGCGAGCGTCTCTGGCCTCATTAGTGTTCCACCTTTTGGATTTGTGTAGTGCAATATCATCTGTGGAAGGATTATACGTTCAAACACTTGAGATGTTAATCTTAATAATGTGTTTGGGATATTTATGAATGAATGTGATTTAGTACGCGGAATTTACTAAAAGACACTAAAGGAACAAAGGTGATAAATAAGTAAACATGAATACTTTAGAGTGATGAACACAACATGAATAACACAAAACGATTCAATATTATTTATGAAATAATACGGGTGATCTAAACTATCACCAGGATTACAAATGTAACCTTGAATCTTTGATACGTGAAAATGATTTAAAGATGGAAGTTTTGGATGCAGTGATTGATCTAGTTATATATAAGAAGGTGACTTAAGGGTTCCTTTTATAGTATAAGGAGCCCTTATTACAAGTTGTCAAGTTGCTTAATATAATATACTTAGAGACTTATCTTATCCTAATATTACACCTTTCAAGGTAAAACACTTCATATTATCTACTGAGACCTCTGTACTACTTCTACTAAGCGTGTAACTTTGTAGAAAGACTAATATTACAACTGAATATCTCTAAATAAAATATAATAACTTGTCGTTTAAACTGGCAGGACCTTCATCAACTAGCAGTACCTTCTCACCCAGAAGGTGTAACAATTCGCAATTTCAGGCTAACTTTTATTCCCGAAAATTTCACTATTCAGTTTTTACTATTCACTTTTACTATTCACATCAAAAATTTTTATTTCATATTCTCGTAAGTTAAACTATTTTAATGATAATCCGAGAATTTGACACTCGTCGGATCATTTCTACAAAAATCACAAAGCCGTGTCCGAGATTTACTTTTAGGTTTAAACGTCATTCCAGCATCCCGATATGTCCATAAAACATTATAAATAATAGAAATATGATTTTCTCTCATTTTAGGACAATTCCAAAAGTTTCGGAATTTTACGTTTTCCAGTTCAGCATTTTACGCGAATTACGCGTTTTAGACCCGTGTTTCTAGTTTTTAGCAGGGTTTTAGCACCCGATAGAACCTACCACTCATTTTATATTTTATTATGGAGTTTATTGATAAGTTCTAGCATATTTATAAGTTTCATATTTTTAGGATACCCGGTTTTACGTTTCGTGGCCTAAAAACTTACGGTTAGCAACTTACGGAGTCAAAACTAGCTACTTACTTAGGATATTATCATCCAAAGACCATGACTACTCATCTAGTCACCCTTATCCTTTGTGAACCGACTTAGGGGGGGGGAGTCACCATGTGTGGTTAAATTTTGACCATTGTTTCTTTAGATCATTACAAGTGTCTAAACTTCCATGATAAGCTTCCTAACCCTAAACTTAGTCACCAAGTTTAGGCACCTTCCTAGTTACCTTCCTAACCTCCTCATTTTTAGTATAAAAACAAGCTCATTCCTTCCTTTATTCATAATCCAAATGACACACAACAAATCCCTAGCCCCATGATCCTTTGATCTTCAAACTATAAGTTACACATAAGAGTTCAAGGTCTTAGTATTCTCTAACTAGTTCTCAAGTTTGTTTGGTGATTCCATGGTTGATTTAGGAGCCACACAAGGTTACTAGGGCTGAAGTTAAATGATTTTCACAAGGGTTAGATCAAGGCTAGCAAGGGTTACAAGAGTCGTGGTGAAGGGTTTGCAAGCTTAGATTTAGTGTCCTAGTTCTATACTTGACTTCCTTTCTTTAGAAAGCCAAAAGTTGTAAGAAACCCTTATACACTTTCTTGCTCAATATCATTTTCATGCTTATTATGTTTCTTTCATGCTATATATGGTCTTTGTATTGTGTTCATGATGTTTAAAAATGGATAAAACAAGTATTGGTATACATATGTTAACTTATGACAAGTAAACAAGCAAACTAGTGATTTTAATGGAGAACCATGACCAAAATAGTATAACTATGATATTTGACATTTACTTACTGTTAAAGAGGACTTCAAAAGGAAAATATAGCAATTTGAATCACCAAAAACGAGTACACGAGTCAAAAGATACGGCCATAAGAAGTTAGCGACACCAAAACGCCGAAACTGCCTATACCCTACTGTTTTACATTCTGCCAATTTGAAAGTCACTCTTCTGGTCCGATTCATCAAAAAGTTAAAACATGAAAGTTGTCCGGAACGACGTTTTCGTTCAGGAGTAAAGAAGCTCGAGCTCTGAAAACGCTTTCTGAGTGATAATTTTCTTCAAATTCTTAACAGCCCATTTTTAGACCAAAGTAACTATATAATGGTTATAATTACATGAGACCAAGAGGTCTAATGACCTAAAGCCAAGACCACAACCATGGATAAAGCCAAGGTTGAGTCTCAAGACCATGGTAACAATGACTAAGGTCACGGCAAAGCCACGGCTAAAGACCATATAACTTTTAAAGATCAAAAAGCTTATATATATATGTTATCAAATACTACAATAGTAGGGAGCCTCATGTGAGGAGTTCATTAAGTAAGCCGTCGAGATGAGTTGTGGATTTACGAATTAAAGTGTCCTGGCTCCTCGAACGTTTACTCCATGACTTCTGAATTATGTCGGCCCGAACGGTAGTAAGAGATGTATAAACTATACATGTTTCATAAACGACTTATATTCAAAGACTTACACTATATACTAAGTACTACATCATGAATATTATGCAAGACATATATTGGCAATTCTTTGTATTCTTAGACGTTACTCCAAACCTAAGTCGCGACTTTCTATTATAGGCTGCTCTTAGAGACTTTCGCGATTCGACTACCACTTTCATTTCACATCACTTAAGCTTAAGGTGAGTCATAGCCCCTACTTTTTCATACTTGTTTTAACTCTTTGTGGGGATACATGCACAACTACTTGCTTACTTGTACAAGTACTCAAAATATTTATACTTGATTGTTTTATACTTGATTGTCTTATACTTGATCGCATTATACTTGATGTCATATATACATGATTGCATTATACTTGATTGTGAGACTTCCAGTGGCTCCAGATTAAGTTGCTGGATCACCATTGAGACTTCCGGTGGCTCCAAATTAAGTTGTTGGATGACCATTGAGGCTATTGATACATCCTAACATTTGCGAATGTTGGATACATCATAAACGTGAGGTCTTCGGAGATGAAGAGTAGACTCACGACTAATTGCTTAATTGTTTTGATGAACTTATACATGTCTTAATCATACTATATTGTAGCAGTGGGTTGTGAACACACAGGTTACAAGTCTCTTATGGCGGGACTTGTAACTGAGTGGATTTACGATGCCTTTGCTGTGTGAACATTCTTTTAAGGCTTTTCAACTGTTTTAAGACAAACTCTATGAACTCACCAACCATTGTGTTGACACTTTAGCATGTTTATCTCAGGTTAGTAAGGCGATAGCTAGTGCGTGGAACTTAGAGTCAAGCTGCATATTCTGAAGACTTACGCTTTTATCATTTACCATTCAAAACTTTGTATACATTTATGTATCATACTTTGGAATCTCAAGTTTGTAACTCGGAATTTATTAATCGAATGGTAACTTTTCAAAACGTCTCATTTAGAGTTCGTTTTCTATACCTTGTACTTTGTATTATGAAGTAGCACCCCTATGACACAGTCTTCCGCTGCGGTATTTTGGGGGTGTTACAGATTGGTATCAGAGCCTTGGTTATAGAGAACTAGGTTGCATTTAGTGCCTAGACTATAACTGCTATATACGTTAAGACTCTCCTCTTCATTTGCCTTACACACACCACATACGCATACGCTTCTTGGTAGTTGTTGGTTTAGTTCCACGCTGTTAGATGATGTGACTTTAGTATTATAAGGAACCCCAGAGATTAGCCGAGTCATTAAAAACATGGAGCTCAGTAATAACTAATTATTTAACTTGACCTTGTGACAGTTCTTGTTTGATGAGACACAAGATTTGAGTTAAATAATATTATTGCTTAGCTTTAGGGATTTTATGACTTGATTATCTTACTATCGGCCTCAGAAGGCGGATTTTGTGTCGAAAATTCTTAAGTAGGATGATTTAGAATCTCCTTATTTAAATGGATTGGGACACCTCTTCATTTAAATAAAGAAATTGTAAATCACCGAACCATAAGTTTATGAGACCTTACTTACATAAATTTGGACGCTTCTTTATGTAAGTAATGTGTTATAAATAAGTGGGCTTAATTGTAGCCGATACAACTCCTTAACCAGAACCTTAGACGAATCAGAGTGAACACCACTATTTTAGAGATCCTGAAATCCCGAATTCTCTTAGACACACTGTAAGTAGTTAACATCAACTGAACTTCGGGACGAAGTTCTCCTAAAGGGGTAGAGACTATAATAATTCGCAATTTCAGGCTAACTTTTATTCCCGAAAATTTCACTATTCAGTTTTTACTATTCACTTTTTACTATTCACTTTTACTATTCACATCAAAAATTTTTATTTCATATTCTCGTAAGTTAAACTATTTTAATGATAATCCGAGAATTTGACACTCGTCGGATCATTTCTGCAAAAATCACAAAGCCGTGTCCGAGATTTACTTTTAGGTTTAAACGTCATTCCAGCATCCCGATATGTCCATAAAACATTATAAACAATAGAAATATGATTTTCCCTCATTTTAGGACAATTCCAAAAGTTTTGAAATTTTACGTTTTCCAGTTCAGCGTTTTACGCGAATTACGCGTTTTAGACCCGTGTTTCCAGTTTTTAGCAGGGTTTTAACACCCGATAGAACCTAACACTCATTTTATATTTTATTATGGAGTATATTGATAAGTTCTAGCATATTTATAAGTTTCATATTTTTAGGATACCCGGTTTTACGTTTCGTGGCCTAAAAACTTACGGTTAGCAACTTACGGAGTCAAAACTAGCTACATACTTAGGATATTATCATCCAAAGACCATGACTACTCATCTAGTCACCCTTATCCTTTGTGAACCGACTTAGGGGGGGGGGAGTCACCATGTGTGGTTAAATTTTGACCATTGTTTCTTTAGATCATTACAAGTGTCTAAACTTCCATGATAAGCTTCCTAATCCTAAACTTGGTCACCAAGTTTAGGCACCTTCCTAGTTACCTTCCTAACCTCCTCATTTTTAGTATAAAAACAAGCTCATTCCTTCCTTTATTCATAATCCAAACGACACACAACAAATCCCTAGCACCATGATCCTTTGATCTTCAAACTATAAGTTACACATAAGAGTTCAAGGTCTTAGTATTCTCTACCTAGTTCTCAAGTTTGTTTGGTGATTCCATGGTTGATTTAGGAGCTACACAAGGTTACTAGGGCTGAAGTTAAATGATTTTCACAAGGGTTAGATCAAGGCTAGCAAGGGTTACAAGAGTTGTGGTGAAGGGTTTGCAAGCTTAGGTTTAGTGTCCTAGTTCTATACTTGACTTCCTTTCTTTAGAAAGCCAAAAGTTGTAAGAAACCCTTATACACTTTCTTGCTCAATATCATTTTCATGCTTATTATGTTTCTTTCATGCTATATATGGTCTTTGTATTGTGTTCATGATGTTTAAAAATGGATAAAACAAGTATTGATATACATATGTTAACTTATGACAAGTAAACAAGCAAACTAGTGATTTTTATGGAGAACCACGACCAAAATAGTATAACTGATATTTGACATTTACTTAATGTTAAAGAGGACTTCAAAAGGAAAATATAGCAATTTGAATCACCCAAAACGAGTACACGAGTTAAAAGATACGGCCATAAGAAGTTAGCGACACCAAAACGCCGAAACTGCCTATACCCTACTGTTTTGCATTCTGCCAATTTGAAAGTCACTCTTCTGGTCCGATTCATCAAAACGTTAAAACACGAAAGTTGTCCGGAACGACGTTTTCGTTCAGGGACAAAGAAGCTCGAGCCCTGAAAACGCTTTCTGAGTGATAATTTTCTTCAAATTCTTAACAGCCCATTTTTAGACCAAAGTAACTATATAATGGTTATAATTACATGAGACCAAGAGGTCTAATGACCTAAAGCCAAGACCACAACCATGGCTAAAGCCAAGGTTGCGTCTCAAGACCATGGTAACAATGACTAAGGTCACGGAAAAGCCACGGCTAAAGACCATATAACTTTTAAAGATCAAAAAGCTTATATATATATGTTATCAAATACTACAATAGTAGGGAGCCTCATGTGAGGAGTTCATTAAGTAAGCCGTCGAGATGAGTTGTGGATTTACGAATTAAAGTGTCCTGGCTCCTCGAACATTTACTCCATGACTTCTGAATTATGTCGGCCCGAACGGTAGTAAGAGATGTACAAACTATATATGTTTCATAAACGACTTATATTCAAAGACTTACACTATATACTAAGTACTACATCATGAACATTATGCAAGACATATATTGGAAATTCTTTGTATTCTTAGACGTTACTCCAAACCTAAGTCGCAACGTTCTATTATAGGCTGCTCTTAGAGACTTTCGCGATTCGACTACCACTTTCATTTAACATCACTTAAGCTTAAGGTGAGTCATAGCCCCTACTTTTTCATACTTGTTTTAAATCTTTGGGGGGGATACATGCACAACTACTTGCTTACTTGTACAAGTACTCAAAACATTTATACTTGATTGTTTTATACTTGATTGTCTTATACTTGATCGCATTATACTTGATGTCATATATACATGATTGCATTATACTTGATTGTGAGACTTCCAATGGCTCCAGATTAAGTTGCTGGATCACCATTGAGACTTCTGGTGGCTCCAAATTAAGTTGTTGGATGACCATTGAGGCTATTGATACATCCTAACATTTGCGAATGTTGGATACATCATAAACGTGAGGTCTTCGGAGATGAAGAGTAGACTCACGACTAATTGCTTAATTGTTTTGATGAACTTATACATGTCTTAATCATACTATATTGTAGCAGTGGGTTGTGAACACACAGGTTACAAGTCTCTTATGGCGGGACTTGTAACTGAGTGGATTCACGATGCCTTTGCTGTGTGAACATTCTTTTAAGGCTTTTCAACTGTTTTAAGACAAACTCTATGAACTCACCAACCATTGTGTTGACACTTTAGCATGTTTATCTCAGGTTAGTAAGGCGATAGCTAGTGCGTGGAACTTAGAGTCAAGCTGCATATTCTGAAGACTTACGCTTTTATCATTTACCATTCAAAACTTTGTATACATTTATGTATCATACTTTGGAATCTCAAGTTTGTAACTCGGAATTTATTAATCGAATGGTAACTTTTCAAAACGTCTCATTTAGAGTTCGTTTTCTATACCTTGTACTTTGTATTATGAAGTAGCACCCCTATGACACAGTCTTCCGCTGCGGTATTTTGGGGGTGTTACAGAAGGTACTGTTAGTATATCTTCAACTTCAACAAAACAAAAGAGGCAGGCTTAAATATCATTTTGCAGGCTCTTCTAGCAGACTCTTTAACTTGTGCATTTTATTCCCAACAATCCTCCCCTAAACTTGTTATTCCCTTTTAAAATAACCAAGTTTCTTGTGAATAAAATTCATACCTTGAGGATTTGAGGGAACTCTTCCAAAAACCTTATCTATTTCTCCTTAGGCTTTCATACTGATCAAATATGCTTTCCTTTAATCTTTTGACTACATCAGTTTCTTCTTCACACAATAGCTTATTGGAGATCAAGACTGATAATACTCCATAGCTTAAAGGATACTCCTTCTCACCTAGCATAAAGAGTTCTATTCCACTCTGAGTGGAAAGATGATGAACATGGCGCATGCTGAAGTATTCCCATGTAACAGATAAATCATAGTAAGGAAATTTCCAATGTGTATCAGTAGGATTTGGATCATATAATCTGCTGAACTCCACCCATAGCTCTTGCTCCTTTGCGTCAGGTTTATACTTGGTTTTCAGCTTCTCTTGAACTAAGTCCCATAATTCATCTAGATCCATTTTGCTACATGCTCTAAGCAAATTTTCAGAATTCTTGAAAATTTCAACCTTATTTCCAACTCTTGTTATCTTCCATGCTTTACCAAATTTGTCATTGTAGATTTCCCAATCTATGATTGGATGCTTGCATGTAAAGGTTCAGCAAAGACAACTTGTGGAACATGGACAACCATTTCTCTTGACTGAACAGGAGGCAAGTTTGCTTTCTCTGCTTGAGCCTTCTGATCATCTCTTCTTCTTTTGGAAGGCCTTTCTTGTGTATCCATGAGGAAACTAGTTTTGTTTCTTTTATAAGCCTCTAAGTATAGAAGCTTCAATTCATCAAATGATTTACCTTTGAGTTGATGATCCTTCATGTTCACTTATCTTTTTAGATATATCTTGAACAATTTCTTTTGATCTGCCTCAGAATGAGGCATTTTAAATCCTTTCTTCTGCTTCTTCTGAATCTGCTGATAGACATCATCCAATGCCTCTTGATTGTATTTCTTAGTGATGAAATCATTGAGCTTGATTGTCAGTTCATCTGAGCTAAGAGACTCATCACACACAAGAGTGTAAGCTTCACCCTTTACAATTGGATCAATGGAAATGATATATTGCAACTGAGCATCAAACTTTTCTTGTAGTATTCTTGACTCTTCTTCAGCCCTCATAACTTCTTCTTCATGAAGCTGTTTGGACAACTTATCATCTACAACCATCTGAACTTGTTCTTTCTTCTTCAGCTTTTTAGGCTCTGTTTCATCTTCAAACATAATTTTCTTGCCCTTGTCTTTTGGTGATGATTCTAGACTTGGAGCAGTAGATTGTTCATCAAAAACAAGAAACCTCCCCTGAGGTTGTGATCCCCTTTTTCTTTTATAGAACATTTGATCAGAACCTTTTAAATTCATAGCCAATAGCCTTTGAATCCCAGCAGGCTCTTGCTCTGCTTCAGCAGTGTCATTTGCACTAGCAGGCTCTTTTTCACTAACAGGCTCTTTTTCTTGAATAGCAGGCTCTTCATCAATCACTTGAGTTCCTTCATTAAATTGAAATTGATTCTCTTCTTCACTCTTAGAACTACCCATCCTCCCATTTTTGGAAGAGAGACCCAAACCTTCTGCATCTGAACTTGAAGAACTAGAAACAACCAACTGAGAAGTTCTTTTACCTTTCAACAATTTCACCTTTAACTCTAATTTCTCAACCCTCTTAACTAGCTTGGTGTTTGTAACCTCTCGTAAATTTCCCTTACGATTAGTAAATGCATACGAATAAATAAAACGATGTTACGATAAATTAACACCATTTTACGGGTAACAAATTTTTTTTTTTTGACATGGCTTGATATTGAACCACTGCGATAATTGTGATTGACCGTCTACCCAGGAACGATGCTTACACACAACCTAGATTGCCTATAATTATTGCGAATGATAAATAATTATATAACGCGTTTATATTTAATAATACGTTTCGTCTAAATAACGTATACTATTTATATATTCCCCGAACCTACGAAACTTCCTGAGAACGCTCACTAATATTTTTGAACTTCGACACGATAATCGAGACACACCAGGTGTAGCCTCTCGTAATTTTCCCCAACGGTTAGTAAATACTTACAAGTTATTACGTTATTTAAATACCCACTTTTGCGTGTAAATTTTTTTTTTTATATTAGACATGATATATAAATCACAACGGTAAATTGTGATTTATCTTTTGCTTAGAAACGTTGCTTGCACACAAACCTAGATAGTCTAATCATCGCGAATATATTTTAAACGTTTATATTTTTATAATATACGTTTCGATTAAATACCATACAATATTTATATATTCCCGAAGCTTACGAAAATTCTCGAGACTACTCATTAATATTATTTGATCGTAACCCGACTCTCAAAACACACCAGGTGGGCCCCGTTGACCCAATGGGCCCCACTTCTAGTTATAACCAAACCGGACTCTAGTTATTTTTTTTTCTTTTGTTTTTGAAATGAGTCGAACCAACCCAACATGGCCCAAATCCGGCCTGTTTTCTTTTTCTTTTTTCCTTGTTTCCAGTCACGAACGAGCCAAGGAACACCCCTATTTTCTTCGAATTTTGACACACAACATGACCATATTTTTGCATAACTTATTTTCCCACCTAGCTAACATTCATAAATGACAAGTCTCGTTAAATCCCACACTTGTTTGCTACCTGAGAATTGACCAAAGTGAATGACAAAAACCATGTACAATGTAAAACCAAATTATGTCACAAGCCTTCCTAGACGCCACCACTTTTGCCCAATGACTTCTAGACCAACTCAAATGCACAGTAGAATGTCAGATAGTGAACATAGATTGCATGCAACATTCCTATTGTTGCTAAGTCTCGATTGGCGAAGAAATTGGTGCCATCATGTATACTAGCCAACGCATGAGTCTTGTGACTCTTGTACTTATCTTCACCACCCTAAATCTCCTATATAAACAATCCCATGCAAGCTAAACGAACACACACACTCAAAACGTACCAACATACAGTTTACGTGAGGTTGCAAGCCAAGATTGGGACAAGAAGTTGGCGAGGAGTACGAGGTGCACAAGTGATCCAAGGAGGAACCAAATAGCTCGTTGTGAACCTTGCTAGGAGTGAACCATTGTACCATTGATCCCACGTACCAATTCGAACCATACGCTACGAGAACTCCACCCCAAGTGGTGAGGTGAGCTCTTGGAGCACCCTTGTTATATATTTTTTCATTTCGTTATTTTTGATTTTTCCTCGTTCATTTTGATTCATTTATTCGAAATATAAAAACACAACCTACTCTTTTTATTCGACATATTAAAACTTTGACATGTTGTCTAACTAGTGGTATAAAGATTCGATCATAATCATGAGAAAATGTCACGTTTAATAGTCACCTTGACCCTTTCACATAAAATCACAACACTTAGAATAATTCTAAGTGTTGGAAAACAGTTTCAATATTAATTTTGTACAAACACTTTGCCTCGATTATTTCCTAATATACGAACGTAACATATTATTATTTTTGGAGATACTAATTATTTGGAACGTTTTCAAACGAGATGTAAAGAGTTTCGAGTCTAAAAATAACGGATACTCAAAAGTATTCGACCCCTTTTGAGACCCATTGAACTTTCCGAATAAAGTCTCAACACTTAGAATATTTCTAAGTGTTGAGCAGTTTTCATAATGAGTTTCATACATGAACTTGGCCTCGTTAATTCGAAATGTAAACACACGACCCACACTTTTTATAGTTCGACCTCATTATTAACTTAGTAAACAATTAGTAAACACTTTTCATTCGACCCCATGAACTTATATAAGCAGAATACGAGACCCCTTTTTGAACCTGCCTAAAACAGTTTTCGTATGAAACTAAATAAGCCAAGTGGGCTTGTTAGCCCGTTAAGCTAATTTTGAGCTTATGTGATAAGCTGGTCACACAAGCTTGTTTGCAACATTTTTGTACTATAAAAATGAGTCCAAGGTCAGGCCCAAAGGTCTCGTAAGCCCATTGGATCTCAAATTATTAACGGGCCTTGTAATAGTCTCGTTAAGGCCCATTTATCAAAATAAGCACTTTATAAGCTAATAAGCAGTTGAATTAAGTTACTTTGAGTATTCTGAGCTTATTGAAAAAGTATAAAAGCTAAATTCCAAGTTTGGTGAAATTTGGACTAACTTTGCAAAAATTTCTTAACCGAGGGACTAAAAGTGTCAAAATGGTAAACTATGGGTAGAAGCTGTCAAAACGGAAAACTTTGAGTTCTAAACTGTTAAAAATGATATTTGGAGTTGAAAAATGTAAATATTGATGCTTTTGGACCTAAAATGTAAATTATATATATTTTTGGACTAACGGTGTAATATATATATCGTTAGGGTTAAAAATGTAAATTTTGGAAACTTAAAGGAATTTTCAGTAAATATTATTTTATAAAAATAATATTAATCTTTTACATATATAAACATATAATTAATATAAGACTTATATAAACATAAACTTATATATATATATATAAGATACCTATTCGTAATTATAATTAAACGATATAACGATACATTATTTATTTCTTGTAAAACGATACGTTTATTTTATTTCCGTTATAAAATCTAACTTTATATCAGTCATCGATCATTTTACTTACAAGTTATATGTATATATAACTTTGTTTTTGAACTTTAGACACTTAAACAAACACGAGATTCGTTCGTAACTAAATAACAAGTATTCGCGATAAAACCAGATTTAGACTATCAACTGAAACTTGCATTATCTTTTAGGTTGTGTTGTGTGAAGCCGTTTCCTTGCTTTATTGAGACTACGATACCACTGTACTACTAAGGTGAGTTCATAGCCCACTCTTTAACTATTTTCCCGTGGGGGAGATACATGCTTAAAACTCGAACACAAGTCTTTTATACCGGGTATTGAAATACCATCAGGCCAATGTTACTTGCTTAAGTTACTATTGTCAGAAGTCCCTCGATCATGAACCTTAATCACTTGAAGGGTGAACGTAAATAACTATGGATAGTACTATTAGTGATTGACAATCCTCGTTTGGTTGTTGGAGAAAACACCAGGCGCACTTTATTGTTCTTATAAATAGGTTATTGACAAATACCTATCTTTGGGGGCCTATTACTTACCATCATAATCCACATTTATGATTGGCTGTTAATCGTTGAGTATCATGAGCTTAAGGCAATAACAGGAACATTGATTTTTTAACATATTGATTGTATGTGATTACAATACATTCTTAACTTGTGATTCAAACTCTTAAACTCAAACCTATGAATATCACTCAACTTTATGTTGACTTTAGCATGTTTATCTCAGGTAACTAAACAAGACGGATCTGGATGGCACGGAGTGGGCAAAAGCATGACAAGAACCATAATAAACTACTTATTTTCCTTCAGAATAAAACACGTTCTTAACTTAATAATGTCTTGTATCCCAGATATTTGGTATTTTGAAATAAATTAAACTTTAATACTTCACTTTGTGTTGTCTACTATAATTGTGACAAAGATCCTTGAAGTAATACCCCGAAAGTCTTCCGCTGTTATTAACGACTTTTGGGGGTGTTACAGATTGGTATCAGAGCCAGGTTATAGAGAACCAGATGTTTTTAAACATTGGACTATAACTACACTTTAACTGGACCATTTTTACAAAATACCACTTCATGCCCTCCGTGCCTACAT
Source organism: Artemisia argyi (assembly GCA_030686995.1). Taxonomy (NCBI): domain Eukaryota; kingdom Viridiplantae; phylum Streptophyta; class Magnoliopsida; order Asterales; family Asteraceae; genus Artemisia; species Artemisia argyi. The sequence goes on from CM060690.1 coordinate 87,601,957, forward strand.
TCCAACATCTGGTAGAAAAGTTACTTCTCATTATTTCTTACTTATATAACTTGATATATGCTTACATGTTATGATTATGCTAATAACTATGTTTACTAATCGGGATTATTACAGTACCATGTCTTCCAAACCCAACTTCATTGTTTTGTTATCGGATTCGGAAACTGAGAGCTCTACACCTATTGTATCAACTCTTGCTCCAACTCCTAAGACTGTATCACCTACAACAGACAAGAATAAGGAAAGCCAACAATCCTTTACTTCACCTCAAGCATCATCTGGTCCAATCAGACGCAGTAAGCAAACTTCTCCATTCCAGCCTTATGAACCAGCCACTGCTGGAAAAGCTCTTTCATATGCTGAAGAAAAAGACATCTGGGATGGTACTGAATGGAAAAAGGAAATTGCTCCAGCTGCAGAACCAGTGATACTACCTAGTATATTTTATCAGCAGACTACTACTGTACCAGTGACAATCAACAGTCCACAACCTGTGAAAACTCACAGTGCTCCTCTGTCTTATCAACCAAGGAATTACCAGATTCGTCCTACCTCCTCAGATCCTTACTATTATGCAAGAACCAACCATAAGGCTCGTAAGCGGGTCAATGCTCGCAAATGGTCATTCCTACTACCAATCCTTAAGTATTGGAGATCTCAAGAAGGTACTCCCACCAACAGAGAACTTGGTGAAAGATCATCATTTGCTGCATCCAAGATCCTTCCAGTCACTGGAGAACCCATTCACCATACCATACCACTCTTGGCAGCTTGGTTAGTAAGACATGAAGACAGGTTAGACGCCATAGCCACCTTGGTGAACAACATCCCTAATGAACTGATAGAAGTCATGTCAGCTGAGATAGAACAACTTGTGATGGGACACCTAGAGATGGGAACCATGATGGAACAACTAAATACCCAATTCGGTGAAGCTATGGAATTCATCGGATTACTTTGTTCTGCTAACACCGTAAACAAGGACATCATGTGTGACATCGATCAAGCTCTCGACACCACAAGAGCCCAAGTCATGTCTCTGCGACGTGCACAACAAGAAACACAAGCTAGGGAGAGAGACCGAGACCAAATCATAGAAACCATGGCCGCCAAAATTCAGGAACTAGAACGTCGTCTTGATGATAACCAAGGAAAACCCTAGAAAGCCATAGATTGTCGACGTAGCCTTACCCACATCACAGTAATAACTTGTATTTGAATGTCCTAGAGATATGTCAACAAGAATAAATAAGTGATGTAAACTCAAAACGACAATCTAATCAATGATGTTATGTTTGCTTTATTTTCATAAGTGTTATGATATCGTATATTGCATCGTGATATATGTGACACTATTATAACTTTGAACCTATTGATGTTACTAAATAGTCTAACACAAGATGGTTATTATGAAAATTCTGAACATATACTCTCATTTTTAGGATTATGACACCTAAGAGAACCGCGACCGCTACCTCAGTAACAACCATGACCCCGGAAGAAATCCAACAAGCAATCACCAATGGAATCAATGCAGCCTTAGCAGAACAAGCAAATGCTAACGCACAACCGGCAAGGAATGTTGCTCCCACACCTCGCCAATGTACCTATAAAGATTTTATGACTTGTCAGCCGACTTACTTCATGGGTACTGAAGGGATAACTAAACTCGCCCATTGGTTCGAGAGATGCGAAACGGTATTCCAAAGGAGTGGATGCTCAGAAAACAACAGGGTCACGTTTGCCACAGGAACCTTAATGGATGACGCTTTGTCATGGTGGACCGCTACAACTCAAACTTTAGGTACAGAAGCAGCGTACCGACTCTCTTGGACGGAATTCAAAGCCAAGATCCTAAAGAAGTACTGTCCTCGATCCGAAATAAGGAAACTGGAAGACGAATTCCATATCCTTGCAGTCAAAGGAATCGATCTTAGGGCTTACAACAGGAGGTTCCACGAGCTGATGGTATTATGTCCTTTTATCGTACCAGATTTAGAGAAAACTCTGGAGAAGTATATTGAAGGTCTTCCCCGGAGTATTGAAGGAGACGTCACAGCATCCAACCCACCGTCACTAGAAGTCGCAATGGAGTTAGCACAAAAACTCCTAGACCGCGAAATCAAGTGCAACAAACTCAAAAGAAAGCTCGATGACAGGAGAACCACCCACTATCAAAACCACAATCACTACCACAACGGCCATCGCAACAACAACCATCACCACAACAACAACAACAACAACAGGATCAACCAACAACAACACCAGAACAAGAACCCGCATCGTCAACAGCAGAACCAACGACAAGAACCTCCTAAGGTATTTACGGCAACTAATGGCAATGGATACCAAGGTATTAAGCCGCAGTGCAACCGATGCAAGCTCCATCACAATGGTGCTTGTACAGTAAAATGCCATAAATGCCAAAGGATAGGTCATGCCACAAAAGATTGTAGGGCCCCTGCTACCGGCAGCAACCTACAACCAATAGCACCAACAAGTTACTCATGCGGAGAAACAGGACACTTCAAGAACCGCTGTCCAAAAGGAAATGGTCAGAACTCTTCACGAGCGAGAGCATACGTGATGGGAAATGAAAACGAACCACAAAACCCCGACGTCGTCACGGGTACGTTCTTATTAAATCATCATAATGCTAGAGTATTATTTGATTCGGGAGCAGATAAGAGCTTCGTGTCAGATACGTTTGCCCCTTTCATTAACTCTAACCCTTCTAAGCTAAACACCACATATGAGATAGAAATGGCCAATGGGAACTTAATTAGCACCAACACTGTTTTAAAAGATTGTACCTTAACTCTCGTAGGAGAATCTTTTCCTATTGACCTAATGCCTGTCCAACTCGGTAGTTTTGATGCCATCATCGGTATGGATTGGTTATCCAAACATCATGCTAAGATTCATTGTGACGAGAAAGCCATACACATTCCTTTTAAGAATGAAACCCTCATTATCCATGGCGACAAGAATAAAAACCGATACGGAATCATCTCATGCCTCAGAATGATAAAATACATGAACGAAGGATGTCATGTATTCATGGTTCAGGTGACGGAAAGTAAGTTAACCGAGAAACAACTTAAAGACGTACTTATCGTTAAGGAATTCCCGGAAGTATTTCCTGAAGATCTACCCGGTCTTCCACCGACTCGTCAAGTAGAGTTCCAAATTGAACTAGTGCCTGGAGCGGCACCAGTAGCAAAAGCACCTTACAGGTTGGCACCTTCCGAAATGGAGGAACTATCGGAACAACTAAAGGAATTATCCGATAAAGGTTTCATTAGACCAAGTTCATCACCTTGGGGAGCCCCAGTTCTATTTGTTAAAAAGAAAGACTGATCATTCCGAATGTGCATAGATTACCGAGAGTTGAACAAACTCACTATAAAGAACCGATATCCTTTACCTAGAATAGACGATTTGTTTGATCAATTACAAGGATCGAGTGTATACTCGAAAATTGATCTAAGGTCGGGATACCATCAATTGAGAGTTCGGCAAGAAGATATTCCCAAGACAGCCTTCAGAACCCGTTATGGACACTATGAATTTCAGGTAATGCCATTTGGTCTAACGAACGCACCCGCAGTATTTATGGACCTAATGAACCGAGTATGCAAGCCATATTTGGACAAATTCGTGATAGTATTCATAGACGACATTCTGATCTACTCTCGTAATAAAGAGGAACATGCCAATCATTCGAGAACAATCCTAGAGTTACTTAGGAAGGAAAAGTTGTACGCAAAATTCTCAAAATGTGACTTTTGGATTCCCACTGTGCAATTTTTGGGACACGTAATCAATAGTCAAGGTATCCACGTGGATCCTGCAAAAATAGAGGCAGTTAAAGAGTGGTCATCACCTACAACTCCCACAGAAGTACGTCAATTTTTAGGTCTTGCAGGTTACTACCGGAGATTTATTGAAGGTTTCTCTAAAATCTCAAAACCATTGACCAAGTTGACCCAAAAGAACGAAAAATACGTCTGGGGACAAGAAGCAGAATCAGCCTTCCAACTGTTAAAACAAAAGCTTTGTAAAGATCCAATACTAGCGTTACCCGAAGGAAGCAAAGATTTCGTGCTATATTGTGACGCTTCGTACCATGGTTTAGGTGCAGTTTTGATACAACGGGATAAGGTAATAGCTTATGCCTCACGTCAACTGAAGAAACATGAGGAAAACTACACAACCCATGATCTAGAACTAGGAGCAATAGTATTCGCTCTTAAGTTGTGGAGACACTACCTATACGGCACCAAGTGTACCGTGTTTACAGATCACAAAAGTCTTCAACACATCCTAGATCAAAAGGAGTTAAACATGAGACAACGCCGATGGTTAGAACTACTTAGCGATTACGATTGTGAAATCCGTTATCACCCAGGAAAGGCTAATGTAGTGGCAGATGCATTAAGCCGAAAAGAAAGACTAAAACCTCTCAGGGTTAGATCATTAGGCATGACTATTTGTTCACCCCTCCCAACACAAATCATTATCGCCCAGAGCGAAGCTCTCAAGAAAGAAAATTGACAAATTGAAAAGATTTTTGGTATGCCGGAAAACGAAAACGGATTTGTGAAAAGATCAAATGGAATGCTTTGTTTCAAGGAAAGAAGTTGGGTTCCTCTCTTCGGAGGTATTCGTGACCTCATCATGCATGAGTCTCACAAATCAAAATACTCCATTCACCCAGGTTCCGACAAGATGTACCAGGATCTTAAGAAACTATATTGGTGGCCGAACATGAAAGCCGACATCGCTGAGTACATCAGTAAATGTCTAACATGTTCGAGAGTAAAAGCAGAATACCAGAAACCCTCCGGATTACTCACCCAACCCGAACTTCCCATGTGGAAATGGGAACGTATTACAATGGACTTCATAACCAAACTACCCAAAACCTCTACTGGCTACGATACGATATGGGTTATCGTTGATCGTCTCACCAAGTCAGCTCATTTCCTACCAATCAAAGAAACTGATGAAATGAACACACTTGTTCAGATATATCTGAAAGAAATTGTGTCACGACATGGAGTGCCGATTTCTATTATATCAGATCGTGACAATCGTTTCACGTCTCATTTTTGGAAATCATTGCAAAAAGCTTTAGGAACAAAGCCGGATATGAGCACAGCTTATCACCCACAAACCGATGGTCAAAGTGAGAGAACTATACAAACCTTAGAAGATATGCTACGCGCTTGTGTCATAGACTTCGGAAAAGGTTGGGACAAACACTTACCATTGGCAGAATTCTCATACAACAACAGTTATCATACCAGTATCAAGGCAGCACCATTCGAAGCACTTTACGGTAGAAAGTGTAGATCACCCGTTTGCTGGGCAGAAGTCGGAGAAGTACAACTCACGGGACCGGATCTAGTTCATGAGACAACCGAGAAAATCATCAAAATCAAACAACGTTTACAAACCGCTAGAGACCGACAGAAAAGTTACGCCGACCTAAAAAGAAAACCCATGGATTTTCAGATCGGAGATAAGGTTATGTTAAAAGTATCACCATGGAAAGGAATGATACGATTCGGAAAGAGGGGAAAGTTAAACCCAAGATACATCGGTCCATTCAAAATCCTAGAAAGAATTGGACCCATGGCATATAAACTTGAACTACCCGAGGAACTTAGCCGAATTCACAACACTTTTCATGTGTCAAACCTCAAGAAGTGTTTATCCGATGAATCTCTGGTCATTCCATTGAAAGAGTTACAACTTGATGACAAACTCGTTTTTACCGAGGAACCGGTAGAAATCATGGATAGAGAAGTCAAACAACTGAAACAAAACCGTATCCCTATCATAAAAGTTCGTTGGAACTCTAAACGAGGACCAGAATATACTTGGGAACGCGAGGACCAGATTCGCACCAAGTACCCACACCTCTTCTCTTAGACACCCTTGGCAGCCCTCCTAAACTAGAATTCCGGGACGGAATTCACTGTAAGGTGTATGTACTATAGCCTCTCGTAATTTTCCCCAACGGTTAGTAAATACTTACAAGTTATTACGTTATTTAAATACCCACTTTTGCGTGTAAATTTTTTTTTTTTTTTTTTTTTTTTTTTTTTTTTTTTTTTTTTTTTTTATATTAGACATGATATATAAATCACAACGGTAAATTGTGATTTATCTTTTGCTTAGAAACGTTGCTTGCACACAAACCTAGATAGTCTAATCATCGCGAATATATTTTAAACGTTTATATTTTTATAATATACGTTTCGATTAAATACCATACAATATTTATATATTCCCGAAGCTTACGAAAATTCTCGAGACTACTCATTAATATTATTTGATCGTAACCCGACTCTCAAAACACACCAGGTGGGCCCCGTTGACCCAATGGGCCCCACTTCTAGTTATAACCAAACCGGACTCTAGTTATTTTTTTTTCTTTTGTTTTTGAAATGAGTCGAACCAACCCAACATGGCCCAAATCCGGCCTGTTTTCTTTTTCTTTTTTCCTTGTTTCCAGTCACGAACGAGCCAAGGAACACCCCTATTTTCTTCGAATTTTGACACACAACATGACCATATTTTTGCATAACTTATTTTCCCACCTAGATAACATTCATAAATGACAAGTCTCGTTAAATCCCACACTTGTTTGCTACCTGAGAATTGACCAAAGTGAATGACAAAAACCATGTACAATGTAAAACCAAATTATGTCACAAGCCTTCCTAGACGCCACCACTTTTGCCCAATGACTTCTAGACCAACTCAAATGCACAGTAGAATGTCAGATAGTGAACATAGATTGCATGCAGCATTCCTATTGTTGCTAAGTCTCGATTGGTGAAGAAATTGGTGCCATCATGTATACTAGCCAACGCATGAGTCTTGTGACTCTTGTACTTATCTTCACCACCCTAAATCTCCTATATAAACAATCCCATGCAAGCTAAACGAAAACACACACTCAAAACGTACCAACATACAGTTTACGTGAGGTTGCAAGCCAAGATTGGGACAAGAAGTTGGCGAGGAGTACGAGGTGCACAAGTGATCCAAGGAGGAACCAAATAGCTCGTTGTGAACCTTGCTAGGAGTGAACCATTGTACCATTGATCCCACGTACCAATTCGAACCATACGCTACGAGAACTCCACCCCAAGTGGTGAGGTGAGCTCTTGGAGCACCCTTGTTATATATTTTTTCATTTCGTTATTTTTGATTTTTCCTCGTTCATTTTGATTCATTTATTCGAAATATAAAAACACAACCTACTCTTTTTATTCGACATATTAAAACTTTGACATGTTGTCTAACTAGTGGTATAAAGATTCGATCATAATCATGAGAAAATGTCACGTTTAATAGTCACCTTGACCCTTTCACATAAAATCACAACACTTAGAATAATTCTAAGTGTTGGAAAACAGTTTCAATATTAATTTTGTACAAACACTTTGCCTCGATTATTTCCTAATATACGAACGTAACATATTATTATTTTTGGAGATACTAATTATTTGGAACGTTGTCAAACGAGATGTAAAGAGTTTCGAGTCTAAAAATAACGGATACTCAAAAGTATTCGACCCCTTTTGAGACCCATTGAACTTTCCGAATAAAGTCTCAACACTTAGAATATTTCTAAGTGTTGAGCAGTTTTCATAATGAGTTTCATACATGAACTTGGCCTCGTTAATTCGAAATGTAAACACACGACCCACACTTTTTATAGTTCGACCTCATTATTAACTTAGTAAACAATTAGTAAACACTTTTCATTCGACCCCATGAACTTATATAAGCAGAATACGAGACCCCTTTTTGAACCTGCCTAAAACAGTTTTCGTATGAAACTAAATAAGCCAAGTGGGCTTGTTAGCCCGTTAAGCTAATTTTGAGCTTATGTGATAAGCTGGTCACACAAGCTTGTTTGCAACATTTTTGTACTATAAAAATGAGTCCAAGGTCAGGCCCAAAGGTCTCGTAAGCCCATTGGATCTCAAATTATTAACGGGCCTTGTAATAGTCTCGTTAAGGCCCATTTATCAAAATAAGCACTTTATAAGCTAATAAGCAGTTGAATTAAGTTACTTTGAGTATTCTGAGCTTATTGAAAAAGTATAAAAGCTAAATTCCAAGTTTGGTGAAATTTGGACTAACTTTGCAAAAATTTCTTAACCGAGGGACTAAAAGTGTCAAAATGGTAAACTATGGGTAGAAGCTGTCAAAACGGAAAACTTTGAGTTCTAAACTGTTAAAAATGATATTTGGAGTTGAAAAATGTAAATATTGTTGCTTTTGGACCTAAAATGTAAATTATATATATTTTTGGACTAACGGTGTAATATATATATCGTTAGGGTTAAAAATGTAAATTTTGGAAACTTAAAGGAATTTTCAGTAAATATTATTTTATAAAAATAATATTAATCTTTTACATATATAAACATATAATTAATATAAGACTTATATAAACATAAACTTATATATATATACGATACATATTCGTAATTATAGTTAAACGATATAACGATACATTATTTATTTCTTGTAAAACGATACGTTTATTTTATTTCCGTTATAAAAACTAACTTTATATCAATCATCGATCATTTTACTTACAAGTTATATGTATATATAACTTTGTTTTTGAACTTTAGACACTTAAACAAACACGAGATTCGTTCGTAACTAAATAACAAGTATTCGCGATAAAACCAGATTTAGACTATCAACTGAAACTTGCATTATCTTTTAGGTTGTGTTGTGTGAAGCCGTTTCCTTGCTTTATTGAGACTACGATACCACTGTACTACTAAGGTGAGTTCATAGCCCACTCTTTAACTATTTTCCCGTGGGGGAGATACATGCTTAAAACTCGAACACAAGTCTTTTATACCGGGTATTGAAATACCGTCAGGCCAATGTTACTTGCTTAAGTTACTATTGTCAGAAGTCCCTCGATCATGAACCTTAATCACTTGAAGGGTGGACGTAAATAACTGTGGATAGTACTATTAGTGATTGACAATCCTCGTTTGGTTGTTGGAGAAAACACCAGGCGCACTTTATTGTTCTTATAAATAGGTTATTGACAAATACCTATCTTTGGGGGCCTATTACTTACCATCATAATCCATTCACAGCCATAATATTGGGTTCAGCAGCCGGCTGTACCGGTTCATGAGGTGGTTGTGGCTCAAAGTACTAATCAAACATAGGATCAAATAACATTTTCAATTCTTCACACGTGGGAGGAACATAAGGAGTGACATGGTTGGAGTTTTGTACAAGTCCCAAACTTATTGGCTCAGGAGATAAAAGATTATGCGAGGGTACAGAACTGGTGTGTCCTGAAGCCGTATGCTCTGTCAGCTCATCAAACATGACATGGATTGTTTCCATGATTTTTCGGGTTCTTTTGTTGTAGATTCGGTACCCTTTTCAATCTGGCGCATATCCGATGAATTCCCCAATATCAGCCTTAGCTCTAAGCTTCCCTAAGTCTTCACTTCGTTAGTTGGGTAGCACAGGGCACCAAATACACGAAGAAAGGAGAGATCAGGCTTTTTGAGATGCACCAGCTCATAAGGTGTCCTGTTGTGGAGAGGATGTATCAATGAACGATTTTGAGTGTAACATGCAGTAGCTATAGCTTCAGCCCATAGAAACATTGGTATCTTTGAGAGTATCAGCATAGTGCGAGCAGCTTCAACTAGTGTGCAATTCCGTCTTTCAACGACTCCATTTTGATGAGGAGTACGAGGAATACTCTTCTGATGACTAATGCCGATACATTCATATAATTGAGTGAGTTGTTGGTTAAAAAAACTCAGTTCCATTGTCAGTGCGAATGATTCTAACAGTTTTGTTGAGCCTTACTTGTAACTGCATGACAATTTTGATAATGATATCGGGAGTTTCATCCTTGGATCTTAAAAACTTCACCTATGTGAATCGTGAGTAGTCATCCACAATAACAAGAATATATCTTTTCCCATTGAAGCTTTGCACTCTCATGGGTCCGCATAGATCCATGTGTAGGGTATGGAGCACTTCAATGTTGGAGTTGGTGTGTTTTGGTTTGTGAGTGTGTTTCTTGCTTTTACCCAATTGACATGTTGAGAAAATATGATCCTTTTCATACTTCAATCTGGGCATACCTCGAACAAGATCTTTGCGAGAAAGTTCATTAATGGTGCCGAAGTTTAAATGGTTCAAACGACGGTGCCATAACCATGATTTGTTCTTTGAGGCCTTAGAGAGCAAGCAAATAGGAGAGGACCGCATCATATCTTCGATAGAGATAGTATACAAATTGGTACCACGACTTCCCTTAAAAATATCAACTCCATCCAATTCTCTAACAAAACATGTGTGTTTTCTAAAGGCCACTTCGAGATCAGAGTCACAGAATTGTCCTACTGAATATAGATTATGCCCAAGTCCTTCCACATAATAAACTATGGAAATCACGTTTTCACCAAACACATAATCACCATACCCCATAATGGCACCAAAGTGGTCGTTTCCGAATCTAACTGTCCCGATAAACTTTTTCATGAAATTTCTGAGACGAGAGCGATCCCCAGTCATATGTTTTGAGTAGCCTGAGTCCAAATACCACAGTACGATTTGTACGACCTGCATTTGAAACCAGACAGATACGGATAACTGAAAAACATGGATCCCCAAGTGTAATTAGGATCCAATAGGTTAGCACACGCATACTTAAGAGATGCATGATTAGTATTTTCAATGTCTCTCACATATGAACCGATACTAGTGGAAGCTACTGACTTAATATCAAGGCATTGAGTCACTAAAGGGAATTTTCTACCAGTTGCCTTCCATTTCTTAAGCGCTAAAGACTTAGGATTGGGCATGTTTGTTAATGGGCACTGGCTTCCTAGAGTGAACTTTCTTCCAGTAGGTTTCCACTGATATCCTGCACTGTTAAACACTTTTCCTATTGCTTTCCAAGTATGGTTTTCCAGTTTGTGTGTCTTAGCAAACTTAACTGAGGATTTATAATAAGAATTCAAAAATGACACAACACAATAATCATGATTACCAGAAATTAAACAACCATTACAAGTCTTACAAGTAGCATTAGAATTCGAATTAATTACAATACACTTAACGTAAATACTAGAATCAACATGATTTTTTTCACTCATATCAATCTTATTGTTCATAAGGTGGTCTTCTACTTTCTTCCCTTGATCACTCTTAGCACGCGAAGTCCTGTCATTCCTTGTATTGCCTTTAGGCTTTGACCCGCTAGCTTTAGTGATATTGATTACTCCTGTAGAATTTACGATGGGAACATTAGATTGTTGCATAGTTGTTAGGTTTCTAGGTGATGATGTGCTATGATCAGAACTAGCGAAAGGTATATCAAATGTAACATGCTTTTTCAAATTCCTAGATGAGGATGTGCCATTTCTATCTCGCCTGTTGGGAATCTTGGGACATGTACCTATGGCATATTCTAACAACTCTTGTGACCGTTTGGTGAGAAAGCAAATATCAGATAGAGCGTTATCAGATGGTCTCACCATTCTATCTTCTTCAATGGTCTCACGGGTCATGTCAAGGCAATTCTTAAGGTGTCGAAAGTAATCACTATGCACTAGCTCATTGTTCTTAAGAGGAAGAGGAATAAAAACAGCCTCACATGCATATTTTTTACATTCACAGACCATAGAATTGATATTGTTACTTCCAATAACCGGCATTTTCCCTTTAACCTTAGTCTTTAGATTCTCAATTTCATTAAGCAAAGAGGTTATCTTTTCATTAGTTTTATCACGAGTGATGTTAATAGAATCATATAACTCTTTGTAATGTTGTTTAACTTTAGAATTTTTAGCTTGAAAACAATCATTTTCATATCAAAGTAAGCTGATTGTGTTTTGAAGTTGAAAGTTATAAGAATCTGCAGACATTGGTTTATGGGTGTCGATCACAACATTCATGGGAGACTTCAATTGGGAAATTTGAGCCCTCAATAACCGGATCATGTTCGTGTGAGTTTGAATTTTTTCATCCCTTTTTGCTAATTCAAAATATGCATCAAATTCCGGAGCATCAGAAGATGTCTTGGCCTTTGATATTTTCATTTTTTCTTCTAAATGTTGATATTTTAATTATAAGTTAAGATTATCAACTTCTAGTTAAGAAAGATGCTTGACCATGTTGTCATGATCATCATTTTCATTTTTTTCATGCAATTTCAAATTCTCCACCTCAAGCTCAACAACACGATTGTGAAGGTTATTCAAAGCAATAGACATTTCATGAAAATGACAAGCATTAAAAGAAGAATCTGTGGCAGTATAAAACACATCTTTTGTAATACATTTAGTAATCAAATTGTCTTTCATGATGAGAATATTTTTCCTGGCAATTTCACTATGCTGAAGATCTATTGCATTTTGTTTACACTTATTTTCCACATTTTTAAACACCTCTTTCATTTCTTTTAGCTCAACATCAAGGGATTTTCGTAAACCCTCAAAGTGCTCTTTGATAAGTTTAAAAAACGGAATGACTTCAGTTAAGTAACACTTTTTGGTAAGCTCAAATCCCCGCTCACCCTCAATGTTTCCCGTTGGTGTGATTCTCCTTTTGCATGTTTTATCAAAATCAGTGAACATTTGACAAAGGATATATATGCAAATAAGAGTTCTGCATTGCGTGGGAAGTGACAACTGAGCTAAGTACATTTGTGTATTAGGGGGATACACCGTTGGGGCAACTAACTTTTGAGGTGTCTTGGCCTTAATTTCCTCAGCTTTCGTTTTCTCAACGTCTAAAGGCCAAAATACCTGTTCTGGTCTTAACTTAGTTTGCGGTGCAAAAACAGTCACTCGGTTTTGTTCATAATAATCATGGGGCTTAACAATGACTCGGTGTTTAATGCACTTTGGATCCTTCATTTTTTTATCAAATCTTTCTCTATCGGCAGAATCAAGTTCATCCAATTATTTATCAAACCAACTATTTGGGGGTTCATGATCGGGTGTAAGCATAACCTTAGTATCATAGAGGGCAGGTTGAGAGGCTCTAACGCTCTTAAGGAAGTTTGTTTTAGGCATCCCTAAATCCTTATCACTATGCTTATCCCGCAGTTTAATGTGCTTTTCCATAATTTGAGCTGTTTGACAGGTTTGGCCTTGAATGTACAACTTGTTTTCAAGTTTGTTTTTCAACTGCTTAAGGTTGGAAAATTCATTTAACAGTTTAGTTTCCTTTTCCTGAAATTCATTCTTTAGAAGATTTAACCTATCCTGAATTTCCTGTTTTTCCTTAACAGCACGATCAAGTTGATTTTGAAAAGATTTAATCTCTTGTTTAAAGGCCATTTCCTTTAAGTTTTGTTCAGTAATGTAAGCATGCATTTGCCAATCCATTTTTTGTTCACGTTCAATTAGCTCAAATTTTGCACGTTGTTCATAATACCTAACTTGATCCTTAAGAATATTAATCCTAGTGGTCAGAGTGTCATCAGGTGCAACAGCAGTGTACTCATCAATTCACACATATTGTCATCAATAGAGGATATATTACTTGATACAACAGACTCGATGTTGTGCTTTACATATTGTTCATATGGGACAATATTGCTATTTCCCAAGTTAGCAATATCTAATTCAACAACGTTTGGTTGTTGTACTTCGTTATATATCTTTTGTTCATGCATCACATTATTGTCACAAGCAATAGAAGACATTCCACAAGATACGTCAGAATTACTGTTGTGATCAGAATGTTGCTCAGTTGGGAAAACGTTAATGTTTTCCAATTCAGCCTCATTTGATTCACCCACATTATTCTGTCGTATATCGTTGAAGGTCTATTGTTCATCATTAACTGCACATTTATCATATAATTTCAGTACCTCAGATATGATGGATGATTTGGAGGGACCAGATTGTCGTGAGGGTGAGACAACAGATGATAGATTAGCCATGAAGATTGTCTGAGCAGTGGGTTCGTCATCAACATCTATGTCAAAAGCATCACAATCCTCAGCCTGGAAGATGTTTGGATCATTAAGAGCTAAGTCCTGAACTGGTCGTTCATCCACATCATCATCAAATGTCTTTCCATCATCCCCAACAATAAACGCCAATTCTTCCTCATTTAGCACAACTCCATTCTCTTGAGCTTGCATGAGCAACAATTTGTTCTTAAAATAGTCTGAATTTTGAGGACATTTTGGTTGGTGCAGTTTTTGGCGATGTGACCAAAACCCCCACAGTTGTAACATTTTGGTTGCCTTCCTTGTCCCTGATTCACATTTCTAACTCTGTTCTGCAAGTTACCCCGTACAACATTCCTTTTATTCACATTTTGTCTGCCCTGAACGTTCTGCACCATTACTCTTCCATCTTCCACAATAGCCTGATTAAGTGGATTAGAGGAAGTTCTGAGTTGATTTTTGGTTGGTGGGAGTGTAGCCCTGAAATGTTGAACCAGTAGAGACACTTGATTGGAAAGATTTTCAATCATCTTGTCAGTATGAGAGTACCCTGAGTCGAGATGGGTATTCATGGCAGCCGATGACTGTAGAGATGAGTGATCCATCGATGACATAGGTTGAGTGGTTGGTAGCATACTAGTCATGAAAGCAAGTGAGTCATTGGTGGCAGTTGGATTGAGCTTCTCTCTTAATTGACGATCAAATGCTGCATGCTTCTCATGTTGTTGTAGGTATGCAAACAATTGTTCATAGTTCGTATTTCTCAATCCTTTTTTGAGCTTGACTGCTGTAATAAAGCGATCCCACTCAGGTGACATGTTGTTCACAAACATAGAGTTGAGTTGGATGTTGGGCATTGTCATTCTGATCATTCTCATGTCATTAACCAGCTTGTGAAATCTGACATAGTAGTCAGTAATGTTTTCACCAGGATTCATTTTGAAATGCTCAAACTCATCATACAATTGAGATTCACGGTCTTATTTGGTCAGCTCCGATCCAGACAGAAGCATTTTGACATTGTCCCAAACAGCTTTGGCTTCAGTGTTGAAGTTGATTAGCTTGTACACATCTTTGGGTAAACCTTGTATCACGATGTTGGAGGCTCAAATGTCAGCATCATAACGCTTCTTTTCAACATCATTGAGATCATTGTAAGTGTGTGGTCTGTCAATTCCATGGGTGACAGATCCATCCTCAGCTGTGGAGATAGCATCTCTGGTTGTACCCATCTGCATAGGACCTTCATCAATAGATCGCGGAATGTTCTCACCATTCTCTTTACCCAAGCAGTACAATCTGATTCTTTTTGCCCATGATTCATAATATGTCCTGTCTAGCATATTATAACACCCCAAAAATCGATCAATGCAGCGGAAGACTTAAAATGTCAGCGGAAGACTTTTGGGGTATTATATTGTGGATCTTTCGTCACAATTATAGAAAACGATTCAAGTGATCGTTTTAAGTTTTATTCAAAATACCAAATATTCATAATTCCAAGAGAATTCGTTATTCAACAACAGGTTTTATTTAAAGAGAAATAAACGTTTCTTTATTTGCCCACTTCGTGCCGTTGCCATCCATTCCATTTAATTACCTGAGATAAACATGCTAAAAGTCAACAAAAGTTGAGTGAAATTCATAGGTTTATATTTAAGAGTTTGAACACAAGAGATAGATGTTTATTGTAATATCGATACAAATAAACATGTTAGAAATCACATTCATTATTGCATTAAGCTCATGACACTCAACGATTCAACAGACATCAATATTTTCATAATAATGATGTGAAATATATAGCCCCCAAGATAGGTATTTGCCAGTAACCTATTATATTCAAATAACGTGCATCTGGTGACTTTCCTCTAGCAACCAAATGGGGATTGTCAATCCCTAATAGATCTATTCACAATTATTTACGTTCACTTTTCAAGTGATTAAGGTTCATGATCGAGGGACTTTTGGCAATAGCTACTTAAGCAATAATAAGATCAGGAAAAGACTTGTTTTCGGTTTTTGAGCATGTATCCCCCCCACAGAAATTAGTTAAATGTGGGCTATGAACTCACCTTAGTAGGATAGTAGAACAATTGTAATCTCAACGATGCAAGGCAACGGCTTCACACACAACCTAAAAGATATGGCACGTTTTAGTTCTTAAGTCTCGTTTTATTGCGAACGTTTATTATAAAGAATCGATAAAGTGCATATGTGATGTGTTACGTCGTATAAAAATAAATAATGGTTACGTATTGTTTTATTCGTCTAAATTTGTTTATAGTTATATAAGTTTTATTCGTATTATATATATATATATATATATATATATATATATATATATATATATATATATATATATATATATATATATATATATATATATATATATATATATAATAAGTTACGTTTATTATTTATATATTCGAATACATATATTAGTATAAATATATATATATAAAGTTTTTATAAAAATCAATATTACCATTCAGTCCTTCATGTTTCTTAATTTACACTTTTTACCCTTAACGGAAAATATTTACGCCGTTAGTTCAAAAGTTATATATATTTACATTTTTAGTCCAAATATCAAATATTTACATTTATTATCCCTAAGTTTCAATATTTACAGTTTATACCCTTTAGAAAAACAGTTTTTATATTTTTCACCTAAGTTTACAATTTTGGCAATTCTAGTCCTTAACCTTCGTATATTTGCAAAAATAGTCCCAACTTTACCAAATTCAAAACTTAACATTTTTATTATTTCATTAAGTTCAAAACATATAGAGAAGCTTATTTTCACAGCTTATTAGCTTATTCTCCTCTTATTTCGTTTAGTGGGCTTAACGATCCAATATTAAGGGCCCGTTAAGGTTTTATGATCCAAGAGGTTTGGGGGAACACTAGGTTCATAGAGATCCATCATTTTAAGTTATATGAACATTTCAAAAGAGCTTATTCTCATAGCTTATCGTAATAAGCTAAAAAGAGCTTTTTGGGCTTTTAAGCCCACGTAAGGTTTTTAAGTTTCTGAAAATAGTTTCCATAGCGTTTTACTTTGAGTCTCGTTAGGTGGTCAAGCTAAGTTATTAAGTCGTATTATTTATCATTCCTGATAGTATATCAAGTAGGCAAATAGATCATGTAAAAATATAGGTACGTCGTGTGTTGAAATTAGACATGGCGAGGCCAAAGTATACGGTCAAAACTCATGCGTATAACTTATATAAGTTAAAAAAAATAATCTAAGTCTTTTTAAAGTGAAATCGTATAGGTTCAACCCAACTTAGAAACGTGTGATTTTTAGTGTGTAGACGTTATTATAAGTTCAAATCTTTTATAGGTTTTCATTTGTGACGCAGCCAAATAATAGTATAACACATAAAATGTATACGTTGTTTTTAAGATTTACGATTTATAGGTTCTAAGTGATCATGTATAAACAAGAAATACGTATATGAAAATAATGAAAAATAATGATCTGGAGTCTCACCTCACCTCAAAAGGTGGAGTAAAACAAGAAGTATGGTTCGTGTATATGGTTCAATGTGTTGTGGTTCACTTCACGTTCCTCCAATGGTTCAAGTAGCTCCAAGCTTGCTTCCTAGGTTCTCTTCTAAGCGTGGTTCTCCTAGCAATCCTTTCGTCCCTTCATTACTCTCTCTCGTTAATATTTTTAATAGTATGCTACGTATAAGAGTAGTAGTAGTTTGTGATTGCATGTAGACGTTATATAGTAAGTTATAAGGTGTGTAGAGATACGCAAGATCACATGATCGATCATGTTCCATGTTGAGCAAATAGTAGTGCCTCTTTCTTTGTCCAATGGCGTGCGTACAAACCAAGTATTCTTGTGATACATTCCTGACACCATTTCTGTTCATTCACTCGATATTGGGGAGGAGGGGAGGCATGGAAGAAAGGTTATGACACGTTTTGTAGTTATCTCCATGGGAGCGTTCATGGTTTTGCTTTGGACGTTTTTAGTGTAGTAAACGAGGGTGAGTAAGAAATGTTTATGTCTCGTGTGATTTTTGGGTACTAGGTAAATCAAGATGGGTAATAATAGTTATTCGTTATGTGTAAAAATCGTGCAATAATAGGGTGCGTTTGGAGTGTCGCGGCTAGCCGAAAACCAAAACAAAATAATAACAAGGGTGCGTTTTGGGCTTAAAGCCTGGTGGGCTTGTGGTGGTGTCGGCCCAAGCAAAAGAAAGGAATAAAAAGATAGTACTAGTCCGTTTGGTTTGTGTATTGGATTTCGTGGCCCAAAGGGTGTTGGGGGCCCACCTGGGGTGTTTCGATTATCGTGTCGAAGTTCAAAAATATTAGTGAGTGTTCTCGGAAAGTTTCGTAGGTTCGGGAAATATATAAATAGTATACGTTATTTAGACGAAACGTATTATTAAATATAAACGCGTTATATAATTATTTATCGTTCGCAATAATCATAGGTAACCTAGGTTGTGTGTAAGCATCGTTCCTGGGTAAGTGGTCAATCACAGTTATCATAGTGGTTCAATATCAAGCCATATTAAAAAAAAAATTTGATACTCGTAAAATGGTGTTAATTCCTTGTAACATCGTTTTATTTATTTGTTTGCATTTACTAATCGTATGGGAAATTTACGAGAGGTTACATTACCTACCTCTTACAGGGAATTCCGTCCCGGAATTGTAGTCTAAGATAGTTGTCGAGGGTGTCTTAGGTGAAGAGATGTGGGTACTTGGAGCGAATCTGATCCTCGCGCTCCCAGGTATATTCCGGTCCTCGCTTGGAGTCCCAACGAACTTTGACAATAGGGATACGGTTTTGTTTTAGTTGTTTGACTTCTCTATCCATGATTTCAATGGGTTCCTTGGTAAAGATAAGGTTATCATCTAGTCGAATTTCCTTCAATGGAATCACGAGAGATTCATCGGATAAACACTTCTTAAGGTTTGACACATGAAAGATGTCGTGAATCCGACTAAGTTCTTCAGGTAGTTCTAGTCTATAAGCCACGGGTCCTATCCTTTCCAGGATTTTGAATGGACCGATGTATCTGGGGTTCAACTTTCCATGCTTTCCAAATCGTACCATTCCCTTCCAGGGAGATACTTTCAATAAGACTCTGTCTCCTATTTGAAATTCCATGGGTTTCCTTTTTAGGTCTGCGTAGCTTTTCTGTCGATCTCGGGCTGCTTGTAAGCGTTGCTTAATCTTAATGATTTTCTCGGTTGTTTCCCTAACAAGGTCTGGTCCTATAAGTTGTCTTTCTCCGACTTCTGCCCAACAGACGGGCGATCTGCATTTTCTACCATACAGTGCTTCGAATGGTGCTGCTTTTATACTGGCGTGGTAACTATTGTTGTATGAAAACTCTGCTAATGGTAAGTGCTTATCCCAACCTTTTCCAAAATCGATAACGCATGCTCGGAGCATATCTTCCAAGGTTTGAATAGTTCTTTCACTTTGACCATCAGTTTGAGGGTGGTATGCGGTGCTCATATCTAGTATAGTTCCTAAGGCTCTCTGTAATGAATTCCAAAAGTGTGAGGTGAAACGACTATCTCGATCCGAGATAATCGAGATTGGTACTCCATGTCGAGTGACAATTTCCTTCACATATATCTGAGCTAGTGTATTCATCTCATCGGTTTCTTTGATGGGTATAAAATGAGCGGATTTTGTTAGACGATCCACAATAACCCATATTGTGTCGTGTCCGGATGAGGTTTTTGGGAGTTTGGTGATGAAGTCCATAGTGATTCGTTCCCATTTCCACATAGGAAGTTCTGGTTGTACAAGTAAGCCTGAAGGTTTCTGATGTTCTGCCTTTACCCTTGAACATGTTAAACATTTACTGACATATTCTGCGATGTCAGCCTTCATGTTTGGCCACCAATATAGTCTCTTTAAATCCTGATACATCTTGTCGGAACCTGGATGAATGGAGTATTTTGACTTGTGGGACTCATACATGATGAGCTCACGAATACCTCCGATCATAGGGATCCAACTTCTGTCCTTGAAACATAGTGTTCCATCGGATTTCTTCAAGAAACCATTCTTATTCTCGGGCATACCGTAAATCTTTTCTTTGGGTCGGTTTTCTTCTTTAAGTGCTTCGTTCTGCGTGGTAAGGATTTGGGATGGAAGGGGTGAGTGAATAGTCATACCTAGTGATCTAACTCGAAGGGGTTTCAATCGTTCTTTTCGGCTTAACGCATCTGCTACTACATTAGCCTTTCCTGGGTGGTAACGGATCTCACAATCATAATTGCTGAGCAACTCTAGCCAGCGACGTTGCCTCATATTCAAATCTTTCTGATCCAAAATGTGTTGAAGACTCTTGTGGTCGGTGTATACGGTACACTTGGTGCCATATAAGTAGTGTCTCCACAACTTGAGCGCAAACACTACAGCTCCTAACTCCAAGTCATGAGTCGTGTAGTTTTCCTCATGTTTCTTTAGTTTGCGGGATGCATAAGCTATCACTTTGCTTCTTTGCATCAAGACTGCTCCTAGTCCATGATAAGATGCGTCGCAATATACTATAAAGTCCTCGTTTCCTTCTGGGAGGGCTAATATTGGAGCTTCACAAAGCTTTTGTTTTAACAACTGGAAGGCTGCTTCTTCCTTTTCTTCCCAGATGTACTTCTCATTCTTTTGGGTCAACTTAGTCAACGGTTTTGCAATCTTGGAGAATCCTTCTATAAATCTTCGGTAGTAACCTGCGAGACCTAAAAATTGATGAATCTCCGTGGGGTTTGTAGGAGATGACCAACCTTTAACAGCCTCAATCTTTGCAGGGTCTACGTGAATGCCTTGACTATCGATGATGTGTCCTAAAAACTGTACGGTGTGAATCCAAAAGTGGCATTTAGAGAACTTAGCGTACAATTCTTCCTTCTTGAGCAGTTCTAAAATGATTCGTAAATGTCCCGCGTGTTCTTCTTCGTTGTGAGAGTAGATCAAAATATCGTCGATGAATACTATTACAAACTTATCCAAGTAAGGTTTGCATACTCGATTCATTAAATCCATGAAAACTGCTGGTGCATTGGTCAGACCGAACGGCATTACTTGAAATTTGTAGTGACCATAGCGCGTTCTGAATGCAGTTTTCGAAATATCTTCTTCTCGAACTCTTAGCTGATGATATCCTGATCTTAGATCAATTTTTGAGTACACACTTGATCCTTGCAATTGGTTGAACAGATCATCAATTCGAGGTAATGGGTATCGATTCTTTACCGTAAGTTTATTCAACTCCCGGTAATCGATGCACATTCGAAAGGATCCATCCTTCTTCTTAACGAAAAAAATTGGAGCTCCCCAAGGTGATGAGCTTGGTCGAATAAATCCTTTATCCGATAATTCCTTTAGTTGTCCTGACAATTCTTCCATTTCAGATGGCGCTAGCCTATAAGGTGCTTTAGCTACTGGTGCCGCTCTAGGCACTAGTTCAATCTGAAATTCTACTTGACGTACGGGTGGAATACCAGGTAATTCTTCAGGGAATACTTCAGGGAAATCCCTAACGATAGGAACGTCATCAAGCTGCCTTTCGGATGACTTACTTTCCGTAACTTGAGCCATGAATACTTGACATCCTTCTTTCATATATTTTATTACTCGCATACATGAGATAATTCCATATCGAGGTTTGCTTTTGTCGCCCTGGACAATGAGTGTTTCATCCTTGAGTGGTATATGGACGGCCTTTTCGTCACAGTGAATCCTAGCATGATGGTGGGATAGCCAATCCATGCCGACGATAGCGTCGAAGCTACCAAGTTGAACCGGCATAAGATCAATGGCAAAAGGTTTTTCGGATAAGGTTAGGGTGCAATCTTTCATGATAGTATTGGTGTCTATTAAATTTCCGTCAGCCATTTCGACTTCGTAGGTGGTGTTTAGCTTAGAGGGGGTAACATTAAGTAAAGGGGCAAACGTATTTGATATAAAACTCTTATCGGCGCCCGAATCAAACAATACTCTAGCATTATGATGGTTTAGTAGAAACGTACCGGTGACTACATCGGGCCCGTTTCCATCTCCGAGTAGGTATACCCTAGCTTGGGCGTTGGCTGGTTCGTTTCCTTTTAGGCAGTTTCTCCGGATGTGTCCTACTTCTTCGCATCCGAAACAAGTGGGTGGTATAGCTAATGTGTTGCTTCCCGTAGCAGGAATCTTACAGTTCCTGGTTTGATGCCCGATTTTATGACATTTGTCACATCGGACGGTACAACGACCCTCATGATGAAGTTTGCATCGATGGCACAGGGGTTTCTGTCCGTTGTACCCTACACCTTCCGTAGCGGTGTAGACTCGGGGTTTTTCTTGTCTTTGATTCTGTTGCTGAGTGCTTCGATTGTTGTGATATGGTTGGTGGCTCCGATTATTGTTGCGTTGGTTGTTGTTGCGGTGATGACTGTTGTAGTTTTGCTGGTTGTTGTTGTGATGGTGAGTGGTTCTTTTATCGTCCAACTTCCTTTTAAGTTCATTGTATTTCACTTCTCGATCTAGAAGTTTCTGAGCAAGTTCCATTGCTGCTTCCAAGGTTGGCGGATTTGCTGAGGTGACATTTCCTTCAATACTCCTAGGGAGTCCTTCGACATATTTCTCTAATGTCTTCTCATGATCGGGTACCATGGTAGGGCATAGTATCCTAAGTTCTTGGAATCTCCGGTTGTAACTTCTCAAATCAACTCCTTTCACTATTAAGGCATGGAACTCATCTTCGAGTTTTCGCAGTTCGGAACGGGGACAATACTTCTTTAGTATTTTAGCCTTGAACTCAATCCAAGTAAGCTGATGTGCTGCTTCTGCTCCTAGTGTTTGAACGGTAGAGTTCCACCAGGATAGAGCGTCTTGCATTAGCGTTCCCGTTGCGAAGCTTACTTTGTTGTTTTCCGAGCATCCACTTCTTTGGAAAACAGTTTCACTTCTTTCAAACCATTGAGCTAATTCCGACACTCCTTCAATTCCTGTGAAATACGTCGGTTGACACGCTATGAAGTCTTTGTATGTGCAGTAGCGGGGTGCCGGTGCATTTCCGTCTCTATTACGGTTTTGTTCAGCTAAAACGGCATTAACGCCGTCAACGATTGCTTGCTGGATTGCAGCCGGGGTCATAACTTCGGGGTTTGCTGGTGCGGCGTTCGTGGTTGTTCTCCTAGTTCTAGCCATATTGCTATAAAAGAAGGTATATTATTAGAACATTTATAATAATCTTATCACGTTGAAAATACATATCGAGTAATGAATAGTTAAATATAGGTCGTAGTTACAATGATTCGATCATCGTAAGTTTTCGTATGTTGGGATAACACACATAACGAATATGTTTGACCTGTATGAACCAAAATATTATGATATAATGCAACGTAAATAAAGATAAAATAAACTTCCATAAATCAATGTCACGGTGTTACAACACTTATTTGTACTTGTGCAAATGTTTACAAAACACGACAAGCTATTCTTATTTGTAGGACATTGATTTTTCTTAACAAGGTGGTGGTCTCATGGTTTTCCTAAGGCCTTGTCTAGGCGGTTTTGGAGTTCTTGAATGGCAGTGGACATGGTTTCCATGGTTTGATCTCGAGCTCTTTCCCTTTCTCGAGCTTCTAGCAGGGCTTGCCTAAGGCGTAGGTTTTCAGTGTTAATCCTTTCAATTTCTCGGTCTAAAGTCCCCAATGCTATTTCGGTTGAAGTGTTAGCCCCACAAAGAGCCCCTATGAATTCCATTGATTCCCAAAATAGAGAATCCAACTTTTTGACCTTATCCTCTACTGCAAGATGACCAATTATGAGACTGTTCATGTCATCTTCAAAGGTTTCCAGAAGTTCCTGTGGAATCTTGTTGAGTATACTAGCGATGGTGTCACACCCCCAAAATCGGGTCCAGCGGAAGCATACGTGTAGCTGGGGTGTAACTCAATCAGTATCACAACACAAGTATAAAAATGGTTTTCATTTTAATCATTTAGAATAATATCGTTTAACCAAAAATATTGAATTTACATCGTTAAAAGTAGTGCGGAAGTAAGCCCTTAAAATAGTTTAAAACGGTCCCCAAATGAATAATCAGAGTCTTCTATGACCATGCCATGCCCTGCCAAAACCTCCTGTAGCGTGCCATTGCTTAAAACCTGAAAATACATGCTAAAGTGTCAACACGAGGTTGGTGAGTTCATAGAGTTTGTTTAACAAATAATGCCTATAGAGAAAATGATCGCCCAGCAAAGGCATTGTAAATCCACTCAGTTGCAAGTCCCGCCATAAGAGACTTGTAACCTGTGTGTTTACAACCCACTGCCAAATGTGTTAAAGTCTACGTGAACAAAAGTAATAATGGTATCCAAATTCCCAGATAAATATAGCAAAACGGCTATATAAATAATTCAGTCAATGAGGTTATATAAGCAATGCAGACAATGTCACCAGATAAATAATACTGACAATGTCGCCAGATAAACAATACTGACAATGTCGCCAGATAAACAATACTGACAATGTCGCCAGATAAACAATTATGACAATGTGGTCATGTAAACAAGGATAATCAATCCCATGAAATACAAGAAAATCAAACATACCAATGAATGCAGGTGGTTAAATATACCAAAGAAATACCGGTAGTCAAGCATACTAATGAAGTGCAGGTGATCAAATATATATATAGATAAAGCTGGGAATATTTGAGAAATCAACCAGGTAAAACAAGTAATGCGTTTTAAGTAAAACGAGCATGTATTCTCCCCCAAAGAGTTTACAAAATAATTAAAATAGTAGCGGCTATGACTCACCTGGAGCGATAGCTACGACGACAAAATGGATACACTGAAATGAGGCACGATCTCTAACCGCAACCTAATATGAGTAATAACGATCTACCTTAGATCATGACATAACGAAATGAATGCACGTGCACATGATGCCTATACCACTCGTAACTTGGAAACACTAGTTATTGTCAAAGTAAAATAGTTTCTATACTTAGGAAAAATAAGTCCCAATGGAGTTATAAAAACTTGTCGTAATATATCGTATAAAAATGTTATCGTTCTATTCCTCGTATCGAAAACCTTAAAATAACGTCGTTAAGTCGTATGAATATTCCTTTGGGTCATACGTATTTCATTTGTTAAGAATATAGTCCTTAGTAACATTTCTAGAAAATATACCATTTAGTGCGTAAGTTATTATTTTCTAGTAGTGACAAAATATATATATAGTTTTGACGATGTTAAAACGCGTATAACTTGGTCGTTTTAAGCTCATTTTACTCGTTCTTTATATCCATGGAATCGTGGGACAACATACTAACATGTTTTTGATAAGTTGGGATGGCTAGATTTAGTTTTACGCCTCGAATTTGCCCGTGAGTACTGTTCATCAGCAAGCATTTCCAGAAAATATAGTTTTCGTCGTTAAACTCGTTTTTAGCGTATCTCCTTCGTTATTAACTCGTTTTTATCCCCGTTTTCGGCCATAGTTCCGTATCGGAAAGTATTTTCTGAATCTTAGGTCCAAAATTACCCAAAATTACCTGATCTTTCCACGTTTTGCAAAAATGGACAGCAACTTTCTATAAGTGTCAAAACTTGGTTTTCCTAGTTACTAACTTGTTCAAAAACCAACCAAACCACTTTCAATCACCACAAATCTAGTCTAATCTTACCATACACCTTCTTATGGTGTCATGGGTTCCTAAACTTCATAAACCAAGTGGATCTAATAAGGATCTAACTATAATCACTTCCTAAGGTTCAAAAGTTAAAAGTTTATAAAAATGAAGTGGTATAAGCTAACAAATGCATAAGATCTTGTATGAAAACCATATGATCAATATAAATACTTGAAGAAATAATGAAAATAAACTTTGTAAACTTACTTTGAATGATTGGTGATCTTAGATGATCAAAACCTTAGAATCCTTATGTTGTGTTTCAAACCTTACAAGAGTTACTAAATAAACTAGAGTATTACTTGAGCTTATAAAAATTTCTTGGCTTGCTTCTTCTTGTTATCCTTGCCGTTTGTAGTGTAGAGAGAAAAAGAGAATATGACTTTTGTGGTAACTTTGTGAAATGAGATGAAAATGTGATAATAGATTACTTGTATGAAAGTCGGTGCATTAATTGGTAGATTTTCAATAATGGAATTAGTGAACCAAATTTCAAAGATGTAAGATATATCATGGGCTGGGGGGGGGGGGGGGGGCGGCATTATGGAGGGGGGGGGAGGGGGTTGAGTGTAAGACTTTTTGGTGACTCTGTATTAATATTGAGTTTATTTGTAGTTTTAAAGTGTACCGGGTATCGGGTTAACTAAAAATAAATTTTAACGTAGTTAACCGGGATAAAATAAAGTTGTAAAAATTATAAAAATAGGTTGGGTATAATTATTGGGTGTTTAGATAATTGTTGTTTAATTTCTACGAAAACCGTCGAAATTTTAGTAACCGTACGATAATAATTAAAATAACTTTCCAAAACACCGGGTAAATTAATATTATAATTTTTATATTACTAAAATGAATATAAAAATATATTGGGATCATAGTCGGGAGTGTCGGACGTGTTAGCCACATTATTGATCGCTTGTTAACGTTTATTCAGAAATAATTATACGTAAAAGTAAATTATACCAAAAGTATTAATTTAATTATCCTACGAGTGGAATAGTATGCAAGTGCCATAATGATGATATGCAGACTATTTCTAGTCTGTATGAGATGTCCCAAATGATAAAGCATGAATTCGCTCCTGAACCAATACGGTTACTCGAATTTGAATACTCGTAAACTAAATTTACAATGACATGAGTAATGCATGTGAATAGTGGTTTTCTCTCGGAAATGAATAGTGTCAAGTGAATAGTAAAATTTCTGAATGTTTCTCGAAATGTCAAATTGACCTAAAAAATGATGAATAGTGATCGATGAATAGTAAATGGTGAATAGTAACTTGTGAATAGTAAATTGTCGAGGTTTGGAAAATGACCGGAAATTACGAGTTGTGACAGATGGAATCAAGTCGGTCTTCGTGGCGAACCATTCTTGCAGCTAACAATGGTATGGTATGGTGTATGGGTTCCCCAGTGACTGGCAGTATTCGGGAGGTAGAGTAAGAACTTTCCCCAAGTTCCCTTGTTGTTGGTGTTCCTTCTTGAGATCTCCAATATCGCATAATGGGCAATAAGAAAGACCATTTACGAGCATCTGCCTACTTGTGGGTTCTTCGGCGACTACGGTGAATACTAGATTCTGAGGCGGTTGGGCGGATTGGGTAAATCTTTCGGTGAGGTGGTAGAGGGACACTTTGGTAAGGTGCTGGTGGTGATGCTAGTGGAGGTGATACTATAGGTGATGGTGTTAGTGGCACAGTAGTAGTTTGGCTGTAGAAGATAGTTGGTACTGGTGGTATTACTGGTGGTGCAGGTGGTGATGGCACAACTGATTCAGGTGGTATGACAAGAGCTGGTGCTGGTACAGCAGTACTTGCTTCATACGGCTGAAGTTGTCTAATTTGCCTAGATCGGCGAATCGGACCAGATGTTGCCAGAGGAGGAGCCTCTGTGTCAGATGCTGGCAGAAATTGCTGGCTTTGCATGTATCTGTCGGTAGCAGGAGACATAGGCATAGGTGAGGTAGCATAGGCTGAAGTAACATCTTCAGTTCCTGAGTTTGAGGACAAGCTGATAGGGTGGGTGTTCGAAGACATGATACTGTAATAAATTTCCCGATTAGTAAATGTAAGCATAATTATAACCAATTTAAAAAATGCTATAAAGGTAAATAATACTTTTTACCAATTACTGGGATGCGTAGGCACGAAGGGCGTAGGATGGTATTTTATGAAAATTTTGTCCCGTTTAAAGTGTAGTTATAGTCCAATGTTCCAAAAACACTTGGTTTACTATAACCGTAGCTCTGATGCCAATCTATAACACCCCCAAAATCGATCAATACAGCGGAAGACTTAAAATGTCAGCGGAAGACTTTTGGGGTATTATATTGTGGATCTTTCGTCACAATTATAGAAAACGATTCAAGTGATCGTTTTAAGTTTTATTCAAAATACCAAATATTCATAATTCCAAGAGAATTCGTTATTCAACAACAGGTTTTATTTAAAGAGAAATAAACGTTTCTTTATTTGCCCACTTCGTGCCGTTGCCATCCATTCCATTTAATTACCTGAGATAAACATGCTAAAAGTCAACAAAAGTTGAGTGAAATTCATAGGTTTATATTTAAGAGTTTGAACACAAGAGATAGATGTTTACTGTAATATCGATACAAATAAACATGTTAGAAATCACATTCATTATTGCATTAAGCTCATGACACTCAACGATTCAACAGACATCAATATTTTCATAATAATGATGTGAAATATATAGCCCCCAAGATAGGTATTTTCCAGTAACCTATTATATTCAAATAACGTGCATCTGGTGACTTTCCTCTAGCAACCAAATGGGGATTGTCAATCCCTAATAGATCTATTCACAATTATTTACGTTCACTTTTCAAGTGATTAAGGTTCATGATCGAGGGACTTTTGGCAATAGCTACTTAAGCAATAATAAGATCAGGAAAAGACTTGTGTTCGGTTTTTGAGCATGTATCCCCCCCACAGAAATTAGTTAAATGTGGGCTATGAACTCACCTTAGTAGGATAGTAGAACAATTGTAATCTCAACGATGCAAGGCAACGGCTTCACACACAACCTAAAAGATATGGCACGTTTTAGTTCTTAAGTCTCGTTTTATTGCGAACGTTTATTATAAAGAATCGATAAAGTGCATATGTGATGTGTTACGTCGTATAAAAATAAATAATGGTTACGTATTGTTTTATTCGTCTAAATTTGTTTATAGTTATATAAGTTTTATTCGTATTATATATATATATATATATATATATATATATATATATATATATATATATATATATATATATATATATATATATATATATATAATAAGTTACGTTTATTATTTATATATTCGAATACATATATTAGTATAAATATATATATAAAGTTTTTATAAAAATCAATATTACCATTCAGTCCTTCATGTTTCTTAATTTACACTTTTTACCCTTAACGGAAAATATTTACGCCGTTAGTCCAAAAGTTATATATATTTACATTTTTAGTCCAAATATCAAATATTTACATTTATTATCCCTAAGTTTCAATATTTACAGTTTATACCCTTTAGAAAAACAGTTTTTATATATTTCACCTAAGTTTACAATTTTGGCAATTCTAGTCCTTAACCTTCGTATATTTGCAAAAATAGTCCCAACTTTACCAAATTCAAAACTTAACATTTTTATTATTTCATTAAGTTCAAAACATTTAGAGAAGCTTATTTTCACAGCTTATTAGCTTATTCTCCTCTTATTTCGTTTAGTGGGCTTAACGATCCAATATTAAGGGCCCGTTAAGGTTTTATGATCCAAGAGGTTTGGGGGAACACTAGGTTCATAGAGATCCATCATTTTAAGTTATATGAACATTTCAAAAGAGCTTATTCTCATAGCTTATCGTAATAAGCTAAAAAGAGCTTTTTGGGCTTTTAAGCCCACGTAAGGTTTTTAAGTTTCTGAAAATAGTTTCCATAGCGTTTTACTTTGAGTCTCGTTAGGTGGTCAAGCTAAGTTATTAAGTCGTATTATTTATCATTCCTGATAGTATATCAAGTAGGCAAATAGATCATGTAAAAATATAGGTATGTCGTGTGTTGAAATTAGACATGGCGAGGCCAAAGTATACGGTCAAAACTCATGCGTATAACTTATATAAGTTAAAAAAAATAATCTAAGTCTTTTTAAAGTGAAATCGTATAGGTTCAACCCAACTTAGAAACGTGTGATTTTTAGTGTGTAGACGTTATTATATGTTCAAATCTTTTATAGGTTTTCATTTGTGACATAGCCAAATAATAGTATAACACATAAAATGTATACGTTGTTTTTAAGATTTACGATTTATAGGTTCTAAGTGATCGTGTATAAACAAGAAATACGTATATGAAAATAATGAAAAATAATGATTTGGAGTCTCACCTCACCTCAAAAGGAGGAGTAAAACAAGAAGTATGGTTCGTGTATATGGTTCAATGTGTTGTGGTTCACTTCACGTTCCTCCAATGGTTCAAGTAGCTCCAAGCTTGCTTCCTAGGTTCTCTTCTAAGCGTGGTTCTCCTAGCAATCCTTTCGTCCCTTCATTACTCTCTCACGTTTATATTTTTAATAGTATGGTACGTATAAGAGTAGTAGTAGTTTGTGATTGCATGTAGACGTTATATAGTAAGTTATAAGGTGTGTAGAGATACGCAAGATCACATGATCGATCATGTTCCATGTTGAGCAAATAGTAGTGCCTCTTTCTTTGTCCAATGGCGTGCGTACAAACCAAGTATTCTTGTGATACATTCCTGACACCATTTCTGTTCATTCACTCGATATTGGGGAGGAGGGGAGGCATGGAAGAAAGGTTATGACACGTTTTGTAGTTATCTCCATGGGAGCGTTCATGGTTTTGCTTTGGACATTTTTAGTGTAGTAAACGAGGGTGAGTAAGAAATGTTTATGTCTCGTGTGGTTTTTGGGTACTAGGTAAATCAAAATGGGTAATAATAGTTATTCGTTATGTGTAAAAATCGTGCAATAATAGGGTGCGTTTGGAGTGTCGCGGCTAGCCGAAAACCAAAACAAAATAATAACAAGGGTGCGTTTTGGGCTTAAAGCCTGGTGGGCTTGTGGTGGTGTCGGCCCAAGCAAAAGAAAGGAATAAAAAGATAGTACTAGTCCGTTTGGTTTGTGTATTGGATTTCGTGGCCCAAAGGGTGTTGGGGGCCCACCTGGGGTGTCTCGATTATCGTGTCGAAGTTCAAAAATATTAGTGAGTGTTCTCGGAAAGTTTCGTAGGTTCGGGAAATATATAAATAGTATACGTTATTTAGATGAAACGTATTATTAAATATAAACGCGTTATATAATTATTTATCGTTCGCAATAATCATAGGTAACCTAGGTTGTGTGTAAGCATCGTTCCTGGGTAAGTGGTCAATCACAGTTATCATAGTGGTTCAATATCAAGCCATATTAAAAAGAAATTTTGATACTCGTAAAATGGTGTTAATTCCTTGTAACATCGTTTTATTTATTTGTTTGCATTTACTAATCGTATGGGAAATTTACGAGAGGTTACACATATGAGGTCGGGTATCGGACCCAACAGCTTGAATGTCATCCGAAACTGTTGACATCTTAAAGTCTTCAAACGGGATTTTACAACTTTTGTGACTTAAACCGAGAAATGATTCTTTCTAGGGATCTTACTAAAGTCAATAAAAGAAACCGGAAGATATACTCAGCAAGTTAAACTTAAACTAAGAAAGAGATACTGGATGGGTCACAGTTTGCACCAAGTGTCTAGTTGTGACAAGTCAAGTTACAGTATATACAATTGAGATTAGTCAAGTCGTAAGAGTTAACTCGCAACGTCAGATCACAATTAGATTAATTGAAACGACTTAAGTTACAACAATTCACGAATTGCAAAATGATTAACCTATCACACGAATCTCACCACTTAGTTAATTACCACCAAATTAGAGATACTCGCAAAAATGTAAGCAAACGGCTAAGTACAAATAACCGCAATTCTAAGATTAACACATAGGTGAGTAAAACGCAAGATCAGGTATGGTAGCCGCAAAGAGGAGCAAACCGCAAAATAAGCAAACTGCAAGGTGAGTTAACGCAGGGTGAGATAAACGCAAGGAGCAAACCGTAATAAGGGGTAAACCGCAGGATGGGTTAAACGCAAGTGAGGTAAACGTAGAAGACGCAAACTGCAGGAGCAAACCACAATCACTAAACACCTAACCACCAAAGCGCAAAAGTAAATCGCAGTTTACAAAGGTCCAAAACAGTCACTTTCCTTGCGTTTTGTCTGTTTACCCAAAATAGTAATCGCTATCAAACAAACCACAGAATCCAGAAGCAAAATGCAACCACGAAATGAGGTAGTGGAGCTAACCTCAGTCAAGAACAACTACTCAAAACCAATCCAATCTTCATATATACATATGATATAGTATAACCAACTGAAACACAATGTTATACTAACACCAAAGATCATAAAAGTACATCTCTAACATGTCAAATAAAACTAGAAAGATCAAACCAAGATGTTTTCAAGAGAAACATTTCTAACTAACAAAAACCACACAAAAGCACACCCAATATGATTCACCAAGGCCCTAAGATGAAACCTTGGCTCTTGATACCAATTGTAGGATAGTAACTAAGTCACAAACATGATGCTTATGGTGGTTTGTGTGGTGTATGGATTAAAAGAGGAAGAAAAAGAAAGAAAGCTTGGAACCTTGAGAGAGAAAATGAAATATTAGATTAGTAAGAATGAGAAGGTCCAACCCTCTCCCTTGGTGGGAGAGGGGTATTTAAAGAAAGAATAAAAACGCCCACACCCGGGCTGTGGATGAGGCATACAGTGGGTAAAGACCCGTCCTTCTTCCATGTTGTTACTTAAACTAAACTAATATCTAAATAACTAACTACGAGCTAACTTAAATGATACTACATCATTTAGGTGACTGAGTCTTCTATACGAATAATTGTATTCCTAACACAAATTTTCAGGGATGAGCCTAGCAGAACGACGAATGACTTTAATTAAAGATGTCGATCCTATGATTATTAACATGGCAATTAAATTAAGATGCATATCGATTTGGCACTCTGATAGGCTGAATGAAGATCACGATCCGTATAGTTTGTTTTCCAGGATGAAGAGGTATTCTTAATACGTTCATGGTACTTTGTTTTCATGCATGATTAACAAACTTTCTGAAATTTTCAATTTTTTTGACAGTGCAAACGCATTCAAGTATGCATAAAAAAGGCACTGATGTTTAAATTCGAACCTCTTTTGCAAGAGGGTCAATGTTACGTCATATCAAACTTTGGTGTAGCTGAAAATGGTGGAAGGTTGCCTTTGGTACCACACAAGTGGAAGCTTAGTTTTTACAAAGGGACCGATGTTACCCTTGCTGACCACATAGACACAAACTATCTAGGGTTCATTGATGAGCCATTTACGCGTATCTTGGATACAAACTATGAGTATCACAAGCATGATTGTGTCGGTATGCACTGTTTTTATGCGTATTTTGTATGGCTAATCATGCTATTGAATTGGCAGATATAATTGGAACTGTTGTAGGTATTGGAAATATTGTTGAGGTGAATAGTCATGGTGGGCAGAAAATACGTAGGTTAGTTGTCGTTGAAGACGCTAAGTAAGTGGATTATCCAAAATCTATACAAATTCTTATTTTTTCCATGATGCAATTTACATGTATTACCATTTAATTTTCGAAACCTATGCAGATCTTTAAGGCTTGATTATACATTTTGGGATAATTGGGCGTTGTTGTGGGATGATTACGAAGAAAGTTTTCAGGAACATGGTCATATTGACTTTATCTTAATGCTTGGAAAAGTTAAATACTAGGATATTAAGTTTTGCACCGTGTTATTTCATTTTATGGCTGTTGTGTATCCTTTAGTTATATTTTTTTCCCTATTTTGTAAACCCACATAATTTAAAGTAATCAAACTTATACACAATGCAGACAAACCAACAGTACACAATGCTTTGTTTGGCTCGAAGATTTTTATAAACAGGGATGTTCTGCAATTGTTAAGTTTTCGAGAAAGGTAAATGTTTAATTTAACCTGCAGTATATTTGTCGGTTATGATTAACTAAAAAAACAAATATTCGATCCACAGTTACGAACAAAAAAAATGGGTATGATCCAGCACGATTCCAAATCGAACCATGTTATCAAGGTACCCATGTTGTGACACCTGCATAGTACCTTCACGGGTGTGTCAAGCGAGTTGTTGGCATGATTCGTGATATTGAACCAGTAAGTGTTATTTAATTTTGTTTTATTATATGCTGTCAAATAACTTTATGCTGAGTGAATACTTTATTTGGAACACTCAATTTTTAAAAAATACTTTCTAAACAAACTAGGATGCGTGTTGTGTTGTGTATGCAACGATACATAGCATACAATATGATAGTGGTTGGGCATACACTAGGTGCAAGCCATGTAGCAGCAGAGTAACACCAATTACTTCAAAGGTAACAAGTTCGAGAAATACGAAACAATTGTGGCTTTGCAAGAAGCATGGAGATACATATGCGGTTGCTTCTAAGTACGATATACACTATATAAAATTATATTACTATGTATGTATATCCTTTGATTATTACTTGATACTAATGTATGTTTGTTAAACTTTAAGGTTCAAGATCATTGTCCGAATATTCGATGATAGCGGTTCTGCACAAGTTGTTATTTTTGATAACACTGTAAATAAGATGACAAACTTAATGGCATGGGAGATCATGGAGGAACAGGGCATGGATGCTGATCAGTACTTTCCGGATGATTTAAATCATATTATCGGGAAGAAATAT
Organism: Artemisia argyi; assembly: GCA_030686995.1. Lineage (NCBI taxonomy): Eukaryota > Viridiplantae > Streptophyta > Magnoliopsida > Asterales > Asteraceae > Artemisia > Artemisia argyi. The sequence continues at coordinate 87,636,499 of CM060690.1, forward strand.
CTTTTTAAAGTGAAATATACTGACTTTAACCACAACAACAACAGTCACATCTATCGAGCTGAAAAGGTGACAAAAGACATTGATATATTAAGATAATATAAAAAAGTTTTTATGGAAGAAGAGGTTTGTTGCTTTGTATTTTTTTATTAATTAAAGCATTTTTAGATATATAAAAGCTGAAGCGTGTAATTTACTTTTTTATAAAAAAATATTTTTTCGTTGTTGTAAAAACCTTTAGGATGACGATTATGAGACTCAAGAAGACGCATCACAAAACTCGGAAGATGAATTCCATCATGTGGCGGGTGGTGAATATGATTCTGAATATGAACATTGTAATGATGAAGACCACAAACATGGTGATTCGGATGAGATGAGGTACTCGGACGATGAAGAGCAAAATATTGAATATAGGAATCGCATTAATGAAGATGACCAAGGTGGAATACAGTATTCTGATGACGAAGAAGAGTATGTTAATGTTCGACACCGGGATTCAGGCAATGAAAATCATGACAAAGAAAATGAAGTGGAGCATGTTGAACATGAAGAGGCCAACAAAAATGATTTGACATAAAATATTGACCGTGAGGTATCGTAAATAAATAACATTTTTTATATTGATATATATTTAAATATTTTTAAGTTTTGCATATAAAATCATGTAACTTATATTTGTTTTTACATTATAGATACTAGAGACCAATGTCACAAGCATTGAGCCAATGAACATTGAGGTATTAAACATTGCATTCGCGTGTGTAGTTGGTGAACATACTTGCTTTACAATACACCTATATCAACCTAACAACACTTTGGCAAATGATGCAGGAAAATGTGGATGAATTTACTTGTAATCCTCACAAGGATAGTTGTGTGGCAATTGAAAATGGCCCGTTGAGTGTGCAATCATCTGGAAACATTCGAAAGAGGCCACGCTCGACGTTGGAATCATCAGCTTATAAAACCTATGAATCTTTCAAAAAAAATGGTGAGAGTGTGACTCGAAAAGATTGAATGCTATGAATCAAAACTGAACTTTGTATCTTTCTAAAATATTTATCTTGCCAATGCACAATATACTTGCTAAAAAGAGATGTGTTTGTTTACTATATTTTATTATGATTTGACTTTGTTACTTGTGTTATATTATCATTATATTTGTGATATGAAGTTTTTTATCTTAAAAATTTATGTAACCTTGGATATGTATTAATTCGTATTAATTGGTGACAAATATTATGCATGTGTTGCATGACATCTTTAACAAAAATTACATATAACTGTTAAAAATAACCGATAACATTGTATTTTAATCATTGTGCAAAACTTTTGTATATGGTATCATTATACCTAAAGTTATGGCATGCCTCTATAAAATTTTAAATAGAACATCGAATTATTTAAAATATTATGATGAAAAGGAATATAACAAAGTAGAGAAAAATATTATGATATCTAAATCAATGAAATGATAAAAGTTTAAAATGTAACACGAAATCATATAAATAAAATCAACATATACTAACGTTGAATGTTTTTAAAAACAATAATAAATAACACGACATAGAAACGAAATCACAAGCTATTATAATAGTCCATTTTCTTTTAACATCGACTATTGTCTCTTGATACTGTGTTATTTTCTTATTTCGTTGATTGATTGCCTCTTTAAGTTCCATCACTCTTTGTTCATCGCTAATATTTTTTGCTTTCAATAATCTTATTAGTCTATAGAGCTGATCAAGATAAGCCCCAGGTAAAAAATACCTCGCAGCATCTGGGCTTCTATTCGAATTTGTAGATGTATCTTCTGATGAGGAACCACTTCTTGGCCGTTTGGTTGCTACATTTGATGGAGAGAAATACTCACGACCCATCGAAATAATTTTTAATCAAACACGCATTAAGTTGTATGTTTTCATGAAATCAAATAAGCATTTATAGGTATCTACAAGATATATAATTCGTGTTGGATTTATATTAAATTTAAACAAAATTCCATATACCATATTTATATACTTATATACAATATCGAATATGTTATCAAAATGTTAATATCCTAATTTTCATGCATATCTTTATATTTTATAATCGTAAGTTATTTTAGTATAATATCTTTTAATGTATTTGTTACGTTTACATATATTATATTTTTTTATACTTTTTAGAAATATTCTTGCGTTTCAGAAGTCTATAACCTTTATCATGTATACTGAGCTTGTATTTGTTATGTTAACATATCTTCCAATATTTTATGGTTATCTTATAATTTTATTGCGTTTTAGAAGTCTAAAAATCTTTATCATTATCATATATAATGTGATCGTATTTGTTATGTTAACATATCATATAATATTTTATGGTTATCATATAATTTTTTCACTTATATGTTAATAAAACGTACTTTAAGATTTTTAAAATATTATGCAAGTTTTAAACAATAAATTTTGTACACAATACCACACTTATCTTCCACGTTTTGTACACGTTTTTTTGGAAAGTATACACAATTCCTTAATTAAATTAGGACTTTCATAACACTCAAAATTAACATATTTTTAGTCGCGTTATTGTTTGATTTATGAGTGGAAATTGGTCATATTTGTATATATTTGTTACTTAATCGTGGAAAAGTATTTATACATGAAAATATAGCCAAAAGCATGTAAAAATGATTAAAAAATGAAGAACTAAAGTGGACATGCATTTTTGGAGAGTTTCGAGAGGATCAAGGAAGAATGAAACGTTGCATGAACAAAAGGATTTGATAAAGACAAGTTTACTACAAGAAATTATCAAGGAAATATCAAGTTCTAATGGACAAAGTCATGCCACGAAGAAAAATATTGCATGCAACGTAAAACGACGAAGAAAAGACATGAAAACATGTTCAGATGAAATCCAACCGATCGGTTGCAGTCCACAACCGGATCGGCTGGAAAAGTGCCAGAATGACCATCCGATCGGATGGCGAGAAACCGATCGGTTGGTGGTGACTGAAGTTACAAGTTTTGCATTAATTGGCGAATTTAATCCCCATAATCATTTGTGGCTGATCATTTCTGCTTATTTACTGAGAAGGGACGTTTTTACTTGAAGCATAAGTGTCATTAAGCTATATAATGAGCACTTAGGACCTAGAGATACTTGTACCACCATTATCTAACTTAGTATTACACCAAATCTTGTTAGCTTATCTTATATTGCCTGAAAGTTTATAAGTGTTGTAAAAACGTCCGGAACGTGTTGAGTTAAAGTCTCAAGCATTGGTTCGAGTGTGGAGTTGTTTACTTACATTGGTGAGCAATTAGAGGAGTGTGGTTGCTATAGTTCCACAAGTTTTCTCATTGTAATTTTCAAGACTAGGTACACCTTGATACTTATAATGAACAATTGTTACTTTAAGTTTTATAAAAGTTTTCTTATTTACTTGTGTTTTTAATATGATTGCTATGGAGTATTATCTTAAGAAAAAGGTGATGCATGAAAACATATCTATTTTTATGAGTTTGTTGATATAACATCTTTTCTTGCTTAATTTGTCGATAAAAACAATTTCTTGAAAAATAGGTCCGAAAGGATTTTCAACTTATTTTTATTCCAAAATATTAATACACCAAATTAGTATGGAATAGGATGCTTGACAACCATCTTATTTACTTGTTAAAATAGATTTGAGACGATTTCATCACGAAAAAAGGACCGAAAGGATTCGTAGGAATTCATAAGAAGAGAATTGATTTTCTAAACAACCATGTGTTTATAGGCTTGTCATACTAATTTGATATGTCCGAAAGGAGTAATTTAGGTGATAAAATTCTTAGTAGTAGTGAAAACATGACATACATCATAGATTGTATAACTACTCATTTTTAGTTGCGCATCATAACAAGTTTACAGCAAACTTCGTACTCAAATTGTTACGATACTCCTAATTACCAATCAAGGAATTATACACAAGTATATGTTTAGTTTTTATTGAGTTTCTTTTAAATTAAGATTTTACATAAATTTGGATTGACAACCCTTATTTTACTAACGTTTTTCTAATTACTAAAACCACCAAATCCCTTGGGACGATCTCGACTTACACACCTTTATTATACCGGATGAGTATACTTGCTCGTATGTGCTAGATAATAATCGGATAATTCGAGTTTATAAATTTTAAAACTTGTACTAACAAAACGCACATCAAGTTTTTGGTGCCGTTGCCGGGGATTTGATTAATTTTCTTAATTTTTAGTAATTAAATTATTTGAAATTAGTGAAATTTTAAAGTTTTTAGAGTTAAAATGTAAAAAAAAAAAAATGGTTTTTTGACCAACCGAATCGGTTGGGTAACCAACCGATCGGTTGGTGGTCACGGTAAAAATTATTGGATTCTGTTTTTAGTAATTAATTCTTATTTTCCTGTTTTTAGTTAATTAGTTTTAATAATTATATAGTTAATGTTAGTTTTTAATAGTTTTAAGTTGCAATTATTAGTCATTTTAATGTTTTAGAAGTTTTAATTTCAATTAATGATTTAGTAATTCTTAAAGACATCTTAATTAATGCTTTTATTGTTTTTAATCTCATAGTTAAAGTTTTATTAAATATTAGTTTTATAAAAAAATAATAATAATAATAAATAAACAAAAAATTTAGTGTAAAAACTCCAACCGATTCGGTTGCGGGTTCCAACCGATCGGTTGGAGGTGGTAATTTGTGCTAACCAATTCGGTTGGGTTAGAAACCGATCGGTTGGGCATCTCGGTAAAATTTTAGACATTTTTAATTTTTAGTTTATTTTCTATTCTTAGTGTTTTATTTAGTTAATTTACTTGTTCTTATTTCATATTAAGAGTTTATTTGATTATAACTAACCCTCATGCTAATGATTTGGATTTTTTTTATGGTTATATTATAGTTAGTAAGTGCTTAAGTTGAAATAGAGAGTTTGAGCCAAATTTCTGCGTATTTGAAAGACTTGGAAGATATGTTCAAGGATTCCGGTGATTCCTTGGAAAAGTTAGAGAGTATGTTGGAAAAAGCAAAGTTGGATTTGGAAGGAGATGAAGTTGTTGGTGACAATGTTGCTTATTTGCCACATGAAATGTGTTATCCAAAGAAGGAGAAGGAGAGAAAAGTTGTTGTTTTCACTAGAGCACCACCTAAGAAATATGATGCTCCACACATGAGGTATTCTACACCTTGTGCGGTGGAAGGAGTTAAAGCGTGGGATGCGGAATTGAATATGGAATATGGAGACAATTACATTTCGGAAGAAATGCTTGACAAACTTGGTTTTGTAAGGCTTGATTATGGAAGTTATGGTTAGAAGGAAGTGAAAGGAGTTAGAGTGAATATTCATGGTCATATCTTTAAAGTTGATTTTGTTGTTTTGTAGTATACTAATGAAGATGAACCGGAAGTGATTTTTGGTAGAGATTTCTTAGTGAATACCAAGTGTAGTTTGGATTTTGCACCTGGGGGGTTGAAAATTAACATAAGTGATTTGGAAGAAGGGAAGAGTGTGAATGATATGCTTGTTGATGTTAGTGAAGGAATTGAAATGATGAAGGAAGGAACGAATGAAGTTTGTAAGATGGGTAAAGCTAATCGAAACAAAACACCATTGAACAAATTAACCCAACCCTCCACCCAAAAAGAAAACAAATCATCATCATCATCATCATCATCATCCAAAACACCACCTAGTTCACCAAAAAGTACCAAACATTTAACTAAAGAGCAAAAACAAGCCATTTTGGAGAATCTTGAAGCAAAAATTAGTGAATTGATGGAAAACAAACCGGTCATTGAAGTGTTGAGGAATTATATGGAGTATAGGAAGAAGCTAGATGGAGTTATGTTGGCAAAGTCTAAGTTGGAGGATAATAGTTTTGATGAAGTAGAGGAGAGAAGGATAATTGAGAATGAGCTCCCAAAGAAAATGAATGATCTCGGAAATTTTGTTTTACCGGTTAAAATTAATGGGACAACTCCTTTATATGCATTAGCCGATACGGGTTCTAGTGTGAGTATTATGCCTTATCCATTGTATCATAAGTTAGGATTAAGAGACCCTACACCTAACAATTCTAAACTCACTATGGCGGATAATTCTAAGGCAAAAGCAATGGGAGAAGTAAGAAATGTGAGAGTTCAAATTGGTTATCAAGCATTCTTGGCGGATTTTCTTGTGTTGGATGTTGCGGTTGATAAGGAACTACCTTTGTTGTTAGGTAGACCATTTTTAAGAACTTGTGGAGCTATAATAGATATGAGAAAAGGTACCATGACAATTGATGATGGAGTTCTTAAGAATACTTACTATCCAAAGCCTAGAGGGGGTAGTAATGGAGATGATAATGATGAGGACCAAGAGGAGGATTACCTTGGTTGCTTTGAAGTAGGAAGGGATGAAGATGGTAGACCAAAGTTTGGTCCATGCACACCTAGTTTCTTTGATATTGAAGATGAAATGGAAAGAGCTCTATCAATGGAGGCTTTCTTTAATCCTTTTAAAAATATTTTTGTGTTTAGCAAGTTGACAGATTCTTTTAGATCTTTACCGGTCCAATTGAAGAATTTGGAATGGAGTTCTAAAGGACATAGCATTTACAAAAGAGAAGAAGGAGATGGTGATTGGCATTGCAAATTTGATATCACATGTCTTAGTGGAAGGAACTTTGCAAGAACTTTCAAAACTCAAAAGACAACTAGGAAGTTGGCAAACAAGTATTGTGGAGAAGACATTCTTAGGAATGAATATTTCTATGGATGAAGAAGAATGATCACAAGAATAAAGCACATCTTGTGCTAGTTTGTTTTTTTTTTTTTTTTTTTACTTTTTATTTTTCATACATTTTATTTCATGTTTTTAAGTTTTATGCATTTCGAGTTTGAATGAGACTATCTATTTGTTTAGTTATCTATCTATTTATTTATCTATTTATCTTTTTATTTAGTTTAAGTTTTAAGTTTTTAAGAGTTTAAGTTAAGTTTTAGTTTTAAGTTTAGAAGTAGAAGTAGATGACCAAAAGTTTTGGTAGACAAAGTGTGTTGGAATACAAGTTAATAAGTTTGAGAGAAAAAAAAAAAAAAAAAAATAGCACTTGTGTCAAGTCAAGTAGTGGAGAAAAAACTTTGAAAAATCAATTTCATACCAAACCGATTCGGATGGACTCACAACTGATCGGATGGAGTTGAATATATAAGCCAAAATTTTCAAAAACTTAAGAAAAATTGGGGTTAAAAATTCGACCATAAGAAGTTGTTAGAAGGTTGCAGGAGTGATAATTAATCATCAATGACATCAAGTCAAGTAAGTTATATCATTAATTTTTTTCAATTAAGTTTTAATTCAGATGATTGAAATTAGGTCACGAATTGGGTATTTTTGAATTAGTTCGAATTGAGATGTAATATTTTGGGGATAAGTGATTAGATGATAGGAGAATGTATTGCAAAAAGAATTAGATCAATTGGTTAAGTTTTGAGTAAGAATTCATTGATTGAATTTTCGGATTGAATTGGGTACAATCTTTGGAGCTAGTTTATTTGCAATTGATGAATCCCAGAAGTTATATGATTGATAATTAGTGATGTTAGGCTATTGCATTGTTGATTAGAGCACTATTTGGAAGATTTTAGTAGATGATGTTCTTGGTTTTTATAGAATCATTGGGTTGATGATTGGAAATATTAAGAATCATTGATAGGAGAGTTTGGATGTTTAGAAGTACTCAAGAATGGGAGATTACAAGTTAGGAAGAAGTTCGGATTGATTGGGAAACGTTTAGGATGGATTGGAGAAGAATATAGTTTGCAGAAAACTCCAACCGAATCGGTTGCGAGTTGCAACCGATCGGTTGGAAGTGTGCCAAAGTAGCAACCGAATCGGTTGGATCTCAAACTGATCGGTTTGTCGCCTCGGAAAAATTTTAAAAAATTTTTGAAATGTGTTTTCTAGTTTCTAAATTGATTGGTATTAGTTCTTATACTTATATACTAACATAATTTGAGATTTCTTTCAGGGAAATGTTGGAAGATTGGGACGAAATCCGATTGTTAATAAGTATTTGAAAAGGAATGAGAGGAAAAGGATTACTTTCAGTTTGAAACCGGAGTCTAATGAGAATGTCAAGTTTTCTCATGTGCAAAACAAAGATGAAAAGAATGCGTATAGAGAACGTCTTTCAAAACTTCAAGAGAGGAAGATTGCTAAACCTAGGTTGATTGATTGGGAATTACTTGAGGAGTATGAATGTGAAGATCAATTAAGGAGCATGATGACTATGGTTTATGTGTACCCTAGCGATGGAGATAGGTTTGAAGATTATTCTTGGGAAAGAGCTTTTAGTATTCGTGAAGATGTTTACAAGGAATGTTGTTTGGAGTTCTTTTCTACGTTCTATTTTGATAGAAAGGTAAATGATGTGCTTGGAGATGTTTGTGTTTGGTTTAGATTGTGTGGTCACGAACATGCTTTATCTTTGCCAAATTTTGCAGTTGCCCTTGGTTTGTATGAGGAGAGTGAGATTCAACATAGGTTGTTTGGACCACATTTTGTGAGTTTAGCTAGAGGTAATGATCAATACACGGGTATTGATGAGTATTGGAATAGAATTGGTGATCCAACTTGTCTTAGGAGAAATGCTTCTAGGATTAGGAAACCATTGTTGAAGGTTTTACAAAAGTTGATTTCTTGGGGATTGATACATAGGAGTGGTGGACAAGACAAGTGTAGTCAACCGGACCTATGGGTGATGAAGTTGTTGGAGGAAGACAAGAATGAGAATGTGGTATGGATTATTGCCGAGTATCTTTCAAAGAGAGCACCGGGGATTAATAAACAAAGTGATGTTTGTGGAGGTCATTATGTGACCATGTTGGCTAAAAATCTTGTGTATTTTAATGATGAGGAGTTGAGGAAGTGTAGAGTGAGATTGGAGAGTGAGTTTTGGGATGCTTTTATTTTTGGGAAGGCATTGGATAGGATTAACAAGACTTTGGGACCTTGGATCGAACCAAGTGTGGGGGCACAATCTGGAGCTTATGCGGGAGCGCCTTCACAACCTCAAATGGGGAGTTTTCTGAGTAATACCCAAAGTGGTTTTGATTCAGGATGGGGTGATTGGAACCGTGAATTAAATGCTATTGAGTATAGGGATGTTTAGAGAGATTCAATGCAAATGAGGACTAATTATAACTATGATTATTCCATACCTATGATCCAACATTTGGCACAAGATGCCAATTATGAGGTACCTCCCTACAACCCACCAAATGTTCCACCATACCCTTTACTGTATTCTCCATATCCTGGACCATACCCCTATCCTTATCCTGGTTATTCACCATTTCCCGAGCCATATCCTCCATATGGTAGACTTCCCGAGTATGGTAGTTCAGGTGTTAATGTGGGTGGACCAAGCTTTAATCCTGGAGGATCAAGTTATGATGTTGGTGGTTCGTCATCAAGAGCTGGAAAGAAGAAGAGATGAGTGGTAGACGAGGACGATGAAGAAGATGTTGATGAGGGTGAAAAGGAAAGCGAGGACGAGTTCATTCGTTCCGATGTGAGTTATTGATGGTGACGCTTGATCACATGATTATGGTTGGTTTTCAAAAACAATTATGTGTCGAACAATTTCTATTTCTATTATCTTTAACTATTTCTTGTAGGATTTATAACGTAACGTAATTTTCTATTTATTTGGTTTAGATATGTTTTTGTTTGTGTTTGTTTGGTTGTTTCGTATATTTTGCAGTTTTCTTGCAAGAGTTTTATTACGGAAGCATATAGTTGATCAACTTTTGGAGTCGGTAAACTCATTTGCTTATTATGATTAAATATGCATGTTGCGTATTTAACTCCGGTATTTTCTAAATTTTTCCATTTCCTTTACTTTGAAGTCATTTTTTTTATTACATTGAGGACAATGCAAAACTTAAGTGTGGGGGAAGGAAGAAAATAGAAAAATTGCATTATTTTTAAATTTTTGATTTTCAAATTTTTGTTTTAGAGTCGTGAACTTTAGTAACTAGTAGTAGTTCGCCCTTCATATTTTAGTTAAAATAAGGTTGATTTCATAGTATATAATAATGATATTTTTGGAGAATAAATTCAAGTTTTAAAGAGCAATTTGTCTCGGAATTGATAACATTTGCTAGCACAATTTTATACCCTTATTACTTTAAATTGTGAGGATTAGTTTTTTTATGAGAATAGTATTTCTTATACTATTTACATATTTCATGATGAGTGTGCCGGTGATTGTGTTAATTCTAGAACTTGTACTTGTTATGCATTATGGTTAAAATCATTTTCGAATGATAAGGATATATTCATATGATAAGAGGTAAACTTAAGAATAAAACCAAATAGACATCCGTTTACAAAATAATTTTTGCTAACGACATTGGTTAGTTACCCTCGTATTTGGAACCCATTTGTTGGCGTTCATTTTTAATGCTAGATACCTTTAGTTACACCCTTTGAGCCATTCTTTTCATTTTGATAAATCCAGAAAAATACAAAAAAAATTTACACTTTAAACCTTAGCCTAACCCTTATCAAAGTCTGAATGGTGGAGTGCTAATTGCTTGGTTGTTGGTTAGTTTTGATGATTATTAGTTAGCCACACTTCACAAATCATGTGTGTGCCATTCCAACAAAGATGAAGGTGCGTAACTTCGTGTTTGGTATTTTTTGTGGTGTATGCTTATGCGAAGTGTGGGGGAGGTGATCTTAAAAAAAATAAAAAATAAATAAAAAATAAAAAATAAAAATAAAAAAGAAAAGTCATCGCAACTATAAGGTGACAAATATAGCCAATGTGTTATATTATTATGAATAAAGAAAGTCATGAGATATGTTGTTAGCCGATGTGCTAAGTTTTAAGAATATTTTATGGTGAATCGATGTATCAACATGTGGAGTTCGAAGAGGAGAAAGATTGTAACTATTATCATTTTTGGGTTTGTGGATTATTTGAGATTAGCAACTATGGGACTTAGACTTTGATTTTATTTTTCTTTTAAAACCAATTTCATAAATATTCCCATGCCTTATCCTTACTTTTTTGACTTAGTGTAATTATTTTGCACGAAAGTTTATAAAACCTTAAGCCTAAACATTACAACCCGAATAAAAGACCTCTTTGATGAATTATTCTGTTGTTTTGATACTTGTACAAGCCTATGGTAAGAAACATTAATCATGACTGTGCAATGAATGATCTATAAATCGTTACACACATTGAGTGATGAGTGAATTTCAAATTATTTTCATGAGGTGCTTAGAATTGTTATCAAGCTCTTTATTTACTTGATTGAGTTCAAATAAGATATTTGCATTATTACCATTGAATTCAATTTTCTTTTGATTAAGAGTTGCTCGAGGGCGAGCAAAGCTCAAGTGTGGGGGATTTGATAATACTCAAAATTAACATATTTTTAGTCGCGTTATTGTTTGATTTATGAGTGGAAATTGGTCATATTTGTTTATATTTGTTACTTAATCGTGGAAAAGTGTTTATACATGCAAATATAGCCAAAAGCAGGTAAAAATGATTAAAAGATGAAGAATTGAAGTGGACATGCATTTTTGGAGAGTTTCGAGAGGATCAAGGAAGAAAGAAACGTTGCATGAACAAAAGGATTTGATAAAGACAAGTTTACTACAAGAAATTATCAAGGAAATATCAAGTTCTAATGGACAAAGTCATGCCATGAAGAAAAATATTGCATGCAACGTAAAACAACGAAGAAAAGACATGAAAACATGTTCAGACGAAATCCAACCGATCAGTTGCAGCCGGCAACCGGATTGGCTGGAAAAGTGCCAGAATGACCATCCGATCGGATGGCGAGAAACCGATCGGTTGGTGGTGACTGAAGTTACAATTTTTGCATTAATTGGCGAATTTAATCCCCATAATCATTTGTGACTGATCATTTCTGCTTATTTACTGAGAAGGGACGTTTTTACTTGAAGCATAAGTGTCATTAAGCTATATAATGAGCACTTAGGACCTAGAGATACTTGTACCACCATTATCTAACTTAGTATTACACCAAATCTTGTTAGCTTATCTTATATTGCCTGAAAGTTTACTAAGTGTTGTAAAAACGTCCGGAACGTGTTGAGTTAAAGTCTCAAGCATTGGTTCGAGTGTGGAGTTGTTTACTTACATTGGTGACCAATTGGAGGAGTGTGGTTGCTATAGTTCCACAAGTTTTCTCATTGTAATTTTCAAGACTAGGTACACCTTGATACTTATAATGAACAATTGTTACTTTAAGTTTTATAAAAGTTTTCTTATTTACTTGTGTTTTTAATATGATTGCTATGGAGTAATTTGTGATATACTTGTGTATATGATGTGATTGGTCATTGGAGTATTATCTTATGAAAAAGGTGATGCATGAAAACATATCTATTTTTATGAGTTTGTTGATATAACATCTTTTCTTGCTTAATTTGTCGGTAAAAACAATTTCTTGAAAAATAGATCCGAAAGGATTTTCAACTTGTTTTTATTCCAAAATATTAATACACCAAATTAGTATTAAATAGGATGCTTGACAACCATCTTATTTACTTGTTAAAATAGATTTGAGACGATTTCATCACGAAAAAAGGACCGAAAGGATTAGTAGGAATTCATAAGAAGAGAATTGATTTTCTAAACAACCATGTGTTTATAGGATTGTCATACTAATTTGATATGTCCGAAAGGAGTCATTTAGGTGATAGAATTCTTAGTAGTAGTGAAAACGTGACATACATCATAGATTGTATAACTACTCATTTTTAGTTGCGTATCATAACAAGTTTGCACCAAACTTCGTACTCAAATTGTTACGATACTCCAAATTACCAATCAAGGAATTATACACAAGTATATGTTTAGTTTTTAATGAGTTTCTTTTAAATTAAGATTTTACATAAACTTGGATTGACAACCCTTATTTTACAAACGTTTTTCTAATTACTAAAACCACCAAATCCCTTGGGACGATCTCAACTTACCCACCTTTATTACACCGGACGAGTATACTTGCTCGTATATGCTAGATAATAATCGGATAATTCGTGTTTAAAAATTTTAAAACTTGTACTAACTAAACGCACATCAGAATTAATATTAGACTCTTTGTATTCCAAACTTAGTGTTAAATACATGTCAGGGTGGTTTTAATCCAAGTAACCATACACAGTATCACATACTCTCTTTTATCAATAGCAATCGAATGGCTGAAAACAACAACAATGCTCAGGCACAACAGATCATAGGTATGGAAACAAAATTTCATATTTCTAAAGTATAACTAACAATGATTAAGTATTTGTTTCATATTTTGATTTTCTCAATTAATACAGCTGCTGAAGAAGTTAACAATAATGCTGCTGCGTAAGAAACAATAGCTTCTATCTATGATTGGATGGTTGCAGAAGCAGCAGCCATAAAGAAGAGAAACAAGAAAAAAAGGCAAAAAAAGGTTGAAGAAAAGAGAATGAAAAAGTTGTTGAAGGATGTCAAAGAGTATAGGAAGTCGAAGAGAACAAAAACAAAAATTGGTGTTGTTGTTGATGAAGCTGGCGAGAAAGATGGAGAGGATCGAGAGTGTTATACATATGATGAGATGCACTTGGCATTCTCATCACAAGAAAAATAAATGTTTTTTTTTTATTTTTATTTTAAATGTAATATGAATCAAGTTTATAAATGTTAATGTGAGTAAATTAGTTTGTTTATTGTGACAATTTGAATCTTAATGTATTTATGTTTATTATTGTGTTGAAAATTTATAATTGCCTGTTGACAATGTTCCAAAATTACAACATAAAAACAATAAACAAATTTTATGTTTTTCATATTGTTAGTAAGTATATATTCATGAAAATTTTTACAGGAATCAAAGTCTATAAATACAAGTAAACAATAGCACTATTTAAGAGGTCAATGTAATCTTTATATATGATAATATAGTGTGCCAAATAAATAAACAATTCCATTTTATGCTTATCTTCAAACTATATAAATAAGCTCATGTATTAATCCTAAAAAAATGAGAATATGTAAAATATTTAGAATTATAACTTGAAAAATGTAAAACCATTAGAATTATAACGTGATATACAACATATAAGTTCCCAAATTATGTTTAAAGATAAGTGTAATCTTTATCTATAATAAAATAATATCAAATAAATTATTTATTCCATATTTTGCTCACCTTTAGACACTATAAATAAATTTATCTATCAACACATTGAACTTATAACTTCAATCATTGATAACAGTAGATAAATTCAATGGCAAAAAAACAATCAAACAAGGTACATAATATTTAAGCATGCTTGACATGGTTACGTTTCTAAAGTCGTTGTTGTTTGTAAATCAGTATTATAGATATTTTATGGTTTATTTTAATTTTTGTGATCTCATTTGTTAATACAAATCTTATTTGGTTCATTTACAATATAACGCAAGTAAATATATATGGCTCCTTTGGTTGGTTTTATTTGATTCAATTGCTTTGAGTGGCCTATGTATGTTCAATGATCTAATGTTATTATTATGTAATAATGGTTATAAACATAGTTGATGTTAATCATGTCACTGAATTTTAAGGTCCTGAAACGAAGAACAAAGGATGGCACTCCATCTACTTCCAATGATGCGATGAATAAAAATATCCCAATCATTATTATTTCTGACGATGAAGAGGTACAACAATCTGTTAAACTTTTTATAATATGACGTGTAAGCATAACAAACTAGCTGAAAAAACTATGACATCGTTTCAGTCTACAGATATTGTTTCAATGAAAAAAGATACACCCATTGTTGTCATATCAGACAGTGAAGAGGTAAAATTAACATGATATATTTGTTTTTTTAATGTATATTTACTAAACAATGGTTTAAAATTTATTTTGTCGTTACACCCTAAACAAGTTGCAAGCAAACGTCGAAGATTGATAAAAAAAAATTCTATAAACAAAAAAGACTCTAATTGTATTTCACGTGATGATGAAAACACAAATGGATTATCCAATCAAAAACCAGGAGCTTATAAGAAAAAGCGCGATGATACATCGATATGCCTTTAAATTTTGGCATCACATTATTTTCTAGCATAAGCAACGTATCATCTCAAATAACATGTTAAATTTTTAATACTGATTCTCAGCTGTGTGATGATGAAGCATCGATCCATTTTAAACGATCGAATATATCACATAGCATGACCGGATATAAACACTATAAATTTATGCTACTGGATGAAGATACAGATGAGGATACGGATGAAAACAAAACAATGTTTGAAGACGATTATGATGGTGTATGGGTTAACATAAATGATCTAGAAGAACCGTGGTATCCTTTGGTCGAATATAAACCTAAATATCCCATATTTGATGAAGTAGAAGACTCCACAACTGGTTGGTTATATATATATATATATATATATATATATATATATATATATATATATATATATATATATATATATATATATATATATATATATACATACACACACACACACTAGCAGTGTCCCCGCGCGATGCAGCTGCGGGCACCCTGTAATTTAATTTTTTCGGCCAATAATTTTTTTTATTTGTACGTTAATTAGTTTTTTATGGCAAAAGTTTGATTAAATTTTGCTTAGTTTGTATTATTTTATTTATTATTTATTTTATTTTATTTTTGTTTAGTAGTTTGCTTGGTTTGTACAATATGTGAACATATTTTATTTTATTATGTTCTTTTGACAATGAATTTACGGATATCAAAAATTTCATTTAGCTCGTGTCCGTTCGGGCTCGAGCCCGTTTGACCCTTGCCTGTTCGGGCTCGAGCCCATTTGGCCCATTGCCCGTTTGTGCTTGAATATTTGTATAATATGCTTTATTATTTGTATTAGTGACATTTAATGCAGGAATTGTGTTTAAGTTGGTTGTACAATATGCTTGATTATTTGTATTTCTTATGTAAGGGGTGTTTAATAATTGTATTAATTGTATTTATTGACCAGTTAATTAATTGTATTTAATGTACATAATAATTTATTTATTGTATTTAATGTTTGTATTAATTGTATGTTAGAATTAAATATGAGGGGAATTTCTATAAGTAGCATTGGTTGTTGTACTTATAGCTTTAGAAGTTGTATTGCTTAATTTTAAGTATTTCTATTAATAGTAGGCCTTCCTCCATTATAAGATATATATATATATATATATATATATATATATATATATATATATATATATATATATATATATATATATATATATATATATATATATATATATATATATATATATATATATATAGAATCTGGATCGATTGAGAAGGTTTTTATTTTGAGAAGATTGAGAAGGTTTTCAAAAACGATAGATTTTTAACTTTGATTCATGTTTTTCAAGCATAAAACTCTTTTTAATGTGATTAAAATTCAAAATGTGTAAAAAAATTTTTGAATCAATGTTAAAAATCTCTCGATTTTGCCATATATGTAGAATACTGAATCATCTGTGCAAATTTAATGAATCATCATCATAACTCGATTTTAACAATGATTTGTGAATCAAATTTGTAATTTATAGATTCGATTCACCATAAAATGATGTTTACTTGTGAATCAAATCAAAAACATGAATCAGTTTGTTGAAACGAAGATTTCTCAATCTTCTCAAAATAAAAACTTTCTCAATGGAACCGGATCATATATATATATATATATATATATATATATATATATATATATATATATATATATATATATATATATATATATATATATATTATGTGCATAGATGATTATGGATACACATACACTGATGAAGATGATGAGTATGTGATGAGACGAAAAGTGTACCGCTTTTGTGGGGTCATTTATGGCCAAAGTCAAGATTATTTGATCAAATATTGCCCTAAATCGTTCCTTTTGTCATTTTAGGTACTTTTGAGAGGAAATTTGCAAAAGGAAGCATTTTGGAAGTTTTTGGAGCGAAAGAGTGAAGAAAACGACAGTCTCAAAATCATGCTCAAAATCAAGACTTGACAAAGAGGTGGATAAATCAAATTACACGTGACCCGCCAGAGAGGTTTTTGAAGATTTGTACATGACGGCGTCACCAAGGCCATCAAGAGTAAATTGCAAATGACGGCCAATACCAAGTTTGTACATGAGGACGTCAGAAGTGGATCTAGGCAATACGAGTATTATTTTGGTGGCGAGTTGACGGCGTCAGACCCTACTCTTGACGCAGTCAGATTTTAAAATCTATATATACTTTTCTAGTTTTCATTCATTGTGTGCAACTTTGAAGGGAGAAAACCCTAGATGAATTTTACTGCAATTTTGAGGGTTTCAATCCCTTGTTTCATCCATGCTTAATTGAAGATAAGTCTTTCAAAAAATCATTCAATATGTCGATGTGTTATTTGATTATATCTTATGCTTGTCTTCTCTTTAACATGCTAGGCTAGGTTTTCTTTGTGTTTGCTTAGATGTAATGAAACTTAGATATTGATTATTGGTTGGTTGTTTGTTTATAATTGTTTTGGATGAATGAATTCGATATTAGGCTTAAGAAAACAGGCTGACTTCCAATTGGTAACTTGCTTGAACGTCTTATGAAACATGATTGGAGGTGTACTACGATATATTGGTTATATTTAATGCATAGGTAACTACTAATGAGGCCATGTTAGGATCTAGTAGTCGGCTCGTCATAGGAAGAGGTAGAAGTTTATAAATTTAGGGAAGATCGTACACGGCCCTACGAATGGTATTAAGGAATATAACACGTCATCCATGCAATTTTAACAAACTAATCAACTGGTAAAATATAGCTAGGGAGTAGTGAAATCTAAGTAAACACATTTTCTCTCTTTATTGTTTTCGCCACAATTAGTTTAAGTTTATTTTATTTTATTTTGATTGAATATGTAGTTATTTGGGTTAGTTGACTAGCAACTAATTCCGCCCACTCCTTCAAAACCCTAGATTTTCACTTGCTTTCCATAAAATATAAAAATACAAAAAGAATCATCTCTCGTCTCTAGACCTAGTTTAATTGAGTTTTAACCCTAGCGAACACTATTCTTTGAGTTGAACGATCAATCCCCCGGTTCTTGCTACTATACTATACTAAAACGGTCAGGTACACCGCCTGGTGGGGATTGCAAGCTTCTCAAGATCCCTTGAGAGGTAAAACCTTTTGCGAGGGCACGATTCCACGCATCAGTATGCCAGGGGATTCTTACACAATCATAACATAGGTGACGATGACGTGCGGGATCAAATGGTTGATATTAATGATAAAGTCAACGTTAAAGATACTTGTGTTAACTATATCGATGAGGAAGCTTGGGAAGTCGATTATGATGCGTATACTAAAAGTTCTGCATCAGAATCTGATGATTTAGCGAGCTTTATTAATGACGGATCTACTGATTATGAATCAACAGAGAACAGCCGTGGTGACAACGATTTTTGTATAACTTACAATATTTGTTTTTTATATAAGAACATCTATCTTTATTTATGTTTGAATAATATGAAGCTTTAGATTTTCATGAATTTTTATTATATTTATGTTAAAAAGTCGCGTTAACTGATAAGTAAACCATGTGAAACGATTTGGATTATGTTTCCATATTATATAAATTTGATTTTGTTATTGGCGATGTTGCACATATTATATGAAATTTAACAAATTCGGGTTTTAACATTACGTATTGTAAAATATGATTGTACCTTGACTCCAGTATTGTTTGTTGTAAAGTTACACCAGTGTTTACTAACCACCAAATATGTCGTTAAGACATTTGCCCGGGGAAATATTATGCTTTTACGTATTAATTCTCATTGTGTAATCATGTCCAGTAAGCTAGGTTTGACATATCTATGCATATGGATATTGTTTAAAAAATTCAATAATTATAATTCAGAGATACCTTTAATCTTAAAATCTAAAATAAATATAAAACTAATGCTAATGATAATATTTGATTAACATGGCAGATTAAACAAAATTTTGAGATAACATTATAAGTATAAATCCATTGACGAAACAAAAAAATAAGTGTTGACATAAATAATGTCTTAAAACATTGTTAGCATATTAACAATGTCTATGTTTTGATAATTACAAAGCATAAACTCATTAATCTAAAACTTATGACGTAAACAAGTTTTTAGTGCTTAATATTTGTCTTTGCTTCCATATCACTTAAGGTATGAATAAACAAAGGGTTTGTTGCATTTCATGATCAAAGGAAATTTCTCTAATCACTAGAATTTTTATAAAATGTATTAAACATCTTATATCTTTTACAAAATTACTTTTGGAATTAAAAGAATATGTTTAATTCATTATAAATATATGATTTCAAAATTCCAACCAAAAATGGCAAATCTTATCCAGAAAAATATTCTCCACTAAAAGACAAGAAAAACCAACGTTCTGAAGGGGCGGCCCCCTTAATTTCTTAGGCGGCCCCCTTAATCATTAAGGGGAAAAGATTAATTAAGGGGACCGGCCATGCTCCAGAACAGTATTTTTCTCCCCTATAAATACTGGTTCATCCCTCAGAATTTTCTCACCTTTTGCATTTCTAAACTTTCGGATCTATATCCATATCTCTATTCTCTTATCCTTTGATCATAAGTGTATAATTCTTTGTTTCAAAGTGATTCAAACTTCATCCTCTCAAGTGCAAGAGAAGAATACTTCTATCCCCCAAGACAAGAAGTATTACAACTTGTTGTGATCTCCACATCCAGGTTGTTGGTACATCGTCAAGATTATTTACATTTTTCTTTGTGAAGATTGTTGTGAATATTTGATTGTAGATAGTTGTGCTAGATATATAGATTGTGTGATTTGTTAGTAGCTTGGTGTGAAGAAGAAATGTTAGGAATTATATTGGTGTGAAGAAGATAGGTGTGGAGTAGTTATTTGTGAAGTAGATTGATTTGAAGAAGTTGTGACTTAGGTGTGAAGAAGTTGTGGTGTGAAAATTGGTGTGTATGGTTTTCTCCGCCATAAGGGAGCTTGTTGATATAGTGAAGAAAACTCTCGAGTTAGGTGCTCGGGGAGTGAAGTAGGGCAAGGAAGGTGTCCTTGTAGCCGAACCACTATAAATTTCTTGTCTCGCGGTTCGATCTTTCCATCTCTTACTTATTTCATTACTTATCATTGTTATATATTACTTATTGATAGTTGTCTATATTGTGCAAGACTTGAGATCACATATTATCGAATCTAAGTTTTTAAAAACTAAGAAAACACTAAAACTATCTTTTACAACGAATTAAAAAGACATAAACTATTCAACCCCCCTTCTAGTTTTCCACAATTGGTATCAAGAGCCACGTCTAGCAAGAATTTTTAAAATATATTGTATTTTAAAACTTGTAACGATCTATGGAATCTGAAAAATATTTAGAAGGGCAATCTATGCGAAGATCACCACTATTTGAAAGTGATGGATTTTTATATTGGAAAAATAGATTCGAAACGTATGTGAAATCAAAAGATCTTGATCTTTGGCATATTATTACCTTTGGTGATTTTCCTCCTATTCAATATAATGTTGAAACTAAAATGAATGAAATTGTATCTTTCAAAGAACAAAATGATGATTTGAAAAAGAAATTATCAAAAAATAATGAGGCTAAAATGGTCATTTATAATGCGTTACCACGCAAAGAATATGAAAGAATTTTTATGTGTAAAACCGCCAAAGAAATTTGGGATTCTTTACTAATTACTCACCAAGGTAATAGCCAAGTCAAAGATAATAAAATAGATCTTCTTGTACAACAATATGAACAATTTACGATT
The DNA here is from genome assembly GCA_030686995.1 of Artemisia argyi. Taxonomy (NCBI): domain Eukaryota; kingdom Viridiplantae; phylum Streptophyta; class Magnoliopsida; order Asterales; family Asteraceae; genus Artemisia; species Artemisia argyi. Next base: position 87,657,371 of record CM060690.1, read on the forward strand.
CCGGAAGAGGAATCAATTGATAATGCTTTTGCTAAGTTTAACACTATTATCCCAAGTTTAAAAGCACTTGATGAGACATTTTCTAGTAAAAATTGTGTTAGGAAATTTCTTAGGGCATTGCATCCAAAATGGCGAGCTAAGGTCACGACAATTGAAGAATCAAAGAACTTGATGACGTTATCACTAGATGAACTAATTGGCAACTTGAAGGTTCATGAAGAAATCATAAGAAGAGATTCGGAAACGGTCAAAGTCAAGAGAGAACAAACCAAATCCATTGCTCTAAAAGCCAAAAAGGAACCTAGTGATGATGATGATTCAAGTGACGAAAGTGAAGACGAAAAATATGCAATGGCCGTAAGAGAATTCAAGAAGTTCTTCAAGAGACGAGGAAGATTCACTAGATTATCACGAGACGAAAGAAAAGCATTTCAAAGAAATAAAAGTGACAACTACGGGAAAAGAAAGTGCTTTAGATGTGGAAGTCCAAATCATCTCATTGGCGAATGTCTAAAGCCACCGGGTTATAAAAATCAAGGCGCCTTTGTTAGTGGAACATGGAGTGATAGTGACAAAGAAGAAGTTGAAAAGCCAAGAGATGAAAAGTGTTTCATGGCAAAAGAAACCGACGAAATATGTTTAGGAATTGACTTGGAACCTGACGAATGGATCAAAGATAGCGGATGTTAGAGGCACATGACGGGGAACCGCAAGCTATTCTCTACATACAAGGCATACAATGGAGGTAACGTTATTTTTGGTAGTGACTTACGTGGAAAAATCATTGGCAAAGGTACGATTTCTCAAGACTCTCTTACTATTGAAAATGTAGAGCATGTAGATAATTTAACATATAACTTGCGTAGTGTAGGACAAATATGTGATAATAAATGTAGAGTCACATTTACCGAAGAGGATAGCGAAATAGTTAAGAATGGAAAAATTATAGGTAGAGGAATTAGGAAAGGTGGCATATATGTTATGAAACTAGGAAATAAGCCTGAGGATAGGATATGCCTAACGACCCTAGATGAAAACTCTACATTGTGGCATAGGAGATTAGGACATGCTAACATGCAACAAATACAATCTTTGGCCTCTAAGGAATTAGTTAGAAATTTGCCTAATCTAAAATATGACAAGCATTTTTGTGATGCATGTAAAATTGGAAAACAAGCTCATGCTAATCACAAAGCTAAGAATATAGTATCCACTACTAGGTGCCTAGAATTATTACATATGGATCTTTTCGGTCCATCCACTGTGCGGAGCTATGGAAGAAACAAATATACCTTAGTAATAGTAGATGACTACTCGCGATACACGTGGACTAGGTTTTTAAGTGACAAAACCCAAGCCTTTGAAAAATTCGAAATATTTAGTAAAATGATTCAAAATAAATTAGGATGCTCAATAGTTGCCATTAGGACGTACCATGGTAGGGAATTTGATAACGAAGTACAATTCAAAAAAATTTGTGAGTTAAATGGAATATCTCACAATTTCTCCGCTCCTAGTACTCCTCAATCAAATGGCATAGAAAAAAGAAAAAATAGGTCACTACAAGAAATGAGTAGAACTATGTTAAATGAACAATCCATCCCACAAAAATTTTGGTGTCACGCCATAGATACATCAACTTATATTTTAAATAGGGTATCAATTAGGAGAATTCTAGGAAAAACTCCTTATGAGTTATTAAGAGGTAGAAAACCAAACTTAAGCTACTTTAGGGTATTTGGAAGTAAATGTTATATTCTAAACACTAAGGATTACCTCACTAAGTTTGATCCAAAATCATATGAAGGAATATTTTTAGGATACTTACAAAATAGCAAAGCATATATAATACTTAACAAACACTCCATGAAAGTAGAGGAATCACTAAATGTAACATTTGATGAAACACCAACTCCTCATAAAACATTACCTTTAGAAGATGATGATTTAGTCGAAGATGAAGCTGTTGAGGTTAGTAAAACAAAACCCATAGGAAATGATAATGAAGACATTCACTAAGAAAATAACGAAACTGTTAATATTAAAGAATCTAGATCACATCCATTAGATAATATAATAGGACATCTTAACCAAAGAACCCTTAGGTCACAAGCCCAAGATAAAAACAATTTCTTTTGTTTCCTCTCAGCAATAGAACCTAAGAATATTAACGAGGCTTTAAAAGATGAAAGTTGGGTTATAGCTGTGCAAGAAGAATTAAATCAATTTAAAGCAAATGATGTTTGGAAATTAGTCCCAAATCCAAAGAATATGACCATCATAGGAACCAAATGGGTATATAGGAATAAGTTAGATGAGAATGGAATAGTTACTAGGAATAAAGCTAGGTTAGTTGCCCAAGGTTATAATCAACAAGAAGGAATTGATTCTGACGAAACTTATGCCCCCGTAGCTAGACTAGAATCGATTAGGATATTACTTGCCTATGCTTGCGCCCAAGATTTTAAGTTATTCCAAATGGACATGAAAAGTGCATTCCTTAACTGTTTTATCAATGAGGAGGTATATGTGGCACAACCTCCAGGATTCATTGACTTCGCAAAACCTGATTATGTTTATAAGTTAAAGAAAGCTTTGTATGGACTCAAACAAGCTCCCAAAGCTTGGCATGATCGATTAAAAGCTTTTCTTATTAAACATGATTATTCTATGAGAATGGTAGATAACACTCTTTTCATTAAAAGGAAAGACCCAAATCTCATCATTGTCCAAATATATGTTGATGACATTATATTTGGATCGACTTGTCAAGACATGTGTGATGAATTTGCGAAAATCATGCATGATGAGTTTGAGATGAGTATGGTGGGTGAACTTAACTTCTTCCTAGGATTACAAATAAAACAATTAGAAGATGGAATATTTTAACCAATCTAAGTACATTAAGGAAATGCTTAAGAAATTTGGCCTAGAAGACTCAAAACCCATGAAAACTCCCATGTCTACGGAAGTAAAGCTCACAAAGGACGATGAAGGTGAGTCCGTAGATAACACCAAGTATAGAGGAATGATAGGTAGTTTACTATACTTGACGGCAAGTAGACCCGATATCATGTTTAGTGTCTGCCTTTGTGCCCGTTTTCAAGAGGATCCCAAAACCTCTCACCTAGAAGCGGTTAAGCGTATCTTCCGATACGTTAAAGGCACTATACACTTAGGATTATGGTATCCTAAGGGATCCAGCATAGAAACCATCATCTATGTAGATTCGGATCATGCGGGAGACTACGTAGATAGAAAGAGCACTAGCGGTATTTACACGTTTATGGGATGTTGTCTAACATCTTGGTTTTCGTAGAAGCAAACCGCTCTTGCTATTTCTACAACCGAAGCCGAATATGTAAGCGCTGGAAAGGCATGTCAACAAGCACTATGGATGAAACAAGCTCTCGTAGACTATGGCATTAGGTTAGAAAATGTGCCCATTATGTGCAATAACAAAGGTGCGATAGATTTAAGTAAAAATCCGGTGCAACACTCTAGAACTAAACACATAGAAATACGCCACCATTTTCTTAGGGATAATGTACAAAAAGGAAATATATCTATAGAAAAGGTTGCATCGGAAGAAAACATTGCGGATATATTCACAAAACCCCTTAAGCGTGAATTATTCAACCACTTGCGTTTAGGATTAGGAATGATGGAACAAGTTGACAAAATTATATTGAATTAATACAAATTTATACTTGCATAAAATTTATTTTTCTTCCATTTCATCTTTTCTGAGTCTAGGAATCTATTTCATACAAAACTAAAGATTGGGAAGATTTATTTTCTTTGCTTAAACTCCTTTGTAAAACCCAATCAATTTTCTTTAAAAATTATTCTCACATCTAGGAATCATATAAAGATCATTTTCCTTGCATTGTTGACTAATCCTAAACACATTGTTTTTCAAAATCATGCATAAACTTTCACATAAATTGTCAAGGTATATAATCTAATATATGTCTTTGACATTCATGATCGATCAAAAATTGAATCAAGGAGATCATTTGGATTGTTTCTTAGGATCGTTATTTCTTTTTGCATTTAGGAGTCGAAACAATCACAACTCCACATTTGTTGCATATAGACACACACTAGGACAAATTCACTAATAATGTTGTCATCTTGATCCATCACTAGTTTTTCACTCACTAATTGCCTTTGCCTTTAATCTAAGATAGGTGCCTTAGGAAGTTTAAGTGATCTTGCCCTTACTTACCTCCTCTTGCTTATTATGTGTTGATTATTTGCTCTTTTGCCTATGTGTTCTTGCATGCATGCTATATCTTGATTATATTAGATTCTATATTGCCTAAAGGAATTGAACTTGCCTGAATTCTAATCCAAACACACAACTTTTCTGCAAATTTTCTGCCAAAAACCCAATTCTGGCAACCTGGAAATCACCAGATGGGCGGCCCCCTTAATTTTGTAAGGCGGCCCCCTTAATCATTAAGGGGACCGCCCCCTAATTAAGGGGACCGGCCATCTGATGGTCGGGTTTATAGAATCTTTTCTGCTTTTTAGCCCATTTCAACCTACATGTCCCAATTTTCACCAACACATTTTGTCCTAATCTCCCAAAAAAACTTTATCCATCCATAAACACACAAATCTTACACTATAAATACCCCCAATCCTCAAAACTCTTCACTCATCCCTTCATGGCTTCTCCAAACAAACCAAAACCAAAAGCCCCAAGGCTTGCAAGAATGACAGAAAAACCCATTTGGCGAAGAAAAAGCCCTCGAAACAAATCCATCATAACAAATGAAGTTGGAAGTCACTCAACACCACCAACCACTTACTTCCCAAACTTTCCACCAAATTCACAAGGACATTCATTTGATCCTCTTTACAAACCATACAACGTTGGCCAAACATCTTCCTTCATGCCAAACCACTCACCTCATCCTCCAATCACTTGTAATGATCCATACAAGTTTGATCAACCATCCCACTAAAACTCCAACTACACAAACCCAATTCATCCATATCAACACAATGACTTTCTCCGCATTACCAGGAAAAGCAAAAGTTCCGTGATGAAATATCACAAATCCATGATCTTTGAAACTCAATGCCATGCATCTTGCACAACGCAACAAAGGGCAACCTCTATCATCATCCTACAACAATTGCCTTCCTCACTCTCTCAACTTGGATCAAGTTACAAACCACACTCACTATTGCCCTTGTTGCATCTTTCTTCAAAAACAATTCCTTTACTTGAGTGAAGATATTTCTTGGATTGAATATCTCCTCACTCGACCTCATCCCATTCCACCCTTAACACGATACAATATCGTAAGGGCCACCTCTTCCGCTCCATACTCCACTCCATATCCTTCTCCATCTAACAACTAAGCTTCATGCTTATGTTAACCTTCAAGCAAATAAAACAATCAACCATGAGTTGCAAGCAAGTCCAAGTGCTCTTTTAGGCAATATAGGACTACATCTTTTCTTTTGTTTTATTATGATTAATATGTCTTAAGCATATTAAATGTTGTAATGTTTTCTATGATGCTTGAATGAATCTATTTTTATAATTATTGCATTGCATGTATATGTACTTGTTCTCTTCTAATATTTTGTGTAGCCAAGATTTCCATAGCTCATTCCCTTGGTGCTCTCAAATGAGGGGGAGCATACATCAAGGGGGAGCATTAATCTTTTTGATTTTACAAAAAGGGGGAGAAGAGAATGTTAAACTCTAAATTCTTGTCTAAAAATTATTTTTTAGACCTAATGAGTTTAAGGTTTTGTAATCATCAAAAAGGGGGAGATTGTTGACATAAATAATGTCTTAAAACATTGTTAGCATATTAACAATGTCTCTATGTTTTGATAATTACAAAGCATAAACTCATTAATCTAAAACTTATGACGTAAACAAGTTTTTAGTGCTTAATATTTGTCTTTGCTTCCATATCACTTAAGGTATGAATAAACAAAGGGTTTATTACATTTCATGATCAAAGGAAATTTCTCTAATCACTAGAATTTTTAAAATATGTATGAAACATCTTATATCTTTTACAAAATTACTTTTTGAATTAAAAGAATATGTTTAATTCGTTATAAATATATGATTTCAAATTTCCAACCAAAAATGGCAAATTTTATCTAGAAAAATATTCCCCACTAAAAGACAAGAAAAACCAATGTTCTGAAGGGGCGACCCCCTTAATTTCTTAGGCGGCCCCCTTAATCATTAAGGGGACCGGCCATTAATTAAGGGGACTGGCCACGCTCCAGAACAATATTTTTCTCCCCAATAAATATTGGTTCATCCCTCAGAATTTTCTCACCTTTTGCACTTCTAAACTTTCTGAACTAGATCCATATCTCTATTCTCTTATCCTTTGATCATAAGTGTATAATTCTTTGTTTCAAAGTGATTCAAACTTCATCCTCTCAAGTGCAAGAGAAGAATACTTCTATCCCCCAAGACAAGAAGTATTACAACTTGTTGTGATCTCTACATCCAAGTTGTTGGTACATCATCAAGATTATTTACATTATTCTTTGTGAAGATTGTTGTGAATATTTGATTGTAGATAGTGGTGCTAAATATATAGATTGTGTGATTAGTTAGTAGCTTGGTGTGAAGAAGAAAAGTTAGGAATTATATTGGTGTGAAGAATATAGGTGTGGAGTAGTTAGTTGTGAAGTAGATTGATTTGAAGAAGTTGTGACTTAGGTGTGAAGAAGTTGTGGTGTGAAAATTGGTGTGTAAATCGGTATGTAAATTGGTGTGTAAGGTTTTCTCCGCCATAAGGGAGCTTGTTGATATAGTGAAGAAAACTCTCGAGTTAGGTGCTCGGGGAGTGGAGTAGGGCAAGGAAGGTGTCCTTGTAGCCGAACCACTATAAATCTCTTGTCTCGCGGTTCGATCTTTCCATCTCTTACTTATTTCATTACTTATCATTCTTATATATTACTTATTGATAGTTGTTTATATTGTGCAAGACTTGAGATCACATATTATCGAATCTAAGTTTTTAAAAAATAAGAAAACACTAAAACTATCTTTTACAACAAATTAAAAAGACGTAAAACTATTCAACCCCCCTTCTAGTTTTCCAGAATAAGTATTACATATAATAATCCATTTGTTTTTTAACATCGTTTGTCTTCTCTTGGTACCTGGATATTTTTTCCCTTCGTTGATGAATTGCCTCTCTACATTCCAATATTGTCTCCTCATCCTTAATGATCTCTACTTCCATCACTGATATCAACCTCTTATACTGACTAATGTACCTTTCTGGTAGAAAATGCCTCACAGTGCCCTGGTCTCTTAAGTCCGTCTGATAATAAAATGTCCTTCAAATTTAATCAAAGATAATTTTAGCTGGCCATCTGTTTTGCTATTATTATTAACAAAAGTCAAGGACAAACTTTAACAAATGTAGGTTTGTTTTTACAACGACCAGTATTTTCGCATGAGCAAATATTTGTAGAAATTTCACGAGTCAAAAGCAAGAAAGGATTGAAGGTTTTATGTTGTGGTGAAGATGGAACAAAGAGGCCTTACTCAGAATATAATAGATCAAAAAAAGACTTTTATGTTTTAGCGTGTTTGAAGGAAATATGTATATCAATTTTTTTTAATGTATAAACAAATATAAATAAACAAATAATATGATTAACATTCTTATTAATATTATGTTTTTTAAATGAAAATACAAAAAAATTAAATAAAATAAAAAAAGGTCAAATTCATTCATAAGTTGGACTCTTTTAAGTATAACATGCAAACCAAAATCGATCACATTCAAGTCAATCAATCATCTAGCGACTCTCAAAGTCTTTTCCTTCCAAAAATTGAAGAACCAAATCACGATCATACAAAAACCCAAAGGTAATCTCAGGCGTTGATTTGTTATCATTATGTATATATTACCATTCCAATATCTTTACCAACTTTTAGTTTTGCTTACTTTGAATTAGGCAAAAGTTCCTCTGTTGTTAGCCAACAATTATAATCATGTTTAGGTGTTCTATGATATAGACGATAATAATATGCGAATGACCCATGACAATAACTACCCTCCCCCCATTATTTGTGATTTGGCTTACCTGATTTTAAACCAATGTTTTTGACAAGGTGTTGTGATTATAGGGTATTCGAACCAGTTGTTTGATGGTGCAATTCAACTTGCTTAAACTAACATGTTCCATGATAGCGTTTATAGTTTGAGGATCATTAAGAAAAGCAAGAACTTAATTATTGAGACTGCAACATATTGTCCGATTTATGATATTATTTTCTTTAGAGCATGAAAAAATAACCCATAGTTTTAAATAATATCCGCTTTGACAACTCTATTGATGTCATGTTAATTTTACATGAAATAAACCTTCTGACAACATCTTGGATGTTAAAATGTTATTGCTTCAAAACAGCTCGTGATACAAGTTAGTAAGAGAAATTTGAAAATGTTTAAATACACCTGCTCTGTTTCAGCGGTCTTGATTAGCAATTACACATGTTCTTAACATAGTTAACTCTAAAAAAATTATACCATTAATTAGTTAAACATACATTCAGGTTAATGAATTGGTTATAGTCTTGTTTAAGTTTCATATGGCAATGTCTAAGTTATGTTATCGTAAATTTATAAAGAACTATTTTATTCATATTCAATGAAAATATTTACAAAATAAAGATTTTAAACATCGTTACATTCTTAACAAATTTCAAACAGGATGGCGCAACAATTCCTTTTTCAGTATATGAGAGACAAAGAAGAAACTGAGCAGGTAAGAATTATGTTAACATACATATGTTGCATACAATTTTATCAAAACATATACCATATTTAAAAAAAAATTGGAAACTGAGGTATGCATTACAAATTTCAAAACAGATTCTGCTAGACGTTTTTACAGACTACTTCAAGGAATAGAGCGATATGCTTTATCTGAATGGTACCGACAGGTACCGTTATAAAACAAAGCTTCAAAACAAAAACAACAAATGGGTGCTTTGTGACAGTGAGTGGTTTGCATTTGTCGCATCAAATGTCTCCAAGCGCCGCAACTGTGCATTTTGTGAGGATAGGAAAGGATGACTACTATGTTACGGTCTACGACAATACTGGGTCAGAGTGCGGTTGATATAATAGGCGTACAATAGGACCAAGAAAGACCTAGTGTTTAGCTACTTATGCTCCGGGAATCACGGTAAACAACAATTTAAGTCGTAATTAAAACCTCCATAACATCTATTCTATCATTAATATCAAGAAGGAAAAAATTTAGTTGCAAAAAAAAAAATTAACCATTTTATTACATTGACAAATATCATTATCTAACCCTATCTGTGCAGTTGCTATCCGGGGATTTCGTACAAGATATTTGGCAAAACAACTATACACTCATCTACGCAGGATTGGTATTCACAGTTCGCCTAAAAAGGGTTAAACAATGGGAAGACAAGGTCATCAGGATGAATGGCTTGACGGGTTATGGATGGGACGATTTTGTTGTTACAGCAGGGATACAGTGGGGCCAGCAGCTTGTGCTTACAAATATGGAAAGGTTATACATATTTGTACATGGTACCACCACAGTTCTCATGTTGATGAACATAGAGTGGTCTACACTAGGTTCAAACTAGATGTTGGGTATCACTATCCATTGTTAAGATATTCATCCTAAATGTGCCAGCCAAATCATTACATTTACATAATTATCGTTTAGTGCTTATCCTTCAATGTGTTCCAATTAACAGATCATTGAATCGGATATATGGGATGACTTAAATATGGAGAAGTACAAAGAAGGACAGATTGCCCACATGAAGTGGGTATACTCAGTCAAGCTGAAAGTCATTTCGGATAGGAACCCTTTCAAGATCAGGTCGTTAGTGATGTAGGGCAATTGGCATCAGTTTGGACTAGATTGTGGCTTTGAAGAAGATAAAATGATGGGCATCAAGTTGGTACGTTCCGAGCTGCAGAATCTAGGAGGTCACATCCATAAATCACCAATTTTTCATGTTTGTTAAAAATACATGATATCATATCACTTTAGAATGTCTATCTATCTTTTGAACTAATTTTCTGTATGATAACTATCTCTTTTGAACTTTCGAAAAAATATCCTAAATAGACGAGAGTCCTATTATGTTTACTGGTATTGCTATTTTCACAACCAACATTTGGAAATTATCATATATATGATACAAAAATGAGTGAGCTTATATTTTCAGTTTCAAATAAACCTATAAGCAAGATTGAGGATATTATTCGTGCAAGTAAGAGAGACTTATAGATTTAGATCAATGGTTACAAGTTCTTAAATAAGTGTTTACAACTTTCAGTGGAACTTTAACTATAACGTCTTTTAGTTGTTTGTTAGCTACAAGGGATTTTGAGTACATTAGTGCATTTGGCCAAACACTCTCTTAAGTTTCGTATTTACAGCTTATAAAAAAATAAAAAAATACAAAAAGGAAGAAAAGTGAACAAGTTTTTGTGAGCAAAATCTGACTTGTGTGTGCATTTACAGCTTATACAAACTGATCTTGAAGATTATCTATTCCTACATTTAAACTAATGATACAAGAAAAGAAACTTAATGACATACGTATCTCCGAAGCAACAATTCTTACATGAATATCTTACCAATTTCCATCATATTGATTCAGCCGGTTAGGCATAATGGAATTACATCAACAAACATCATTAGGAATGTGGTTGACAACAGACATGTTCATAAACATAAACACGGAAAGCCGTGCTAAACCTATATACATACTTAAGTTTTGTGACATAAAGCACAGTCACGGACACATCAATATCTGATACACACCATCACATCAAGTGTTCAGTTAAATATCCCAAAATACGTCATATCATAAATGTTAAAAGACTCATAATATTCAACATGCAAACCCACACATACTTCAGTAAAAGAGACTAACTACATATGGAAATTTCAACACATGTGAAACATGGGAATCATAACAGGATCTTCACCATAAAAAACAATAGCCTGTTCATCCTCAACATTCTTGATGAATTTAAACTGAAGCGTCTGATTTTATTTCAAACCCCAGTCTTTAGCAATTTGCCTCCAAGGAGCCTTAAAGTACACATGAGTTTTACGGCTTAGGTTCTCATGGTGCTTTGACCGATGAAGAACGATTCGGTATTGATAAGGCTTGTGGCGAATGTAAGCATGCTTATATCTAAACAGCTTGTGCTTCTTCACAAAATATTCAGGAATTTTCTGACAATATATATATATATATATATAAAGTAAACAGTGTCAGTTTCATACAAAATTTTTATATTTGTTGGGTTGATAATATAACAATCAAAACAAAAACTATATTACCAATCGTTTTTGTTCAAAGACATAGCAGTGCAACGGTTTGTAGAAAGTGTGGTCTTCGTCCATGTGGTACTTAACATACCCATTCCATTTGCAACTGTGCTCCATCCGATCATCTAATATAAACAAATCATTAAAAATCAATTAATACTAATGCCACAAAACTCCATACAAATAACATCAACAATATTCAAAATACTATCAGTGATTACCTTCATCACCAACATGTTTTGGCTGGTTGGGTGCTAGCACGACCCGTCTCACAACTTTGTTTGTTAATGACCGCCCATCCTTTCTAAAGATAATCATCTGAGCCTTGTTGTTAACTCGGTTTGTGAACACAAGCTTAACACCGGCGAACAGATCATAACGAGCAACAAGGTCTTCCCACCTGGGCCCATGTAAAATAGAGCAACCATCGGTTGGACATCAAAACATCACCTCCATATCTTCCCCATTCACTTTTAACAAGAAAACATCCCTTTGCACAGCCGAAATAAATGCCCCAGGAATCATCTACGATAATATATATACATATATTTGTTATCTAACGGACGACGATTCAACAATAAATGAAAAATGACATAATGATAAGAAAATTTAAATATCCTACACTTATAGGAGACTGAGTAGGATCATTGTCACAAACGACTAACTTCCCCTTAGGTTAGAAATACCTTACTAACTTAGCTTAGGCCCTCACTAGCACCCTAGGATTAGAAATGCCTTACTAACTTAACTTAGGCCCTTATTAGCTCACACTAGGATTAGAAATGCCTATAGGATTTTCCCGAGTTAAATTTTTGCTTTAATATATCATTATAACCTAACTAAGCCTCAGACAAGCTCATGTATCCACCTATGCCAACCACTACTATGTTTACTTGATGTAAACATCCCAGTATGTCAAGTCAAGGTAATAAACATATTTTCACTAAGAAAACTAGTACTATAATACCCTATACTTGCTAGAAAACCCTAAATGCACCTACGTGTTTCCAATTAGTTTTAAAACCCTAACTGCCTATCTGAACTTATATGCAAAGTGCTTAGGACTTAGATATAAGTTAAAATAGATACCTTAGGATATATTAGAACCCTTAGGATATAGTACAACCCCTAGAAACTTTGGTACAAGTCATATAAGCATAAAACCTTAATTAGGTCATAACTTCCCAAAACTAGGTCAAAACTAGGTTAAAACTTTACCATAAGCTACCATCACTTAGTATAAGCTACTAATAGTTACTAAACATCATTAGGACCTTAATTAAGATAATAAAACATAGATAAAACCCTAAACACTTATAAAACAAAACTAGATAAAAATTAGACTTAAACACCTAAACTATACTACTTAAGCACCTTAATATGAACAAGCAACCACCTTAGCACCTTAATATGAATAAGCTAGCATCCTAGCACCTCCAAGCACCCAAGCTAGGAGGTGCATCACCTCCTTGTCACTCCTTTCTTCCAACCGACTCCCACAGCTCATAACCACCACAACAGCCCTACCCAACCCCCTAGCTACAACCATAGCTCGTCCTTGTCACCTCCTAGCCTCACCATATCACCCCATAGCCATGCTTGCTCAGCCCCCCCCCCTGTACGACACCTAGACAGCCATTTCATCCTAAACCGTCATACGCAACCTATAAATATCCCTCCCCTCCTCTCATTCTTCTTCACACCTCTCCTTTCCCTCTCTACCTCCCATTTCATTAATACTAAGTAGTTAGAAGTTGTAGGAAACGAGTAGCAAGGCCTTGATTGGTTGTGTTGTGTTTTGAAGTCGTGCGAGCCAAAAGGAAACCCTAGAACCCCTAGAACCTTAGTTCAGCCCTCCCCCGAACCAGGTAACCTTTAATTTACATCTAGATAGTCTTAGAATAGTTTTAGATACTTAGTATATGCCTTAGATAGTTAGTAGATTGCCATGCATGCATGTTTGCCCTCGTAACCGTAGTTTTAGGTCGAATTACATGCTTACGTGTTTTATAGATTTCCTACTTGATATAATTTGCATTATGTGGCTTATTTGAACTTATATGAGTTAGATATAAGCTTCGAAACTAAATTGCCATGCTAGAATTAGAATTATATACATTTAGGACTAGTTTTGCAAAATATTACATGCATAGGGGTATATATTGTAAATTCCTGAAACTATAAAGTCTAGGGACTGTTTTTGATATTTTCTAGAAGATATTAGTGTAAGGACTAAATTTGCAATATATTAAACCTTAAAATAAACTAATAAAACAAATATAACACTAAAGGGACTAAAACTGCAAATAGTTTAAATTTAGGGGTTAATAGAATAAATAATAGAAATTAGTATAATCTAGGAACTATATGTGTTATTTCTTTAAAATATGATAGTTTAGGGACTAAATATGCATTAGTTAGAAAGTTATATGCCTATTTGTTATAAATTTATAAGTTTAGGGTAGAAAACGTAAATGTATATATATATATATATATATATATATATATATATATATATATAAAGGGTAAAAATGGACTATTTTCATAAAGTATAAAAACCTATTTAAGTTAGAAGCATAACATAATACTAGGGAGCTTCAAACGATTATTGTATATACTTCTGAGATATGATGGCCTGAACGGTGTTATGATTATAACTAAACCCTAATAACAATATAACTCATTAATAGGGAACTTTGTGTGAGGAGTATTAACTTCTGAATTATGATGGCCCGAACGGTATTATGTTGATCACATAATACAATAGTAGGGAGCATCATGTGAGGAGTCATATACTTCTGAATTACAATGGCCCGAACGGTGTTATGTTATATATAAAAACCTAAATAGTAATTGGTTAAGAAAACCTAGACTAAGACTTGACATACACACACCCGCACTACCCCAGGATACGTGAGTGAGTTGTCTAAATCCCTACTTTAATTAGCTAGAGACTCAGGTGAGTTTTCATAGCCTCACACCCTTTTAAATGCTTTCTAAATGTTTTACAAACCCTGTGAGGGGGATACATGCTTTAAAACCAAATACAAGTCTTTGCTCTGGTTATTGCACGAGTAAACTAATAGCCATCATTACATAATCAAAATTCATGAATCTAATCATTTGGGACATTTTACCCAAGCGAACGCGAATATAGTTGATAGATCTATTGGAGTTTGACAACTCCCGTTGATATTAACACCCCACTAGGTGGTACAAATAAGTACTATATTGGAACCCACTGAAGGTTTAACTTTGGAAAGTTATTCTTCCCATCCCCTCATGGTTTGGTCTGTAGACCCCATGACCCAGATTGTTAACATGTGGTTCATGAGCTTAGTGCAATATACCTTCTTTCTAATACTAACCCTTTTCCACACATAGAGTTTAAGCTGAACTCTGTGGAACTTGTAATTACACTTTTAACTTTTTAAACCTATGACTCTCACTCAACATACGTGTTGACTTTTAAGCATGTTATCTTAGGTAGTTAGGTACTATAGGAACCCTGGCACGGAGAACCACTGGGCATAAGGACGTCCAGAGTAGTTATTATTCATCAATTTTGTGTCATAAAACGTATCTTAGGGACCTCTCTTTTGGTAAAAGTATATCTTTTACTGTAAAAACTCTGATGAATAAATGAATGATAACAACCTTTTTCAAAAATGTCTCTTTTCGAGTCATTTTCTATTATCTTGTCTTTGTTTCCATGAGTAATACCCCAAACACTTTATCCGCTGCGATCAGTGAAAATGAGGGTGTTACAGATTGGCATCAGAGCCTTGGTTATAGAGAACAAAAGGATTTTCCTAAAACTATAACCACTTTTTCAAAAAGGTCCTCCGTGCCAGTAGAATCCCCAACTGCCTTTAGCTTAGAATCCCCAATTACCTTTAGGTTAGAATCCCCAACTGCCTTTAGTTTAGAATCCCCAACTGCCCTTAGGTTAGAATCTCTAACTTGCCTTTAGACTAACTTGCCTTTAGATTAGAACCCCCGAATTGACTTTAGGATTAGATATCTCGCTATTACCCTTAGGATAGAATCCCCACTATTAGAATTGCCTTTAAAATGCTTATTTAGATTAGAATTATTCTAAGATATTCCTTCTGGAATTACAGTTAGATATGTCATCCTTTAACAATCCTATCATCGTCTTGGATACCGATGAGACGAATACTTCATCTGATGGTTATGAGTATGCTCCGGCTACTCCTACTCACTCATCTACTGGTTCTAATTCTCTGGAAGAATTAGCCCAGGATATCTTAACTAACCTAGGATAAGAACTTTCCCCGAATGACCCCTATATGCAAGCATATAATGGGTATATGCAAGCATATGGTGGAAACATTCCTACTGTACCTACTATAACCCCTACCCCACCTAAACCCCACTATACTAGTCAAGATCGTTATGTTCCCGAAATAGATTCACCTCCCCTTAAGAAAATACGTTTTATACCACCATCACCTCCCCCTAGGTTCCATATAGATAGTAGTTCGTATAAAACACCTTTAGAAAGGCATGATGAACAAATAGATGAAATACTTAGTCATCTAGATAAACTTTCTTTAGAAAGAATGGAAGCAGTAGAAATTAGGATTAGGGAATTAGGAATACGTAAAAATAGGTTAGAAAATGAACTAGAGAAAACTCGTAATCAAGTCTTTAGGTTACAAACAAAATATGAAGGAGACTCTGACGAAGTAAGCACCGTATATGTTAGACTTTCCACCATCGAAATGATTATCAAGGATCTTAGGGATAATCATAGGTCTGACATAGACGAACTCTTGGAGGCCATTCAAGATCTCAAGAGTAACCTAGATCAAAAATAAGGTTATAGGTTTAAATAATATAGATAACTTAGTTAAACGGGTACTTGCTAGGTTTTTATTTAAAAAAAAAAAAAAAAAAAAAAAAAAAAAAAAAAAAAAAAAAAAAAAAGAATTCACAAAACTCGTATCCCTTATTAGGATTCCCCAATTGCTTTAGAACACACTAGATTGCCTTAGGAACTTAAAGACTAAAACGAATAGGAAAAATTAAAACAAGTAGACATCCTTAGGATTAGTAAAAACTTAGGATCCCTTAGAATCACTATGCCTTTAAACGGAGGGGGAAACTATTTTCGGTGAACCACAACGATTCTTGCTAGGAACTTGTTCTTTTTAAACCCATCCGGTATCAGAAAAGTGCTTTCAGCACTTAAAACATAAACTATAACAAAATTCTAAGCATATCTTACCTTTATAATGACACGTAAAAGAACTACTCCACTTGTCACTCCCACTACTCCCGCCATGAATCAGGAAGATATTCAGCGACTAGTGACTGATAGTGTTACTTCAGCACTAGGAGTTAGGGATGCAAACATGGCTAGAAACCCTGAAATCCCTGTAGTGAAGAAGAGTAACTACAAGGAATTTATAACCTTCCAGCCCTTGAATTTCAAGGGGACAAAAGGGGCCATAGGGTTAATTCATTGGTTTGACAGATGTGAATTGGTGTTTTCATGAAGTAATTGTACAGAGGATTGTAGGGTTAAGTTTGCAACAGGAACGCTTACTGAGGAAGCGTTATCTTGGTGGAATTCATATGCCCAACCAATAGGAATAGAAGAGGCATATAAGTTATCTTGGTTGAATTTAAGAAACTTATGATTAAGAAATACTGCCCTCGGACAGAAGTCTAGAAAATGGAGGATGAAATTTATAACTTGACTGTGAAGGGGAACGATGTTAAAACTTATATTAGGAGATTTCAAGAGTTGGCTACTTTGTGCCCTACAATGGTACGAACTGTTGAAAAGACGACAGAAGTTTTCATCGGAGGTTTGCCCCGGAGTATCGAAGGGAATGTTACAGCCTCTAAACCTCAAACGCTAGAGGAGGCCATTAATATAACCTTAAGGTTAATGGGCCAAGTAATAAAGCACAACTTTGTGCCAGTGCCCTACGATAATAAGCGAAAGTTCCACGATGGGAGAGCTTTCGGTAATAACGGTAATAACACCGGAGGTAATCATACAAATCCCTATCCTCAACCAAGGCAAGATAATGCAAGAGCTTATGCCATCACTTTAAATGAGAAAAGTGGGTATGCTGGAAGTGCCCCTCTGTGTAGGAGATGCAGCTGGCATCACACAAGGCCTTGTGTCATTAAATGTAACATATGTAGCAAGGTGGGCCATTACCCAAAGGATTGCAAGAACAAAAGACCAGTTGCTGGAGGAAATCCACCACCAGCAACAGTCGTTTGTCATACTTGTAGGGAAAAGGGTCATTATATGAATAAATGCCCAAAGAGGAATACTGATGGTGCCCAGGGTAGAGCATACATGTTGAGGGATAGGAATGATCCACAAGATCCCAGCGTAGTCATGGGTAAGTTTCTTTTAAATCATCATTTAGTTAAAATATTATTTGATTCTGGAGCAGATAAAAGTTTCGTATCTATACCCTTAGCCTCTAGACTTATGGTTAAACCCATAGCTTTAGATAATTATTATGAGATAGAAATGGTAGACGGAAACTTAGTTAGTACTAACACGGTCATTAAGGGTTGTACCCTAACCTTACTTAACCACCACTTTGAGATCGATCTCATACCCATTAGGCTCGGTAGTTTTGACGTTGTTGTGGGAATGGATTGGTTGTCCAAGAATCAAGCAAAGATTCTTTGTGACAAGAAAATCATCCATGTACCTATCAACGGTGAGACTTTAACTATCCGAGGAGATCAAAGTAGAACTAGACTTAACTTCATTTCATGTATCAAAGCAAAACGATGCATGTCACGAGGTTGTCAAGTTTTTGTGGTTCAAGTAACAGAGATTAAGCCAGACGAAAAATGACTGGAGGAGATCCCTGTAGTCAGGGAATACCCATAAGTTTTTCCTAAGGATTCACCTGGCTTACCTCCAATTCGTCAAATTGAATTTCAAATCGACTTACTTCCCGGAGAAACACCTATAGCCCAAGCCCCCTATAGGTTAGCCCCTTCAGAGATGAAGGAACTCTTTGAACAAATCCAGGAATTAACCAGTCGAGGTTTTATACGTCCAAGTACATCACCTTGGGGAGAACTTGTCCTATCCGTAAAGAAGAAAGACAGATCTATGAGGATGTGTATCGACTATCGTGGATTAAACAAACTTACTATCAAAAATCGATACCCATTACCCCTGATTGATGACCTATTTGAGCAACTACAAGGTTCGAGTGTATACTCAAAAATCGACTTACGATCAGGCTATCTTCAACTGAGAGTGAGGGAAGAAGATATCCCTAAGACCGCTTTCAGAATTAGATATGGGCACTATGAATTTCAAGTTATGCCATTTGGTTTGACAAATGCACCAGCGGTTTTCATGGACCTCATGAATCGGGTGTGTAAACCATACTTGGATAAATTTGTTATATTGTTCATAGATGATATCCTTATCTATTAACGTAATGAGGAAGAGCACGCTAAACACTTGAGAATAATCCTAGAACTGCTTAAGATGAAGAAACTTTATGCAAAGTTCTCTAAGTGTGAATTCTGGATTAGTGTTGTGCAATTTCTCGGACACATGATAGATAAACAAGGACTTCGTGTCGATCCAACAAAAATCAAAGCCGTTAAGGATTGGTCGCAACCTAAGAATCCTACTGAGATACGACAATTCTTAGGACTTGCGGGCTACTATCGAAGGTTTATTGAAGGATTTTCAAAAATAGCTAAACCTTTGACAGAGCTAACGCAGAAAAACAGGAAGTTTGACTGGGGAGAAGATCAAGAGATAGCTTTCCAACTTTTGAAGAGAAAGTTGTGTGAAGCTTCGATCTTAGCATTACCAGAGGGAAACAATAATTTTGTCGTTTACTGTGATGCTTCTCGAAGAGGTCTTGGAGTTGTGTTAATGCAAAAAGATAAAGTAATCGCTTATACATCACGACAACTCACGACACATGAAGAAAACTACACTACACATGATCTAGAATTAGGAGCATTTGTTTTCGCTCTAAGAATATTGAGACATTATCTGTATGGCACTAAGTGTACGGTTTTCACTGATCACAAAAGCCAACAGCATATTCTTGATAAAAAATAGTTGAACACGAGACAACGTCGACGGGTAGAACTGCTTGCTGATTACGATCGTGATATTCGTTATCATCCTGGCAAAGCTAATGTAGTAGCAGATGCTTTGAGCCAAAAGGAACGAATCAAACCACTTAGAGTTAGGTCATTAGTAATGACTCTTCATCAAATCTACCTTCACAAATACTCAAAGCCAAAATGTGTAACACCCCTAAAATCGTCACGTCAGCGGAAGACTTAAAAATGTCAGCGGAAGACTTTCTGGGTGTTACTTCGAGGATCTTTGTCACAATCATAGAAAACGACACAAAAGTGACGCTTTAAAGTTTAATTCATTCAAAATACCAAATATTCGAGACATCAAGATGTTTCATAGTTTAAACAACAAGTTTATTTGAAATGTGTCAAAACGTTTATTTAAGCCCATGTCGGGTTACAAGCCCACTCCGTGCCTTCAAGTTCCTTCTTGTTTAGTTACCTGAGATAAACACATGCTAAAAGTGTCAACACAAAGGTTGGTGAGTTCATAGAGTTTATAGTTTCGAATATCGATTTCCAAAATCAAAGAGTTTGTGATTCCATAGAAGTTATAATAACAGTTGATTATTAAATTAAAGTGTGAGTAAATCCATAATATTCATAGCTTAAATCGTTGGTTTATCAAAATCAGAAAATGAGTGATTTCCTTAATAATTCAAAAATAGTCCGTTGGTTTGCCCTTCATCGGGCCAACACCAAAATAGTAGTTTGTTTGACCTAATCGGGTCAACACAAAAATAGTAGTTCGTTTGCCAATTATCAATAGTTTTTCCTGCTATATAGTGAGCACAATCTCATAGTTTTAATAAAACAGAGAGCTACAACATCGTATGCCCTTAACATCAGTCATTGTAGAGCTATATTATTACCGTTCTCTTGCCCTAAGCTCATGACACTCAACGATTAACAGGCATCAAAATTATCCATAATAATGATGTAAAACAGTGGCCCTCAAGATAGGTATTTACCAGTAACCTATGAAATCAAATAAAGTGCATTTGGTGGCTTTCCTCTAGCGACCAAATGGGGATTGTCAATCCCTAATAGATCTATTCACAATTATTTACGTTCACCCTACAAGTGATTAAGGCGCATGATCAAGGGACGTTTGGTAATAGGTACTTAGGCAATAGAGATCAAATATAGCATATCGTTGGAAAAATCGCTTGTAATCATGTCTATAGCAGGTATTTCCTTATGAGATATAAAAATGTGTAATCCAGTAACGTTTATATGAAATACAGTCATGTATTTAGTTAATGAATACTTGTAAAAGTAAAAACAGTAGTTAAGCATGTATCTCCCCCAAAAACGTTTATAAATCATTGTAAAACAAGTAAGAGTAGGGGCTATGACTCACCTTAGTAGTACAGTAGTAGTGGTAGTAACATAATCTCAACGATGCAAGGCAACGGCTTCACACACAACCTAAAAGATATGGTATGTTTTAGTTGATAGTCTAAATCTCGTTTTATCGCGAATATTAGTCATTTAGTTTGTTATTAAAACTCGTGTTCGTTTAAATGCTTGAAGTTCAAGAACAAAGTATTATATATATATAACTTGTGAGTGTAATGATCGATGTGCGATGGAAAATCATCAAGAATAAGTCAAAGTATGTAGACGATGTTTTATGATGTTAGTTTTAAAAGAAAAGAAATAAACGCATCGTTATATATATATATATATATATATATATATATATATATATATATATATATATATATATATATATATATATATATATATATATATATCGTTAAAATTTATTTATAGTTATGCGAATATTTATATCGTATATATATAAGTTAAATTTATAAAAGTTTTATTCTAAATATGTGTATATAAAATATTAATATTATTTTTATAAAATAATATTACAGAAAATCCCTTCAAGTTTTAAAATGTTACCCTTTTTAACCCTAACGGTCTAACTTTAACGCCGTTAGTCCAAAATTAACGATTGTTCCATTTTAAGTCCAATTACTATCACTATTTACATTTTTCAACTCCAAGTTTTAATATTAACAGTTTGTAACCCAAAAATTTAGATTTGACAGTTTCTACCCTAAGTTTGCAACTTTGGCAGTTTTAGTCCCTCGGTTTAAGAAAATTTGCAAAGTTAGTCCAAAATTCACCAAACTTGGAATTTAACATTTATACTTTTTCAATAAGCTCAGAATGTTCCAAATAATTTATTTCAACAGCTTAATAGCTTAAAAAGTGCTTATTTTTATAATTGGGCCTTAACGAGACCAATTTAAAGCCTGTTAACAAATTGAGATCCATTGGGCTTACGGGACTTTTGGGCTTTGACTTGGGCTTGTTTTTAGAATACAAAAATGTTGTAGTTTAGCTGTTGAGACCAGCTTATCAAATAAGCTCAAAATAAGCTTAACGGGCTAAGTAGCCTAAAAGTTAATTTATTAATGTTTTTATAAATCAGTTTTGGTTGATTCAAAATGGGTCGAGCAAACAGCTTATACGAGCTTATGAGGTCAAGTAAAATATGTTTCCTAATTGTTTACCAAGTCAATAACGAGGTCGAGTAATAAAAAGATGTGATCATGTGTCGAAATAATTATTTAACGAAGCCAAGTAAATGACCAAAATTAATTTCTGAAACAGTTTCAATGTAAATCGTATAGGTCCAAATCATCTTAGAAACGAGTGATATCTATGTGTATACGTTGATATGAGTTCAAAATACTTATAGGGTCTCATTATAGACTTAGTTAACATATGATACGAGGTAAAATAAGTACAAGTCGTGTTTATAATTTACGAGATAAATGATCAAAGTAAACGTGCAAAAGTTAAATATAATGAAATGAAAAATAGTAAAATGGTTCAAGTATTCTCACCTCACCCCTAGGGGTGGCGTAAACTTAATATATGGTTCGAGTAGGTACAAAAGATGAACGTAGAATGGTTCACGACCAGCAAAGTTTCAAGACGAGCAAGAATGGTTCTTTGGGATCACTTGGACAATTCGTATGGATCAAAGACACAATGGTTCACTCCTTGGTTCACTTGTGTGGTTCATACGCTAGGCAAAAGGTTTGTCCCAAATCGAAACTATAACTTCACGAAATTAGGATATGGTACGTTTTTGGGTGTGTGTTTTCAACTGAGCTTGTAAGAGTGAGTCTTATAGTGAGTTTATTGAGTGTAAATACTGCTATGTTCACATGAGATGGAAAGTTTGCTCGAATAGATTGCATGTTGCCACCACGATTGCCCAATCGAGTTAAAACAACAATAGAAAATGTCATGTTTAGCTTCTGACATTCCCTGACACTCCTGGCAGCTAACATGAGGTACATAGTTGGTTTGTGAGCATTGGTGAGTATGGGAGGTGCTAAGAAAGCTTTTGACACGTTTTGGTTTATTTTGTTCATACGATTTGGGCAGTTTACTTTGGACAGATTTGAGGTGGTGAACAAGTGAGGTAGATAACGATATTTGTCATTCTTGATACTATGCCAGGTCTTCAATCGAATGGTGAAATAAAATCAGTAGGTTGTGTGTCGAAATCAAGGAATAATGAGGGTGTTTTGTGGCTGGTCGCGACTGGGAAACAAAAGAAAGAAACAAGAAATACCAAAGGTGTGCTTGGGCTTTGGTCTGGTGGGCTTGCGTTTTTGTTTCGGCCCAGCAGAAAACAAAGAAGAAAAATAAAAATAATTAAGGGTCCGTTTTGGTTGTAATTGGGGTTTGCGTGAAAGGTTTGATTTGTTTCGTTTATAGTTTCGGAAAATGAGAGTGATTGTGTATGTATAGTGTGAGTTCATGAAGGTATACAAGGCTAGTTAAGTATCCAACTAGTGTGTGTTTGGTCGAATTGCATGGAGTCTTTATATACTCGAACGGGAAGGTGATAAGGAGCAGGGATATAATGCTTGCATGTTCTTTGATTGGCCAAAATGGAGGTGGTGTAAAAGTTTGCACCTGGTTTCTAGGTCATACTTGGGGTAGTAACAAGTGAGGGAGGGTGAAGGTGTGAGTTATAGGTTATATTTGAGGGAGGTTTACTTGGGTCAGGTTTGTATTCCACAAATAACAGCCACGAATCACATTTTTGGTTCAAAATCTCACGAGTCTAGACGTAAAACATTATTTCGGACAACTTTCGTGCTTTACACTTTTCCTGGTTCGGACCAAAAGGGCCTTAAATTTAGGATTTAAATTCGTTACAGAAAGTTGGTGGTTTATTAGAATTTATACGAAGTGTTATTACTATTTGTGTTAATTTGAGAGTGTGTAAGGTGCCTTAACTTGATCAATATTATAGTATAGCAACTATATTTAAAAGTTGATAACAATTGTCTTTCATGGTTCTTAGAAGCATGGAAACTAGAATTGTGAAATAAAAGGGATATGTCGCGTGTAAAAGTTATAATCAACTGAGCTAAAGCAAACATGTACTTGTGATTTATAAATATAATAGTTATAGGTGTGCTTGTTCAAAGTATCGTGTCGAGGTCCAAAAATATTTGTGAGCAATCTCGGGGATTTTCGTAGGCTCCGGAAATATATAAATATTGTACGGTAAATATACAAAACGTATATTTATAAAATATAAACGTTTGAAATTTATTATATTATTCGCGATATTTATAGATTATCGAGGTTGTGTGTAAGCATCGTTCCTAGGTAAATGGTCAATCATAAATGTTGTAGTGGTTCACATAATATGTCATGCATAATAAAAAAATTTTGTTCCTCGTAAAAATGGTATTCAATTCACGTAATATCCTTTTGTTCAATTATTGATATTTACTAATCGTATGGGAAAATTATGGGAGGTTACATTACCTACCTCTTACAGGGAATTCCGTCCCGAAATTCTAGTCTAAGATAGTTGCCAAAGGTGTCTAGGGAAAAGATGTGGGTACTTGGTGCGAATTTGGTCTTCGTGTTCCTTAGAAATCCTATATCTCAAGTATAACTTACTTACACCTCAGAGACAATTGTTCCCTTCATTGCATGATTCTTCCTAAATTAGACATAGGTGATCAGGCTATGTATAATTTACGAGTAATAATGCAATGCTTGGACCAATCGACCCGTAAGATGTCCGGTCTAGTTGTTGGTTCGTAGAGTTTATAAGTCAAACGGTTGATTTCCTAAATTAAGGTATGAGTGATTGTTCTAACGTAGTCAATACTAAAATGGTTCGTTGGTTTGGTGTTGAAATGGATTTTGATCATGTCATAAATGAAAGGATAGTTAGAGTAGAAGGAGCGGATAAAATGGAATTCAGGAAGAACTAGATAGCACAATCGATGAGGAAAAATCACAGCGAGTCACTCATTGAACCGAAAGTAGACCTAAGTCGTGAGAAAGACGAATACTTAAAGGTGACATCACTTAGTACCACAAAGTGCTTAAGGAAATTCGGACGGTTAAATTCTAAACTTCATCAGTCTCCTGCGTTGTTGAGAATTGTTGTTGTTGTTGCGGTGATTGCTGGTGTTGCTATGATGGTTGTTGTCGTGGTGATGGGTGATTCTTTTATTATCGAGTTTCCTTTTGAGCTCATTGCATTTGACCTCTTGGTTCAATAGCCTCTGAGCAAGTTTCATTCCTGCTTCCAGGGTTGGCAGGTTTGATGAGGTGACATCTCCTTCAATGTTCCTAGGGAGTCCTTCGACGTACTTCTCCAATGTTTTCTCAAGGTCAGGCACCATCGATGGGCATAGTATCTTAAGTTCCTGAAACCTTTGGTTGTAAGTTCTCAGATCGATTCCTTTTACTACCAACACATAGAACTCATCCTCAAGCTTCCTCAATTCCGAATGAGGACAATACCTCTTTAATATCTTGGTCTTGAATTCAGTTCATGAGAGTTGATATGCTGTCGTTGCTCCTAGAGTCTGAACAATAGTATTCCACCAAGATAGGGTATCTTGTATTGGAGTTTCCGTTGCGAAGCTAACTTTGTTGTTTTCTAAGCATCTACTTCTTTGGAAGACCGTTTCACATCGCTCAAACCATTGGGCTAATTCGGACATTCCTTTGGTACCTTTGAAGTATGTGGGTTGGCATGCTATAAAGTCCTTATAGGTGTGGTAACGAGGTGCGGGTGTCGCGTTTCCAGCCATTTGTGTGCCAGTATCTCTTTGGCGGGCTTGTTTGGTTAAGAAGGCATTGACACCATCAGCAATTGCTTGTTGTATCGTTGCTGGGGTCATAACTTCGGGGTTTGTTGGCGTAGTAGATGTGGTTAAGTTTTGATGGTTTGATCTCTTGTTCTTTCCCTAGTTAGGGATTTTTGTAAGGCTTGCCTAAGATACACATTCTCTATGTCAATCGTCTCAATTTAACGGTCCAGGGCTCCCATCATTATTTCTGTTGAAGTGTTGGCTCCACACAATGCTCCTATAAACTCTATTGATTCCCAAAACTGAGTATTCATCTGTTCAAATACAGCCTTCATAGCTAACTGGCCAATTACGAAGTTCTCAATCTCATCTATAAGAGTCTCGACGTGTTCACAAAGAAAGTCGTTGAGGGTGTCGGTAATAGTATTGATTCGATTCTCATGTCAGCAAGTCTATCTGCCAACAAGGGTATAGTGTGATGAAGGGGTGAATAAATAGTCATTTCTAATGATCTAATCCCAAGTGGTTTTAATCGTTCTTTCTAGCTTAACGTATCTACTACTACATTAGCTTTTCATGGGTGATAACGTATCTCACAGTCATAATTGTTGAGTAGCTCTAACTAGTGGCTTTGTCTTGACTTGAGAAGCAATTCCATTCTAAATGAAGATTTCTATTGTGTTTGGAGAATAACTATTGCTCACATTCTATTGTTCCGTAAAAATCTATGGGGTAACTTACCCATTTAGGAAAAAAGTTTGACTGTCACAGATATTTAACAATGAGGGTTTCGGATAAAAGTGATAGATGTAGAGAAGGTTGTTGAACTTCAGCTTTTGTTCTGGTGGAAGGTCTAAAGTCTTTCCGTTTAATTATGTTTCTTGACAGGTTAGAAGAAGGCTTTGATACTAAGAGGACTATTTGGGGTTTTTCTACGCAAATAACTCCTATGTGGATGTAAGGTTGAATCGCTGAAGGAATCTCTTTCCGTTGTTAATACAAGTATGCTTTTCAAGCTTTTCCTTTACTCTTACTATAGCAGGCACACGCAAAACTCTCTATTTGGCTTTTTACTGGAATCAATATGTCTAAACATAAGGTAGTGTTTTCACGACTTACTAAACGGGGGATCAAAATCTTTGCGCAGTAGCGGAGGGTGAAACGAATGTAGGGGACACAGCCTATTCAGGGAAGGAAGATGGATTGTACTCGCTCTAGTTCATGGTATGGATAAAAAAAATAGTCCTAATGACTTTGAGTGAAGATATGCTTATATGGCACGAAATGCCGATCAAATTCGTCGAACAAAAGATGTGCATTAAAAATGCCTATAGTACTGCTCTAGTAAGAAGTTCATGGATATATTGGTAGAATATAGTAGGTAGTGATGGTGATAGCACAGGTGGTGTAAGTGGTGGTGGCACAACTGATTCCGGTGGTGGTATGACAAGATTTGGTAGTGAGATAAGAAGAATTTGCTTTATACGGCTGAAGTTGTCGAATTTTTCCTATTTTGGTGAATTGGATCAGGTGATGTTGAAGGGGAAGCCTATAAATCCAATGACAAGACAATAGGGTGGGAATATGAAGACATGGTGTTTGTAATAATCCCGATTAGTAAATATAAGTTATTAGCATAATTATAACATGTTAACATATATACGAAATCATGTAAAAGTAACGTCTCTACCAGATGTTGGAAACACGTAGGCACGGAGGGCATAAGGTGGTATTTTGTAAAAGTGGTCCGTTTTAAAAGTGTAGTTATAGTCCAATGTTCAAAACACTTGGTTCTCTATAACTGTAGCTCTGATGCCAATGTGTAACACCCCCAAAATCGTCACGTCAGCGGAAGACTTAAAAATGTCAGCGGAAGACTTTCTGGGTGTTACTTCGAGGATCTTTGTCACAATCAAAGAAAACGACACAAAAGTGACGCTTTAAAGTTTAATTCATTCAAAATACCAAATATTCGAGACATCAAGATGTTTCATAGTTTAAACAACAAGTTTATTTGAAATGTGTCAAAACATTTATTTAAGCCCATGCCGGGTTACAAGCCCACTCCGTGCCTTCAAGTTCCTTCTTGTTTAGTTACCTGAGATAAACACATGCTAAAAGTGTCAACACAAAGGTTGGTGAGTTCATAGAGTTTATAGTTTCGAATATCGATTTCCAAAATCAAAGAGTTTGTGATTCCATAGAAGTTATAATAACAGTTGATTATTAAATTAAAGTGTGAGTAAATCCATAATATTCATAGCTTAAATCGTTGGTTTATCAAAATCAGAAAATGAGTGATTTCCTTAATAATTCAAAAATAGTCCGTTGGTTTGCCCTTCATCAGGCCAACACCAAAATAGTAGTTTGTTGGACCTAATCGAGTCAACACCAAAATAGTAGTTCGTTTGCCAATTATCAATAGTTTTTCCTGCTATATAGTGAGCACAATCTCATAGTTTTAATAAAACAGAGGGCTACAACATCGTACGCCCTTAACATCAGTCATTGTAGTGCTATATTATTACCGTTCTCTTGCCCTAAGCTCATGACACTCAACGATTAACAGGCATCAAAATTATCCATAATAATGATGTAAAACAGTGGCCCTCAAGATAGGTATTTACCAGTAACCTATGAAATCAAATAAAGTGCATTTGGTGGCTTTCCTCTAGCGACCAAATGGGGATTGTCAATCCCTAATAGATCTATTCACAATTATTTACGTTCACCCTACAAGTGATTAAGGCGCATGATCGAGGGACTTTTGGTAATAGGTACTTAGGCAATAGAGATCAAATATGGCATATCGTTGGAAAAATCGCTTGTAATCATGTCTATAGCAGGTATTTCCTTATGAGATATAAAAATGTGTAAACCAGTAACGTTTATATGAAATACAGTCATGTATTTAGTTAATGAATACTTGTAAAAGTAAAAACAGTAGTTAAGCATGTATCTCCCCCAAAAACGTTTATAAATCATTGTAAAACAGGTAAGAGTAGGGGCTATGACTCACCTTAGTAGTACAGTAGTAGTGGTAGTAACATAATCTCAACGATGCAAGGCAACGGCTTCACACACAACCTAAAAGATATGTGATGCGTGGGAATCGCACCTTGCTTTACCTCTCGAGGGATCTCGAGAAGCTTACAACCCCCACCAGGCAGTGTACCTGATCGTTGTAGTATAGTATAGTGACAAGTACCGGGGGATTGATCGTTCAGCTTAGGAATAGTGTCGCTAGGATTAGAAAACCTAATTAATAGTTCTAGAGGTGAGAGATGATTATTTTTGTAATTTTATATTTTTTTATGAAAGGAAGTAAAATCTCGGGTTTTGAAGGAGTGGGCGGAATTAGTTGCTATTCAACTAACCCAAAGCTAAGATGCAATCAAAATAAAATAATAAAAATGAAATTAAACTAAATTATACTAAGGTTGTGAGCAGTGGTTGGAGAAATTGTGTTTACTTAGACTTCACTACTCCCTAGATATCTTTTACATGTTAATTACTTGTTACACTTGTATGAATGACGGATTGTATTCCTTAATACCATTCGTGGGGTGGCATACATAACTCCCCAACTCTATGAGCTCTTATCTCCTCCTACACCATGACCCAGCACAACTATAGGGATTGTAAACAGTGGCTCATGCATTAAATACAACCAATAAAGACCTAGTACGCCTCGGTTCATGTTTCTTAAGACGTTCAAGCATGTTACCATTTGGAGATCTGCCAGTTTTCTTAAGCCTAACATATAAATCATTCATTCAAAACAAGAATAGACAAGTAATCAACACATAATCAACATCTAGGTTTCATTAGATCTAAGCAAACACAAGAGAGATCTAGCCTAGCATAATGGAATTGAGACAAGAACAAGAGATAAACAACCAACACATAGACATATTAATTGAATTGAAAGTACACTTATCTCAATTACAATGCAAGGTCTCAAGGGTTTGGAACCCTTGAAAAACCTGTAAAAGAGGCACCAAAATCGTCTTTAGGGTTTCACCAAAACTTCTCTCTCTTTAATGAAAAAACTAGAAAACTATATATAGGAAAAACAGTCTGACGGCGTCAAGAGTAACTTCTGACGCCGTCACCTCGCCGCCATATACTTCCTCGGACGGCCTTGATCCACTTATGACGGCCTATGTGACGCCGTCACCACCCACGGTATATTAATTTTGCCACTTTGACGCCGTCACCACCTTCGATATTTAATTCTTCATGTCTGACGCCGTCAAGCTGTTGGTCTTGACGCCGTCACCTTGTATTTTCAGCATGGAAATTTGGTACTTAGCCGTTTTCTTCACTTTTATGCTCCAAAAACGTCCAAAATAGCTTCTTTTCCAGAATTCACTCTCCAAACACCTAAAATCACAAAAGGAACGATTTAGGGCAATATTTGATCAAATAAAGTCGGATTCGGGCTTAAATGACCCCCTAAAAACGGATCATTTTTCGCCTCATCAATATGGTATGTTTTAGTTGATAGTCTAAATCTCGTTTTATCGGGAATATTAGTCATTTAGTTTGTTATTAAAACTCGTGTTCGTTTAAATGCTTGAAGTTCAAGAACAAAGTTATATATACATATAACTTGTGAGTGTAATGATCGATGATCGATGTGCGATGGAAAATCATCAAGAATAAGTCAAAGTATGTAGACGATGTTTTATGATGTTAGTTTTAAAAGAAAAGAAATAAACGTATCGTTATATATATATATATATATATATATATATATATATATATATATATATATATATATATATATATCGTTAAAATTTATTTATAGTTACGTGAATATTTATATCGTATATATATAAGTTAAATTTATAAAAGTTTTATACTAAATATGTGTATATAAAATATTAATATTATTTTTATAAAATAATATTGCAGAAAATCCCTTCAAGTTTTAAAATGTTACCCTTTTTAACCCTAACGGTCTAACTTTAACGCCGTTAGTACAAAATTAACGATTGTTCCATTTTAAGTCCAATTACTATCACTATTTACATTTTTCAACTCCAAGTTTTAATATTAACAGTTTGTAACCCAAAAATTTAGATTTGACAGTTTCTACCCTAAGTTTGCAACTTTGGCAGTTTTAGTCCCTCGGTTTAAGAAAATTTGCAAAGTTAGTCCAAAATTCACCAAACTTGGAATTTAACATTTATACTTTTTCAATAAGCTCAGAATGTTCCAAATAATTTATTTCAACAGCTTAATAGCTTAAAAAGTGCTTATTTTTATAATTGGGCCTTAACGAGACCAATTTAAAGCCTGTTAACAAATTGAGATCCATTGGGCTTACAGGACTTTTGGGCTTTAACTTGGGCTTGTTTTTAGAATACAAAAATGTTGTAGTTTAGCTGTTGAGACCAGCTTATCAAATAAGCTCAAAATAAGCTTAACAGGCTAAGTAGCCTAAAAGTTAACTTATTAATGTTTTTAGAAATCAGTTTTGGTTGATTAAAAATGGGTCGAGCAAACAGCTTATACGAGCTTATGAGGTCAAGTAAAATATGTTTCCTAATTGTTTACCAAGTCAATAACGAGGTCGAGTAATAAAAAGATGTGATCATGTGTCGAAATAATTATTTAACGAAGCCAAGTAAATGACCAAAATTAATTTCTGAAACAGTTTCAATGTAAATCGTATAGGTCCAAATCATCTTAGAAACGAGTGATATCTATGTGTATACGTTGATATGAGTTCAAAATACTTATAGGGTCTCATTATAGACTTAGTTAACATATGATACGAGGTAAAATAAGTACAAGTCGTGTTTATAATTTACGAGATAAATGATCAAAGTAAACGTGCAAAAGTTAAATATAATGAAATGAAAAATAGTAAAATGGTTCAAGTATTCTCACCTCACCCCTAGGGGTGGCGTAAACTTAATATATGGTTCGAGTAGGTACAAAAGATGAACGTAGAATGGTTCACGACCAGCAAAGTTTCAAGACGAGCAAGAATGGTTCTTTGGGATCACTTGGACAATTCGTATGGATCAAAGACACAATGGTTCACTTGTGTGGTTCGTACGCTAGGCAAAAGGTTTGTCCTAAATCGAAACTATAACTTCACGAAATTAGGATATGGTACGTTTTTGGGTGTGTGTTTTCAACTGAGCTTGTAAGAGTGAGTGTTATAGTGAGTTTATTGAGTGTAAATACTGCCATGTTCACATGAGATGGAAATTTTGCTCCAATAGATTGCATGTTGCCACCACGATTGCCCAATCGAGTTAAAACAACAATAGAAAATGTCATGTTTTGCTTCTGACATTCCCTGACACTCCTGGCAGCTAACATGAGGTACATAGTTGGTTTGTGAGCATTGGTGAGTATGGGAGGTGCTAAGAAAGCTTTTGACACTATTTTGGTTTATTTTGTTCATACGATTTGGGCAGTTTACTTTGGACAGATTTAAGGTGGTGAACAAGTGAGGTAGATAACGATATTTGTCATTCTTGATACTATGCCAGGTCTTCAATCGAATGGTGAAATAAAATCAGTAGGTTGTGTGTCGAAATCAAGGAATAATGAGGGTGTTTTGTGGCTGGTCGCGACTGGGAAACAAAAGAAAGAAACAAGAAATACCAAAGGTGTGCTTGGGCTTTGGCCTGGTGGGCTTGCGTTTTTGTTTCGGCCCAGCAGAAAACAAAGAAGAAAAATAAAAATAATTAAGGGTCCGTTTTGGTTGTAATTGGGGTTTGCGTGAAAGGTTTGATTTGTTTCGTTTATAGTTTGGGAAAATGAGAGTGATTGTGTATGTATAGTGTGAGTTCATGAAGGTAAACAAGGCTAGTTAAGTATCCAACTTGTGTGATATTCTAAGTATGTGTGTTTGGTCGAATTGCATGAAGTCTTTATATACTCGAACGGGAAGGTGATAAGGAGCAGGGATAGAATGCTTGCATGTTCTTTGATTGGCCAAAATGGAGGTGGTGTAAGAGTTTGCACCTGGTTTCTAGGTCATACTTGGGGTAGTAACAATTGAGGGATGGTGAAGGTGTTTCGCCTCAAACTAGTTATCTTTTATTTCTCAACCACTTGTGAATGGTCAATAGTAAAGTCAAACTAATCTAAGGCAAATGCTTCCATGAAATACAGTGTTTTCCCGGGTCGTAATGTCCCATCGAGGTGTGCGATGTTTTATTATAAACGAATCTGTGATTGAGTGAATGTGAACAGGGATATGAATAAAAGTGTGTATGTGTTTAAGCTAAGGTTTTATAACTTAAATAAACTATTAATGATTACGTAAAACCTAGATATCTAAAACTTTTAAACGTACACCAAATTAAAATCAGACGCGATTGCGTACTGAGAAAAAGGTGAGTTTTAAGAAAATTAAACTACAAGGGTTAAAAAATTAAAATTCTATAAACTAAAACTTAAAATAAAATTAAATTAAAAAGAAAACTATTTTTTTTATTATTTTATTATTTATTATTAATTATTTAATTAAAAACTATTTAACTATTTAATTAAAAAATTATAAATACTACAAGTTAAACTAAAAACTTGTAAAAATAATTTCTAAACTTAAATTAGAACTTGAAGAAAGTATAAAAAATAAAAATAAATATTTTTGTCTTTTTATGGATTTTCTATTAATTAAAAACTATTTATATTATTTATACTAATTAAACTATTTTAAATTACAAATAATACTAAATCAACTTAGAAAATTATGAAAAATTTATAAAACTATTTTATGACTTATAAAAGTTATAAAAAATATAAAAACTAGGTGTTGCTTTATAAAAATTAATTATGCTATTTAAAACTTATTTATTAATTAATTACTAATAAAACTATTATTAAATCTAATAAATACTAAATTACAAAATAAAAATCTGAGAAAAAAATTAAAAATACTTTAACCTAAATGGAAATTATTAAAAATATAAAAACACAACTTACTTAATAAAAATCTAAAAATGAAAATTAAAATTAAATTAAATTAAATAGAAACTATCACTTATTTTTATGTTGTCTTTTCTGGATTTTTCTTTTACAAAACTATATTATACTTAAAAATAAACAACTTTAATAAAAACAACTATTTTATAGCTAAATAATAAGCTAGTTATAAGCTTATTAGTGTGACAGTTGACCAAAGTTGACCAAACAAGCAAATAAGCTAAAACTGACTTATGTGGGACCCACTATGGTATATTCTGGTTCTAATAAGTTAAGTAAACAAGTTAAAACAAGAATAAGCAATAATGGTTCACAGAATAAGCTAAATGATCAAAATAAGCACTTTGATTATTTGACTCAACTCAGAAAATGGGACACACTAGATTGCTTATTTTAGGTGGGACACAGGGGTCTTATGGTAAAATAAAAGGTTAATGGGGAATCCCTGGTAGGAGGGGGGTTCTAAGGAACTAAATTTGAGGTGTGGGGCCCACTGAGGTGGTCACAAAACCACCACAAAGTGGGTGGTTTGGCTGTAGTAACTGCTGCACAGGGTAAGGCTTTGCCCAGCAGTTGTGTTTGGGGGTCTGTGGGACCCACACTAAAAATCCTAAAAATCTAATGAAGATGGGAATCACTAGTTGAGGTGGTAGGCTATAACTAGGAACAAGTTTCACAGTCTTAATCCAAACACATAAATCAAAACAATTGCTTGAAATTTTGGAAAAAACAGAGATGTGCAATTTTGACTTTTCAAGTAAACTAGGACAGTTGACTTTTATGAACTTATGATGAATCTAACAACCTAATAAAGTTATACTAAGATGAAATAACACCAAATTAAGCTAAAATACCTAAAGATGAAATGATATGAAGGTTTGTGGATCCTAAATGACCAACAGTTGGCTGTTATGAAGATCAAATGATCATTTTGACTTTTAGCTTCAAAAATACCAATGTAAGGCCCGAACTAATCTAAACGGATATTGAGAATAAGGTTTCAATAAGAGTTACCCACTGAAAAGCTAGTTTACTCAGTGTAATACCCAAATCCAAACACCCCTATAACTGCTATGTAATACTACAACTATAAGATTTTAAAACTAACTATACTGGTTTTATGTTTGCAATAGATTAAATATACCAGATGGAAGTTAAATGACCACTAAATTACTACTAATAACAACAATAATAATAATATGAAAGAATCAAGCTTTGAGACTTACAAATGGTTCAAGCTGAGAAAACAAAGAACCACAACCAAGAACCACTTATAGATTTCCCATGAAACCTCTAACCCAGGGACATCAATAAACCTCCCTGCTCCATGAGTTTTGCACCATATCACTGAGTTTCTATTTATAACTTAATTATGTCTAATTTTTTTAGTAATTATGGAATACTGAGTAATACTACCTAATATGCTTTGATAACTTTTTAAAGGCTTAAAATTGAGTTAAATAGAACTGAATGGAACATGAACAACAACTTATAACAATAATTAAGTAAATTTGTCGAATTTACTAAAAAATGCCAAATTACAAATCACTAGAGTAAACTTGAAATTGATTGTTTAGAAAGAGTTACAATGCACTGAAAATACAAGAACTAAAACCTGAGAACTTTAAATTACACTAGAGTTTGGAATTTAACTAATATGAGCTAAATTACACTAAATTACACTAAGTTATTCTAATACTTCTCTTCTGCTGCCTCTCTCTTGATTTATAGGGCTTGTGGGACCCATTGTGACATTTCCCACACTTTAGGACCATTGGATTGGTCTGATGAATCATGGCCGTTTAAAAACCTTTTTGGCGCGAAAAAGTCTTGGGGTAGCTGTGGTTGCGTGGAGAGGGTTTTAGGGCATTTATTGCGCCTTGGAAGTTGTGGAGAGGTGGAGGTATTGCGTGGAGAGGTCGGTGATGAGGTGGTGGTGAAACAGGCAAGGTGGAGGGGCGGTTTTGTAAGTCTATGTGGTGGTGGTGGTATTGGGAGGGAAAAGGAAAAGGGTGGTATTGGTTGACCGGGTGTTGACCAAGGGTGGACTGGGCTTGGAGTTGGGCCAAGGGAAGTGGGTTAGGATAGTGGGTGAGCTGTTGGTGTGTGGTTTTGGTTTATAATAACATTAGGATCCGTTTGGTTTATTTGTAATAAAACACAAGGACCAAAAATGTAATTATGGAAAATTATAGGGATTGAAAATGTGACTTTCCCATAGTTATCAAAAGGGCCATATTGATCATTCATGAATAGTACA
This sequence comes from Artemisia argyi, assembly GCA_030686995.1. Lineage (NCBI taxonomy): Eukaryota > Viridiplantae > Streptophyta > Magnoliopsida > Asterales > Asteraceae > Artemisia > Artemisia argyi. Next base: position 87,693,185 of record CM060690.1, read on the forward strand.
AGGGTTACTTTTGATAATTTCCATTTTTTTTATATCCGGGAACCTTTTCTGTAAATTCACCAAACTTCAGGGACCTTTTATATAATTTTCTGATTTTGAAGGGCTAAACCTGTAAATATCAAACAGTTAACACAAAGGACCAATTATGTCATTTAAGAATAGTATAAGGTTTATTTTGATTATTTTCTTATTTTTAAAACCTTAGGGACTAATTTTGACACTTTTCAAACTTGAGGGACCAAAGTTGTAACTTTATGAATTTTAACTTCAAAGGACTTTTCCTTACAACTTATGAATCCCAAGGACCTTTTATGACATTTGAACAAGTTTTAAATGACCAGGGACTTGTTTTGCCAATTTATGAAACTTGAGGGACTGAAACTGCCAATTATGCAAACTTTGTACGTTTTTCATCTGTTTTTGCTTGTTTTGCATTTGAAACATATAAAACACACTTCTAAGATATTTTAAGTATTTTGATGCACATTTGAATGTTTTTGTATGTTTTGGCAGCTTAGATTGGTATAAAATGATGAGTATTTAGACACTCATCAATCCCCCACACTAAACTATTGCTAGTCCCTAGCAATCTTTTGAGAAAAACTTAATGGATTTGAAAAACTCTTTACCAAAAGCCATCACTTCTGGAGTAGCCAGGTGTGAGAACTGTGGTACACCTGATAACCGTGTGATTTTGAGCAAATCACCAGCTGTCAACGGATTTGATTAGTCTTTACCAAAAGCCGTTTGCTTCTGGACTAGCCAACTCTTGATGGAATAGTCAACATCTTGGTGAGCTGATTACCAATTATGGTTTTTCCACTGCCTTTACCACAAGCCATAATCTTGCGGGCTAGCCAACTCATTCGCTTTATGGGATATGGGGAGTTGAGGAACTATACAATTTTTGGCAAATTGCAAGCCATAAACGGGTTTGAGTTATCTTTACCAAGAACCGTTTGCTCCTGGATTAGCCAATCCTTATGTGGGTTAGACATGGCGGACTGATAACCATTTATTGCGTTCTAAGTGAGAAAAAATTTTAAAATTTTGGCTAAAATGGGGGTTCTTGATGGAACATGCGTTTAAATTCGTTAGAATAACGAATCTCCCCCCACACTTAGAACTGAATATTTTCCTCAATATTCAAAGTACCGGGTGTTAAACCGACACTTAGAACGTAAGAAGGAAATATTCCTAGCCATTATTTTATGTGTATATACATACATATATTTTTTAAGATAAAACTTCTTAAATAGAAGCTATCACTATATTTACATTTTTTTTTTAGAGATATTTACATATATACATCATGTGGGTTAGTATATCCCCCAAACTTAGGGTGAAAACCCTAAGTAAATGCTACTGTTTTTATTTACCGAGTCGCTAGCTTGACTCGACCCCGAATTTATTTGTCCATGGGGAAGCATGATGTGGAAGAGACAATCTGCATCGGACTTTCATTCAAGATATTTAGATAAACATTTGAAGCACGTGAAAGTTCCAATCCGATAAGATAAGTATCCGGCTCATAATTTATAAATGAGAATGTCGGGGTCAAAGATAATGTCTTCATTCCCGAAGGAGTGAAGAACAGGATAGGGAACAGGATATATGAAGAAAAGAAAGAAGGTCATGATGAAAATCATAATTAACTCCTCATCCTCAATAGGAGAATTCATTGTTTCATGAATCTCCTCTTTTAAGCTCGTTTGATCAAGACATATTATGGGTATGTCTAGATCAAAATAGAAGTCATCATACTCCGGTGGAGATATGATATGAGTAAGTTCACCGGAGAACTCCTCAAAGGTGAATGATTCGTATTCGGGATTGATTTGAGTGAATTCACTTGGGAACTCCTAAATAGTAAATGATTCATAAACGAAAAGAGAATTATAAGAATGAGAAGTGGTGATACCACTTATCTTCTCTTCCGTTTGATCAAAATGGAACGTTTGCAATTCCGGAATAGAATCATTGATCAAATCCTTACTATCCTTGACGGGGATAGGAGATGAAATAGGCTTCTCATTAAAAGCCTCAATTCTAGAAATGAGAAGATTAGCATTTAATAATGTAAGACGAAGAGCTTCGTCTTGGTGTATTTCTTCATCATTCTCTTCTTCTGAGTTGACAAGCTCAGAAGGTAATTCCCCCGCATAACTTATGTTTCCACAAGATAAAGAATAGTCCTCATCAGAATCAGAGATCATCTCAATATGATCATTTGGAAAGACAAGAGGGGGAGGGATATCACACATATGATCAAGAATTCCCTGTGACTCACTTGGGATTGAGACAAGGCTCTCAACACTAGACTTTATGAATTCGTCCGATTCCTTTGCAGGAATAGTGTCAAGATGCTCGTCCCCCATGTTCAGAGAGTGAGTGGAAACCTCGGGTGTGATAGCAGTAGACTCAGGGAGTTGAGAAGGACTAGCAGTAATGGATTCTACAAATTCCATTATTTCTACTGCTGGTGATTCAGTTATATTCTTTTCTCCCTGTATATGCATGGAAGGAGTCTCAACTGATGAACATGATGAGGTATCATCACTTTCATCATCTTCATAGAGAAGAGCAGCATTTTGAAATTTGATACGTGTTATAGCTGCTTGTTCTAAGACTAGTAATTCTTCCATGCTTCTTTCGTCTCTAGCAGCATGTTTTTCAACAAGTAATTCCGCGATAGACTTATCACGAGAATATGGAATGAGTGGAAACTGTGGGGGTGTGAATGTGTCAAAACCGGATGTATTAGAACTAGAACAATGTTCAGGTTTATAATACGGTTGACATTTAAAATCATCATGAGGAGCCCCACAATGTACACAAGAAAAACTTGGTGCATTGTGAAACGACATATTAGCTAACTCCTCTCTAATGTTTTTAAGTTTTTCAAGAACCTCTAGACAAGGGTCTTGCTGGTTTTGAGGAGTTGCTTGGTTCATTTGGTATTGTAGAGGTGGGTCTTGAAACGAATAGTCGTAATTGTTACAAGGAAATGGATTCCTTGTTTGACAATCAGAGCTAAAGTGTGGACCTCCACAGTACTCACAACAGTAAAACTGTTGAGTCTGGCTTGGTGTATTTTGATACGAAGCATCATTGATATTTGAATAATATGATTCTTGCTCGTATGAATATGATGGGTAGTTGGAAAAATTTGAGGAGTCGTTGAATGAGTTTTGGTTAGGATCATAAGCAAATGAATTACTCGATCCACAAAACAAACAACTCCCGTCTCGAATATCATTACCACATTGTTCACATGTACACCAACGACATGGAAAACCGAAAAGCGGCTCACCACAACCGTCACAAGGAACAAAATCTGGAGGTGGGACAAGTGGTGTGCTCTGAGAGCTAGCAATTTCCACCACTTCCATTATGGTCTCGGGTTTTTGTTTTTGATAATTGTGAAGATTAGGCAAATCGTTCTTTTCGGTAATTGCCCTAAGCTCTCTACGTTTGTTTGACAAACTTTTATCCGTAAACCGTGAAAGATCAGGATTGATTCTTGAAGGTTTAGGAGCATTTGTGAGCTCAGGTTTTTGGACAACCGTAGGTTGGACGTATTTAGCACTTCCATCGTCAAAGGAAAGTACAGGGTCCTTTGTCACCTCGGTTTCATGATCTCCTTCCCTCACCGGAGAGGGAATAGGAATCGAAGGTTCATCATAATCAACATGACATCTCGACATTTTTGACAAGGCCATAAGTTTTTTAACTTTGCTTTTATAGGCCCTTTGTTTAAAGAAATCGTCATCGAGAGATGTCATTAGAATCAATTATGGGATAAGTGGAAGAAGGTAGAATCAAAGGGTTTTTGGGGATGAGAAATGAAGAATCAAATAGGTAGGGGTGTAAAGGTGAATATTTTTGTGTTTTATTTTATAAAAATATAGATAAAAGAGGGTAAATATACAATGGATGTATATCCAGATTCACTAATACGCAAAATCGTTTAAAATAAGCGCACAACCTCCCCGGCAGCAGCGCCAAATTTTGATTCGCCTCAAACCAGTTATCTTTTATTTCTCAACCACTTGTGAATGTTCAATAGTAAAGTCAAACTAATCTAAGGCAAATGCTTCCGTAAAATACAGTGTTTTCCCGGGTCGTAATGTCCCAACGAGGTGTGCGATGTTTTATTATAAACGAATCTGTGATTGAGTGAATGTGAACAGGGATATGAATAAAAGTGTGTGTGTGTTTAAACTAAGGTTTTATAACTTAAATAAACTATTAATGATTACGTAAAACCTAGATATCTAAAACTTTTAAACGTACACCAAATTAAAATCAGACGCGATTGCGTATTGAGAAAAAGGTGAGTTTTAAGAAAATTAAACTACAAGGGTTAAAAAATTAAAATTCTATAAACTTAAACTTAAAAAAAAAATTAAATTAAAAAGAAAACTATTTTTTTTGATTATTTTATTATTTATTATTAATTATTTAATTAAAAACTATTTAACTATTTAATTAAAAAATTATAAATACTACAAGTTAAACTAAAAACTTGTAAAAATAATTTCTAAAATTAAATTAGAACTTGAAGAAAGTATAAAAAATAAAAATAAATATTTTTGTCTTTTTATGGATTTTCTATTAATTAAAAACTATTTATATTATTTATACTAATTAAACTATTTTAAATTACAAATAATACTAAATCAACTTAGAAAATTATGAAAAAATTTATAAAACTATTTTATGACTTATAAAAGTTATAAAAAATATAAAAACTAGGTGTTGCTTTATAAAAATTAATTATGCTATTTGAAACTTATTTATTAATTAATTACTAATAAAACAATTATTAAATCTAATAAATACTAAATTACAAAATAAAAATCTGAGAAAAAAATTAAAAATACTTTAACCTAAATGGAAATTATTAAAAATATAAAAACACAACTTACTTAATAAAAATCTAAAAATGAAAATTAAAATTAAATTAAATTAAATAGAAACTATCACTTATTTTTATGTTGTCTTTTCTGGATTTTTCTTTTACAAAACTATATTATACTTAAAAATAAACAACTTTAATAAAAACAACTATTTTATAGCTAAATAATAAGCTAGTTATAAGCTTATTAGTGTGACAGTTGACCAAAGTTGACCAAACAAGCAAATAAGCTAAAACTGACTTATGTGGGACCCACTATGGTATATTCTGGTTCTAATAAGTTAAGTAAACAAGTTAAAACAAGAATAAGCAATAATGGTTCACAGAATAAGCTAAATGATCAAAATAAGCACTTTGATTATTTGACTCAACTCAAAAAATGGGACACACTAGACTGCTTATTTTAGGTGGGACACAGGGGTCTTATGGTCAAACAAAAGGTCAATGGGGAATCCCTGGTTGGAGGGGGGTTCTAAGGAACTAAATTTGAGGTGTGGGGCCCACTGAGGTGGTCACAAAACCACCAAAAAGTGGGTGGTTTGGCTGTAGTAACTGCTGCACAGGGTAAGGCTTTGCCCTGCAGTTGTGTTTGGGGGTCTGTGGGACCCACACTAAAAATCCTAAAAATCTAATGAAGATGGGAATCACTAGTTGAGGTGGTAGGCTATAACTAGGAACAAGTTTCACAGTCTTAATCCAAACACATAAATCAAAACAATTGCTTGAAATTTTGGAAAAAACTTAGAGGTGCAATTTTGACTTTTCAAGTAAACTAGGACAGTTGACTTTTATGAACTTATGATGAATCTAACAACCTAATAATGTTATACTAAGATGAAATAACACCAAATTAAGCTAAAATACCTAAAGATGAAATGATATGAAGGTTTGTGGATCCTAAATGACCAACAGTTGGCTGTTATGAAGATCAAATGATCATTTTGACTTTTAGCTTCAAAAATACCAATGTAAGGCCCGAACTAATCTAAATGGATATTGAGAATAAGGTTTCAATAAGAGTTACCCACTGACAAGCTAGTTTACTCAGTGTAATACCCAAATCCAAACACCCCTATAACTGCTATGTAATACTACAACTATAAGATTTTAAAACTAACTATACTGGTTTTATGTTTGCAATAGATTAAATATACCAGATGGAAGTTAAATGACCACTAAATTACTACTAATAACAACAATAATAATAATATGAAAGAATCAAGCTTTGAGACTTACAAATGGTTCAAGCTGAGAAAACAAAGAACCACAACCAAGAACCACTTATAGATTTCCCATGAAACCTCTAACCCAGGGACATCAATAAACCATCCTGCTCCATGAGTTTTGCACCATATCACTTAGTTTCTATTTATAACTTATTTATGTCTAATTTTTTTAGTAATTATGGAATACTGAGTAATACTACCTAATATGCTTTGATAACTTTTTAAAGGCTTAAAATTGAGTTAAATAGAACTGAATGGAACATGAACAACAACTTATAACAATAATTAAGTAAATTTGTCGAATTTACTAAAAAATGCCAAATTACAAATCACTAGAGTAAACTTGAAATTGATTGTTTAGAAAGAGTTACAATGCACTGAAAATACAAGAACTAAAACCTGAGAACTTTAAATTACACTAGAGTTTGGAATTTAACTAATACGAGCTAAATTACACTAAATTACACTAAGTTATTCTAATACTTCTCTTCTGCTGCCTCTCTCTTGATTTATAGGGCTTGTGGGACCCATTGTGACATTTCGCACCACTTTAGGACCATTGGATTGGTCTGATGAATCATGGCCGTTTAAAAACCTTTTTGGCGCGAAAAAGTCTTGGGGTAGCTGTGGTTGCGTGGAGAGGGTTTTAGGGCATTTATTGCGCCTTGGAAGTTGTGGAGAGGTGGAGGTATTGCGTGGAGAGGTAGGTGATGAGGTGGTGGTGAAACAGGCAAGGTGGAGGGGCGGTTTTGTAAGTCTATGTGGTGGTGGTGGTATTGGGAGGGAAAAGGAAAAGGGTGGTATTGGTTGACCGGGTGTTGACCAAGGGTGGACTGGGCTTGGAGTTGGGCCAAGGGAAGTGGGTTAGGATAGTGGGTGAGCTGTTGGTGTGTGGTTTTGGTTTATAATAACATTAGGATCCGTTTGGTTTATTTGTAATAAAACACAAGGACCAAAAATGTAATTATGGAAAATTATAGGGATTGAAAATGTGACTTTCCCATAGTTATCAAAAGGGCCATATTGATCATTCATGAATAGTACAAGGGTTACTTTTGATAATTTCCATTTTTTTTATATCCGGGGACCTTTTCTGTAAATTCACCAAACTTCAGGGACCTTTTATATAATTTTCTGATTTTGAAGGGCTAAACCTGTAAATATCAAACAGTTAACACAAAGGACCAATTATGTCATTTAAGAATAGTATAAGGTTTATTTTGATTATTTTCTTATTTTTAAAACCTTAGGGACTAATTTTGACACTTTTCAAACTTGAGGGACCAAAGTTGTAACTTTGTGAATTTTAACTTCAAAGGACTTTTCCTTACAACTTATGAATCCCAAGGACCTTTTATGACATTTGAACAAGTTTTAAATGACCAGGGACTAGTTTTGCCAATTTATGAAACTTGAGGGACTGAAACTGCCAATTATGCAAACTTTGTACGTTTTTCATCTGTTTTTGCTTGTTTTGCATTTGAAACATATAAAACACACTTCTAAGATATTTTAAGTATTTTGATACACATTTGAATGTTTTTGTATGTTTTGACAGCTTAGATTGGTATAAAATGATAAGTATTTAGACACTCATCAGTGAAGGTGTGAGTTATAGGTTATATTTGAGGGAGGTTTACTTGGGTAAGGTTTGTATTCCACAGATAACTACCACGAATCACAGTTTTTGTTCAAAATCTCGCGAGTCTAGACGTAAAACATTATTTCGGACAACTTTCGTGCTTTACACTTTTCCTGGTTCGGACCAGAAGGGCCTTAAATTTAGGATTTAAATTCGTTACAGAAAGTTGGTGGTTTATTAGAATTTATACGAAGTGTTATTACTATTTGTGTTAATTTGAGAGTGTGTAAGGTGCCTTAACTTGATCAATATTATAGTATAGCAATTATATTTAAAAGTTGATAACAATTGTCTTTCATGGTTCTTAGAAGCATGGAAACTAGAGTTGTGAAATAAAAGGGATATGTCGCGTGTAAAAGTTATAATCAACTGAGCTAAAGCAAACATGTACTTGTGATTATAAATATAATAGTTAGATGTGTGCTTGTTCAAAGTATCGTGTCGAGGTCCAAAAATATTTGTGAGCAATCTCGGGGATTTTCGTAGGCTCCGGAAATATATAAATATTGTACGGTAAATATATGAAACGTATATTTATAAAATATAAACGTTTTAAATTTATTATATTATTCACGATATTTATAGATTATCGAGGTTGTGTGTAAGCATCGTTCCTAGGTAAATGGTCAATCATAAATGTTGTAGTGGTTCACATAATATGTCATGCATAATAAAAAAAATTTGTTCCTCGTAAAAATGGTATTCAATTCACGTAATATCCTTTTATTCAATTATTGATATTTACTAATCATATGGGAAAATTATGGGTGGTTACAGAATGAAGCCCTCAAAATGAAGGATCGTAAACTTGAGAATTTACGAGGGATGGATAAGGCTTTTGAGATAAGTTCAGATGGAACTCGTTGTATTGAAGGTCGAAAATGGTTACCTTATCATGGTAACTTAAGGAACGTAATAATGCACAAGTCCCATAAATCTAAGTACTCCATTCACCCAGGATCTGACAAGATGTATCAAGATTTGAAGAAACACTAATGGTGGCCCGACATGAAGGCATCCATTGCCAGATATGGGGGCAGGTGTTTAACATGTTCTAGAGTAAAGGCTGAATGCCAAAAGCCATCCGGTTTATTGGAACAGCCTGAGATTCCCATTTGGAAGTGGGAAAGAATTACGATGGATTTTATCACTAAACTACCTAGAACATTCAATGGGCATGATGCTATTTGGGTAATAGTTGATCGCCTTACAAAATCAACACACTTCATTCCAGTACGAGAAACAGATGATATGGAAACCCTTGCTAGGTTGTACCTCAAGGAAATAGTTTTCCGACATGAAGTGCCAATATCTATTATATCGGATTGTGATTCTCGCTTCACGTCCAGATTTTGGCAATCTATGCAAAAGGCCTTAGGTACTCAGATAGACATGAGTACGGCATATCATCCACAAACCGATGGTCAAAGTGAAACAACTATCTAAACAATCGAGGATATGCTTCGAGCGTGTGTGATAGATTTTGGAAAAGGATGGGAGAAACACTTGTCATTAGTAGAATTCTCGTATAATAATAGTTATCACGCTAGCATAAAAGCAGCACCGTATGAGGGACTTTATGGGAGAAAGTGTAGGTGATGAGTTCATAAAAACTCATCATTTTTGTCCTGTTTAAAATACAAAAACAGTTAAAAACACACAGAAATACCACATAATACTATAAATATCTTTGAAATGTGTTTTTATATGTTTCAGGTGCAAAAGGATTGAAAACAGATGAAAAACGTGCAAAGTTTGCACAAATGGCAAAATCAGTCCTTGAACTTTCAAGAAATGTCAGAAATGGTCCCTGGGAAAGTTATTTTGAAGAAATGTCAACAAAAGTCCCCCAGGAATCATAAAATTACAAATTTTACCCTTGAAAGTTCAAAATTGCACAAATGGCAAAACAGGTCCCCCAAGTTTCAAAACTTGTCAGTTTTAGTCCCTGGTAGTTTATTTTGGAAAGAAAAGTCAATTTTAGTCCTTGGGAATTCACAAAGTATCATAATTAATCCCTGGATAAAAAGTTTGAGGAAATTACAAAATTGGTCCCTGAAGTTTCAAAAATGGCAAAAATAGTCCCTGGGTATTTAAAAATGGAAAATTATCAAAATATACCCTTGTACTATTCATAATTAACAAATCAAGTCATTTTTGATTAACTTTTGGAAAATTACACTTTTTACCCTCAAACTTTATAAAATTGACAAAAATGGTCCCCGGTTAATTTTTTAATTTGGAAAAATATTAAAAAGGTCCTTATAATATTTTAAATGACAAGAAAGGTCCTTTGTAATATAATTTGGAAAAGTTTCAAATTTGGTCCCTGGAAATCAGATTTTACAAGTTTAGTCCTTGGGCTAAATTATTTAAAAACCAAACGGATCAAAAATAAATAAAATCCAATTCCAAACCAAACCATAAGCCTGGTCCAGTCCATAAAATCCACAAGCCCAAAACTGAGCCCACTTCACCCTTTTTGTTAACCTGGGCATTGACCCGCGTTGACCGACTCCACCTCCACCTTCTTCAACCTTCTCCCCCTCCTCACCTGCTGCATCACCATCCACCATACACCACCCCTCCTCCATGTGCCTTAGCTTCCACCCCAATTACACATGTCACCCTCTCCAAGAGTCCCCAAAGCTCAGCTTTGCTCCACAACTAGACACGTACCACTCCCACCATCTCTGCATCACCTCAACCTACTAGCCTACACCACCATCACCCCTTACACTCCATTTTGTCCCCCTTAACCCTCCATTGTCACATCATAGCATTAAATGCTTGAAAAACAGGCTGCAAGCAGCCTTGGTGGTTTTTGGCGCCAAAAATATCTTTTGAACACCTGTACATCAATTGGACACGTATCAAGAGTGCAATGTGGTGGGATTTGCTTGAGAAGACACCTGGAACAATGGAGGCTATAAAAGGAGGAAGAAGATGAAGGATTAGAGAGTTAGTTTTAGTACTTAGTTTTCTTTTCAAATCGAATTAGTATAACTTAGTTTCTCAGTTTGTATTTTAAGCTTTTAAGCATTTCCATATTGTTGTAATGTTATAAGAACTCAGTTATTCAAGTTTTAATACAAGTTCAAGTTCCAATTTAGTTTATGCTACTTTGTTCTAATTTCCAAAATCTTATTAAGTTTCTTAATTATAATCTATGTTTGTTTGAATCATCAAGAAGGAGCAGAGGAAAATTTGGATTGCCTCTGGGTTAGAAACCTTGTGGAAGGTTAATAGGAGTGTAATTATCCCTAGTTCTTGATATAAAGCAGGATTGCTTATGTAAGTTTTCAAATCCAATTTTTAACTTTGTACTTATTATCTGCTTAATTGTATCTAAATATGCTTATTGAGTATTATTTAGTTATAATATAACTTATATTCTAACTGTTGTTCATTAATATTAAATTACTTAGTATTTTCAATTTCAGTTAATTATATCATACTAGTGAATTTTAAGTTGCTGTTGTTATTATTGATGTAATTGTGTTTAAATAGGTCTAGGTAATCACTATATGTGCCTCTGTGTCAGTGGTATCCTCTAAATCTTTTTATTGCTTTGATAATTACAATTCTCAGTTTTATAAGGACTGTTTGGATTAGTTAGTTTAGTGGCTCACTTGTACCTGTTGGTGCTTTAAATTCATTTGATCATCTTACTCAGCAGTATTGTGGTCCAAATAAACCTTTACATAAACCTTCATAAGCTTAAAAGTCAAAATCATTGAAATCATGGTTTAATGTCTGACTGTGTAAATTGTGCATGTTCATATTAATCATGGTAGCTTATTAATAGATAATATAACTTAATTTCATATCTTTTTAACTTAATATAACATATATAGTCAGTAGTGATCAATAGAATCTCATAAAAGTCAAATTAGAACAAAATCTTTAAAAGTCAAAAGTATACCTCTTAGTAGAAATCCAAAACTTGTGGGATTTTTTGTGAATTTTGTGCTCATAATTAGACCTTAAAACTCATTGTACCAAAAATATATTAGCTTAACTTTAGAAATCCATATTTAAATTATTTTTATAATTTTTTTTCAAGCTTATAGAGTATCTTAAATAACCCTGCAGGGCTGATAAGTGCCCTGTGCACACAGAAATGACCAGACTTGATAAGCCATTTTTGACTTATCTAGTAGGCCCCACTCTGAGTATTTTAGCTTCTTGAATAGGTTTTTAGTATAGCTTAATAGTTCTGAGCTTATTTTGTGCTTATAAGCTTATTAGGTAGGGCTGCTCATAGCCTCTTTTGTGACATGTCTCAGACCCACCAATCTGAGTACTCAGGTTGCACACCAAACTTCCAAGGCCTATCCAGGTTGGAATAATAAGCTAATAAGCTAGCTTATTAGCTTATTTTGTTGTTGACTAGGTCAACTTTGAAGGTCAAGAGCTAATTTAGATTTCCATTCATCTCTGTGGACCCCACAGAGATCCAAAGGCACCATTTAAGGCCTGTTTGGTTGTAGTAGGGTATAAATTTGCTTATTTAGTTTTTTTTAGCTTATTAAAGTGTATCTTTTTAATCATTTCAGCTTATTTTCAGTTCATGTAGCTTAAATCAAACTTAGTTTTAAGATTCATTTGAGGTTTAGCTTATTTGACCTAGCTTATTTAACTTTTTCTTGTGACTTGTTTCCAAAACCCAACACTGATCACTCAGTGTTGAGAAGCTTTTTCTCAAGATCACTCACAGCTCATTAGTGGGTTCCAACCCTTGACCCTTAGCTTTTTGAAAAGCCCTCAAGCTTAGCTTATTGAAGCAAGCTTAAGTTTTGATCCCTGAACCCCCTAGTGGACCCCACCAAGGCCTACAATTGGCCTTGTGGACTGTTTGGCTAAGCAGCTCAGTGAGAGTGCTTATTTGAGCTTATAAGCTTATTCCCCTAGCTTATTGAGGTAGTTTAGTTTAATTTAGATGAAACTCAATAGTTTTTAGCTTATTTAACCTGTTGTAGTTTATTTGTAGCTTATAGCTTTTAAAAAAAAAATCCAAATTTGGCTTATTTAAGCCATCTGACAAGTAAATAAGCTCATTCTGAGCTTATTTGACTTTTATATAAAAGTTGTGTTTTTTAAAAGTTGCTTATTTTTAGTGTTTTAATAGTTTTGTAAAAAGAAAATTAAAAAAAAAAATAAAAAAAAATAAAAAAAAACCAAAAATGGGTGTGGGTGGGATTCGAACCTGAGACCTCTAGGATAGTAGCATGCTTATGTGCCCACACCCCTTCCACTAGCTCTGGGGCACCAGTTCCGATTATCCTTGCATAATCAATATACTTAACCCCATTTTTGGTCAAATAAGCTTAAATAAGCCGTTTGGTTTATAACTGCTTATTCGAATAAGCTGTTCACCTAAGCTTATTTTTCCTAGGCTTGTATTCACTTATTATACTATCTGTAAATTTTTTATAATTTTTACTTTTCAAATACTAATTATTTTAATTAATCCGTATTTAATTAGTAATTAGGTAATATTAAATAATTAAATAGTTTTAATAATTTTTAGTTAATAACAACATCTTTTTAATTTTTTTTAAAGTCTTATATACCATAGGGTATTTGTAAAAAATAAATTTATAATTATTACTGTTCATTTCCTATTTTCTTTAATTAAATTTAGTTAATTAGATTTTAAATAATAAATAAGTAATTAATTATAGAAATAGCTTTTTAATTAGTATTTAGGAAATTTATATTTTTATAAAGTTTCTGTTACTTTAACATAGTTGTACAAAAAGTTTTATAATTGTAACTTTCCATTTACTATTAATTATAATTAAAATTAGTTTAATTAATAAGTAGTTAATAAATAAGAATTAAATAGTATAATTAATTTTTATAAGGTAACACCTATATTTTATATTTTTCCTATATTTTATAAGTCATAAAATAATTTTAGAAATTTTCTTGTGATTTATACTGTTCATTTACTAGTTTTCATAATTTAATTAATTTAATTAGATATAAATTAATAAATAGCATAATAATTAATAGATTAAATTAAAAATATATAAAATAAAGTTTTTATAATTTTTTAGGATTCCCGTGACGGTTAATTAGATTTATAATTTTTTCCATAATTTTCTAAGTCATTTTAGTATTATTATTAATTTAAAATAGTTTAAATAGTTTAGTTAAAATAATTAGTAATTAATCAAAAGAAAAACTATAAAAAGACAAAAATATTTATTTTAATTTTTTATACTTTCTTCAAGTTCATTTTTAAGTTTAGAAATTATTTTTATAAATTTTTAATTTAATTTGTAGTGTTTATTATTTTTAGTTTTAATTAAGTTAGTTTTAATTAAATAGTTAAATAGTTTTTAATTAAATAATTAATAATAAATAATATAATAATCTAAAAAATAGTTTTATTTTTAGTTTAATTTTATTTTAAGTTTAAGTTTGTAGGATTTTCAAATTTACCCCCTGTAGTTTAAATTTGCATTAAAACTCACTTTTTTCCCTGTACGTAGACGTAAGTTTTAAAGTTGTATACGTTTTTAAGTTCCCATAACTGTTTAAAGTTATTTTCTTATTTGTTTAAATTGTGCAAATCAGTAGCATAAATCAAATTCACCTTTGCCCATTCATAATCACCCGATCCCAAATTTCGTTTTATTACAGATTTCACGCCTCGTTGGGAAATACGACCCGAGGATACATTGTACTCCACGGAGCATTAGTCTAAGCTGTTTTTGAGTTATTAACTTTGGTTAATAATAATCTGACGGTTCAGCACTGATCAAATTTTGGCGCCGCTGCCGGGGAGGTGTGCTGCGTACAACGAATTTGGAAGCATACGTGGTTCTGAATATCAACTCACTGTACAAATACCATCAGTCTGTAAATTTTTGTAGAAATAAATATCATAACTGAAAAGTTCACTAACACTTTTCCTAAAGTGTTAAAAACACCAAAAAAAAAATTAAATAAACAACAAAATAAATCGTGAAGTTAAATTACTTCGTTTTCTTTAAAATCACAACCTGAAACAGCTGGTATAAGGTAAGTTCTGACATTAAATTGCGAACTGAAGAGGGATCCATTTATTTCCTCCCGCTAGCCTGCGAGTGATTTTAAAGGAACGATTTCGGTTAACGAATCGATTCCAAAAATATTTTCCAAGTTTTCACCCATACACATATACCCAAAAACATTTTCTTGTGAATAAATTAAATAACCTTCAGAATAAGTTCCCAAACATAAGATATAAAAAATTTTAACGTAATATCCGTGTAAGTGGTGTACCTTTTATAAAGAAGCCATTTTACCTGTGATTATTGGGTTAAGTTTACTGTGGTTTTGCCTCGATCTTATTTTGAAAATTTTGTTTTTAGTACATGCACACACGTTCTTCTAGGTCTACAAGTCCTCATCGCGAGCTTGTTAGTATTCCTCGAAAACGTACACAATCTGCCCCGAAAATTGAAACTCAAATACAGACTGAACCTAAACCGACAGTCATCATGGCAGAAGAACGCCCAATGTCAGAGCTTCTCCAGGCACCCATCGAGGGTTATGGAGATGCTATTATTGTACCAGCCATAGTATCTGATAATTTCGAATTAAAAACCGGATTACTTAATCTGGTTACTTCTAATCAGTTCTATGGTTTCGAAAGGGACGATCCTCATTCACATATAAGATGGTTTAACAAGATTACATCCACCATTAAATATAAGAATGTCCCATCGGAGGCTATTAAACTACTTCTGTTTCCATTTTCTCTCGAGGGAGCAGCCAGAATCTGGCTAGAGAAACAACCCCCTCGATCCATAGAAACATGGGAAGATCTAGTTAAGAAATTTGTGAATGAATTCTATCCACCATCTAAAACTGCCTATCTGAGGAATGAGATCACCAAGTTTACACAAAGACCTGGTGAGACATTCAGTGAAGCATGGGATAGATTCAAAGAGTTGCTTCGCAAATGCCCCCACCATGGATTTTCTGAGTTAATGCAACTCGACACATTTTATAACGGAGTAAGCCAAGCAGACCAAGATTCCCTTAATGCCTCAGCAGGAGGGAATTTTTTGAGTCGTACTGTCAAGGAAGCTTTAGCAATAATTGAAAATAAGTCTAAGGTTCGAACCATACGTAATAAACAGGTCGATCCTTCTTCTTCTACCGTGAATCAATCTAGCACCGATGCTAAGATTGATAAACTCACGGATGCTATACAAGCCTTGGTTCACTCCAATCAGAAGAAAGTCTCGTTCCCACAGAATCCTTCACATGCTGAAGTGAAGAAAGTGGATGTTTGTGTTACCTGTGGTGGACCACATGCCTATTATAATTGTACTGCCACAGACAATAACACATTTGAAACCAACGCGATTGCTGGTAGTTCTAGCCAAGGAGGCAATCCATATCGTCCTCCTGCTGAGCCACCATGGCGTCCGAGCACTTACTCTGTACCACCTGGTTTTAACCAGAACACCCAAAACCGTCCCCAAAATCCAAACAGAAGTAACCAAGGTTATCCTAACCAAGGTCACTTTAATCAAGGTTATCCCCAAAACTTTCAAAATCAGGGGAATAGAAATCAGGGACCGAGTAACTATAATCCTGGATACTTTCATGGAAACCCTAATCAGGGACAATTCCAAAATCAAGGGTTTCAGCAGAACACTCGAGGGCAAACCCCTCCCGTTCAAACACCAGCTGTTGTTCCAAACCCTAACTCTTCTGATGAATTGTTAAAACAATTCATGAAAGCACAGGAAGAAACCAACAGGTTGTTGATCAGCCAAATTTCTGACATAAAGAAATCTTTAAATGATCGACCCTCGGGCTCAGGTACTTTACCTAGCAACACGATCGCTAATCCGAGGGGCGATGTTAAGGCGATCACCACAAGGAGTGGAGCTTCATATAAAGGACCTAAGACTCCATCTACCTCTTTCTCTTCTCCTGAGGTACTGGAAAAAGAAGCCGAGGTTACAACGGACACGATACCTCCTATTCATAATGGAAGTACCGACGACGTCCCACCTCCAGTTATCCCGGTCCCGACTCCTCCTAAAAAAGTTGTGTTTGAAACTACCGAAGGTCCTGTTGAAAATCCAAAAGCCAACCCAAAACCAACAATTCCATATCCCTCACGATTGCAAGACCAAAAGCTCCGTGAAAAAGCTAATCATCAGATGGAAAAATTCTTTCAGATTTTTCAAGAACTACACTTCGATATTAGTTTTGCGGATGCTCTTCTTTTAATGCCCAAATTCGCATCGACAATCAAAAATCTATTGAGCAATAAAGAAAAACTGTTTGAGATGGCACGAACTCCACTCAATGAGAACTGCTCTGCAGTTCTGTTGAAACAGCTTCCCGCGAAGCTAGGAGATCCTGGAAGATTTCTAATACCTTGCGTATTTCCAGGAATGGTTGACTGCTTTGCCTTGGCCGATCTTGGTGCAAGCATCAACTTAATGCCCTACTCAGTTTGGAAAAAGCTCTCTCTTCAGGCACTTAGTCCCACATGCATGACTCTCGAGCTTGCAGACCGTTCAATTTCACGTCCCCTTGGTATTGCCGAGGACGTATTTGTAAGAGTGGGAAAGTTCCATTTTCCGGCAGACTTTGTCGTTGTTGATTTCGATGCGGATCCAAGAGTTCCTCTCATTCTTGGGAGGGGATTCTTAAGGACGGGTCGTGCATTAATCGATGTTTTCGATGAGGAAATCACGTTACGAGTTGGCACTGAAGCGATAACGTTCAACCTTGATCAAACCTCGAGATACTCCTCGAATTATGATGCTGAATCGGTCAACCGAATTGATGTCATTGACATTGCATCCGAGGAGTATACTCAGGAAATCCTTGGCTTCGCTGATAGTTCTTCGAGTGGCAATCCCACTCCCTCTTCTCACCCCATAATCGCTAATTCTTATCCTTCCCTCACTCCGTTTGAGGGAAGTGATTTCGTCCTTGAGGAATTAGAGGCCTTTCTCAAAAGTAATTCAGTTCCCGAGGGGATTGATAACGAAGAGATTGACCCGGAAAGGGATATACTTCTCCTCGAGAACTTATTGAACAAAGATCCCTCTCCCATTCCTGTTCTACCTCCACAACTTCATAATGCGGAAGTCAAATATGTTGAGAAAACTGATGATTTCCCCGAGGTCGAACTTAAGGACCTGCCTCCTCATCTAGAATATGCATTTTTGGAAAGTAATGATAAGTTACCAGTCATTATTGCTAAAGGTTTAAAGGATGAGGAGAAAATCGCGCTGCATAAAGTTTTAAAGTCCCACAAGCAAGCAATTGCTTGGAAACTCTCAGACATAAAGGGTATTAACCCGGATTTTTGTACACACAAAATCCTAATGGAAGAGGACTTTAAGCCTACCGTGCAGCATCAAAGAAGAGTAAATCCAAAAATCCACAAAGTTATCAAGGAAGAAGTTATCAAACTTCTCGATGCGGGATTGATTTACCCTATATCAGATAGTCCTTGGGTTAGCCCAATACATTGTGTTCCAAAAAAGGGTGGCATCACGGTTGTCACAAATGAGGATAACGAGTTGATACCAACTCGTTTGGTTATAGGGTGGCGAGTATGTATTGATTACAGAAAGCTTAACGAAGCCACCCGCAAAGACCATTTCCCTCTACCCTTTATGGATAAGATGCTTGAGAGACTAGCGGGGAATGAGTATTATTGCTTCCTCGACGGCTTCTCGGGTTATTTCCAGATTCCCATTGATCCACAGGATCAAGATAAAACTACCTTCACATGCCCTTACGGAACATTTGCCTATCGTCGCATGCCTTTTGGGTTATGCAATGCTCCGGGCACTTTCCAGAGGTGCATGATGGCTATTTTCCACGACATGATCGGGAAAACTATGGAGGTATTCATGGATGACTTCTCAGTCATTGGGAATTCTTTCGACTCATGCCTCTCCCATTTAGAAAAGATGCTTCAACGTTGTGAAGACACTAATCTTTGTCTAAACTGGGAGAAGAGCCATTTTATGGTTAAAGAGGGCATTGTCCTCGGCCATAAAATTTCAAAAAGTGGGATTGAGGTCGATAAGGCCAAAATTGATGTTATAGCTAAACTGCCTCATCCCACCACTGTTAAAGGAATTAGGAGTTTCCTTGGCCATGCCGGGTTCTATCGGAGATTCATTCAGGATTTCTCCAAAATAGCCCGGCCCATGACTCATCTTCTTGAAAAGGATGCTCCTTTTATCTTTCCCCCGAGTGCATCGAAGCTTTCTCTACTTTAAAGAAAAAGCTTACCGAGGCACCAATCCTTGTTGCCCCCGACTGGGACTTACCCTTCGAACTTATGTGCGATGCTAGCGATTTCGCTATTGGTGCAGTTCTGGGGCAACGCAAATCCAAACATTTTCAGCCAATACACTACGCAAGTAAGACCATGAGTGAAGCTCAAGTGCATTATACCACCACAGAAAAAGAATTATTAGCTGTGGTATATGCCTTGAGAAATTTAGGTCTTACTTAATCCTAACCAAATGCGTGGTGTACACGGACCACTCGGCTTTGAAATACCTGTTCACTAAACAGGATGCAAAGCCAAGACTGCTCCGTTGGGTCCTGCTCCTTCAGGAATTCGATATACTCATACGAGACAAAAAAGGAGCAGAGAACCTTGCTGCTGATCACTTATCCCGGTTAGAGAATCCTCATCAGGATATTCTCGAGAGAAAAGAAATTAATGAAACTTTTCCTCTGGAGACTCTCAATCTAATCTCTACCAGGGATAATACTTCTACCCCATGGTTTGCAGATTTTGCAAACTACCATGCGGGTAATTTCGTTGTGAAAGGGATGTCGTCCCAACAGAAGAAAAAATTCTTCAAAGACGTTAAACACTATTTCTGGGACGACCCCTACCTCTTTAAGATATGTGCGGATCAAGTCATCCGACGGTGTGTCCATGGTAATGAAGCCATGGAAATCCTCAAAGCCTGTCATGATGGACCCACTGGGGGACATCACAGCTCAAACTACACCGCCAAAAAGGTGTTTGATTCTGGTTTCTACTGGCCCACCATCTATAAAGATGCCCAAGAACTTGTCAAAACTTGTGATGCTTGTCAGCATCACGGGAATGTTTCTAAGAAGGATGAAATGCCTCAAAACATCATCCAAGTCTGTGAAATATTTGATATCTGGGGCATTGATTTTATGGGCCCATTCCCATCTTCAAGAGGTAACAAGTATATACTCGTGGCAGTCGACTATTTGTCAAAATGGGTTGAGGCAAAAGCCTTACCCACCAATGATGCCCGAGTAGTTGTAAAATTTCTGAAGTCTCTCTTTGCTCGATTCGGGACTCCTCGTGCCATTATCAGTGATCGTGGTACACACTTTTGCAATGATCAACTTGCAAGAGTGATGCTGAAATATGGTGTAACTCACCGTCTTTCTACTGCATATCACCCCCAAACTAGTGGGCAGGTGGAGGTCTCAAATCGAGGCATTAAGAGAATTCTGGAGAGGACGGTTGGTGAAAACCGTGCCTCTTGGTCGGACAAATTGGACGACGCACTCTGGGCTTTTCGTACAGCTTATAAGACACCCATTGGGTGTACTCCATACAAGTTGGTGTACGGAAAGACATGTCATATTCCGATCGAATTAGAGCACAAAGCCTACTGGGCTTTGAAACATGCAAACTTTGACATTCAGACAGCGGGTGATCACCGTAAGGTTCAGCTAAATGAACTAAATGAACTACGTGATCAAGCTTACGAGAATTCTTTAATCTATAAAGAAAAGACTAAGAAGATACATGACTCTAAAATAAAGAACCGCGTTTTCAACGTTGGTGACAGAGTTCTTCTTTTCAATTCAAGATTGAAAATTTTCTCGGGCAAGCTAAAAACCCGTTGGTCTGGACCGTTTACTGTAGCAAAAGTATACCCATACGGAACTGTTGAGTTATCACAACCCGACGGTCCCAACTTTAAAGTAAATGGACATCGTTTGAAACACTACTTTGGAGGGGACATACCACAAGTGGTTGTCCCAGATCTCCAAACTTTCCCCATGGACTAATTAATACGGGGTCGAGTCAAGCTAGTGACTCGGGAAACAAAAACACTAGTATCATGTACATAAATAATAATAAAATTTTGTAAATCTTTGTTCAAAAATCTATCTTTGTATGTATATTATACTTTATCATTCAACTCCCTAGCTGTCAGGACATATTTATTACAGTTAATCATTCACAAGTGATTAGCTAGCGTGGTAAACCTGACACAAGCCTGGGAGGTAGTGATTACATAAACAATATAAAATACAAAAATATTTTTCCTTTGCACACAACTTGCCCAGTTTGATTAGTCCCTTAGTTACAACATTTAGTTGTTGGCTGTTTACAGTTACTGAGCTCTAACAAACCCAGATTCCCTTTCGAGGGGCAGTTGTAAGGAATTTTCTTTCTTTTGTACATATATATAAAATTTAAAAATACAAAAACATTTATAAAAGTAAAAAATCAAAAACAGTAGAATAAGCTTGGGTTTTCACCCGTGTGTATCACCCAAGTGTAGGGGAGTTGCCCTACTGTAAATAAAGTACATAGAATAAAAATAAAAATAAAAAATGCAAAAATAAAATAAAAGTTGTTCCTACATTTAGCTTGTGATATTCTTTTTTTTTTTTACGTTCAAAGAGTCGGCATAGTAGCCGGGACTTTGAATATTGAGGACAATATTCATTTCTAAGTGTAGGGGGGGAAATTCTAGCGAATTTAATTACATTATACATCTAGTACCCCCGTTTTTGCCAAAAATTTGAAAAATTTTTTTCAAAATTTTCACTTAATGAAGTACTTGGCATTAACACAACAAATGGTTATTAGTCCACCATGTCTAAACCACACAAGGACTGGCTAATCCAGGAGCAAACGGCTCTTGGTAAAGATAACTCAAACCCGTTTATGGCTTGCAATTTGCCAAAAATTGTATGGTTCCTCAACTCCCCATATCCCATAAAGCGAATGAGTTGGCTAGCCCGCAAGATTATGGCTTGTGGTAAAGGCAGTGAAAATCCATAATTGGTAATCAGCTCACCAAGATGTTGACTTAGTCCATAAAGAGTTGGCTAGTCCAGAAGCAAACGACTTTTGGTAAAGACTAATCAAATCCGTTGACAGCTGGTGGTTTGCTCAAAATCACACGGTTATCAGGTGTACCACAGTTTTCACACCTGGCTACTCCAGAAGTAATGGCTGTCTGGTAAAGAGATATCATTAAAACCATTAAATTTTGAAAAATGGGTTTTTAGTGGATGCCAGATTGCTAGGGACTAGCAATAGTTAAGTGTAGGGGATTGATGAGTTCATAAAAACTCATCATTTTTGTCCTGTTTAAAATACAAAAACAGTTAAAAACACACAGAAATACCACATAATACTATAAATATCTTTGAAATGTGTTTTTATATGTTTCAGGTGCAAAAGGATTGAAAACAGATGAAAAACGTGCAAAGTTTGCACAAATGGCAAAATCAGTCCTTGAACTTTCAAGAAATGTCAGAAATGGTCCCTGGGAAAGTTATTTTGAAGAAATGTCAACAAAAGTCCCCCAGGAATCATAAAATTACAAATTTTACCCTTGAAAGTTCAAAATTGCACAAATGGCAAAACAGGTCCCCCAAGTTTCAAAACTTGTCAGTTTTAGTCCCTGGTAGTTTATTTTGGAAAGAAAAGTCAATTTTAGTCCTTGGGAATTCACAAAGTATCATAATTAATCCCTGGATAAAAAGTTTGAGGAAATTACAAAATTGGTCCCTGAAGTTTCAAAAATGGCAAAAATAGTCCCTGGGTATTTAAAAATGGAAAATTATAAAAATATACCCTTGTACTATTCATAATTAACAAATCAAGTCATTTTTGATTAACTTTTGGAAAATTACACTTTTTACCCTCAAACTTTATAAAATTGACAAAAATGGTCCCCGGTTAATTTTTTAATTTGGAAAAATATTAAAAAGGTCCTTATAATATTTTAAATGACAAGAAAGGTCCTTTGTAATATAATTTGGAAAAGTTTCAAATTTGGTCCCTGGAAATCAGATTTTACAAGTTTAGTCCTTGGGCTAAATTATTTAAAAACCAAACGGATCAAAAATAAATAAAATCCAATTCCAAACCAAACCATAAGCCTGGTCCAGTCCATAAAATCCACAAGCCCAAAACTGAGCCCACTTCACCCTTTTTGTTAACCTGGGCATTGACCTGCGTTGACCGACTCCACCTCCACCTTCTTCAACCTTCTCCCCCTCCTCACCTGCTGCATCACCATCCACCATACACCACCCCTCCTCCATGTGCCTTAGCTTCCACCCCAATTACACATGTCACCCTCTCCAAGAGTCCCCAAAGCTCAGCTTTGCTCCACAACTAGACACGTACCACTCCCACCATCTCTGCATCACCTCAACTTACTAGCCTACACCACCATCACCCCTTACACTCCATTTTGTCCCCCTTAACCCTCCATTGTCACATCATAGCATTAAATGCTTGAAAAACAGGCTGCAAGCAGCCTTGGTGGTTTTTGGCGCCAAAAATATCTTTTGAACACCTGTACATCAATTGGACACGTATCAAGAGTGCAATGTGGTGGGATTTGCTTGAGAAGACACCTGGAACAATGGAGGCTATAAAAGGAGGAAGAAGATGAAGGATTAGAGAGTTAGTTTTAGTACTTAGTTTTCTTTTCAAATCGAATTAGTATAACTTAGTTTCTCAGTTTGTATTTTAAGCTTTTAAGCATTTCCATATTGTTGTAATGTTATAAGAACTCAGTTATTCAAGTTTTAATACAAGTTCAAGTTCCAATTTAGTTTATGCTACTTTGTTCTAATTTCCAAAATCTTATTAAGTTTCTTAATTATAATCTGTGTTTGTTTGAATCATCAAGAAGGAGCAGAGGAAAATTTGGATTGCCTCTGGGTTAGAAACCTTGTGGAAGGTTAATAGGAGTGTAATTATCCCTAGTTCTTGATATAAAGCAGGATTGCTTATGTAAGTTTTCAAATCCAATTTTTAACTTTGTACTTATTATCTGCTTAATTGTATCTAAATATGCTTATTGAGTATTATTTAGTTATAATATAACTTATATTCTAACTGTTGTTCATTAATATTAAATTACTTAGTATTTTCAATTTCAGTTAATTATATCATACTAGTGAATTTTAAGTTGCTGTTGTTATTATTGATGTAATTGTGTTTAAATAGGTCTAGGTAATCACTATATGTGCCTCTGTGTCAGTGGTATCCTCTAAATCTTTTTATTGCTTTGATAATTACAATTCTCAGTTTTATAAGGACTGTTTGGATTAGTTAGTTTAGTGGCTCACTTGTACCTGTTGGTGCTTTAAATTCATTTGATCATCTTACTCAGCAGTATTGTGGTCCAAATAAACCTTTACATAAACCTTCATAAGCTTAAAAGTCAAAATCATTGAAATCATGGTTTAATGTCTGACTGTGTAAATTGTGCATGTTCATATTAATCATGGTAGCTTATTAATAGATAATATAACTTAATTTCATATCTTTTTAACTTAATATAACATATATAGTCAGTAGTGATCAATAGAATCTCATAAAAGTCAAATTAGAACAAAATCTTTAAAAGTCAAAAGTATACCTCTTAGTAGAAATCCAAAACTTGTGGGATTTTTTGTGAATTTTGTGCTCATAATTAGACCTTAAAACTCATTGTACCAAAAATATATTAGCTTAACTTTAGAAATCCATATTTAAATTATTTTTATAATTTTTTTTCAAGCTTATAGAGTAGCTTAAATAACCCTGCAGGGCTGATAAGTGCCCTGTGCACACAGAAATGACCAGACTTGATAAGCCATTTTTGACTTATCTAGTAGGCCCCACTCTGAGTATTTTAGCTTCTTGAATAGGTTTTTAGTATAGCTTAATAGTTCTGAGCTTATTTTGTGCTTATAAGCTTATTAGGTAGGGCTGCTCATAGCCTCTTTTGTGACATGTCTCAGACCCACCAATCTGAGTACTCAGGTTGCACACCAAACTTCCAAGGCCTATCCAGGTTGGAATAATAAGCTAATAAGCTAGCTTATTAGCTTATTTTGTTGTTGACTAGGTCAACTTTGAAGGTCAAGAGCTAATTTAGATTTCCATTCATCTCTGTGGACCCCACAGAGATCCAAAGGCACCATTTAAGGCCTGTTTGGTTGTAGTAGGGTATAAATTTGCTTATTTAGTTTTTTTTAGCTTATTAAAGTGTATCTTTTTAATCATTTCAGCTTATTTTCAGTTCATTTAGCTTAAATCAAACTTAGTTTTAAGATTCATTTGAGGTTTAGCTTATTTGACCTAGCTTATTTAACTTTTTCTTGTGACTTGTTTCCAAAACCCAACACTGATCACTCAGTGTTGAGAAGCTTTTTCTCAAGATCACTCACAGCTCATTAGTGGGTTCCAACCCTTGACCCTTAGCTTTTTGAAAAGCCCTCAAGCTTAGCTTATTGAAGCAAGCTTAAGTTTTGATCCCTGAACCCCCTAGTGGACCCCACCAAGGCCTACAATTGGCCTTGTGGACTGTTTGGCTAAGCAGCTCAGTGAGAGTGCTTATTTGAGCTTATAAGCTTATTCCCCTAGCTTATTGAGGTAGTTTAGTTTAATTTAGATGAAACTCAATAGTTTTTAGCTTATTTAACCTGTTGTAGTTTATTTGTAGCTTATAGCTTTTAAAAAAAAAAATCCAAATTTGGCTTATTTAAGCCATCTGACAAGTAAATAAGCTCATTCTGAGCTTATTTGACTTTTATATAAAAGTTGTGTTTTTTAAAAGTTGCTTATTTTTAGTGTTTTAATAGTTTTGTAAAAAGAAAATTAAAAAAAAATAAAAAAATAAATAAAAAACCAAAAATGGGAGTGGGTGGGATTCGAACCTGAGACCTCTAGGATAGTAGCATGCTTATGCGCCCACACCCCTTCCACTAGCTCTGGGGCACCAGTTCCGATTATCCTTGCATAATCAATATACTTAACCCCATTTTTGGTCAAATAAGCTTAAATAAGCCGTTTGGCTTATAACTGCTTATTCGAATAAGCTGTTCACCTAAGCTTATTTTTCCTAGGCTTGTATTCACTTATTATACTATCTGTAAATTTTTTATAATTTTTACTTTTCAAATACTAATTATTTTAATTAATCCGTATTTAATTAGTAATTAGGTAATATTAAATAATTAAATAGTTTTAATAATTTTTAGTTAATAACAACATCTTTTTAATTTTTTTTAAAGTCTTATATACCATAGGGTATTTGTAAAAAATAAATTTATAATTATTACTGTTCATTTCCTATTTTCTTTAATTAAATTTAGTTAATTAGATTTTAAATAATAAATAAGTAATTAATTATAGAAATAGCTTTTTAATTAGTATTTAGGAAATTTATATTTTTATAAAGTTTCTGTTACTTTAACATAGTTGTACAAAAAGTTTTATAATTGTAACTTTCCATTTACTATTAATTATAATTAAAATTAGTTTAATTAATAAGTAGTTAATAAATAAGAATTAAATAGTATAATTAATTTTTATAAGGTAACACCTATATTTTATATTTTTCCTATATTTTATAAGTCATAAAATAATTTTAGAAATTTTCTTGTGATTTATACTGTTCATTTACTAGTTTTCATAATTTAATTAATTTAATTAGATATAAATTAATAAATAGCATAATAATTAATAGATTAAATTAAAAATATATAAAATAAAGTTTTTATAATTTTTTAGGATTCCCGTGATGGTTAATTAGATTTATAATTTTTTTCCATAATTTTCTAAGTCATTTTAGTATTATTATTAATTTAAAATAGTTTAAATAGTTTAGTTAAAATAATTAGTAATTAATCAAAAGAAAAACTATAAAAAGACAAAAATATTTATTTTAATTTTTTATACTTTCTTCAAGTTCATTTTTAAGTTTAGAAATTATTTTTATAAATTTTTAGTTTAATTTGTAGTGTTTATTATTTTTAGTTTTAATTAAGTTAGTTTTAATTAAATAGTTAAATAGTTTTTAATTAAATAATTAATAATAAATAATATAATAATCTAAAAAATAGTTTTATTTTTAGTTTAATTTTATTTTAAGTTTAAGTTTGTAGGATTTTCAAATTTACCCCCTGTAGTTTAAATTTGCATTAAAACTCACCTTTTTTCCTGTACGTAGACGTAAGTTTTAAAGTTGTATACGTTTTTAAGTTCCCATAACTGTTTAAAGTTATTTTCTTATTTGTTTAAATTGTGCAAATCAGTAGTATAAATCAAATTCACCTTTGCCCATTCATAATCACCCGATCCCAAATTTCGTTTTATTACAGATTTCACGTCTCGTTGGGAAATACGACCCGAGGATACATTGTACTCCACGGAGCATTAGTCTAAGCTGTTTTTGAGTTATTAACTTTGGTTAATAATAATCTGACGGTTCAGCACTGATCAGTAGGTCTTCGGTCTGCTGGGCTGAAGTTGGAGAAGTACAACTCATGGGTCCGGAAATAATTCATGAGACAAATGAGAGAATAGTTCAAATCCGACAACGCTTACAAGCTACAAGGGACCGACAAAAGAGTTATGCCGACGTAAGACGTAAGCCTTTAGAATTTCAAGTCGAAGATAGGGTTATGTTGAAAGTTTCACCTAGGAAAGGTGTCTTTCATTTCGGAAAGCAAGGAAAGCTTAGTCCGAGATACATTGGACCTTTCAAGGTTTTAGAACGAATTAGTCCAGTGGCATACCGACTTGAATTATCGGATGAACTAAGTAATATACACGACACGTTTCACGTATCAAATCTTAAGAAGTGTTTATCGGATAAATCACTAGTTGTTCCTATTAACGAGCTTCAATTGGGTGATAAGCTCAATTTCACTGAGGAACCAGTGGAAATTATGCACCGAGAGGTCAAAAATCTAAAACATCACCGGATTCCTATCGTTAAGGTACGCTGGGATTCCCATAGAGGACCAGAGTATACTTAGGAACGAGAGGATCAAATCCGTGCTAAATATCCCCATCTATTCACACCATCACATACTAACCATAGTTAAATATCGGGACGATATTTTCCTTCAGGATGGGGGACTGTCACAAACCACTAACTTCCCCTTAGGTTAGAAATACCTTACTAACTTAGCTTAGGCCCTCACTAGCACCCTAGGATTAGAAATGCCTTACTAACTTAACTTAGGCCCTTATTAGCTCACACTAGGATTAGAAATGCCTATAGGATTTTCCCGAGTTAAAATTTTGCTTTAATATATCATTATAACCTAATTAACCCTCAGACAAGCTCACGTATCCACCTATGCCAACCACTACTATGCTTACTTGATGTAAACATCCCAGTATGTTAAGTCAAGGTAATAAACATATTTTCACTAAGAAAACTAGTACTATAATATCCTATACTTGCTAGAAAACCCTAAATGCACCTACGTGTTTCCAATTAGTTTTAAAACCCTAACTGCCTATCTGAACTTACATGCAAAGTGCCTAGGACTTATATATAAGTTAAAATAGATACCTTAGGATATATTAGAACCCTTAGGATATAGTACAATCCCTAGAAACTTAGGTACAAGTCATATAAGCATAAAACCTCAATTAGGTCATAACTTCCCAAAACTAGGTCAAAAGTAGGTTAAAACTTTACCGTAAGCTACCATCACTTAGTATAAGCTACTAATAGTTACTAAACATCATTAGGACCTTAATTAAGATACTAAAATATAGACAAAACCATAAACACTTATAAAACAAAACTAGATAAAAATTAGACTTAAACACCTAAACTATACTACTTAAGCACCTTAATAAGAACAAGCAACCACCCTAGCACCTTAATATAAATAAGATAGCACCCTAGCACCTCCAAGAACCCAAGCTAGGAGGTGCATCACCTCCTTGTCACTCCTTTCTTCAAACCAACTCCCACGGCTCATAACCACCACAACCACCCTACCCAGCCCCCTAGCTACCACCATAGCTTGTCCTTGTCACCTCCTAGACTCACCACATCACCCCATATCCATGCTTGCTTAGCCCCCCCCCCCCCTGCACGACACCTAGACAACCATTTCACCCCAAACCGCCATACGCTACCTATAAATACCCCTCCCCTCCTCTAATTCTTATTCACACATCTCCTTTCCCTCTCTACCTCACATTTCAATAGTACTAAGTAGTTAGAAGCTGTAGGAAATGAGTAGCAAGGCCTTGGTTGGTTGTGTTGTGTTTTGAAGTCGTGCGAGCCAAAAGGAAACCCTAGAAACCCTAGAACCTTAGTTCAGCCCTCCCCCGACCTAGTTAACCTTTAATTTATGTCTAGATAGTCTTAGAATAGCTTTAGATACTTAGTATATGCCTTAGATAGTTAGTAGATTGCCATGCATGCACGTTTGCCCTCGTAACCCTAGTTTTAGGTCGAATTACATGCTTACGTGCTTTATATCTTTCCTACTTGATATAATTTGCATTATGTGGCTTATTTGGACTTATATGAGTTAGATATAAGCTTAGAAACTAGATTTCCATGCTAGAATTAGAATTATATTCATTTAGGACTAGTTTTGCAAAATATTACATGCATAGGGTATATATTGTAAATTCCTGAAACTATAAAGTCTAGGGACTGTTTTTTGACATTTCCTAGAAGATATTAGTGTAAGGACTAAATTTGCAATATATTAAACCTTGAAATAAACTAATAAAACAAATATAAAACTAAAAGGACTAAAATTGCAAATAGTATAAATTTAAGGGTTAATAGATTAAATAATAGAAATTAGTATAATCTAGGAACTATATGTGTTATTTCTTTAAAATATGATAGTTTAGGGACTAAATATGCATTAGTTAGAAAGTGATATGCCTATTTGTTATAAGTTTATAAGTTTAGGGTAGAAAACGTAAATATATATATATATATATATATATATATATATATATATATATATATATATATATATATATATATATATATATATATATATATATATATATATATAAAGGGTAAAAATGGACTATTTTCATAAAATATAAAAACCTATTTAAGTTAGAAGCATAACATAATACTAGGGAGCTTCATGCGAGGAGTATTATGTGGATATTTCGTTTTGACGAGTTTGTTGGGTTTACGAATTAAAGTGCCCTGACTCCTCAAACGATTATTGCATATACTTCTGAGATATGATGGCCTGAATGGTGTTATGATTATAACTAAACCCTAATAACAACATAAGTCATTAATAGGGAACTTTGTGTGAGGAGTATTAACTTCTGAATTATAATGGCCCGAACGGTATTATGCTGATCACATAATACAATAGTAGGGAGCTTCATGTGAGGAGTCATATACTTCTGAATTACAATGGCCCGAATGGTGTTATGTTATATATAAAAACCTAAATAGTAATTAGTTAAGAAAACCTAGACTAAGACTTGACATACGCACACCCACACTACCCCAGGATACGTGAGTGAGTTGTCTAAATCTCTACTTAAATTAGCTAGAGACTCAGGTGAGTCTTCATAGCCTCACACCCTTTTAAATGCTTTCTAAATGTTTTACAAACCCTGTGAGGGGGTTACATGCTTTAAAACCAAATACAACTCTTTGCTCTGGTTATTGCATGAGTAAACTAACAGCCATCATTACATAACCAAAATTCATGAATCTAATCGTTTGGGACGTTTTACCCAAGCGAACGCGAATATAGTTGATAGATCTATTGGAGTTTGACAACTCTCGTTGGTATTAACACCCCACTAGGTGGAACCGATAAGTACTATATTTGAACCCACTGAAGGTTTAACTTTGGCAAGTTATCCTTCCCATCCCCTCATGATTTGGTCTGCAGATCCCATGACCAGGATTGTTAATGTGTGGTTCATGAGCTTAGTGCAATATATCTTCTTTCAAACACTAACCCTTTTCCACACCCAACCACCTTGATGAACCAAGTTCTATGTTGGGATTCCGGTAACCACCACTTTCAACACCTTTGTTGTCGTAACCGGTTACATAGTATGTTTCCGCACTTTCATGGATAAAATGAAACAAATCAATGTTTGAATAGCCACTCTTCTTAACAAAGGTCTTCCATTCATGACTGTAGAGCTGCCAATGTCCGCTGGAATTACATTCAATCTACACCTTATACTTGATGCGCTTACTGTTAATCAGATACACCCAATTTTGGCCATTGTAGTACAGTTCGTGAAACCATTCGGGCAGATTATACATAAGATTATAAAAACTATTAAATTAATATCAAAAAACAAACAAAAACTAAAACAAATATATGCCATTACTTATTGATAAGCATCAACTACAAATATTGCCAGCGAAAAATTAAATTGTACAATCATGAGTCCTAAAATCCATACCTGCCTTCTGATGTGAAAGAGATAATCAGCCTTCACTATAAACTGTGAAGCCATGTTCCTGATAAAGAAACAACATAATATAACGAGCAAATACTTATCAGACATAATTCAACTTTTTCAAATATAACATCTTATATACACCATACTATGTTTAAATGAATCCACAAAGAAGTGTCTAATGTACATAGGTGTGTCATACCATAACTAATTTTTCAGTGCTTAACTATGTGCTTATCACAACTGTTATGAAAAGCATTATCAAACACATAATCAAAAATAGGGTCCCATTGTTATAACAACCATTCTCAAATACATTATTCTGTGAACCCATGTGCCTGACAAAGAAACAACGTAATATAACGAGCAAATATTTATCAGACATAATTCCACTTTATCAAACATAACATCTTATATACACCATACTATGGGTAACTAAAACCACAAAGAAGTGTCTAATGTACATAGGGGAGTCATACAATAACTTTTTCTGCATTGATTAACAATGTGCTTATCACAATTGTTACGAAATGCATTATCAAACACATAATCAAAAATAGGGTCCCATTATTATAACAACCATTCTCAAATACATTATTCAAACTTTCAGCTCTAACTATTCGCATTCATTCACAACCTAATAAGGTACACCTTTTAATTATAAACTAGCAAGGTACCCGCGCGTTGCAGCGATGGCTACCCTGAAATTAAATTTTCTGGTGGATCATGTATTTTAGTTTATTATGTTCTTTTTGACAATAAATTTACGGATATCAAGAATTTCGTTTAGACTGTGCCCGTTCGGGCTTGAGCCCGTTTGGCCCGCACCCGTTCGGGTCTTAAGCCCAATTGGCCTGTTGGCCGTTCATGCTTGAATATTTGTATAATGTGCTTTATTATTTGTATTAGTGACATTGTGTCTAATTTGGTTGTATAATATGCCTGATAATTTTTATTTCTTATATAAAGGGTGTTTTAATAACCGTATTAATTGTATTTATTGACCAATTATTTAATTAACTACATTAAATAATATTAATGTAGTGTTTTATTATTATTATTATTATTATTATTATTATTATTATTATTATTATTATTATTATTATTATTATTATTATTATTATTATTATTATTATTATTTTTAATATGTGAATTAAAGTGGTGTACACTATGCTTCTTGCCTTGTAAGTCTGAAAATTATGTGTATTAAAGTGGTGTACACTATGCTTCTTTTATTGTAAGTCTTAAAATATTACAAGCATTGAAAGCTATACTTATAACAACCTATACTTATTAAAGACAATTAAATTTCTAGGCTTTTAATTATATGTGTATGCATCTTTCCTTTTAAAGAAATGTTTTTGGTCTTAAACATTTTAAGACTTCTAAATATAGATATCCTAAATAAATTATAAGGTAGTATAGATAGTAAACCACTTCATTAACCTATAAAATTTACACAAAAATCCTGAACAATTTATAGAAACCATCAAATACATGATCCAAACTTTGGTATCTAACTCTTCACATTAGTTAACGGCTTCATAAACTAAATTGATTGATTACAAGTATTTAGCCGCAAAATTAATGCCTTCAAAAGCTACATTATAATACATCAAAACTTATAGGTACCAAACTAAAAGTAGGAAGTTCAAAAATAAAATTTATAAATCAGATATAAACAGTTTTGACTAATCGACAAAAATGGTCTTATAACTCATGAGAAAATCGATGATAAAATCACATAAAACATTTCTAAACAACATGTGGTTTCTTTACTGATAGCAATGACACATTGGTAAGACCAAATATGACTACACAATGTAATCGACATCATAAACATACAATATAAATAACCATGATTGAGGTTTTTAACGATAGTTGATTAAACTAACATCCAACATCACAATCATACTGATCTACCTATAACAATATCATAGTCAACTAATGATTGGAAAAAGCTATGGATGCAACTTAAAAATCAATAAGAATAAAAGTTATGCCAGAATAAATAGATACATTTACAAGGAATATGAACAAGTAAAAAAAAGGAAGGAGGAAGCTACTACCTTCGGATGATGAAACACACACAGAATTAACCGAAGTGTGTTGGAGAAGAAAGTATTAATTGTAGTGAAAGTGAGTGGTCAAGTGAGATCAAATCATTTTAAGTGTAATCACTATTCTTGCACATATCACAATGCTCAAGTTGGCTACTACAATGTGTAAATGGAGGAACTTATTAATACTGATTATATATGTTTCTAATAGCATGTATCCATTGGGTAAAAAAAGTCCTACTAACACCACAAAACACAAAAGTAAAATAGAAAAATACAACTAATTATACACACAAGTTAAATAGAACTTAAAATTACTTCTAATATTATGTGGGCATTGTGAAAATAAAAAAGAATGATCAAAACATTAATGACAATCAAAAATACAAAATTAAAGTCTAATGTCTCTGTATTCTGTACAAAGATTAATGAGCCCAATAAATGTATTAGAAAACAATTTTAATGAAAATTGTATCCTAAACGGAAGAATGGTTAAACTCATCAACATAACAAAATATTGACCCTTCTTACGAGAACTAATCGACTTTTAAAATGTATCACATTACTTGAAATATAAACAAATAAATTAAACAAAATACAAGAGTATACAAATTAAAAAAATATATATATACGTATTTCAATTGTTTCCAGACGATGTAATAAATAATCATAATATATGCAAACAACATAAAAAAAATACGAGAATCATGAAACGTGCCCGCCCATTGGGCGGGCTTAGACTACTAGTGTATATATATATTTCATGATCCTAGATTGTGAGGTTTTGGAAATTATGGAATTGGGTTTTAGGTTTGGAAGATTTATGTGTAATTTTCTAATCTCTCAAATGGGATTCTATGTTGGGATTCTATGTTAGAATTTCATGTTGGGAGAATTTAAAAATGACTTATTAAGAGATCCCCAATTCCAATTCTTTGTGTAAAAATAACCCTAGACTCAAGATCAAAGAAAGATTAGAATGAAATAACTTACAATTGATTATAAGAGATTAGTAATGATTGATTTCCTTGAAGAATAATGCCTCCAATATGATTTTGAGATGGTGTAATTGAGATTTGGGTTGTGAGGTTCGACTTTGACAGCAATGGAGGAAATTGGGAAAGTTCAAATGTGAATTGTTAGGGAAAAGAGGCTGATATACAACAATGTCAGACCTACGGTACCGCGGTACCACTAAAATTAGTGGTGTCGTCCCCACTTTAATGGTGTCGTGGTCTGCTGGAACAAACTTTTGTCCCTTTTTGATTTTTGACGAATACATCTCGCTGACTTAGTGAGACTCTTTGACACGAGGAAAGAACTTATAACTAATAAACTCTTCTAATGAGAGATAGACCGAGCTAAACTAGACAATACAGGATGACTTCAATAGTCATTAGAGAAATGAGAGGGATGACTAATGAGTGTGTAAATACTCATCATTTTTATCGTATCTAAACTGCCAAAACATCCAAAAACACTCAAATACGCATCAAAATACACAATTTATCCCAAAAGTGTGTTTTATATGTTTTAGATGCAAAATGTTTAAAAACAAATGAAAAACGAACAAAGTTTGCACAATTGGCAGTTTCAGTCCCTCAACTTTCAAAAAATTGACAAAACTCGTCCCTGGAAGTTTAAAATGAAAGAAAAGTCAACCCAAGGCATGGAAAAGTAAAAAACTATGAAAAATGATCCTTGGGTAAAAAGTTTGAGAAAATTACATGTTTGGTCCCTGTACTTTGCAATTTGGCAAAAATGGTCCCTGCAGTTTTGAAAATTACACAAATGGTCCCTGGGGTTTTGAAATATAAAAATTATCAAAAGATTGCTCTTGCACTATTCACATGTGTCAAAAATAGTCCTTGTTGCAACTTTGTAACATTGGCAATTTTGGTCCTCAAAGTTTCTGCAGTTTGCAATTTTAGTCCCTGGGAAATTTAAATTGTAAATTTACATGGAAGGTCCTTGTGGAATTATAACATGGCATGAATAGCCCTTTGAATCAAGTTTGGAAAAGTGTCAATTCCAGCCCCTAATTTTCAGAATGTTTCAAAATTGGTCCTTGTGTAATATTTCTACAAAACCAAACGGACTCCCTAAATACTACTACTCCAAAACACTACCTAATCCATAATCCAGTCCACCCCATTAACCCAGCCCACTCCTTATATCACCTCAGCCCACCAACCAAGCCCACCTTCCCTTTTAATAATAATACCCGGTCAAACTTTGACCCTGACCGTTTGACCTCCACCTCCCCCACTCACCCCGTGACCTCTGCAACCTTCATTATCACCCCCCCCCCCTCTCAACACTCAACCATCATAACCTATCCCACCTCCTACACCCCTCTAAATGCATCAGTCTAAAACCTCACCCCTGGCATCAATAACACTCAAGAAACAGACAAAACCAATTGGGCGCCAAATTCAAACAACGGCTGAGATTGTTTCTTTTGATCCAAGGGCTGAAACAACAGCTGGGAAAAGACTAGTGGCCTCTCAAAACCCTAACTTTGAGGCTATAAATGGAAGAGAAAGCAATGGAGCATAGTTAGTAGTTTTTTAGCTTAAATTTAGTCAATTTCAAAAAAGGTTAATGTAATTTCTCAATTTTCAGTATTGTAATTTGTACTCTTTATTAATCTAAGTTTCCAATTCATAATTCCAATCCTCAGTACTAGTTTCAGTTTTATCATAAATAAAAAAAATATACATAAAATAAAAAAATAATGATGAAAATGAAAAACAAAAGAGACAAGAAGATGGAATGCAGAAATGTTGGAGTGGTTTAGAGCTTCATGGGAAGCATAGGGGTTGTGTTGAGATTGGTTTTTGATGCCATTATTTAAATGCAAAGGACAGATTGTAAGAAATTTCCAATTTCTTTCTTATTTATTGTTCTATTGTTTAACAGATTATTTCAATGCTCACTTTCTGTTGTTTCATGCTTATTTAAGCTTGACATTGCTTTTTCATGCTTAGTTTTTAGTCTAGCTGTCACTGGTTTGATTCTTAGAATAAGTTTATTTTTAGCTTTACTTTTGCTCATTTTATCTAGCCTGTTAAACTGCTTGTTAGTGTAAGATTTTTGTCCCTGTGACCTTCACATAGCTTAATCAGTTGCATGTTATTAGTTTCTCAGAGTGTGGGAGCCTTTTGCTTTGAAAAACCCATGGCAGTCTTACTTAAGGGGGTGCTTGGTAGTAACTGATTCAGTGTGTGCTTATGGTATTCAACACATTAGTTGTTATTAGAGTGATTTGGTCATAAAAGTGGTAGGTTATAGGTGAAAAGTCAAAATCTCACTTAATTCTCATTTGTGGACCACTGTTGAGATTTTTAATATCCATAATCATCAAATCAACAAAAAAGTTGATAATATTGTTTAGTATAAGTCCATTTCACTCAAATACATCACATTCAGTCATCTAGGTCCATTAGAAATTCACAAAAGTCAAATGGTTCACAAATATTTAAAAGTCAAAAAGCTGTCTCAGTCAAATTGCTCCAACTTTGGTGATCTGTAACTAGCATGATACAAGGAATCAGTCCTTGAGCTTTTACAAGCTTGTTCTTTCCCAGCTTGTTGATTTGTAGTATTTTACTCAGATTTTTTGTAATTTGTTCAGTGGGTCCCACAAGGCCTCAAAGAGACCTGCAGGGGGACTGGTTGCCCTGTGCATCAGTCATCCACCACCACACCACCACCTTTGGTGGTGGATTGTGGCCACCTCAGTGGGCCCCAAGCCTTGTTTTAGCTTCCAAATTACTCACAAGCTAGCAGACTAGCTTCTTCAACCAAGCTTAAGCTCTAAATCATAGTGGACCCCACCTAGATTAGGTTTGTTTGTGTGTCCCAAATCTGTCTCAGCATAGGAAACTTTTGTGCTTATTATTGTGCTTATTGCTCACTCAGCCAGCTTATTTGATCACGTTTAGTTTAAAAGTGCCCATACAACTTCTTTGAACCTGTTTTCACCATTGTGGACCCCACACTAGCTTATTTGAGCTTTTTCCTCTCATGGTCAAAGAAAGTCAAACTTTGGGATTTTTAGCTTAGCACACAGCTTATTTTTGAGCTTAATCAAAAGTCCCTTCATAAAAGTCTATTAATTTAAGTAGTAAATCAGTTTGGTGAAAGAAAATTTGGAAAAAGCCAAATATTTAGAAAGTGATAGCTTCTATTTAAGCCACTTTGGCTTATTTTCTGCTTTTTTATAAGCACTTTTCATTTTTAAATTTTTCATAGGCTTCTTTTTAGTTAAAATAATTTTAGGAATTTTTTCAGATTTTTCCTTATTCATTTAGTACTTTTTTATAATTAATTTTAGTTTAAATTAATTAAATAATTAGTTTTAATTAATATTAAATAATTAAAAAGTAGAAAAAATAGGTTTTCTATTTTAAAAATAGTTTTATAATATTTTTGATTTTTCTAAATTTAATTTTCATTTTTCTAGGTAATTCTCATAATTAATTAATAATTAGTGTAATTTAGTTAATTCAAAAGTAATTAGAATTTAGTAATTAATTAATAGTAATTAATTAAAAAGTGTAAAAATTATTCTTCTTTTTCTAAAAATTTTCTTATGTCATTAGGATTGTAAAAATATAATTTTCACGTTCGTAGGACTTTATTTGCTCACGTTTCACTTTTTATTTTGCGCGTTCGCGTTATTTTTTCAAACGCTCGTTTTTAGGTTAACTTACGTTTCTAGGTTATCTGATTATCAGTAATTGTTCCAATAGTATTTCTAAGCTATTTTCAATCATAATCTCATTGTATAATCACTCAAATCAAATTTCTGATCCTCCTGTTAAATCACCCGATCACTTTAAACGTTTTTTAATACAATTGCTTACCTCGCTGGGACATAACGACCCGGGAATACACTGTACTCCGTGGTTAGTTGGTTTTAGACGTTTGACTAGGTTGACCATCACCTGGGAAACGTAGTTGACCATTTAGGACCAATCAATGACCTTAATATTTCAAATGAAATATTCAAATAGTGATAAGATGGGGTTTATGAGATGTGTTCCATCATTCCTAGACCTAGACAGAGATATTTAAAGGATTCGCATTTGAGAGGTTTAGTTAGAATGTCGGCGATATTGTATTGAGAGGGAATTTTCTCTATAGAAATGTTTCCTTTTTGGACATTATCGTAAAGGAAGTGGTGGCGAATTTCGATGTGTTTAGTATGAGAATGTTGGACGGGATTCTTGATAAAGTCTATGGCGCCTTTGTTGTCGCACATAATCGGTATGTCATCTAGATGGATGTCATAGTCGATAGCAAGAGCCGTTTGTTTCTTGGAGAACCAAGAAGTTAGACAACAACCCATGAAGGTACAAACGCCACTCGTACTTTTTGGATCCACATAATCTCCCGCATGATCAGAGTCAGCATAGACAATAGTTTCTACGCCGGTTCCCTTAGGATAATATAATCCCAAGTGTATAGTGCCTTTAACGTATCAGAAGATACGTTTAACCACTTCAAGATGAGAGGTTTTGGGATCCTCTTGGAAGCGTGCACAAAGGCAGACACTAAACATGATATTGGGCCTACTTGCCGTTAGATATACCTATCATGCCCCTATACTTATTGTTATCTACGTACTCACCTTCTTCATCTTTCGTGAGTTTCACTTTCGTAGACATGGGAGTTTTCATGGGCTTAAACTCTTCTAGACCAAATTGTTAGTGCAAATATTACGATATTTAATATATACAGTCTCGTTTGTTTTGATTCATGAAAAACGTATAACTTGATACATAACGTAAAATGTACAAGTTACTTGTAATCATTGTTTGTCTCAACGTCTCGAGTCGTCGTATGCTACAACACAGGTTCGTACATGTTTGTTGTGTAGGATTATGATCAAACCCCTTGACCAACCATTTAGAATGACTAAACTACTTTAGGAGTCTTTAAGTATTTTAGGTGTCAAAGTACAGTTTAGGTGTTAAATAGAATAAGTACCACATTAGGTGTCTAGATAATATTAGTAAGTTTACAATATATAAAAATGTGTCTTATAACAACGTAAGTACATAAAACATTTTTAGTAACTTACTAAATATTATATAGCTAGCTAATATATTTTTCATACAAGTAATTTACCTTTTTAAGTTAATATATATATTTGTCTAAATGTATTTTTCATAAAATGGAACACTATATTTGGAAATTATCTTTGTCAAATATCATTTAAGATGTGTCATAGATTGTAGTTGCTTGGAAACATCTTTGGAAAATGACTTGGTCAAAGAGTGTGTAAGGTGTGTCATATTCTTTGTAAGTTGACAAGGAAACATATATGTCTTGTCTTGTCAACATTGAGTTTCAAGTATATGCATATGTCTTGTCAATGTTGACTCAAATAGTAACCCATGGTTTTGGAACATGGTTTATAGAACATGGTTTTGGAAAACTTCTTTACTTGTTTTTCCTGTAAATAGAAGTTCATGTTTTACTTAGAAGTGTGATAAAAAGATGACATAAACACACACACATAGATAAGTAGGAAACCATGTAGATCACCCTTTCTATAATGATCATAATGCTTCTAACATTCATCTTTGTTGTAAGCATATCATACTTCATGATCCACCAAGAAGGTTACAAGATCTTGAAGTCATCATTCATTAAAGAATTCCAACATATGAAGATTCAAGGGCACTTGACATTCTCAATGGTTGAAGACTTCTTATTCAAGAAGTTCATGTAGATTAGGCATGCATATCCATTAGACTTTCATGTCTTGGATCATCATTGTATCATAACAATATAGATTAGATGGTTTGTGTGTTTGTGCCATAAAACACAAGGTTTTTATGTTGGGCCACAAAACATAGCGGAGTGGTCTTACCCTTGGTAAAGAACTCGACATCTAGCTTAGTGTCGGTAAAAGTGTAAGCGACGAACGGGAGTAGTTGTACCCATGTAAAAGAACTCGACATCTAGCTTAGTGTCGGTAAAAGTGTAGGCGACGAACGGGAGTGGTTGTACCCTTGTAAAAGAACTCGACATCTAGCTTAGTGTCGGTAAAAGTGTAAGCGACGATTGTAAGGTTTTCTCCGCCGAAAAGGGAGGTTGTTGATCTAGTGAAGTAACTCTCTAGTTGGGTACTCGAGGAGTGGAGTAGGGCGGAGAGGAGATCCGTGACCGAACCACTAAAAATCCTCGTGTTCGGTTTGCAATTTCCTTTTACTTATTGTCTTACTTTAATGTTTGCATTGTGTGATTGTTTGTGTTTTGACTTGTTAATTGTACTTGTGTGATAACATGTTTTAAGTTATATTAGTCATAAACTACAAGTAACATCTTTTATATTAGAACAAGCTAAAAATGGACATTTGATACAACAAGTTTAAAGTTTTTAAACGGTAAACTATTCAACCCCCCTTCTTGTTTTCTACAATTGGCATCAGAGCTTCGTAGCTCTTATTTTCAAAATAAATGGTTTTTAAAATGGAGCACGATCTATGTATCAAATTACCATTGAAGCGGAATATAATATGAAAAATGTTTCGCTAAGTATACTTAGAAATTTTGTTATTAAATGTTACTTTGTATACAAGCTTGAAGGTGTCCTTGAAAAATAAAAGAAAACATTTCTTAAAATTTGTAAGTGTCAAATTATATGCTTAAAGCTAATTTACGAAAACTATGGTTTTAAAATGAGCGTTTTGGATAACTACAAATTTAGTTGAAAAATCACCTCCGTAAATGTTAAGATAAGTCACATAAGTAGAAATGTTGTTAAATATATGGTTTATATGTTTACTATCAAATCAAGTAAGTCCTACATGTTTTCTTTATGTCAAAATATGAGTTTTAGTGAATCTGTCATCAGACCCTGCGGAACCCTCATCCTCAAAGGGCGGAACCCTCAAAATGGTTCCTTGAAATCCGTCAGTTCAGTACACCGTTTTTGTCCAACTTCCAAAATTCATAACTAATTAATCGTAAGTCCGTAGGAGTCGCGCCACCTATCATTTTGAAGGGAATTGAGTCTACTTTCATTTAAAAATACCCTCATGACCTAAATCTAATCTAATGTAAGTAGAACAAACTAAATACTTCAATGTGTTCAAAATATCAAGTTTCACTTTGACATAGAAACTTAAACTTTTGAGTTAGGCAATATAAGTTAGTATCCTTTGAACATTGACATTATCTTCTTTGAAACTAAATAATTTTGTGATATTCATATATACAAAGGAAACTAATCAAGCTTGGCATACATCGTCATATTTAAACGCAAAGTGACGAAAAGTATATTTCTTTTTATGTAATGCTAAATGACTACTTGTTTTAGTTATATGCATATATGATATTTACTTATTGAAAGTTTTGATTGCATATTGTTTATTTGTGATTCATGAGTGTCAATCTTGTCATGATATTCATTTGTTTGTTTGTCGATTTCATGTTTATACACAATAGGATATTTGCTAGATTGTGTGTACTAAGTTGAAAATTTGTGTTTGTATTGCTTATTGTTTTAGTTACTCTTCCTTGCATATGTTCAAGCGGAACCTTCAAATGGGTTCCGCCAGTGCATTTTCTGGGAATCCCAGAAATAGCCCAACAGAACACACGAAACCCTCAAAAGGGTTCTGCCCGTGTATTCGTAGGATTCCGCCAGTCCTGCAGATTTCTTTTTAAACTTTCATTTAAATCCCTCACTCAAGATCACTTACTTTCATCACTAGGATTCTTCTCACTAATGTTCACTCATATTAGGATTAGGACATCTCACCTGCACCTATAAGATATTCATCCATAATAATACTTTCAAAATTCACAAGAATAATCCAAGATACCTTTCTCCTTAGAGGAAGGAATCCAGAAACTTGTTCCTTGCACTCCTCGAACCATTGAGTATTTGTGATCACTACACACACTCACTGCATTCTTTTGTCCTTTACTCATTCATTAGCTTGATTTGTAAATTGACAACTTCCTAACCAATCCGGACTCGTTATTAGCAAAGATTACATACAATATCGAAATCACAAGTCCAACTTATGACTATAGATATTGTCTTGTAT
Source organism: Artemisia argyi (assembly GCA_030686995.1). Classification (NCBI taxonomy): domain Eukaryota; kingdom Viridiplantae; phylum Streptophyta; class Magnoliopsida; order Asterales; family Asteraceae; genus Artemisia; species Artemisia argyi. The sequence continues at coordinate 87,735,581 of CM060690.1, forward strand.
CTACATATGTTACCTCACTTGCTTAACAGGAAAATAATGTGTCATCCTTCAAGACGATAAGGATTTACATCGAGTCATAACTTACTCTTAAGTTATAGATGTATTATCGAATCTTGCTATCCTTTTATGCTATTCAATCTCAACTAAGTAGGATTGACAACTTAAGTATTTCGTTCGAAATATTCAAGTAAACTTGACTTACTACCGTAGTCATTAAATGTCATATCCGAAAATCAACACCCAAGTATTTTAACAATGTTTGTTAAAACACTCATCACAACTTAAACACTCATCATAGTACTCTCCCAATCAATAGGAACAAAAACAAGTGTCAATAGGTTTTCATCCTTAAACATTTAGCTCTTAAGTTCACTTGTTCTTCACCATCATCTCATCACATTCACCTTGTGATATATCTCAGCCCATAAGCTTCACAAACACTTTGGCTTCATATCTTCATTTAGTAAAACATGATGTCTTGAAAGACATTATGCCTAAGAAATCATGCATCAAGTTTTCATCATTAAAAGGATATTGTATATCCTATGCGTCATTCTCTCATTGAACATGAATGGTTGTGTTACATGAGATTTCCTTATACCCCATTGAGTTAATGATCTTAAATCAACATCTGCAAGCTCTGGGATCTAGAGCCTCCACATCACCACATCCTTCTTTGGACACACTAAAAGGGCTACCACCTAGATAAACCAATCCACCATCCTTACCTTCATTTGAATCCATTGAGTGCATTGCTAAAAAAAGCCCTTTGTCTAAACACTCGTTTAACAAACTAAACCATACCTTACCACCTATAGGATTAGAACCTTCACCATCAAATGAGCATGAAGCGCACATTTAATTACACTAGGTTTAAGTAGTTCCGCCTTCACAAGTTATCAAAGTACTGGTAATACTTTTAACTTCTGCACATGTTTCATTAAACTTCAAATCATCATTTTAACAACATATGTTCAAAAGCAATCTCAAAGCCAACCTCATACAACCTGAGCTACAATGACTCCTGAGGAATATACATAAGATCTATTGAAGTTGGTAATTTCACTTAAATTCTTGTTCCAAAGAGATTTCTTAAGAACGTTCTTAACATATTCCATTTTGACACACTAACACATCTCTTGGTCTTTGATGATCAAATCAGTCTCATGACCCTTCATCACTCAAACCTTAAACCATGAAATTGACCTGAAAAACCGAGTTATCCTTTGTTCTACCAATATTGAGTCGTCCACCATTTCCATCCCCTCAAAGAAACCAAGAGTCAATATCATACACCTAGTCATCTTCACAAAAAGATTCCACCATGTAACCAAACAAGTGTGTCATCCCCACTACAACCTAACCCATTAAGAGTAAACCATCTTTCATGATACATAAACTTATATTCACCCTTGTGTCGCTCTTTGAAACAAGGGGCAACTGTTATATCCATACACTCATTGTCATAGTTGTCTATGTAGTCGAAAGTCAAGTGAATTTCATTACTTGTTTTTGGAAAACTTCTTTACTTGTTTTTCCTGTAAATAGAAGTTCATGTTTTACTTAGAAGTGTGATGAAAAGATGAAATAAACACACACACATAGATAAGTAGGAAACTATGTAGATCACCCTTTCTGTAATGATCATAATGCTTCTAACATTCATCTTTGTTGTAAGCATATCATACTTCATGATCCACCAAGAAGGTTACAAGATCTTGAAGTCATCATTCATTAAAGAATTCCAACATATGAAGATTCAAGGGCACTTGACATCCTCAATGGTTGAAGACTTCTTATTCAAGAAGTTCATGTAGATTAGGCATGCATATCCATTAGACTTTTATGTCTTGGATCATCATTGTATCATAACAATATAGATTAGATGGTTTATGTGTTTGTGCCATAAAACACAAGGTTTTTATGTTGGGCCACAAAACATTGCGGGGGTGGTTGTACCCTTGGTAAAGAACTCGACATCTAGCTTAGTATCGGTAAAAGTGTAAGTGACAAACGGGAGTGGTTGTACCCATGTAAAAGAACTCGACATCTAGCCTAGTGTCGGTAAAAATGTAGGCGACGAACGGGAGTGGTTGTACCCTTGTAAAAGAACTCGACATCTAGCTTAGTGTCGGTAAAAGTGTAAGCGATGATTGTAAGGTTTTCTCCGCCGAAAAGGGATGTTGTTGATCTAGTGAAGTAACTCTCGAGTTGGGTACTCGAGGAGTGGAGTAGGGCGGAGAGGAGATCCGTGACCGAACCACTATAAATCCTCATATTTGGTTTGCAATTTCCTTTTACTTATTGTCTTACTTTAATGTTTGCATTGTGTGATTGTTTCTGTTGTGACTTGTTAATTGTACTTGTGTGATAACATGTTTTAAGTTATATTAGTCATAAATATAACACCCCCATTTTAGGAACGTAGCGGAATACAACATGGGGTGCTATTTGGTCACATAGTACAAGTATAGTAAACAACTTTACAACAAAGTCGTTTTTAAAACTTCACATTCGATAATTTATCAGAGTTAACAAAGGTCCCAAAAGTTTTTAACATAATCTAAAGTTACATAAATTTAAAAGTTTGAAACATTATCGAATGAGAAATTTTATTAAACATGAGCCATCAAGTAGATATCCATTTCTTGCGCCACCTATCCATGCTTAAGCCACTTACGGACCTGAGATAAAACATGCTAAAAGTCAACACAAAGGTTGAGTGAATTCATAGAGTTTGATAAGTAATCAGTTGAATACAAGATAAATCAGTTTAAAATACGATAGGCTACGTTGTTATACGCCCATAATTAAGTTGACATGTAACAAATACAAGTCGGAAAATAAGATTTATAGTATTGAGCTCATGAAACCGAACATTGACCTAGTTTAATAGTGCCCCGAAAAGGTAAGATTTGCCATTTACCACGTAATCTCTGAATATTATGTGACCATTGATGTATGAGTGCTACTCACCCGGCCAGGCCCGCCAGGCCAAATATGCATATTCATAATACTAGCGTTTCCTATGGAATTAACGGTTCATGATGGGGACTTAATTGGCAAGAAATACTCAATGTCTATAATCATGTAATCGGGTCAAGCATACCAAAAACTACTTGTATTCAGTTTGTAAAACTAGCATGTATCCCCCTCGCAAGGTTTATAAAACATTAAATGAGTAAAGGCGAGGCTATGAACTCACCGTGAACAAAGAGGAATAATCACAATCAAGCAAACGAAGAAAGATAGCCGCGAAGCTCTAAGAAGAACCTAAACATATATAGGCTTGTCTTAGGTTTTTGAAAATAAACATTGATGCAACTTTGCTATATATAAATTATTATCTTATCTACGCTTGGTACATAATTCCCTAGTATATCACAAGTTTTAGTTCGGTATTTTAAAAGTTATTTATATGTATGAACTTTATATCTTATGAAGTTTTCAAGAAATTTTTCCTATGTTTGTCTCTAAGTCCCACTAGATATATAAAGATTTTAAATATATCAAATGTTTGATAATAAAGTTTGAAGGATAAAAGTACATGAGTTTGTAAATTCTTTTTATACTTTTAAGGTCAAGGCTGTCAAAAAGTTTATAACTTGTACATCTTAGAAAATCCGTTACTATTAAACCGTATGTCGAAAAATTAAGTTTCTTATATCCTCGGAAAGGTATTTGTCTGTACTAACAAGTTTTGTGGGTCCCACTAGACCAAAAATTACTTAACAGTAGAAAAATAATCCATTTACCCATAGTATTCAGCGCAACAGTTTTCAATATCACAACAGTCCCACGAAAAATGCGATATCTAGAGTTCTACAAGTCCAATTAATTCCCCGTTTGCGGCCATGTTTAAGTTAAGATGTTACCTACATTTCATAAAACTGGGCCAAGTAGTGAAAATGAATATATCACTGAGATTTTTACCATTTAAATCTGTAACTCAGAATCTGGCATGATTCACGAAAATATTTCTAGTTTAATCATCATAATGATTTATTCGATGAAATACCCGTCAAAATGACCAAAAGACATAGGGCTAAAACTACATATTTTTAGTTTAGGTCCAATGTTTACTGATTAAATCAGTTTATTCTGTTTTTACCCCTGAATCAGATTCACAGTTTGCATGTTTAGTCCTTTAGGGTTTTCTATTGATTAAACTTATGTACCAAGCCTAACCAAGCATTATAATTTATATAAGGTTCAAATACATCAAAGATATATAAATTTACAGAAGTGAAAATAAAAATAAAATGAAAAGTTAGTGGAGAGTTTCCTTACAAAAGTGATGAACAAGAAAATCAAGAACAATGGACCAAAAAACCTATGATTTTACCAATAACGCTTGCACCATTTTCTACCAATCTTTTACCCAAATCTTTATACCCTTAATAACCTTGCAAGAACACTTCTTAAATTCTTGAAATCTTTAAAGAACTCAGCCCTTGAACGCATGAAAAATTGATGTTGATGATGATGATGTTTGATGGTGTTTATGATGAAACAAACCTAATAACTAGCTAGGAATTACAACCCCTTCAATATAAGATCAATGTATTTGATAAAAATTGAAATAGAATGGTGTTTGGAGCTGTCTTATTTCGTTGAGTATGAAGGGAGAGCAAAATAAATGGCAAGCTTTGGTGATACAAACTATGTGAAGTGTTTTAGCTAGTGGTAACATGCATCATAGTGGAATACATGTGTTATAAGCTTGTGTTAGTTTGTCATCCATGAGACAAGTGTCTCATGGGTGGTAAATCCTGAAGATATTATTGATAATTTGGGTATATGGTGCAGTTTTGTATAAAACTTTGAGCTACGGAGTGTAGTTTGATCCCGGTAATTGCAAACGTAATGTTTTTAAGACGCGTAATGTAAAACTGGGTAGTGTATAAAATGTAAAACATATAAAAATGTTAAAACTTATTATCATAACTTATTTGAGTAATTTAGATGAGTGGTGAGTTCATCGAAGGGTTTAAACATCGTTAAAACTGAAACCGTTAGTTGAAAACGCGTTTGGTGACACCGGTTTTTGATAAATGTGACGTAAACTATAAAAATGAAATGACAAGTATAATACTCACTTGCAAACATGAAAAGAGGTTAAAATGCATAGCATATGTAAAATTATGATAGTCTAAGGTTGGTTCATGTTGTTAAAACCATAAAACGTAAATTTAAATTGCGTAAAACGTAAAAGGTGCAAGGTTTACGTAGAAATGGAAAAAGTGAAAATTGACTTTTAAAATAGGATTGTAAGGAAACAAAAATGCATAAAAAGTGTAGAGTAGACATAGTATAGTAGTGGTTGAATAAATTGAACGAATCATGACGTACGCGGATAACTTCCGACGAAGTTAATTATAAAAAAAATAGTTAAATAATAAAATATTAAAATTAGTGACATGAAAATTTTGAAATGTCACAGTACGTACCCCTTAAGAGAGCGACGTCCCGGCGCTCAATTCGTCTTAATCACTAAATGGTTCACTTGCGAAAATATAAGGATTTGTTTAATTGTTTTGCTTGATCGTATGAATAACGCTGAATTGTTATACTCACATAAAAATTTTGTGATTCTCGAAGATCAAGTAGAAGATCAATTAGACATAACCCATATATAACTATTCCTAGTATTTGAAAAATCTAAGTCGAACATAGGTAGTCAGACTATGTTCCACTGTCCCAAGGTTAAATATAGGTGACTAGACTATATTTAATCGAGGTTCGATAAAATTTTCAAATACTTAACTTAGTTATACTCATGATATGTCCATTGTTGGAAAAGCTTGGAGTTTTCATAAATATATTATATAGAAAGAGTGATATAAGTTTGTACATACGAAAGAATCAATCATAAGTAAGTAGTATGAGTGTATAACATGAGCGAATAAGGCAAATATGCGCAGAAAAAGAAGTTTTAAGCAGTTCAAAAACAGCCCATATCGGGCCAGAATCACGGACCTTTAACAATGAAGGATTCAAAAGAGAACTTGATGAATGGAGAGAAAGTTACTGAACTTCAGCTTGTGTATGATGAATCTGTTTATAAGAATTATTGGAGAATGGCGAATAATAAAATAATAACAAAATAGTTCATGAGGCAATAATAAATCAATGGTTTTAGTTAATAAAACAAGGTCGAGTAATTCATAAGATAATAAAAAAATTGTTTATAAGGTGGTGAAAATTTTGGTAAAAGGTAAATGACAAAACAATTTCTAAGATAACAAAATAGTTTATTCAAAACTAGTCAAAACAGTTTATGTAACGGTAGTAAATTAGTGATTTAGTTTATAAGATGGTGGTGAAGTAGTTTGTAAGAGAGTGGCAAGGAGTGTATTAATATTGTAGTGAAAATGGTTTAGAAGATAGTAGTAAAATAGTTTTACAAGGTAATTGACCAAATGATTTGTAAAGAGGTGACAAAAAGTTAATTTTGAACTAGTTAGAGCAGTTTATAAAATAGTAGTGAATAAGGTTATTAGTTTATAAGGTAATAATGGGATAATTCTTTGGGGAATAGTAAATCCATTTGTAATATAATGAAAGATAGTTTATATGACAATAAATGAGTTGTTTATAACATGGTAGTGAAATTTCCAAGGTAAGTAAATAGAATGTGACGGGTTTCAGATAAAATACCGTTGTGTAAGGTCATGAAAAGATTTTAAAGATCATAGCATTACTCATGATTTTTTTTTTTTTTTTTTTTTTTTGGGAAAATAAATGAGACCACTATGTCACCCACAACGTACGAGAAAATTTTTAGAGGATCATCAAAATGAATAAACATGTATTTAATAGTTTAGTAATCTTGGTGAAAAAGATACATAATTGAGAGAAATAAAGTTTGACATGATGTTTTGTAGGTTGAGTATAAAGGGGGTAAGAGTTGGTAAAGCATTTAGAAAAGTAACCTTTATACAAATAAGAAATAGTGCTATGGTAAATAGATATAAGTAGTCGAGAGAAAATCGGGTATATATAAATAGACTTTAGATAAATAGTATCAATAGCGGTGCTTAAGAAAATAAGCAAGAAATGCTCAGAAAATGAGTTCACGGGGAGTAAGACAACCAATAGAAATTGATAAACTGTAACATGTTTCGCTATCATATGAAATGATATAACATACAATGATGAAAGAGTTTAGAGACAATTGTAATCACATACAATGTTTGATAAATAAGAGAGACCATTGTAATCGCATACAATGTCTAGAAGATTTTAGTATTCACTTGGAGAAACCTTTTATAAAAATATATTGATGTTTCAAGAAAAGCAAGATGGTCGAGAAATATTACAAGTGCAAGTGATAATATTTATTATGTGCATACGTATAACGATGGTGCAATCAAAGAGATGTGTATAAATTTCGGGATGGAAGTTTATAATGCTCATGAATAGCATAAAATACAATAAGGAAGTTTAGTGCACAAAAGGTTATATATATATAAGAGTGATACTTTCGCGGATTATCGAATGAGTTAGAAATAATTATAGTATTCCTATAATTATCCCTAATATAGTATGATTAAGATATATATACGAGGGAGAAATAGGAAGCTCGGGAGTAGGCGCGCATGGATATCGGACAAGATGAAAGAAGCTCATGATTTTGAAAAAAATAAATGATTATAGTCTAGGTTTTTAAAAAACAAAAAAACCTAATTCACTATAATTTGTGCTCTGGTACAATTCTATAACACCCCCATTTTAGGAACACAGCGGAATACAACATGGGGTGCTATTTGGTCACATAGTACAAGTATAGTAAACAACTTAAAAACAAATTCGTTTTTAAAACTTCACATTCGATAATTTATCAGAGTTAACAAAGGTCCCAAAAGTTTTTAACATAATCTAAAGTTACATAAATTTAAAAGTTTGAAACATTATCGAATGAGAAATTTTATTAAACATGAGCCATCAAGTAGATATCCATTTCTTGCGCCACCTATCCATGCTTAAGCCACTTACGGACCTGAGATAAAACATGCTAAAAGTCAACACAAAGGTTGAGTGAATTCATAGAGTTTGATAAGTAATCAGTTGAATACAAGATAAATCAGTTTAAAATACGATGGGCTACGTTGTTATACGCCCATAATTAAGTTGACATGTAACAAATACAAGTCGGAAAATAAGATTTATAGTATTGAGCTCATGAAACCGAACCTTGACCTAGTTTAATAGTGCCCCGAAAAGGTAAGATTTGCCATTTACCACGTAATCTCTCAATATTATGTGACCGTTGATGTATGAGCGCTACTCACCCGGCCAGGCCCGCCATGCCAAATATGCATATTCATAATACTAGCGTTTCCTACAGAATTAACGGTTCATGATGGGGACTTAATTGGCAAGAAATACTCAATGTCTATAATCATGTAATCGGGTCAAGCATACCAAAAACTACTTGTATTCAGTTTGTAAAACTAGCATGTATCCCCCTCGCGAGGTTTATAAAACATTAAATGAGTAAAGGCAAGGCTATGAACTCACCGTGAACAAAGAGGAATAATCACAATCAAGCAAGCGAAGCAAGATAGCCGCGAAGCTCTAAGAAGAACCTAAACATATATAGGCTTGTCTTAGGTTTTTGAAAATAAACATTGATGCAACTTTGCTATATATAAATTATTATCTTATCTACGCTTGGTACATAATTCCCTAGTATATCACAAGTTTTAGTTCGGTATTTTAAAAGTTATTTATATGTATGAACTTTATATATTATGAAGTTTTCAAGAAATTTTTCCTATGTTTGTCTCTAAGTCCAATTAGATATATAAAGATTTTAAATATATCAAATGTTTGATAATAAAGTTTGAAGGATAAAAGTACAAGAGTTTGTAAATCCTTTTTATACTTTTAAGGTCAAGGCTGTCAAAAATTTTATAACTTGTACATCTTAGAAAATCCGTTACTATTAAACCGTATGTCGAAAAATTAAGTTTCTAATATCTCCGGAAAGGTATTTGTCTGTACTAACAAGTTTTGTGGGTCCCACTAGACCAAAAATTACTTAACAGTAGAAAAATAATCCATTTACCCATAGTATTCAGCCCAACAGTTTTCAATATCACAACAGTCCCACGAAAAATGCGATATCTAGAGTTCTACAAGTCCAATTAATTCCCCGTTTGCGGCCATGTTTAAGTTAAGATGTTACCTACATTTCATAATACTGGGCCAAGTAGTGAAAATGAATATATCACTTAGATTTTTACCATTTAAATCTGTAACTCAGAATCTGGCATGTTTCACGAAAATATTTCTAGTTTAATCATCATAATGAGTTATTCGATGAAATACCCGTCAAAATGACCAAAAGACATAGGGCTACAACTACATATTTTTAGTTTAGGTCCAATGTTTACTGATTAAATCAGTTTATTCTGTTTTTACCCCTGAATCAGATTCACAGTTTGCATGTTTAGTCCTTTAGGGTTTTCTAGTGATTAAACTTATGTACCAAGCCTAACCAAGCATTATAATTTATATAGGGTTCAAATACATGAAAGATATATAAATTTACAGAAGTGAAAATAAAAATAAAATGAAAAGTTAGTGGAGAGTTTCCTTACAAAAGTGATGATCAAGAAAATCAAAAACAATGGACCACAAAACCTATGATTTTACCAATAACCCTTGCACCATTTTCTACCAATCTTTTACCCAACTCTTTATACCCTAATAACCTTGCAAGAACACTTCTTAAATTCTTGAAATCTTTAAAGAACTCAGCCCTTGAACCCATGAAAAATTGATGTTGATGATGATGATGTTTGATGGTGTTTATGAAGAAACAAACCTAATAATTAGCTAGGAATTACAACCCCTTCAATATAAGATCAATGTATTTGATAAAAATTGAAATAGAATGGTGTTTGGAGCTGTCTTATTTCGTTGAGTATGAAGGGAGAGCAAAAATAATGGCAAGCTTTGGTGATACAAACTATGTGAAGTGTTTTAGCTAGTGGTAACATGCATCATAGTGGAATACATGTGTTATAAGCTTGTGTTAGTTTGTCATCCATGAGACAAGTGTCTCATGGGTGGTAAATCCTGAAGATATTATTGATAATTTGGGTATATGGTGTAGTTTTGTATAAAACTTTGAGCTACGGAGTGTAGTTTGATCCCGGTAATTGCAAACGTAATGTTTTTAAGACGCGTAATGTAAAACTGGGTAGTGTATAAAATGTAAAACATATAAAAATGTTAAAACTTATTATCATAACTTATTTGAGTAATTTAGATGAGTGGTAAGTTCATCGAAGGGTTTAAATATCGTTAAAACTGAAACAGTTAGTTGAAAACGCGTTTAGTGACACCGGTTTTTGATAAATGTGACGTAAACTATAAAAATGAAATGACAAGTATAAAACTCACTTGTAAACATGAAAAGAGGTTAAAATGCATAGCATATGTAAAATTATCATAGTCTAAGGTTGGTTCATGTTGTTAAAACCATAAAACGTAAATTTAAATTGCGTAAAACGTAAAAGGTGCAAGGTTTACGTATAAATGGAAAAAGTGAAAATTGACTTTTAAAATAGGATTGTAAGGAAACAAAAATGCATAAAAAGTGTAGAGTAGACATAGTATAGTAGTGGTTGAATAAATTGAACGAATCATGACGTACGCGGATAACTTCCGACGAACTTAATTATAAAAAAATATTTAAATAATAAAATATTAAAATTAGTGACATGAAAATTTTGAAATGTCACAATAAACTACAAGCAACATCTTTTATATTAGAACAAGCTAAAAATGGATATTTGATACAACAAGTTTAAAGTTTTTAAACGGTAAACTATTCAACCCCCCCTCTAGTTTTCCACACAAATTTCTTAATCATCTCTTTAATATACTGATATTGATTAAAGAAGATACCATCTTGCATTTGTTTTATTTGTAGACCAAGGAAGAAATTTAATTCGCCCATCATGCTCATTTCAAACTCGTCATGCATGATTTTAGAGAAATCATCACACAATTTAGGACAAGTTCAGCCGAATATAATGTCGTCGACATATATGTGAACAATGATGAGATGTGAATAACGTTTCTTCATGAAGAATGTCTTATCAACCATTCCCATGGTATATTCATGTTTAATCAAAAATGCCTTTAATCTATCATACCAAGCTTTAGGAGCTTGTTTAAGACCGTAAAGAGCTTTCTTGAGTTTATAAACATGATTCGGTTTTTCGAAATCAATGAATCCCGGAGGTTGTGCTATGTATACCTCCTTGTTGATAATACCATTTAGGAATGCACTTTTCACGTCCATTTGATATAGCTTAAAGTCTAAGGTACAGGCATAGGCAAGGAGTATTTGATGCGTGGAATTGCACCCTCGCAAAAGGTTTTACCTCTCAAGGGATCTTGAGAAGCTTGCAATCCCCACCAGGCAGTGTACCTGACCGTTGTAGTATAGTCTAGTGACAAGTACCGGGGGATTGATCGTTCAACTCAATGAATAGTGTTCGCTAGGGTAAATACTCAACTAAACTAGGTCTAGAGATGAGGGATGATTCTTTTTGTATTTTTATATTTTATGGAAAGCAAGTAAAAATCTCGGGTTTTGAAGGAGTGGGCGGAATTAATTGCTAATCAACTAACCCAAATAACTAAAGATGCAATCAAAATAAAATAAACTATACTTAAACTAATTGTGGCAAAAACAATAATGAGAGAAAATGTGTCTCCTTAGATTTCATTACTACCTAGCTATCTTTTACCAGTTGATTAGTTTGTTACAATTGAATAGATGACGGGTTATATTCCTTAATACCACGGGTTATATTCCTTAATACCATTGGTAGGGCTGTGTACGATCTTCCCAAGCATTATAAGCTTCAACCTCTTCCTATGTCGAGCCGACTACTAGCTCTTAACATGGCCTCATTAGTAGTTACCTATGCATTAAATATAACCAATATATCGTAGTACACCTCCGATCATGTTTCTTAAGACGTTCAAGCAAGTTACCAATTGGAAGTCTGCCAGTTTTCTTAAGCCTAACATCGAACTCATTCATCCACAACAATTATAAACAAACAACCAACCAATAATCAATATCTAAATTTCATTACATCTAAGCAAACACAAAGAAAACCTAGCCTACCATGTTAAAAAGAAGACAAGCGTAAGATATAATCAAACAACACATATACATATTGAATGATTTGATGAAGGACTTATCTTCAATTAAGCATGGATGAAACAAGGGTTTGAAACCCTCAAAATATCAGTAAAATTCATCTAGGGTTTACTCCCTTCAAAGTTGCACACAATGAATGAAAACTAGAAAACTATATATAGGTTTTACATTCTGACAGCGTCAAGAGTAATGTCTGACGCCTTCAACTCGCTGCTAAAATAATGCTCGTATTGTCTAGATCCACTTCTGATGCCGTCACTCTTTACATACTCTTGGCCGTCTCTCTTTGTGATATACGTGGCGGCCTTGGCGACCCTAAAGGGTGACGCCGTCAAGAACTTCTTTGGAAAACTCTCAGGCGCGTTACGTGTATTTGATTTATCCACCTCTTTGTCAAGTCTTGATGCCGTCACTAGCAACATGTGATGCCGTCATGTACAATTTTCAGCATGATTTTGCGACTTTGTCGTTTTCTTTTTCACTCCAAAAACGTCCAAAATGCTTCCTTTTGTAAATTTCCCCTCAAAAGTACCTAAAATGACAAAAGGAACAATTTAGGGCAATATGTTAGGAATACAAATATTCCTGTAAAAGACTCGGTCACCTAATTAATGTAATAGCATTAAGTTAGCTCGTAGTTAGCTAAGTTATTAGTTAGAAGTAGTTTAAGTAACATCGTGGAAGAAGGACGGGTCTTTACCCACTGTATGCCTGATCCACAGCCCGGGTGTGAGGATTTTTATTTTTTGTATAAATACCCCTCTCCCACCAAGGGAGAGGGTTGGACCTTCTCATTCTACTAATCTAAAATCTCATTTTTCTCTCAAGGTTCCAAACTCTCTTTCTTTCCTCCTCCTCTTTCACACTTAACGCCACCTATACCAATACTATTATCATGTTTGTGACTTAATTAGTATCCTACAATTGGTATCAGAGCCAAGGTTTCATCTTAGGACCTTGTTGAATAGGATTTGGTGTAGTTTTTGTGTTGGTTTGTGTGTTAGAAGAGTTTTTCTTGAAAACATCTTGGTTTGATCTATCTAGTGTTAGTTGACGTGTTAGAGGTGTACTTTTATGATCATTTGTGTTAGTACTTCATTATTTTTCAGTTGGTTATACTATATCATACGTCTATTTGAAGTTTGGATTGGTTTTGAGCCGTTGTTCTTGACTGCGGTTTGATCCACTGCCCCATTTCGTGGTTGTGTTTTGCTACTGGATTCTGCTGTTTGTTTGATTGCGATTACTATTTTGGGTAAACAGACAAAACGCAAGGAAAGTGACTGTTTTGGACCTTTGTGAACTGCGATTTGTGTTTGTGGTTTGGTGGTCTGCGATTAATTGTTAGTGGTTTGCTCTTATGGTCTGCATTTTCTGCGTTTAACTCACTTGCGTTTCACTCATCCTGCGGTTCACTCCTTGTTGCGGTTTGTGCCTAGCGTTTTACTCACCTAGAGGTTAACTCACCTTGCGGTTTGCTTTTTCTACGGTTAGTTACTATATGCGGTTATCTCTCCTACGGTTTGCTCTTCCTGCGATTTGCTTATCAAGTTGTTGTTTGCTCCTACTTAGCGGTTCGCTTACATTTTTACGAGTATCTCTACTTTGGTGGTAATTAACTAAGTGGTGAGATTCGTGTGATAGGTTAATCATTTTGCAATTCGTGAATAGTTGTAACTTAAGTCGTTTCAATTAATCTAATTGTGATCTGACGTTGTGAGTTAATTCTTACAGCTTGACTAATCTCAATTGGATATATTGTAACTTGACTTGTCACAACTCGACACTTGGTGCAAACTGTAACTCATCCAGTATCTCTTTCTTAGTTTAACTCACTGAGTACATCTTCCGGTTTCTTTTGTTGACTTTAGTAAAATCCCTAGAAAGAATCATTTCTCGGTTTAAGTCACAGAAGTTGTAAAATCCCGTTTGAAGACATTGAGATGTGAACAATTTCGGATGACATTCAAGCTGCTGGGTCTGACACCCGACCTCCCATGCTAGACAGGACAGATTATGAATCATGGGCACAAAGAATCAGATTGTATTGCTTGGGTAAAGAAAATGGTGAGAACATTCTGCGATCTATTGATGAAGGTCCTATGCAGATGGGTATAACCAGAGATGTTATCTCCACAGCTGAGGATGGATCTGTCACCCATGGAATTGACAGACCACGCACTTACAATGATCTCAATGATGTTGAAAAGAAGCGTTATGATGCTGACATTCGAGCCTCCAACATCGTGATACAAGGGTTACCCAAAGATGTGTACAAGCTAATCAACTTCAACACTGAAGCCAAAGCTGTTTGGGACAATGTCAAAATGCTTCTGTCTGGATCGGAGCTGACCAAAGAAGACTGTGAATCTCAATTGTATAATGAGTTTGAGCATTTCAAAATGAGTCCTGGTGAAAACATTACCGACTACTATGTCAGATTTCACAAGCTGGTTAATGACATGAGAATGATCATAATGACAATGCCCAACATCCAACTCAACTCTAAGTTTGTGAACACATGTCACCTGAGTGGGATTGCTTTGTTACAGCAGTCAAGCTCAACAAAGGATTGAGAAATACGAACTATGAACAATTGTTTGCATACATACAACAACATGAGAAGCATGCAGCATATGATCGTCAATTAAGAGAGAAGCTCAATCCAACTGCCACCAATGACTCACTTGCTTTCATGACTAGTATGTTGCCAACCATTCAACATGTGTCGTCAATGGATCACTCATCTCTACAGTCATCGGCTGCCATGAATACCCATCTAGACTCAGGGTACTCTCATACTGACAAGATGATTAACAATCTTTCCAATCAAGTGTCTCTACTGGTTCAACATTTCAGGGCTGCACTCCCACCAACCAACAATCAACTCAGAACCTCCTCCAATCCACGTAATCTGGCTATTGTGGAAGATGGAAGAGTAATGGTGCATAACATTCAGGGCAGACAAAATGTGAATCAAAGGAATGCTGTACGGGGTAACTTGCAGAACAGAGTTGGAAAAGTGAATCAGGGACAAGGAAGGCTACCAAAATGTTACAACTGTGGGAGTTTTGGTCACATCGCCAGAAACTACACTCAGCCAAAACATCCTCAAAACTCAGACTACTTCAAGGACAACATGTTGCTCATGCAAGCTCAAGAGAATAGAGTTGTGCTAAATGAGGAAGAATTGGCATTTATTGTTGGGGATGATGGAAAGACATTTGATGATGATGTGGATGAACAACCAGTTCAAGACTTAGCTCTTAATGATCCAAACATCTTCCATGTTGAGGATTGTGATGCTTTTGACTCAGATGTTGATGACGAACCCACTGCTCAGACAATCTTCATGGCTAATCTATCATCTGTTGTCACACCCTCACGACAATCTGGTCCCTCCAAATCATCCATCATATCTGAGGTACTGAAATTATATGATAAATGTGCACTTAATGATGAACAAAAGACCTTCAACGATATACAACAAAATAATGTTGGTGAATCAAATGAGGCTGAATTGGAAAACATTAACGTTATCCCAACTGAGCAACATTCGGATCACAACAGTAATTCTGACGTATCTTGTGGAATGTCTTCTGTTGCTTGTGACAATAATATGATGCATGAACAAAAGATATATAACGAAGTACAACAAACAAACGTTGCTAAATTAGATATTGCTAACATGGGAAATAGCAATATTGTCCCATACGAACAATATGTAGAGCATAACGTCGAGTCTGTTGTATCAAGTAACATATCCTCTATTGATGACAATGTGTGTGAATTTGATGAGTACACTGCTGTTGCACCTGATGACACTCTGACCACTAGGATTAATATTCTTAAGGATCAAGTTAGGTGTTATGAACAACGTGCAAAATTTGAGCTAACCGAACGTGAACAAAAAATGGATTGGCAAATGCATGCTTACATTACTAAACAAAACTTAAAGGAAATGGCCTTTAAACAAGAGATTACATCTTTCCAAAATCAACTTGATCTTGCTGTTAAGGAAAAACAGGAGATTCAGGATAGTTTAAATCTTCTAAAAAAAGGAATTTTAGGAAAACGAAACTAAACTGTTAAGTGAATTTTCCAACCTTAAGCAGTTGAAAAACAAACTTGAAAACAAGTTGTACATCCAGGGCCAAACCTGTCAAACAGCTCAAATGATGGAAAAGCACATAAAGCTACGGGATAAGCATAGTGATAAGGAATTAGGGATGCCTAAAACAAACTTCCTTAATAGCGTTAGAGCCTCTCAACCTGCCCTCTATGATGCTAAGGTTATGCTTACACCCAATCATGACCCACCAAATAGTTGGTCTGATAAAGAATAGGATGATCTTGATTCTACCGATAGAGAGAGCTTTGATAACAAAATGAAGGATCCCAAGTGCATTAAACACCGAGTCATTGTTAAGCCCATGATTATTATGAACAAAACCGAGTGATTGTTTTTGCACCTCAAACTAAGTTAACACCAGAACAGGTGTTTTGGCCTTTAGATGTTGAGAAAATGAAAGCTGAGGAAATTAAGGCAAAGACACCTCATAAGTTAGTTGCCCCAACGGTGTATCCCCCCAATACACCAATGCACTTAGTTCAGTTGTCACTTCCCACGCAATGTAAAACTCTTATTAGCATATATTTCCTTTGTCAAATGTTCACTGATTTTGATAAAACATGCAAAAAGAGAATCACACCAACGGGAATCACTAAGGGTGAACGGGGATTTGAGCTTACCAAAGAGTGTTACTTAACTGAAGTCATCCCATTTTTTAAACTAATCAAAGAACACTTTGAGGGTTTACGACAATCCCTTGATGTTGAGCTAAAGGAAATGAAAGAGGTGTTTAAAAATGTGGAAAATAAGTGTAAACAAAATGCGATAGATCTTTAGCATAGTGAAATTGCCAGGAAAAGTATTCTCATCATGAATGACAATTTGATTACTAAATGTATTAGACAAGATGTGTTCTATACTGCTACAGATTCTTCACTTAATGCTTGTCAGTTTCATGAAATGTCTATTGCTATGAATAACCTTCACAATCGTGTTGTTGAGCTTGAGGGGGAGAATTTGAAATTGCATGAAAAAATTCAAAATGATGATCATGACAACATGGTCAAGCATCTTTCTAAACTAGAAGTTGATAATCTTAACTTACAATTAAAATATCAACATTTAGAATAAAAAATGTAAATATCAAAGGCCAAGACATCTTCTGATGCTCCGGTTATTGAGGGCTCAAATTGCCCAATTAAAGTCTCCCATGAATGTTGTGATCGACACCCATAAACCAATGTCTGCAGATTGTCATAACTTTCAACTTCAAAACACAATCTGCTCACTTAGACATGAAAATGATTGTTTTCAAGCTGAAAATTCTAAAGTTAAACAACATTACAAAGAGTTATATGATTCTATTAAGATCACTCGTGATAAAACCAATGAAAAGATAACTTCTTTGCTTAATGAAATTAAGTATCTAAAGACAAAGGTGAAAGGGAAAATGCTGGTTATTAGAAGTGACAGTATCAATTTTTTGGTCTGTGATTGTAAAAAATATGCATGTCAGGCTGTTTTTATTCCTCTTCCCCTTAAGAAAAATGAGCTAGTCCATAGTGATTACCTTAGACACCTTAAGAATTGCCTTGAAATGACCCGTGAGACAATTGAAGAAGATAGAATGGTGAGACCATCTGATAACGCTCTATCTGATATTTGCTTTCTCACCAAACGGTCACAAGAGTTGTTAGAACATGCCATAGGTACATGTCCCAAGATTCCCAACATGTGTGATAGAAATGGCACATCCTCATCTAGGAATTTGAAAAAGCATGTTACATTTGATATACCTTTGGCTAGTTCTGATCATAGCATATCATCACCTAGAAACCTAACAACTATGCAACAATCTAATGTTCCCATCGTAAATTCTATAGGAGTAATCAATATCACTAAAGCTAGCGGGTCAAAGCCTAAAGGCAATACAAGGAATGATAGGACTACACCTGCTAAGAGTGATCAAGGGAAGAAAGTAGAAGGCCACCTTAGGAACAATAAGATTGATTTGAATGAAAAAAATCGTGTTGATTCTAGTATTTGCGTTAAGCGTACTGTAATTAATTCGAATTCTAATGCTACTTGTAAGACTTGTAATGGTTGTTTAATTTCTGGTAATCATGATGAATGTGTTGTGTCATTTTTGAATGCTTCTTATAAATCCTCAGTTAAGTTTGCTAAGACACACAAACTGGAAAACCATACTTGGAAAGCAATAGGAAAAGTTTTTAAAAATGTAGGATATTAGTGGAAACCTACTGGAAGAAAGTTCACTCTAGGAAGCCAGTGCCCATTGACAGACATGCCCAACCCTAAGTCTTTAGCGGTTAAGAAATGGAAGGCAACTGGTAGAAAATTCCCTTTAGTGACCCAGTCCCTTGATATTAGGTTAGTTGCTTCCACTAGTATCGGTTCATTTGTGAGTGCCAATGAAAATACTGATCCTGCATCTCTTAAGTATGTGTGTGCTAACCTATTGGATCCCAATTACACTTGGGGATCCATGTTTTTCAGTTATCCATATCTGTCTGGTTTCAAATGCAGGTCATACAAATTGTCCTGTTGTATTTAGACTCAGGCTGCTCAAAACATATGACTGGGGATCGCTCTCGGCTCAAAAATTTCGTGAAAAAGTTTATCGGGATAGTTAGATTCAGAAACGACCACTTTGGTGCCATTATGGGGTATGGTGATTATGTGTTTGGTGACAGCGTGATTTCCAGAGTTTATTATGTGGAAGGACTTGGGCATAATCTATTTTCAGTAGGACAATTATGTGACTCTGATCTCGAAGTGGCTTTTAGAAAACACACATGTTTTGTTAGAGAATTGGATGGAGTTGATTTTCTTAAGGGAAGTCGTGGTACCAATTTGTATACTATCTCTATCAAAGACATGATGCGGTCCTCTCCTATTTGCTTGCTCTCTAAGGCCTCAAAGAAGAAATCATGGTTATGGCACCGTCGCTTAAACCACTTAAACTTCGGCACCATTAATGAACTTTCTCGGAAAGATCTTGTTCGAGGTATGCCCAGATTGAAGTATGAAAAAGATCATCTTTGCTCAGCATGTCAATTGGGTAAAAGCAAGAAACACACTCACAAACCAAAACCCACCAACTCCAACACTTAAGTGCTCCATACCCTGCACATGGATCTGTGCGGACCCATGAGAGTGAAAAGCTTCAATGGGAAAATATATATTCTTGTTATTGTGGATGACTAATCACGATTCACATGGGTGAAGTTTTTAAGATCCAAGGATGAAACTCCTGATATCATTATCAAAATCATTAAGCAGTTGCAAGTAAGGCTCAACAAAACTGTTAGAATCATTCGCACTGACAATGAAACTGAGTTTGTTAACCAACAACTCACTCAATTCTATGAAAGTATCGGCATCAGTCATCAGAAGAGTATTCCTCGAACACCTCAACAAAATGGAGTCGTTGAAAGACGTCATCGCACACTAGTTGAAGCTGCTCACACTATGCTGATATTCTCAAAGACACCAATGTTTCTATGGGCTAAAGCTATAGCTACTACATGTTACACTCAAAATCGGTCATTGATACATCCTCTCCACAACAAGACACCTTATGAGCTGGTGCATCTCAAAAAGCCTGATCTCTCTTTTCTTCGTGTGTTTGGTGCCCTGTGCTACCCAACTAACGATAGTGAAGACTTTGGGAAGCTTAAAGCTAAGGCTGATATTAGGGTATTCGTCCGATATGCGCCAGATCGAAAAGGGTACCGAATCTACAACAAAAGAACCCGGAAAATCATGGAAACAATCCATTTCACGTTTGATGAGCTGACAGACCATACAGCTTCAGGACGCACCAGTTCTGGACCCTCGCAAAATCTTTTATCTCCAGGACCAATAAGTTCGGGACTTATACAGAACTCCAACCATGTCACTCCTTATGGTCCTCCCACGAGTGAAGAATTGAAAATGTTATTTGATCCAATGTTTGATGAGTACTTCAAGTCACAACCACCTCATGAACCGGTACAGCCGGCTGCTGAACCCAATATTATGGCTGTGAATGCACCTCATGATACAAATGGCTATCTACCTCCATCTCTCCTGATCTGGATGCACCAGAATGTAGCAACTCTCAAAATCAATCAAATATACAATCGTCTTCTAAACACCAAGGAGTGACATCTGATAACTCATGGGAAGTCAATCCTTTTGCACCACCTGAGGAAGAACCATTTGAAAATGTTTTTGCACCTGAATCCTCCAACGAAGCATCTTCCTCAGAAGAGTCAAACAATGCAATATAAGTTCATTATCCTCAACCTCATGAACATCTCATAAAATGGACAAATGATCACTGTTGGGAATTTTGGAAGTTCCTGTTCATAGAGATCTACTGGCAGATTCCTGCTGAAGCTATGGATAGTTTCTGCTGATATACTGGTTCCTGCTGACATAGTGTTTCTGCTATTAGTATTTTTTGTGCGGGTGTTAGTAAAAGTCAAACCCGTAATTTTAGTAAGTTGTTAGGATATGATATGTTTTGATTTTATATTTATTAATATATTAGGGTTCCTTGTGTAAAAAAGGAACCATAGATGTCATTTGTATGGGACGCTTCTTGAGAGAAAAACATAACTCCAGGAAAACCATATTTAGAGAAAATAATAGAGATCCATAGAGGATCATTGTTCTTAATAGAAAAACCTTGTGGTAACTTTGATTGTGTTCTTTATTATTATTCCGCTGTGCAATCAATCATTTTTTCTATTATCCTAGATTGGGCTTAATCTTGGTTCAACAATTTGGCATCAGAGCACGGGGGCTCGTAAGATCTAGGGTTTATACAAGGTCTGATCGGTTGGCGTATTATTGGTGAATAAGAGCAGATCTGGTTGTCGTTGCGAATCAATTTGTGAAAAAGTTTGCAACAAAGATACAAAGTGGAGCAGTTAAAGGTTTGTCCTGTCAATCGTGACAGGTTTGCAACACTTTTGTGACACTTTTCAAGTGTCGACTGGTTGGTTGGGCAACAAAGTTGATTCTACTGATATGTTATATTGTTTCTGCTGCTGATTATTAAAGTTACTAGTGGTGTGAAATTTTGTTCGAAACTGCTACACACCTCACAACCAAACTTCTCTCCACATCATTAAAATGGTCGAATCTGAAACTGAAAGGGATGATGTAATGTTTCCTTATTTGATGAATGATGCGTATGAGGTCTGGGCTAAGAAAATGGGAAAATGGATCATGAAAGATGATATGAATATCTGGAAGGTGATTCAAAATGGCAACAGCTTGAAAAGGCATAAAAGAGATGAAGATGGAAATGTCACTATTCTTCCTCCAACGACTGCTGATGAACACATTGCTGTACAAAGGGAATCAAAGGCAAGAACTACCTTGCTTAAATCTATTCCTGCTGATCATGTAGCAGATTTCCATTATATGGATGAGGCAAGTGATATATGGAATGTAATCAAAGCAAGGTATGGTGGAAAGGCTGAATCGAAGAAGTTGAGAAAGGAAGCTTGCACTATATCCAAGACTGAAGAATTTGCACTGATGGGACTCCATTCTCAGGTACATAATTGTGTCTTTGGTTGTAGTGAAAGAAATAATGAACTTAAAAAGGAGTATGATGAATTGAAGCCTAAGTATAATGAATGCTATGTAGAAGTAGAAGCTTATAAACAAGCTTTAAAAACTTTAGAAAGACAGAAAGTTTGGTTTCAAAAGAATCAGCTTGCTTATGAAGAAAAGATAAGGGTGTTAGAAAGCAATTTAGAAGTTTCTCAAATAAATTTAAAGCGTACTGAAAAAGAAAAGACTAATGTAGAGTTAGAGAAACAAGAATTACAAGTAAAGTTTGATAATGAAGTGGCTAGTCATAAGAAGTGGCAAGAAGGAGCTTCACATCTAGAAAAATTAATTGATAGTTCTCAATCTGTTAGGTCTAGAAGAGCATTAGGGTATGATAAATATATAGATCCAGAAGAATTAACTTACCCTGATATATCCAGTGTTCTTGACCCTGAACCTGTCCTGGAATTTCAAAAACCTGTAAAATATGTTAAGGAAGGGGATATGAATGTTGTACCTGGACCTACTAGAGGAGAACACATGCCCATTGACCTCTCCATGACTGTTGACTTTGATGGATCACACAATCTTTATGGCAAAAAGTCAAATGACTTGCTTGACCCTGATACTAAATCTACTGACTTTGTCTCTTGTTCTGAAAGTGACAAGTCCTCTGACCAAGGATCTACTACATATAATAGTTGTGATTCAAGTGAAAAGTCTGACTCACCTAGGTAGTCACTCAAGACCACACCCATGTCCAAAGTAGCTAATAATGAACCCAAAACAAAAATGGTTACTTATTCTGTTAAACACAAGTTTGTTTCTAATTCTGTTTCTAATAAGTTTGAGTGTAATAAACAAAGTTGTGTTAAGGATAAGTATTTTGAGAAGAAAACTTGTTTTGTGCGTGGTAGTAAGTCTCATCTCATTAAAGACTGTGATTATCATGAGAATAGGATGGGTTTTTCCTATGGACAGCAGACCTCTCGACCCAAATGGAATAATGTTGCTAGTATTCCTCCATATGTTCCACAAGCACAGGTAAAAACCAGCAGACCCAATCCTGCTAAAAAATCAGTTTCTGCTAATAAGTCAGTTCCTGCTGGTAAGCCAGTTTCTGCTAGTAGACCTTTTCCAGCCTGTTGGAAAAGACATGTTGCTAGACCATTCTACATACCTACTAGCACTTACTTTCAGAATGGTTTTTGGCCTGGTTATTATGACCCAAGGTATATGGGGGGGTCAAGATGGGATACTACTGTTAAACCCTCAACAGGTTGTTCTTGGACAAATAAAAGAAAAGGTTCATTCTGGGTACCCAAGAACAATAGTTCTTGTCCGGTGCACTGATTAATGGGAGGCATAAGCCTAAGGGGAGGCTTATTGTTGTATTCTTTGTATTCTAACAATTTTTGCAGCTGTTGGATCCTCATAAGCCTAAGGGGAGGCTTAGTGTTTCTGTTGGCACTACATTTTTCTTTGGTTTCTACTGATGCTTGATGGTATCTTTTACATGTTTTGTGTATTAAAAAATAAAATAAAATTATTAAAAATTAAAAAAAAAAAAAAAAAAAAAAAAAACACTCACATGTTTGTATAGTCTTGTGTATGTTGTATGCAGGTTTGGTGTTAATCACACTTTCTCTGGTTATCAACTTACATGATGTTGACTATTCCATCAAAAAGTTGGCTAGTCCAAAGGGTACAGCTTTGGCAAAGACACATCAAATCTGTTGATAGCTGTAATGGTTTGCTCAAAACCATAGGGTACTCAACTCACCTATGCTTCATTGCTGAGAGTTGAAATGGTCATCATTTCACCATGGTTGCTACCCTATTGGGTGACCAAAGGATTGGCTAGTCCTGAGCAAACGGCTACAGGTAAAGACATCTCAAATCCGTTTATGGCTGTGATGATTTGCCAAAAATCATTAGGGTATTTCAACACACCGATAATTCACGTTCTAAGTGTTGAACTGGTCACTAGTTCACCAGGGTGATGTCATGATTCCACCAAAGGACTAGCTAGCCCAAGAGTGAGTAGCTACTTGGTAAAGGCTTATCAAATCTACTCTTGTTGCTGCTCATACTTAGGAGTTGCTTATGGTTCCTTGTTCTTAAAAGATGGTTACTAGTTGCTGCTGATATATAGTTTGGTTGCTGCTGGTTACTTATTGTTGCTGCAAATATTAAAGTTTCAATCCTCACACTTTCGAAGCTAAAGCTCTATCTCGAATCTTGAACTTAACCATGTCAAATTCAAGATTAGGGGAGGATTGTTGGGAATTTTGGAAGTTCCTGCTGATGGAGATCTACTGACAGGTTCCTGCTGAAGCTATAGATGGTTTCTGCTGATATACTGGTTCCTGCTGACATACTGTTTCTGCTATTAGTATTGTTTGTGCGGGTGTTAGTAAAAGTCAAACCCGTAATTTTAGTAAGTTGTTAGGATGTGATATGTTTTGATTTTATATTTATTAATATATTAGGATTCATTGTGTAAAAAAGGAACCATAGATGTCATTTGTATGGGACGCTTCTTGAGAGAAAAACATAACTCTAGGAAAACCATTTTTAGAGAAAATAATATAGATCCATAGAGGATCATTGTTCTTAATAGAAAAACCTTGTGGTAACTTTGATTGTGTTCTTTATTATTATTACGTTGTGCAATCAATCATTGTTATTATATCCTAGATAGGCTTGATCTTGGTTCAACAATCACCCCATTGACAACATCATAGGAAATCCCTCACGACCTGTGTCCACCAGAAAACAACTTGCCACTATTGCCTTGTGGTGCTTCTTTAACTCCGTCTTATCCAAAATCGAATCCAAAGACTTCAAGGATGCTCTAACAAAAGTATCTTGGTTCACTGCAATGCAAGAAGAAATCCATGAGTTTGATCGTCTTGATGTATGGGAATTAGTACCACCACCTGAATGCGCAATGATCATTGCTCTCAAATGGATTTTCAAAGTTAAGCTTGATGAGCATGGTGATGTGTTGAAAAACAAGGCTCGATTAGTTGCTAAGGGATACAATCAACAAGAGGGTATTGACTTTGAAGAATCGTTTGCACCTGTCGCTCATATCGAGGCCATTAGAATCTTTCTTGCCAATGCTTCCAGCAATAACATGATTGTTTATCAAATGGATGTTAAGACTGCCTTCCTGAATGGGGACTTAAAAAAGGTGGTTTATGTTACTCAGCCTGAAGGTTTCGTGGACCCAGAAAGACCAAGTCATGTATATCGCTTAAAGAAGGCACTCTATGGTCTCAAATAGGCTCCAAGAGCTTGGTACGACACACTATCCAAGTTTCTCCTTGCAAATCGATTTACCAAGGGTGTAGTTGATCCTACCTTGTTCACTAGGAAGACTGGAAACAACCTACTTCACGTTCAAATCTATGTTGATGATATTATCTTTGCGTCGTCAGAGTCCATTGAATGTGATTGCTTTGCTAAGGAAATGAGTTCCAAGTTTCAAATGTCTATGATGGGAAAAATGTCTTTCTTCTTGGGGTTACAGATCTCATAAAATCCGAGCGGCATCTTTATTAATCAAGCCAAGTATGCTAGTGACATCCTTAAAAAGTTTGGTTTTGATTCAAGTGACACGGTTGATACACCCATGGTTGAAAGATCCAAACTTGATGACGACTCAGCAGGAGTATCAGTTGATCAGACCAAATACAGAAGCATGATTGGATCTCTCATGTACCTCACAGCAAGTAGGCCAGACCTTCTTTTCACAGTATGCGTGTGTACCAGATATCAATCCAAGCCCACCAAAAAGCACTTGGAAGGAGTCAAGAGAATATTCAGGTATCTCAAAGGGACAATTCACAAGGGCCTTTGATACCCTAAAGATAATGTAATGGCTCTTACGGCCTACTCTGATTCTGATCATGCGGGGTGTCAAGATACTCGCAGAAGTACTTCCGGAGGTGCTCAATTCTTGGGTGAGAAACTTGTCAGCTGGTCATCCAAAAAGCAAATGTGCACTTTGATATCATCCACAGAAGCTGAATACATTACCATGTCCTCGTGTTGTGCTCAAATTTTGTGGATGAGATTGCAGCTATCAGATTATGCGTATGACTTCAACAAAATCCCAATGTATTGTGATAACAAAAGTGCCATTGCCCTGTGTTGCAACAACGTCCAGCACTCCAGAGCCAAGCATATTGACATTCGCCATCACTTCAACAGAGAACAAGTGGAGAAAGGGATAGTGGAACTCTACTTTGTGAGGACAGAGTTTCAGCTGGCTGATATATTTACAAAGGCTCTTTCTCGAGAAAGATTTCAGTTCATTCTTCCACGACTTGGGATGAAGAGCCTCACTACAGAAACTCTTAAGTCACTCCACGAAGAGAATGATGATTAAAGGATTGGCTTCACATATCCTTGTACATAACTTAATTCAAAAAGAAAAATAGAAAATTATAAAACCTATAAAAATCATAAAAATCTGAAAAATCATTAAAATCTAAAAATATTCTCCTCACGACATGTCTCTTGTGCAATCAATATTATGTACGTCACTAGAAATGTCATTCAACAATGACACGGAATCATACATATGCTTGAGCAAGAGTTTTTTGGTTTTCAAATAAAGTTTTTCTCTAAAATATGTCGTATCTCAAAATATTCTTCAAAACTATGGCTTACAGTCACTTCAGGCTGTAACCCGGATTTCAAAATCATGGCTTGCTATTACTTCAGATAGCAACCCGTTTTTCAAAATGGGGAAAACACGTCGCCAAAAAGACGGTTGTTCCTTCTACCGGGTGAAGTTCCCCTGGGTATGGATTACTTTATATCCATGTTTCCTCGATCTAATGTACGCTTCAGTGCATTATTTCTTGATAAAGAAGTGAAATCTTCTTTTTATCGTAATACTTTCCCTTCTATGATTTTTCCAAAAAGTATTTGTGCAAAACTTGGTGGTACCATGAGATTTTGATTGAAAATCAAATTGAATCTAAATTTTGATAAAATTTTTCACTCAATCAATGACTTCTATATTTTATGAAAATATTTCAGTTTTAACATCCGTCATTGATTGAGGGGGAGAGTGATTTCTCAAAATTTTATGTATCATCAAAACTCCCCACTTTGTACAAAAACCTTGCAACAAAACGACTTGTGATGGTTATGTGTCAGAATGAGAACATTTTCAAAGAGTTTTCGTTAAAACTTCAAATCTTTTGTAAACTCATCAAATCTGACACATAACAACCTCTCTCACAGATAGAGGGGGAGCAAGAAAAAGGTTCCTTTTATCAGAAAATATTAAAACTGACCGCACTTCTCTCCCAAAACGTTTTCTAACTTATTTAAATCAATTGAGTTCCAAAATCCCGAAAGATTTGAAATTTTTGATCGGGGGAGAGAATATGATTTAAATATGAAATCCGATAATCAAATGTGATCTTTTGGACTCAATAATAGGCTCCAACATATGTGCTAAACTCTTTCGAATATCGATGCACATATTGAGGGGTAGCAAAAGGCGTTTGTGGAAGTAATACCAAAGACCGACCATTTATCTTTATGCATGGAGTTATAAGGATGGTTAAGGTTAGGTATGAGTTCCCATGATCGACCAGAACTGAAAGGATCTTCCCAGGGACAATCCATAGATAGATTAGAAGTCCTTAGGAATGATTGAGAAAAAGGAGAAAAGTGAGAAAGGGAAGAGTGCGGAATGAGATAGAGCTAGGACTGGAACAAACCCAACAAGGTTCTAGTGATGAAGTCTCAGTAAGCACTGAAGGGGTTGAAGAATGAAAAAGAAATGAAATGTTAAAAGGGTGAAAAGAAATAGCCCTCCAAATATTCAACCTTACGGCAGAAACCGGGTTCAACTTCATATGCTACTAGTGGTTACTGAGGTAACACTGGTATTGAAGACAAGATGTCATGGACCTAGTGACACACTACACTAAACTTCCCAACAACTCAAGTTCTCTTAAAAGAACTTGTTTCATTCTCACAGGGAACCCTGTGCAATGTATCGACCGCTTATTGCGAGCCATGTTGGTACCTAAACAGGAGACGCCTCCCCAGTCTCCAGGAGCGGATCAAAACACACTATTAAGTCTAGAGCCATGAGATCATCCATAAATCTTGATAGGACACACTTCTAAATATGATTATTGTTTCACACAATATGAAAAATAAGATAAAATATTTAGAGTCCTACGCATTATCCTTTTGGTATTGCCAGAACATCCGAGTGATATGAAAATATTCACAATGAAGATGGAAATCCTTCTAGAGCGAACATCACTCAAGCTCTTGGTAGGTGACATGTGAGATCCATCTTGGATCAATGATCAAGTGACAGCTGGAAAGCAACAATGGTACGATTCAACATTGAATCAAACTTGTTCCAGGATATGGATTGATGGATACTTATGCAAAAACTTTTCAGTGTGCTCACAAACTAATTTTCGAGCACATTGATTGTGTACAATCTTTCAAACAAAAGTATTTTTGATGGAAATGTGATTCAAAGCATAAAACTCTCGTCGTGTCGAAAAAATGTTTATTATATGACACACAAGTGATTTCTATAAATCTATTTCTCATCAATCCGTGAATATCAATTCACCGATTCACTCTATCGTGCTGTCTGCTTTGAGACGTTCTGGTATGAGAACATGCTTAGTATGAAGATTCCAAAGTGGATTCTTTGGAAAATTCATTACTACAAGCTGCAAATTCTTGTCAAGGAGAGTCTTCTTTAATAGAGACTCTACCTGATCATAGTTTGGTTCTCACAAAACCGGAGGGTAGTCTGTCCTCGCAAAACAAATGATAAAGCCATATTTGTTCTCTATCTTTATTGCTAACTGTTGTATTTTAGGGACACATATAAAGATGGTGTTGATGGCTCCTTACTCCAACTGAATCGTGTCAATCCATACCTCATGCTCACATATCCTACTCACTATCAATGATGATGAGAGACTTACTACAACGAATGTTGAGATACTACCTACAACGTTTCCGCAACTCTGATGAAAAGTCTCCTGATCCGAAACTCTGATGTAAAGTCTCCTGATCCAGAAGGGTGTGAGCATGACGGTCCTAAAGTCACTACATGACATGAAGGCGATACTACTATGGATGAGCTTGGAGATTTTACTGTGGCTGATGATCTCAAAGAAGCTCAAAGATCACACATCCCAAAGGAACTCAAATCACAAGTTCATGGCTTGATGTATAAAGTGTGTGGAATAGTAAAGAATCAGAACCTACGAGCTACAAAGACTAAACAATGCTTGAAGATCAAAGAGCTTAATTTCCAAGGTGACCTCGCTTAGGGGGAGATTGTTAGGAATATAAATATTCCTGTAAAATACTCGGTCACCTAATTAATGTAATAGAAATAAGTTAGCTCGTAGTTAGTTTAGTTATTAGTTAGAAGTAGTTTAAGTAACATTGTGGAAGAAGGACGGGTCTTTACCGACTGTATGCCTGATCCACAGCCCGGGTGTGGGCATTTTTATTTCTTGTATAAATACCCCTCTCCCACCAATGGATAGGGTTGGACCTTCTCATTCTACGAATCTAATATCTCATTTTTCTCTCAAGGTTCCAAACTCTCTTTCTTTCCTCCTCCTCTTTCACACTTAACGCCACCTACACCAGTACTATTATCATGTTTGTTACTTAATTAGTATCCTACACAATATTTTATCAAATAATCTCGACTTTGGCCTTAAATGACCCCCCAAAATTTGTACACTTTTCATCTCATCAGTATTCTAATAGACTCTAATCTAGCTACAGGTGCATAAGTTTCATCGTAATCTATTCCCTCTTGTTGATTATAGCCTTGTGCTACTAATCTAGCCTTGTTCCTAGTCACGATGCCATTTTCATCAAGCTTATTTCTAAATACCCACTTGGTTCTTATGATGGTTTGATTCTCAGGAGGAGGTACTAGATCCTATACTTGATTTGTGGTGAATTGGTTTAACTCTTCTTGCATTGCATCAATCTAGCTTTCATCCTTTATTGCTTCACCGACATTCTTAGGTTCTACGGTGGATATGAAACAAAAGAAATTACTTTTGTTTTGTGCTTGTGACCTAAGGGTTCTTTGGTTAAGATTTCGTACGACATTTTCTATTGGATGATTTTTGGATTCCTTAATGTTAACGACTTTGTCAACTTCGACTATTTCATCCTCAATGTCATTTTCTTGAGTTTTCTTGATACTAACCTTAGTGGCCTCTTCCTCATCTAGATCATCATCCACCAAAGGTGATGTTTTCCTGGGAGGAGGACTTTCATCGAATGTCACGTTAAGTGATTCTTCGACTTCATATTCTCCTTGTTAAGAACTACATAGGCTTTACTATTTTGAGAGTAACCTAGGAAGACACCTTCGTAAGACTTGTCAAACTTGGTGAGGTAGTCTTTGGTGTTTAGAATGAAGCACTTGCTTCCAAACACTCTAACATAGTCTAATGTAGGTTTTCTTCCCTTTAAGATTTCGTATGGTGTTTTTCCTAATATTGGTCTAATCAATATCCTATTAAGTATATAAGTTGAGGTGTCTACGGCATTACACCAAGACTTTTGCGAAATAGATTGCTCATTGAGCATTGTTCTACTCATCTCTTGTAGAGTACGATTTTTCCGCTCAACTACCCCATTTGATTGTGGAGTGCGTGGAGCTGAGAAATTGTGAGTAATACCATTAGCATCACAATAAACTCCAAATTTCACTTCATTGTCAAATTCCCGACCATGATCCATTCTAATAGACACTATCTTACAATCTAATTGATTTTGGATCTTTTTACTAAAGATTTTGAATTCTTCAAAAGCTTGCGTCTTATTCTTAAGAAACCTAGTCCAAGTGTACCTAGAGTAATCTTCTAGTATTACTAATGTGTAGTAGTTTCCTCCATAGCTCTGTACGGCGGATGGACCAAATAGGTCCATGTGAAGGAGTTCTAGGCATCTAGTGGTAGAAACCATGTCCTTGGCCTTGTGACTAGAATGAGCTTGTTTACCAACTTTACAAGCATCACAAAAGTGTTTATCGAACTTAAGCTTAGGAATGTTTCTAACTAAATCTTTTGATGCCAATGATTGTATTAAACGCATATTGGCATGACCTAGTCTCCTATGCCATAATGTGGAATTGTCATCTATAGTAGCTAGCCAAATCTTATCCTGGGGTGTATTTCCTATCTTCATAACGAATAGGCCATTTTTCCTAACTCCTTTGCGTATGGTCTTACCATACTCAGTTATCTCACTACCTTCTTCCGAGAAGATTACTCTACACTTATTGTCAACCATTTGACTAATACTAAGCAAATTAAATCCTAGGTTATCTACATGCTCAACATTTCTAATAGTAAGGGAGTCTTGAGTAATCGTACCTTTGCCAATAATATTGCCCTTAAGTTTGCTACCAAACGTAACATTACCTCCATTGTACGCTTTGTATGCAGAGAATAGACTTCGGTTGCCCGTCATGTGATTAGTGCACCAACTATCTTTGATCCATTCATCCGGCTCAAGTCGATTCCTAAGCATATCTATTGAATAGGATAGAAACTCAAACATTTGGTCCCCAATATCTCATGGGTCTAAAGTTGTTAGTGTTAAACATCCTATGCATTACTTGCATTTAACCAGGATATTGGAAAGGACGACAAATTTACCTGGGCAAGTAACTTTGTTGTCGAAAGTTATTCTAGGTTGTTGGATTATTTGAATAACTTTCTCTTCTAAAGTTACTTCTCGGTTGAGGAGTCCTTGACCGAGGTTTAGGAAAATTGGTTTTCCTAGGTGGAGGAGTCTTTGATCTAGAATTGGATTTTACAAAACCAAGTCCAGGTATTAACAAAGGTTTATAAATACTTTTTACTTCCTTCTTACTAACCAAAGGTGCTTCAACTTTGTTTATTACTTTATGATTTAGTTCAGGACTTAAATTATTTTTCAGATTCGACTCTGTTCTGTCCTTTGCACCACACGGTACCACTAATTTTAGTGGTGCCGTCGGTGCCTTTAATGGTGCCATCCACTGTTTCGACAGAACTTGTTGGTTTACCAAATTCTACTTGTTTTGTTTGACTTGTTGAAGCTTCTTTTTCAAACTTAATGATTTTCCAATGCGTTTTTCCTAAGTTGTACATTCTCTACTCTAAGGTTGTAACATGTCTCACAGCTATCATCACAATCCTTTCTTTTATCAAGTTCTTTTAATTGATCTTTTAGTTCCAAGATCTCCTTTTCCAGTTTGTTCAATGTTAATTTTAATGTTTTGTTTCTACTTATTATTTTAGAGCTTACCTTACATAATTTATTTATATTCATCATATAGCATATTATCATTTATAGACAAATTTTTGTTACTATAGTAAGAAGAATCAGAGTGTACCTCACTTGAAGCTTGAGCCATAAGACACGTTTTGTCGTTGGGCTTTTTCTCATCATTATCATCACTATCACTCCAAGATCCTCCCACTAATGCTCTTTGGTAGTTATTTCTTGGTGGCTTAGGACAATCTTCAATGAGGTGATTTGGATCTCCACATCTAAAGCATTTTCTATCATTCTTTCCTTTCTTATCGTCTTGGTTCTTTGAGAATGAGTTCTTATCGTCACGAGGTTGTCTAACGAATCTACCCTTTCTTCTAAAGAACTTTTTTATGTCTCTAACCACTAATGCATACTCTTCATCTTCACTATCAGAGTTAGAGCTTTCCTCGTCACTAGACTCTTTCTTAGCTTTCAATGCTAGAGATCTAACTCTCTCACTTTTGCCTTTGACTATGTCGGAGTCTTTCTTGATTATCATTTAATGAACTTTCAAGTTTCCTATTAGTTCATCAAGTGATAAAGTCGCTAAGTTCTTTGACTCTTCAATGGCGGTGACCTTTGCTCTCCATTTGGGATGTAGAGCCCTAAGAAACTTCCAAACATAGTTCTTGCTAGAATAACCTTCATCAAGAGCTTTAAGACTAGTAATAATAGTATTAATTCTAGCAAGAGCACTATCTATGGTTTCATCTTCCGGAATGGAAAATTGTTCATATTGTTGAACAAGAAGATCAATCTTATTCTCTTTGACTTGATTATTACCTTGATAGGTGACTAACAAAGTTTTCCAATTTAGCCTCATCATTTTTGGCTAGCTTTCTTGTAAGATTATCAATTTGGATCATAAGGAATAATTTGACCATTTTCAATAGGTTTAAAGTCACCATCGGTAATAACATGCCAAATATCAATGTCTTTTGATTTCACATACGTTTCGAATATTGTTTTCCAATAAATAAAACAATCGGTTTCAAAAAGTGGTGGTCTTTGCATTGATTGCCCTTTTTGATATTTGTCAAAATCCATTGATTGATTCAAGTTTTAAAATACAGTTTACTTTAAAAACTTGCCTGACGTGGCTCTGATGCCAATTGTGGGAAACTAGAAGGGGGGTTTAATAGTTTACCAACTTGTTTTCTTTGATTAATAAAATTTCTTTGTGCAAAACTTTGATTCGAGTGTGGATGAAATCAATCAATACCAATATGAACGCAATACTACGCTAACACAATCAAATAAATAAGTATGTAAAGAAAAGAGATGGAAAGATCAAACCGAGACAATGAGGTTTATAGTGTTTCGGTCACGAAGCTCTTCTTTGCCCTACTCCACTCCCCGAGTACCACACTCGAGATTTCTAAGCACTATGTCAACAAAACTCCCTTCAAGTGGAGAAAACAGTACAACGTCGCTTACGTTATTTTCTGACACTAAGCTAAATGTCGAGTACTAATATTAGCTAGTACCAATCTACCACGATCCACACGATCCTAACTTTTCACACGATCCTAACTTTTCACACGATCCTCACACAATATTCACGATCCTCACAAGATCTACACAATCCTCACAATATACTTTTGATCCACTTGATCAATACTAAATCACACAACACTCAAGAGATCGCCCAAGATCTCAACAAGATCACAATGATCAATACAACAACTAAGAGATACTAAAACATAGCTGTTAGGGATGTTTTTGAAATGATTTTTCCTAAATAAAACATTTCTTAATAATTCAAAAATAATTTGTAAAATGTATTTTTGAAAACAAAGTTTTGTCAAGCTAAAAATGTGAAGTACAAAACACAAATTCACTTCTTTGATCATTTGTCAAATTGTAAATTTGTTTGTTACCTAGAGTGATTAACGTAGAAATCGGATATTTCAACTAAAAACTTGTTTACGATAAGTTTTACGTAAGATGTTTTCACATTTTTTTATCATCAAATCGTAAAGATATCGAAGGATGAGGATAACGTTTTTAGACATTATTTGCATCAACACAATGAGTGATCACCCCAAAAATTGACACTTGGAATATAGAGAGAGTGAGTGTTTGTTCCCCTTTTCGTGAGGTGTTCAGCTTTGAGAAATTCTAGCATAGGATATTTTTAGATTCATATTTCCCGAGTAATATTGGGGGATATCATTTTGAGAATACTTCTAATAAGGTCTACTTGAGGGTAAGTAGAGTTCAAGTGGGGGGATATTTGATGACGTCAAATAATCCTGATATTTAAGTGTTAGTTTCCCCCTAATAAGCTCATTTATTCTACTTATATTATGGATATATACTTTGATTTCTTTACATTTTGTATCCAGGTTACAAATGAGCATAGGAGCTAAAGAGACGAGAAATTTGGAAAGAATGTGCAAAGATAGACACATTATAGTATGATAGGAGAAGCTACGGCATAACTTCATCTCTCAACTACACCGTAGCTAGGTATTTTATTATGAAGACCAAAGTCAACGCTGACCAAGAGTTACGGTGTAACCAAATCTCTTGTTTACGCCGTAAGATATTCAAGTCTTCAACTAAACCTTCGGATAGAAGGCTACGCCGTAACATAGCTTTGGAACTACGGCGTAACAACGACTATGAAAGTAATCCAAGATCCGAGAAATTAGCTAAAGCGTAACATGTTTCATAACTACGACGTAGAAGAATCCCTAATATTGGAGTTACGACGTAACTCTTCATCAACTACGCCGTAACCTCCAAATCTGGATAAGATTACACTAGCTACGGTGTAACACATTTCTCAGTTATGCCATAGCTCTGACCAGGCCTATAAAAACAGCCCTAATTTCGATCATTTGACATACAACTTTCTCATACACAAAGTCTGAGATCGTTAGAGCATTCAGAAGGCCCTTCTACAGCAGCAAACGGAGCCTTTCCAAGGGAGAAATCACACCTCAATCACTATAAGTTTTAGCATTGCATATTTAATTTCACATTTCGAATTCATGGCTTGTATAAACATTGTTTCTAGTGTTCTATTGAATCTGATCGGCTAAGCACCTCTGGTGCTAGCCTAATTATGAACCCTTGATTGCTTTAATTATGTTTTCGTACTTTTCTTAATGCTTTTACATGTGTGGATGCTTAGTTTATCTTGTGACCCTTTAATTACGGTAGTTTAGAACACTCGGTTATACCTGGTATGGTGGATGAATTGACCATAGGATCCTGGCGTAGGTGGGTTGCGAGGATATGGTTGGGATGACAACTAACCATGGACCTTGTGTGCAAATTGACCATAGGACCACTTTCCGGGTGGAGGAACTTAAGTAGTTAAAGTATTGACTATGATCATAACAACGGGCCATAAAAGATAAGTTTAGCATGTAGTGGCACTTAATGACTCAAACCCGTCTACAATACGTCGTCTTACTAGCATGGGGTAGTGACTGTGGTTCCCGGCAAGATTCGGGGGAGATAGGCTAGGGAACTTGACCATATGAACCTAGTGAGATATGTCCGCCCCACCTAAAGCATAAGATTAGTTTAATAGGAAACATGATTGCAAGCGATTTAGGAGGAATAATTAGGTTAGCACATTTCTCGTTTACTGCTCATAACCTCACAATTAATTGATTTTCTTATTTACTTTCATTTCATTTCTGTTAATCAATCATTTCTTCTTTAAAAGTAGTTTTATTTAGTGACATTAGACTTAGATATAATCCGCACCACTTAGCTCTTGGGACGACCTTGGAGTTACCAATACTAGCCTACACACGACTGGATTCTCTGTCTGTTAGTGCATAAGGTAGACCTAGGGTAAAAACGAGACTTTATAAATATTAAAACCTAGTCAGAAATCCTGCATCATATTTACTAGCCAAATATTTTATTTTACGTTACCTAAGATCTTAAACTTTTCTTGCATGATAATTGGACTTGAGAAACATGAGATATATTGAGAAATGAAAATTTTATACCTGGATTGACTCAGCACAACCTAGAAAACTCAAATCGTATTGCATTTGCCAAATTTATTGAATTAAATTGACGTAGGGAAAAATATTGAAGTTTATGCTTGAATTTATTGGAAAAAATAATTCGTGAACAATGGCACAAGTTTTGTAATTTTTCGAGTCTGTTTGCTATGTTGAATGAGCCCCGAACTGTTTTCTTGGAAAGTATTGTTAATTGGCACTTATACCCCCTCCACCCCTTTGTTTCATTTCAACACCTTCACTTTCACTTTTACACTACTAGTCCCTCCTCAAAAATATAAAAACTAAAATAATAATAATAATAATAATAATAATAATAATAATAATAATAATAATAATAATAATAATAATAATAATAATAATAATAATACCCATTTTAGTACACACATCACACACATTCTCTCTCTCTCTCTCTCTCTCTCTCTCTCTCTCTCTCTCTCACCATCGCCGACCACCCTTAATTCCAGCCACCCACCGCCGCCGTCCAACACCGGAAAATTTTTGGCGAGATATTTTCTTTGTCGATTCAATAGATCGGCCTCTTATCCTTTCTG
Source organism: Artemisia argyi (assembly GCA_030686995.1). NCBI lineage: Eukaryota > Viridiplantae > Streptophyta > Magnoliopsida > Asterales > Asteraceae > Artemisia > Artemisia argyi. The sequence goes on from CM060690.1 coordinate 87,772,325, forward strand.
GAGGTTTTGAGCCTTCGACAACCACCACAACACCCTTACGCGCCGCCACCTTTTTTCTGCCACGCCACCGAGAGCCACCACCACCTCCCTATCCATTTTTCTGACGGTAAACCCACCGCACGCGCACCCTTTTTCAAAACCCTAGTTTTCATATTTTTATTAAATCCAATTTTGACATGATTTTATTTATAAAAATGGTTTAAATATTTTTAAAAACCCGTGTGGGATTGTTTTTGTTGCGACTCGCCTCGACTCGGTCAACTCACCGAGTCAACTTGGTTAACTCGTTGAGGTTTTTGTTGTTTTGTAATTGTTTTGAAGTTTAATGATGATGGTGATGTTATGTTTGGATTTGAGATAGTATTTCGAGGTTGTGCTTGGATTGGAGTTGATTTGGATGCATTTGGTTTGCTTTGTCCCTCGGCCGAGAGCCACGACTCATTACGAGTTGTGACGAGGTGTGGTGATTCAAAAGTGTTGATGTTGAGGTTGTGTTAGTTTAGCTTGGATTCGGATGGATTTGATGTGTTTGTGGCGATTGGTTTGGAATGGTGTTTTGGATTTGTTGGTTGTTTGTGTTTGTGTTTTGGATTAGGTACGAGCCGAGAGCGAGTCACTGCGAAGGTTTCAGGAGAAATATATAAAGTTTTGAAAATATTATTAAAGGATTTTTGAAAATAAAATATAATATAAACTTTTAAATAAAAATACTATTTATAAATTATTAACAATAAAGTTTAGAAAATTTTGAAATATATATATATATATATATATATATATATATATATATATATATATATATATACATATATATATACTAAAAATGTGTTTATAAAACAAATAGATTTGACATTGTCATAATTAAATAAAATGATAAATGGTTAAACGTAGAAGTTTATAGGCTCGGTTAGTCGAGCCGTGACTCAAAGCGAGTCACGGACAAAGTTGAATGTTTATTCATTGTGTTTGTTTTGTTTATTTATTGTTTTGGTACGGTTTCGGCTTAATTTTGTTAAAATAGACTAACGAATATGAAACGATAAAAATAATAAAAAGTAATAATTAAGAGGCTTGCAACAGTTGGACTTGGATTTGAATTATTGTGACGTTGTTAACATTGGACTTGAATTGGACGTATCGGATTTACGGTATTGGTTATTTGGACATTACGGACCTTTTGGTAAACGAGACGGAAGGATGTGTTAGACTTTGACTAATTTAACATGTCTGGACCCGAACAAATACGAAACGGTCGATAAAACTAAACAACTAATATACACGGTAATGATACATCCAATAGTATTATATAATTTATGACGTTTAACGATAAGTAATAAATTAAATAAAGAGTCGTTTGACTCGGAAAACGATGAATAAACGGGCAGGGTCATGCCGCAATTTCGCAAAATCTCTCATAAATCTAGAACGTTTAGGTGATCTAAAAGCTTTTCAAAAACTCAAATGTTTTATCGAATATGATATTTATTTTGGGAAAACAGGGAAAAGCCGAACTAGTTGTTTGTCCGTTGTTTGTTTGTTTGCTTGTCTGTTATTTGTTTGGTCGTCTATTCTTTTTGATATTCTTCTTTCTTTCATTCTTTCTTCTACCCTCGTCTTTATTGAACATTCTTTCGTGATCGCTGACTTATTCCTTTTCTACTTTCTTGTCTTCCACATGAGACTTAAACGTATTTCTTTTCAAAACGCCATTGAAACTAAAACCTTTTCTCAAGTATTGATTACTGAGTTATTCGATATTATTGATGAGTTATGCCATTTAAATTGATTAGGTTGTGCTGAAGTCCATTTTCCGTGACATATTACTTGATTGCTTTGCTATCTCGTTTCTCTGCTGTTAAGGTGTGATTCATATACCCATTTTACTTTTTAATTGTTTATAAAACCCATGGGGTGAGATAGATGCTTCTAAATGTTTTCTAAGCACAATAGTTTATGGTATGCTTTTCCTGACTGGTATGCTTTCCCGATTTGGTATGCTTTCCTGACCGATATGCTAAGTAGCTTTACTTTGCCACATGCAAAACCCTCCGCTCATGAACCATTAATCACTTGCGAGTAAGCGCGAATATAGGGATATAGGCCTATAGGAATTGACCCTCCCGCCATGATGACTAAGTCCGGTCCGCATGTGATGTACTATATTCGAATTTCCTAGGTATTTGGTAAGATATCTAGCTTTGGGGGCATTTATTATATTATGAAATTTCGCAGTTATTGTCGACTTATTCCAGTTGTTGCTGGTGCTGGTTAACGTTTTGCGTGTCATGAGCTTAGCATTATCATTTTACAATATTATATGCACAGGGATGTATATTTATTGTGGTTGTTACCCGGTATTTGGATTTGTTGCTTATATCTTCTAGACTAAAATCTTGTGCTCAACTTTATTTACAAAACCTATGAATTGCACTCAATCTTTGTGTTGACTTTTAAGCTTGTTTTATCTCAGGTAACTAGCTAATGATGCATATCTTTTTGGGCACGATGGAGTGGCTAGGACTTCTTGGAGGCTATCTGTGGCTACTTTATCTTCATGTGGCTATCTTTCTATCTTTCTTCAAAACCTTTTTAAAAATTGTGTCGTTCATTTTTCCGCTGCTAAACTTTGTTATTTTCCACTGCTAAACTTTTTGTATATTTTTTGCTGCAATTCATGTTTATTTTCCGCTGCTACTATGTTTAAGAGTCTTGTACTCTAAAAGGTTTTGATGAAATAAAATGTGGGTTTTTATTTAAAAAAAAAAACGTCCTGATTGGGATCGTTTTCCATGATGTGACCGGGTTACCCCTCAAGTAATACCCCTGGTTATGTTCTACTGCCGTACCTGAGTTAGAGGTGTTACAGCTACTAAGGATGAGACTAGTGGCATTCTTTAAGTCTTTTATAACTATGATAGAAAATCTAGTCGATCACAAGGTCAAGGTGATTAGATGTAATAATGGGACTGAGTTAAAAAATAAAGATATGAATCAGTTTTGTGAGATAAAGGGTATTTTGAGACAATATAGTGTAGCTAGAACTCCTCAACAAAATGGAGTTGCTGAGAGGAGAAATAGGACAATAATTGAGGCTCGACTATGCTAGCTTATTCTAAGTTGCCAACTACTTTTTCGGCAGAAGTAGTTAGTACTGCCTGCTATGTGAAAAATAGAGTGTTAGTAGTTAAGCCTCGTAACAAGACCCCATATGAACTTTTTTATGCTATAACACCAACTTTAAGTTTTATGAGACCATTTGGGTGTCCTGTTACCATTATCAATATCTTAGATTAGTTAGGAAAATTTGATGGTAAGGGTTATCAAGGTTTCTTTGTTGGATGCTCATTAAATATTAAAGCCTTTAGAGTGTTCAGTAGTAGAACAAGGATAGTGGAAGAGAACTTGCATATTAGGTTTAGTAAGAGTACACCTAATGTTGTAGGTAGTGGACCAGATTGGCTATTTGATATTGATGCACTAACAAGAACAATGAATTATGAGCCAGTTGTTGCAGGTACACATTCTTATAGTTTAACATGTACAAAAGCAAGTGATAGTGCAGGTCAAGCTAGAAAGGGGACAGAACCTGTTAAAGATTGCATTTTGCTACCATTATGGACTGCTGATCTACCATTCTCCCAGGATTCAGAGAGTTCTCAAGGAGATGAATTCAATCCTTCAAGCAATAATGAAGATTCAAGTGATAATGAAAAGAAGGTTAATGAAGATCCAAGAACAAAAAGTGAATGTGATGATCAAGAGAAGGAAGACAAGGTTAACAGCACTAATGATGTTAATACTGCTAGTGAAATAGCAATAACAATGTTAATACTATTAGTACAACTGTTAATGCTGCTAGAATAGAAGTTAATACTGTTGATGGAAATACAAGCTTGAATTTTCATTTGATCCACAAATGCCTGCTTTGGAAGAAACTAGCATGTTTAACTATTCAAGTGTTGATGAAGATGATGTTGAAGTGGCTGACATGAATAATTTGGATCCAACAATCGAAGTCAGTCCTACTCCAACTACAAGAATTCATAAATATCATCTTCTTGATCAATTGATTAGAGATGTTCAATCAGCTACACAAATAAGAAAGATGTCAAAGAATTTGAAGAAACATGGGTTTGTTAGTACTCTTCAACAAAGAACAAACTATCAAGACCTTCAGAACTGCTTGTTTGCTTGCTTTTTATCACAAGTAGAACCCAAAAAGGTAATTCAAGCATTGAATTATTCAAGCTAGATAGAGGCAATGTAGGAAGAGCTTCTACAATTCAATTTTCAAGAAGTTCGGACTTTGGTGGAGTTACCAAATGAAAAAAGTGCTATAGGCACTAAATGGGTTTCCAAGAATAAAAAGGATGAAAAGGGAATTGTGATAAGAAATAAAGAAAGATTATTTGCTCAAGGGAACACACAAGAAGAAGGGATTGACTATGATGAAGTATTTGCCCCTGTTACAAGAATTGAAGCAATTAGGCTATTCTTAGCTTATGCTTCATTTAAAGATTTTTTGGTGTATCAAATGGTTGTAAAGAGTGCTTTTCTCTGTGGAAAGATCGAAGAAGAAGTGTATGTATGTCAACCACCAGAGTTTGAAGATCCAGACTTTCCTGATAGAGTATACAAGTTTGAAAAACCACTGTATGGGCTACATCAAGCTCCTAGAGCATGGTATGAAACTTTTTCAACATATATGTTGGACAATGGGTTTCATAGAGGAGAAATTGACAAGGCCTTTTTCATCAAATGACACAAAGGTGATATTTTGCGGGTTCAAGTGTATGTGGATGATATCATCATTGGTTCAACAAAGAAGGAGCTATGCATTGTATTTGAGAAATTGATGTATGAGAAATTTCAAATAAGTTCTATGGGAGAGCTTATATTCTTCTTGGGATTACAAGGGAAGCAGAAGAAGGATGGCATATTATTAGTTAAGATAAGTATGTTGCTAAAATTTTAAAGAAATTTGGGTTTACAAAAGTCAAGAATGCATGCACACCAACGGAAACTTCAAAGCCTCAGCTCAAGGATGAAGATAGTGAATAAGTGGATGTTCATTTTTATAGTTCAATGATTGTTTCACTGATGTACCTTACATCTTCAAGACCTGATATAATGTTTGCAGTGTGTGCATGTGCAAGATACCAAGTCAATCCAAAAGATTCACATCTTCATGCTGTGAAAATATTTTTAGGTACTAAAAAGGTTAACCAAAATTGGGTATTTGGTATCCAAAAGATTCTCCTTTTGATTTGGTAGCATACACTGATAGTGATTATGCTGGAGCAAGCTTGGATAGGAAGTCTACAATAGATAGTTGTCAATTCCTTGGATGTAGATTAATATCATGGCAGTGCAAGAAACAAACTGCGGTTGCAAATTCGACAACAGAAGCTAAATATGTGGTTGCTTCATTTTTCTATGGACAAGTGCTTTGGATTCAAAATCAACTTCAAGATTATGGGTACAATTTTATGCATTCCAAGATTTTTATTGACAATCATAGTACTATACACATAATTAAATATCCTGTTTTTCATTCAAAAACAAAGCATATAGAGATCATACATCATTTTATTAGAGATTGAAATGAAAAGAAATTGACTCAAATGGTTAAAATCCATACTGAGAAGAATGTTTCAGATTTTCTTACAAAAGCTTTTGATGTAAGTAGATTTCAATATTTGTATGAATTAGTATTGTTATTCATGTCATTAAAAGTTTTTGCTGTTAGGTATAATTAGTATTGCAGCTTATACTTAAAACTACTAAGTTTCTGTTGTTACTTATACTTAATACTGGTAAGTATAATTAATATTGTGATCATTGTGAAATTGTTATAGCTTCTATTTTCTTGGTTTTTCTACTAACATTATGCACGATAAGTAAAGAAAAGTGCTGGTAACTCAAGGTTAATGTTGCTAGGCATAAGTTAATGCTGCTAGGCATAACTTACTACAGCTGGGTTACTACTCGTGGGTTGTTCAGGGTACTCTTCATAAATACATCGATTAAGGGTTTTAAATCATTCAAACCATTTAAATGATTTCATTCGTTCAAATACTCTCTCATAACAAACCCTAACTCAATCTTATCATCTAATCACAAAACCCAACACAATCTCAAAACCATACACAATGGCGACGTTCAAATTTGTTGATTCACATGATAGTGGATTTTTGAATACAAACCTTATAAGGTATGTGTTAACGGTCAATCCTACAATATATATTTCTTGCATTGAATTGTTTTGGTCTTCTGGTGTGACCAACACTATCAATGGGGAAGTACAGTTACATGCCATTGTAGATGGGAAGGAAATTACCATCATTGAAACATCTATTAAAAGAAATCTTCTAATATCAGATGATGAAGGTGTTGAGTGTTTCTTAAATTCTACTATTTTTGAAAATCTTGCATTGATGGGGTATGAGAAACCTTCTGAAAAACATACTTTTTATATAGCATTCTTCTCCCCCCACATACCATTTTGCAGTTTTTAAGTCCAAAGACTACAGCTTGGAATGAGTTTAGCAATACTATGGCATCTGCCATTATCTGCTTGGCTACAAACCAAAAATTTTAATTTTAACAATTAATTTTTGATAGTATGGTTAGAAACTTGGATAATTTGTCTGGAAAAATTTTAATGTATCCACGGTTTTCACAAGTTTGTATGGACAAACATTTTACTTAAAAGCCAAATCTAAAAGGATTTATGTTACACCCTCTCACACTAAAAAGAGTTTTGCTAATATGAGAAGGGTTGGAAAAGGTTTTTCTGGTAATGTAACATCTTTGTTTTCAAAAATGGTGGTACAGAACCAACCATAATTGGGTAAAGGTTCAACAATTCCCGTTGATCCCCAACACACACCCATCATTTTGGCAACATCATCCTCTCAACATCAAAATATCCACAAACCTAGGAATCCTAAGAGAAAGGCAATGAGATATCTCAGTCCAGTACTCCTACAACCATTGTTACAGATTAGGCTGTCCATAAGGAGAGGGGTGAGCGTTAGGTCAGGGCTGCCACTACTACTTCTAGCTTAGAAGCAGAGCAGGTCAATGGTAACATAAATAAGACCCAATCCAAGGAAATATCTAATGAATCTAGTTCCCAATGAACTAATTCAAGTGATGGTCCCACGTGCCAAGAAACCATTAGGGATACAAATGCTCAAATTAGGTTTAAGACTGTGTCTATACAATCCAATGATTCACCACTCGAGAGAGGTAACACACTCCAAAGTGATGAGGATAGTATTAAACTTAATGAATTGATGAAACAATGTACCAATTTACAGAAGGAGGTTCTTGCCTTGAAGAAGCTTATATCCTCTTAACAACAGAAGATCACAAGTTTGAATAAGAGGGTAAAGCAGTTTGAACAGGGAAAAAGGTCAAGAACACATAAGCTGAAAAGATTGTATAAAATTGGTGATCAAGCTAGGGTGAAATACTCAGATGATGAAGAAAGTTTCGGTGAGGATGCATCCAAACAGGGGACGAGTGCTACCAGGGATGAGGAAATGTTTGATGAAGGGAATGAATTTGTTGTTGAAGGGTTAAATGTTGAAGAAGTACTTGAATTGTTTCTATTGCTAAGTTAATTATTGATGCTGCTCAGGTTAGTGTTGTTAGTGAAAAAGTTAATGATGCTAGTGTAATAGTTAGTGCTACTGGTGAGGAAGTTAGTACTGTTACAACAACTACAACTACTGCCCCGATGAGACTCAAGAACTCAAAGCTTTAAAGAGCACAAAACCCATGGAGAAAGGGGTTGTCATCAAAGAGTCAGCTCAATCTACAACAACAATAGCTTCACAATATTTATAGGGCAAGGGTAAAGGCATTTTGATAAAACCTGTAAGCAAGGATAGCATTAGAAAAAATGTTAGCTAAAAGATTACAAGTTGAGTTTGATGATATAACCTGATGAGGAAGAAGCTAAAAAAAATGTGAGCAAGGATTGCAGCAGAAAAATTTTTGTAGAAAAAATGTTAGCAGAAAAAATGTGAGCAAGGATTGCAGCAGAAAAATGTTTGCAGGAGAAAAAATGTTAGCCAAAAACATGATACAACCTGATGAAGAAGAAAGAATGTTAGCTGAGAGAGCGAGGATTGTAGCAGAAAAAGATGAAGCCAATATTGCCTTAATGAACACATGGGATGATATATAAGCAATGGTTGAGGCTTCTCATCTATTGGCTAAAAGAATGCAAGAAGAAGAAAGGGAAGAGTTGTCAGAAGAAGAGAAGGCTAAACTATTTTTGCATCTCTTAGAGGCAAGGAGAAAGCATTTTGCAGCAAAAAGAGCAGAAGAGAAGAGGTCTAAACCACCAACCAAAGCTCAGCAAAGGAAGATAATGTATAATTACCTGAAGAACATGGAAGGATGAAAGCTCAACAAGTTGCAACATTTTGACTTTGAGCCTATCCAAGACAAGTTTGAAAGAACAATGAAAAGGGTAAATACATTTATTAATAAAGAAACATAGTTGGTGAAAGGCAATGCAAAAAGAGCAGGAGCAGAACTAGATAAAGAGATGACAAAGAAGCAAAAGGTGGATGATAGTCAAGACAAAGATACAGCAGAGCTTAAACAATTCATGGTAGTCACTCCTAATAATGAAGAAATACCTATTGATGTTGTACCTTTGGCTGCTAAGCCTCCAAGGATTGTTGACTGGAAGATATACACAGAGGGCAATAAAATGTACTGGGATATCATAAGAGTTGATGGAAAATCTCAGTTATTTACAATCTTCAGTCAGATGCTCAAGAGTTTTGATAGAGAAGACTTAGAAACTCTGTGGAAACTGGCTAAAGCCAAGTATGGGTCAACAAGGCCATTTAAGAAGCCAGTTTCAGACTATGACTATGTGTTGTGGGGTGATCTGAAGACTACGTTTGAACCACATATAGATGATGAAGTATGGAAGAAACAGCATGGATATAAGGTATTGAGCTGGGAGCTATTTGACTCTTGTCAAGTTCATTCCTTGATGATGCAGTCCATGCAGATCTACATGTTGGTAGAAAAGAAGTATCCCCTCCCTAAGTCTACAATTACAATGATGTTGGAGAATAAGCTTGAACTTGAATATAACAGTAAAATGTCTTATGAGCTTCTTTGGTGCATCATACAATAGCTTAACAAGAAGTGAAGTGTTTAGAAGCATCCTCTTGGTGTTGATAAAGCTTTTAATTGAAGATACTTGATGATTTTGAAGAAGAATATTAAATTTATGGGAGGATTGTTGGGATTAAAAGCCTTCTTCTTAGGATTATTGGGTTTCTTGATGTTGTTTTATTACTGCTGCTCATATTGGTATTACTGCTGCTCTTAGAAAGCTACAACTGCTCTTGAACTTCAAAGAAAGTATGCTAAGTGTTTACAACCGCTGGTGTAAGAGTTAAGACTGCTAGTACAAGTTAATGCTACTGAAGATGTTAGGAATTATTGAAAGTTCCTGCTAATGAACACTGCTGACAGGTTCCTGTTGAAGCTTTAGTACTTTCTGCTGATGATCTGGTTCCTGCTGATAGAGATTTCCTGCTAATATAGTCCATCCGTATGATATGTTTAGTTTATTTTGGAACACGATATAGAATATCTTTTATAGTTTTACAATATACGTTTCTTGTAAGAAAAGTTTAGGGTTCCTTGTAGTATAAAAGGAACAACGGTTATGTTTTTGATATACGTTTTCAATCAATAGCGATTAATAAAAGATTCATAGATGATAAAAGCATTATTAGTGTATTGTGTTCTTAATTACTTGTGTTTAATTCCGCATAGACATAAGTAAACAGAGATTCTCTGTATAGTATTGCTTTTGATTACATTGCCAGTCTATCGATTCATTGGCTCAAAGATCTATCAAGGAGTAGATCCTACAAGTGGTATCAGAGCCACAGGAGACTCTCTGTAAACAAAGAACAACTTTTCTTCAACACTCTTTCACCCAAATACAATGGATGATGCAGCATCAGATGCTACAGACGTCACTCAACCAAACAACAACACTATGACACAACCAATTCAGCAGGTTACTCTCACCAACAGCAATGCAAAGTTCCCATATCTCAAGAAGGATGAGTACGAGATCTGGGCAATGAAGCTGCAGAACTGGAGTGATTTTAATCTCTGGAGTGTGATCCTGAATGGCAATAGTAAAAAGAAGACTTGAAAAGACCCTGATGGTAATATTACAATTTTTCCTCCTGCTACTGCTGAAGAAGTCATTGCTGTTCAAAGAGAAAACAAGGCAAGAACTATCTTGCTTCAGGCTGTCCTAGATGATCATATGGGAAATTTTCACTATCTTGATGATGCCAAGGATATCTGATTGGCCATTAAAGCAAGGTTTGGGGGTAATGATGAGTCCAAGAGAATGAGAAAGTCCATGCTTAAGCAGGAGTTTCAAGAATTCAAGATCTCGGAGGAGGAAGGCTTACACAAGGGTATGACAGATTTCAGAAGATCTAGAGTCAGCTAAATCAGCTGAAAGCCAAGCCTGACAATGAGAACTGTAATTCCAAGTTTTTAAGAGCTTTACCTCCTTCTTGATCCCAAGTCAGCATTGCACTTAAAACCAAAGGTGGACTTAACTATCTCTCCTTTGATGATCTCTATAACAAGCTCAGAAGTCTTGAGCTTGATATCAAGGGGAACTCGACTTATTCATCAACTCCTTCAAACTCAACATTTGTAAGCACTACCTCCAACAAGTTGACACATGCTGCTGGTCCAAGTTCTTCCTCAAAATAATCTTCCTACACCTCTACTGGACCAAAGAATCATCCACAATCTGATAGTGTGTTAGAGGATGTGCTTCATTCATTTGTTGCTGACTATGAACAACAGCAGCAATTGGCTTATGAAGATTTTGAGCAAGTTGACAAGTTGGATCTGGAAGAGATGGACCTAAAGTGACAGATGGCTATGCTTACTGTTAAAGTCTGAAGGTTTGAGAAGAAATCTGGTAGAAAGCTCAATTCCAGAGGAAGGGATCCAGCTAGATTTGATAGGAGAAAGGTCAAGTGTTACTCAGGTGGTGAGACATGTCATTTTTCTAGAGAGTGTGCTGCAAAGAAGACTGATCACAACACAAGATATTCAACATACAAGCAGAAAGAGTTGGAATCTTGCAACTCGAAGGCTATGGTAACAACTATGGATTCTTGTGTTGATTGGAAGGAGCATGAGACTGAAGATGCTGAAAGTAGTGCTTCTAAGCTCTACTCATGCCTAGCAGGTTGTGATACTGAAGATGAGAATTAAGAATTTACTTTCATGGGCATCTCGTCTCAGGTACCTAATTGTGTTTTTGGTTGTGATAAAAAATATGCTGCACTTAAAGATCCTTATGATGAATTAGAACCAAAATATAAAGAATGCTATATTCAGGCCCAAGCCTGTAAGGAAGCAATTAGAACTTTAGAGCAACAAAAGGTTTGGTTTCAAAAGAATCAATTAGCATATGAAGAGAAAATTAGGGTGTTAAAAAGAGACTTAGAGAATACTAGTAATTTGTTGAAGTTTTCTTAAAAAGAAAAAGCAAAAGTTGATTTAGAAAAACAAGAATTGCAGGATAAGTTTGATAAAGAAGTAGTAGGTCATATGAAGTGGCAAGAGGGATCTAAACACCTTGAGAAATTAATTGATAGTTCTCGGTCCACTAGGTCTAGAAGAGCATTAGGGTATGTAGACTATATAGGGCGAGATGAGGTCTATGACCCTAATGAATCAAGTGTTTTTGACCCTAAACCACCTCTGCAGTTTCAAACTCCTGTTAAGTACATTAAATAAGGTAAATGAACACTGTTTCTCCCACCATTACAGGAATCTTTATGCCAACCTCCCCACACCTGGACTTAGTTGAATCACAAATGGAAACTGGCAATAGGTCTACTGACTTCCCTGACTCTAGCAATAAATCTAATGATTTTGTATCTTGTTCTTTCAGTGACAAGACCTCAGAGACCAATACCACTAGCTTTGCTAGTTGTGATTCTAGTGTCAAGTCAGACTCACCCAAGCCCTCACCCAAGTCTTCTTGCAAGTCTGTTGACTTTTCGCCAAGAGTTTCTGTTGATGAATCCACTTCAAAGACAGCTTCTCTTGAAGACTAATCTTTTACTTCTATGAAAAACAATTCTTTTCAGTCTTTGCAAATCAATTCAGTTTCTAGTATTGGTTTGAATGATTTTGTGTGTAATAAGAAATCTCTTGTTTTGAATAAATCTTCTAGAAAGAAGAAATATTTTGTTTGTGGTAGTAAATTTCATCTTATTAAGGATAGTGACTTTCATGAGAAGAGAATGGGTGTTTGTGCTGACCAAAATAGACCTAGATCAATGTGGAATAATGTCCATGCCAATCACTCTTATGTTCCACAAGCAACATATACCACCAACACACCAAAATCAGTTTCTGCTGATAAGTCTGTTTCTGTTGGTGGTTCAGTATCTGCTGTTAGGCCTTTTCCTGCTAGCTGGAAAAGACATGTTGCTAGACCATCTTTTAGACATTATAATACTTACTTTGAGAATGGTTATTGGCCTAGTTGTTATGACCCAATGTTTGTGGGAGGGGCATACTTGGATACTGTTGTTAAGCCCTCAGCAGGTTGTTCTTGGAGACATAATAGACCATTTGCAAATAGGGGGTCCAAGAACAATGGTGGATCTCATTCATCCACATGGCTTCATTCAAATGATACACAAGGCAGGCTCAAGTCATTTATGACTTGAGTCTCTCTTTGGTACTAATGTTGTTGTATATTTTGTTGTTGTAGGATCATCCTCTTAAGAGTAAAGATGTAGGTATTGTAGATAGTGGGTGTTCTAGAAGCATGTCTGGGAACCAAGACAAGTTGCATGACTTTGTGCCTATTAATAGAGGCACACTAACATTTGGAGGAGGAGTTGGTAGAATCACAGGGAAAGGAACCATTAGGACTCCCAAGGTGGACTTTGAGAATGTTTACTATGTGAAGGAGCTACAATACTTCAATTTGTTCTTAGTTTCTCAAATCTGTGACAAGAAGAATAATGTTATATTCACTAAGAAGGACTATCTTGTGCTTTTAAAAGACTTCAAGTTACCTGATGAAAGTCTTGTTTTGCTAAGAGTACCTAGAAGTTACAATCTTTACATATTCAACTTGAATGATGACCAACCTGAAGGTGATCTATTGTTGGGTCACTGAATTCCCCAATCTTCTTCTAACAAGGATTTGAACGTAAAATAACCTAAGTGTAAACAAGTCACTGAGTGAACAGTAACTCAGTGAGTCATCTTCAGGATGCTTAGACCGAGCCTAAGAAGAAAGGTTCTGTATTCAGTGAGGCGGAACTCAGTGAGTGAGATCTAAGCCAAGAAGAAGGTGATGGGTTCAGTGAGGATGACAATAACTCACTGAACCCCAAGACGCCTCAACAACTAACATGGTACTAAAGACTGATGACTTGAAGACTAAAGATTTGGCGGGACTGGGCGGGAAAGTTTGAACACTTTCATTAAAGTGCTTTATCACTTTAATGACAAACTTTCCCCAAATGGTTAAATCCAGTCTGTCATCAGAAATCACTTTTTGGACTTAACCCAAAGAAGTTTCCCTTGCCAGAGAATAAAATCTATCAAGATGTTATTAAGGAATGCTTAGGTCCATTGTATAATAGAGTTGTTCACATTTGTGTATAAATAGGTAGCATAAGTGAGGAGTAAAAGTTGACAAGTTTGTGCAATTAATGCAAAGCATTCACAAACCACTTTTACTCCTCCAAAGAACAACATAGCCCCTGAGTTTTGAGTTTAGAGAGGAGTCAATATCACACTTGTCATTTTCAATCCCAAGTGTTATTCCGCAAACACTTGGGTACGATTCTTTTTGATTAACTTCTAATAAAGAATTAAACGTTGAAAAATATTGTCTCTTATATTTACGTTGCTTTATTGTTAATCATTTATACATGTTAAAAGTCATACAACTTGGTTACATTAGCTTTTTAGTTACTGTTAACCAAGTAAAAGGGACCATCAAGTGGTATCAGAGCCTCTGATTTGTAAAACTTAAACCTGTTTTCAAAACTTAAGAGTGCTCAAGTTTTTAAAATCAAGATCCCACTATGACTGATATAGATGTTCCCCAACTTGTCGACAAAAAGGGAGGAAGTTATTCAGCAACTACCCATCGACCTGAAGTTGGCAAATTTAATAAGTGGAAAAAGCGAATGCTTTGCTACTTAACTGTGATGGAACCATATTACATTAAGTTGATTAGTGATGGTCCATATGTCCCAACAACAGCCCAAGGTTTAATCAAACCTGAAGCTCAGTGGACCCTAGATGAAAGGAGTGTGGTCAATCAAGACCAGCGCCTGAAAAGCATCATTATATCATGCCTTCCTGATGATATAATGGAATCAGTGATTAACTGTCCCACTGCCAAGCAGACATGGACTGACCTGGTTCATAGCTATGAAGGGCCTTCTGATACCAAAGAGAATAGAATCATGGACCTGAAGCTTGAATTCAATACCTTCAGGGCCAAGGATTCTGAAAGTCTCTCTGAGACTTATACTCGGTTTAAGACCCTCCTGAATGAGCTGATCAATGATGGTGTTATTATGTCAAAGCATGAGATCAATGTTGGCTTTGTCAACAGTCTCCCTAAGAAGTGGTTAAACTTCTCTCAGGGATTGAGAAATGCAAACCACATTCAGAACCTTGAGCTCCCTGCTATTTATGGGAAGTTTGTCTATGAAGACAATCATATCACTAGGAGATATCCTGGTAAAGCTCAGGAGACCAAAAAGGCCTTGACAATTTCACTCATATCAACTGCTTTCTATTCCAAAGGTGTTGTGTAGGATTTTCAAGATGGATCTGATGATGAGGTTGACCAAAGAACCAGTGAGGAGTACTAAATGATTTTCAAATTGAATTTCATGAAAGGGCACTCCTTGCTAATTCAAAAAGTTTTTTTAAGAAAAATAAATTCCCTTCAAAGGCAAATGAAAACACTGAATGTTTTAAATGTGGCAAAATGGGCCATCTTGCTAAAGATTGTTTTTTAAAAACAACCTCAGAACCATCTTTCAAATTTTCAGGAAATAACTCTTTTTCAGGCCCCAGCAAATTTCAACCAAAAATGCTTCAATCTAGTCAAAGATTTGAAAAAGTCCCTCAAATTTACTTTGAAGCCAAGTACATAAAGGCAAAAGCTAAACTTGCCCTTCTTGAATCATCCTCAACAGTCTCTCAGCCTCCTCAAGCTCCAAAGCCTTCTCAAGCCAAGAACAAAGGGCTTGTTGCTGAAACGTATGACTGGGATGAGGTTGAAGTATCCTCAGATGATGATGAAGTTCACATCAGTGCCCTGATGGCCCTATCAGATGACAACAAGCTTGTTGTGGGGAAGAGTCATGCAAGAAATGGTGAATGGGTTAACATCACTATGAGGAAGGTAAACATTTTACTTTCAATGGATGATAATGATGATTGGAAATCTTACTTAGATTATATTAATGTTGATCTTAAGTATGTTGAAGAGCAAAGACTTAATTTGTTTTCAAAATTTAACAAACTGAGTTTTGAATTAAATCATAGTAGAGATGAACTACTTGCTTAAAACAAGCCAAGCTTGAAAGTGTTACACTTCAAATTCAAAACTCTGAACTTGTAAACAAAATCAAGCTCTTCAGGAAGAACTTAAGAAAGAAAAGGATGTTATTTGGAAATGGAATCAGAAATACCCCAAACTTTATGAAACACTGAGTCTCACACCCAGCTCCAAAAAGGTAATGATCAACTTACTGAAGTTTCTGGGGAGAGTAGCTATTCAACAACTTTTCTGTCAGCCAACATACTTTCTAGAAAAGAACTTGCTCCTAAACCCAGTGATTAGATTGAAAGAAACAATCCTGATAGTAAGATGCCAAATTTTAACACTGGAAGAATCCTAGAGCCTGAAAGTTAGGCTATCAAGGACCTGCTAGGAGTCACTGATGAACTTAGTCCTACTGAGTCCATCACTGACTCTAAGTCTGATTCACCACTCCCTTCACTGAAACATCTTCAGGGAGCTGAACCCAATTCTGACCTTGCACCATTAGTTTATCAACCCCATTCTCCTAAGGAGAAATCAGGGTTAGGAAAGACTATTCTGAAAAGACCTACTGCTGCACCCACTGAACACCAAACACCTTCAGTACCTACTGAAGTGTAACCTGAAAGCACTGACTCAAAGGTTGATCAGCTTGCTGAACTTGTCAGGATGCTGAGTGAGAAAATTGAGTCCACTGAAAAACCCTCAGACTCAAAATCTAATAGGCCCTCGGTATCCTCAAGTTCTTCCAAACCAAAAACCACACCCAGACCTTCAGGGAGATGTGAACTGTGCAATTATCCAAATCACAGCACGGATAAATGCTACAGAGTCCTGTTTTGCATGATACGCAAACAAGAGGACCATAGAACTTGTGATCACATCCCCCACACCGCTTCTTTAAAAGCAAGAGGTCTATACAAAACTCAAGGCTTTCAGTATGCCACACCTTCCAAAAAAAGACTGAAGGCTAAGCCTTTCTTGCCATGTCCTCACTGTGGTTTCAATGATCATCTTCCTAATGATTGATGAAAAATTGATGTGACATCTGTGGAGATCCCTCCCATGAAACCAAGGGACCTGACAAAGTCATTCAGTCCAAAAGGAAAAACCTCACCAACACTTCTCAGTCACCTGAGGCATCAACCTCCACAAAATGTAAAATATGTGGAAGCTCAGGTCATACAACTTCAGACCATGATTCATTAGCTGAGTTCAAAAAGTCCCTGAGGACTAAGCCCACTAGAAAGTGGGTCAACAAGAAAAACTAACCCAGTTTACTGTTTCTGCAGAAACACATCAAGGATCCTACTTGGCATCTAAACAGTGGATGCTCCAGAAGTATGACTAGTGTGAAAAGTTATCTACACAAATATGTGGAAGAACCAGGACCCAAAGTAGTATTTGGTGATAACTCATCAGCTCCCACTGAAGGTTATGGTTCAGTAAACTGCAATGGTATAGTTTTTACAAGAATAGCTTATGTTAATGGTCTCAAGTACAACCTGATAAGTGTTTCCCAACTATGTGATACCAAATACATAGTTCAGTTTGATGACAAGAGAGGGACCATATTTTATGCCAATAAAGAAGTTGTGTTGATTGCCCCCAGGAGGGATGATGTAAATGTTCTAGACATGTCATCCCTGACTCAAAATGGGACTTTTCTATTCTCAAAGGCAAGTGAGACAATCAAGTGGCTATGGCATAGGAGACTCTCTCATCACAATTTCAAGAGCATCAACAACCTGGCCAAACAGAACAAAGTTCTTAGCCTTCCATCCCTGGTGTATACCAAAGACAAGCCTTGTTCTGCTTGTGAAAAACGAAAACACCACAGGGCATCATTCAATACCAAACAAACCTTTTCCATGAAAAGCTGCTTACATCTTCTCTATATGGACCTTTTTGGACCTGTCAATCCAATGTCCATTCACCATGAGATGTATACTCTGGTCATAGTGGATGAATACTCAAGATACACTTGGGTTTACTTCCTGACCAAAAAGAGTCAGGCAGCTGAAATCATCATGTCAAACTTAAACAAATCAGAACTGACAATGGCACTGAATTCAGAAACCAAGACCTTGAGTGTTTCTGTGATGAGAAAGGAATTTCTCAAAATTTCACTTCTCCCTATACTCCTAAACAAAATGGAGTAGCTGAAAGGAGAAATAGAACACTCATTGAGGCAGCAAGGACAATGTTAAATGGCTCAGTCCTCTCTAAACATTTCTGGACTGAGGTAGTCAAAACAGCTTGCTACACTCAAAACAGATCAATCATTGTGAAAAGGCACAATAAGACCCCTTATGAGATATTCAAAGGAAGGATCCCTGACATTAGCTACTTTCATGTATTTGGGTGTCCTGTGTTTATTCATAATCACAAGGATCACTTGGGTAAATTTGATGCCAAAGCTGATGATGGATACTTCCTGGGATATTCTCTGGTTTCTAAAGCCTTCAGGGTGTTCAACACAAGGAGACAACAAACTGAGGAAACTTATCACATTACTGTTGATGAGAGCACTGAATCCATCAGGTTCTCAAAATCCTCAGTTGAAGATATTGGTATTGATGACTCATCAAGATATCCCCCTGACGAGTATCATCCTGAGAACAACCCCTCAACCCAATACCAAGCTGATGCTGATGTCTCCTATTATATCATCCCTCACAACCTACCCCAACCAACCATCAGTGAGTTCATTTAAACTCAGTAGGTCTCCAATGAGACTGCAAACACTGAACAAATTGTTCAGGAACCCTCAGAACAAATTGTTCCCTCAAATGTCACTAAAGCACATATTGATGAGTCACCTCATGTTCCTGAGTCTGAACCCAACCAGGCTCCTTCAAGCTCAAATTCCTATCCCAAACCTCAGGATAGCTGGAAAAGATCCAAAATTATTGAGCTTATGAACATAATTGGTGAACCCACTGAAGGCATGCTTACAAGATGCATGGCTGCAAAACTCAAGGCAGCCTCAGCCAATATATGTATTTATGCTGACTATCTCTCATAGATTGAGCTTAAAAATGTTAAAGAAGCCCTGACTTACGAAAGTTGGGTTCAGGCCATGAGAGATGAATTGGAACAATTTGACTGAAATGATGTCATGACCCTTGTTGAATGCCCCCAGGGCGTTTTAATCATTGGTATGAAATGGGTCTTTAAAAATAAGACTGATGAGAATGGCACAGTCATCAAAAACAAAGCAAGACTGGTTGTCAAAGAATATAATCAACAGGAAGGTACAGACTATGAGGAAACCTTTACACCTGTTGCTAGAATGGAAGCCATTAGGATCTTCCTTGCCTATGCAACTTACATGAACTTTAAAGTTTACCAAATGGATGTTAAAAGTGTATTCCTAAATGGTAACATCAAAGAAGATGTTTATGTGCAAAAGCCTCCTGGCTTTGAAAGTAGTGAATACCCCAACCATGTCTACAAGCTTAACAAGGCCCTTTATGGTCTAAAACAAGCTCCCAGGGCATGGTATGAAACTCTTTCAGCCTTCCTAATCCAAAACAAGCTTGTCTGAGGAAAGATTGACAACACACTGTTCATCTACAGAACAAAAAATGATGTCATCCTGGTTCAAGTGTATGTTGATGACATCATCTTTGGCTCAACAAGTTACAAACTTTGCAAACAGTTTGAGAAACTGATGACCACAAAGTTTGAAATGAGCATGATGGGTGAACTCACATACTTTCTTGGACTCCAAATCAAAAAAACTGAAAAGGGAATATCCATTTGCCAAGAAAAATAACTGAGGAACCTACTGAAGAAGTATGAGCTCACTGACTGCTCTTCAGTAAAGACTCCTATGGTTCCTCTAAACAACCTTGGCCCTGACCTCACTAGTAAATCAGTGAACCAAACCCAATACAGAGGAATGATAAGCTCCCTGATGTACTTACTTGCATAAAGGCCTGATATCCAATTCTCAGTCTGTCTGTGTGCAAGATATCAGGCTGACCCAAAAGAGTCCCATCTCACTGCTGTCAAGAGAATCTTCAGGTACCTGAAGGGTACATCAAACCTTCGTTTGTATTACCCAAATTGTTCAGGATTTGATCTCAAAGGGTACACTGACTCTGACTATGCAGGATGCAATATGGACAGAAAAAGTACCTCAGGATCCTGTCAATTTTTGGTGGTAAACTTGTGAGTTGGAGTACAAAGAAACAACAATCAGTGGTCATGTCCTCTGCTGAAGCTGAACATATGGCTGCTGCAGGTTGTCGTGCAAATGTACTATGGATGAAGAGCCAACTGAATGACTATGGCATTCAGTATAAGATGGTACCTATCTTTTGTGATAATACAAGTGCCATAGCCATCTCAAATAATCCAGTACTTCATCAAAAAACCAAACACATTGACATCAGATACCATTTCATCAGGGACCACATCATGAATATAGAAATTGAATTACATTTCATCCCCACTGAGTATCAGCTAGCTGATATCTTCACAAACCCCTTGGATGAACCCACTTTCACAAGATTGAAAGCTGAATTGGGCATGTTGGACATAGAATCAGGAAACTGATAAAAAGTGCTCCAACCTGATGTAAATTCTCTAGGTCCCTAATCACGCCCTTCCTAAACAACCCTTCCTGAAAACCCATTTTTATTGAATGAAAAATCATTCAGGGGGCTCATGATGAAAAATGGCATTGAATACCCTAACTAAATGCTCTAAGTACTTAGTTAGTAAATGTCCCAGGTAGGTAACTGATTCCTATTAAATATTGTAATATATGTCGCTTACACAACAGGCATCCACCTCTTGAGCCCCCACATCTCTCTCACCAAACATCACTGAGCATTAAATGCTCCCTCACACACAATAGTTGTGATGATTTTTCTCTGCAAAAGTGCATTATTTGCAGAGCCACACAACTGTTCACCCCATGATGTGAGAGAAAATAGGGGCAATGGGAATCATGATATTAAATGCGGATATCAAACCCATATTATTATGCCGTTTTGGTTGAATAATAAAAACCGTTGGTATCCGCAACTTCACTACCCTAATTCCCACCCTATAAATACCCCCACAAGGAAGAACACACACATGCTTT
The DNA here is from genome assembly GCA_030686995.1 of Artemisia argyi. NCBI lineage: Eukaryota > Viridiplantae > Streptophyta > Magnoliopsida > Asterales > Asteraceae > Artemisia > Artemisia argyi. Next base: position 87,793,063 of record CM060690.1, read on the forward strand.
CAAAACCTTAACATAACTCTTGAAAAATTATTTCAAGAATCAATTTGTTTTCAAAAACACTCTATGTGCTTCTTCTTTGTTCAAAGCCAGAACTTTTATCAAACAAAAATGGCTTCTTCAAAGGTCATAAAATACGCACCCAATGTGGATTTCCAAATGGGACCTCACCGAAAACAATGTGGTGGGAACTTTGCCTACCCTGAAGGGTTCTCTGAATACAGGAATGTGGTGAAGTTCCTACAAAACTGTTTTCTCACCACCACATTCACAAAGACCCCTTCAGTCATCTATCATGACTACTTGAGGGAATTTTGGTGCACAGCGGTGGTTGAAAACCCTGATGCACCAAAGGAGGCCAAAATCAGGTTCTCAGTGAAGAATGGAACTAAGTTCCTAACTCTTGACTACAAAACCTTTGTCAAAGCCACTGGCCTTGAATACACTGAGACCTTTGTAGCCCAACCTACTAAAAAGGAAGTTAGACAACTCCTCTTGGAACTTGGTCCCTATGATAAACATCATCCTGATGTTACTCTAGGGGCCCTACTGTCCAAAGCCCCCATAATCAAAACATGGTTCCCTGCCCCTTGGAAGATCCTGATGACATTTGTAATTCAGGTCCTTGGGGGGAATAAATCCTCAACTGAGCAACTAAACACTACTCAATCAATGATAGTCTACTGTCTCATTGAGGGTAAAAAGATTGACCTTGGAGAAATTATCTTCAGGGACCTCATAGCCAAATTGGAAGGGAAGTCTAGGCAAAAACACATGTCTTACCCTAGATTCATTTCATGTGCCCAGAATGACTTATTAGGGTCTGAGTATATCAAGCTTGACAGTGTCGGCTTTAAACCTAATGTATTACATAAGGTAAATTACTCTCGTGACCCTATTGAGGTAACACCTATCGCCCTGACCACATATATGCTGACTACTATCCGGGGTGACAAATCATTTCACCAGTTCCCTCTCCCACCAAAAAGGTGAAGAGGAAAAAGGGACAGGGGTCCAGGAAGGTGGCTCAACCTAAGTCACTCACCACTGAGACCTCTGCCCCTAAGCCTGACAAAAGGGGGAAACAACAACAACAGACCCTGACTGCTGACACCCTCAGGATCATTAGCCAATCTTTGGCCCAAAAACAAAGGCCAACGGAGGGCACTTAGACATCACACTCAGTGTCCTCGGGCGAACCCATTCCCAAAGGCTCTACTGACATAAACAAGTCAGTGGAGTTGGAACCAACCAAACCTTCACATCCTGCTAAAGACTCTGTCAAATCACAACCAGAGTATCAGGGAGTAAGGAGTCCTAAACCCTTGGTGGGGCAGCACTACTCCACTGAGAAGGGGACCCATAAACAATCACATCCTGCCAAAGGCTCGGGTAAATCACAACCCAAGCAACAGGAATTTCTCGCCCCTATACCTTCGACAGGCCAGAACAAGCCTGTTGGAAAGGGGAGCAAAACCACTCAGGTGCCTGATGAGGACATTCGCAAATCAAAACTTTTGTCTGAGGGCACAAAAACTAATCCCAAAGACTCAGAGGGAAATATACAACCCACTGATAGGGACACAACTTTCATGGCTCCTCATGAAGGCACTGAGAAACACCCATCAGTGTCTGAAGGGGTCACGGGGGACAAAGATTCAGAGGGATAAAAGCCACCCGCTGATATGGAACCCATAACCACCCCCGAAGGTGCGCATAACTCGGGAACTGACCTTGAGGACCAGGTAGATAAAACCCAATCTACCGGATTTGAGGGGTCATGACCTGGCCACACCGAAGGCAAGTCTTCTTATGAAGAGGAGCCGGATAACCTTGTTTTGCAGATTCAGTCTCTAGCTGATGCTCAGGATTATGAATTCAATAGTAATGAGGAAGTTTTTACGGCCGGAGATGATATGGAGTTTGAGGAGACAGTCCCTGAGCCAATCCATCAGTCTCCTCAATCTTCTAACCATGAAGTAGCTGACACACATTCCGAGCTAGAGTCCTCAGGAGATGATCAAAATCCTCTCACTGAGAAAACTTTCAACAAATTCATCAAGAAGATTACTAACATTTTGTACAGGGGGTCACTGATGAGGTTTTTGACATGCACACTGAACAGGCGGTTCACTATCATAATCTCAAAGATGCTGTCGAAGACTTCAACGACGATGTCAGGGAACAGAATGCCTCAGTCAACCACTCCCTGACACAGATGATCTCTCACCTGAATCAGTTTTTGATATCCCTTAACCAGCTGAATGTAGGGGTTCAGTATGTTCAAGAATCAGTCAAGGATGATCCTGAGCTAACAAGGAAGCATCTTCAGGCATCTGAGACTTATCAGGTAAACTCAGTGACCCTCACTGAGTTACTTGACTTGCTAAAGGGATCAAATGTTCAGAATCTCAGCTCAACCATGGAGTCTCTCAAATCTTCCTTTACAAAATTAGAAGAATCAGTGGCAGCTCAATCCCAAAAGTCCACTTCTCTGGCATGGACTATGGGATCCAGGATGACAGCCTTGAACACTCTCAGGCTGCACTTGACTCCAAAGTATCTCTCATTCATCAGGATACTGCGGAAATCAAGTCAATGATGACTGAAATTTTCCAAGCCTTCAAGGGAACATCTACTTCTTCTTCAGTACAGCCAACACTTGCCATCACTGACGCTCAGTCAAATGTTGAGGGGGAGAATGCTGCTGAAGCCCCTAATACTGAAGAACAAGAAGCTGGACAGCCCTTTCACACTGAGGGGGAGCATGTCACTGAAGCCACACCAATCACTGAAGTTCCACCACAACAGGAACCAGTCTCCTCCACTCTTAGGCAGTATAGAGGAAAAAGTATTGCTACCACCTCTGAACCTGAAATTGTGCTCAAGCCTGCCTTAACCATAGTCAGATATGACCCTGATGAATCTATCAGAGTCCCATTTGAAATCAATGGAGTAGTACATCATCTCACCAATGCCGAAATTCAAGCTCACATGGAAAGGATTGAGATACTACAAAAGGTGGCTGAAGAGGAGAGAATGAGCAAGCCTGCTCTTATTCAGGTTGTCCATGAGGAAGCTGAAAAGATTGGTTTGGATTCTGAGGCACTAGCAACTAAGCAAGTTAGTGCAGCCTTTAAAAAGGCTCAGGAAGAAGAGTTGAATGCTCTCAAAAGGGAAAGGGAAAATAAGCTCAGGAAGGACGCTCAAATCAAAAAACACATGGTCGAAAAGTATACTTGGGTGATGAAAGAAAGGCTAAAACCTGAAACCATCACTGGCATTCAAATCCACAGAAACACCGATCCTGCAGTGGTCACGGTCTTCAAGGGACGTGATCAAAGAGTATTTGACATCCATAAGCCATTCAGGTTTGCTGATTTTGGCATCACTGAACTTGATGAGCTTCGCCCTATCATTGCCAAGAAGAACAATGCTATAGTTCCCAACCTCCTCAAGTCACTGAAGGAAAGGTACGACAGACTGAGAGCAATGCCTGAAGCTCTAAACATTCCCTCACTTCTTCCTGCCAGAAGGAAAAGGAAGCATATTGAGATGGAGCCTGAGATCAAAGTACCAGGGCTAGATTGAAACAGGTCGCTTCCTGAAGGGATCACTTTCGTGAACAATACGGTCCTTGAAGCTCATGAAAGAGGCTTATGTTTTACTGATGAGTATGGAAACTTAGCTTTCCAAAGATGGTCTGATATGGAAAAGGCATGAGTCAAAGCAATGCTCATGTACCTCATGTTGGTGTCCCCCATCAAGAGTACTGAGAACAAAAGATTCTGCCAGGACTTAGAAGCAATGATCAATGAACATCCTGAAAGACATCTACTCAGATCAAAGAAAGCAAAGCTTGAAGCCCTTGGTTACCACCTGAACATCTAATATGCAACAACAACTATCTTTTTATTTCTTGTAATTTGTAGGACTTGTAATAACTATGAATAATCTTTGTTGTTTTGTTTAAATTACGTGTCCTACCTATAATTACATCAACATTTAGTAAGAGATGAAGACCCCTGCAAACTCATATTGAATCAAGAGACACTTAGGCTATTTCTATGTTCAAATAGGGGGAGATTGTTGGGTCACTAAATTTCCCAATCTTCTTCTAACAAGGATTTGAACGTAAAATAACCTAAGTGTAAACAAGTCACTGAGTGAACAGTAACTCAGTGAGTCATCTTCAGGATGCTTAGACCAAGCCTAAGAAGAAAGGTTCTCCATTCAATTAGGCGGAACTCAGTGAGTGAGATCTAAGCCAAGAAGAAGGTGATGGGTTAGGATGACAATAACTCACTGAACCCCAAGACTCCTCAACAACTAACATGGTACTGAAGACTGATGACTTGAAGACTGAAGATTTGGCGGGACTGGGCGGGAAAGTTTGAACACTTTCATTAAAGTGCTTTATCACTCTAATGACAAACTTTCCCCAATTGGTTAAATGCAGTCTGTTATCAAAAAGCACCTTTTGGACTTAACCCAAAGAAGTTTCCCTTGCCAGAGAATAAAATCTATCAAGATTTTATTAAGGAATGCTTAGGTCCATTGTATAATAGAGTTGTTCACATTTGTGTATAAATAGGTAGAATAAGTGAGGAGTAAAAGTTGACAAGTTTGTGCAATTAATGCAAAGCATTCACAAACCACTTTTACTCCTCCAAAGAACAACATAGCCCCTGAAATAGCTCAGTGGAAATTTATTTGTCACTCAAACATTGTTTTGAGTTTAGAGAGGAGTCAATACCACACTTGTCATTTTCAATCCCAAGTGTTATTCCGCAAACACTTGGGTACGATTCTTTTTGATTAACTTCTAATAAAGAATTAAACGTTGAAAAATATTGTCTCTTATCTTTATGTTGCTTTATTGTTAATCATTTATACATCTTTGTTAAAAGTCATACAACTTGGGTACATTAGCTTTTTAGTTATTATTAACCAAGTAAAATGGACCAACATCTAGCATGCTTGGTGGCAGAAGCATCCTTAGATGAGTCTACTAAATGGCACAGAAGGATGGCACATGTGAACTTCAAAACCATCAACAAGCTAGCTAAACATGGATTGGTCCATGGACTTCCTTCCAAAGTATTCACCAATGAAGACAACTGTGTTGCCTGTAATAAAGGGAAGCAACACAAAGCATCATACAAAGCCATTCATGCTGTGAGCACAATTTTAGAACCTCTCCAGCTACTGCATATGGATCTTTTTGGTCCAACTTCCATCAAGTATTGACCATAAGTACTTCTGCCAGGTGATCACTTATGACTATAGCAGGTTTTGTTGGGTATTCTTTTTGGGCACTAAAGTCAAACTTTTCAAACTCTTAAAGAATTTATAGCCCTGGTAGCAAACTAATTGAACAAAAAGGTTAAAAGTATAAGATGTGATAATGGGAAAGAGTTCAAAAATGCTAACTTAATTGAACTATGTGGGTCTAAGGGAATCAAAAGGGAATATAGTAATGCCAGAACCCCACAACAAAATGGGGTTGCTGAAAGAAAGAATAGAACGCTGATAGAGGCAGTAATATCTATGCTAGCTAACTCTAAACTTCCCACTATGTTTTGGACTAAAGAAATAAGCACTGCTTGTTATGTCTTGAATAGGTTTTCGATTACTAGACCACACAATAAGACACCCTATGAACATTTGACTAGGAAGATTCCTATCATTATTTACTTCAGGCCTTTTGGATGTCATATGACTATTTTGAATATAAGTGATCACCTAGGAAAGTTTAACGGGAAGGCTGATGAGGGTAATACAGTTGGATATTAAGCTCATAGTAAGGCTTACAGGGTATATAATTTGTCTGCTAAAAAGATAGAGGAAACTCTTAACCTGAGATTTCTAGAAGAGAAACCTAATGTTCAGGGTAAAGGTCATGATTCGTATTTTGACATTGACTAATTAACAGATCATTTAGGTTGTACTAGATTCAAATCTAACCAATCTGAAGGTACACAAGAGTCGCCAATTAACAATGCAGGTACCCTGGATGATGACTCATACTGTGACTCAGAGTGTGATGAACTAACCATTGTTGCTTCCACTCTTCCTACTAACATTGCAGGTTCTCATGACAAAGTTGCTTCTAGTGTGGATGATTCAACTTAGGTAGAAGATCTTGCTAGGCTTAAAAAGCAAGAACATGCAGTAAATGAAGAAGCTGAGAGGCTTGATTTTAAGTTTGTTAAAGATACTGAGGCACTCTTGAGACAAGCTGCTCTTGACACCAGCATGAACATGGATTTTCTGGTCATGGTAGCGTTTCTACTGATGGTTCTCCTGTTGTTGCTGCTGATGCTAATTCTACTGATGGTATTTCTGCTGAAGTACCTGGTTCTGCTAATCATTCAATCATTCCCACTGGTCCATCCCCAACCTTTGATGAACCTTTTACAAGATTTCCAAGCCCCACGGACCTTGGCAATCATCAACAAAGTGTTGGCATTTTCAACTCTTCTTCATATGATGATGAGTTTGCTCTAACTTTGACCAATCTTCAGTCAACTCTTGAAGTTAACCCTAATCCTACTAAGAGGATAAACACTATTCATCCTCAATCCAATATTCTTGGTGATCCCAATGCCATGGTTCAAACAAGGAGTACAATGAAAAAGACAAAGTTTGGTGAATGTGCTTTTATCACTTATATAACTCGTCAGCAAAAGGACAATCATACAGATCAGCAACTTTGTTTGTTTGCTTGTTTCCTATATCAAGTTGAACCAACCAGTATTGCACAAGCACTAAGTGATCCTAGTTGGGTAGAAGCAATGCAAGAAGAAATGCAACAGCTCAAGAATCAAGATGTTTGGGTGCATGTGGATCTACCTGAAGGCAAATTTGCTATTGGAACTAAATGGATTTTAAAGAACAAAAGGGATGCTAGGGGTATTGTCGTTATAAACAAGGCAAGATTGGTTGCTCAGGGTTTTAGACAAAAAAAAGGCATTAATTATGATGAAGTCTTTGCACCTGCAGCCAGGGTTGAGGCCATTAGACTTTTTCTGACCTTTGCTTCTTACATGGGATTTGTGGTTTATCAAATGGATGTGAAAAGTGCCTTTCTCTATGGAAAGATTGAAGAAGAAGTGTATGTTACTCAACCTAAAGGATTTGAAGACCCACAGAATCCAAAGAAGGTGTATAAGGTTGTGAAAGCACTCTATGGACTTCATCAGGCACCCAGAGCCTGGTATGCAAGATTGTCAAACTTCCTTTTGGAACATGGTTATAGAAGAGGTGCAATTGATAAAACACTCTTCATCAAAAAGAATTCCAGAGATATCATTCTTGTTCAAGTCTGTGTAGATGATATCATCTTTGGATAAACAAAGGAAGCTTGGTGCAGAGAATTTGAGACTTTAATGAAGAGTGAGTTTCAAATGAGTGTTATGGGGGAGCTTACCTTTTTCTTGACGTTACAAGTAATGCAACAGCCTGAAGGGATTTTTATCCACCAGGAGAAGTATGTGAAAGATATTCTCAAGAAATTTGACTTTGAGAATTTAAGGACTGCAACTACACCTTATGAAGCTCCAAAGCCTAAAAATCATAATGAACCAGATGAAGCTATGAATGTTCACATCTACAGATCAATGATTGGTTCACTTATTTACCTAACAGCTTCAAGGCCTGATATCACCTTTGCAGTCAGTGCTTGTTCTAGACATCAAGTCACTCCATTGACTTCCCATCTGAATGCAGTAAAGAAAATCTTTAACTATCTTAAAGGCCAACCTAAGTTAGGTCTTTGGTACCCAAGAGATTCTCCATTTATGTTAGAAGCTTACAGTAACAGTGATTATGCTGGTGCTAACCTAGACAGGAAGTCCACTAAAGGAGGTTGTCAATTCCTTGGTAGAAGGCTAATTTCTTGGCAATGCAAGAAGCAAACCATTGTGGCTACCTCATCTACTAAAGCAGAGTATGTGGCTGCTGCTAATTATTATGGACAGGTACTTTGGATACAAAATCAGATGCTTGATTATGGGTTCAACTTTATGAATACCAAAATCTATACTGGTAACCAAAGTACTATTTCAATAGTTAAAATCAACTGTCTCATCAAAGAACTAAGCACATTGAAATCATACACCACTTTATCAAAGATGCTAATGAGAAACACTTAATCCATGTGCTTAAAATTCATACAGATGATAATGTGGCTAATTTGTTAACTAAAGCTTTTGATGGACCTAGGTTTAATTACTTAGTTTTCCACATTGGGATGGTTAACCCCTGATAACTTTGTTTAAGGGGAGGCATAAGCCTAAGGGGAGGCATACACCTCTAGGGAGGATTAGTGTTGTAAATGATGTATTTAATTATGATTTTAGTTCACTAACTTTGTTTTGCAGGTTTTATTTTTGTATAAACTAACCATTATCTGTATAAGTTTGTCTTATGTGTTCTATTTTGTGTGTTTGGTTTGCAGGCAGTTGTGTCTGCTGATGGACAGAGTACATCTGTGTTTCTGTTGATGACTTTGGTACATATAAATACATATTTGAAAAACAGAACAGAGGGATTTTATTCATGATGGAAAATTACAAGGATATCATACACCATACAAACCAGCCTACCACAAAAGACAACTACCCACCAATTTACCCACCCAACCTACTAATCCATCTTCCTCTTCCCCTTGCCCTTGTCCTTGTCCTTATCCTTGGGGTCATGTATTTTCTTGTGGACCCCTCTGGCTTGCATATTCTCGTCCCACACTCTTGGACAGGCAAGCCCCAACACTACCTTTATTGGACCTGGATGTTTCTGAGAGGCTTGAGGATTTTGAGGAACTGGGATCTTAGTCATCCCAGCTACGACTCTCTCCATCTCACTTTGAAGAAACGATGTGAGTGGTGGCAACACAGAGAGTGGCGTTGGTTGAGAAGGTCTTTCATCACTTGGTGGATTGGATGGAAAGTATTGGCCAAGTGGTACATTGGGATTATGTTGTGGCATCTAATCCTTTGGTGGGAAGTACAACAACCAGTACGGATCATTGGAAAGGTCAGAGATTCTGAAGATGAATCAGATGAAATGTCGATCACATCAGGTTTAGGGTTCATGGTTCTTATTATTGGGAGGATATTTGGTGTGTTTGGGAATTGAGATTAATTGAAGTAGGGTAGATTGTGATTTGAGGTTATTTTTATAGACCTGATTATGAGTAAATGGGAACTAATGCAACTTAATGTGAGTAGGTTGGATAGTAAGACTTCTAGATTTTTACTAAAAATCACATTGGCCATAAGGAAGATATTTTACTTAGATGAAGTTACTTCTGATGGGTGTTTCTGCGGATTGACTGGTTACTGCTGATTGACCTTCATACCTGCTAACGGGTTTTACTTGTTGAAAACTGTCAACAATTTGGGATTCTGCTGATTGACCGTAGGTTTTGGCTGATTGAATTATGGTTACTGCTGATGGAGGAATTTTAGGTTTTTAATTTGGGATGTAATTAAAGTCAAAATTGGTCAAAGATTCTTTCCAGAATTCTTGCCAATTACCTTCCATGTTTGGAAACTGCTACATATAACCTAAATGTGCATATCCCATGCCCAAAATTGCTTATTCCCTCTCATTATAGATTCAAACCCACTTATTAAACCTCATAATTTCATAACTTCTCTCAAACACTTCAATTGCGGCACTTCAATTTAAACGTGATCACAACAAAGTTGCTTTCCTTGACAAAGCTGAAGGTCATGAAGTTTTTGATCCAATGGTAGACTTTCTACTTAGGTCCAAACTTCATTTTGCCCTCACACATTACCCGACTCTTGTGTGTGAATCCCTTGTTCAACAATTTTGGACAACTTCTGCAACAAGAAACAGTGAAGGTCATCCCACAGAGATTGTGGCTAATATCGATGGTGTGGAGTATGTAGTTACTGAATCTTTCATAAGGACTACGCTTCAATTGGATGATGCTAATGGGGAGTATCATACCAACTATGATGAAATTCTTGCTGGGATGGAGGATTTTGGTTATACACCTGATGATACAAAAGTGTGGCGTAAGAACAGGCTCTGCCCCAAATGGAGATTTTTGGTCCACACATTACTTCAGTGTATTAGTCCAAAGTCGGGAGGATGGGATCAATTCTCAACTTCTCTTGCTTGTGCCATTGTGTATCTTTCAAAGGGTATTACTTATAACTTTTCTAGGTTTATATTTGATGGTATGCTTGCTAATGTTAGTGCTGAGAAAAAGAAGTTTCTTATGTATCCTATGTTTCTACAGATAATTATAGGCATTGAAACTCAGAATAGAACACATAAGCCTATTATAGAATTATCTGCTAAATTGTTTGCTAGTATGTCAAGTGGTTATAGTGGGGCCCATAGGCCTTTGTTAGCTACTATGTTGCTTGCTGGCAATGAAGCTGCTGATGAAGGGGATGCAGCTGATGGTGATAATCCACCTAGTCCTGCTGGCAACAAAGTTGCTTTCCATAGGCAGGAGACTCCTAGTCCAATTAGAGAGTTTTTTGTTCAGGAAACTCATACTACTGATGATTTTCATGTTTCTCCTACTAGGCCCAGTGAAGCTTCTAAGTCACCAGGTACTCATGCTGATGAAGCTGAGGACCCTGTTACTCTCACCAGTGTTTATACTTTGCTCAACAGGTATGTGAAGAAGGTTGATGACCTAGAGAAAGAACTCAAGGATACCCAAAAAACTCTGGGTGGCAAGATAGAAGAGCTGACAGAGAAAGTTCACACTTTGGAGGCTCAACTAGAGCAAAAGAGAAAAAGGAACATTGTGATTGATTCAAAGGATGAGCAGGTGGATTTTAACATGGATTCTCTTCATGTATTGGCAGAAGCAACTTTGGCTCAGCAACCTCCTTCTCCTATACCTAAAGCTATTGATACCCTCAAGCCAAAGGGACCAATAATGGTTCAAAGGAGAAGATACAGGCACAGACTAACAAAGAGTTCAGAGGTACGAGTTCTTGATGTTGAGGCTGGTAGTTCAACTGTACCAGTTGCTTCCTCTATTCCTGATGAAGTTGTTAGGAGTTCAGCTGGTGTCTCTAAAGTTCAAGATACAGCTTCAGAAGTATATACAACTGTTTTTGTTGTTGGAATAGAATATGTGATTTCTCCTGGAGATGCTACTACTATCTAAGATACTACTGGTGCCACCAACCTTGAGTTTAGTCCTTCTCCAATTTCTGCTGATGGAGACACAACTACTGATCCTTACACAAAGGGATCTGTTGATGACTTTATTGATCAGGGTGTCAAGGATTCAGTTGTTGACACTTTAAAATATGTTTCTGCTGTTGGGAGTGAGACAGTTGTTCCTCAGGATGTTTCTGCTGATGTCCCTGTTTCTACTCTTGAAGCCTCAAATACCACTAAAGTGGTACCTCCTACTACCATTAAAGAGGATCCTACTATTGGAGTTACTTCCCCTGGTCTTTCTGCTGGTGACAATGTGCAAAATGAATCAGTGACTTTGAATGACGAAAATCTTGGTACTGATCTTGTGTCAAATCAAGAAAAACTTGAGCAAGAAAGACTTTTCAAACAATATGAGGACAAAAAGAGGAGTTCAGACTTGGCTCAAGAGCTTCAAGCTAAATATGATTCAGAGTTCCAAAATGTAACTACCAGATATGTTTCTACTTTGCCTATTGCTAGACAGAGAGAACTGGATGCTGCTGTTTCAGAGTTTAATGAAGCTGAGTGGATGAATATTGGAGCTCAAGTGGTTACCAATTCTGTACTTGCTAGAGAAATTCTTGGTGATGATGTTCCTGCTGAAGACTTTGCTTCCAAGATGGTTGCAATAATGAAGCAAAGGAAGAAAGCAGCAGATGAGAAGAAAGCCAAAGCAAAAAGGGATAGGCCTCTACACAAGCTCAACAAAGACAATACATGAGGGAATTTGTGAAGAATCAGAGTGGTGCTTTTTATAATTCTCCATGGACTAGGGCTCAGGTTTGGTCATTGTCAGATGATTAGTTTATCAATCAATACAACAGGATTTTGACTAGGCTTCAGAGAGATGGGATTCTGGCTTCACATACGACTATTACAAGCCTAACATCTGCTATCAAAGAACCACCTTCTAAAAGGTTGAAGATTGATGTTGTTGATCCTGCTGAACAACCACCTTTTCTCCATACTACTAATGCAGAACCCATGACTGCTGATGTCAACATTCCTGCTGATATAGGTTTTCTTGCTACTGATCATGTGGAGGTTCCATCTGAACCTGTTCCTGCTGTTCAAGTTGTTGCTGTTGCTGCTTCTTCTATTTATAAGGGCAAGGATAAAATTATAGAAGAAGATCCTTTTGCTAAGAAAAGGACTAGAAGGCAAATGGAAAAAGACAGATTGGGTGAGGAGGCTGCAAAATGATTGTATGATGATCAACAAGCTGAACTGGCTAGGATGAATGAGGCAAGGCTCAGGCAAGAAGAGCTTGAGGCTGCTAGAGCTGCACAAGCTGCTGATGCATCTTTGAAACCTTATGTCTCTACTGACAAGCCAACAGAGGTACATTCTGCTGATGCTCCATCATTACCTACCAAAGCTGCATATCATGACTCTTCTACAGATGCTGATGAGTCTGATATATCTAAAGATAAGCCACCTTCTCCTCTTCACTCAGCTATCTACATTCCTGGTAGAAGAACAAAAAGAAAGGCTACAAGGAGAGGCTATTCTGGAGATATTGATTTAGATGCTGAGGATAGCTCTTTTATTGAGGAAGGATCAGTTGAAGACTTTCCAAAGGGTTCTTTCAATGTTTTGGTTAAATGGTTGGTGACTGATGGACATATCAATACTATCCATAGGATAGATAACTCCTATATGCAGTTCACCTTTTTGCAAGAGATTATGCACCTTGTGGATAGACAAGATCTCATTACACTTTATGGCTTGGAGACCGAGTACTATTCCACTCATACTGTGCTGAAGGTGCTGGGCTATATTTGTTGGGTGATCTTCAAGTGCTATTTAATTCTGATTCTCCCACTGGTGCTGGTTTTCATGTTTGGAAGAATAATAATAAACGGAAGCTCTGTAGCTAGAAGTTCTATCCCATTCCATATGTTCATGTGCTAGAAACTACATCTGGACTAAGAGTATCTATGTTTTTAGACAAAGATTATCCTTTGTCAATTCATCTTATGGAGAAGATGCTTAGGCATAAGTTGGAAGTTCCTCCAAATCATGTTGGCAATGTTAGGACTCATGCTGAACAATTGATTCGCTTGCTAAAGTCAAGGATAAGGGCACACAGAGCTACTTGATCATGGTATTATGTATTTTTGTATATTTTTTTCTTTATTTTCTTTATTATTATTAATAAAAAAAAATAAAAATAAAAATAAAAAAAAACTAACTAACTAACTAACTAACAGATATGTGTATAATGCCATTCTTTGTTGTATGCAGGTTTGGTGTTGGTTAATTACCACACATATGGTTATCAACTCACCATGATGTTGACTATTCCGTCAAAAAGTTGGCTAGTCCAGAGGGTACAACTTTGGTAAAGACACATCAAATCAGTTGATAGTTGTTATAGTTTGCTAAAAACTATAGGGTGCTCAACTCACCCATGCTTCACAACTGAGAGTTGAAATAGTTTTCAATTCACCATGGATTTTTCCTTTTGAATTCCAAAGAATTGGCTAGCCCAAAAGTATATGGATTGTGGTAAAGGCAGTGGAAATCTATATTTGGTAATCAATTCACCAAGGTAAATTAATCAACCAAAGAATTGGCTAGTCCTGAGCAAACGGCTACAGGTAAAGACATCTCAAATCCGTTTATAGCTGATGGTTTGATAAAAATCATATGGTTATCAATGTACCATAGTTTTTGAACTTAAACATTTGGCTACTCCAGTAGTGATGGCTATTGGTAAAGAGACATCAAATCCATTAATTTTCAATGATTCACCTCTCACAGGAGGTAACACACATGGAAGTGATGAGAATAGTATGAAACTTATGAATTGATGTACAACATGTCACTTGTTGCTGCAAAGAAAGATTAGTTCAAGACTTGCTGCTGATAGATACATATTCTTTGCTGCTGATGTGAAAGTTTCAATCCTCACACTTTGGGAGTTAAAGATCTATCAAGAAACTTGAAATTAACCTAGTCAAATTCAAGTTTAGGGGTGGATATTTAGGAATTATTGAAAGTTCCTGCTGATGAATATTGCTGATAGGCTCCTACTGAAACTTTAGTAGTTTCTACTGATGATCTGGTTCCTACTGATAGAGATTTTTTGCTGATATAATTCATCCGTAGGATATGTTTAGTTTATTTTATAACAAGATATAGAATATCTTTTATAGTTTTACAATATACATTTCTTGTAAGAAAAGTTTAGGGTTCCTTGTAGTATAAAAGGAACACACGGTTATGTTTTTGATATACGTTTTCAATCAATAGTGATTAATAAAAGATCCATAGAGGATCAAAGCATTATTAGTGTATTGTGTTCTTAATTACTTGTGTTTAATTCCGCATAGACATAAGTAAACATAGATTCTCTGTATAGTATTGCTTTTGATTACATTAGCAGTCTATCGATCAATTGGCTCAAAGATCTATCAAGGAGTAGATCCAACAGAAGAACTTCACTGAATATACGCTAAGTGGTTACTGCTACTAGTATAAAGTTACTATTGCTGGTTCAAAGTTAATATTGTTCAAAGTTAAGACTGCTGGTGTCAAAGTTACAACTGTTAGGCTTAAGTTAGTATTATTAGACGTTTTTTGTTAGTACTACTTATAAGATATGATGAGATAACTTTTGATACAAGATGTGTATTAGATAAGTATAGAAAAGATTTGATATACTTAGGAAAGTATTGTAAGCCGTGTAGGACTCCTCTGTGTATAAAAGGAAGTCCTAGGGCATAGATTTAGGTATATACAACACACGAAATTCTTATAGCTTCAGGGTTTTGTAACCCTAATACTGTGAAAAGTATTTGTATCATTTATTAATAATATTGAGGCTTATTTGTTTGTTCATTGATCACTGTGACATCAAATTCTTAGATTAGATTATGCATAGTCTTTAATACGTTCATACATAGTGTCTATCATAGTTGTGTTAGAATTATCTAATATAACTAAACCTTGAACAAGCTAAAGGAATTTGATCAAGTGCTCAACTGGGATCAAAAGATTTGCTGCAAATAATCCCCCTAAGAACACCCTTTTTAAATGCTTAAAAATATGCAGAATATGAAAATTCGTGACTTCCAGATCACGGTACAACTAAATAGGCCAGGGCACCATTAATTGTACCTTCGGGTATTTAATGGAACCGTCCCCTGGAATGACGAATTTTTCCTGTTTACTCTAGCTTCCTGCATTCCTCCCCTAAATCCTGCAATGTTTTTACAAACCTTCGTGACTCTAATCCTAAGATTCCTTCACTCCATTATCCATATGATACCTCCACCCACTTTAATTCAAATCACACCATTCTTGCCTATATAAGGCTTCACCATTGCAAGCATTTCTTGCATTTCATCTTCAACATCATATCACTCATCCCCCATGTCTTCCACTCACATCTCCAAGAAACTTGGGATTACTGTTAGGACACCACATGAAACAATCATCATTGGCCTCACCAAAGATCACTATGACATTAGTTCATCAACACCACCTTTCCAAATCACTCCTAGATCATCATCACCTCTAAATTCTCCATCCTAAACACCATCAACTATGACAACATCTTCAACATCCTCTTCTTTTGGTACTAGGGCATCATCCATGGATATCTCCCTCAATCCATGGATATCTCCCTCACTCTTTCACCAATAACTCCTTTGGACTATGCCATGCCTACACCATCATCACCATCACTTACTCCACCTCCTCCATCCCCTATCATGGGTCATCCCTTCGAACTCTATCCGGTTGATTTACATAGTGCTAATTGCCAATATTGTCTTCACAACCATAACCACATCTTCTCGTTGAAAGATAAACTTCATTTCATGTTCTCCTATGTAGAGAAACTGTTGACACCACCACCCGCTCCGCTTACACCACCACCCGAACCAACCAATAGCCCAACCAACTAAACATCTACATGTTTAGTTTTCAAGAATAAATGATTAGGATCCCTTTCGGACTAGAATCAGATCTTAGGGCCTCTCAAGTTACTAAAGATTCTAATGTGCTTCATGTAGTTTAGTGTTCATGTTGTAATCATAATTTATGTGCGATCTATTAGTTTTTTGAATGAATTTAATTTAATTCTCATGGTTCGTTACTTCTATTATTTTAGGCTATTGAAGCTTTTTTTATTTTTATTTATTTTATTTTTTTATTTTTTTGAGGTTGAATGTTTAGTTTTTGGCTACTTACTACTAGTTGGATATTTCATGTCTCTTCTAACTCGTTTTTATAGCAAGAACAATTGCTCGATTCCTTGGTGCCTCCAAACGAGAGAGAGCATACATCAAGGGGAGAAATTGGAATAAACTCAACTAAAATCTTGTAACTAAAATTTTTATATAAAATGAGTTTATATTTTGTCATCATCAAAAAGGGGGAGAATGTTGATCCAAATATTGTCTAAAAACACTGTCCTTATTTTTTGAAATCTCTACATTTTGATGATAACAAAATGTAAAAACGTCTTACGTCAAAATTAACATAACAAGTTTTTAGTCGTAATATTCCATTTAGACGCAAATCACCAAAGGTATGAACAAACAAATTTACAACTTGACTAATGATCAAAGGATTATATTTTGCTTTAAACTTCACATTTTTAATGTGACAAAACATTTTTTAAAAAATACATTTTACAAGTTATTTTTGAAAAATAAGTTTAAAAAACATTCCCAAACATTCCCAAATAAACCTTCCCCACTAAAAACAAATGGAGAAACTTTTTTGTCCCCAACGGGTTTAGGGTTTAAGGTAAATACTGTTAAAGGACTGGCGACACCGTTAAATTTAGTGGTTCTGTCTGAACTTTAACGGTGTCGCCCACTGTATAACGGCTAATTTTTCTTGCTTATAAATACAGACCATTTGACAGTTTTTACTCACCATTTTTCATAGAAAACTTTCTGAGTTTAATCTATACTCTCTAGTCTTCTTTCTTTGATAATTTAGTTAGTTTGCCTTTGTTTAAGAGTGATCCAATCATTTAAACAAGTGATCACCTTTATTGCTCTACTAGTGCAAGAGAAGAACACATTGTAACAAGAAGATACTAAGTGTTGTAGTAGTATAGTGCACTTGTAACATTTGTTACATACTTGTTGTATCTTGATATACATCAAGTTGTCTAAAGTCTTGTTTGGTTAGCTTGTGTGGATCATTATGATCGTGTAGAGGTCATGGAGATCTCGTGTTGATTGTGAAGAGAGTTTGTAGATCGAATGGATTGAGTGAAGATCGTGAGGATCTTGTAGATTGTGTCAATTGTGTTGGGAATTACAATAATAGTTACAACGGCTAGTATGGAGATTACAACTGCTGAAGAATGCACTAGCAGTGGAAACTCATTACCACTGCTAGTACATATTATTACCACTGCTGTTAGGATAACTGTTATGAAACTTGTCTAGATAAATATAGAATAGATTTGGTGTATATCTTATTCTGTTATCTTTATACATATCTTGTAGAAAAGGACTCCTTGTGCTATAAAAGGAGGTCCTAGGTTTAGATTTGATACACGTTTTTCTTAGAGCTTCAAGGTTGTAACCCTAGTGATACAAAGATCACTCGTATTATTATTCTAAATAATATTGGAGCTAACAGTTTGATTCATACATTATTCTCATTCATATACAACTGTTTTATTTACATACAAACTTCTAAGTATTACTAAGTAAATTTCGCATACTTAGTGGTATAATTCAAAGTATCATTCTAACGCAGATCATGGTGTTTAGATCTATCAAGTGGTATAAGAGACAGGCTTTGATACTTTGATTTAGAAGATCCGAAGTTCACTCACAAGATTCAATGGAGACAGAGACCAGTCAGACCAACATTGCTGCTAAGCTTCCTAAGCTTAAGTTGAATGACTATGAGATGTGGAGGCTAATGATCGAACAATTCTTTACGGTGCAAGCCTGTGCACTTTGGGAGATCAACATGTGTAGCAATTCCTTAAAACCTGGTACTACCTCAGAAACTATTGATGGCAAGGTGGTACAAAAGATTAACACTGGACCAGTCACAAATGATGAAAGACTTCAGATGAAGAATGATCTGAAGGCCAGAGGCTTGCTGTTGATGACCCTTCCTAGGGATCAAATTTTAGCCTTCAGCAAGTACAAGACTGCACAGACCTTATTTGAGGAGATCTGCAATGTTTTTGGTGGTAATGATTCCACCAAAAAGGCACAGAAGACCTTGTTAAAATAGACTTATGAAAACTTTGGTTCAATAAGTAATGAATCACTTGACAGCATCTTCACAAGACTTCAAAAGATTGTTACTCAACTCACAGTGTTTGGAATTGAGGTGGAAAGGGAAGACCTCAATTTAAAGTTCTTAAGAAGTTTACCCTCTGAGTTTGGTACAAATGTTGCTGTGTGGGAAGACAAGCCAGAACTGGAGAATATGAAGCTTAATGATTTGTACAATAACTTTAAAGTTATGGAACAGAGGTTGAAGAAGGCTGGCAAACTAAGTTCAGGATTGATGAGGCGAAAAATGAACCGTTTTTAGGGGGTCATTTAAGCCCGGATTCGAATTTGTTTGATCAAATATTGCCCTAAATCGTTCCTTTTGTCATTTTAGGTACTTTTGGAGTGAAATTTGGAAAAGGAAGCATTTTGGACATTTTTGGAGCATAAAAGTGAAGAAAACGGAAAAGTCTTAATTTTCCTTGCTGGGAACAGTACCTGACGGCGTCACAAATTTCTTAATGACGGCATCAAGAGCAATACAAGAGGTGGAAGTGGATGGTGCACATGACGATCCACAAAGTTTTGTACTAAGGAGATGATGGCATCACAATAGGCCGTCATGGTCCAAATGTTAGTGACGGCCCAAAACAACTTTACACATGATGGCATCAAAAGTGGATCTAGGCAATCCGATTTCATTATGGGCGGCGAGTTGACGGCGTCAGAATTTCCTTCTTGACGCCGTCACCCTGTAAAATCTATATATAGTTTTGCAATTTTCATTCATTAGGGTGTAACTTTTAGGGTGTAACTTTAGAGAAAAACCCTAGTCCGATTTTCACAGCTCTTTCAAGGGTTTTTACCCTTTGAAACCTCTTATGTTCAATTGAGATAAGTACTCTTTCAATTCAATCAATATGTATATGTGTTGCTTGAATATATCTTACACTTGTCTTCAATTTAACATGCTTGGCTAGATCTCTTGTGTGTTTGCTTAGATGTAGTGAAACCTAGATGTTAATTATGGGTTGATTGTTTGTTTATAGTTGTTACGGATGAGTGTATTCGATGTTAGGCTTAAGAAAACTCGCAGACTTCCATTGGTAACATGCTTGAACGTCTTAAGAAACATGATCAGACGTGTACTATGATTTTTGGTTGTATTTAATGCGTAGGAGAATTCTAATGATCCTATGTTAGGAGCTTCTAACGGCTCGACATAGGAGTGAAGTAGGATCCTATAGAGTTAGGGAATATTGTACGCGGCCCTACGACTAGTATTAAGGAATACGACCCGTCATCCATGCTATTGTAACAAACTATCAACCTGTAAAAGATATCTAGGGAGTAATGAAACCTAAGTAAACACAACTTTCCCTATTATTGTTTACACCTCACTAGTATAATTAGATTTATTTTCATTTCTGTTATTTTATTTTGATTGCATCTTAGTCATATTGGGTTAGTTGACTAGCAACTAATTCCGCCCACTCTTCCAAAAACTAAGATTTTATTTGCTTTTATAAAATACAAAAATACAAAAAGAATCATCCCTCACCTCTAGACCTAGTTTTTAGGCTTTCTAATCCTAGCAACACTATTCCTGAGTTGAACGATCAATCCCCCGGTACTTGTCACTATACTATACTACAACAATCAGGTCCACTGCCTGGTGGGGGTTGTAAGCTTCTCGAGATCCCTCAAGAGGTAAAGCCTGGTGCGATTCCCACGTATCAAGTTTTTGGCGCCGCAGCCCGAGGAATAGTTATTGTCTAGGTTAGGATTTCTTTTTATTAGGTCTACTTGCTAGATTCCTTTCTAGTAAGATTATATTTTCATTTTTAGGTTTTCTTTAGTCTGTCTTATTTCTTTGTTTCTTTGTTCGTAAACTATCTCGATGGATAACAATAGCATTAATCGTTTGATTCCTGTTATTCGTGTTTTTTGTTGTAGGATTTTCCAAATGCCCGCCCCAATCCCTTTAGTGGAAAATGAGAACCCACCTAACCTCTCGCCTAACCATCACTTTGACAACAATTCTGAAATAGAGGAGTCTGAACATGTTGATGACCATAGGGCTAGTCCTTTTTATTATTCGGACTCTGATGAGGACCTAGATGATGGTAACGTAATTAATGAGGATAGGATGGAAGATGAAGTAGATCCTTTTAGGTATGTCGACCCTAGAACAAGGATTGAGAATGATTGTTCATTTAATATGCAATTTCCTTGTAAGATTGCATTTAGGATCTTTGATGCCTACCTTAACTCATCTCTACCAATGAACATAATCTCGCGTAGTGAATACAATAAAATTATGGTAGATGAGTTAGAATACAAAGGTGATAATATTATTGCTAGAGCAATGGCATTGCATGTGTTTGTTGGAAGCTTTGTAAATCTTGTTGAGTTCATGGTTATGGAGAATCTAGGAGAATTTATTGATAGTAAGTTAACCCAAGTTGTGTTTGGGAAACCCTTCAAAAGGTTAAACAACCTTGATGAAAACCTTATGGAAGGGTTAATTACATTCTCGGATGGGGATGAAGATTTTGTCTACCAAATGCCCCGTGCACACCCTAGGTTCAAGGATTTTTCCATGGAGAAATGTAGTAGGTACCCTCCCCTAGAAATGCTAAGTGAGAATGATAAAAGAAAAGGGCTTAAATATCCTCATGAAAAGAATAAAAGGTATTATCGCGGATGTTTAGAGTTAAGTGATGATTATAAGAAAGATGAGGCGACTATTAGATGGCTCACCCTAGAGTATGTGAGCATAAGCGACACACGATAGCCCATGACCTTGAGTCTAGCTACAAGACTTGTAAAATAAAGAAAAGCGCTTCTTGGTAGGCAACCCATGTTTTGTGTGATTTTAATTGTTTGATTGTTATTTGCTTCCGTATGCATGCTTTATTTTTATTGTTGGTAGATCATGTTTCAAAACTAAAATTGTCAAAATGCTTTATTTTGTCGTTTAACTTCGTCTTAACTTCATATAAAGGTATTTTGCAAAAGATAAGTGTAAGGGGAAACCCCAAATATGTTTTTAAGAACGAAATTGATCATGATTCTCTACAATATTAAATGGACATTGATGAGTGGGAATCTCACCAGGCTTTACCTCTCAAGGGATCTTGAGAAGCTTACAACCCCCACCAGGCAGTGTACCTGATCGTTGTAGTATAGTATAGTGACAAGTACCGGGGGATTGATCGTTCAGCTAGGAATAGTGTCGCTGGGATTAAAATTAATCTAACTAGGTCTAAAGGTGAAGGATGATTCTTTTTGTATTTTTATATTTTATGAAAAGCAAGTAAAAATCTCGGGTTTTGGGAGAGTGGGCGGAATTAGTTGCTAATCAACTAACCCAATACTAAAGATACAATCAAAATAAAATACTAGAAATGAAAATAAACTAAATTATACTAAAGTTGTGAGCAATAAGTTGAGAAAATGTGTTTACTTAGATTTCACTACTCCCTAGACATCTTTTACACGTTAATTATTTGTTATAGTTGCATGGATGACGGATCCTATTCCTTAATATCATTCATGGGGTGGCGCACTTAACTCCCCAATTCTATGAGCTCTTATCTCCTCCTATACCATGCCCAGCACAACCATAGGGATTATAAACAGTGTCTCATGCATTAAATACAACCAATAAAGACCTAGTGCACATCGGTTCATGTTTCTTAAGACGTTCAAGCATGTTACCAATTGGAGATCTGCGAGTTTTCTTAAGCCTAATATAAAAATCATTCATCCAATACAATTATAAACAAGTAATCAACACATAATTAACATCTAGGTTTCATTAGATCCAAGCAAACACAAGACAGATCTAGCCTAGCATGATGGAATTAAGACAAGAACAAGATATAGACAACCAACACATAGACATATTGATTGAATTAAAAGAACACTTATCTCAATTACACATGAAAGGTATCAAGGGCTTGGAACCCTTGAAAAACCTGTAAAATTCGCACCAAGTTCGTACTTAGGGTTTCTCCCAAAACTTCTCTTTTAATGTTTGGAAATTAGAAAACTATATATAGGAAATAGGGTCTGACGGTGTCAAGACCAAACTTGTGACGCCGTCACCTCACCGCCAAAACTCTTCTCGGACTGCCTTGATCTACTTTTGACGCCGTCATGTATTATGCATTTCTAGGCCGTCATGAATTTTACTCTTGACGCCCTACTTCGTGACGCCGTCAAATCTGTACTGGATCGTCATGGAAATTTGGTCTTGACGCCGTCAAGGATTCCTTCTTGACGCCGTCACCTACTGTTCCCAGCAAGGAAAATTAAGACTTTGGCGTTTTCTTCACTTTTATGCTCCAAAAACGTCCGAAATGCTTCCTTTTCCAGATTTCACTCCCAAAGTACCTAAAATCACAAAAGGAACGATTTAGGGCAATATTTGATCAAATAAGTTCAATTCCGGGCTTAAATGACCCCCTAAAAATGGTTCATTTTTCGCCTCATCATATACCCTTACACTTAAGATTTGCTTGTCCTCAAGCAAATGCGCTTTTATTCTACTCAAAATACAAGTTAGGGGTCATTTAACACTAATATAAAAGTAATTACAACAAAGAATCGTTCCACTAAAGACCAATAGACAAGCACGGAGGTCATACACTAGCACCTCACAAATAGTGTTTAGATACTCACATCTCTTGGGTGTAATAAAGTATAAATTACAATATGGAAACGGAAGATATCTCTCACTACCTGTCATAGCAAAATAGATTACCATAGGCTTGGGAAAGGATCAAACCTCCACCACATGGCCTAAGCACCTAGGATAAACTATCAAAGAGGTCTTTTAAAGGGTTGTAACGTTAGGTGTAGGGATAGGAAATACACGGTTTTGTTGGATAAAGGAAGTTTTACTGGTGGCGAGTTAACAATCTTGGTTAATTACATGTACAATGTGGCGTTGCTAAGCCAAGACTAGACTCGACTTAAGCTAATAAATGAAAAATAACAAAAACATAAAATGAACATAGAATGAAAAGGGATGGTAGTCCGTATGTTTTTTCTTTTTTTCTTTTTCTATATATTTTTTTTTCCTTTTTCTTGATTTTTTCGATTTTTTTTTTTTTTTTTTTTTTTTTTTGCATACACTCTTACCCTACCATCCAAAATAATACATCATAGGGGTTGAACATTCCCCTTACACTTGAATTTTTACATACTTTACAATAAACTAATCTAATGACTTGAATTAAGAAAATCAAAACACTTGGAGCACTTTTAAGATTAACGTACATATGGGGGTAATAAATGATGTTCTTCCCCATTACTCCATAAAATAAGTACTTTACCCATGAGTCCCAATCGTCCCAAAATAATATGTACAAGGATATGACTCGACTTAGCAACCATGTAATCAATTAGATAGTTAACTTAGGGTTTAACAAATAACAATAATGCACTAAAAATGAGCGCATACACGGAAGGCTAAGGCAATTTAGGTGTACATTTAAGTGGGGTGTAACAAATTCTTCCTTTAAGTAAAATGCTTAAAGTTAGAAACGAAAAGATAGGCTCGGAGGGGTGTACTAGGGGTTTCGTGTACTAAAAATGAGTACAACGCTAAGGGTGTGGGAAAAATTAGTTGACTTAACTAGCCAAGTAATATGACTTAAATGGTCAAGTAATTATGATACGGGTTTAACACAAGGGTGATCCTAATGCCTCTTATCATGTAGTAAATCCTACCACACGAATGTAGTCTCACTAGCGGTCTCGGGATGCATCACTAACGCAAGTTCTAGAATCTAAATGCTACCGGTACACTCATAAGCACTAATAGTAAATGCTTTTCCTATCAAATCTAAAGGCGAACCTCACATATTTGGGTGGAAAATTTTTCTGAAAGTACGGTTATGTGCTAGTCATACAATCTCCTATCCATGAGACGCTTGCTATGGCTAAAGTTTCACTCCTAAATGTTGTAAAAAAAATTTAAATTTGGCGCTAAAATTTCACTAACAAGTATTTCTCATAGTTTTATTACACATCTACCATTAGACAAAACAAACTCAAGCGAAAGTGTACATGTAAGATATCATCTTTTTACCCTCCCCTTACACTTAAGATGAACATTGTCCCCAATGTTCAAGTAAAGAATGTAAAAGTGAAATAAGTAAAAAGAATGAAATCAAATACTCCCCTGATTCGCTCGGTATGGATAATAAGGTGGTCAGGTTAAATCTTCCTCCAAGAAAATGAACAATCAAAGCTTCCCTTCCAGAAAAATAAATCATCTTCTTGTCATACATAACCTGTAAAACCTGAGAAAACAAACACAAAAACCCAAAGCATCAATCCGAACAAAGAAAACTCACAACTAGATGTAATTCCAAACTTAGGAATAGAAACAAAACAATTAAAGATATAATGCTTGTGGAATGAATGTTTGCAGATTTCCTGGAGATTATAAAACTTAATAATTCACAAAAACTTTAAGACTCCGTTAGAAAAACAAAACCGGTAAAATTTCCAGGTTTTTACACGTGACGCCGTCAAGAGTTATCTCGTGACGCCGTCAGAAGTGACCTGCAGAAATTCTTATGTTAAGTTTCCAAAAAATTTCTGGAAAAATTTGGTTCTACTACCTGGAAAATCCTGCAAAACTTCATTTAAGACTCAATACAAGCATTTGACTCTAACAAATACTAATACACATGTCCATTTAATATTGTTGTGGTTCATGCTCAATTTCGTTCTTATAAACAAATTTGGATCTCCCTTACACTTATCTTTTGCAAAATACCTTTATATGCAATTAAGACGAAGTTAAAAACAAAATAAAGCATTTTCACAATTTACTTTGAAACATGAGCCACAAACAATAAAAATAAAACATGCATTCGGAAACAAATAAAATCAAACAAACAAACAAACAAATAAAAACACACAAAACATGGGTTGCCTCCCAAGAAGCGCTTGTTTTTGTTCGAGTCACGAGCCTGACTCTACCCTTATTTAACGGAAATAGGGGAGGTTCTCCCTACACTTAGGACTAAGTGTGGGTGAAAGTAGCGATACACACCCTTAGGGTGTGAATATGCCGCGTGAGGTGAAGGGGGTGAGTGAATGGCTTCCTTCATCCTAAAACTACCCGGATAATATTGGTTGATGGGTGGGTCGGTTCCTCTTTTGTCTCCTAGAAATATATCTAAGGATGGAAAGGTGTGTAAAGATTGAGGTTCCGGTTCATCAACACTAGGAAATTCCCGAGAACTAGGAGTAAGATTATCACTACAAGTATTCAAACCTATATCCTCAAGTGGTGCCTGGTCCAAGGGTTCTACCTCCATTGGAATTCCTAAAGTTTCTTCTACTTCCTCCGGGTAAGTCACGGGCAGTGTGTGTGCCTCAAATGATGGTTGAGTATTTTGTGGGCTTATGTTATTTACCTCATCATTCCATGTGTTAATATCACCTATATCATCAAAATGTGTTTTATTATAATCTAGCCCTAGCATTCTCCCAAGTATCTCACGTGCTTCTCTAGGCATCTCAACTTCTATGTCCGAATCATAAGGATCATCTTCAATATTCTGACTGCTATATACAAATTGCCTAAGAGATTCATCATCTGTTTCTTGAGATTCATCATCATCGATCATAAAACCTAGGTCTTTTTGATAAATGTGATCATGCTCGGCTAAATCCTCCTCAATTGTTTTCTTAGGTAGTGATAATAGCAAACCTAGTGCTTCATCCAACTTATGATTTGTTGCAATGGCTCTCTCCATAATTCCTTGGCAAACTAGGTCGCATTTCCTATTGGCCTCACTAAAACTAGATCTTAAACATGGAGGTTGTTCATAAGAATCTATCCTAGGTGAGGGCTCATATGATTCATATGTGTCTCTAAATGAGGTATTTTGAACTCTTTGGTGTGTTAGCCGCTCAACCCTATCTTGCAATCTTAGAAGTCTAAGTGTAAAGTCCATTTGAAGCAAGTTACAAACAAAATCACAAAGAAAAGATAGACTACGAGAAAGCTACAAAATAAAAAGAAAAAATCTCACTTGATAGGAATCTAATGAGTAGACCTAATAAAAATCAAATTCAACCTAAACAATAACTATTCCCCGGGCTGCGGCGCCAAAAACTTGATGAGTGGGAATCGCACCAGGCTTTACCTCTCAAGGGATCTTGAGAAGCTTACAACCCCCACCAGGCAGTGTACCTGATCGTTGTAGTATAGTATAGTGACAAGTACCGGGGGATTGATCGTTCAGCTAGGAATAGTGTTGCTAGGATTAAAATTAATCTAACTAGGTCTAAAGGTGAAGGATGATTCTTTTTGTATTTTTATATTTTATGAAAAGCAAGTAAAAATCTCGGGTTTTGGGAGAGTGGGCGGAATTAGTTGCTAATCAACTAACCCAATACTAAAGATGCAATCAAAATAAAATACTAGAAATGAAAATAAACTAAATTATACTAAAGTTGTGAGCAATAAGTGGAGAAAATGTGTTTACTTAGATTTCACTACTCCCTAGACATCTTTTACACGTTAATTACTTGTTATAGTTGCATGGATGACGGATCGTATTCCTTAATATCATTCATGGGGTGGTTCACTTAACTCCCCAATTCTATGAGCTCTTATCTCCTCCTATACCATGCCCAGCACAACCATAGGGATTATAAACAGTGGCTCATGCATTAAATACAACCAATAAAGACCTAGTGCACATCGGTTCATGTTTCTTAAGACGTTCAAGCATGTTACCAATTGGAGATCTGCAAGTTTTATTAAGCCTAACATAAAAATCATTCATCCAATACAATTATAAACAAGTAATCAACACATAATTAACATCTAGGTTTCATTAGATCCAAGCAAACACAAGATAGATCTAGCCTAGCATGATGGAATTAAGACAAGAACAAGATATAGACAACCAACACATAGACATATTGATTGAATTAAAAGAACATTTATCTCAATTACACATGAAAGGTATCAAGGGCTTGGAAGCCTTGAAAAACCTGTAAAATTCGCACCAAGTTCGTACTTAGGGTTTCTCCCAAAACTTCTCTTCTAATGTGTGAAAATTAGAAAACTATATATAGGAAATAGGGTCTGACGGCGTCAAGACCAAACTTGTGACGCCGTCACCTCGCCGCCAAAGTCTTAATTTTCCTTGCTGGGAACAGTACCTGACGGCGTCACAAATTTCTTAATGACGGCATCAAGAGCAATACAAGAGGTGGAAGTGGATGGTGCACATGACGATCCACAAAGTTTTGTACTAAGGAGATGACGGCGTCACAATAGGCCGTCATGGTCCAAATGTTAGTGACGGCCCAAAACAACTTTACACATGATGGCATCAAAAGTGGATCTAGGCAATCTGATTTCATTATGGGCGGCGAGTTGACGGCGTCAGAATTTCCTTCTTGACGCCGTCACCCTGTAAAATCTATATATAGTTTTGCAATTTTCATTCATTAGGGTGTAACTTTTAGGGTGTAACTTTAGAGAAAAACCCTAGTCCGATTTTCACAGCTCTTTCAAGGGTTTTTACCCTTTGAAACCTCTTATGTTCAATTGAGATAAGTACTCTTTCAATTCAATCAATATGTATATGTGTTGCTTGAATATATCTTACACTTGTCTTCAATTTAACATGCTTGGCTAGATCTCTTGTGTGTTTGCTTAGATGTAGTGAAACCTAGATGTTAATTATGGGTTGATTGTTTGTTTATAGTTGTTACGGATGAGTGTATTCGATGTTAGGCTTAAGAAAACTCGCAGACTTCCATTGGTAACATGCTTGAACGTCTTAAGAAACATGATCAGACGTGTACTATGATTTTTGGTTGTATTTAATGCGTAGGAGAATTCTAATGATCCTATGTTAGGAGCTTCTAACGGCTCGACATAGGAGTGAAGTAGGATCCTATAGAGTTAGGGAATATTGTACGCGGCCCTACGACTAGTATTAAGGAATACGACCTGTCATCCATGCTATTGTAACAAACTATCAACCTGTAAAAGATATCTAGGGAGTAATGAAACCTAAGTAAACACAACTTTCCCTATTATTGTTTACACCTCACTAGTATAATTAGATTTATTTTCATTTCTGTTATTTTATTTTGATTGCATCTTAGTCATATTGGGTTAGTTGACTAGCAACTAATTCCGCCCACTCTTCCAAAAACTAAGATTTTATTTGCTTTTATAAAATACAAAAATACAAAAAGAATCATCCCTCACCTCTAGACCTAGTTTTTAGGCTTTCTAATCCTAGCAACACTATTCTTGAGTTGAACGATCAATCCCCCGGTACTTGTCACTATACTATACTACAACAATCAGGTCCACTGCCTGGTGGGGGTTGTAAGCTTCTCGAGATCCCTCAAGAGGTAAAGCCTGGTGCGATTCCCACGTATCAAGTTTTTGGCGCCGCAGCCCGAGGAATAGTTATTGTCTAGGTTAGGATTTCTTTTTATTAGGTCTACTTGCTAGATTCCTTTCTAGTAAGATTAAATTTTCATTTTTAGGTTTTCTTTAGTCTGTCTTATTTCTTTGTTTCTTTGTTCGTAAACTATCTCGATGGATAACAATAGCATTGATCGTTTGATTCCTGTTATTCGTGTTTTTTGTTGTAGGATTTTCCAAATGCCTGCCCCAATCCCTTTAGTGGAAAATGAGAACCCACCTAACCTCTCGCCTAACCATCACTTTGACAACAATTCTGAAATAGAGGAGTCTGAACATGTTGATGACCATAGGGCTAGTCCTTTTTATTATTCGGACTCTGATGAGGACCTAGATGATGGTAACGTAATTAATGAGGATAGGATGGAAGATGAAGTAGATCCTTTTAGGTATGTCGACCCTAGAACAAGGATTGAGAATGATTGTTCATTTAATATGCAATTTCCTTGTAAGATTGCATTTAGGATCTTTGATGCCTACCTTAACTCATCTCTACCAATGAACATAATCTCGCGTAGTGAATACAATAAAATTATGGTAGATGAGTTAGAATACAAAGGTGATAATATTATTGCTAGAGCAATGGCATTGCATGTGTTTGTTGGAAGCTTTGTAAATCTTGTTGAGTTCATGGTTATGGAGAATCTAGGAGAATTTATTGATAGTAAGTTAACCCAAGTTGTGTTTGGGAAACCCTTCAAAAGGTTAAACAACCTTGATGAAAACCTTATGGAAGGGTTAATTACATTCTCGGATGGGGATGAAGATTTTGTCTACCAAATGCCCCGTGTACACCCTAGGTTCAAGGATTTTTACATGGAGAAATGTAGTAGGTACCCTCCCCTAGAAATGCTAAGTGAGAATGATAAAAGAAAAGGGCTTAAATATCCTCATGAAAGGAATAAAAGGTATTATCGCGGATGTTTAGAGTTAAGTGATGATTATAAGAAAGATGAGGCGACTATTAGATGGCTCACCCTAGAGTATGTGAGCATAAGCGACACATGATAGCCCATGACCTTGAGTCTAGCTACAAGACTTGTAAAATAAAGAAAAGCGCTTCTTGGGAGGCAACCCATGTTTTGTGTGATTTTAATTGTTTGATTGTTATTTGCTTCAGTATGCATGCTTTATTTTTATTGTTGGTAGATCATGTTTCAAAACTAAAATTGTCAAAATGCTTTATTTTGTCGTTTAACTTCGTCTTAACTTCATATAAAGGTATTTTGCAAAAGATAAGTGTAAGGGGAAACCCCAAATATGTTTTTAAGAACGAAATTGATCATGATTCTCTACAATATTAAATGGACATTGATGAGTGGGAATCTCACCAGGCTTTACCTCTCAAGGGATCTTGAGAAGCTTACAACCCCCACCAGGCAGTGTACCTGATCGTTGTAGTATAGTATAGTGACAAGTACCGGGGGATTGATCGTTCAGCTAGGAATAGTGTCGCTGGGATTAAAATTAATCTAACTAGGTCTAAAGGTGAAGGATGATTCTTTTTGTATTTTTATATTTTATGAAAAGCAAGTAAAAATCTCGGGTTTTGGGAGAGTGGGCGGAATTAGTTGCTAATCAACTAACCCAATACTAAAGATACAATCAAAATAAAATACTAGAAATGAAAATAAACTAAATTATACTAAAGTTGTGAGCAATAAGTGGAGAAAATGTGTTTACTTATATTTCACTACTCCCTAGACATCTTTTACACGTTAATTACTTGTTATAGTTGCATGGATGACGGATCCTATTCCTTAATATCATTCATGGGGTGGCGCACTTAACTCCCCAATTCTATGAGCTTTTATCTCCTCCTATACCATGCCCAGCACAACCATAGGGATTATAAACAGTGTCTCATGCATTAAATACAACCAATAAAGACCTAGTGCACATCGGTTCATGTTTCTTAAGACGTTCAAGCATGTTACCAATTGGAGATCTGCGAGTTTTCTTAAGCCTAATATAAAAATCATTCATCCAATACAATTATAAACAAGTAATCAACACATAATTAACATCTAGGTTTCATTAGATCCAAGCAAACACAAGATAGATCTAGCCTAGCATGATGGAATTAAGACAAGAACAAGATATAGACAACCAACACATAGACATATTGATTGAATTAAAAGAACACTTATCTCAATTACACATGAAAGGTATCAAGGGCTTGGAACCCTTGAAAAACCTGTAAAATTCGCACCAAGTTCTTACTTAGGGTTTCTCCCAAAACTTCTCTTCTAATGTTTGGAAATTAGAAAACTATATATAGGAAATAGGGTCTGACGGCGTCAAGACCAAACTTGTGACGCCGTCACCTCGCCGCCAAAACTCTTCTCGGACTGCCTTGATCTACTTTTGACGCCGTCATGTATTATGCATTTCCAGGCCGTCATGAATTTTACTCTTGACACCCTACTTCGTGACGCCGTCAAATCTGTACTGGATCGTCATGGAAATTTGGTCTTGACGCCATCAAGGATTCCTTCTTGACGCCGTCACCTACTGTTCCCAGCAAGGAAAATTAAGGCTTTGGCGTTTTCTTCACTTTTATGCTCCAAAAACGTCCGAAATGCTTCCTTTTCCAGATTTCACTCCCAAAGTACCTAAAATCACAAAAGGAACGATTTAGGGCAATATTTGATAAAATAAGTTCAATTCCGGGGCTTAAATGACCCCCTAAAAGTGGTTCATTTTTCACCTCATCAGACATGTATATTAGTATTTGTTAGAGTCAAATGCTTGTATCGAGTCATAATGATGTTTTGCAGGATTTTCCAGGAAGTTGGACATAAGTTTTTCCAGAAATTTTCCAGAAACTTAACGTACAGATTTCTGCAGATCACTTCTGGCGGCATCAGGAATTAATTCCTGACGGCGTCATGTTTAAAATTCTGGAAATTTTGCTAGTTTTGTTTTTCTAACGGAGTCTTAAAGTTTTTGTTAATTCTTTAGTTTTACAAACTCCATGAAATCTGCAAATATTCATTCCACAAGCATTATATCTTTATTTGCTTTCTAGGACTTGTTAGTATATATAGATTGCCGCCGATTTTACGCGAGGTTGCCTTGTTTGTTTT
Organism: Artemisia argyi; assembly: GCA_030686995.1. NCBI lineage: Eukaryota > Viridiplantae > Streptophyta > Magnoliopsida > Asterales > Asteraceae > Artemisia > Artemisia argyi. The sequence continues at coordinate 87,825,063 of CM060690.1, forward strand.
CTCAGGTTTAACAGGTTATGTATGACAAGAAGATGATTTATTTTTTTGGAAGGGAAGCTTTGAATGTTCATTTTCTTGTAGGAAGATCTAACCTTGTTGACACACTATCCACACCGAACGAATCAGGGGAGTATTTGATTTCATTCTTTTACCTATTTCACTTTTACATTCTTTAATTGAACATTGGGGACAATGTTCATCCTAAGTGTAAGAGGAGGGTAAATGATGATACCCTATAAGATACAATTGCACTTGAGTTTGTTTTTTTGATGGTAGGTGTGTAATAAAACTAAGAGAAATACTTGTTAGTGTAATTATAGCGCCAAATTTAAAATTTTTTACAACATTTAAGAGTGAAACTTTAGCCTTAGCAAGCGTCTCATGGATAAGAGGTTGTATGACTAGCACAAAACCGTACCATTCAGAAAAATTTTCCACCCAAATATGTGAGATTCGCCTTTAGATTTAATAGGAAATGCATTCACCATTAGTGCTTATGAGTGTACCGGTAGCATTTAGATTCTAGAACTTGCGTTAGTGATGTATCCCGAGACCGCTAATGAGACTACATTCGTGCAGTAGGATTTACTACATTATAAGAGGCATTAGGATCACCCTTGTGTTAAACCCGTATCATAATTACTTGACCATCTAAGTCATATTAATTGGCTAGTAAAGTCAATTAGTTTTTCTCACACCTTAGCGTTGTACTCATTTTTAATACACGAAACCCCTAGTACACCCCTCCGAGCCTATCTTTTCGTTTCTAACTTTGAGCATCTTACTTAAAGGAAGAATTTGTTACAACCCACTTAAATGTACACCCAAATTGCCTTAGCCTTCCGTGTATGCACTCATCTTTAGTGCATTATTGTTATTTTTTTAAACCCTTAGTTAATTATCTAATTGATTACATGGTTGCTAAGTCGAGTCATATCTTGTACATATTGTTTTGGGACGATTGGGACTCATGGGTAAAGTACTTGTGTTATGGAGTAATGGGAAAGAACACCATATATTACCCCCATATGTGCGTTAATCTTAAAAGTACTCCAAGTGTTTTGATTATCTTGATTTGAGTCATTAGATTAGTTTATTGTAAAGTATGTAAAAATTCAAGTGTAAGGGGAATGTACATTCCCTATGATGTATTATTTTGGATGGTAGGGTAAGAGTGTATGCAAAAAAAAAATAATAATAAATAAAAAAAATATAAAAAAATAAAATAAAACGAAAAATTAAGAAAAAGAAAAGAAAAAATAGTAAAAGGAAAAGAGAAAAAACATACGGACTACCATCCCGTTTCATTCTATGTTTATTTTATATTTTTGTTATTTTTGATTTATTAGCTTAAGTCGAGTCTAGTCTTGGCTTAGCAACGCCATATTGTACATGTAATTAACCAAGATGATTAACTCGCCACCAGTAAATATTGCATTTATCCAACAAAACCGTGTTCCATATCCCTACACCTAACATTATATCCCTTTAGAAGACCTCTTTGATAGTTTATCCTAGGTGCTTACGCCAAGTGGTGGAGGTTTGATCCTTTCCCAAGCCTATGGTAATCTATTTTGCTATGACAAGTAGTGAGAGATGTTTTCCATTTCCATATGGTGATATATACTTTATTACGCCTGAGAGATGTGAGTATCTAAACACTATTTGTGAGGTGCTAGTGTATGACCTCCGTGCTTGTCTTTGGTCTTTAGTAGAACGATTATTTGTTGTAATTACTTTTATATCAGTGTTAAATGACCCCTAACTTGTATTTTGATTATAATAAAAGCGCATTTACTTGAGGACAAGCAAATCTCAAGTGTAAGGGTATTTGATGAGGCGAGAAATGAACCATTTTTAGGGGGTCATTTATGCCCGGATTCGAATTTATTTGATCAAATATTGCCCTAAATCGTTCCTTTTGTCATTTTAGGTACTTTTGGAGTGAAATCTGGAAAAGGAAGCATTTTGGACGTTTTTGGAGCATAAAAGTGAAGAAAACAGCAAAGTCTTAATTTTCCTTGCTGGGAACAGTACCCGACGGCGTCACAAGTTTCTTAATGACGGCGTCAAGAGCAATACAAGAGGTGGAAGTGGATGGTGCACATGACTATCCAAAAAGTTTTGTACTAAGGATATGACGGCGTCACCATAGGCCGTCATGGTCCAAATGTTAGTGACGGCCCAGAACAACTTTACACATGACGGCGTCAACAGTGGATCTAGGTAATCCGATTTCATTATGGGCGGCAAGTTAACGGCATCAGAATTTCCTTCTTGACGCCGTCACCTTGTAAAATCTATATATAGTTTTGCAATTTTCATTCATTAGGGTGTAACTTTTAGGGTGTAACTTTGGAGAAAAACCCTAGTCCGATTTTCATTTCAAGGGTTTTTACCCTTTGAAACCTCTTATATTCAATTGAGATAAGTACTCTTTCAATTCAATCAATATGTCTATGTGTTGCTTGAATATATCTTACACTTGTCTTCAATTTAACATGCTTGGCTAGATCTCTTGTGTGTTTGCTTAGATGTAGTGAAACCTAGATGTTAATTATGGGTTGGTTTTTTGTTTATAGTTGTTACGGATGATTGTATTCGATGTTAGGCTTAAGAAAACTGGCAGACTTCCATTGGTAACATGCTTGAACGTCTTAAGAAACATGATCAGAGGTGTACTATGATTTTTGGTTGTATTTAATGCGTAGGAGAATTCTAATGATCCCATGTTAGGAGCTTCTAACGGCTCGACGTAGGAGCGAAGTAGGATCCTATAGAGTTAGGGAATATTGTACACGGCCCTACGACTAGTATTAAGGAATACGACCCGTCATCCATGCAATTGTAACAAACTATCAACCTGTAAAAGATATCTAGGGAGTAATGAACCTAAGTAAACACAACTTTCCCCATTATTGTTTACACCACACTAGTATAATTAGATTTATTTTCATTTCTGTTATTTTATTTTGATTGCATCTTAGTCATATTGGGTTAGCTGACTAGCAACTAATTCTGCCCACTCTTCCAAAAACCGAGATTTTATTTGCTTTTATAAAATATAAAAATACAAAAAGAATCATCCCTCACCTCTAGACCTAGTTTTTAGGCTTTCTAATCCTAGCGACACTATTCCTGAGTTGAACGATCAATCCCCCAGTACGTGTCACTATACTATACTACAACGATCAGGTACACTGCCTGGTGGGGGTTATAAGCTTCTCGAGATCCCTTGAGAGGTAAATCCTGGTGCGATTCCCACGTATCAAGGATCAGGGAATTTAGCATTTATATCATCATTTGTTGATAATAGTTTAAATGAAGAGAGTGATAGTGATGATGATGTTGCTAACATTGCTGTTTCCACTTGCAGTGGAGGAGTTACCACTGCTAGTTCAAAAAGTCAGGTTGTTGGTCTTGGAGATTCTACTTTTTATGCCTTTCTGACAAGTCAATCAAATGGTTCAATTCTGACGCATGAAGACTTGGATCAAATTGATGAATATGGCATGGAAGATATGGACATTAAATGGCAAATTGCATTGCTAAGCTTAAAGGCAAAGAAGTTCTGGAAGAAGACTGGTAGGAAGATCATCATTAATGGTAATGAAACTGTAGGTTTTGATAAGAAGAAGGTGGAGTGCTACAACTATCACAAGAAGGGGCACTTTGCAAGGGAATGCAGGAAACCAAAGAAGCCTGATAATAGGTCAACTTGGTATAAGCAGGACAAGAAGAAAGAGCCTACAGATGAAGAACCAAAGGTGCTTTTGGCCATTGATGGAGTGATCTATGATTGGAGCTATATGGCTGAGGATGAAGAAGAAGGTTCAGAGTCTGCAATGATTGCTACTGAGCTTGCACTTATGGATTTTTCTGACTCTGAGGTAGAAATTAATAATGCTTATTCTAAAACCTGTAAGGCTTTAAAAGATTATGAGAAACTTAAAGAACAATATGATGAACAATTGTTAGAGTTAAATCAAACTAATTATAACCTAGCAAATCATAAGAGAGGTCTTGCTGTTTTAGAAGCACAGTTAGAGCACTATAGAGCCAATGAATCTAAGTTCAATGATGATATTGTTGTTTTAAAAAATGACTTAGATTATAAGATTGATGTGATTGAGGCTCTTAGGGACGAGTTAGAGAAGGTTAAAAAGGCCAATGAAAACATACAGATAACTTGTAATACACTAGATCATCAATCTAAGTGCATTGACAAAATTTAGGAGGCCTAAGTTGTAAACAAAGCCAAATCAGGAGTAGGATATAAATCAGTTCCACCACCCCTAAGAGGTGTTCCATCACCTCCTGGTATTGACTTAGCACACACAAGGTTAGAAGAGTTCCAGGAACCAACCATGACCTATGGCCCAAAATTTGTTAAAGAAGTTCCTATTGAGAGGGTTAAGGTTGAGGTTGATACATTTGATAGTGCTAGTGACTCATCTATTAAAGATGAAAATATGAATGTTAAGTCTAAAACTAGTGTTCCTGAGTGTGTTCAAGTGGAAGTTAAAAAGAGTATTCCTGAAGTTGTCAAAGAGAAGCCTAGAACACAAGCTAATTATATTAGGCCCACTACTAGATATGCTGAGATGTACAGAAGCAGGTCAACAACTCCTAGGGGCAATAAGAGGAGTTGGAATCATGTTAAATCTAGACAATTTGGTAGTGACTTTGTGTTTAACAACAAACCTTGTTACATATGTGGTAGCTTTGAACATCTTCATTATAATTGTACCTATCACATGGGTAGAAGGGAAGTGTTTGGGAATACTAGGGTGAATGAAATCAATGTCAATAAGAATACTCACCCAACTCCACTAAGAAAGATGATTCCCAGGTCTGTTTTGCTAAACACTGGCATCAAATCTCTTTCCACTGCTAAATCAGCAGTTGCCACTGCCAGAAATATAAATAGAGTTTACCCCAAGTCTCTTGTTAAACGTGCAAATCCAATTACAACTTTTGTTAAATCTGCACAAACATGGAAAAAGACCTATTTTGAAAAGAAAGTTTACAATAACCACAAGTGGACACCTAAAATTTCAAAACCAGTAGTTGCCATTGCTAAGCCAGCAATTACCTCTGCTAGGCCAAAAGTTTCCACTGGTGGTGCTGTGAACAACAAAAGGGTAAATGTGGGAAATTTTGTTAAGGTCTCAGCACGTTGGGAATGGAAACCAAAAGGAATTATCACCTCAAACAATCCCAATGGTGTATCAATGACCTTTGACAGATATAATTATATTGATACACGAGGCAGATCCAAGTCATTTATGGCTTGGGACCCCAAAAGGAACTAATTCCTTTATTTTATGTGCAGGGACATTCAAAGCCTAAAGAAGATCAAGGATATTCAGACAGTGGATGTTCCAGGCACATGACTGGCAATAAGTCCTATCTTTCATATTTCAAACCATATGATGGACAATTTGTCAACTTTGGAGGTGGTATTGGTGAAAAGGTTTCTGGCAAAGGAACTATCAAGGCTGGAAACTTGGACTTTGAGAATGTGTATTATATGAAAGAACTCAAGTACAATCTCTTCAGTGTGTCACAGATGTGTGACAAGAAACATAGAGTTCTATTTACAGAAGATGAATGCTATATCTTGTCTAAGGATTATAAGCTACCTCATGAAAGTGAGGTTTTGCTTAAAATCCCTAGAAAAGGCAACCTGTATAGCATAGATATAAAGAACATAGTGGCTAAAGATGATGTTACTTGCTTACTTGCAAAAGCCACTTTGGATGAATCCATGCTTTGGCACAGAAGACTTAGTCATGTTAACTTCAAGACCATTAACAAGATTGTGAAAGATGGTCTAGTTAGAGGTCTACCAGAGAAGAGATTTGAGAATGACCAAACATGTGTTGCCTGTCTTAAGGGCAAGCAACATAGAGCTTCATGCAAGACCAAGGCATATAACTCTATTGATCATCCACTTTACATGCTGCATATGGACTTGTTTGGTCCTACATCTGTGAGCAACATAAATTTGAAGAAGTATTTTCTTGTTGTAACTGATGATTTTAGTAGATTTACATGTGCTTTCTTTTTAAGAACCAAGGATGAAACCATTGGCATCCTTAAGTCTTTCATCACTGAAGTTGAAAACCATGTTGATAAGAAGATCAAGATCATCAGATGTGACAATGGGACAGAGTTCAAGAATAAGGTTATGGATGATTTCTGTAGAGACAAAGGTATTAAGAGAGAATTTAGTGTTGCAAGAACAACGCGGCAAAATGGTGTTGCTGAAAGAAGAAACAGAACACTAATTGAGGCTGCTAGAACCATGTTAGCTGATTCCAAGCTACCAGTGACTTTTTGGGCGGAACCAGTTAACACGGCTTGTTATATTCAGAACAGGGTTTTAGTGGTGAAGATAAAGAACAAGACACCTTATGAGCTATTCTGAGGAAGACCCCCAATTTTGGATTTTATGAGGCCATTTGGATGTCATGTTACAATTCTCAATACCATTGATCATCTGGGAAAGTTTGAAGAAAAGTCATATGAAGGCTTCTTTGTTGGATATTCTATGGCTAGCAAGGCTTTTAGAGTCTATAACTTGAGAACAAAGAAGATTGAAGAAAATTTGCATGTTGAGTTTCTTGAAAATAAAACTAACATAGCAGGTTCAGGACCAGAATGGTTATTTGATCTTGAAACTTTATCAAACACAATGAATTATGTACCTATTACCTCAGGTACAAGAGACAATAATCTTGAAGAGTCAAAAGAATTCATTGATGAAGATGAATCTTGCAAAGATGATGAAGATGATAAAGATCAAACTGGTATGCCACTTTGGGACTTTGTTGAAAATAATGAAGACTTACAACCTTCAAAGAATTCTGAAAAGGAAAGTGATGCAAATGTTGTGAATTTTGATGATTTGAATAAAGAAATTCCTGGTAGCAGTGGTAATTCAATTCCCACTGCTACAATAGAAGTTTCCACTGATGGTCCAAATGTAGAAAATTTAACTCAGGAATCAACCAGTGATGATGTTGAGATCACTAACATGCCTACAACATATGATATTCCTAGCACATCACAGACTTCAATTCACAAAGTGCATCCACTTGAAAATGTTATTGGTAAGCTACAATCAGGTGTGAAGACAAGAAGGCAGACAAAGAAGAATGATGTTCATGGGTTCATTAGTGAAGTTTATGAGTCCAAGAAGCATACAAACAAGAATGAATGTTTTTTTTTTCTATTTTCTATCACAAGTGGAGCCTAAAAATGTTTATAAGGCTTTAGAACAATCAAGCTGGGTTGAAGCAATGCAAGAAGAATTGTTGCAATTCAAACTTCAAAAGGTTTGGGTTCTTTGTGATTTGTCTGATGGAATGAAGGTGATTGGTACTAAGTGGGTTTTCAGAAATAAGAAAGATGAAAGAGGTATTGTTATCAGGAACAAAGCTAGATTGGTTGCACAAGGATACACTCAAGATGAGGGTATTGACTATGAAGAAGTTTTTGCTCCTATTGCAAGGATTGATGCTATTAGATTGTTTTTACCCTATGCATCCTTTATGGGCTTCACTATCTATCAAATGGATGTCAAGAGTGCCTTCCTGTATGGAAATATTGATGAGGAGGTCTATGTCTCTCAACCTCCAGGCTTTGAAGATCCTCAACAACATAATAAAGTGTATAAAGTGGTTAAGGCTCTTTATGGCTTACATCAAGCTCCAAGGAAGTGGTATGAAACCTTAGCTACTTATCTGTTGAACAATGGGTTTCATAGAGGAAATATTGATCAAACTTTGTTCATCAAGAAAGACAAGGGTGATATTCTACTAGTTCAAGTATATGTTGATGACATCATCTTTGGATCTACTAGACATGAGATGTGCAAAGAGTTTGAAAAGTTGATGAAAGATGAATTCCAAATGAGTTCTATGGGAGAACTTACTTTCTTTTTGGGGCTGCAAGTACAACAAAGAAAAGATGGCATTTTTATCAGTCAAGACAAGTATGTGACTGAGATTATAAAGAAGTTTAACTTTACTGATGCAAAACCTTCAAATACCCCTATTCATAAGACTACTCATCTATTGTTGAAGAATGCTAGTGGAGCAGATGTTGATGTGCATACTTATAGATCTATGATTGGTTCCCTGATGTATCTTACTTCATCAAGACAAGAAATTATGTTTGTTGTATGTGCTTGTGCAAGATTTCAATTTACTCCAAAGACATCACATATGACAGCAGTAGAGAAGATTTTTAGGTATTTGAAGACATATCCTAATCTAGGATTGTGGTATCCAAGAGAATCCCCTATGGAGTTGATCACATACTCAAATAGTGATTATGTTGGTGCAAGTTTAGATATAAGGTCAACTACAGGAGGATGTCAATTTCTTGGATGTAGATTGGTGTCATGGCAATGCAAGAAACAGACAATGGTGGCTACTTCAACAACTGAAGCAGAATATGTAGTTGCTGCTAGCTGTTGTGCTCAGATCTTATGGCTTTTGAATCAATTGTTGGACTATCGGTACAATTTCATGAACACCATTATATATATATATATATATATATATATATATATATATATATATATATATATATATATATATATATATATATATATATATATATATATATATATATATAGAGAGAGAGAGAGAGACAATAGTAGTACCATATGCGTTATTAAAAATCCTGTGCAACACACTAAAACTAAATATATTGAAATTAGACATCATTTTATTAGAGATTGTTTTGAGAAAAAGCTTATTCAAGTTGTCAAAATTCATACTGATGACAAATATGCTGATTTGTTAACAAAAGGGCTTGATGTGGTTAGGTTTCAGCACTTGGTAACAGGTATTGGAATGTTAAACCCATAAATCTTTGATGTCTAATGATTTTCAGTGTTGCAGGATAGTTTTTAGGTACTAATATTGTTTGTATATGTTTGTATGGTTTTCTACTAACTTGTATGCAGAGGAATTAAAGCACAGTGGAAACCATGGTACAAACAGTGGAAAGATTTGTTCTCTTAGTGGTAAAAGAAAAAGATTAAAGTACTTTCATTCATAAATTCAATAGATACAGAGTACAATCAACCAAAGAGACAAACACAAAAACCACATCACAAAACACAAAGCTACACAACCTAACACCCAAATCTTCAGACAAGCTACTCCATGGGCTTCTTGACTTTACCCTCATAGTCATGCTTGCACTTAGAAGCTTTCTTTCTCTTGTCATCAAAAGAAAGTTGCTTTCTTGGACAAGCAAGGCCCAGTACTTGCTTGAGTAGCGTTGGAAGTCTTGAAGGCTTTTCAAGTGCAGGCCACTTCATGTTGACTATGGCTAACTCCAGAGCTGTAGTGAGGGATTTTGGAAGCTCCTTGGACAGGGTGTAGGTAGGATCACCATCATCTGAAGAAGAGCTTGAACAAAATTCCAGAGATGGAGCAGGAGCTGCTGAGACCTTCTTGTTTGACTTCATGTTGGATGATGTAGCTGTTGCAGCACTTGGAGGAAAATATCCACTCCATCCAGATGAGAGTTCTTTTGAATCAGAACAGTAACTGATTTCCTCATCAGATGAGATGTAGATCAATGGAAACAAACTCATGATGATGTTTAGGGTTTGTGATATTGAAGATTAGTTTTGATAAATACTTATGTGTTTTGAGCCCCCTTTTATACGCAAAGTCAAGACCAAGGGTTAATTAATGAAGGTTATTTACTCTTATCTGTTTTGGTAGGTTGGAGGAGTAAATTTGGATAGTATTGGGTTGACTTTGGAAAGATATTTTTGTAAATAGTAACTTGGTCAAAAAGTTACTTTGGGTTAAATTATATTGGTTAAGTTTGGTGTTTCCTACTTATGCAGAGTACAAACCAATATTTTCTGAATGATTGGAGTTATAAGGTGTGTATCTAAGACACACAACAAATGGTTATTGATTCACCATGTTTAATAAACATAAGAATCAACTAGTTCAGAGCAAACGGCTACTAGTAAAGACTTCTCAAATCCGTTTATGGTTGATAGTTTACCAAAAACTATATGGTCATCAACTCACCATATTCCAAGTGATGAAGAGTTGGCTAGTCCATAGCAAACGGCTCATGGTAAAGACATATCAAATCCGTTGATAGCTGATAGTTTGCTAAAAACTAAGTTTAGAGCAGCTGATTTTACTTGTTTTACTTACCACTGCTCTTTGAAATTTTGTGAAAATTTACCACTACTAGTTCATAGTTACCACTACAAGAGTAATTTTTACCACTGGTGAACTAGGCGTTACAACTGTTGTGTCAGTAATCTTATTTTTTAACTAGCCGTTGTAAATAACCGTGTTTCCTTATTAATAGGGTAACTTTTTGTGAATTATCCACTTACCTATTTTAATTTATTCTTTTCCCAAAGATAAATTTATTCTAAATATAATTCACATTACGCATTCTCCTCAAAACCCTATTAGTATATATTTATCATCATACGGCTTGATTCTTATTCATGATTACTAACACTTTTATCTTTTTCTCACAAAATTATGGCGATTCTAAACTTTGCTGAGGAGCACAACCAAGTGGCCTATTTACAAAAGTCAAACGAAAAAAGTGGCCCTGTTTTTCATCAGATTGTGGATTTTCTCAACACTACCCATATAAGGTATGCTTTAACTTTCAATCCCACAATCTATGTTTCTCATATCAAACAGTTCTGGAACACTGTGGAGTCCATAACTATTGAACAGGGAGACACACAAGAATCTGTGGAAGCTCTTAGAGCCACAGTGGATGGGGTAACCATTGATGTTACTGAGTCATCCTTGAGGAGAATTCTCCAATTGGATGATCTCAATGGTATCATCACATTACCTAATTCAGACATTACAATATATATTAAATGGCAACGTCTCCGACGTCGTTTTGCTTCGCTGATTTCCCGCCAAAACCACCAGGCCTCCTGCAGCCCAGGCCCGCCCTTCTCTAGCCCAGGTTCTCAGGTCCAAAAACTCTACTTGATAACCTACCGACTCATACTCTTTTCCAGAGTTTTCCACACACACCCATCAAACATCACTTATCCACATCTTCAATGAACAACATCTTCAATCTATCTAAATTCTAAAATGAACAGATCGATTTATCAACTTCAATTAACACCATCTTCAATGAACCCCTAAACATTCTACACATATGAACACGATCTACACAAGCCCACCACCAGACCGCAGCCGGAGGAAGTAGATGGGAATAGTACAAAATCGAGAAACACAAAAATAAGGTACGCAATCCTTTGTCCAAATTGTTCGAAATTAGCTTTTAGGGTTTCTTAATTAATTAATAAATGGTTTTTGGGAATTAAATTGAAACAGGTGAGAAGAGATTGTCGAAAGTGATAGTACCTGATAAATGGAAAGAAGGAGCGACGGTATCGTGTATGCTATATGGGCATTTTTGTGTTGGTATGGAAGTAAGTTGGTGATGTATCATGGAGCTAAAGGAGGAGTGGACTGTAAGTTAATTATGTTATTTCTTTATTTATTTTCTGTTCCAGCATTTTTTTTTTTCATATGCCCCAATTTTAGGTGTTATGTCTAGAAAAGAATAAGAGATAAAAACCTTTTCATTTTCTGTTGTAACCAATATGCAGTTTCATTTATTCATGTGAAAGGAAATACCTCAAGGTGTAATTGATCTTTTTATTTTTATTGAAGGTGGTGTAATTCAATTTCTTATTGTCATTATTTAATGATAGATTTCAACAATATATATATTTTTTTATTTCGATGACCACAGATCAATAGGTTCGCCGTTATCCAATGTTAACTACTTTTCAGACACACTGGCTGTGAGCCAACTTATAAGGGAAGTCATCAAAAGACTACCTGAAATCGATTCAGACAACATGAAAGGAGAGGTATTACAACAAGTATTGGGGGATGTTGAATTCAAAAGAGTAACTTTTGCATACCCGTCAAGACCGGAAACAGTTATATTCAAAAGGTTTAATTATATATTAAATCACAATGGTCACGACGTCGTTTTACTTAGTGGGTAAGTTATGAATATTAACAGTTTTTTCTTTGCGGTTCAGGTCTGTGTAACCGAGAATGCAACTAACGACGCAGTCGAAAGGCGCTGAATAGTGAGTAAGTTATGAATATTAACAGTTTACCGGGTTCTCCTTACTCTCATTTGCAAGGCTTACGTTCGTATGACACAAAAAATGCTCACATTTTTACCAGTTCATATATCTATTTAAACGGATTCATATACTTAGATGATTAATGATTCAGCTACTAACCTGCTATATTTATTTAATAACAGGTCAAATGGGTAAATAAATTGGCTAAGAGTGACACGGGTCAACCAGGTATGTCTCGAACGTCATCTCACGTGTCCTAAATTAATTGTCATGTTGTTAAATCAATTTACTGTAATGCAACAATTGAACCGAAGTGATTGACACACAAAGTCAAATGGTGAATGTTTGTATGATCTAGTTAGCCAAAAAGGTCTTACGACCAGTTGCTTATGTTGATACTATTTCTACACAGAAGATGAATCTGTAGGCAAAGCGATAAACAAGCTAGAAAACAAAAGGCTGACCTGTGTTCATTATTTGACATGTGAAGCCTTGCCAAAACAGAGAATGCATATATTCACCCAAAGTTATCGTTCTCCATATGGTCACGTACAAATTGAGGCTTGGGTTTTACTTTAATTTACCCTTTTATTTTGTTATTCTTTACATGTTTCAGTATCAAATGATAACGATTAAAGCTAAACATGTAAATGCTAATATTTTGTTTTTTCAGCAAGCAAGGCGTATAGCTGATAAAGCGGTTGCTGTAGATGACATGGATGAGACGGTGAACAGAGACGTGCCTACAACTAACCAAGAGGCAAATCAGGAAGCATGTAAGCAATCTTTTAATTTGCATCCACGGAATTTGTATCTAGCATGACGTATTTGATTTGCTGCATTTTTGTTGCAGTTGTGCTATGTATATGCTCTGCAGTGCAGGTCCAAACCGTTTGATTTTTGAAGTAAAAAATGGTGAGTTTCATAGACTCTAAAGGTAAAATAAGACATAAATAAAGTACCGTGTGTCTTAAGATGTTCATATGACATAAACCTGAATGTCTCGAGCTCAAACTGTAACTCGAATATGTTTAATTTTTCTTTTGGAATTTGCTTCAGGCCTCTTATCCAAATGAATGCCTTCACCCATTAAGATGACTGCTTAATAAAAAAATTTACAATTATAATATTTTTAAAGAAATAGCATAATTCACTATCTTTTTATGCGTAGTCTTGGTTTATATATTTCTTCGGTTTCACTGACTTGAGCATTCTGTTTTTTTGTGTCGCCAGCTGAAGCGGGTGGTTCCGATATTCAATGATGCTTTTCAAGTCCCTGCAGCTGGTTCCTTTGTTTGCAGCCCGCTGCCTCAGCCGACTATTTTATTACCTGAAGCTTGCCCGACGGCTGCTAATGGTGCTTTACCGCCTGCTTGCCCTTCGGCATCGGCCACCGCCACCCAATGTAAGGATTTTAAAAATGGAACTTACAGCTTATAAAGCTCTGTAAAAATTTACGATGCACACTCAATTATGAATAGAGTTTAATCCTTAGTTTGTAAATAAATATTTCCAAGCAGTTAAGGATAAAATTATCCATATTTATCAGCTTCCTGAGGTTGCTTACGCGATTGTCTGATTGTCTTTTATTGTAGCTCGCCATCGTGCACCATGAAGAAGACAACCCCGTACGCGTGTGGCTGCGACTGTTCCCGTTCATGGTAACAGAGGTATGCTTGGTATTGTTATTTCAGTAGGCTCTATTTTTCATCGCGATTACCTGTTGTCATACGCCTTTTTCTTCACCATTCCTTTGTGTGTCTTTTGCAGGGCCACCCGATACGTATGTCTCTGTAGGACCATGTGACAAAGTTTTTCGCCATTGTGAGGCACGCTTTTGGTATGAAGAAAGGCTCAAACATGGGAGTGCTCGGTTTCCAGGGTACCATAGGTGTTGTATGGGTGGCAAGGTGGTGCTACGGCCACAGGCTGAATACCCTCCTTATATAAGGCAGCTGTTCATGGACCGACACTTTATGAAGAACATAAGAGCATACAATTCCATGTTTGCTATGACTTCTACAGGAGCTCAGGTGGACGATTCTGTTAACAGAGGTGCTGTACCATACGTGTTCAAAATCTCGGATCAGATTTACCATTGGATAGGCGGCCTTTGCCCTCCTGACAATATTGAACCGCGTTTTCTTTGTTTTTATTTTTTATTATTGTTTTTTTTTTTTGTGCTAATTGTTATACTTACATTGTTCAGGTTCTTTGAATGAATCATATTGATAGGCTGTTAAGGTGCCGAATGGGTTTGAGGGTGTGGTGACAAGTTACCAGCGTGTGGTTGCACCTTAGGAGTGTACCTGGAGGCGTTTTTATGGGTTCCAGATGATCTCAGGTTTGATATTTGCGGTTTTGGTTTTGGTTTTGGTTACTAAATTCATTAGTTTATGCGAAGATATGCTATGAGCAAAGAAAATTTTCATTACATGGTTTTGGTGACAGGTTCCGGTAACTTAGCTCCATCTCCTTTTAATTACATGAGTATTTAATCAAATAAATTTTCATTGCTTCATTTTCATATGAATCATACGATGTTGGTATTTTTTCTTTGCTAAGATAAGTAGTTTCAAATTTTTGTGATATGAAGCTAAGATAAGTAGCTTGAAATAAGCTAAGATAGGGAGTGGTTGGAATGCTTGATAAGAAGGTTAGAGAAGTATTTTGAAAGTAGCTGGTAACTAATATATAGAATGCAATCTCTTTAATCACTCATTCACTCACTATTAAAGTTCAAGTGTAGTAGATTTTTTGCATTTAGAATATCTTATGGACTATATATTTGATTATTTGTACCATGGAACGTGTTAGTGCCTTAGGTTATCGTAAATCAGTTATAAATATGTGAATTTTGAATTCATATTGCCTAACCTGACTACCTTTTTAGTGACCTTTTAGTGTTTATGATGCATTATTCTAAGCAATCAAATTGGATCAACAACAACAGTTAGGAATTCTCTCTTTATTCAATAATCAAAACTACTCAACAAAAGAAACGTCCAGAGTATTTAAAGAAAATCAAATCCTAAAAACTAGGAATTGGAATATGACTAAAAGTCTAACAGAAAATTAAAGATAAACTCAAACAAATTAATTCAAACGTGGAGAGAATTCCAGCTGGGTTGCGATTAGGAAACTAGCCCTAACCGGACTCATCATCTGGGCTGGGACCCTGGGCCGACAGATCTGGTAAGTGAGTCGATGGATCTGGGTCTGAACCGGAGGTTGGGTCTGGGTCTGAACCGAAGGTTGCATCAGTTTGTATATGCATCGCTCATATACCATTTGCCACGTCTATTATCTATAGTTGGACTTTTGCACTTGCTTTAACGGTAACCTAAATTCCATTTCCTTTGACGTGTAAAGGAGTCTACTACCTCATTCAGTGAAGAAAGTATTGGAGGAAGGAATAAATCTATACAGCCTTCATACAAAAAGGCATGGAAGGTCAGTTTTTCCTGTCAAATGCTAAAGATATATATGATATGCTACCGTTAAAAGTTAATGGCTGCAAAATGCAGCTTCTGCTATTGAGGATGCTAACAAACTTTCTTTTGTAGCCTCTTGACCTGAATGTAGAACTAAGTGGCGCACGTGCTGCTGAAGAGTGGACACTTTGGAGGCATGTTGTTTTCCTGCTTCTTTAAGGCTAACAATGTCATCAGTCGCCTGGTGTAAAGAACTTTACTTGAAGCCTTGAGAATTTCCTCAACTTTTTTTATGTTTGTCAAATGATAACTCTCTTTATTCTGAATATGCTATTTTATGTCCTTTGATTAATAACATTATAAACCGAATTCAACGAAAAAAACCCCGCTAGGCCGCAAACAATAACTTAAAAAAAAATCCATCTTTAAAATATAAACATATCACAACCGTTCAAAAAAAACCGCAAAACAACCATCAACTATTATGGTAAAAAAAACCCGCTAGGCCGCAACGCGGCCGACCGCCGCTATTCTAGTTTTCAAATATATTGCTTCCATGGGGTATGATACATCTGATCAAAAAGTTACTTTCAAAAAAGGATGTTTCTGTCCCCATTGGAGATTTTTCATACATACTCTTTTACATTGTCTAAGTCCTAAGAAAACTTCTTATGAGCAATTTGCATCAACTATGGCATACCCTTTGGTTTGCTTAGCAACTGATAGGACTTCTAATTTTTCAAAATTTATTTTCAATAATATGAAAGGCAATGTAAAGACTTCATATAAATTTTTGATGTATCGAAGGTTTATGCAAGCAGTGCTAAATGAATTTCCACTGCAAACCCATAAAAGAGTTTATCAAACCCCCTGTCTTAAGCCAAAAGTTGTTCAAAATATGTGTAAGGCTTCAAAACTTTGGAATGGGGAGGTTAAACCACTTTTTCCTGAAATACTTTCAAAGATTTCACAGGTACAGGGTGAAGATGCAACCATCCCAGTTGTATCCCATCACACACCCTCTATTGTTGTTCCACCTATTCACCACAAACCTGTTGTTACTCACACCTATGAGAGGAGGCACAAACAGCCACCTCCTCCCATTACAACATTGCCTGTTTTTTAGCCTTTTGGTTTAGGAACAAGCAGTGGTGGTTCAAGGCTTCATTCTACTCCAACTAGAGAATAGCCTTAATCAATGCCCTATGATTCACCTCTCCCAACATGTAACACAGTTAGAAGTGTTGAGGGTAGTGTGCAACCAAATGAATTGATGGGACTTTGTACCAATTTAGTCAAGCAGGTTGAAGCTCTAGAGAAAGAACTAGTACAGACTAAACAACAACATGCCACAGAGCTTGCCCAGATGAAAGCAGAGATCAAGAATTTACAAGAAGAAGTTGAGGGGCTTAAGAAGCACAGATCTGCTAACCTTGTGGTATCATCTTCCTCTTCACCCCATGCTGAAGACTCAGCATCCTTCAGTGAAGATTTGGGAAATTCTTCCAAACAGGGGAGGATTAAAACTGATGCAGAGTTTAAGGGGAGGAGACTTAATTTTGAACAAGAATTTGTTGAACTTGATGATACTGATGATGTTCAAGAGAAGGAAGAAGAAGCAGTGGGATCTAAGGAAGTTTTTGCTGTAGCAGTTGAAACTCATAAAGACACAGTAGAAACAAATAAAGATGCAGTGGATGTTGCTGATGCAGAATTTCAAAGAAAAAGAATTGAAAAAGGAAAAGTTCACATTATTGATGAATCATCTGGGCAACAGTCAAGGAAGATTTCAAAGAAAGAGCAAGCTCAGATAGATTATGATGCAAACTTGGCACTGGAATTAGAAGCAGCTGAAATTGCAAAGAAGAAAAAGCAAGAAGAGTTAGACATTGCAAGTTTCATGGAGGCTCAGAGGTTGGATAAATTGGAAACAGTGCATGAAGAACCAATTTCTATTGTTCCACCAACAGTGCTAAAAGAGAAACCTCCAATGTTCACTTATGTGCCAACTGAAGAAGAGATTGAGTATATGATTAAAAATGATCCAGTAGTCAAGAAGAAGGCAATTGAGCTTGTTGCTAACAAGACTTTGACAGAAGAACAGAGAACAGCTCAATTAGCTGACTTTATTCAAATGAAGAATCTACAAGCACTGGATGAGGTAATTGGTAAAGTAAGAAAAAGTCAAAAGAAGCAAAGACAACCAACCAAGGCACAAGTGATTGCTGAGATGAAGACATTTTGTTGCCATGTTGGGAATTGGAAGATGTCTGATTTCAAAGGCATGCCTCATGATAGGATTGAAGGAATCTACTACAGGCTTAAAAGACAAGACAGTGACTTTATTCCTATTGACTTTGAAGAAGTTGAAAGAAATAAAAGGAAAGCTACTGCATCTGAAGAGAATGTCACTAAAAGGGCCAAGCTTGCTCAAGAGAAAAAGTCTCAACCTGAGAGACTTTCAGAAGATCAACTGAGTGTCGTGATTGTTATAGAAGAAGAAGATTTTTACCCAGATCCTATACAAGTAAGGCATCCAATTATTGATTGGGAAGTATACACAGCAAAGAATTTTGCTTCAATATGGAAGATTACAAGATTAGGAGGAGAAACTTCATCATTTATTCAATTTGAAGACCTCATTAAAGCTTGTGACAGAGATGATCTTGATACACTTTGGAAGTTAGTTGGTGAAAGATTCAAGGCTGATACTCTCAAGGATATGAAAGAAATGCAGCTATGGGTTGACTTGAGAAGATTGTATGAACCAGATCTTAAAGATAGCTATTGGAAGTTTGAAGCTTCAGATTTGCATACTACATGGTCATACTATGATTCATGTGAGGTTCATCATGTTTCTACAACAGCTGGAGAGGATGTATTCAAGTTTGCTGAGAAGGAATATCCAATTAGAGTAGTAACTCTCAGAGCAATGTTGACACCAAAATTGAGAGTTCATGAAGATACTGAAAAAGTTAGATTCTTGATTCAGAAGATACAAGATCAGTGTTCAAGAGCTATGCATGATTTAAGAAGAAAATGATGTGTTTGGAAGAATTCCCTACATCCTTGGTGATGCTGATTGATTGAAGAAACTTATGGATTTGTATAGAAATCATAAGTTTAGGGGAGGATTGTTGGGAATTACATTAACAGTTACCATGGCTAGTATGGAGATTACAACTGTTGAAGAATGCACTAGCAGTGGAAACTCATTACCACTGCTAGTACATATTATTACCACTGCTGTTAGGATAACTGTTAGAAAACTTGTATAGATAAATATAGAATAGATTTGGTGTATATCTTATTCTATTATCTTTATACGTATCTTGTAGAAGAGGACTCTTTGTGCTATAAAAGGAGGTCCTAGGTTTAGGTTTGATACACGTTTTTCTTAGAGCTTAAAGGTTGTAACCCTAGTGATACAAAGATCACTCGTATTATTATTCTTAATAATATTGGCGCTAACAGTTTGATTCATACATTATTCTCATTCATATACAACTGTTTTATTCACATACAAACTTCTAAGTATTACTAAGTAAATTCCGCATACTTAGTGGTATAATTCAAAGTATCATTCTAACACAGATCAAGGTGTTTAGATCCATCAAATTGTGAGGATCAAGTAGATCGTGAGTGAGATTGGTACTAGCTAGATTAGTACTCGACATTTAGATTAGTATCGTAAATAGTGATAAGCGACGTTGTATGGTTTTCTCCGCCTAAAAGGAGTTTGTTTACATAGTGCTTAGAACTCTCGAGTTGGGTACTAGAGGAGTGGAGTAGGGCGAAGAGGAGCTTCGTTACCGAACCACTATAAATCTCTTGTCTCGGTTTGATCTTTCCATCTTTTACATTTTATCTTGATGATCTCAAAAAAGTTCAAATCGAAAGTTTTAATAAGAAAAAGATTTAAAACAAGTCTAAAAACGGTGAAACTATTTAACCACCCTTTCTAGTTTTCCAAAAAGTTGTTTACTTTTTGTCTCTGTTCTAATATTTCGTTTAGTATTTTGGTCCAACATCTAAAATATCCATGCTACCCCAAAAAGAAGTAGCAATATTTTAGATCGAATATGTAAAGGAAATCTAACTTAACTTTTACTCTTGGTTGTCCCGTAATAAGTTCAAATACATTTATATCTTAGTAATTCATATTGTGTCTTAATTAACCTATCTTCACTTATGTACAATCTTCATTATTACCTATATAGTAATATGTATGCACAAGTTACATTATGTCTTTGACGAAGTTCATAAATATGATAAGATGATTGTCACGCTACTCTTTGTTACTTGCATATACTTTAGGATCTATTTGGAATCAAGTAAATCGTTTGTGCAGCCCGAGTTACCTCGATCTTAGGATTTTTATACCGAAGAAGTATGTTTCACTCGCTAAACATGCACTTCGAAAACTAATACAAATATAGGACACTTTCAGCAATACTTTAATGAACTATACATCTTTTCCCCTTTTTAAAGACCAATGGTGGTAAATTTCTTTACTGTACGTAGTTAACTACCGTAAATCACCAGATTAAAAAAATGAAAAGCTAAACTATCAACTTAAACATACGAAGAATCGTTTATCAAGTTTCATTGTATTAATGCAGGTTTGTATACAAAATTATATCAAATAGTTACATGTATTTTGGAAACAACATCTATTGTATGGCTGCAATCAAGTCAAGCTTTTATCAAGCAACTCGAGCTCGAGCTCGAGCTTGGCTCGATCGAGTCAAGCTTTTATCAAGCTCAAGCCCAAGCTCAAGCCCAAAAATTAGCTCGAAACATTTAACAAGCCAAGCTCAAGCTTTGGATAGCTTGGCTCGAGCTCGTATCAAGCTTTTATCAAGCTTTAATATAGATATTTTCATATAAGTAATTAGGAGCAAATTTGGTTATTAAGCTAATTATAAGGGCTTAGTTCGTAAATATTGGATAATGTATTCTAGAAACCTTCAATCTCCTCCACTCATTCAAGCTTTTCAAGCCAAGCTCAAGCTTTGCTCGAACCTACTCAAGCCAAGCTCAAGCCTGGATGATGAAAGCTTGACAAGCTATCAAGCCAAGCTCAAGCCTAGTGTTTTTCTTTCAAGCCAAGCTCAAGCCTTGTTGAGCTTGAGCTCGGCTTGACTCGATTGCAGCCCTAATCTATTGTACATTTGTACATTGGTATATGTAATAATAAATAGTACTTGATTCTTATAAGCTTGTGTGAAACCAAACAATGATTAATGTTATGTAAATCGACAGTGTTTTATCAGGAAAAAAACCATTAAACGCACAGGGAAATAGTGCATGACAGTGGTTATTAACACCAAATATTTTCTTTTAAAAACAAACCAAACAACTATATTCAGTGCCAAAGTCCTATCCTATCCTCAAAACCCACCAACCAAGCAAGCCCTAATTTATAAACTAACATAACCTTAAGTTAAGTTAGATCTTCTATTTTTTTTCTTTTTTTTTAAAAAAAAAAAAAAAAAAAAAAAAAAAAAAAAAAAGAAAAAAAAAAGGATTACCCCGGTAAAATATATAATCACATGAAAAAGGTTAAGTACAATAGTGTGTGGTTGAATACCACATTAAGCTCAAGCAACGCTTTTTTGTTTTTTTTTTTTTTTTTTTTTTTTTTGTAAAAGGGATTTTTCACCCTGGTAACATGCATTACACCAGAAATATTGAAGTACAAAGGATGAGGGTGATTTCCCTCATCTCAGTCCCTTAGGACACTTACAGACTCTCCTGTAAGAATGACAAATCATTTCTATAACTTAACAAACTGAAACTACCAAAAATCACAATATAAGAGTGACAAACCACTCTTATAACTAATAAGTGAACATAAAACTACAACGACTATAAAAAGATAACAAATTAAACGCTATTTAAGTAGAAACACTTAATTTTTCAAAAGTCATCATAGAAGTCCATAACATTCCACGAAGCAGCCTTAACCATGGTAAGAATAATCTCAAACAATACCATCCTCACCAAAATACTACAACAAACCCCCATTGATCTAAGAAAGACCAAACTACTAGCGAAATCCAACCAAGTGTACCAACTGATGCAGGTTTTACCGACTAGGTTTTAATATTTATAAGTTGTTCGTTTACCTAAGGTTTACCTAATGCACTATTGGGCAGTGTACCTGGTCATGTGAGGTATAGCTAATTGGTAAAGCCAAGGTCGTCCCAAGAGCTATGTGCGTGGAATTTATCTAAGTTTAGTGTCACGTTTGAAAAGGGTTTTATGATTATAATAATTAAGACTAATAAAAATAAGCATGTAAATGAATGAAAGGAGATCTGTAGGGAAAACCAGTGTTAACCTAATTACTACTCTTATTATTATCTTGACAAGTTTTCTAATTAATGCATCCTATCGTTTCGTCTGGGGGTTATATTCATTAGACTCAGAGGGTTAACTCACCTAACCTATCCTACACCTTGTCCTATTCTCACATACTGTAAAATGCAAGAGTTCATCGGTCGGCGTGAACCTACGAGATGCAAGAGTCTTTAAGTACCTCTACTAACTTGGACTAGTCTGACGGGATGCGGGTATTGGTCACATCTTACATCCCCTCTAACTCCTTTAAGCACATCAGATTGGTAGGTAGTCCTAGAGTTAATTCGTATGTGTATGGTGATATTTCTACCACCAAGTCACATCCTTATCGGCTATTGGTCCTAGGGTTAATTCACCAAGCCTTTAAGGAACTACCAATCATCTATACTACCAAATCTAGAGTGTCCCAAGACTCGCCAAGAAAGTATACAAACAAAACGATAATAAATGCGAAGAAAACTAAGTCATGGCAATAGTAATTTCATAATAAGGCTAACACGAAGAGGTGTTTAGCCACTCATGTTCATAAATGCAGTAAAACAAGTGTTTAACATAACAGATGTAAGCATTGAAGTAATGCAAATCGAATGAAAGAATAAACTTATGATTATGGTGTGAATTCTCCCTTGAAAATGACTTATATGCAGATAGAACTTCGTTCCCCTTGCTCCCTGAATTCCTCCCAACTTCCGTGTAGTGAAAAATGAATGAATAGACTCGGAATTAGGGCTGGTATTTATAGGCCTGACTTTGCTACGGCGTAGCTCTATGTTCAGCTACACCGTAGTCTTCGTTAATATCCTCTACGCCATAGCTTAATCAAGTGCTACGGCCGTAGTTTCATTAGTTGTTACATCTATGGCGTAGTTTTACTGGAAACTACGCCGTAACTTCTTCTTTGGCCACGTTAGTTCTCTACTGCTTGATTTAGAGGTCTATGCCATATGTGGAGAGAGGCTACTCCGTAGAACCCTTTAATATGTTACTACTCCATAGTTTTTTGTTGGGCTACGCTGTAGTCTTCGTAAGAGAGTGCTACGACGTACGTAGATGCTACCTCTACGCGGTAGTTAGTGCAGAATCTGCATACTTCAATAATTTTCATATTTTACCTTCCATTTCCACATTTCTTCGTTCCTTTACTCATCTTGGTCCTGAAAACAGAATATAAACGAATAAAAGCATATATCCTTATAAAATAACACAAAAGATGAGAATATTATGGGGAAATTAACACTAAAATCACAGAACTATTTGATGTTATCACCAACACTACGGCTGGATCAAGAGCATGACCTCACGGCCACGATCACCACAACCAATATCAATGTACGAAGATAACCACTTCAAGTAAAAAACAATATCCAAAATCAGACCATTGTCCGCATGAAATAGCACCAAAGCCAAGGAATTAGGTTCCAACAATTAACATATATCCTTCAAATCAGCCCCAACCAACACCATAACAATAGCCAATAATTCACAACTGATTAGAAAAACTAACCTAGGGTTTGTCACAACCCTAACATACCAGCTCCCTATTTGCAAGAACCATAATGAACATGGATAACAGAAAACCCACCAAAACTCGATCCACAAAATCACAATCCAAGTCAGCACCTTTCAAGAGGACTAGTTTGGGACAATAATAGGGTTTTTAAAAAACCCTAACTTCCATAACATCATATTACAGACCAAGGAAAAGCAAAGACAGCCCAAAACAACCATGTTTGATAACAATACGAATCAAATAACCGATAATTAGGGATAAACAAACTCTAACTTGACTTACATCTCTCTAAACCCACAAACATAACACACACATCTGATGTAGAATATGCATATCAACAAACAAACCCTAATGAGTTAACTTGCAGCAACACGAGCAGATAATAATCACACATCAGTGAAAGAAAGAAACCAAACCCTAAAAATTAGGGTTTCGTTTAGCACTAAGAAGAATAGATCCAAACCCTCGATCGACCAGCAAATAAAAACCAAAATGGTTTAATAATCTTTATATGCAGATCCACCAAAACATGATGGACCATAAACCAGCATACGATCGGCCTAATATAGATTTGCCAAAACCCTAAATAAACCATAACACTAAAAATGTCCTAAATCGACTTAACCAGCAACACATTGGAATAGGTAATGAGAAACACGAATGTTAAACACCAACAAACATAAATCATTTCAGGAAACAAGATCATGAAACGGATTTAAAGTGAAGTTTGTGATGGTTAGGGTTTCAACAAATCACCTGCCGCCACCCTCTTTAAAATAAAACGCAACCCACAAAACGTATTGCATATCCAAGAGGAGAGTAGAGAGGACGTTTGTGGACATGTTTATGGCCAGAGAGATAGAAGATAGTGGTGGCTGGAAATCACCATAGAGAGAGAGAGAGAGAGATAGAGAAACATTTTTTAGGGTTTTTTTTTATCCCATAATAGTTTACAATGTATAATACTAGTAAATGGTAAAAAAGAATACATGCACTGAACAGAACAAAGATCAAACCAACCTAGGGTTTACGACCAACCCTAACCTCCATAACCAACCAGTTGAGACGATAATAGGGTATACAACAGCCCTAACTTCCAATACCATATATTACAGACCAAAGAAATGCGAATACAACCAAATTCCACCATGTCTGATAATAATACGAATCTATAACCGACAATAATGATCACAGAACCAATAATGTACTCATCGAAATAGGTATGTGAATGTAATACTAGAGTTTTTGAACAAGAGTACCCTAAAACTTGACTTATATCTCTCTAAAACCCACGTACATAACACTTGACTCCGATGTAGAACAAGTAATCAATAAACAAACCCTGAAAACGGGTGAACGTTCAGAATCATGAGCATCATCGCACCAGCAAAAAGATGTAAAATGAGACCCTAATAAATAGGGTTTCATTAACATCAAGGAATCAGCCGCCTCATCAAATCGATATAACAATCAATTGATATGACACGACATACAACAGTGAATGACAAAACAAAACCCTAAAAATTAGGGTTTCGTAGTATCATGTAGAAACCAATAACCGCCATAAAAACAATGTAATATCATGCCACCACTAGACGAATCCCATAGGATGATCGTTGAGAGAGAATCAAGATAAACATTAAAAGATTTAGGATCTACCTTTGTGCAGCGTAGAAAATAATCAGAATAAAACAATAGCACGCCACCCCTTGTGTAGAATAAGACATACCTAATACTCGTATTGCATACCCAAGACACGAAAAAGATCATATCTTGAGTAGAGAGGACGAATTAGGTAGATCTATGGCCAGAAATATGAAAAAGAGCTGGCGGTTGGATTCTCCATTAGGAAAGAGAGAGTTAAGGTTTACCTCAAGCAACGCTTAAACTACCACTAACATATTTGTGACAGGCAACAATTTCAAAGTCAATTATTTATTTGTTCTCTTTGAACACCGGACTTATATATATATATATATATATATATATATATATATATATATATATATATATATATATATATATATATATATATATATATATGGAAGCTTTATTTTCAGAACCCTGTTAAGTGCGGAAACTGCGAGAACTCCAATTTTGCATTAGAAAACATGCATGTTCATATAAAACATGTATGTTTTCTTACATACACCTTAATACAAATACCTGCGTAACATACATGTTCATATAAAACCATTTTGCATTGATATGTTGCACTTAACAGGGTTTTATATGAACATGTATGTTACGCAGGTATGTGTATTAAGGTGTATGTAAGAAAACATACATGTTTTATATGAACATGCATGTTTTCTAATACAAAATTGGAGTTCTCGCAATTCTCGCACTTAACAGGGTTCTGAAAATAAAGATACACTATATATATATATATATATATATATATATATATATATATATATATATATATATATATATATATATATATATATATATATATATATAACAACCTCTACGTTGGTGGGCAATTCACACACTACTAAAACAAACATGTTGGGTATTAGATATATGTACTATATATAAGGAAAAAACAAAAAAGTGAAAAGTGAAAACTTAAAACTAATTTAGAAAAATAATTTGTTCTTTTACTATAATTGAAGGCTGAAAACTAATTTAAAAAACATAAAACAATTGTATCACATTTCTTGAATATTGAAATTAACTATTAAAATTTGTTCTTTTACTTAAAATCATTATATGTTACAATAATCTACGGTTACATTTTAATTTTTTCACGTTGTATTAATAAATATTAGACGAAACACCTAACCAAAATTATCACAATCATATTATGTGCCGTGATAAAATTTCGTTGTTATGCACGGGTACTCGTCTAGTACAACTAATATAAAGATGAAATTTGAGTTCGTATAAAAGTTTTTATCAAAACATGATAAATATTACTGTAATATTTAGTAAATATGTCAGGAAAACTATATACATATATAACAAGAGAATAAAACCAGAGCAAGATTATTAAATTTATAAAGTTTAATATAATGATAATACTAGTATGACATATTACAATATGGGTAATACCGATAATAATATTAATTGAACATAAATATTAATGAACGGTTTCTGATAAGCTGAACAACATCATTATAAATAGCCAAAAACCATAGATAAAGCATACAAAAGTACACAAGCACAAGTAGAAACTTTAATCAAATGGTCACAATTCTCACTATCACCATGATCATCTTCATTATATTCACCATGTTTACATTCGCCTTCTTCTTTGTTGGCTTCAGACATTCCAAACCATTTCCACCGCTACCTCCAGGCCCAAAACCTTTACCTTATATCGGGAGCGTAATCACCATGCTCCGGAACAAGCCTACATTTAGATGGATTCATCGGATGATGGACGAAATGAACACCAAGATCATGTGCATGCGCCTAGGAAATGTACATGTTGTAGTTGTGACTGATCCAAAGATTGCATGTGCACTCTTGAAGGAAAAAGATGAGATATTTGCTTCAAGGCCTGATTGCATGTCGGGGTACTTAGCAAGCATTGGCTATTTAAACACTGCTCTTGCTCCTATGAGTGATCACTGGAAGAAGATGAGGAAAATTCTAGCAACCGAGATTCTTTCGGTGGCTAGACATAAGTGGCTTCAAAACAAGCGAGACGAAGAAGCTGATAATCTGCTCAGGTTCGTTTAATTTGGTCGTATCAAAATGAAAATTTATTAGACTAGTTAATTAGCTCACATTGACTTCCAAAAAAAGCACAGTAACTTAACAAACTAAAATAATTTTGTACGTATGAACAATACTGAAGTCAAAGTTTAATATTAATGCATTTTATTAGAACAAAATATATCCAAAATAGGTTCAAAATGATCATTAATGGTGTATTGGTTTCACTTGACATGAAATTAATATGTCTGTCATTTAGGTACATCTATAACCAATGTGAGACGAATGTTGCAGCTACCAAAGGGGTGGTGAACATAAGGATTATCGCGCAACAATACACTAGCAACATCATAAGAAAGATCGTGTTTGGCAGTAGGTACTTTGGAAAAGGGAGGGTTGATGGGGGATATGGGGACGAAGAGCTTGAGCATGCTGATTCATTGTTAACTATTAATGAACACCTATTTGCATTCTGTGTGACTGACTACTTCCCATGGTTGCGATGGATAACTGATTTTGACGGGCACGAAAAGATTATAAGGAAGGCTATTCGTACCGCAACAAAGTATCAAGACCCCTTGATTGATGAAAGGATTCAACAATGGAAAAATGGTGTTAGGACGGAAAAAAACGACTTGCTTGATGTTTTTATCAAGCTTGAAAACCCTGGTCTTGATGCACAAGAGATAAAAGCTCAGATCCTTGTAAGATATACTAACACAACTTTTTACGTCACAATTGCTGAGTTTTATATCTTTCTTTTATGTAGTTAAAACTGATTAGTTTTTTGTGTTTACAGGATTTGATGCTGGCAAGTTTAGATAATGCATCGAACAACGTTGAATGGGTATTGGCAGAAATGATAAATGACCCAACGATATTCGATAAAGTTATCCAAGAGCTCGATTCTGTTGTTGGAAAAGATAGACTAGTGCAAGAATCTGATTTGGTTCACCTTAATTATCTCAAAGCTTGTGTACGGGAATCTTTCCGGCTGCATCCTGTTGCTGCTTTTAACATTCCTCATGTACCATCGACCGACACAATTGTTGGCGGATACTTCATACCAAAAGGTAGTCACGTGCTACTAAGCCGCCTTGGGCTAGGAAGGAATCCTGATGTCTGGATTGATCCACTGACTTTCAATCCAGAGCGTCACCTGAACAACGGTGATAACAAAGTGGTGCTAACTGACCACAACCTTGAGTTGTTGTCGTTTAGCACTGGTAGGCGTGCGTGTGCTGGAGTGCTGTTGGGCTCGACCATGACTGTCATGCTCCTGGCTAGGCTCATACAAGGGTTCACATGGGAGTTGCCACACAATGAACCATATGTTGATCTGAATGAGAGCCTACAAAAGTTAAGTAAGGCTAAGTCATTGTTGGCCGTAGCCAAGCCTCGTCTACCTCACCATCTTTATCCAAAAGTAGAATAATCCGTGTTTAGACGTTTAGATGGTGCCATGCATAATAAACTTGAAGTAAAGCATGTTTTAACTAAAGTAGTGCTTGTACCCATGAAATTAAAGTATTTTACTTCATCTATAAAGTTATTTTGTAATACTTTGTAGACTTATATCAACAAATTAATTAAGATACAACTATTGTGGTATGACACTTAAAATCAACAAAGTGACAAATTAATTAAGATACAACTATTGTCGTATGACACTTAAAATCAACAAAGTGACAAAACTGATACCATGAAGCTTGCTTCCAAGCGTAACCATGTGCTTCAGTGGGGATAAGGGTGCGTTTGGTACCTATTTCTGGGAATCAACTATCACTATGAAAGTGATAGTTGGTGTTTGTTTAGGGTGCCTGGACCCACAATTATGACTATGAAAGCCCATTATTTTTCATACTCCATATATGGCTAGAGAGTGGGGAATGAAACTTTCATAGTTGAGTACTATCAAACTCATACTAACTTTCTTTTGTCACTGTACTTCTGAACTCTAATCCAGTAGGTTCGTATATGCATGGTACAAAAGTTGGTTTAGGATTTCCTCACTCACAACTAATATAAACTTAATTATATAACGCCTTAACTGCCTTTCAAATATATATATATATATATATATATATATATATATATATATATATATATATATATATATATATATATATATATACTCTCTCCGTCCCAATATTATTGTCCACCTTTCCTTTTTTGTATGTCCCAAAATAATTGTCCATGTCTAAATATAGAAATGAAAATAGTTTAAGTTTACCTTACTACCCTTAATCAAATTTATTATTTACAAAGTTAAATGAAATCATTAATTAATAGTCAAAGGGTAAAACTGTCATTTTTTTAAAAAGTAAGGAAGAGAAAGCTGTAATAAATGCACTTTTCTTAAACTGTGTATTTTTTGTCAGAAGACAATTATTTTGAGACGGAGGTAGTATATATATATATATATATATATATATATATATAACGAATTAATTATAAAAGCAGCATCTCCACACAGCAAACCAAGAGAATGTATAGATAGTGTGGTTACCTGTGGTAAGCAGATTTCTCATTACTATCTAATGAAAATTAAAGTCCTATTTGTGGTTAAAATATGAGTGTGATACTCACACTACAACTTTTTATTTTTTCACCACAATTCGTCCATTACAGTGTTGTACGTTATGCTGTAAATCTTGTATAAAGTGGTGTAATTATCAAATAAAATGGTGTGAGTATCAACACCTTTAAAATATACATGCTGAGTACTTTAATCATACAAGTAAAAGATGCAGATAATAATTATCACTCTGTCGGTCTGCATTTATTTTGGAAAGAAAATTTACTACTTTGACCTACCATGGTTATTAAATAGAGCAAAGCAAACACGCCATTAGTATTAGAAAATCAAACATGTCATCTGTGGGATATTGTGCTACTATCACCAAACCCCGTAGTCTTACCACCTAACTTACCTTTTAGCTACACTCCATTTATTTTGGAAAGAAAATTTACTACTTTGACCTACCATGCTGAGTTTTGAACAAGCATAACACGTGAAACATGCCCCCTCCCTGTGTGGAATGGGGGCCATACAACAGTCTCAAAGATGCAAACACAACAGATATGTAGAAACCATAAATTGAACATACTTATCCCTTAAGACACAACATTATCATAAACATCAAGCCTACTTATCAAATACTATAGCAAATAGTTTATTAGCATCATGGAAGTCCAATAACATTTTCACAAAGATCAATATAGTTACATGGCTTTAGGCTGCTTAGTATGTTGCTTTTCAATAGGTTGCGTTGTTTTGGGTGTTTGGGTTTGGTGTTTGGAATCGTACTTCTTTTGAAGCTATGTAATTTCTTCTTGCTAGTTTTATTTTGAAACATCAGTTACCATTAAAAAAAAAAAAAAAAAAAAAAAAAAAAAAAGGCTGCTATGATATTATGCACATATATTGTACTAGAGTATTGCAAATGGTAATAACATATAATTTTAAAATTCTTACTAAATTGTATAGTTCGAATTGAAATATTGTTACAAGAAAACAAATGCATGGTGAACTTGTGGTGCTCTTTGATCAACACTCATTTTTGAGACTCAATTTTAAATTCTTTAAAGAAGTAATAGTCTTAACTTAAAAATTTCGAACCATAAAGAGAGTAAGAATTTTAAGGAGGTGTTGTTTAAGCTTTATATGTGGGCTTATGAGTTTATTTGATTTCAGCTTATATTACATAAGCCCTAATTTTCTGACTTATTTTGAGACCTATAGGCTTATATGAATTTTTTCAATCATAATAACCTTGTATAAGCCCACAATTTTTTTTTTTTTTTAAATAATAATAATAATAATAACAATAAATTGAGGCTTATGTTATTTAAACCGAAACACAAATAAGCTCAAAAGCCTCATATAAGCTTAAACAAACACCCCCTAAAGTTATATGTTATTACCATTTGAAATACTCTACTACAACATATATATACGCATAATATCATGGCATATTGATCTTTTTTTTTTATTATTATTGTTATTTATATTTTATTTTTTTATTTTATCTTCTTTACTTGATGTTTTTGTCATTTTTCGTTCTTGCTTACAAGGGTATGCGTTTTCATGCCCATCATAGCTTAGTTTTCTTGGTCCGCCACTAAGTAGGTGAGAAATAGATTCAAACATGTTTCGCTACATAATCCCATTTATACTTAAAAACACACATTGGTTCCACGACAAGCTGGTTTGGTCTCTCGGATTTAGCGACTTAATTACATGATGCACTCGAAAAGTAAAATCTCCTGTTACGTTTATTATCTAAAGACAAAATTACACGGATGGTCCATGTGGTTTACACGGATTACAAGTTTAGTCTCTAAATCAAAATAAGTACACCAGACATCCCTAATTTTAAAACCTATCACCCTTTTAGTCCCTAATTTGGATGGGCCGTTAGTTTATCCGTTAAATTATTTGCACCATTAGTCATTCGTTAATATTTTTTGCACCGTTAGTTCTCATTTCCTAAAAAAGTCCTCATTTTTTGCACCGTTAGTCCCTCCATTAATATTTTGCACCGTTATCAATCTTTTTATGTTTTCGTCCATTTTTTAACGTTCTCGTCCGTTTTTTTAACGTTTTCGTCCATTTTTTTTTATGTTTTTGTCAATCTTTTTACGTTTTCGTCCATTTTCTACGTTCTCGTCCGTTTTTTTTAACGTTTTCGTTCTTTTTTTTTTACGTTTTGTCAATGTTTTTACGTTTTCGTCTATTTTTTACGTTCTCGTCCGTTTTTTAAACATTTTCGTCTTTTTTTTTACGTTTTTGTCCGCTTTTTTATGTATTAGTCTGTTTTCTTATATTTTATCCGTTGTATTACGTTTTCGTCTATTTTTTACGTTTTTATTTGTTTTCTTATATTTTTATCTGTTTTCGCCTTTTTTTACATTTTCGCTCATTTTCTTGTGATTAGGTAAGTATACTAAAAGAAAATTTGACATTTGAGAAAAATGTTTTCTGTGTCAATTTTAAATCACGGTTTTACACCCTTTCTGGTCTGAATCATCAAAAGTGTAAAACAAGAAAGTTGTACGGAATGATGTTTTACATCAAGACTCGCGAGATTTTAACCAGAAAATGCAAAACAAGGGCTGTCTACTACTAAAACTTAAGCAATTTTTTTTTACCAAATTCATAACTGGTGATAGAAATATCACAATACATGTGCGAATTAACCCTAGGACTACCTACCAATGCGTCATGCATAAAGAAGTTAGAGGGGGTGTAAGATGTGACCAATACCCGCATCCCGCTAGACTTGTTCAAGTTAGTAAAGGTACTGAATGACTCTTGCATCTTCGTAGGTTCACGCCGCTCGATAAACTCTCGTCTTTACAATAGGCGGGAATAGGACGGTGCAGGATATATTTAGGTGATTTAACCCTTTGATCCTAAATGTATATAACCCCCAGACGAAACGATAGGATGCACTTTATAAAAAACTAATCATAATAATAACAATAGTGGTAATTAGGTTAACACTGCTTCTCCCTACTGATTCTCTTCTATTTATTTACTTGTCTTGTCATTTACATTTATTAGTTAATTAATCTCTATAATCATAAACCCCCTTTTTAACGTGACACTAAACTTAGATAAATTCCACACGCATAGCTCTTGGGACGACCTCGGCTTTACCACTCACTTTTTATTTAAACAAACCTCACTTTTATTTAACACTCACTTTTAAAATTTTAAAAAGTGACGTTAATCAAAACTTATGATGAGGAATAAAACAACACTTAACTTAAACATTTTATTCTGCACCTAGCACTATAACGACTTTTAACCGAAAGGTTTACAAAACTCGTCAACGTCTAACGCCAATATGTGATTAATACTCACGTCTTGTCTTTGGTTATTTCCGAACCAAAGACTATTTATACCCGACACCTTATTCATTGTATGCTTACGCAATTCCAAGAGCCAATATACTTAAACGTTTAGAAAACCATTTTCAAACTTAAGTGCTACCACACATGCAACAATAACACAACACTTTAAAACTTTTAAGCTTAACTAAACTTCGTTGAGTCTTGAGCTTAAACTATGACCTAAATCATGCCTTACTAATCTAGGTCGTGTTGGTGCCACACTCTCTTTGATTTACTTCACTTATTGCTTACTCAACTGAGGTGAGTTCATGCCCCCCCCCCTATTTTTACTCGATTTATAATTGTTTTGGGGGAGAATACATGCTTGTTTTACTACAATCCGGTATTTGCGTTACTTAAACATATGATTTGTTTACTTGAAAACTTATTATGCCTTGCTAAATTTCTTGTTCGGTTATTCAACCGCCTGACTTGATTTATTGTACAAACTGAATTACTTTATTATGGACACAAGTGTTGGAAACATATATGGGAGTTTATAGCCCCAATCTTTTTGTACTTGTTTTACAATTGGGGTGAGAAAGATGCAAAACTCTTTTATGGACCAAAACTGTTATTTATGCTATTATGTGGTTTAGCCTAAGCCTTGTTATGTCCCATTATGCTCAACTCATAAACCGTCAATTCCTGCTAGGAAGCGCAAATGTTATATATAGATCTATTGGGGGTAACGCCCCCTTTCGGATTGACCGGATAGGCAATTGAACGTATACCATGTCGAAACACAAGTGTCTAGGATAAACACTTGTCGGGCCCCTATATATATTTTACATGCTCATTGAGCATGCACACTGTTATAGCTTCGGTTGCATGAACTTAATGCTAGCGTAATAGACTATTTTCATATGACATTATATGCATTGTAATGTTCATATACCAGACTCATGGTCCAAACTATTGATTTTTATTGCTTATTTATAAACCTATGAACTCACCAGCTCTTTGTTGACTTTTAGCATGTTTTTCTCAGGTGTTTAATCTATTTGATTGTTGCAAGGTATTTGCATGGCAAGGGTCATAGACTATCTTCTGAAGTGATTTTACACATAACTATGACTTGTTTGCATGGGACAACTAAACATACGGGCCTTTATTTTCTAAACTTGAAACTTTCTTGTGAACTCTATTTAACTTGGATGAATTTATTTAAACGGAGTATGTGTTCCATTCTTTATTACCTTGTGTTGTGATTACCAATGTAGTAGCACCCCATGACCTGAATGCTTCCGCGAATACCAAATTTGGGGGTGTTACATATATCTGCTACATTATGGAATAAAAGTGTAACTAAATTAAATTAAATTTATGCCTGAACCCTATGCGTGCACATGCCTTATAACCAGTATAACTAATATAAAGATGAAATTTGAGTTCTTATAATTTTTCTTTTATCAAAACATGATAATTATTACTGTAATATTTAGTAAATATGTCAAAAAAGTCTATAAAATCACACAACATCATTAATAACGTATTAAAACCTTTATTATCTGTACTATTATTTAAAATTCAATTTGTGTGCTCCACCAAAAATTAAAATAAAAAGGTTAAATTATGGAATGACATGTGTCACTTCTGTCACTTATCAACTAAAAGATCACATTTATTTTTAAATTAAAATATTTTTTTATGATCCAATTTCACTATATTTTCTAAAATTTTGTGTTTTTTAATTCAACATACATTTTGATATATTTTTATGAGTTTTTAGTTTTTACATTTTTAGTTGGTTTATTTTATTTAGATTCAAATTTTTACAACATTAACATTTATTTCAATCAATAGAATTTTGATACGTCAAAATCATATACTTTTGGGGGGAGTGTTTGACGGGCAAGAGATTGCCAAAAGTACACGATCATCTTCATTATATTCACCATGTTTGTCGATATTCACCATGTTTACATTCGCCTTCTTCTTGGTTGGCTTCAAACATTCCAAAATATTTCCACCGCTACCTCCAGGCCCAAAACCTTTACCTTATATCGGGAGCGTAATCACCATGCTCCGGAACAAGCCTACATTTAGATGGATTCATCGGATGATGGACGAAATGAACACCAAGATCATGTGCATGCGCTTAGGAAATGTACATGTTGTAGTTGTGACTGATCCAAAGATTGCATGTGCAGTCTTGAAGGAAAAAGATGAGATATTTGCTTCAAGGCCTGATTGAAGGCGAATGTAAACATGGTGAATATAATGAAGATGATCATGCTGATAGTGAGAACTGTGACCATTTCATTAAAGTTTCTACTTGTGCTCGTGTACTTTTGTATGTTTTATCTATGGTTCTTTGCTATTTATAATGATGTTGTTCAGCTTATCAGAAATAATTCATTAATATTTATGTTCGATTAATATTATTATCGTTATTACGCATATTGTAATATGTTATATTATCATTATATTATACTTTTAAAATTTAATAATCTTGTTGTGATTTTATTCAATCTCTTATTATATTTGTTTATACTGTTATATCTTTATCTCTATCTTTATATATTAGTTGGATACTGGCGCACAGTGTCAAAAATTAATTAAATATAGTTATATTATAAACATAGTAATTAATTGCTAGCCCAACTCTCACTACAACAATTAGGAGGACGGGTGAAGAGGGTTTTGGCGGGGACGTTTATTTCCCCACCGAAAGTCGCTAATAGAAAAAAACAATGCTGAGTTGGCACACAAAGTTGCTGACCGTCGATCGGATCTGTCCCTGCCGAAAGTGATCAGCGAGGGGGGTTTTAAGGGGAACTTTTGGCGGTGACATGTCGCCGCCGAAAGTTTTTGGCAGGGAGCTGAGATATCCCCGCCGAAAGCCTCAAATTGTCCCCGCCAAAAGCAGCAAATGTTGTAGTGTCTTCCCGCAATTCCCTACACACATAATGAATTCGTTTCAGAACACTCCGAATGTATATGTGTTAGTTGTATGTGTTTGTTCGGGTTTCCCGTAGCTTTCTCGTAATATCATTATTGTCGCATATAGAAAGACTCTCGCAATCTCTTGCCCGTCAAACACTACCCCCAAAAGTATATGATTTTGACGAATCAAAATTCTATTGATTGAAATAAATGTTAATGTTGTAAAAATTTGAATCTAAATAAAATAAACCTACTAAAAATGTAAAAACTAAAAACTCATAAAAATATATCAAAATTTATGTTGAATTAAAAAGCACAAAATTTTAAAAAATATAGTGAAATTGGATCATAAAAAAATAAAAAGATGAAAAAATATATCAATTTAAAAATAAATGTGATCTTTTAGTTGATAAGTGACAGAAGTGACACATGTCATTCCATAATTTAACCTTTTTATTTTAATTTTTGGTGGAGCACACAAATTGAATTTTAAATAATAGTACAGATAATAAAGGTTTTAATACGTTATTAATGATGTTGTGTGATTTTATAGACTTTTTTGACATATTTACTAAATATTACAGTAATAATTATCATGTTTTGATAAAAGAAAAATTATACGAACTCAAATTTCATCTTTGTATTAGTTATACTAGTTATAAGGCAATTGCACGCATAGGATTCAGGCATAAATTTAATTTAATTTCGTTACACTTTTATTCTATAATGTAGCAGATATATGTAACACCCCCAAATTTGATATTCGCGGAAGCATTCGGGTCATGGGGTGCTACTACATTGGTAATCACAACACAAGGTAATAAAGAACGGAATGCATACTCCGTTTAAATAAATTCATCCAAGTTAAATAGAGTTCACAAGAAAGTTTCAAGTTCAGAAAATAAAGGCCCGTATGTTTAAATAAAATCCTGTTGCTGCTTTTAACATTCCTCATGTACCATCGACCGACACAATTGTTGGCGGATACTTCATACCAAAAGGTAGTCACGTGCTACTAAGCCGCCTTGGGCTAGGAAGGAATCCTGATGTCTGGATTGATCCAATGACTTTCAATCCAGAACGTCACTTGAACAACGGTGATAACAAAGTGATGCTAACTGACCACAACCTTGAGTTGTTGTCGTTTAGCACTGGTAGGCGTGCGTGTGCTGGAGTGTTGTTGGCCTCGACCATGACTGTCATGCTCTTGGCTAGGCTCATACAAGGGTTCACATGGGAGTTGCCACACAATGAACCACATGTTGATCTGAATGAGAGCCTACAAAAATTAAGTAAGGCTAAGTCATTGTTGGTCGTAACCAAGCCTCGTCTACTACCTCACCATCTTTATCCAAAAGCAGAATAATCTGTGTTTAGATGTTTAGATGGTGACATGCATAATAAACTTGAAGTAAATCATATTTTAACTAAATTAGTGCTTGTACTCATGAAATTTAAGTATTTTACTCCATCTATAAAGTTATTTTGTGATAATTATGGAGTTATATCCAACAAAATTAAGATAAAACTATTGTGGTATAACAACTTAAAATCAACAGTGACAAAACTGATATCATGAAGCTTGCTTCCAAGCGTAACCATGGGCTTCAGCGGGGATAACTTTCTTTTGTCACTGCACTTCTGAACTCTGATCCAGTTTGTTCGTTTATGGTCCTGTTGAAAGATAAGCTAAGGGCTTATTGTGTAATATTGCTATTCTTGTGTTTCTTTTGTTTGTTTTGTTATTTCAGGTTTTACTCAAGTTGAGGGACTGAAGGTGAACTTTTAGTAAGATGAAGGACTGAAGGAGCTCAAGTTGCTAAATCAAGTTTCAAGGCTTTATAAGGATCGCGTCTAACTCATTATTAGCTAATTCAGATTAGGATTTTACTGTAAGAAAAATGCTTCAACACATGTCGAAACCCCCAACACACATTGCGATGTGCGAGACTTTTCACTATGTGTTTTATGGCCTGTAACCAAGTGACGGAATTAATACTTCAGACATTAGTTAATTGGTAGCAATCTTTTTTTTTTTTTTTTATACAAGCTAGAAATACTTTGGTTTCAGCAACGGAAATAAACAAGCACAAAAACATAACCATGAAAAAGATTCAGTAGTAAATCAAAACATTTGACACAGAATATACAATACCCTTAATCAGTTTTGTCTAATGTTATTAAAACAAGTATATAATGCTGACCAATCATCTACGCTATAAAAGGTTAAAAAGAAAGGAAGAGAACAAAGAAATTGTATATGATTCAGAAAAGATATTACTTTTCCAACATTACATGTCTTATCCAGATTAAAGATAAATTTTTTAAGTCAGGTGAACCATGATTTGTATATGTGAATGCCCTGAAGCTTATCCCTGTGCTGTGCTCATCCGAGTTTCTTGTGTCTTACCACTAGAAAGAGACTCTGATGTAGATCCATATGCTGACGAGTGCTTCTTGGGATGGTCGAACGCACAAGTTCGACCCAGCTTACAAAGACCTAGATTTTTAAAGTTCCAACATACACTCTTTCCCTGTTATGATGACGAATACCAGAAAAAGCGAACTTAGATGACGGGAAAACAATTTGCTGTAATCAATAAAACCAATATGCAGTGAAATAAACTCTTCCATATTGAATGTATTGAAACAATATTCATGATTATAAAAATAAGAGGAATGGTTATAAGCCATTTGAGCCACGTCCAAAAGCCAGAAGATGTGTGAATACTTACAGGTCTTATTGGCAGGCCAACGTCATTGAGAACACAAGTTGCTCTTTTTGGGGTATCCTCAGTGTAGTCCTCAAAAATTTCAACATTCGCTGCTGGAGGGGAAGAAGAAGACCACATTTCCATGCATTCAGGTGCCTATGTATAATATAAGCATATGTAGTTATTAATTAATGCTGCATATTCTATAAAAAATGATTGAGTGTAAAATCGCGAATTGACAAGCGGTCATGTAGCTTAAGGTCAGCTATTATCATGAGCACATATATACCAGAATGGATATATACATGAGACTATCGGATAGTCTTTGAAAGAAATAAAGTGCATATCCTTAGTAAAACTGTAAAAGCTAGCTAACTGTGGTGTGCTTAACAGAAGATGGCATGCTTGAGTGACTAAGAGAGGAAATATTGGTATATCCAGTAAAATCAGTAAGACAGGGTTCTTTATTGACATACCTGATAACCATCTAATACGCAATTTGGATACACGTACATGAAACTATCGGCTGTTATCACAGGTACAGAAAGGTTCAATTGAGTCGCTTCAGAGTAATGGAGGACATATCCTGCATCAGTAAGTTCCAAACCCTCTTTGTGATTACACATCGATTCACCCTTAACCACTGAACTTTCCTGTTCAGAATGTAAAACGAAGATAGGATCAGGGTGGTCGAACCTACAGTATGTGCCATAGTCACACATACCAGTACGCATGTAGAAAGAACATTCTGTCTTTCCCTGGTCAAAAAGATAATATAGTTTAGTACAGGACATATAACTCTAAACATATGTTCCAAATCTTATAGTTTAGTACAGAACATATAACTCTAAACATATGTTCCAAATCTTATAAACGTTCAGTAGAATTCATTACCAATCTTTTCGGTAAACCAAGAACGTTTAGTTCCAGAGGATATTTTTCAGCCTCTGATTTGGGGTGATTGAATCTACAGAATTGTCCATATTTACATACACCAGCAGAGTAAAACTGCAACAAGTAAGCGAAGGTAAGCAATATGTACAAACTATAAAGTAATTCTCTATAGAAGTACTGCAGTTTGATACTTCTATACTAATAGTAAGTAATAAACACTTATGCTTATATAAATCTAATCACTGTAGAAAAAAAATCATATACTCAATCATGTGCCCCAACAGGACCAATTCAATATTGCAACATGACAAATTAACCAAGCTCAACACTACAAAGCCAGTCTTTTCTCAGCATTTTCGATCTCTATGTAAAAATAAACATTGTGAATTTAATGAACTTCATAACGTTACTTTGACAATCATGAAAAACTGGATTTCCCTCTTATGTACTGCACTAATATCCGTGTTTGCACGAATAGACGAATCTATGTTAGAAAGCGTGTGATGAAACAAACCTTGCACGGAACGTCACTCAAAATTTTAGATGGACTTCCAACACCATTTCCATTAGTAATTTCACAATCATCCTTCAAATCAACATTAACAAAACAAACACACATCAGCTAACTACCTCGTAAAAACAAAAGCATAAACAAAAACATGTTATAAAGCTAAGGATTGAGACACATATAGACAGAACAAAATACCATATATTTAGCCGAAACCGGGTGATTGAACTTGCACTTCAGCCCAAACTTGCAAGTCCCGGTTTTAATAAAGAACGAGCAATCCTCAGCATGGGGTCGGATAGGGTGCTTTATATTGCCATCTTCATTACTATCATCACCGTTGTAACCAGAATCACTAGAATCATGCAAAGAAGAATCAGTTTGGCTCGAGTCGAGTCCTACATTCTGAAAGTCTTGAACCAAACCATCAACTTCTGGTTCGTGGGGAAACAAACGTTCAAGGTCGCAAAAGAACTTGTTCTTGATGCCTTCATCTCCAGTGTTCACCATATCCAGGAATGTAATTGTGGTTATGGTGCAGAACAAAGGCGTTTTTTTTAAACCTGTTTGACTTTATAGAAGACACCCTTTTGACCACTGCAATATATATTTATTCATTAATTAATACATTTGAGTACACACAAACAAAAATGATAATTAATGGATGTGAATCTTATTATGTAGATATTATATCATACCATTTAATTTCTCGTATATAGCGTCGATGGTGTATAGTAATGTTAATTTGACTGCAATTTTTTATGTAATATATGGCTGTAGAGTAATTGATAGTGAAAAAAATTAGTGGTTTAAATTGTAATTAAGTATTTAAATATTTAATAAATTATGTTGCATTTTACAAGTAAGAGTATTTTAGTAAAAAAATATCTCATTTTTTTATTTTTTAACAAATGTGCTTTCTTTTAATATCCAATATAAACTGTTACATTTTTATACCAAAAGGTAGATGAATAAATTAGTTATAAAGTTTACATACTATATATTGACCGTTTACTCTGTTTATATAATATAAAGAGAATTCTACTATTGTAAGATGCAAATACATGCCAAATATATTTTGTTTTTAAAAGAAATTAATAACTAAAAGTATCCAAAATTTATGTATTGTAAGGTTATAACTTATAAGGATCAAGTTATTTTTTTGTTAAGCATAATGACACATTATAGAAAGATTGTCTATATACTTATGTATGTAAGATATATTTACAGTGGTTATCCTCTTTACTCAAAAAGAAAAAAACATACTGATATAATATGCCCATTTATAGCTCTATTGTTTATGAAACATTAATTTTTATTTTATTTTTATTGATGATTGTGTGGGTAAAATGGTCAACATCTCAACAAAAATGATTTTCTAATTAATGACAATAATTTCCTTTTAGTAACTTGTATTTCTAATTCATTGTTGCCATAAAAGGTGAATTACTATATATATAAATTTACGTTTAAAACGACGCCGTTCAACATTTCCATTTTGACGCTGGATTTATGGTTAGCCCGCTAGCATGATAAGGTCCAATCTAAGGTCCGTTTCAGTGGCCCAGTAACAAAGTCGGTTCCCCTTTGTCTTCTCCAGTAATAAAAATCGCTGGCACTTTCTATCAAATTCCAGAAACCCCTCTCTCCCACACCAAAAAACGCACACAATTAGAGTAATAATCCCAGCAATCGTAAATCTTTTTTACTCTTTCTTCAAATCATAATCAAAATACAAAAACCTTACCACGACAACCAAAATCCAAACACATTTTGAGATGTAAATGTCATCTTTATCAACTTTTAAAGCAAACGAAGAGGAGTTTCAGGAGAAGAAATTGTAGTCGCACAAATATGTTCAAGATCAGCGTGGGTTTGATTTTTTTGTATCTTTTTACTTTCGAAAAATTTAGGTCTTTTAATCTTTGGTTCGTTTATATTAAATATTGATGATTTTACAGGCAAAAAAGAAAATCAACTGTTGCAACTGGATTTAAGTCTTTAGTACCAATGGAATGCGTGGCTCAAGGAATACTGTTGAGATTACTACTCCGCCTTTAAAAGCAACAGTCGCCCTTTCAAGGTATGTTAGGTTACCAATTTCTATGTATATATACAATTGGTGTATAAGTATGCTAGATGCGGTGTACAATTAATGGTTTAACTTTAACATGTACTCATTGTTGACAATTTGTTGTTGTAGCAGCTATTAGCGGCGACATACAAAATAGTTGCAGCAGTTCGTGCACACACACTGGATTTATGGTTAGCCAGCTATTAGCCCGTTTAACATGTACTCTATGTTTTAATTATTGATTTATGCTTTGATTTGATGTTTTCGAATTAGAGGTAGAGGTTTGAATCTGCCTTTGAGTTAATTCTTAAAACATGTTTGATTTGATGCTATTGGATTTCATCAACTTGCTTTTGTTGTGTTACCGATTTTGATTTCGACCCGTTTTTGTGGATAGGTGTTATGTGAAAGTTTGTTTTCTGGTGGTGAGGGTTTTTTTTGTTGGCTCATGTTCTATTAGAGTTCTTGGGGATTATGTTTCTAGGGATGATAGCATGTCCACACGGATGGCTGTCTTTTCGTGTTGCTTCGAACAGTACACATGACATGTATATGTGTATGTTTAACGACTGTTAATAACGATACTGAAGTTGGAAATTTTGATTATGCAAACCTTTTTCTTTTTTTATTATACTGAACTCTTGCAATCCTTTGGTATTACAGGTATGCAAAAAGAAACAACAACCACTTCAAAGGTTGTAGACGCCAGCGGTGGATTGGATCATCTTACCCGTCAAGGTTCACGAACTTATTTGTGTACTCTTTCTCATTGTCTCATATTATATGTACGTCGTTTGTAAATTATACTCAACAACGCTAATTATACAAATTTTTATACCAGACTGTTGTCTTTTTGTAATAGATGTTGGTAGGAAACAACTAAAACGTAGTTGCAGCTCCCAAGGAATACCGACCGTATAAGAGACACTGATATTGATAGGAAAGGTGTATGAACAATACGAGAGATTCAGGATCACCTGGTGAGGTTTTAAATGTGAAGTTATGATATTCCATGCCTAAAATCTTACCATGTCTTTTTAATTTTCTTATGTAGCATAACGTTTCAATTCGTGAAATTGGGTTCTCAGTTACAATAGCGGTTATGGTTGTGGACTGATAATATACGGTGGCGGTATTCACATATCATCTCCCTTGATTATCTCTTCATTGGTACGCGTCTAATTAATTCCCGACTTTGGTCATTCTTGAAAGCATTATCTTATCTATTAATGTGTTTTCAGTTTCATGATTTTGAGGTCTAAAAATT
This sequence comes from Artemisia argyi, assembly GCA_030686995.1. Classification (NCBI taxonomy): domain Eukaryota; kingdom Viridiplantae; phylum Streptophyta; class Magnoliopsida; order Asterales; family Asteraceae; genus Artemisia; species Artemisia argyi. Next base: position 87,868,437 of record CM060690.1, read on the forward strand.
ATCTTGGTGACCCACTCTCAAAAACATTGGTAACCAACCATTTGGATGTTCACCAGGTGGGCAGGTCCGTCACAATATGTCACATTGATTAATTGCAGTTTCATTTTCCAATAATATTACGTTAGTGTAATTTGTTGTAGATATACTGAACCAATACATGAAATTTGGGTGCCCCATTTTATCTTTTAGTGTCTGATCTTTGGTCTACTTTTTTGTGGTTTTGAAGGCAAATTATGTTGGTAAATACGAAGGTTGGTGACGAAAACCAAGATCATGTGTATCTTGAACGACCCAACGACATGGATATAGCAAGAACAAATTTGACCGAAACAACCCTATAACCCATGTTACGGATCTTCAAGGGACTACTCTAGCCATTGTTAATGGTTGTGGCTATCCTGTTCGGCCAAGAATCTCGAACAGCCCCGTTATCAATGTCACCAGGTCCAAGCTCAAAAAAGGTACTAGGCACATTTTCGAATTTTAGTTGTAATCTGTGTAGCTATTTTTATTTTAGTGAAGCTGAATGTACTTATTTATGCTCCACCTTTGCTTCTTCTCATATTTAAGTGTACCCTTTTTAATACAGGGTATGGACTTTATTGGTGTGACAGCAGCTCTTAAGAGCTACATGATTGGTGCAGATTGTGCAAAGGTATATTTATATCTTTGACAGTGGTTGGATTCATTTGTGGTGAGTTACGGGCTGCATTTCAACAAACGTCATAGTAGCTTGCCTTACATTCGAGGAGAGTGCATGATTTACTAAACCATCATAGTTGGTATTTTTGTTGTATCAATCGTCAACACCGTGTACATGTAAATGCACAAAACTTATGTACAGTGGGTTTGTTACTCAGCCATGAGAACCAGGAGAAATAGCGTTTGAAATCAAACTAAATGTACAAGTATTTTGCTCCATTATTGTTATGCTTCTAACCCCATGCAATGATCAACGACATAAAACAACGCCCCACCGCAACGCGGCGGACCGTCGCCGACCTAGTTAATAATAACACAAACTTTTATAGCTAAAAGGATAAGATGTTCATGTATCAAATTAAATTGGGTTTTTTCTAACTTGAGCAGTAAATGCTTCTAAACATGTGCTTAAGACATAAGTTAGAAAAACTCATTTACATTAGGATTTAAGCTTACTTTTACTTTTTCAAATGATCCATTATAATACGTATACCAAAACATGATACATGAACTTGATACTTTCTATTATATGTTAATTCTGTTAAATACCGAGTATTAACATGTGCATACTTTTACAAAATGTTTTTACTAAGTGGGGTATATAAGTACAAAAAAATAACAAATTCGTGTACACATTCATTATATAGCTTAATCACTCTAAACTAAAAGCTTAATCACATTCATTGTATCAGATTTATGGGTATGAACAGATACATAACCAGAAAACTAAATAATGGTTATACCTTTGATAACTACAAATTTCCAAGTTCAAGTAATAAAAGAAAACATTTCATTTCTTTTCATAAGAAATATATTGCCCCCATTTGATTATAACAATTAACCAGCCTCTTCTTCACTTCTCACAAAACGCATCACGAAACAAGCATTTTCTTCTGGAACCTGATAAAACAACATACAGTATCATTAATATGTACAACATATTCTTCCGTATTTAAAAAAGGAAAATGATTTACATGCCTAAAATATAAGCCTAAAAATGAGCCTAATCAATTAAATGAGTGACACATGGATTACACTACCTCTCTCTCCCATTACATACCATTGATCTTGACATGTGTTTCAAGATCATAGTTAGGCATAAAATTAGGCATGTGATTTAGGCATGCCTATCACTACTCGTCCAAATTTGGTTGGATTTTGGATTAGATCATCATTCCATTCTCTCAAGGATCATGTCAGACTAGGTAGAAATGATGATATCGACAAATTTGACAGATGTGTATCAGGTCAAAAGGGTCAAACGTCTTGGCCAGGTCAGGTTAACAAACAAACATTCTGCGTCTACTATGGTAACAATAACCATCGTGACAATTATGATCTAAACTTTCTGAAATTAAACCATCTAGAAGGTTGTATGCATTAAAAGCACATTTCGACTGACTTTCAACCCATTTGACCCGTTATAGCGAAATTTTTGTATCTTGTACGTTTGACCTGTAAAAGATACCAAATCTACCCTATATAAGGTATGCCGGTTGAATCTGCCACCTTACCAAGGTCATTTTACTCAGCTATGATTACGACATATTTGATATTGTCCTTAATCGATTAAATGTAACATCAATTCTAGAAACTGGCAAGCTATGAGCCTTCAAGATACCAATAAACACACCAAAAACTATTCAAAAGAATTTGATAAACGGCACCAAATGTTCATTATGCTCGGGGAAAGTTGATTCACATCCCCAATTATTATTTGAGTCTTTGTTTTAAACACATGTTTAGGAGAGTATTCAGCGTTTTGCTTATATGAGTGATGTTTCTGGAAAATGGATTGATATTTCTTGTTCTTGACAACGAGTTCCAATACTAATAACGTTTGATTTATAGTTGGTCGATTAGTAGTGAATGCTGCAGCCTACTATGTTCGGCAGGAATGCAAAGATCGAATACTTAAAGACAGAGAACCCGAGATCAAGCTTTTGATATCATGTATGGAGTGGTTCCATAATAATTTCTGACAATCAGGTTAACAAAATCTACTCAAAAGAACTCGATGAAGGCAAAGTGGAAGATATATGAACCAGGAGGCGATGAACTTTAAACTGTCATTGATTAAATGTAGCCATCTGTTTTTTTATAAGGTTTTGGTTGGTTGATGACTGTTTGTTTAATTTCGATTTTGCTAGGTTCCTGGCTGTCATTTTGGTGCGCAGGGCATGTCTCATCCCTATGTTTGATGGGGTTACTCCATCAAATTTGTCAAAAAAATTTGTAATTGCTTTGGTGATACTATAAATGTTTACTGGGGTATCATCACCCATACATATAACTTTAGCAAGAGGTGTAGCAAGTGTAAGAAAAATACCTTATTTTTTTGCACGAGGGTCACGGCTAAGACCATGTTTCTTCAACGTGTTGATGTAATTTCTCATGAGTGTGAATTTATTGCTTCCAAGATGGTAAAAATAGTCCCATGTATATATCCCAGTTTTATGCAAGTCATCAAAAAGTAACCTAAAAAAAGCAATTAATAGAAATCACTTCATTAGAATCAGGACTCGATGATGTACACTAAACAATTAATGTACCCATAGTAGGTACCTTACCCCGTAGTTTCCTACAGGTTCTGCAGACATGATCCCTACATGACGGCGTCCATATATTACCTGATTTAATGAGGTTACACTCTGAAATCAGAACATAGTTCACGGGATATCCAAAATAAAAAACTTGATCCAATTAATGACAGCATTTCGGGTTTATAGTTGTAAACGACACATTACTAATATAAGTGTAGAAATAAATGGAAGCATAAAACTGAGGTAAATACTACATGCATGCAAGGATTTGCTGAAGCTAAGCCTTTTGTAATATTTAACCTTACTATTCTAGTATCACTGAGCAAAGAACCATCCACACGAGCAGTTTATGAGAGTTTAATGAGGCTCTATATTGCACGGTTAAACAGATCAATAAGATGGATTTTCTGGGAGCATGGACTTCAAGATATTGAACTGGCACGGCACATCAAATTATTCATAACTTTTACTCACTGAAATCCACTCGTTCAGAAATTGAGTGGAAGTACCAAGAATTACCCTGAATCTGCATATCTAGATAACTGAAAATGTAACAATCTAGAGACAATCCTAATCTGGAGTTAAGATTCCAAAATCCTATTCACCATAATTTAAGGGGCGTTATCTTATTAATTATCATGCAGATGAAATGCATCAACTTATGTTAAGATAGGCACCCCAGATAAGTTATCCATATACAGAGAGGTCTTAGACCTCAGAGCATATCCAAAGGCGAAACTGAAGATGGGTTGACACATTGGAGGTAAGGGCTGAAAAAGGGTTGACGGATGACCCATTGGACCTTAGAACAATAGGTTGATAAACATCAACCTATTGTTAATTTTAGTTGTGGGAGTAAAAAGTAGGTTAGAGATTGCTTTGAAAAGCTGTTTTGCATTTGGGTGAAACATAGATTAATAAACTTGAAGAGTTATTGCATGGAGATGCTCATAAGGTGAACTTGAAGAATCATAGGGTGTTTGGGTTACCAAAGACATCCCAAAAGACATACTCACATGAAACTGTGTAAGTCTTCAAAAAGTGTGTGGAAAATTACAACATCAAGTTCGCCTCCCAAGTTCCAAAAACTCATAAATGTGTGAGAAAAGCTGGTAACAAGTTTTTTTGTTAGTTTTACAACCCTTTTATGTGCTCTCAGCCTAAACTCTCTGCTTTCTCCCAAATCTCTCGTTGTACACATCTATGTGTTTACATGATAGTATGATACTATGAGAAGAAGATCCAAGAGCCATAACCCCCTAGTGGTTCAGTATTAATAGGTAGTCAAGAACTCAAGATCAATCAACAGGCAAATTATTAGGGTACAACTAGATACATACGGAGTAACTGATATTGCATGAGAATGATTTGGGAAAAAATGTGATGCTTAAAGTTTTGTCATCTGATCTCCTAATTAATTAGAGTATAATTTCTTAACAAAGCATTCTTTTTTTTATATTGATAACAATGTGATCATTAACTATAGCATGAAGATAGTACTATCCAATGCAGAGATTATACAATGAATTCTCTATACTTAAAATATTATCACGCAGTTTTTCCAACCAAAATATAATGATATGTGGATTCCGCCAAAAATATCATATTTTAGATAACTCATTTTAGATGAATGGGACAACAAAGTTTTCTAAAGCCCAAAACAAAAGCAAGTTCAATGTGTTACATGTTGTTACCAATCAATTCCAAGGGTTTTGGTAAGGATTAAGAAAATGAACTTAGTTTATATAATATACTTTCCTAGAATATATTTTAATAACTTATAAATTCCGATGTTCAATTTCATTATAACATTTCCACAAAAGTCTGGCAGCCAATCTAATACCGCAAAGAAAGAAGTTACAATGCTAAGTTGGCGTGTCACAAACAACTTAAAGAGGCGTTTGGTATTGCATTCAAAAGAGACAAATTACCAGCTTCATTTTCAAGTCCCATTTCTAGTGTTTGGGTTTAATATCATATAATCACATTCACTCTCAAAAAAAAAAGGTACCTTTTCACCAGCAACTGATCTGATCTTACTATCAACAGCAGGACTCAGAACCCTCAAATATTCAGCAGGCAAAATATATCGAATTCCATTAACATATTCCACCTCAACCTAACAAAAAAAACCATTCACCATATTATAAAAAAAGAACATCTAAACAATACAAAAAAGAGCATAATACGCAAAGAAGATATTAGATAGAGATAAAGTAATAGTTACATTCTTTGGAGCATGAAGGGCGAATCTGATCAGCCGGGGACAACCGACGGCTGCTCTCTGTACGGAAGACATTTTTGGTCCTTTGCTTTCTTTGATAAGCCCACATAAGTAAAGTCCAGGATTGTTGTTTTTGTTTGGCTTTCAATTTTTTTGTACTTACTTATGAACATGTCCATTTTGATGCTTTAGTAAAAGGATTAGATACCCGCGATGCAGCGATATCAAAGTGAGGGGGCGTTTGGTTCGTTGTAATCTGGCGTAATTCGATGTAATTGTAATTTGATTACATTACGTAGGTTGTTTGGTTCACAGAAAGAAGAGAATTGTAATTCAGATTACATTACGTAGGCTGTTTGGTTTGCGTTGTAATTGTAATTCAGTCATTACAATTACATCAAAAGAGGGAATTCAGATTACATAGGAAGTTGGATGGAAAGTTTTAAATTACGTTATAATTCAGAACTTTATAATAATAACAATAATAATAATAATAATAATAATAATAATAATATTATTATTTATTTATTTATTTATAATAATAATAATAATAAGAATAATAATAATAATAATAATAATAAATAAATAACAATAAATAATAATAAATAAATAAATAAATAATATTTATATATTTATTTATTATTTATTTATTTATAATAATAATAATAATAATAAGAAATAAATAATAATAATATTTATTTATTTATTTATATATTTATTTATTATTATTACTCCGTATTTAATTATTTATAATAATAATAAATAAAATATTATTATTATTATTATTTAATTATTTATAATAATAATAATAAATATTATTTATTATTAATATTATTATTTAAATATTTAATAATATTATTATTATTAAAATAATAATAATAATAATAATAATAATAATAATAATATATAAATATTAAAATAATAATAATAAAAATAAATATTATTCTTATTTTTTTTAATTTATTATTATTATTATTATTATTATTTATATAATAATAATAAACAATAATAACATTTATTATTATTATTATTATTATTATTATCGTTATTATTATTTAAATTTTTTTATTATTATTGTTATCATTATTAATTTTAAGTTTTTATTAAAAAAAATTTTGAATTATATTACGTTGAGATCCAACCAAACACAATGACAGAATATGTCAATTACAATTCCAACACATTACAATTACAACACATTCTAACTCTTTGAATTACAATTCATTCAAATTACAATTTCTTTGACAGATTACAATTCCTTTCAAAACATACTGCGAACCAAACGGCCCCTGAGAGAAATTGTGATTGTTAAAGCTAGACGGTAATAGCGATACAACCTTGGTAGTTGTTGATAATGGAGAGAACACAGAAATGAAAATGTCATTTCCTTGACTCACCTTCAGTGATGGAGGGTTATTTTTATTATTATTACTATTATTTTTTATCACGTGACAAATTTTTTTTTTACTACATTGAAAAGCTTTACCTTCATTTTTCAAGACCCCAACCCGAATAGAGATAAACATAATCCTATACATAAAAAAAAAATAAAAAATAAAAAAAAATAAAAAATAAAAAATAAAAAAAAATCATTGTACGTAAATGTAGTTAAAAAATGTTCATGATTATATGTCTTTAATGTAAATTAGTGATTTTCTGTTAGAATAATAACTAATTATAATGCTCGTGCACGCACGAGATTTTTTCTAATTTTTTGAATAATTTTATTTTTGAATAATGTATTTTTTGAAAAATCACTTTTTAGTGTTTGGTTTCCACGATCCCAAAATGTCTTACACTTTGTTCTCAAGATTTCTTTTAACGCTGTGTTCTAAAGGAAAAAAAATGAAAGTGAAAGAAAGAGGAAGTAAAGTGACTTTCACCCCAAAAGTGAAGTGAAAGTTTTATAACTAAAATATAACCACTTTACTTCCTAAAAAAACTGGAGAACACAAACTTTCTCACTTTCACTTTATTTTCTTCCTTTTACTAAACTCGAGAACACAGTGTAAATGAAAGGGAGTGAAATTAAAATTATGTGATGTTCTCAATTTTTTTTCAAGGAAGGAAAAAAAGAGAGGAGGAAAGAAGATTTTTTTTTTTCCCCTTAACACTTTCACTCCATTATTAAGATGAAAGTTAGACACTCTAATTTTTTTTTTTTTTTATTACCACTTTCTTTACTTTTCTTTACTCTATTTTATTTCTTTACATCTCCTTGCAAAAAATAAGTTGATAAGACAATGTTAAAGTTTGTCTGTTAGTACTGTTTCATCAGAAGTTTGATTTTATGTTTTAATAACAAATTGAGCATGGTAATATTTTTAGGTCATAATGTAATATAAGTCGCAACTCACAAGACGAGTATGAACAAAAATGGGTTTATGAAAATATAAGTTGATATCACAGGAGTTAATAAGCCCATAGAAAAGCTTAACCAAGTAACAAATACATAAACATTGATGTTATGCCTTTAATGTTTCATTCGTCACTGGATTATTAAGTAAAGGATGCGTCTTCTTTGGGACGTAATAAAAAGTTTATTTTTTAACCATAAAACAGCTTATTTATCCCAATCTAGGTAATATTATAGTAGTTTCTATAATGATTATGAAGCACATACATTTTGCTTTGGTGTAAAATATATGACAGGCTAATATCTTTGACCCTTCGTTCCAAATAAACATCCAGAGTTTTGAGGTATACATTTAAGTGTGGTATATACATTTAACTTTGTAGTAAACACTTTTGTTAAATCGTTGTCAGTCAGTTTTTCTTTTTTCTCTCTCTTTTTTTTTTTTTTTTTTTTTTTTTCAACAAATTCTTATGTTGAATTTTAGAGGTATTAATTTGACTTCAGAATCTCAAAATATAACAGTACAAATAAGTAAAAAGGCTACTTTGTCATGGTTTTAAATCGTTTTCCTACATTTTTTACTTTGTGGATTTGATTACAATCACCCCGAGAAGAATAAACCACAAAGTCACAATCGATAAATCAGAGCATTTGTTAGAAGAAATTCTACCCAAGTTTACACCACATTATGAACTTAGGAGGTGTTTGGGATTGCTTTCTAGAACTATTTTTTTTATTATTAAAAAGTGTTACCTCGCTCTCGGATAACAAATAAGAATTTTTGGTTTGCTATCCCAAACACCCTCAAACTGACTAAATGCTAAATATTGCTAAATTTGACTTGACAACGAGTCCGTGATCAATTTCCAAATATAGAAGTTCCTGAAATTTAAGGAGTCGTTCTTTTCTTTTCTTTTCTTCATGAAGCCACTCAACCAGCATTTCCAGCTGTGCCGCCACTCTATTTTACTATTTTTGTCTGAGCAATGTTCTCCTCAATGTATCCGATGTCCTTAAGAGAAGAACAATACATCGATCTGTCAACCAAAACACTTAAAGATAGTCATTTAACATTGGAAAGTTAAAAACGTTATAAGACCATTTATGCTATATGATGAGTGTCTAAATACTCATCATTTTATACCAATCTGAACTGCCAAAACATCAAAAAACACTCAAATATGCATCAAACTATTGAAATTATCCCAAAAGTGTGTTTTATATGTTTCAGATGCAAAATAATCAAAAACAGATAAAAAATGAACAAAGTTTGCATAATTGGCAGTTTCAGTCCCTCAAGTTTCATAAATTGGCAAAACTAGTCCTTGAAGGTTTAAAATGGAATAAAAGTCAACTTAAGTCCTTGGGAAGTTAAACTTATTCACAAATAGTCCCTGGATGAAAGTTTACACAAAATGGCAACTTTTACCCCTCAAGTTTCAAAATTGGCAAAATTAGTCCCTAGGTGTTTAAAAATGGAAATTTAACAAATAACACCCTTGTACTATTCATAACTTACAAATTGGAAATATTTTGACAACTTTTGGGAAATTACAATTTCACCCCTCAAACTTTGGTGAAATTACAAAAATGGTCCCTGGGTTTATAAAAATGGAATTTTACAACTTTGGTCCTTGTATTATCTAATATTGCATGTTTGGTCCCTTGGAAGTAGTTTGGAAACTTGCCACATCAGGCCCCTCAACTTTTGAATAATTACAATTTTAGTCCTTGTGATTAATGGGCTTAAATTACAAACCGGACCCAAAGTTATTATAAAACCCAAAACCAAATAAACCCTTAAATCCAAAACACAAAACCAGGCCTGCCTTACCCTTAGCCCAATCCCCAGCCCACTCCAAATAAGCCCACTCCCATCCCCAGGGTCAAACAGTCAACCCCCTCCACAAATACCACTTCCCCCGTCCACTGTTCACCCCCTCACTCACACAGCAAAACCACCCTCCACCTAGCCTGTTTCACCACCCCAACTTGATATAACCTTTCACACCATGTCCCCTCCACCTCCACATCTATCCAAGACCCATTTAATGCTTGATAAACCTCTCCAAGCAACCACAGACTTTTTGGCGCCAAAAGCAATTTTAAAGGCTGAGATGAGTTTCAGTGATCCAACGGCCATAAAGATTGATGGGATTTACTCAGAAACAAGTGGGGAGCTCAAAATATCTCTATAAAAGAAGAAAGAAGCAGAGATGAATGAGTATTAGATTAGGTAGTATAATTTAGTGTCGTTATAGTGTAATTGTTCCTTTTTAATGTAATTTTCATGTTAAAGATCATGTATTAAGCTTATTTAATGTATCTCAACTCTTTTTCAGTAATCAAATTTAAGTTTCAGTGTGTATCTCAGTTTTTGCTAATTTTTACTCAAAAATCTCAAGTTTGATAAATGTTGTTATTAGTTGATTACAAGGACTCAAATAAGATCACATAAGCCCTGACAAAGCTTCTGTAAGCTTTATGAACCTTAAAATCCAGTTTAGAGTTTAATCACAAAAACACTAAAAAAATCAAAGAAAATAGTTGGAAAATAAAAAAAAAATCAGAAGAGAAGAAAGAAGAAAGCAAAGAGAATGATGAAATTTGGATTTCTTGGTACTAGTGCCTCAGGGGAGGCAATAGGTTGTGTTTTGATCCTTGGTACATTAGTTCTCAGCTTGAACCATTTGTAAGCCTTATTTCCAACTTTTTGGCATTTGTACTGTAGACTAAGCTAAATGTTTTTATCTCTGTGTTTTCATGTTTATTTGATATGTGTTAATTCATATATAGCTTAATATCACTTGCTTGTTCATCTTAGTTCATGGTTGCTCATATTTTAAATTCCACAGTCAAAATAGCTTTTATATGATTCAAGTGTTCTAGTTGTTATGATTGGTTCTTATGTGCTCATACTAGCTTATTATATCATGTTAAGTCTTTATGAACCAGTTTTATGATCAAAATCAGAGTTTTGCTTTGAAAATCTTAAAATCATGCTTTTAAAGTAGTGTTTGGATCATCTGGTTTAACTGTATTCTAGGTTGTTTTTGTTGTTGTTCTTTGCTGTAACAAGTCACACTAGGTCCTATAAGAACACACAAGTCAAAAGAACCAGTGGTCTTTCTTTAGAAAGTCAATACTACCTTTGATTTATTCTTTTATGTTCACTGTTGGATTCTTAGGATCCAAGATCTTGCATATCAATAAAATAGTTATTGTAATAGCTTGTTTTCACATTAGAATAGCTTAATATATCTTTATCAGTCATTAGGATCAAATTAAAAGTCATTAAAATCAAAGTATGATCACAATAGAAAAAGTCAATTGTCAATTTCTCCGTTTTACCAAATCTAGGGAGATTTTTCTTGAATTTTGCATTGAGTTTTAAGACTTGTACTTTCTAGGAGTAGTAGTCTACCAGCTAAACTACTGAATTCCATCTTTACTAGATTTTTGTGAATTTTTGTGTGCAAGTTATACTCCTTCAAAGTCACTTGCAGGGCTGCAAACTCCCCTGTGCATTAGACCACCCAATCACCACCACCACTTTGGTGGTTGATTGTGGCCACCTCAGTGAGTCCCATTTGTCCATTTTAGGTCCCTTGAACCCCCCCCCCTCCTGGCAAGCTTCAAGTTTTGACCATTAGTTTGACCTTAGGCTCAGTGGACCCCACTTGAAACCCCTTCCCAAGTCTGTCCCATTTTCTGTCTCAGACTCCAAATAAGCAAGTGCTTATTTTGGTCTCTTGGCTTATTCAGCTAACTTATTTGAGTGATCCTTGCTTAAACTTGTCCAAGTAACTTAAGTGAAGCAGAATTAACCATGGTGGACCCCACATAAGCCCATTTGAGCTTATTTCCTAGTTTGGTCAAGGAAAGTCAACTGTTGAGCTTATTTGAGTGCACTGAGCTTATTATTGAGCTTAAGCCAAAGTTCCTTTACAAAAGTTGCTTATTTTAAGTAGTTTAATAGTTTTGAAAAAGAAAATTTAGAAAAAGACAACTTTAAAAATAGTGATAGCTTCTATTTAAGCCATTTGGCTTATTCTCAGCTTATTTTAAAAGCAATTTTCATTTTTATAATTTTCATAGCTTCTAGTAGTTATAAAATAATTTTATAAAAAGTTTTAGATTTTTCACTGTTCATTTGCTATTTTTCTTAATTTAAAATAGTTTTTAATAATTAATAAATAGTTAATAATTAATAATAATTAGATAAAAAGTCTTAAAAATATATTTTCTGTTTTAAAATTAGTTTTATATTATTTTAGATTTTTCTAAGTTTAAATCTTATTTTTCTAGGTTTATTTCATAATTATTTGTATTTTAGGATAATTTAAAGAATTAATAAATAATTAAATAATAGTAATTAATTCGTAATAATTAGATAAATAGTGTGAAAAATATAATTTTAATTTTAAAATAAGTTTTATAATATTTTAGATTTTTCTAAGTTTTAATTTTATTTTTCTAGACTTATTTTACATTTTATTATTTATTAATGTATTATTAAATAATTAAAAATAGTTATTAAATAATAATAATTAATTAAATAGTTAGTAATTATCTAATAAATATTTTAAGTTTATTTAATTTGCATTTAAGCCCCTAAGGCATGCAAATTCCTACTTTAGTTAAAATCGTTTTTGTTTCGTGCGTTTACGTAGAATTAAATTAAACGTACGCGTTTTTAGATTTTAAACGTTTTTAGATATCTAGCTTTCACGTAATCACTCATATAGCTTATTTAAGCTATTTTGTTTTATAAACCCTTAGTGTAATCACTCACTCTCACTTATACCCATTTCCTGTTCACAATCACTCGATCACAGATTCGTCTAAAATACCTTCGCACACCTCGTTGGGACATAACGACCCGGGGAAACACTGTATTCCACGGAAGCATTGGTTTAAGCTGTTTGACTATTATGGTTGACCATTCACAAGTGGTTGACTAATAATTATCTGACTGTTTCACACCAATCACTATAATAAGTCTTTCTTCCCTTTGTTTAGACCAAAAAGCATAACTGGACCAAGAACGTCAGCATTCCACGTCTGAATATGCAGAACTACTGTCATGATTTCCAAAAAGGTTGTAGAATTTCAATAGTCTGCTGTGAGGGAGACGGAAGAAATGGTTGTGGTGCATCCATGAAGCAAGACGGTGCATGTGTCATAGTCACATAAATTGATCCCATCCCTGCTCTTCAATATCTGATGGAAGGTCATGGTGAAAACCAAAAAAATTATGGAGAACATAAATGATTTAGTAAGTAACTAAGTACCAGCAACACGCGTGCTTATATGGTTGTCATCCTCTTCATCAAGGTTCGCCAAACGAAAGTAAAAATTTTTGGCGTTAAACTTTTTATCAAGTAGAAACATTAGTGGCTTTTATGTCTTTGTGCACAATCTGTAATCTTGATTCTTCATGTAGAAAGCCAATCCTTACGCTGTATCAATGCGAATCCTATACCTTGGCTGCCACAGTTTTAGGCCCTTCAATCCTTGTGACAGAAAATAAGTCAATTAAGTAATAAGTATATGCCTACAACTATCCATTCATATCTCCACTCAAAAATCACTTCTTCCCTTAGGTCTCAGTGACCGAAGGTGGAAAGTATCATTTCTAGTGGCTAAAATCTTGAACTGTAATCTTAAAAATAGTTGAGAAATAATTTGGTCATTTTGGTTAAATATTGGTATGTGTTTAAATGGGTTAACTAAAGGCATTGTAGTCCAAAATAATATATACATTTTTATGAGATACATATATCTCTTGAATGCATTTAAAATTGGAGAAATCATGCCTACTTTACAAAGTAGTCAACTTGCCTACTTTCTTTCGTTAAAAAAGTAGGGGACAGGGAGCGGAACAAAGAGAACATATATCTGCAAGGGCTTAATTATAAATACTTTTAATTTTTTGCAAAAGAAAGTAGGCAAGTTGCCTACTTTGTCAAATAGACATGAATACTTTTAATTTTTTGCAAAAGTTATATATAGCTCATACCATTGAAAAAGTTTGTAACTCATGCAATCCAATGAATTTTTTTCTAATTTCTTTTTATACATCCTTGTAAATGGATATCTGCTTCAAGGCTAAGCAAAAATTAGATAACAATTAGTTAAGAAATAACATTCACCTTGTTTATATGTTTATTACCATTGTGTCATGCTTGCCTAATTTACCGGCAAATGGAAGAATATATCATTTAAAAGATCCTTGATGGCACATCGAGGGAAAACAGTGCATGACTTTGGGGCCATAAATCCACAACAAAATATGAATGATGAACGGCCTAGATTACAACTTTTTCAATGGTATGAGCTATATATAACTTTTTAAGCAGGCCACCAAGTTAGTCGCAACATTATAAACACCGAGTTGCTAGTTATCAACGTTTTGCAAGAAATTTATTTACTTTAGATCATCATATTGCGTATACACAGAGGTCTAACAGTCAAAATCAAAAACGCGTCATGTAAACACATTGCACATATTACGTTGCACCTACAAATTACAAATACATATAACACACAAATTCATCAAATAGAAGCCAAGGAACTACAACCTCTTAAGATTTATTACACATAACACAATTTACAACAATCAATTTTATATCAAATAATTAGAGCACCAATTGAATTCTAAAGATCACCAAATCAAAGACAACCAAATATATATATGTGCATATTTTCTCATCACATACTCTAAAGACACCTTGATCCAAATTTTCTCATCACCTACTGTGAAGACACCTGCATCTTGATCAACGTACTTTGTAACTTCTTAAAGAAAGGATTAGCAGTCAGATATCTTTCGACTACTGTAACCATAAAAATTCAAGTATCGAAATTGTATAAGTAAATTCAAATTTCCAATATAGCCATAAAGTTCAATGAATGAAGTTTGTCATATGAATTTTTTTTTACCCAAACTCATAACCACAATCAAATTTTCAGCAAAAACATGATCAATACATTAAAAAAGACAAAATATAATATAAAACACAATCTAAAACATTAAAAATAAACAAACTATACCGTTTGACTCCTGATGGTCTTCTTCTTTTCAAAATCCAATTGTTTCCAAAATATTTCATGATGATGATAAGGGGATCAACCGAAACTCTAGTAACCAAAATCTTGGAATTATTCTACACACCAAAGTAAATTATTTGTGGATCCCCATATTATCATGACGCAATAATTTTTTTTTGAGGTTTGTTGTTTCAAGGGTCGAGGGAAGAAGGGGTGTAGGTATGAAAAGGTGATTGTGTTTCTATGCTCCCGGATGGTCCAATAAAAGAGTCCCGTTTTTTTTAAATAATTTACATTTTCTGCCTATGATTATGTAAATATAACATTGAGGCCCATGTGTATTTTCAACTATTTGAAAAATGTAAATACAAAAACGTTTTTTTAACTCTTATAAGCCAAATTAAGAAATAATTATCTTTAGTTATTTTTCAAAATCTAAAAAAATAAATCAAATTAAAAAAATTATTACCAAATAAGGAATGATTTGCTTTTTTTGAAATGAAAAATTCCTACTAGGGGTTTTTTTTATTAGGAAAAAGATTATTCATTCAAATGTTTAATTATTTTTACTTGTTTAACTCTTTGACGGGCTTTCAAATTTGCTTCTATTATTAAAAGATGCTTGAAATGTATTGCATTGTATGCATCAATTGTAGTACTACTTAAAATTTTATGACAATATGATCTTCTCTTTATAAAACAGTAAGGTTATTGGTATTACAAATTTTCAAGTTTTACTTTTATTTGGACTAATATTAATAAGACCAAACCAAAACCACTCCTCACACCGCCACATCAGTTTTTTGGCGGTTCGGTTTTTCGGTTTTCAACCGCTTATATTTGTGTGTAGCCAATTTATACCAACAAAATTGATCTTCGTAGAAAATTGGTTATTTATTTATTTTTAATTTTTTGTCAAGATAAGCCTAATAATGTTTATCTTATAATTTTACAAGTACACACGTATAGATGAGATACACATATGCAAGTGAATTTACACACAGTATGATCATTGTCACATAAACATTGATATATTGTAAAGTAAACACACGCACACGAAAAACAAACATATAAACGTTAAGAAAAATATATTATAAATCAACCTACAAAATTAATATGAATTTATAAATTAGATTTGCTTAGCTATTTATTTACATAATAATATTTATATACTATTATATAATAGAAGTAGTTCGGTTTGTGGACAAAAACCGAAACCGAACCGAAATTTTTGGTTTTTGAAAAGGTAAAAACCGAACCATCGATTTATAGTTTTGATCAGTTATTTCGGTTCGATTTTTTTGGTTTTTGGTTTGGTTTTGATTTTTTTCAATGTTTTTTACTCACCCCTAACAAAGGGTAATATCCTACTCAATCTATATGCCAAAGAACCCTTCACACATGTATATGATCATCCACTGATCATAAGAAAAATCACAAATCATCAATTTAATCACATACCATTATTTGGACTTAATATTCTAACCTTATTATTCATTATTTTAGTTCAAACCCTTTTTATCCAAATTTCCTATTTCACCATTCATGAACCCTAACTCATAATGAAATTATAATAAGAACTAAGCATACTACTTGTGGGGATTATATCTAGAGACCAAACTTTTGTTATGAAACAAAATTTCCAATCAATTTGATCACTTCTGAACTTCTTGTTCTTCCCTCCTTTGTTAACTCACGTCACAAACACTTTTCTACACAACTATGGAAAATGATAGAAAGTCAATGGAAGGTTGACTTATCAAAATTCTGGTACAAATTTGGAAAGATGGCATTTTTTCCCCTCAAGTCTCATTTTCTTGATAATAGCCACATATAACTTACTAAATCAAACCCACATATATATTGACTTTTAGTTTGACTTTCACTTATTTTCCAATGACTAACCAATCATAATATTTCTTCTAATACTTATTTATAATAGTCAAACTAATTAAATATCATTATTAATATAAAAACACCTCATCGGATTTTGCTGTGTAACAATTCTCCTTTCTTAATAAGATTTCATCCTCGAAAGCTATTCTTAAAATAGTTAAGGATATTTCTTCTTCATTTCCTCCTCCGGCTCCTACTTTAAACTTGAACCCTTATAGCGCTTCAGTTGAACTTTAACTAACATAATCTTTTTATTTTTTAATCTACTTATCTTTCTTCATGGAATTGCCTTCGGTTCTTTTTGAAAAGTTAATTCTGATCTCGATGTCAAAAGATACTACACTCGTCTCATCCGCTAAGCACTTCCTTATGTAAGATACACGGAAGGTATTATGTATACCTCTCATCTCTTCAAGCAAGTCTAACACATATGCTACTTCATACACCCGTTTCAAGATATAAACAGTCTGATATACCTTGGACTTAGCTTCCCTTGATTCGTAAATCTAATAACACCTTTTCACGGAGAGACTTTCAGCATTACGAAATCTTCCACATTAAACGTAATGGGACTTCTTCTATTATCGGCATAGCTTTTCCACCTATCTTGTTCCGCCTTAAGTCTTTCACGAATCGTATCTATCTTCTCACTTGTAGCTAAAATGATATCGGTGCTTGCCAATTTTCTTTTTCCAACTTCATCCCAACACACAAGTGTCCTATACATCTCGTAAGGTGGCATACCTATACTTGCATTGTAACTATTGTTATATGAAAATTCTACCAAATGCAAGTGGTCATCCCAAATTCCCCCAAAATCAAGAACACATGCTCTCAACATATCTTGTAATGTTTGAATCGTTTTTTCGATTTCCCATCAGTTTGAAGGTGAAAAGTTTTAGTCATATTCAATCTAGTGCCAAGTTCTTCTTGAAAACTTTTCCATAATTATAATTAAAATGGCCATCCCTCTTAGAAACAATAGAAACGAGTATACCATGACACGCCAATATCTCGTTAACACAGTTTTTTGTCAACTTCGTCAAACGGTCGATAACCACTCATATAGCATCATGCTTTCTAGTTTTCCTTGGCAATTTTGTAATAAAATCCATCATAATCTTCTCCACTTCCAAACTGGAATTTCTGACAGTTGGACGTTTTCCATACGGCTTTTGATGTTTCGTTTAGACTTTTAGACAAGTCAAACATTTCACGCTATCTCTTTATCCTCGACCACCAATAAAAATCTTTAAGTCAAGATAAATCTTCGTAGCCCCCAAATGAATCGAGTACTTGGGTTTATAAGCTTCTTCCAAATAAATACTTGATATCGCTTCTAAATGGAATATAACTTCTACCGAATCGGGTCTTAATCCCCGGCTATCATCTACAAGATAAGGAATTTGAGAATGAATGTACGTACTCATTCTTCCAATTTTCTTTTTTCAACACTTCCTCTTGAGCAATCTTGATTTTCCGAAGATCAGACGTGACAATCATACGCAACGAGCTTACTTTGGTAACTTCTTTTCTTTCCTTGCGACTTAAAGCATCCACAGCGACATTTGCTTAAAAACGTTACACGAGGCACAATCATGCATAAAGCTCAAAGAGACTCATAAAACGAGTCAACATTTCCGGTAGGTGTAAAACTCTCGAGCCGAAAATATCTTCAGGCCATTAGCATTAATATGGGATGTGACATCTACATTTGGTCATTAGTATTTTGCCATATGTCATGCTTTGGTTGGTGCAAGCGAATTGGTGGGAAGCATGCAAAGCGAAATGAAGGTTCAATTCTTTGTACGAACAATACATGAAAGTACACCTAAAGCCCTAAGGGAGATCAATAACATTTGTCATCCGACAAGAATCATTGAATCAATCCGAAAACCATAGTCTATCATTCTTATTTACTTTTTTATGCATATATTGTTGGTCAACCTGGATTAAGAAATTAGCTAAATATGTTTGCTGAAACTACTCAACTATGTATTTTATTGCAACTAATCATAATGATTTGGATGTTGCGATTGTCATGTTTGATTTTGTCATGTCATGCTTTGCATCTTACGTAGTATATTTTTCTTATTATTTTTTAGAAAAAATTCATAATATCATTCGATGAGACTTATAAGTGTGTTTGATAAGTGGTGAAAAATTATGTTATTTAAAACACAGCAGAAATAGCAAATTTGGGAAGCGTAACTGTTCAAAATTTGTGAAAATGATATCCGGTTGAATATTAGTGGGAAGCGAGACGGTACATTCCTTGATTATGGTTTTCAAATGCGGACATACTTGAGGTAGATGGGATGCACGTGCAGGCCCTAAGATTGACATGACTAGTGTAAAAACGAAACTTCTTTACATAATTTAAAATTTAGTACCAAGTACATACCTGTTATCAAACTTTACAAAAGAGTAGTGCGTACCTTATGCCCAAATTTCTGTGGATCCGCTAGTGATGGTGTTTATTCTTTTATGTCAACGTTGTACGTAGCTAGCACTAGCCAGTGACTCTCTTTTGAAAGAAAGAATTATTGTTGGTAGCAATCCTTTCATTGCCTTTGCATTGATTTGAAAATATGTATGAAGGCTTAGCGGATCATGATGTTTTAAGACTCAAACTTTCCTCCAAGGATTACACATCATATGGACGCCAATTAACAAAATTTATGGTGAACATTAAGCTAATAAGTTAAGTATGTCTTGAACCACATGAGATGACCCAGTGGTTTGGATTTGGTCTCCTAAGTGATTAAAGTTCCTGGAGGTCCCAGGTTCAAACCTTGGGGAGAAAATTAATCCTCATGTGGCCACGGAGGTTCACCTGCGATGACTCCGGGCTATCCAAAAGGGTAGTCGCCCTGGGATTAGTCGACTCGCAATATCGAGTCGGAACACATGAGGAAAAAAAAAAAAGTTAAGTATGTCTTTTTGGGGTAACTTCAATTTATTGCTAGAAGGTACTATACCGAAGCACATTGAGATGCATGTTGACATATCAAAGCTCCAACCTGGAGGAACAACTAGGAAACAAGTAACAATCGACTAACTTTATCTCTACCAAGCAACATATGAATAGTTAAATTAATATTAACCAAGTTAGGATGTGTTAGCCAGTCCAACATATATACGGAGTAATTACATAAATAAAATACTCAGGTGTTGAAGAGTACATACTTCAGAATAGAAATTTGAACATTTTTATTGCGCTAAAATATAAAACTTATTTTATGGGGTTGGATTTTCTTTTTCTTCAACAAAATTAGCAGAATATTTCAGTTACGTTGCTAATTTCCCATGCTCATTGGACAAAACATGTTAGCTAGTTGCTCAATGACCTCAACGTAAGCAAGCTCATGTCGCTGTAAAATTCTACTTGTTCATTACATAATTTAGCTACCGACTTGGTAGCACATTTAAGCCTGACCCCGTTTATTTTCCAATCGAGTTTTATATAATTAAAATTAATGACCTAATACAAGAAAAGTGGAGGAAAAACAAAATGTAACCTTTACTACTAATCATTTCCAAGAAATAAGAACAAGTCTTCTTGTTGATTGAAACAATCCCATAACAACAATGAATCTCCACCATCAACCCATTGTTCTAAGGAATAATCTCCTTCGATTAAGGAGGATTCTCCAATGGAAGAATGAGGGTTGATTGAGAATGAATCCTCAAAAGAATTTGAGTAAGTGTCACTTTTTGATATTGATGTCGAATTTTCTTGATTCGTGTTTGTCAATGAATCTATATCGATGCTCTTGCTCACCATGTTGTCATGAATTTTAGAGGTCATGTCATTTTCATGTTCCGGTTCATCTATCTTCCCACAATCAACTTCGGTATTTTCAGCCTTTGACATGATAGCACATTCTCCATTTTTTTCACCCGAATCTTGTTTTTTCTCTTCATCAATATGTTTGTGGGTGTTTGGGTCTACTCCAAGAAGCTTTAGCTTTTTCTTGATTCGAGTATTCCAATGATTCTTGATTTCATTATCCGTACGTCCGGGAAAATGTGAGGCTATCCTAGACCACCTAAAATAGTTCAAAAGGTATTAAGATAATATTGCAAGACAAATATTCAGACAGTTATAACTTAGCTTCCTGTTATGCATAAAGCTTATTGGTAAAAGAATACGATAAAAGTTGCAGCATTTTTTAAATTAATCATTCAAATATTTAACAACATATATACTTTCATATAATTCAAACATTGTACGTACATACATGGTCACATGGATAAGCTTGATAACAACTATAAACAAAGTCGATTTACCTATTACCAAGACGAGCATGAAGTTCAATAATCTGATCCTCTTCTGCTTCCGACAATGTACCTCTTTTGAGATCAGGCCTCAGATAATTTATCCATCTCAATCTACAACTCTTCCCGCATCTTAGCAAACCTGTGAAAATTGAAAATCCAAAAGACGTTACACCCATATTTATAGCAGCAGCAGCAGCAACAAAAAAAAAAAAAAAAGCATATCAATAGAATTATGCATGTTCGTAAAACATGTAGAAGGTACAAAAAACAATGGTATTTTTAATATACTAGAAAAATAGAAAATACCTGCGAGCTTAGGAACCATTCGCCAACATTGGATACCGTTGTTGATTATGAAGCTCATAAGCTTTCGATCTTCTTCCATTGTCCATGGACCTCTCTTCAACCCTGCTCGATCACAACACGGCTGTCTCCCCATGATCCCACAAAAACTGTTGTGTACTCTTTTTCTTGTTCTTCCTGAAGCACCAAAACTGAAAAAAAAACCTTTTATAAACCAAGTAAAAGATTCTTCTGACGTAATATTCAATTAATAAAACGCAATTTGCATGACAAGAAGTTGTGATACTGAATGCATATGTCCCTATATAAGAACCCAAAAAAAAATGGTAGCCCACTCTTAAGGTAGACGTGGGATCTTTTAATTATGTTGACAAATTGCAACAACCTTTTGGCAGCTAAAAGTCTTCCTAGACATTTTACAATTTATTAATTCGTAATTAGGGACGGAGCCAGGAATTAAGAATAAGGGGGTCCAATTTTTTTTTCTTAAGCTAACAAAGTAATTTAACCAAAACTTCAAATAATATGTTCCAATGATCACATACGTTAGGTTACAAACTTAAAATTTTGATAAGAAAACACATTGATAACTAATAAAAAAAATACGGAGTATTAAATGAAAATATTGTGCATAAAACGGTGGAAATCTTTTCTTAATTCTTTTGACATCTAAAGGTTAGGGGGGGGGGGGGGGGGGGTCATTTGGTTATAGTTGAGTCACAAGCTTAAATTTTATAAGATAAATAGCAAAACGATTTGGCATGTTGGAGGGGGCCGAACACCCCCCGGCTCCCCCCACTGTCTCCGTCTCTGTTCGTAATAGGGATAATTACACGGAAAGGTATTTAACTTGTCACATTTTGTAGTTCTGTGTATCATACTATTTTTTTTGTAGTTCCATGTGTACTCAACTTTTGAATTCATGTAGTTTCATGTACTCAACTTTGCAAAGTCATGAATTATGAATTAAGAACGATATACCTAAAACTTGAGCACATATAATAATAATAATAATAATAATAATAATAATAATAATAATAATAATAACTGATCACCCTGGTACACAGAACTAAGTGAAATTTAAAAGTTGAGTATATGGAACTACAAAAAAATAGTAGGATACACAGAACTATAAAAAGTGACAAGTTAGATACATTTTCGTGTAATTATCCTTTTGTAATAACAATGGATACTTAATTAAATATAAAAGACCTTGAATATTTGAGGGGAAAAAAATGAACTTATAACTTTTGAATACATACAAGTTTGTAACCCGAATCAATTTTGACCTGTTATCCAAACATGTTTAACATACAAAATCCTAGAGTACTTGTGTTGTGTACATGAGTAGACATATCATCATACTTTTTCTTTAGTTTTGTACGGAGGGTGTCATAAGTGTTTTTCCTTCATCACATTAGCTCCACATCATCAAAAAACGCTCTTTTTATCATTTTTCTTAACTTTCCTTTAATCATTACAACACTTTCTCGCTATTTCATTCATTTTATTTTATAGTTTATCATTTAAAAATACCTTTAATACACACACATACACTCACAATAACCAATAAAAGTCTCTCTTATTCAAAATGATGCTTCTCTCTCCTTACAATCAACAAAAACATATTCTCTCTCTTTCAAAATGTTGTTTCTCTCTCCTTAATACTTCGGGACTAAAGTGCCGCTAGGGAAGTTTTTTTTGTGTTTTGTTTTGTTTTCCCGGAAGTTGTGCAATGGGGTTCCTGCAAGAAAAAAAGGAATCTTGATGCTTTTCCCCTAGCACACCCTATAGTCTAAGACTACTATTCTCTGTTTATTAGTATAAAAAATGCGTAAGAGTCATGCCGCGTGATTTCGACTATTAGACCAAATGTAATGGTTACTACGTCTATTACTGCCGCATCAGATTCACTTTAATTCACTCTCACCACCAAACCAAGTAACAAACCCTCGTAAGGGGGGTGGCAACCTTGTCACACCTTGCCTCATCTTTTAAAGCAAACAACCAATCATGGTTGTCCAACTAATTTTTTGCCTAAAGTTGCCTAATCTTCATTTTTAAGTGGCAATCTTGCCTAATGACAAGCATTAAATGTGTATTAATTATATAATTTAAATTAAAAAAACATAATTAAACAATTAATAAAAAACAACTATTTTATTAATAATAATTCAATGATTATTACATAATACTTAAAAAAAAACATAAATAAAACTAAAAATTGCAAGGTAATCCATAGTTTGCTGCGAATTCACGTTTTTTTTTATTGCAATTTCCCGCATATCCGGATCTTCTATGTTATCGTGCGGTTCGTTGAAAAACTTCAAAGCTCGTATAAAGGCCTTTTCTTTCACACCTTGTAGTTGTGCCGCCATCAATTTTTCGGCCAGCTCATCCTTTGCACGTTTTTTCTCTAGCGACTCCTCGAATAGTTGTGATTTCTTTGAAGCATAAATTTCAAAAGTCGCAGCAACACTATTACTTGTGGACGACTCAGAAACGCTCTTTTTGCCCCGTCTTTTTTGGGTAGGAGTAGTGTCTTCATTCAAATCCGGAATAATTGTCTCAACATTGTCGTTGCTCGATTCAGACGACTTTTTCCGCTTCTCAGAATTAGACGATGATGTTTGTCCCACAATTGGTTGTTCCAACCATTTGTCAGTTTTCCTTACAATTATCCAAGCATCAATGTGTCCAAAAGTCTTGCCTTTTGTTTTTTTTTTTAAATCGGCCATGGCATTTTTCATCACGTCAAGATCGTCACAACCACTATCTCGAAGACGGTTCTACAATTATAAAAGTAATAAATATAAATTAATACAATCATATCAAATATAAACTATATAAAAAAATATACTTCAAAAATATACCGATTGGATGTAGAGGCCGTTAAAAATATTCATTTCGGCATTCATATTTTTCCATTTTGAGTTCAAGCCATGGTGTGTTCGTTCATGATTTGGCACGTTTTGAGAGAAATGTTCAAGGATTCTTCCCCAAAAGCTTGCCGACTTTTGTTGATTCCCGACTCTTGGACAAGTCGAGATATGCACCCAAGCTTTTGCCAAAGCGACCTCATCATCCGTTGTCCAAGGTATGCTTCTAGCTTTAGTCGGTTTTGGTATTTCTACAATTTCTTCATCATCATTTTCACCTTCACCTAATTAATAACAAAACAATAATGTACATCAAATGTATACGATTTAAAAAAAATGTATACGATTTAAAATAAAATGTATAAGATTTATTAAAAAAAATGTATACGAGTTTAAAAAAAAGTATACAATTTAAAAAAAAAATGTAATACGAGTTTAAAAAAAAAAGTATACAATTTTAAAAAAAAAATACGATTTAAAAAAAATTATATATATATACATATACGACTAAAAAAATTAGTAAAACTTACCCATTGTATTTGTAAATTGAGTTTCGGGGACAAATTCAATTTCGTCATCTTCATTATCGTAAATTGGTAATTGACGTTCTACACTCGGTTCACGTCTTGATCGACCGTCATGGTAGTCGTTGAATGGATCAAATTCATTAGTCATTAAAATATTATAATTGGCCGGATTCATTGGAGGAGGTTGTTGATAATATTGCGGTTGTGGTTGAGGTTGATTTAGAGGATAAAAGTTTTGATTTGGAGGTTGGGGAAAGTAAGGTTGAGTTGGAATTTGGGTACGATTTAGAGGTTGGGGATAGTAAGGTTGATTAGGAGGTTGCGGACGCGTGAATTGGGATGGACCGGATTGTGATCGAGACCCACATCCTCGACCTTTGTGTGAGCTTGAACCATGTTTGGATTTAGGCTTCATAGTCTCCATAGTTGTTTTTTGAAAGAGATTGATTTGAATATTTGGAATAGTAATTTGAAATATTGTGTGTAATTTAAAATGTAAATGTGAGATTTTAAAGGGATTTTTTTTTTTTTTTGGAAAACTTCACCAACGTCCCACAAAACATTGAATGCAACGTTCAAAAATTCCTTGGAACTCGCTATCCCGATTCGGTGTATCAAACCGCAAAGGCTACCGATCGGTGGTTGCCGATCCACTGGCAATCGATCTTGCCGATCGGCAAACCATGCCGAGCCCTCCAAACCGCAAGGTTGCCACCCCCTAATAGTGACCACCAAACAAAGATACCCCATAATACACTCGCACAAAATAACAAATAAATATATAATAAGATTAATTACGGTTGATGGAGATTCTTTTCGCACCTTAAAGAGCTGGCCAGTTTTGTCTTTGGGGAGAGGCTATTCAACATTTAGATTCCATTTTTTGCACGACCTATATGTACGCGTGTTAAATATCTATGTGGTTTTTGTACTTTTAAATCGATGTACATGTTGTTTCTTTCGAGTTTCATGATAGATAGGACATGAGTGATGGTCGGATGACATGTTTTGGGTCAAAGACGTCGTAATTTGAAGTTTTTAAGTAATGCAAAGCGGTCGAATTTTGGTTTATTGTTTTGACTGATGTGATGAGCTTCAATTCTGATATGTAACTATGCAATAAACAATATTCAACAGGAAGTAGACAGGCATGAAAGGAACCTTTAAGATAAACAAGTACTTATATAGTTATATATGTTCTTTCAGGAAAGAATAGGACTTCATGGGAAAAGCCATAAAGAATAAGTTGGAAAATAATATACTACCTCCGTCCCAAAATTATAGTCCCCTTTTGACTTTTTCGGTCTTTCTTTCTCAACTTTGACTTTAACTATTTTTGTTTGTGTTATACAATAGTTGATGAAAATTATACCAATGAAAAATACATTTAAAACTCAATCCATTCATATATTTTACATCAAGTATTATGTAATATAAACAAAAATATTTAAGGTCAAAGTTGAAAAATAAAGACCGAAAAAGTCAAAACGGGACAATAATTTTGGGACGGAGGGAGTAATTAAGTGGGGTTTGACATGTAGTGAGATTAACTATAGCAAGTTGTTACTTATTTCAAGTTGGTGTTTTTTTTCTTTCTTTGAAGGCAATTATTTTTATTAATATAGGAGAAAAAATTAAAAATAAACACTCGGATAAGTCATCTAAGAATAAACTACTTGTACGGGCAAGTCAAGCAGTTTTGGCGCAAGTCATCTAATAAGGTGGTAACGTTTGTGACAGATACAAGCGGATTGTTTTCACATGTTGATATGTTGTCGTTCTATGACTATTCTGATTGTGGAATTGTACAATTAAATGTATTAGACGATTTATGCATACATGTCCCATTTATAGCTTAGCTTGTCTAGTTTGCATAAGATCGCTAACCATGTAAGATCGGTTGTAGCATCGTAGAATCGCTTATCGAACCCATCTTGCAAATGGACACATAAATTTAGAGTTGAGTTTTACAAATTGGTTTTTCGAGTTCATAAAATGCTTTTTAGTCACTAGCACAGTAGCACTATGTATTACGGTGAAGTTCAACATAGCATCATATATAGTCAATCAGTTATTCATCTTAACATACTAATTTAGAGCACCCGATGTCACAAGCCATAAGGCGCATTATGGCCCTATGATGTGGACTCATAGAGCGAGTCAACATCCTAATCGGCGTTATAATGGTTGGCGTCATAACCATCAGCTGAGTTATAAGTTTTTCTTCCCCCAATTTATTATTATTATTACTCCCTCCGTCCCGTATTAAATGTCCACTTTCACTTTTCAAAGTCTTTTTTCATAAATTTTGACTTTAAATATTTTTATGTGTGTTATATAATACTTGATGCAAAATATATGAATGAATTGAGTTTTAAATATATTTTCGTTAGATATAACTTTTATAAAGTATTATATAATACAAATAAAAATATTTACGGTCAAAGTTGAAGAAAAAATACTTCAAAAGTCAAAAGTAGACATTTAATATGGGACGGAGGGAGTATTATTATTATTATTATTTATTTATTTATTTATTTATTCTAATGGCTAAAAAAAGATGGACGTTGGGGTGGCTAATAGTTTAATATAGTTTTTTTTTTTTTTTTTTTTTTTTTTTTTTTTTTTTTTTTAATTTAATACCTACTTTTCTCTTTTTTTTACTTGTTAAATATCATATAAATATCCATTAAATATTCTTCTAATTTTTACACACATTTATACCTCATTTCTAACTCTAAACTCAACAATACCTCTCTTATTTCCACTATTCGGCTCGTCATACCAAAGCCCATACCAGTTTTCCCAACTTTAACCCATTTGTCAACCAATTTACACTCGAGCCACTTCAACTATTCCAACAATTTCAACAAACCCAAATTTCCCAACAACAATTCAAACAAACCTAACCACTATACCAACCACAATTTTCCCAACAACAATTCGGATAATCACGACAATATGAAGTCACGGGGCCGTCGTCACCTAAGAAATATGGCAAAGGCAAAGGCAAAAACCCTCACGATAAAGAAAAGAAAACTGAAATAACTTGTACGTTATGATCTCAAACCAAAGAGTTAATTTTGGCAGAATGTTGGTTACATGTATCCCAGGATCCGAACACGGGCTACGACCAAGTAATGATACATTTTGGTACAAAATTATGTGTTAAGAATTAAATATCAGAAGAATCAAAGCGAGTTTCCACTGAAGGTGATTCTGCTGCTGAATCCTGCTGCTGCTTTATTCTGCTGCTGAATCATACTGCTGCTTGATTCTGCTGCTGAATTATGCTACTGCTTGATTCTGCTGCTGAATTATTCTACTGCTTGATTCTGCTGCTGCTATGACTGTGCAGCTATGACTCATAACAAACAGCTGTGTAGATAAGACCGACTTATTCAACACTTGCATAAAAAGATAATATCTTAGTTCTAGTCATCAAATTGAACACTCCAAGTGAGTTGTTTATCTTAGATACATGATGTATCTTGTATGACTAAGCTAGAATAGTGATTAGTCATAAGCTAGTTATTTGTTGAGTCATGTAGTTTGTAAAAGATATTTCCTTGGACTATAAAAGGAAAATCTTAGATATGTAGATAAGAGAGACAATGCCATACACAACTCTGATATACAGACAATAGAAAGAACAAACATAAGATTCAAGGTCTTTGTAACCTTAGTGATAAGCAAAAGATCACTCGTATTATTTTTTTTGAATAATATTGAATCGTTTGGTGTTAACTATTCCATTTCCATAACAATAAACATAAATCTTCTAAGTGTGGTTAAGTAGATTCCGCATACTTAATCATATTTACACAAACATATCTCATACACAAAGAACGAAGGTTTAACCACCTTATCGTGTAATCGGTCCCTCAACAAGTGGTATCAAAGCTTACAGGTTGATATTTTTGTTTTAGAAGAAGAAGTTAGAAATGGATGTTGAGTCTATTCAAACAAATGTTGCTGCTAAGTTACCAATGCTCAAACAGAATGAGTTTGAGATGTGGAGGTTAAGAATAGAACAATATTTTCAAGTGCAAGATTATGCATTGTGGGAAATTATTGAAGATGGAGATTCTTACAAGCCTACAACCACTACATCAACAGTTGATGGTAAGGAAGTTGATAAGCTGCAAACCAAGCCACAAACTGCAGAAGACAGAATTAAGAAGAAGAATGACCTAAAGGCCAGAAGCATGCTGATGATGACCATTCCAAATGATCAACTTATAAACTTCAGCAAATTCAAAGATGCAAAGTCACTATTTGAGGCCATTATTGCAAGGTATGGTGGGAATGAAGCCACCAAGAAGACCCAGAAGACTCTTCTTAAGCAACAGTTTGAAAATTTCACATCAACCAACCATGAATCTTTAGACCATATGTTCAACAGGCTACAGAATATTGTGAGTCAACTTGCTATTCTTGGAGTTGAAATACCTCAAGAAGATTTAAACTCAAAATTTCTGAGAAGCTTATCTGAAGAATGGGCTATGCATGTTGTTGTCTGGAAGAACAAGTCAGACATTGACACCATGGATCTTATGGATCTGTATAGCAACTTTAAGATTGTTGAGCAAGATTTGAAGAAAACTGGAGGTACTAGTTTAAGCATTGGGAACATGGCATTTATGTCATCTCCTAGTAATTCAGTTCCAGTTACTAATGAAAAAGTTCATGATGTTGCAAGTGCTGCAAGTTCATCAAGCAGTACTTTTGCAATTTTGGATGAGAAAACATGTTGTGCTTTCTTCACAAGCAAACATAATGGATCCATGTTAACTCATGAAGACCTTCAAGAGATCAATGATGATGATCTGGAGGAAATGGATCTAAAATGGCAAATTTCTCTTCTTAGCATGAGAGCTAAGAAATTCTATCAAAGGACGGGGAAGAAGATCACAATCAGTAGCAATGATCCTGTTGGTTATGACAAGTCAAAGATAGAATGCTACAACTGTCACAAGATGGGACACTTCTCAAGAGAATGTAGAAGGCCAAGACAGCAAGATAGCAGAAATAGAGATGTTGGAAGAAAATCCAATACAGGGGAGATGTCTGAACCAAAAGCTATGGTAGCAATTGATGGATTAGGTTTTGATTGGAGCTTCATGGATGATGAAGAAATGGGTTCTTCACAGATGGCTCTTATGGCATTTACTGCACCTGAGGTACATGATCATAAAACCTGTTCAAATACTTGTACTGCTCTTAAAGACTTAAAAATCTTAATTAAACAGTATGATGACCAAAAGGTTCGATACGCCAAATCTGATCTAGATTGTTTCAATTATAAAAGTGGTTTAGAATCTGCAGAGAGACAAATCCTACACTATAAAAGGAATGAACTTACCTTTACTGATGCTAAAACTTTACTTGAAAATGATAATCAATTTAAAGATCAAATCATTGAGGCTTTAAAAGAAGCATTGGATAGGGTTAAGACTGAGAAAGAAAACATTCAATTGACTAAAGAGAAGCTTGAACATGCTTCTAAAAATGTAAACAAAATAATAGACAGTCAAGTGAATAATAAAGTTAAGTCAGGATTAGGATATAATGCAGCCCCACCCCTTTATAGAGGTATCCCAAAACCCCCAGGGATCAACCTAGAACATTCAGGATTGCCTGAATTTCAGCTACCTGAGTTACAATATGGAGTTCAACCAAACTCTAACATAGTAGCTGATGAGCCTAAGAAAGAAAGTAAATGTTCATGTAAAACATTACTTTTTCAGGACAAGGTGTCCTTTGTAAATAAACAGGTTATGTCTAAACCTGAAGTGGTTAAGAAAGCAAGAACAAGAGTTCCTAAGATAGTCAAACACAATACTGATAGGCCTAAAACCAATGAAAAATATGTTAGGCAACCAGTTAGATATTGTGAACAATATAGAACCACAAACAAGCCCAGAGGTAACCAAAGAAATTGGAATAACCTCAAGTCTTACCAATTAGGTGATGACTTTGCTTTTCACAATAAAGCCTGTTTCATTTGTGGTAGTTTAGACCATCTTGCAGCTTTCTGCAACCAATGGGTATCTGGGTATGAAAGTAATAGAGTGAACTACAAAAGGCAAACACCTAAATCTCATTTTCACTCTAATTCTAAAAGATCAAAACCCAAAACAGTCACAAAAACTGTTCCTACTAAAAGGAAAATGGTTTCTGCTGAAAAACCATATATGACTGTTTACCCAAAATCAACAATTAAAGGTGCAAAAACAACTTTCAAACATGCATCTAATATTGTTCAAAGGCCCATTCAAACAAAAGCAGTGGTCCAAAAATAAGTTTGGAGACCAAAGGGTACAACTACAAAGCTAGCAGTTTCTTCTGCTAAGCATACTGCTACTAAGGGTAACAGGGCAAATGCTGTTAAGGCCTCAGCATGTTGGATTCTTAAATCCAATGTTGCATCAACAGTCCTCAAGAGATTACATTTCATTGATGCAAGAGGCAGATCCAAGTCAGTGTTGGCTTGGATCCCCAAAGAAAACTAATTCTTTTATTTTGTGCAGGGACATTCACCAACAGATCATGAAGATCAAGGATATTCAGATAGTGGGTGTTCAAGGCACATGACAGGCAACATGTCTTATCTTTCCAACTTTCAATCAATTGATGGTGGATATGTTACCTTTGGAGGAGGAATTGGTGGAAAGATTACTGGTAAAGGTACTATCAAAACCAGTAAATTAGATTTTGAAGATGTGTTTTATGTGCAAGAGCTTAAGTATAATCTCTTTAGTGTCTCACAAATGTGTGATAGAAAGAATAATGTTCTTTTTACTGAGACTGAATGTCTTGTACTTTCTCCTGATTTTAAGATGCCTGATGAAAGTCAAGTACTTCTTAAAATTCCTAGGAAGGGCAATATGTACAGTGTTGATATGAATAACATTGTTTCTAAAGATGCTTTAACTTGTCTTGTTGCAAAGGCCACATTAGATGAATCTATGTTATGGCATAGGAGACTTGGTCATATTAACTTCAAAACCATAAATAAGATTGTTAAGAATGGTTTGGTAAGAGGTTTACCTCAAAAACGTTTTGAAAATGATCAAACATGCATTGCTTGTCTTAAAGGCAAACAACACAAAGTCACTTGTAAGCCCAAGATTTTTAACTCTATCAGTCAATCATTGTTTATGCTTCATATGGACTTATTTGGACCTGTTTCAATAAGTAGTATAATGCATAAGAGATTTTGTCTAGTTGTTACTGATGACTATAGTAGATTTACATGGGTATTCTTTTTAGGAACTAAGGATGAGACTTCTAGCATCCTTAAGACCTTCATTACAGAGATAGAAAACCTAGTAAGCAAAAGAGTAAAAGTCATTAGATGTGATAATGGGACAAAATTTAAAAATAGAGTTATGGATGATTTCTGCAAAGAAAAAGGTATTAAAAGAGAATTTAGTGTTGCTAGAACTCCTCAACAGAATGGAGTAGCTGAAAGAAAGAATAGAACACTAATAGAAGCTGCTAGAACTATGTTAGCTGATTCAAAGTTGCCTATAACTTTTTGGGCTGAAGCAGTCAACACTGCTTGTTATGTTCAGAACAGAGTTTTAATAGTACAGCCTCACAATAAGACATCATATGAACTTTTTAGAGGTAGAACTCCTGCAATAGGATTTCTTAGACCTTTTGGATGTCATGTGACAATTCTGAATACCTTAGACCATTTGAGAAAATTTGATGGTAAAGCAGATGAAGGTTTCTTTGTTGGATATTCTCTCAATAGCAAAGCTTTTAGAGTATACAACATAAGAACTAAGAGAGTAGAAGAGAGTCTACATATAGAGTTCTTAGAGAATAAGTCTAATGTAGAAGGTCAAGGACCAAAATGGCTATTTGATCTTGAAACTCTAACCCATTCAATGAATTATGTGCCTGTTGTTGCAGAAACTAATGATTTTTCAGGTTCACAAGCAACAGATGAGGCAAGGTTAGACAAGAAGACACATCAAGATTATGTGATGATGCCAATATGGTCAAATACCAATGTGGAATCAACTTCAACCAATGGAGAATCTTCTTCTGGCAAAGCTAAAGAAGATGTTGAAGATAAAATCAGAGAAGGAAGAACAGAAGAACAGCAAAATGTTCCTGCTGATGAGCAAAATGTTCCCGCTGATGATCAAACAATTCCTGCTGATAAGCAAATTGTCTCTGCTGATAGTCCTTCAGAAGAAACAAAATCAGACTTTTCAGAAGATGAGGTGGATTTGTGCAATATTCCATCTGATTATCAAGTTCCTTCCACTCCACAAACACGAATTCACAAAGTCCACTCCCTAGAAAATGTGATTGGAGATGTACAATCTGGTGTGAAGACAAGACAACAATTGATGTCTTCAGATCAAAAAGGGATTCTTGATGCCTTTTATGCTTCAAAGCAACATGAGTCTTCAAACTCCTGTTTGTTTGTATGTTTTCTCTCACAAGATGAACCAAAGAATATTCATAAAGCCCTAGAAAATTCAAGCTGGTTAGAGGCTATGCAAGAGGAGCTTCTTCAGTTCAAAATTCAAAAGGTATGGGTGCTAGTTGATTTACCTTATGGTGTAAGGGTAATTGGCACTAGATGGGTTTTTAGAAATAAAAGGGATGAAAGAGGCATAGTGATTAAGAATAAGGCTAGATTAGTAGCACAAGGGTACACACAAGAAGAAGGGATAGACTATGATGAGGTTTATGCTCCAGTAGCTCGAATTGAGGCAATTAGGCTTTTCTTAGCTTATGCTTCATTTATGAACTTCACAGTTTACCAAATGGATGTCAAGAGTGCATTTTTATATGGTTCAATTGAAGAAGAGGTGTATGTTACACAACCTCCAGGCTTCACTGACCCTGACCATCCAGACAAAGTGTACAAGGTAGTTAAAGCTCTATATGGCTTACATCAGGCACCAAGAGCTTGGTATGCAACACTAGCTTCCTATTTATTAGAGAATGGATTTCAAAGAGGAAAGATTGACCAGACACTTTTCATCAAACAACACAAGAAAGATCTTCTGTTAGTACAGGTGTATGTGGATGACATTATCTTTGGATCTACAAGGAAGGAGATGTGTTTAGACTTTGAAAAACTTATGAAAGATAAGTTTCAGATGAGTTCTATGGGAGAACTTACATTCTTTTTGGGTCTGCAAGTTAAGCAATCTTCTGAAGGCATATTTATTAGTCAAGACAAATATGTTGCAGAGATTCTTAGAAAATTTCAATTTGCTGATTCAAAAATAGCAAGCACACCAATGGATCCTGAGAAGCCACTTCTTAAAGATGCAGATGGAGAAAATGTGGATGTACATACATACAAATCTATGATAGGTTCTTTGATGTATCTTACATCATCCAGACCTGATATCATGTTCTCTGTTTGTGCTTGTGCAAGATTTCAAGTAACTCCAAAGGTTTCTCATTTAACAGCAGTCAAAAGAATTTTTAGATATCTCAAAGGTCAACCAAGGTTGGGTTTATGGTATTCTAGAGAATCACCTTTTGATTTGATAGCATTCTCAGACAGTGACTATGCTGGTGCTAGCTTGGACAGAAAGTCAACAACCGGAGGATGTCAATTCCTTGGATGCAGACTTATCTCATGGCAGTGTAAGAAGCAAACAATTGTGGCAAATTCAACAACTGAAGCTGAATATGTAGCTGCTGCAAGTTGCTGTGGTCAAGTTCTATGGCTTCAAAACCAACTTCTTGATTATGGGTACAATTTCTTACATACCATTATACATATTGATAATAGTAGTACAATTTGCATTATTAAAAATCCAGTGCAACATTCTAAAACAAAACACATTGAAATAAGACATCATTTTATAAGAGATTGCAATGAGAAAAGGTTAATTCAAGTAATGAAAATTGCTTCAGAACAAAACTTTGCAGATCTTCTTACCAAAGCTTTTGATGTTGGTAGATTTCAGTACTTGGTAGCAAGTATTGGAATGCTTAATCTTTAAATTTTTCAATATAATGTGTTTTTGTA
Organism: Artemisia argyi; assembly: GCA_030686995.1. Lineage (NCBI taxonomy): Eukaryota > Viridiplantae > Streptophyta > Magnoliopsida > Asterales > Asteraceae > Artemisia > Artemisia argyi. The sequence goes on from CM060690.1 coordinate 87,903,225, forward strand.
TATAGATTTTTGTTAATGCATCTAACTTTGTTATCTAAGTCTACTATTAACAATATTTGAAGTTATTCATAGAGTTAGTTTTATGATTATTCTAATTCAAGACAAGTACTTTGTACTTTGTTCTTTTGGTTTTAGACTAACAATTTCAGGTATGAATGTTTGAGCTGAAAGGCTATTTCAAGTGAAAGCTGATCATTGCTGCTGAAAGCTGATCATTGCTGCGGATCATTTCCACTGATATAATAGGTTCATGATAGAAAAGGTTTGGGACTTCAAAAAAAATCCTTAAAACTTCTTTCTTGGAATCTGATTATGATATTTCACTTTGAATTGATAAATTAGTTGATCAGTTAATCACTGATACAACTCACTTTCTATCATTTTATACTCTCAAGTATAATGTGACTAGTCTACGGATATCTGATAGAAAGAACAGCGAGCAAAAGTGAATCTAACACTTGTGTTAGAGGTAACAAATGCCACGAGCTGGAAACCCTGTAAAGAAAGCCTTTTGAATAGGTTTATCTATACACAGGCGGTTATTTATAACTGAAAACATTGGTTCTCACACAACCAGAGGTTGCTTTAAACCGAAATTTTGATTAAGTGTCTGTTACACACTTAATCCTTTCAAAATGGTTGTAAGCAGTATGATTTTTTATAATAAAATCATATACATACTGCTAAGGCAAAAGTTTCTTAAAAGGATTTTCAAAAGATGACTTTAAAAACCATCAAATGATGGACCATAAGTCAAAAATGTCCATTGAATCACCTCTCATAGGAGTTAACACACCTAGAAGTGATGAGGACAGAATCTTAAACTCTTAAGGAATTGATGGCTTCATGTACAAATTGTCTGAAAACATGGAACAATGCTAAATCAGATGATGATGTTATGATTGTGAGAAAATCTTTCAAACAAGGGGAGGATATCAATATAAGATGATATTTGAATCTCAGGGGAGGAAATTCAAAGCCCAGTTTAAGGAAGATTAACCAAAAGAAAAGACAAGATCATACAAGATGATAACATAGAGGTTGAAAATGACAAGAACATTCTTAAATGTTGTATTCAGAAAGGATGAAGCATTTCAAAGGAGAAAGTTCTATCTAGGTCAAAAAGTTGAAAAGATTCAATTTCAGTTCACTACGTTTGTTCATCACTTGTTGAAAGATCAGAAAGCAGATAAGTTCCAGAGAAAGATAAGTTCATTCACTCAGAAGAGAAGAAAGTTCAGATCAACCAAATCTGACAATGAAGTGTTTGAAAGATCTTCACAAAGTCCTCATTTAATTCAGAAAAACATGTTTGAATGTGATTCACATGTTTAGGGGAGGATTGTTAGGAATTAAATATCAGAAGAATCAAAGCGAGTTTCCACTGAAGGTGATTCTGCTGCTAAATCCTGCTGCTGCTTTATTCTGCTGCTGAATCATACTGCTGCTTGATTCTGCTGCTGAATTATGCTACTGCTTGATTCTGCTGCTGAATTATTCTACTGCTTGATTCTGCTGCTGCTATGACTGTGCAGCTATGACTCATAACAAACAGCTGTGTAGATAAGACCGACTTATTCAACACTTGCATAAAAAGATAATATCTTAGTTCTAGTCATCAAATTGAACACTCCAAGTGAGTTGTTTATCTTAGATACATGATGTATCTTGTATGACTAAGCTAGAATAGTGATTAGTCATAAGCTAGTTATTTGTTGAGTCATGTAGTTTGTAAAAGATATTTCCTTGGACTATAAAAGGAAAATCTTAGATATGTAGATAAGAGAGACAATGCCATACACAACTCTGATATACAGACAATAGAAAGAACAAACATAAGATTCAAGGTCTTTGTAACCCTAGTGATAAGCAAAAGATCACTCGTATTATTTTTTTTGAATAATATTGAATCGTTTGGTGTTAACTATTCCATTTCCATAACAATAAACATAAATCTTCTAAGTGTGGTTAAGTAGATTCCGCATACTTAATCATATTTACACAAACATCTCTCATACACAAAGAACGAAGGTTTAACCACCTTATCGTGTAATCGGTCCCTCAACATTATGGCATAATATAATGAGCAAGCGAAGAAAAAAGGGTACATAACGCGTAACTAAAACATGTTGACAGAAAAGTGGACTCCTATGAACCGAGAAGTCGGGAAGTATAACGCAATTGTAAACCAAACCGTGATGCTTTGTCGAGAAAATGATAAAGATTTGACGACATGTGTTGACCTCTTGTATTATGACATCAAAAAGAATGTTTTTCCTCACAAAAAAGCTTGGAATTTTTTGAAAGACAAACATAAATGGTTGAATCAGGATCTCTCACATGTAAAAAGAACCCGAGAACAACCAACTGAAGAAGATCATGTACAATTTGGAAATGATGCTTTGCAGCGTCCACCTAGCAAAGAACGAAAGTCTAAAAGTCAACAATCTTCAAACTCATCCGCTACTTACACCTCACAAGAAGCTTTTCACGAGATGATGCAACAACAACTCGCTTTAGACCATGAGGCGAAAATGGAAGAAATGAGAAACGAGGCTAAGGCAAGAGTGGAATTAAACAAATCTCAAACACCGGACGAGGACTCGAAGATACTTGCAATCAACACCGACATGATGGATCCGCTAGAAAAAGGTATTATCGAAGAGGCCAAAAAGGAAATCCGAGAGAAATATTATCCCTTGAACTAGTTGTGTTTATGTACTTTTTTAATGTCTTGTTTTTATTTTAATGTTTTTCTTTTATTTTATATACTTTTTTTATATCTTTTATTTTATAAATGAGATTTTTATTTGTGTTTTATTTGAATAAATGAAAGAAAAAAATGTGAGGTCCAAACGTGTCATATAACTTAAGTTATGGAAGGAGCTTGTTTTTTGATCAAGTTATAGAGGCCGACTTATATGGAAAAAAAAAGAAAAAAGAAAAAAAAAATGACTGAAGTAACATAAACAAAAATGTTAGACACGAGCCCTTTGGCTTGCAAACACCTTGTGCTTTAAAATTTTACAAAGAAATATGCTATATTCACAAAAAGTTTTAAATGAATAAATAAATAAATCACAAATACATAGGTCATGTTAATATGTTGGACGAAAAAGATATCAAGAAAACATCATACAATATTATTGGTCCAACTTCTTTGCCATAACATTGGATAAATATATTTTTATAAAATTTTGTGGATGTAGCATTTTCCTTTTAGAAAAGGTGATCAACTAGTTTCGTCTCATAATAATAACGAGTATGTTAGCCCACGCGTTGCTGCGAGGATGCGACTTCTTTATCCAAAACTTTTGACCATAAGATGTGTATTTTACATAAAGTAACAAATACGTTAAATGAAACTGTATAAGCAATTCAAAGTACGTTGAATTAAGTAAAGAATTAAGATTACAAATACAACTTCACGCTAGGCGTAAGAAACATGAAATAAGTATACATCGAATAGCAAATCCAAACACCCAGCTTTTTCTTATCTAAAAGTCCATATATTACTCCTCTTATTTAACTTATTATACATATCTTGTTGGACGTAATCTCTTCTTCTTTTTTGATTCAATGAAAAGATACAAACTTTTCAAGACTATTAGAATGTCTATAGTTCTTTCACTTATTACCAGTAGAAGAAAGGTTGATTGTTTTGGATGGACCCTTTCTTGCTTTAGCAGCTCTAGCCTGAGCTGTGGCTCACTGTGACATCGTTGCAGATCTGGTTAATACCCTTTTCATAAACATCATGATTCGAAGGATATGTAACCTGATAATTTATTGGAACAAAAGAAATTATATTTATTTATTTATCATAGATGTAATATCATCTATCAAACAATATCCGATTTAAAAAATGCATACCATTAGAACCGATCAGAGTACAAAGTTTAAAACTATTAAAGTTCTTGTTTTTTGTTAAAAACATTCTACGATACGACTCAACTCATTTTACCATAGTAAAAAAGACCGATAATGATTTGGCGATAAGCCATATTGGCATACACAGTCCAAACATAAACAAAAATGGCTACAACAAATGGCACAAAAGCTAAAAACTTGTTAACAACAACAATAGTTGCTGCAATTGTGTACAACGTAACCATAACTTAGTTTATGTGTGTGATTTAGGGGGTGTTTGGGATTTGCTTATTTTAAAATGCTTATCTGTGTTGACTGTGTAAGTACTTAGTTCATTGTAAGATAACTAAGCAATCTGAAACACTCTAAAAGGCTAAAAAGCAAGGAAAATGGTATGACTAAAAGACTTAGAGGATTCCGCTTAAGAAAAGTTATGTATGTGACTCATGTCCAGTTCAACACAAACTATTTTTCATATTAAAAGTTGATACTCAAATATATATGTGCTTTCACTTTTCGTATTATCTTCAAGAATATAAAAGGAGTATAAAAAGTACCTCTTTAGGGTCAGCAATGGTTCCAACGATAGCTGCATCAATAGCATCTTGGTTTTCTGTCGCAGCAGCTCTTGCAGCATAAATTTGTAACATAAGCATTGAATCTCAATCGGCATGTTGTCAAATGCTAGTATGTGGGAAAAAGATGAAATCCCAGCAAACTCGTAGCTGAGAATGGCAACTCAGACGTTACAACATTATGTTCGGGAAACATATTTCAAATCCCAGTACTTCTGTTTTCAAAAACTATTATTGCCATATACCCACCTCTCTAGAACGGGAGTAATGTTTTGTAGATACTAACTTGCTGAAGCATGAAGGGGTGCATTTTTCACTTGTGTAAATCTAATACCTGAAGCATAATATTCGAGTGTAATGTCTACATGTTCTTCAGATAATTCCCTAACAATCAATATAACATCCTTCGAACACCTGAACCTCCTTCAATGCGGTTCGAATATCATCTATATCCCCTTCATCAGTTCTACCTCTAGGTAAGGTCACTTGCCCTGCCAAACCAACAAAACTCGATTTAACTTTAGGCAACATTTATTCAAAATATTTAAACAGAATTGTGTAAAACTAGAAGGGGTTGAATAGTTTTATGTCTTTTTAATTTATTATAAAAACTTTGGTTTTAAAAATATTGTTTACTTTAAAAGCTTTTGATTCGATATTATGTGAAATCAAGTCTTGCACAATATAAATAATTTTAACTAAGTACTAAAGCAATAATAATGTAAGTAAGATAATGAGTAAGAGATGGAAAGATCGAACCGCGAGACAAAGGATTTATAGTGGTTCGGCTACGAAGCACCTCTTCGCCCTACTCCACTCCTCGAGCACCTAACTTGAGAGTTTTCTTCACTATGTCAACAAGCTCCCTTGTGGCGCAGAAAACCTTACACACCACTAATCACTACACAACTTCTTCACACCTTCTTCACAACTTAGCACTACTTATTCACACAACTTCTTCTTCACACCTATACTACTTACACACTAGAATCTCTTCACAACTTCACTACCTACACACCTTGCTAACCTAATTTCTTATATTCACACCTATCTAACTAATATTCACAACATATACGCAAATGAGAGAATGATTTACAAATGATAACATACAACCAACTTAGATGATGGACACTATGTTGTAATACTTCTTTTCTTGATGAATAGAAGTATTCTTCTCGTGCACTTGAATGATTGAAGCTTGGATCACTTGAAAATAAAAGCTTATGATTATATGATCAAAGGAGTGTGAAAGAATAGAGAGGAGATTTAAAACAGAAAGTTTGGAGTGCAAAAGGTAAGGAAAAAATCCAGGAATAGCTATATATTTATAGGCAAAGCTGGGAGCTGGAGGATCGTGGTCGGCCCCCTTAAATAGGGGCCGGTCCCCTTAATAATTAAGGGGGCCACCTAGCAACTTAAGGGGACCGCCCATTATATCCATTGCCCAGCTTTGTCTTTTTGTGGGGAAGGTTTTTCTGGAATATTTTTGCCATTTTTGGTTTAAAATTTGAATTTATATATTTATGGTGAATTAAACATATTTATTTAATACTAAAAATGAGTTTCTAAAAGATATAAAAGGTTTATGAGATTTTATAAAAAAATCTAGTGATTAAGAAAATGTTACTTTGATCATAAAATGCATTAGGCATTTTGTTTATTCATAACTTAAGTGATTTGGTTGTTAAAGTGAATATTTACGACTAAATACTTGTTTACGTCATAATCTTTAGTTTAATGAGTTTACGTTTTGTGATTATCAAAACATAGAGATATCGATAAATGTTAATAACGTTTTAGGCATTATTTATATCAATAATCTCCCCCTTTTTGATGATTACAAAATCTAAATTTATTTAATCAAAAATTAAATTTTAGACAAGTATTTAGTGAGTTTATATTCACTTCTCCCCCTTTTTGTAGAATCAAAAAGGTTATGCCGACTAGTTTCATTAATGAAATTATGACGGGATGAGAGCTCCCCCTTGATGTGTGCTCCCCCTCGTTCGAGGGCACCGAGGAATAGAGCTATGGAATGCTTGGCTACAAAAACATGTTAAGAGTACAAGACATATATATATATATATATATATATATATATATATATATATATATATATATATATATATATATATATATATATATATATATATATGCAAAGCAAAAAGAGTTAAAGCAACCATAGATAACTAATTCATTCAAGCAATCATGATGGTCATATAACACATATGAGCATCATTACAACATTCAATATGTTTGAAGCATATTGATTACAAAATAAGTAAAAGAAACAAAAGGGTCCTAAATTGCCAAAGAGAGAGCTTGGACTTGCTTGCAGCAAAAGGTTGAACGTTTTATTTGTTGGAGACATAAGCATTGAGATTAGTTGTTTGATGGAGAAGGGTATGGAGTGGAAGATGTGGATCTAACGATATTGTATCGGGTTAATTGAGGTATTGGATGAGGAAGAGCGAGGAGATATTCAATCCAAGAAATATCTTCACTCAAGTAGAGGATTTGTTTTTGGAGAAAGATGCAACAAGGGCAATAATGGGTATGGTTTTTAATTTGATCAAAGTTTAGAGAGTGGGGAAAGCAATTTTAGTAGGGTGATGATGGAGGTTGCCCTTTGTTGCGTTGTGCAAGGTGCATAGCAAGGAGATCACTTAGGTCATGGATTTGGTTGATTTCTTCACAGAACTTTTGCTTTTCAGTGGCAATATGGAGTGAATCATTTGGTTGAAATGGATGGAGTTGATGTGTGTATTTGGAAGTAAAGTTGTTGGAAGTGAAGTTGGATGGTTGACCAAATTGATAGGGATTGTGATAGGTTTCATTGAGGTTAGTTTGAGGTTGAGATGTGTTGTTCCAATAATATCACGTCTACAACTAATCTTTTTGTGTAAAGTGGGTGTGAGCACTTTAGAGAAGAGAGAGAGAGAACAAAAGTCTCGCATTGTATTAGATAAGAACACACACCTCATAACCCATGAGGTAGGGGGTATTTATACCCAACATAGAGACAAGCCTCCATCGCGGATATACAAATTCCGCGATGGTAACTTATGTCGCGTTACAAGCCAATGTTTTAAAAAGCGCTCCTAATGCGCGCCTACTCCCTAAATCCCACGAGGCTCTAGCCTTTGGGATTTTTTCAGATCGAGGCTCACGACATGCATGAATCTTGTAAAAAAATTTGCGCCTTAGCGCCTTGGGGATTTTTGTGCCTAGAAGATGTAACGAGGTTTTGGCCTTTTTTATCGTAATAGTAAGATACATTTTAGGTTTACATGTTATATACATTGGGCCCTTTAAGTTATAAAGTATCTAATAACCCTAATATTTTAGAAAATAACTAAAACACACAATCAACAAAGAAATATATATTTTTTGTAATCTAATGTCTAAGAATAGTAGCTTATTAACATATACAAATGTTGTTTTTTTAGTGTTAAGTGTTACCAAACAACTCTAGATTTTTTGTTGTTGATAGTTAATAGAGATACATGGTAATTTGTTAAATTTTATAAGTCATAAACTCATATATTGTAATGTATATTCAGGGATTTAGGATAGTTCATGGATTCTGATATCTTGCTTGCTTGATATTTTGGGTTTAAATGCAAGCTTTGTTAGATATAATAACTATTAAGTGGCATTATGCATTGAATATTGATATTTTTGTCTTATTTAAGCTGCATAAGTTGTCACATATGTTATAAAAAAATCTAAATGTATAGTGCGCCTTATATTTATGAATCTCGCGCCTTGGTTTGCGCCTCGACTCGAGGCTCTTTGACCCCCTTTGCGCCTTAGTGCGCCTTGAGCCTTTCAGAACTTACAACATACTTTACACAACATACCCTAAACTATGATAAAATATAAACAGAAGTCCCTAACAAATGATTTACACTTTTCGTGTTCCAACAATCTCCCCCTAAGGGTAGATCACTCGGGTCTTCTATTTATGGGTATTCCTTTAGACTTCACCTTCTATATCCAACACACTTTTCCATGAATCTCCAGATACTTCGAAGGTAGAGTCTTTCTTCCACAAAATGTGCAATCAATCCCAGCGTAGCCTTTTGATCATCATCAAGGTTGGAACTTGTCCTGCTGTGATCTTGATCCAGCATGTCGTAGATTCCTTGAAGAACCAAATTCAACATACCTGAGCTAAACTTCGATATCTCATTTGTTATCATCAACCTCTTATACCCTGATGCATTTTCGTACACTAACCCAAGTTCGAATAACGGATGTTCAATACAAGTCCACAGTTCATATTCATTGATATCAAGTAATGTGATCATCGGATGAGTGAGTTTTGTAACACCCGGTACTTTTCCTAAACCTATTTTATGAGCCAAAACATTTACTTTTGATTTTCGTCAACTCTTGAACTTCTTTGAACTTGTTTAGGTAAGAAAAACTGTGAATATCTTGTTTAACGTGAGCGTTGTTCCTTTATCGAGCCGGCACAACCTAGAAAACTCGAATCGTATTGCATTTGCCAAATTATTTGAATTATTTTGAGTTTGAGAAAAACTCTGAAGTTTATGCTTGATTTTATTGGAAAAATTATTTCATGAACAATGGCGCAAGTTTCGTAATTTTTCGAGTTCGTTCGCTATGTCGTTTGGACCCCGAAGCGTTTTTCGTGAAAAGTTTACTACGTTGACAGATTTGGTCCCTTAACTTACTTTTCATTTCACCCTACACTTTCATTTATTCAAAAACTACCCTAAACTTTTTATTAATATATATACCCCATTTACACCCTTTTTCTCATTTTAATTAACTAAACACACACACACACCCTCAAAACTCTCTCTCTCTCTCTCTCTCTCTCTCTCTCTCTCTCTCTCTCTCTCTCTCTCTCTCTCTCTCTCTCTCTCTAAATATCCGGCCACCGCCCACCGCTGGAACACCAGCAGTTTTCGGCCATCGCCACCGAAAAATTTTTCCGGCGAACCCCTTTTCACCATCGTTCGATAGATCCACTACCCCACTGCATTTCTGGAGAGTTTGAACTCTCGGCTCCCCCTCCAACCACCTCAACGCGGCACCCCCACTTCTGCCACCATCACCGAAGGTCACCAACACACCCGCCACCTTCTGTCGCCGGTAACGCGACCCCACGCGCCCCCTTTCCCTTTATTTTCTTTTTATTTTTAAAACCCTAGTTTTAATTTCTTTAAAATCTTTTTATAAAAATGTTTTTTGATTAAAATATTTTATAAAACCTTTTAATATAAATGTTTTTATAAGTAAAAACTCGTGTGGATCCTCTTGATCTCATTTGGCCGCGACTCGGTCTCGACTCACCAAGTCAACTCGTGACTCGGTGAGGGTTTGGCGTTTTCTTGTTGTTGTTTGTTGATAGTGACGAGGGAGTATGTATTTCTTATTGTTGGTATTTTTGAGGTCCGATTGGCCTCCTTGTGTCTCGAAAGCCGGCAGCCACCACCACCGAGGCTTAGGGTGGTGGTGGGGAATGATGTTGTTATTATTGTTGATGTTGGTGTTGTGTTTGTGTTGGGATTTGGACTTGTTTGGTTTGAGCCTAGAAGGGGTAAGGCTCGGATTGGATTTGGTTTGACTTGGGTCGATTTTTGATATGATGTTATTTTTGTTGTGATTGTTTTGGGTTTTGGTTAACTAGTCTCGGGATTATTATGATTATTAGTTTAGAAACGGTAAAAATAATAAAACGGATAATAATAAATATGAAACATAAAATCTATTTGTTATAGTTAAGTGGATTTGGATATCGGACTTGGATCCGGGATTGTGAAATTATATATATATATATATATATATATATATATATATATATATATATATATATATATACATATATACATATATATGTATATATATATATATGTATATATACATATATATGTATATATGTGTATATATATATATATATATACATATATATGTATATATATATGTATATATACATATATATGTATATATGTATATATATATGTATATATATATATATATGTATATATACATATATATGTATATATGTATATATACATATATATGTATATATGTATATATATATATATATATATATGTATATATATATATATATATATATATATATATATATATATATATATATATATATATATGTATATATATATGTATATGTATATATATATATATGTATATGTATATATATATGTATATATATATGTATATATATATATATATATATGTATATATATATATATATATATATATATATATATATATATATATATATATATATATATATATATATATGTATGTATATATATATACATTGTGAGCTTGATTTGGATGTACTGGATTTACGATATTAGTTCTTTGGACATTATGGACACTTGGTAAACAAGACGGTAGGGTACGTTAGGCCCATAAAGATCTTAACGTACCTGGAACCCGAACAATACGAAATGGTCGATAAAACTAAACAACTAATATTCACGTGAATGGTATATTCAAACATACTATATTGTGTTGTTTAGTAATAACAAGAGATTTTGACGATATTTAATAATTATTCAAGAGTCGTTGAACTCGGGGAAAACGTTGCTTAAAAGGGGCAGGACATGCCGAAATTTTGTAAAATCTTTTATAAACCTGACATTTAAATATCTAAAAGCTTTTCAAAACTTGTATATTTTAACATCTATTTTGGGAAAACAGGGTAAAGCCAAAACCATCTATCAATGTTTTCTTTTGTTTGTTATATATTATTTTCTTTCTTTTCTCGTTTGAGGTTTCTATTTATTTTATGCGTGAGTTATTATTTTATATACATTTCACGACTTTTACGCGAGAGCGTTTCACTCTTTTCTTCATCCTCTTCTATTTGTTTGATTTCATTTCTTCGACCCTTATTGTCTTAATATCCCTCTAACGTCCACACGAGCTTTCAAATGTTTACTTCTTTTAACGACATTGAAAACTAAATATTTTCATAATAACATGGATATTCGACGAACGTTACTTTATATATTACTTGAGTATTATTTCTGATATGTATTACCCGTTAGGTTGTGCCGATCCAGTAATCGTTGTGCTTATACTTTCTTGACGACGTGTGCTTAATGACTTGTGCTTGTGCTTTCTTGATGCCGTTGTGCCTACACTATTGATGCCATTGTGTTTGCTAGTTGATACTAGCTGTGATATCTTGCATTGCTATATACTCAGGTGAGTTCATAGCCTCAGTTTTATCTATTTAACTGTTTTGCAAACTACTTGGGGTGAGATACATGCTCTGTTTTTACTATGATCACAATGGTTTGAAAACTGTTTATGGAACTGAAAACTGATATTTTCTGGTACTGTGAGTGAAGCAGTAGCCATTTTGATAAGCACTAAGTACGATTTTTGCCACTATTAAGACCCTCAGATCATGAGCCATTAATCACTTGCGAGTGAGCGCGAATATAGGGATACAGGCCTATAGGAATTGACCCTCCCACTCCTTTTGCTAGATAAGCAAATTGTGGTGTACTATATTCGAGGTTTGCTGGGTACTTGGCAGGTACCCGGCGTTGGGGGCATTTGTTGTATTATGAAATCCCGCGGTTATTGTCGACTTATGGTGTTTGTTAACACTTTGGTCTCATGAGCTTAGTCCAGTGGGCGTATAACAACGTAGCCCCGTGGTATTTTTCGGGCGTATAACAACGTAGCCCCTTTATCTTAAAATTTGGAATATCGTGATCAATTACTTTACTTTAAACCTATGGATTCACTCAACCTTCGTGTTGACTTTTTGCATGTTTATCTCAGGTGTTAGATACTGCCGGTGCATATTTTACTTGGAGGTGCTTGGCGAAGGGCATGGCTTGGTCATAGAAGACTCCGAAAACCGTTTGGGACTGATTTAAATCTAATTTTGAACTATAGCTTCCGCACTATTTTTAACTAATGTAGATTGAATGTTTTCAATCATAAATTTTCTTCTAAAATGGTTTGTGTAAAACCGTTCTTTGTACTTCTTGTTTTGATAACAATCGAGTAGCACCCCCAGACTTGTATGCTTCCCCTGATCCGGTTTTCGGGGTGTTACAGAATGGTATCAGAGCCAAGGTTATAGAGAACTAGTATTTTCAAAACCCAGACTATAACCATTTTTCCTATTACCAGAACGTGCCTTCCTGCCAAGCCAATGCCTCGCGTGTGATTATAATTGATGATGTAATTGATGTCATGCTTGATAGCATGTTTGATGAGATATTTAATGATATACGAGCTATGATATTTAACGATTTGAACTCACCCCACTTTCACTATTTACTATGAGTATTTTCATATACTTATGTTGGTAAATGCATTATTGACTTCGAGTTTGGATACTCGTCATGGTTTTCTAAAACGGTTTTGAAAGCGAGGGACATGGTATTAGTATAACTAAGCTAAGTATACCGAAATTCATTGATCCTCGGTTGGGAGTAGACTGATCACCTATGATCAACCAGGGATAGTGGAGACGTGGCTTGATCACCTACGTCTCACAAATGAATTTTGCGATACCGAGAGTAGTTATAACAGGATTATGTTCCGGGAAGATTTTCGATTTTGAAATTTTGGAAAATGGTGAATTTTTGCATATGAACACGACACACTGGCATCACAAAAATTCACGAATTGAACGACACTTCGAATCGTTATGCGCTTTCCGCCTCTATGGAACTTTTGTTCATCGTCATCTGATTTTGCTCGCACCGGGTCAGGTGAGACCCGATCGGACATCGTTTTGAATTCGAGCTTATTATTTTCTTTAACTCGATCGAGTTCGTAATAAAGACATTTGAGTTTGTTAGAGCGTTTGTATTTGGTTTTGGATTTGTTGAATTTGGATTTCTTGATCCCGTAAATTTTGAGCCTCATTTGAAAATTGTTTCTTTAATCTTTTTAGGGGTATGTTACAGCCCTCAATGCCCAAACCTTACACTCTATTGATGAACCGGGTTAGATCACTAGTCGTTTAAGTGCGATCATTTCATAACACTTGTAAGATGAACCTTTTGATGGAAGTGAACAACGAAAGGATCTATAAATTCTTGGCAAGGTCTAGAGAACATACGATAGGTTGATTTGTAACCTAGCATGAGTTTTAGGAATTTGTGTAGAAATCCGAGCCACTACTTTAGGAAAGGATACCTAACCCTTCACTTATCTCTTGGGAATACCAGACACCCACCTATTACTTCCTTTATAAAACAATAAACTACGATACGTTATTTTACAAAGTACATATGTAAATGATACGATGTTTTGAAAACATTATTTTTGGAAAACTACTTTTGGCCATGCTATTTTGGGAACACAATTTTGACACACTATTCCAAATACTATTTTGAACGGTAAACATTGGTTTCGCTATTTTGAAAATGTTTTATATTGATATACTACTTGAAAACTCTTTTAGGGGTATGTTACTTTGGGTACGCTGATTTGACAAACTAATTGGGTTACTATTTTGGACAATCAATGTTTGTTTCACTATTTAGGAGACAAATCGTATCATTATACTCATTTGAAAATTGTTTTGGATACACTATTGATACAATATACTTAGAACTATTTGGTAACACTCCTTTGGGCAATCTGTTTTGAAAATACACTACCTTGGTATACTATTTTAAATGCTGTCATGGGCAGTCAACCTTGGTTTCGCTATTTTAAAGGTCTTTGGATATACTATTGTGAGCCCTCTATTTTGGAAATGCACTATTTTGAATGTATTATTTTGAAAACCCTATTCTTGGAATACTATTCGAAAGCTACTTTGAAAACATGAATTCTCTGGTATTGCCCTAGGCCATTAGGTCATATGCTTTGTTTTCCCCGGAACCCTCGATTTGTGAGAGACTAGAATACACCGCATTTTAAGCCGACGAGTTGGATGACATTGTTGATTGCCTTAGAAAACACCCCGGCGATTAAAATAGACACGACAATGGTTTAGTTGCATAAGTTGGACCTTGGAGACTGTAAACAAGATAATAGTGCTCATGAGGAAACAATAACCTTAAGTTTATAAGTAAGAGTTGCTTGTAACGACCATGATAGAGGTTTGCCCTAGAATTTGTGTTTCGAAGCTGATATTGGTTTAGAAATCTGATTGGTCAAGACCTTGAACAGACTATGAGTCATAAACCGTTTATCCCAATAGACCATTAACCATCCCACACCTTTACGCTTTAACCAGGGATCCACGTAGTTTACCCCCTTTGCATCTACTTTGTTACCACTACTTTGGTTAGTTAAAACAAGCGTCTTATGGTATATTAAAACTACTAATTTTACTTACACACTATCTATGTGTTTGCACTTTTCACTATGACTCGGTTTCACTAATCTTCGTTAAACTATTTTCAATACTTGTGCTTTTACCTCGTTTTACCTACTCAACTTTTTCCGTATTTAGACTTTACACTTTAACCGTGGGCCCATAATCCACAAGTCGTTAGACATAGCACACTCATTAGCATTGTTTATCCTTTTTCACATCCTAAACATGTTTCGCTTTTAAACACGTTTGTTTTAAAAATCACCACCAATGGGGCGTATTAGCCATAAAATAAATAATTTCAAACCCTTATTTTGATAAACTCGTTTTACTTTAGTTATTTACGCACTTAAGGAATATCGTTCTGTCTCGACTTTACGAACCATTGTATTTCAACTACATCTATACTTTCACTATTTTTTTAACATTTAGTAATCAAAGTGTCAAATGCTATTACGATATTTATACACACGATAACCCATTTATCTTCTCATTATTTCACTTTAAATCTCTTTACCCTACACGATTATATCCAAGTTTTCCATGAGTAATTAACCCATTTACTATGTCGTTCCACATTCCATTATTATTTTCCACTACGCACACAAATTATTTCAAATTATTTTACTGACCGTTTTGAGGTCAACCCATAAAATGCTTTACTACTATATTTTGAAAATAAAATTTTGATCCTACTACTATTTTATAAACAATAAATTGAATTCTGAATGTCAATCACTATTTTATATTTTTGTCATAAAATAATTTTGATAAATTAAATTATTTTAATAAGCATAGTGTTTCCAATAAAAATGTTTTATTGTCCTATTAACATATTACAAACTAAATTTTGTTACTATTTTAATAAATGTCGAATCATTTTCCCACTACCCTATAAATTGTTTTACAACTCATTTCACAAGATATTTTATTATTAAGTCATAAACTGATTCGCTACTTTACTACTATTCCATAAACCTACGAGCAATTTCACCAAATTTTTGTAAATTACATAAATATTATCATGCAAATTTTTGCTACCACCCTATAAACCATTTCACTTCGCCGCGCGCTGATTTAGTCACCATTTGATAAACTCTATTATTATTACATTACAAATTATTTCCCCATTTCTTTCCAAAACTATTTTACTATAACCCGATGAACCACTTTGCCATTGAATCATTAGGTAAACTACAGATTTATTAACACCTCACAAACGACAAATGATTTTCTTACTACCCTATGGACCGTTTTACAAATCATCACACAAATTATTGCATAAACTGATTTGCTGTTTTATTTAACTATGGTTTTGTTTTCATTTTCAATCACTCTATAAACTGTCCTACAAGTTGTTCTATGAACTATTTTATAAATCATTTCATAAGTCGTTGTATGAACTGAGTTGCTATTTTGTTGATACAAATTACAAATTTGACTATGATTTCGTCTTTATTTTATAAATGATAAGTCGTTCTCAATTATTTTGTAAGTGGTTCTTCAAACTATTTCATAAAGTATTTTACAATAATCAGGTAAACCATTTACGACTATGAAAAAAAATGTTTTAATACTATGATTTTATATAATCGATAATTTTTCCTTTTAAGAATAAATCAAACCTTAGAAGTGGATCCCGCACCTGTGCCTCATCACTGAATAAGTTACCCTACTCGTTCCGTGCGATTAGAATCTCTGATTGGAATGTAAACATCGAACTAGGTTGTCAATACCCTCGCACTTATGATATATTACCTTCTAGAAGTCCTAGGCGACACAGACTCAATACCCGTTTCTCTTATGAGACTCGACTTCTGCACCAGAATACCAAGAGAACTTAGCCTGTTTGGCGACTATTGATGTTCGATCTCACCTTATAAACAAGAAAGGACTGTTCTCAACATAGTGTTGGATTTGATTCAAGCCCCTCGGGTCAGTAGTGAAACCACTTACGTCATGATACCTCTTAGCATTGAATTACTCTTTTCAGCCCACCAGTACAACAATTTCTGTCAGGATACCTTTTAGTACCATTTAAACAGATTGGAATAGTTACACCTTTGAGCTTCGTCTGATATTGAACGTTGAACCCCGCTTAGCACTAACAACTAGATTCTTTCCTTGGATATTTAAAAGACATAGGAGAACCTTCATGCTCGACTGCCCTTCCCCTTTGATGTCCATACTTTTAAGGCTTTTCTTAAATTGCTTTTGTATCAACTTAAAAGTCGTGGTAACACTTTCTAAAATACCTATTTTGAGGATTAAAATTTCTGGTCAAAATCTTTACCAAGCTTTTGTTGAGAAATATCAAACGTCAACTTTTATGAAATTTATCTTACCACGATCGGGAATACTATTCTTACGAACTTATAAAATCTTTTGAACAGGTGTCATCTTACGTAATTACTAATTCCAGCAAAGAAATTTTTAGTACATGGAAATTTAAATTGGTCAATGATGAGTGCTTATTCACTCATCCTTTTTAGGCCTTATTTCAGACCAAAAACACAAAATACTAACCAAAAATGCCAAGAGAATGCATGTTTTTGTATTTGTGTATGTGCAGGTACGGATATGAGAAAAATGAACGAAAACAAAGCAAAACAGACAAAAACGAACACGAGAATGGAAAGTGTAAAAAGCCGAGTGGTCAAAGTTTAAGCTCAAAATGATAAAATCAACCTCAGAGATTCATCAAAATTTCATATTTGGTCCCTGGTCAAAGTTTGGAGAGATTGGCAGTTTAAGTCCCTGCAGTTTCATAATTTGGCAAAAGAGGTCCCTTGAAGAAATATTCAAAGAAAAATCAAAGTTGGTCCTCCATGATTTAAAGATTATCAACAAATGCCCTTGGAAGAAACTTTTGAGAAAAGTCAGATTTGGTCCTTCATAATTCTAAAATTACAACATTGATCCTTTGTTTTCACTACTACTCTTTTTACACTTAAAAGAAATAACCGGATCCTAGAAAGTTAATCCATTAAACTATCAACCCAACTTTAGGCCCAATCCACCACCTATTAGCCTTAAAACCAGCCTGCTATGTCACTTTGTCAGCCCACCATTACCCTCAGTCAAACCCAGTTACTAAACCCGGTCAACGCTCACTAAAATAAAATACCCAAACAAACACACCCCGCCACAGACTTTACCCCCAAAATTCACTTACCCAGAATTTACTACTGTGGATAGAACCCTAAATCCCAAACCACCAAAATTACCCAACGTGAATAATTATTACCCAATAATTAGATCTTCTAGAAGGGTCAGGTGATGTCAGGTGATGGCAGAGGCTCACACGTGGACCAATGGGAGTATACACGGAGGATTAGTATCAATCAAATCAATCAATCAAGGGTCCAAATCAAGTGGAAGCATCTGGAATATAATCTTACGGTTGAGAAGAGCTCAGAGAAAGCACAAATGACGCGGATAGCCAGCCTGGACACAAGCCCTCACCTCTCCTCAGTGGCTATAAAAACCCCCCTCACATCAGAGATTAGAGTGTGTAGGTTTTTGAAATTAAGCTTTGTATTTTTCATTTATTTCTTTCCAGTATTGTACTCAACATTTTTTTTTTAATAAAATGCCTTTCAGTTAATTGTCTCTTTATTTCAATTCAGTTTAAATTGCTTCTATTTTAGTTTAGTTTGTTATCAATTCCATTTTATTTCTGTTTATCTTAAAAAAAAAATAAAAATAAAAAAAATAAATAAAAAAAAAAAAAAAAAAAAAAAAAATATTCCAAATTAGCTTTGATCATTCTGAATTCAACCTCAAGTAGTTTTTATTGTTATAAGTCTATAATAGCTATATTAGCTTACTGTTTCATCAAATATACCAAATAATCAAAGAGGTTACAGTGAGTGCTTATTTCATAAAACTTAGCTTATTTGGAGTTTGAAGACAGCCAATTGGATGCTTGTTGGCCTGTCTTAGAGACAGGCTGTGAGGGAGACCCCTCTGTTTTGCTGAGGGGATAGTAAGTGCCATTTTCCATTTTTCGTATTACTTTTTGAATCCGTAGTGTAAAGCATATTAGAATTATACTTATCTGTTGTTTTTCTTAGTTTAGATCTGATTATTGAGTTTAGTTGTTTGTTTGATTGTTTCATCTGTTTGTCTAGTGGTTTAGTAGTAGTTTGAGTTTCATAATTTTCTATTAATATCATCTGTGGTTCTAATTTCTGAGCTACTTGCATCTGAGGTTTGGAGTTGTGATCTTCATTAAGTTGATTGGATCTTATTAAGTTCATAAGTGTGAGATTTGAAGTTATTTGGTGAATCTGTGTTGGTTTCTAGTATTGACAGTCATTAAGGGGTGTTTGGGTAGATCTAATCTTATAGTAGTAAGTTCATCTCAGTAGTTAATTTTGGTTGTAGTTAGTCACTTAGGTTGATATAAGACTTAGGATTGCATAAGATAAATAGGTTATAAGCTAAAAAGTCAATTCATCTTTCAAATCTGCATAACAGTTAGCATCAAGTAGTTTTAGGGTTATTAGATTCTCATATTAGGTATAGTATAATTGCTCATAGCTTAATTGAATCACTTATTAGCTTCTAATCATCTTAGTAATCAGTAAAGTGAAATTAAAAATCAAATTGGTCAAAGTTTTGTGTTCAATATAAAAGTCAAAAGGTTTTTTGGTATCTGTTTTGGTCAGAATTCTCAGAGGTGCACAGCCCTCAATTTTGGTTTAAAATTAATTTGGTTTGCTGATTTGAATAGCTTGGTAGTAGGTTTACAAGAATCAAAAAGAAATTTGTGGTTTGGAGCTTATTTGCTCATCAAATAAGCTCACTTAAGTTGACTGTGTGGGTCTCACTTCCCCTGCACTCAGTTTTGATCAACACTCTTGGTTCTGTTTTAGGTTATTAAATTGAATCTAGGGTCTAGTTTTAGAGTTGTTTTGAGATCTCTGGTTGGTAGTGAGTAGATAGCCCCCATAAGTTTCTTCTAAACAGCTTATTAGAACTGCTTTTTGAGCTTATTTAGTTGAAGGTTGATATTGATTTTCTGTTTTTCAAAGTAGGGCTGCTATTGGGTTGTAGTGACCTCAAGTCTGATTTTTTTGATCCTTTGAGCTTATTTGTACCATAAGTTACTATTGCAAGTGATTTTTGGCTTTTGCTTTAACTGTTTCAGCTTTTAGCTTATTCAATATTGCTTATTTGGACTCATTGTGCTCATATCTGTGTTTCTGTGCTTCAAATTGATTCTCAATTGTTCCAACAAGCTTAATATAGTTCAAATATCATTTGGTAAAAGTTTCAAGTCATTTTGGTCAGGAGTGCTTATAAATAAGCACTCCAAATCAGCTGTTTTCAAGTTTTTAAGCACTTTCCTAGCTTATTTTTGTTTCAAAATTTTTTCTCAAGCTTATTTTATCATTTTAGAATTTTCCTGAAATTTTCAGATTTTTCCAAGCTTATTTGCTATTTTTCCCATTTTATTTCCCTTTTTAATCATTTTTAAATACTTTTTAATTACCAAAAATTCCAAAAAAATCAGAAAAAGTCCAGAAAAATCCAAAAAAATATTAGAAAATTATTTTCAGTTGTTTTAGAATTTTAGAAAGTAAATTTGCATTTTTCCCACTTTATTTTCATTTTCTTTTGAATTTTAAATTAGATAATTAGTTTTTAATTCATAAAAAATAAATAAAAAGTCAAAAAAATATTTTTCTTTTTCTCAAAATTTTCTTTTATCATTTTTGATTTTTAGAAATTATTTCCAAGTCCGTAGGAGTAGCGTAGCTTAAAAGTCGCGTTTTATTTTGTACGGTTACGTTTATTTTACGTTTAATTTACGGTTTTCGATTCTTCGTTACTTTTCTAGTTGCCTTATTTGATTTACGTGTTTAGTTGATTATTTGTGCTTCATTTACTATTTCATTAGTGTAATCTCATTCACATCACTTTTTACCACTTTTCACGACACGTTTTCCGAATCGGAAATTCGGAATTCCATTCACCCTTCACACGGAATACGACCTCGGATTATCCGTATTTCTTTGCGGATTTCTTGAGCTTACTACTATACTATAATATTGATATTGTGTTTTACCACGAATCAGTCAAACTCGAACGAAAGTTTACTCAAATAAAGTTTTCAAACAAAGATTTTATCTCTTCCTCTGAGGAGGGAAAACACACAATTTCAAAATGAAATCTTGAAGGTCAGTCACACCGCCATTTTCCTTACTACCTCACATGTATCGGATTAGGATTTGTGTCATTGGAGTATTATCCCTATATTGAGTTAAGACTGTGAGAAATATAAGAGAAGACCCACTAGCAAAATTGTGAAATATCGCGTAGTCAAGACTTAAACTGTTTCCCCTGTTAATTTCACCTCGAGAACCGTTGTGCCTCACCAAAACGTTAGAAGGAGACAACTTGTAGCAGACCACTTATGGTAGATCACCTAAATACCCTTTCGCAAGCAAGAAGGAACCCTTAGACCAACCTAGTGAGACCCAAATCTGCTGCTAGTACCGCCACCTTTTCACCAACATTATTCCGACCTATAACTTGGTCCTAATCGCGAGGACGCGATTCCTTTTAGGGGTATGTGCTGTAACACCCGGTACTTTTCCTAAACCTATTTTACGAGCCAAAACATTTACTTTTGATTTTCGTCAACTCTTGAACTTCTTTGAACTTGTTTGGGTTAGAAAAACTGTGAATATCTTGTTTAACGTGAGCGTTGTTCCTTTATCGAGCCGGCACAACCTAGAAAACTCGAATCGTATTGCATTTGCCAAATTATTTGAATTATTTTGAGTTTGAGAAAAACTCTGAAGTTTATGCTTGATTTATTAGAAAAATTATTTCGTGAACAATGGCGCAAGTTTCGTAATTTTTAGAGTTCCTTTGCTATGTCGTTTAGACCCCGAAGCGTTTTTCGTGAAAAGTTTACTACGTTGACAAATTTGGTCCCTTAACTTACTTTTCATTTCACCCTACACTTTCATTTATTCAAAAACTACCCTAAACTTTTTATTAATATATATACCCCATTTACACCCTTTTTCTCATTTTAATTAACTAAATACACACACACACCCTCAAAAATCTCTCTCTCTCTCTCTCTCTCTCTCTCTCTCTCTCTCTCTTTGAATATCCGGCAGCCGCCCAACGCCGAAACACCAGCAGTTTTCGGCCACCGCCACCGGAAAAATTTTCCGGCGACCCCTTTTCACCACCATTCGATAGATCCACCACCCTACTTCATTTCTGGAGAGTTTGAGCTCTCGGCTCCCCTCCAACCACCTCAACGCGCCACCCCCACTTCTGCCACCATCACCGAAGGTCACCACCACACCCCGCCACCTTCTGCCGCCGGTAACGCGACCCCATTCGCCCCTTTTCCCTTTATTTTCTTTTTATTTTTAAAACCCTAGTTTTAATTTCTTTAAAATCTTTTTATAAAAATGGTTTTTGATTAAAATCTTTTATAAAACCTTTTAATATAAATGTTTCTATAAGTAAAAACTCGTGTGGATCCTCTTGATCTCATTTGGCCGCGACTCGGTCTTGACTCACCGAGTCAACTCGTGACTCGGTGAGGGTTTGGCGTTTTCTTGTTGTTGTTTGTTGATAGTGATGAGGGAGTATGTATTTCTTGTTGTTGTTGTTGGTATTTTTGAGGTCCGATTGGCCTCCTTGTGTCTCGACAGCCGGCAGCCATCACCACTGAGGCTTAGGGTGGCGGTGGGGAATGATGTTGTTATTATTGTTGTTGTTGGTGTTGTGTTTGTGTTGGGATTTGGACTTGTTTGGTTTGAGCCGAGAAGGGGTAAGGCTCGGATTGGATTTGGTTTGACTTGGGTCGATTTTTGAATTGATGTTATTTTTGTTGTGATTGTTTTGGGTTTTGGTTAACTAGTCTCGGGATTATTATGATTATTAGTTTAGAAACGGTAAAAATAATAAAACGGATAATAATAAATATGAAACCTAAAATCTATTTGTTATAGTTAAGTGGATTTGGATATCGGACTTGGATCCGGGATTGTGATATTATATATATATATATATATACATTGTGAGCTTGATTTGGACGTACTGGATTTACGATATTAGTTCTTTGGACATTATGGACCCTTTGGTACACGAGACGGTAGGGTACGTTAGGCGCGTAAAGATCTTAACGTACCTGGAACCCGAACAATATGAAATGGTCGATAAAACTAAACAACTAATATTCACGCGAATGGTATATTCAAACATATTATATTGTGTTGTTTAGTAATAACAAGAGATTTTGACGATATTTAATAATTATTCAAGAGTCGTTGAACTCGGGGAAAACGTTGCATAAACGGGCAGGACATGCCGAAATTGTGTAAAATCTTTTATGAACCTGACATTTACATATCTAAAAGCTTTTCAAAACTTGTATGTTTTAACATCTATTTTGGGAAAACTGGGTAAAGCCGAAACCATCTATCAATGTTTTCTTTTGTTTGTCATATCTTATTTTCTTTCTTTTCTCGTTTGAGGTTTCTATTTATTTTATGCGTGAGTTATTATTTTATATACATTTCACGTTTTTTACGCGAGAGCGTTTCACTCTTTTCTTCATCCTCTTCTATTTGTTTGATTTCATTTCTTCGACCCTTATCGTCTTAATATCCCTCTAACGTCCACACAAGCTTTCAAATGTTTACTTTTTTTAACGACAATTAAAACTAAACCTTTTCATAATAACATGGATATTCGACGAACGTTACTTTATATATTACTTGAGTATTATTTCTGATATGTATTGCCCGTTAGGTTGTGCCGATCCAGTAATCGTTGTGCTTATACTTTCTTTACGACGTGTGCTTAATGACTTGTGCTTGTGCTTTCTTGATGCCGTTGTGCCTACACTATTGATGCCATTGTGTTTGCTAGTTGATACTAGCTGTGATATCTTGCATTGCTACATACTCAGGTGAGTTCATAGCCTCACTTTTATCTATTTAACTGTTTTGCAAACTACTTGGGGTGAGATACATGCTTTGTTTTTACTATGATCACAATGGTTTGAAAACTGTTTATAGAACTGAAAACTGATATTTTCTGGTACTGTGAGTGAAGCATTAGCCATTTTGATAAGCACTAAGTACGATTTTTGCCACTATTAAGACCCTCAGATCATGAGTCATTAATCACTTGCGAGTGAGCGCCAATATAGGGATATATGCCTATAGGAATTCACCCTCCCACTCCTTTTGCCATATAAGCAAATTGTGGTGTACTATATTCGAGGTTTGCTAGGTACTTGGCACATACCCGGCGTTGGGGGCATTTGTTATATTATGAAATCCCATGGTTATTGTCGACTTATGGTGTTTGTTAACGCTTTGGTCTCATGAGCTTAGTGTTGTGGGCGTATAACAACGTAGCCCCATGGTATTTTTCGGGCGTATAACAACGTAGCCCCTTTATCTTTCAATTTGGAATATTGTGATCAATTACTTTACTTTATACCTATGGATTCACTCAACCTTCGTGTTGACTTTTAGCATGTTTATCTCTGGTGTTAGATACTGCCGCTGCATATTTTACTTGGAAGTGCTTGGCGAAGGGCATGGCTTGGTCATAGAAGACTCCGAAAACTGTTTGGGACTAATTTAAATCTAATTTTGAACTATAGCTTCCGCAATATTTTTAACTAATGTAGATTGAATGTTTTCAATTATTAATTTTCTTCTAAAATGGTTTGTGTAAAACCGTTCTTTGTACTTCTTGTTTTGATAACAATCGAGTAGCACCCCCAGACTTGTATGCTTCCGCTGATCCGGTTTTCGGGGTGTTACAAGTTTGATCTACTTCTGTAGGCTTTCAACTCCCGTTTCAAAGTCATCAACATGTACCAGTGACAATTGTGATCTCATGAAGATTTTAAGAGCATCACGAATGTCGTATTCATGACTGATACGTGGTAATCGCACCAGGCTTTACCTCTCGAGGGATCTTGAGAAGCTTACAACCCCCACCAGGCAGTGTACTTGATCGTTGTAGTATAATATAGTGACAAGTACCGGGGGATTGATTGTTCATCTCAGGAATAGTGTCGCTAGGATTAGAAAGCCTAAAAACTAGGTCTAGAGGTGAGAGATGATTCTTTTTGTATTTTTATATTTTATAAAAGCAATTAAAAATCTCGGTTTTGGAAGAGTGTGCGGAATTAGTTGCTAATCAACTAACCCAATAACTAAGATGCAATCAAAATAAAATAACAAAAATGAAATGAAATCTAATTAAACTAGTGGTGTGAACAATAATAGGGAAAGTTGTGTTTACTTAGGTTTCATTACTCCATAGATATCTTTTACAGGTTGATAGTTTGTTACAATTGCATGGATGATGGGTCATATTCCTTAATACTAGTCGTAGGGCCGTGTACAATATTCCCTAACTCTATAGGATCCTACTTCACTCCTATGTCGAGCCGTTAGAAGCTCCTAACATGGGATCATTAGAATTCTCCTACGCATTAAATACAACCAAAAATCATAGTACACCTCTGATCATGTTTCTTAAGACGTTCAAGCATGTCACCAATGGAAGTCTGCCAGTTTTCTTAAGCCTAACATCGAATACAATCATCCGTAACAACTATAAACAAATAATCAACCCATAATTAACATCTAGGTTTCACTACATCTAAGCATACACACAAGAGATCTAGCCAAGCATGTTAAATTCAAGACAAGTGTAAGATATATTCAAACAACACATAGACATATTGAATGAATTGAAAGACACTAGTACAAAAAGTTCTATTGGTCACGCATGGTCGATTTTGAAATGTCACACTGTAACATTTATACGTGACTAAATGTACCAGAATAAAATGAACAGCCACACTTGATCCGACTTGTGTGACCATTTCGGAATTCTATTGTCACACATTTGAATATTTATGTGACTAGAGGTAACTGGAAAAAAAATTTGGATTATTTAGTCACTTTTAATTCGAGACGTGTGACAGATACAAATGAGCTCGAAACATTAGTCACACCATAGATATACATATGTGACAAATATATGTCACACAATTTAGAAGTGTGACCAAAATAGATATATGGTCACATGAGGTAATTGTGTATGTGGCTAAATTATATAGTCAAGTTTGTCACACATTATTTAAACGTGACTGCTATTCTTTGCTGAATATTTAGCCACATAGCGTTTGAAATGTGTGACAACGGAAAAGTAAGTTTGAAGCGTTAGTCACGATATGCATTTAATAGTGACAAATATATGTCACACAGTTGACGAGTGTGACCAAATGTCATATATGGTCACACTAAACCATAGAAACATGATTAAGTGTAACGAAAATTCGATACATATGGTCACGTAAGTTAATATGTGTGTCTAAAGTTTAGTGTGTATTTGCTTGCCAAATCCTAATGTGTATAGTCACACTTAATTGAAGCACGATCATGTGACTATAGGCTTTACAACAGTCACACCATATCACAAATGTGTATCTAAATGATGTTTATGGCCACATTATAAGAGTATTTTATGTGACCAATACATTCAAAATAGTCACATTGTGAAATATTCATGTGACTATTATTTATAGCAAAGTGTGAAGTCATGAGTTATCATTAACCTTGATATTAGTCACATTGAGTTTTTGTGTGACTAAATCATAGTCATATTTTGTCACACATTACTTAAGCGTAGTCACAATTCGATAAATATGGTCACACATTTCTGATAACTTATGTAATTTGATATTCACTTAATTGAGTTCAGTCTATTAGTCATGACTGCATATTGACTAGTTTTTCAACCACTGTTTTTTCAACAAATTATGTCTGAAATTGAGAATCTTTCATACCAAACACTGTTTTTTTTTCAACTCTGCACTATATAAAGGCATAACCACATACATGAAAACTGCATATACAAGACAACTGTAACAAAAATATGTAGGGTGTTTACTACTGCTAGTACATAGTTAATACTGCTAGTACACAGTTTATGCTGCCAGAAGTTATAGTTTTGTATAATCTGGAATTATTTAAAAGAGTATTCGCAAGTATGAACTAAACAATTAACACAACAACAACAACAACAACAACAACAACAACAACAACATAAATCCTTTAAAAGAGTATTTGCAACAAAACAAAAGCTTAAATAGGTTCTGCAGACAAAAATAAATCCCTAAACAAAGTGTTACATCTTGAGAATGACACGTGCTTCACTTTGATTTTTGTATAACAATACCTTCGCAGTCGGTTCGATAGTAGGCATCTTTTGCTTGTGGATTTATTCGCGGCAATATGTTATAATTTTGCTCGTGAATGACTGTACTAAATTCCTCATCGACATCGTCATACGTATCTTTGTAATTCTTGGTAGGTGTTTTAAAGACAATAGACAATTTTTTATCTGCCTGGTCTTTCACATAAAACACTTGTCGTGCTTGTGAGGCTAATATGAACGGATCATTCTTGTGGCCTAAATTATTCAGGTCTACCAATGTGTAACCAAGAGTATCGCGTTTGACCCCACCATGTTTTGAATTAACCCAATCACATTTGAAAGAGGAATTTGCCTGAAACGGTAATCTAGTACCCATATCTCTTGTAAAATCCCATAATAAAATGCTTTTCTTGTAGTTGCAACTTCTTTGGATATGTGAAGATCTGTTGCCTCAAAACTAACCCCACTGTTCTGGTAAACTATGCCATCATTACTTTTCATACGAAATGTATACCCATTGATGTTATATGACTCGTATTTCACTACGTTGGCACGTGGTCCAAATGATATCCACCTCACAGTTTCTGATACACTATCTTTGGATATCGCTAACTCTCTCTCAACCTGAATTTCATTACAAGTATATATTACCTTTAAATTGCAGGAACAACTCACTTATATTTATCAACAAACAAACAAGTAGTATAAACAACATACGAGTAATTACCTCTTCGTGTAACCACTTAGCAAAAGATTTAGTGTGCTCATTCTCCAGCAATGCCATTTTTCTACCCGGGTATTTTGTTTTCAAAAATCGCTTGTGTCGGCTGAAACAAAACAATGTATTTGATTATTATATTTGATACAACATTTTAAGCAACGAAATAGACATGTGTTAGTAATACTTACTCGATATACGACACAATTTCATCTGTATTCTGTATTACATACAAATGTGCTTTCTGAAAGACATCTCTGGTAAGTACATTTGTTTTGCCGGCCGTCAATGACTTTCCATCCTCATTTTCATTGGTTACATGTTTATCAGGTGGGATACCAATAGTTTTCATTGTTTTATGATACTCGCTAAAAAACTCTATTGTTTCTTCCGCGATAGTCTCCTCAGCAATGCATCCCTCTGGTCTATTTCTGTTTCGCACATGTCCTTTAATAACCTTCATACATCTTTCGAAGGGATACATCCACCGAAAGCATACGGGACCACATAATTTTACCTCCCTAGTTAGGTGCACTGTCAAGTGTATCATAATATCAAAAAATGAGGGAGGAAAGAACTTCTCGAGAAGGCACAGTGTCACAACAAGTTCTTGTTGCATCTTATCTAGTTCTTGCAAGATGATTTCTTTCCTACATATAGCTTTAAAGAAAAAGCAAAACCTGATAATAGCAAATCGTGTGGGTGGGTGCATGATTGAACGTATAGCAATGGGCAAAAACTCTTGCATTAGCATGTGATAGTCATGCGATTTAAGGCCAATGAGCTTCTTATCATTTTGGCTGACCAAACTAGAGAAATTGGAACAATAGCCTTGTGGTACCCTGATGTTACTTAACGTTTCACAAAATATGTCTTTTTCAGCATTCGTTAATGTGTAACCTGCTGGAGGTAGTGTTGTTTTGTCTGCTTCTTTCCTAGCAAACAACTCTTTTTTTTTATCCCCAACTCTTCCAGATCCAATCGAGCATTCATTCCATCTTTTGTCTTTCCAGGAACATTCAGCAAAGTTCCGACTAGACTCTCAGCAACATTCTTTTCTACATGCATGAAGTCAATACAATGTGGAACAGCATTATGTCTCCAATACCTTAGCTTTCGATACCAAATGTTGAATTTTTTCCAATATGGTTCATTTACTTGGCTTGCACTACCCTCTGCTTCTGTTCTTTTCCTTTTCTGCGTTGTAATCTTCCCACCACTGCCTCTCATATCTTCTTGGTTATTCGAGGTGTTATTGTTTGTTCGTTTTCCTTTTCCCCACTTATTTTCAATTAGTTGTACCTCGTTGTATATTTGTTCCCAGTCAATGGAGTTGGAGCAAGCTGAAAATCTTCTTTTCCATTAAACACCGCCTTTTGCTTTCTGAACATATGGTTGTATGGTATATATCGTCTGTGTCCAGCATAATTTTGCTTGGATGAGGCGGAAAGTCTAACACAGTATGTATCTTTCCTACATACAACACAACCTTTGAATCCACTGTATATGGGCAGCCACATAATGTACCAAGTGCAGGGTAATCATTTATCGTCCATAACACAGTGGCACGCAGTTTAAACATTTCTTTTGTACAAGCATCATATGTATCAACCCCATCCTCGAATAAGGTATGCAAATCATTAACCAACGGTTCTAAAAATACATCGATATCATTTCCCGGGTATCCCGATATCGATACCGAAAGCATGATAAACTTTCTTTTCATACACAACCATGGAGGAAGGTTGTATATGACAGATAAAACTGGCCATACACTGTGATGCCTAGTTCCTGAGTTGACGTCAACCCCATCAGCCGATATTCCTAGCCGTAGATTTCTCGGATCTTGAGCAAAGTGGGGGAATTTTTCATCTATGGTACGCCATGCCTGTGAATATGCAGGGTGACGTAAAACACCATCTGTTACCCTCCTTGTGGCGTGCCATCTTAGATCTTCTGAAATACTCTCTAACTTAAAGAGTCGCTGCAGTCTTGGTATAATTGGAAAGTACCACATGACCTTTGCCGGAATGTTTTCATACACTTTACGTGTCTTATTATCCACCTTCCATCTTGATATCCCACAAGTTGGACAAACAGTCAACTCCTTGTTAGTCTTCCAGTAAAGAATGCAGTTGTTGCTACATACATGTATCTTTTCGTATCCTGATCCCATCATTCTCATTAGTTTTTTGGCCTGATAAGTTTTTTCAACCATTTCGTTACCAGCAGGTAGCATTTTTTTTTTATCAATCCTAGTAATTCAGTAAAGAACTTATCAGAAGCTCTATACTTACCCTTCAAGTTAAGTAGTTTAACTATTGCGGACAACTTTGTGAAGTCAGGATATCCTTTATAAAGTGGCTTCTCCGCGTCTAATAATAGATTTTGAAACTTGGCAAGGTCATCCTCATCAAAATTTTCTTTCATAGCATTAACCATTTCTACTATTGCTGGGCCATTTGTTGGAATTTTTTAATGTGACTCCATGTTGAAATCCATGTCGTCAACAAACTCTGTTTCTGCATTATCAGGTATTTGGGCTGTTGTTGCTT
The DNA here is from genome assembly GCA_030686995.1 of Artemisia argyi. Lineage (NCBI taxonomy): Eukaryota > Viridiplantae > Streptophyta > Magnoliopsida > Asterales > Asteraceae > Artemisia > Artemisia argyi. Next base: position 87,933,489 of record CM060690.1, read on the forward strand.
GCTCATCCTTTTCTCTATGTTTATCCCATTTTTTGTATCTAAGATTAATCCCGTAGTAGAATAAATAGTACTCGACGTCATCCACTGTTTGCTCTATTTTGTTTAAACATGTTAATTTGAAGATGAAGATATGAACTCACATGAAATTTCAATTTTGTATTTGATAATCCACCTCTTAAATCATCTTTTGTGGTTTTCGTATTAGCAGAAGAAGAGGCGGTGATGTGTTTATGTTAGGTAGATGGTAAGAGAAGAAAGGTCCTTGATGTGAGCTTCTAGTAGGAATGGTAGTTTCTGGATTTGTGGAGTAGGTAAAAATCAAGAAGCTTCTGATGCAGATTACCTGTTGGACACTTGTTACATATTCATTTTATCGTACCTTCATTAGATGGGTTTACGGGATGATTAAGGAAAACGGGGGTTGAACAGTGTTTACCAAACCATAAACCAACCAACAAGGTTTTGCCACACTATCCATTACTTAGGAGTGTGTGCTTTGGGCGCATATTTCGATAAAATTTAATTTAAAGATGAAGATATGAACTCACATGGAATTTCAATTTCGTATTTGATAATCCAAATCTTTAATCAAGTTTTGGGTTTCGTATTAGAAGAAGAAGAGGCGGTGATGTGTTTATGTTAGGTAGATGGTAGTAGAAGAAAGGGCCGTGATGTGAGCTTCTAGTAGGAATGGTAGTTTCTGGATTTGGAGTAGATAAAAATCAAGAAGCTTCTGATGCAAATTACCTGCTGGACACTTGTTACATATTCATGGAATCGTACCTTCATTAGATGGGTATTACGGGACGATTAAGGAAAACGAGGGTTGAACAGTGTTTGCCAAACCACAAACCAACCAATAAGGTTTTGCCACACTATCCATTACCTAGGAGTACGTGTTTTGGGCGCATATTTCGATAAAATTGGACCAATTGGAACCCGGATTAGAAAATAACGGGCCCTTAACAAAATACTATTGAACCCGTTACATTTTTGGTTTTAGCACATCTTATAATTGCAGCGAGTTTCAAGGAATAACTTTGCTTTTTCACCCTAGAATGTGCTTTGTATACATGTGAAAGAACTATAAATTTGATATTTTAATAGGTTCTTTCACACTGAAACACGTGTTCTCATTTTTTCCTTTCTTTTTCCATTATTATTTTATCTTCCTAAGAGTGCTAGATATCGTAACACTAAGGTACGATGTGTCATCCCTTTGTGCGTTGCCAGAGTCGAGCCAAGATACGGACCCCTTTGCGCTAGTTGTTGAGTTAGTTAATTGACGGGCGTGAGTTTTGTGTTTGCGTTGTATTTTTGAACTTTTTTTTATGTATTTATAAAAATGGGTTGGTGTTTGTGTTGTGTTTTTTAGTGTGTGTGTGTGTGTGTTTCAGTGTATGCGCAGCTTATGGTGAAGAAGATGCCCTTTTTTTTTGTTTTTTTTTTTTTTTTTGTTTAAACGTAAAATTTAATAATGTGTTGGATTTGGCTGTTGGAACGGGCTTTTGCTAATCTGCTATCTTAAGTTATGAAAAATGGAAAATGATACGTAAATTGATGTAATCTTTTTTGTTTGAAAGTAAAATTTAATAATGATGTACCTTTTTATAAATATGTTATTTGTATTTTAATTTAACAAGTGAAAATTTAGTTTGTTTGAAAAATGAAAAATAAAATAAAATAGTGAGCGAAGCCTTTTCGGCAGAAGGTGGTATTCTGATGTATGAATGTTAAAAGTGAGATGAAAAATGGTATTTGGCGGAACCATCTCAAGTCCGTGTACCTTTTTGGTACCGAGCCCCCCACCCAACAAGGAATTAAAAGTGAGATGCTGACATGACAAACTGGCTTGAGTAGCAGTTTCTAACGCTCTAAGTAACAATACACTCTTTCTTCATTTTGATTCTTCAATCATCGTTTAACATTTTGATTCAAAATTAAATTACATAAATTACATCAAAACATTGTTCGGTAAATAAAACAAGAGTTTTTAATAAATAAATAAATAAATAAAAGTTCATCAAATATAAATTTCGTTTATCATCAATTTTAAACTAAAATACATTTTAATAAATTTTAGTGAGATAATATATTAAACGTTAAATTTGATTTATAAAGTTTGTTGTATTAGATGTAGGAAAATAAGTGGCAATTTGGTGGATAAATTCACTTAGAAAACGGCGGGAATCGTGAGCTATTTTCTTTTAATCCCTTCAAACAACGGCTCGGCTTGGCTCGCCGTGTGAACAATGCGGCTTAAGCCACCAGTTTCACAGTACACATGGCTCACACTCCTCCTTCCAACCAATATCTTCCACCGGCAACATGGAACAATACCGGCTCACATTTTTGGTTTGTTAAATGTATAATAGTATAATAATGATATAAAGAGAAGGAAAATAAGAGCATGTGCAGTGGTAACTTGGAGCTCGGCGTTAAGGTGTGTTTAACGCACGTTAAGGTGCGTTAGGCGTTGTAGCACGTGGCGTTAAGGTTGCGTTAACGCGAGACGTTAACCCCTTAACGTCACGTTAAGGCTTGTTTAAATATATATATATATATATATATATATATATATATATATATATATATATATATATATATATATATATATATATATATATATATATATATTGACACTTTTCACCCCTATGAACTTTTATATATTTTGAAAGCAAGATATTGAAAATTACAAAACCCCCTTTATTTCTTAAACAGTATAGTAAAATAACGATACGATTCATTAAATTTCAAATACAATACACGAAAGTGAAAACATACGAAACGTAAAATAACGATACAATTTATATAGATTTGTAATTGTCGATTAGATCTGACTTCTCCTCCCACACTTGCAACACTTGTTCCCTAACCATTTTCAAGGCGATTTGAAGTTGCAGATCCGTTTCATCATTTCTTAATAGAGTTTCGAGCCCGACACTGATAATTGGATGGTCTTGAGGAAACTCATGTAACCTTTCGACCTCAGGAGCACGATTATGCATCTGCATTATAAAACGAGTTATCTCACCTAGCAAAATTGTTAACCAACTTGAGTTCCTTCTCTTGTTCGTTGCGTAATCGGGAAAGAATAGATGTTTGCACCTCAGCTAGTTCGTTTGCCATTTTATGTGTGTGAGGAAATATCGTTTTGATAAACTGACATTTATAGGGTGAAAAGTAGCCGTTAAGCAAAATAGCTATTGGAAAAGTAGCCGTTAAGCAAAATAGCTGTTGGAAAAGTAGCCGTTAAGCCTTTTATTCAATTTCAAATTTAAAGCAACATTACACCAAGTTACAAACGATACAGGAAACAAATACACATGATACGGAAAATAGAAAGACACGATACGGAAATACTTAACATAAAACACCATTACACAGAGTCTCTGTCCCATGCCCACGTGTTTCTCAGAATGAACCACACATGTTGATAATATATCCCTCTCCCATAGCGTTCATGATAAATTTGGTTTGCATTGCTGAGACGACAAGGGTCTTCACTTGTAAGCAGCAACTCTTTGTAAATATCATTATACCTACGACATTCAAGGTTGATTCTACTCCAGTGAGCCGTAATACTATTTTTATTATGGTGCTCACCATCAGTCTGATCATTGAACCTTTGTGTAACTTCATTCCAAAAAGAACGTCCATTCACAAGGTCTCCAGAATCGTGAACTTCAAGCCATACGTTACCTAGCAAGTCTTCTTCTTCCATTGACCAATGATTATTCATTGTGAAATACTTTAGGAGTTTGTGAAGAATACTATTGTATGGTGTGTTAGTTATAGGCGATGATAGAATTTTGAAATTTAAAAACCGAGCTGGATAAAAATCAAATTTCACAATTCAAATTTGAAAACCGAGCAGGATCTTTAAAACATTTAAAATTCAAAAGTTCGTTGGCGGGATTGTTTTAAACATTTAAAATTTAAATCAATGGGCGGGATTTATGAGCTTATTTAACACCCATTCACAGCTAATTGTTGGTCACACCCATTTACTCATAATTCTCACACAAATCATACATAATTCACAAACAATTCTCTCAAAACAATGTCTCATAACAATACTCCAGATAACGACTCAGTTATAACACCCCACCCGAAGATCTTTTCCCGGTTTTCCCATACGACAATGAACCACAAAACAATCAACCACAAGATTTGTTTCCGATCTTCCAATATGACAATCCACCACAGAACACTCCACCGGAGTTTCTTTTCCCACCGGTAAACAATCCACCAGCAAACAATCCACCCCACTACAATCCACCGGCAAACCTTCCACGTGCATTGACTGATGAAGAACTGTTCTTGCAAGATATGCAAGAACTGTTACGTGTTGAAGCAGAGGAAGCACGTGAAGCAAGGGAGCGAGAGGAGTACTTAAGAGCTAAACAGGCTCGGAGAGACCGTCGTTGTGAATGGCGAATAGAAAATGGACTAGACTGTGTGCCAACGAGTGAGGACGATTCGAGTGCTTCGAGTCACGAGGGCTATGTGTCGGATAATTCGTTTTATTGATTCGTAGTTTTATGTTTAATTATCTTAGGTTTATGTTTAATTATCGTATTTTATGTTTCATGTTTGCTGTAGTTTGTTGTAGTTTGTTTAATGTATGTTTAAATTTTAAGTATTAATATAAGTTGTGTTTTATTAGTTATTAAATGAAATATTAGTTTTAGTTGAGGGTTGAATTTGAAAATAGTTGAGTTAAAGCTGAGTTATTGTTGTGGGTATTTTTTCCTGAGTTAAGGTTAATGTGTTAAAGCTGACGTGGCGCTGACGTGCCACTGAGTTATAACTTAACTCAAGTTATTGACGTGCTTGCTCTAAGAGCACTTACATCCGTAACCTGAGTTAAAACTTAACACAGTGCCACGTCAGCGTCACATCAGCTTTAACACATTCACTTTAACTCACAAAAAAACACCCATAACAATAACTCAACATTAACTCAATTTAACTCAACTTTTCATATATTTTCAATTTCAACCATAAACTAAAACTAATACTTCATTTTTTAAAACCCATAACATTAATTTTTAAAATATATTACATTACGAAATTAAAACAATACATTACGAAATTAAAAAAAAAATACAATACGAAATAAAATAGAAAAAAATACATTACGAAAAAAAAAAAAAAAAAAAAAAAAAAAAAAAAAAAAAAAAAACATTACGAACCTAAAAAAAATGAAAAATAAAAAAATTACACCACAACACATTTTTTCATTCCGTACGCTTTGGCAACCCGTATCATATCTTTACCGCGTTTCTGAAAATTGTTTTTATTGAACTCATTTTGAATCCGTTGCCAAAACGTTTCCCCCGTTTGGGAACGACCGACAAGCGGATCCTCGCTAGCGGCCACCCAACACGTAGCAAGTAATTTTTCTTCACTTGGTTGCCAACGTGTATGTATGCCTTCTAAACGTACGCGTTTTAGTTATTAAACGTTTTTTTTAAATAGTTTATCTAAGTTATTTTATTTTATAAAACCCTAGTATAATCACTCACACACACACTTATACCCTTTCCTGTTCATAATCACTCGATCACAAACTCGTTTTTAATACCATCACAAACTCGTTAGGACATTACGACCCGGGGAAACACTGTATTCCACGGAAGCATTCTCCCAGGCTGTTTGACTTTTACTATTGACCATTCACAAGTGGTTGAGAAATAAAATATAACTAGTTTGGGAGCAATCAAAATTTGGCGCCACTGCCGGGGAGGTTGTGCGCTTATTCTAAACGAATTTGCGTATTAGTGAATCTGAATACACGCTCATTGTACATTTATCCATCCTTATTCATATTATTATCATATAAAAACAAAACAGTTCCCGAAAACATTTTAAAATTAGTTTTCAATGAACACAAAAACCCAAAAATATTTTCCTTATTATTATTACTACAAAAATTTTCAAAAATACCAAAAATATTCACCTTTACACTCCTACCTTTGTGATTCTTCATTTCTCACCCTCCTATATCCTTTGATTCTTTCTATGTCTTATTCTCACCCTCTTGTCTGTCAATGGTGTGGTAGTCCTTATAATGGTGGTAATTGCCCCAGTTGTGGGATGGTAGAGTCCAGAAACGGGTCTGTCTATAACCAGAATTCCTATTCCTACCCTGACATGACTGATTCATTCCACCAGCTTCCACACCATGAGACTCAGCAGTTTTACTGTTGTGAGTACTGTGGTGGTTCACACTACAGTTCTAATTGTCAATCAGGAAACACGCTTGTCTATGAGCAGTTTCCTAATAACAGTTTTGACTCACAACCACATCAGTTCTAAATGATAATGATTAATAAAACTAATATTAATTCTAATAAATACTAAATGATAATATAAAAATCTAATAAAATTACTAAAAATACTTTAATATAAAAGGAATTTAAGAAAAATATAAAAATGTAGGTTACTTAATAAAAATCTAAAAATTAAAATTAAAATTTAAATTATATTAAATAGAAACTATCACTTATTATTATATTGGTTTTTCTTGATTTTTCTTTTGCAAATCTATTTTATATCTAAAAACAACTAACTTTAATAAAAACAACTTTTTTAGAAGCAAATAATAAGCACTGTGAGAGCTTAATAGCTTCACAGATGACTTTGTTTGACCAAACAAAGAAATGAGCTAAAATTGACTTATATGGGGTCCACAAGAGTAAAATCTAGTTTAGCTAAGTTAAGTAAACAAGTATAAGCTAGAAAAAACACATGTGGTACACTGAATAAGCCACAATAAGCCCTTGCTTATTGTGGACTGAGACAGAAAATGGGACAAAGATCAAGGCTGATTTCAGGTGGGGTCCACTAGGTACTAGGTCAAACTAAGGGTCAACACTAAGAGCCTGGTAGGAGGGGGTTCAAAGGTACAAGGTTGGAGGTGTGGGGCCCACTGTGGTGGCCAGAAAAGCACCACCAAGTGGTGGTGTTGGCTGTGTTCTGCTGGTGCCGGGGAGATACCCTTCCCTGCAGGTGTGTTTAGCCAGGTGTGGGGCCCAGGGAAAAATTGCTAAAAATATAAGGATGGTGAGACCTCAAAGTTGAGGTGGTAGACTACTAATTTTGAAAGTTCCAATGCCTAACTCTTAGTACAAAAGTCTATAAAAATCCTACAAGTTTTGGTATTTTCTGAGAATGGAAATTTTGACTTTTTATGAAACTAACCTAGGTTGACTTTATTGAGATTAGATTGATCCCTACTGACTTAGGAAGTAACAATAAGCTAATATGAAACTTATTTAAGCTATAACTACAACTAATGAACTAACAATGGTGATTATGATTCCAAAATCCTTAACAGTTAACACCTAATGATCTAATGAAGTGAGTTTTCACTTTTTATTGTTGAAGTGACCAAACTAATGACTCAATTAACTAAACCTACCCTAATGTAGTCTAAGTATGCTAAGAACACAGCAAGAGATCACCAAGATCACAGAGTATTCAGCAATGCCAAACACCCCTATTAAGCACTATTTTTAAGATTTTCAAAGCAAATGGTGAATTTAAAACACAACACTGATTACAAATACTATATTATGATTATAGAATATCAAATGAGCCTAGAATATCCACAATACAAGCATATAACACTGATTTGTCAAATGAGTATTTTACACTGTATGATTTCAATTACAAGCACAAATGAATTCCAAAGAGCAAGTTGATGAGTTTGTGCTATATTATCAATAACAAGTATCAAATAAACACATAAGAATACTAATTAAACAGTAACAAGCATTGATGAGGCGAAAAATGATCCATTTTTAGGGGGTCATTTAAGCCCGAATCCGAATTTATTTGATCAAATATTGCCCTAAATCATTCCTTTTGTGATTTTAGGTACTTTGGGAGAGAAATCTGGAAAAGGAAGCAATTCGGACGTTTTTGGAGCATAGAAGTGAAGAAAATGCCAAAGTCTTAATTTTCCATGCTGGGAACAGTAGGTGACGGCGTCAAGAGCAAAACCTTGACGGCGTCAAGAGCAAATTTCATGAATTTCCATGACGACCCAGAACAGATTTGACGGCGTCACGTTGGAAGGGCGTCAAGAGTAAAAGAGTCATGACGGCCTGGAAGTGTATAAGTCTTGACGGCGTCTGAAGTAGATCTAGGCAGTCCGAGAAGAGTTTTGGCGGCGAGGTAACGGCGTCACAAGTTTATTCTTGACGCCGTCAAACCTATTTTTCTATATATAAGTTTTGGAGAAACCCTAAGTACGATTTTGGTGCAACTTTTATAGGTTTTTCAAGGGTTCCAAACCCTTGATACCTTGCATTGTAATTGAGATAAGTGTTCCTTTAATTCAATCAATATGTCTATGTGTTGGTTGTCTATATCTTGTTCTTGTCTCAATTCCATTATGCTAGGCTAGATCTATCTTGTGTTTGCTTAGATCTAATGAAACCTAGATGTTAATTATGTGTTGATTACTTGTTTATCTTTGTCTTGGATGAGTGATTTATATGTTAGGCTTAAGAAAACTGGCAGATCTCCACTTGGTAACATGCTTGAACGTCTTAAGAAACATGAACCGAGGCGCACTAGGTCTTTATTGGTTGTATTTAATGCATGAGCCACTGTTTACAATCCCTATAGTTATGCTGGGCATGGTGTAGGAGGATATAAGAGCTCATAGAATTGGGGAGTTATGTGTGCCACCCCATGAATGGTATTAAGGAATACGATCCGTCATCCATGCAATTATAACAAGTAATTAACGTGTAAAAGATGTCTAGGGAGTAGTGAAATCTAAGTAAACACATTTTCTCCAATTACTGCTCACAACCTTAGTTTAATTAGCTTAATTTCATTTTTAGTATTTTATTTTGATTGCATCTTAGTATTGGGTTAGTTGATTAGCAACTAATTCCGCCCAAATCCTTCAAACCCGAGATATTTACTTGCTTCCTAAAAAATATAAAAATACAAAAATAATCATCCCTCACCTTTAGAACTAGTATTTAGGCTTTCTAATCCTAGCGACACTATTCCTAAGCTGAACGATCAATCCCCCGGTACTTGTCACTATACTATACTACAACGATCAGGTACACTGCCTGGTGGGGGTTGTAAGCTTCTCGAGATCCCTAGAGAGGTAAAGCCTGTTGCGATTCCCACGCATCAAGTTTTTGGCGCCGCAGCCCGGGGAATAGTTATTGTCTAGGTTAGAATTTCTTTTTATTAGGTCTACTTGCTAGATTCCTTTCTAGTAAGATTTTATTTTTATTTTTAGGTTTCTTTAGTCTATCTTATTTCTTTGTGCCTTTGTTCGTAACCACCCGACACCATAGACAACGGGAACATCTTTGAACCCGTCATCCCACCACAACAAAACCCACCATTAGAACCCCTTAGGCCCCGAACCTTAGGAGAGTATTTCCGACCTAGCCACCAAGGCTACCGAAACACCATTGAGCTCACCGGAGCCAATGTGACCCCCTTGCGATCCGACACCATCCGGTTGGTGCAAAGCGGATGTGCATTCCAGGGACTTCGTTCCGAAGATCCAAACCAACATCTTAAGGACATCCTCAAAATCGTAGATTCCATAGACCTAGGTGTTGAAACTAGAGAGACAGCCCGATTACACCTATTCCAATTCTCTCTACGGTATCAAGCTAGTCAATGGCTTGAGCGTTTACTCGCGGGATCCATCACCACATGGGATGATCTCACCACTCGTTTCCTTGCTCAATTTTTCCCACCGGGGAGAACTACTAAGCTTAGAAATGACATCTTGATGTTCCAACAACGTCAAAATGAATCTCTTTATGAAGCATGGACTCGTTTCAAGGACTTACTCCAAAAAGTCCCTCATCATGGCATAGATCTTTGGCTCCAAGTCCAAATTTTTTATGACCATATCAACATCTCCACGAGGCGAGCCATTGACCAATCGGCCGGTGGTAAGCTATGTGATCTAAGTGCGGAACAATCATGGGAACTCATAGAAGATCTTGCTCTCTATGACAACGAAAGTTGGAATGATCCCCGTGACTTGAACAAAATGGTCAAGGCAATATCTTTGCCTTCGAACAATTCTAGCACTCCCGACCGTAGGATCATAGAACTTGAGGACCAAGTCAAGTTTCTCATGAAATCTTACGAAGCTCCTAAGCCTTCAATCCAAGTGAACAAAATCACTTCTTCATGCGAATTATGTAGTGGTCCCCACGACACTCGTGATTGTGTGGAACTCCCCGGAACAGCTTTTGCGGACTACGCATCTACGCGTACCAACGAAGCGGGAGATAAGTGGTACACTTTCAAGCCCGAGCCAAACACATATGGTGATTCATACAACCCCTCATGGAAAAATCACCCAAACCTTAGGTGGAAACAAAATCAACCCAATTCTTCCAATCCGCCTAACCGTTACCAACCAACCGGTCCACCATCCAACCGTACTTTCAACAACAATCGTTCTAACAACTATGGTAGTACCAACAATCTTGAAGGATTGATGTCAAAGTTTATGGCATCTCAAGAGGCTCGCATAGCTAGGTTTGAAACCGAATTCAACCAACAACAAACGGAGATGACCAACAAGATTGACAACTTGTTGAAAGCCCTCCACAACCAAGCATTAGTCACACCTAGGAAGGACACTAGGGACACCAATAACGGAAACCATATTAAGGATCCCTCATCATCTAAACAGGTCCACTTTGTTAATGTTGTCACTATTAATCCAATAGATAAGGAGATAGAAGAGAGTGACAAGAATGAAGTTAGGATAGAAGCCGAGACTAAGGATGAAAATAGGGAAGTTGAGGTTGATAGTAAAGAGGAATTAGAGGAGGTAGAGCCTATAGAAGAATACTTTGATAAGTTGCCAACCAAGGAAGAACGGGAATACCATAAGGATTTATTCGATAGTCCCGAGAGAACATATATCTTTGGCGACCCCCTTATCAAAATGGGAGACCCCTCTAACATTAACATCTCATGCAATATCGGGCACATGCATATATGGAAAGCTTACATCGACCCTAGATCCCCCGTGAACATCATGACTAGGACTTACTACAATTGGGTGATGAAGAAGCAACTTAATTTTAGGATGATGCCTAATAAGAACCTGATAAGTAATTTTGCGGGAAGAGTGAAAGGATTGCATGTGATTATAGGGAATCTCACCTATGAGATCGATTTTATGATAGTTGAGGACACTCGTCCGGTGATAGATGCTTGCCTAAGCCAAATAATATTTGGGAAACCATTTGTTGAGGCCACTAGGATGAGTTATGATCCGACTTTAGGGATAGTTATATTCAATGAAGAGAATGATGAGGTTGCTTATCAAATGCCCTACAAGATTGAGCAATACCGCCTTCTCTCTAATTTCGAAAAAGGAACACAAGCAAGCGGCTTATTATAGGAATGAGGAGGATAGACGTAGAGGAGTAGAGTATGTGAGAAATAGGATGCTTGGTTTCTACAAAGAGTGCTTGCAACTAGGTCTGGAATACAAAACTGGTTTAGAAGACGACCTAGAGAGTGGAACCAATGATGAAATCACGTAGTAACCCATGACCTTGAGTCTAGCTACAAGACTCGTAAATAAAGAAAAGCGCTTCTTGGGAGGCAACCCATGTTTTGTGTGATTTTATTTGTTTGATTGTTATTTGCTTCCGTATGCATGCTTAATTTTTATTGTTGGTTGATCATGTTTCTAAACTAAATAGTGAAAATACTTTACTTTGTTGTTTTGGCCTAGTCTTAACTCCACCTAAAGGTATTTTTGCAAAAGATAAGTGTAAGGGGAAACCCCAAATATGTTTTTAAGAAACAAACCGATCATGATTCTCCATAATATTAAATGAACATGTGTATTCGTATTTGTTAGAGCCAATGCTTGTATTGAGTCATAATGAAGTTTTGCAGGATTTTCCAGGAAGTAGGACCAAGTTTTTCCAGAAATTTTCCGGAAACTTAACATAAGGATTTCTGCAGGTCAATTCTGACGGCGTCAGGGATTTAATCTTGACGGCGTCAGGAGTTAAAATCTGGAAATTTTACCGGTTTTGTTTTTCTAACGGAGTCTTATGGTTTTTGTGAATTATTGAGTTTTATAATCTCCAGGAGATCTGCAAACTTCATTCCACAAGCATTATATCTTATCTTGTTTTCTAGGATTTAGTAACTTATATAGAATGCCGCCGATTTTACGTGAGGTTGTCTTGTCTATTTTATCAGGTTTTACAGGTTATGTATGACAAGAAGATGATTTATATTCTGGAAGGGAAGCTTTGATTGTTCGTTTTCTTGGAGGAAGATTTAACCTGGCCACCTTATTATCCATACCGAGTGAATCAGGGGAGTATTTGAATTCATTCTCTTTACTTTTTCACTTTTACATTCTTTACTTGAACATTGGGGACAATGTTCATCTTAAGTGTAAGGGGAGGGTAAAAAGATGATACCTTACATATGCACTTTCGCTTGAGTTTGTTTTGTTTGATGGTAGTTGTGTAATAAAACTATGAGAAATACTTGTTAGTGCAATTTTAGCGCCAAATTTAAATTTTTTTTACAACATTTAGGAGTGAAACTTTAGCCATAGCAAGCGTCTCATGGATAGGAGATTGTATGACTAGCACATGACCGTATATTCAGAAAAATTTTCCACCCAAATATGTGAGGTTCGCCTTTAGATTTGATAGGAAAAGCATTTACTATTAGTGCTTATGAGTGTACCGGTAGCATTTAGATTCTAGAACTAGCGTTAGTGATGCATCCTGAGACCGCTAGTGAGACTACATTCGTGTGGTAGGATTTACTACATGATAAGAGGCATTAGGATCACCCTTGTGTTAAACCCGTATTATGATTACTTGACCATTTAAGTCATATTACTTGGCTAGTTAAGTCAACTAATTTTTCCCACACCCTTAGCGTTGTACTCATTTTTAGTACACGAAACCCCTAGTACACCCCTCCGAGCCTATCTTTTCGTTTCTAACTTTAAGCATTTTACTTAAAGGAAGAATTTGTTACACCCCACTTAAATGTACAACCAAATCGCCTTAGCCTTCCGTGTATGCGCTCATTTTTAGTGCATTATTGTTATTTATTAAACCCTAAGTTAACTTTCTAATTGATTACATGGTTGCTAAGTCGAGTCCTATCCTTGTACATATTGTTTTGGGACGATTGGGACTCATGGGTAAGTACTTATTTTATGGAGTAATGGGGAAGAACATCATTTACTACCCCCATATGTATGTCAATCTTAAAAGTGCTCCAAGTGTTTTGATTTTCTTAATTCGAGTCATTAGATTAGTTTAAATGTAAAGTATGTAAAGATTCAAGTGTAAGGGAAATGTTCATTCCCTATGATGTATTATTTTGGATGGTGAAGAGAACGCCAAAGTCTTAATTTTCCATGCTGGGAACAGTAGGTGACGGCGTCAAGAGCAAATTTCATGAATTTCCATGACGACCCAGAATAGATTTGACGGCGTCACGTTGGAAGGGCGTCAAGAGTAAAAGAGTCATGACGGCCTGGAAGTGTATAAGTCTTGACGGCGTCAGAAGTAGATCTAGGCAGTCCGAGAAGAGTTTTGGCGGCGAGGTGACGGCATCACAAGTTTATTCTTGACGCCGTCAAACCTATTTTTCTATATATAGTTTTCTAATTTTCACACATTAAAAAGAGAGAATTTTGGAGAAACCCTAAGTACGATTTTGGTGCAACTTTTAGAGGTTTTTCAAGGGTTCCAAACCCTTGATACCTTGCATTGTAATTGAGATAAGTGTTCCTTTAATTCAATCAATATGTCTATGTGTTGGTTGTCTATATCTTGTTCTTGTCTCAATTCCATTATGCTAGGCTAGATCTATCTTGTGTTTGCTTAGATCTAATGAAACCTAGATGTTAATTATGTGTTGATTACTTGTTTATCTTTGTCTTGGATGAGTGATTTATATGTTAGGCTTAAGAAAACTGGCAGATCTCCACTTGGTAACATGCTTGAACGTCTTAAGAAACATGAACCGAGGCGCACTAGGTCTTTATTGGTTGTATTTAATGCATGAGCCACTGTTTACAATCCCTATAGTTGTGCTGGGCATGGTGTAGGAGGAGATAAGAGCTCATAGAATTGGGGAGTTATATGTGCCACCCCATGAATGGTATTAAGGAATACGATCCGTCATCCATGCAATTATAACAAGTAATTAACGTGTAAAAGATGTCTAGGGAGTAGTGAAATCTAAGTAAACACATTTTGTCCAATTACTGCTCACAACCTTAGTTTAATTAGCTTAATTTCATTTTTAGTATTTTATTTTGATTGCATCTTAGTATTGGGTTAGTTGATTAGCAACTAATTCCGCCCAAATCCTTCAAACCCGAGATATTTACTTGCTTCCTAAAAAATATGAAAATATAAAAATAATCATCCCTCACCTTTAGAACTAGTATTTAGGCTTTCTAATCCTAGCGACACTATTCCTAAGCTGAACGATCAATCCCCCGGTACTTGTCACTATACTATACTACAACGATCAGGTACACTGCCAGGTGGGGGTTGTAAGCTTCTCGAGATCCCTCGAGAGGTAAAGCCTGTTGCGATTCACACGCATCAAGCATTATCCAAGTAAAAAGCACAAAATGGAAATATTGCTTACAAATGGTATCCAACTGAGATATGATGAACCAAGGAACAAAATCACTTCCTATAGCCTCCCATAAGGCTACTAAACCGAATCCATCCAGAATTCAATTTGCTCCTTTGCTTCTTCCTTGATCTCAATGATTTTTTATTTTTTCTTTATTTTTCTCTATTTTTTTATATTTTCGTGATTACACTCTAAACTGGATTTTTAGGATATCTAAAAGCTTTAATAAGCTTTGTTAGAGCTTAAGTGGACTTAAGATTCCAATAACAATAACAAATAACAGTATTTCACAAACTTGAGATTTTTAATGAAAATTGAGCATAAACTGAATATCAAAAGGAAACTTGAAATTGATTATTGCAAAAGGAGAGGGAAAGGGGGTAGGGTGGTTTGGTCAAACGGGTTGACCCCGTTTTTATTTTATTAGGGGTGTTGGGCTGGTGTATTTTGGGCCTAGGAATAGGAAAAAAAGGGTGGGCTTGGGTAGTGTTTAGTTTGGATTGGTTTTTGGTTTTATTAATAATAAGGATCCGTTTGGTTTAGAAGTTACACAAGGACCAATTTTGTAATTTATTCAAAGTTGGGGGCTGAAAATGTAAATATCCCAAAGTTATCAAAATGGTGTAAATTGACAAACTTGAATAGTATAAGGTCCTATTTTGATATTAATTTCATTTTTGAAATTCCAGGGACCAAAATTGCCAACATGTGAAACTTCAGGGACCAATCATGTAATTTCTCCAAACTTTTCAACAAAGGACCATTCCTGCCATAAAAGATTAGTATAAGGACCAAAATTGATTTTCTCAAAGTTTTTACATCCCAGGGACCATTTATGTCAATTTCCAAAGTATAGGGACTAAACTTGTAATTTTGTGAAACTTTGCACCAAAGGACTAAATATGTAACTTTGTGATTTAAAAGGACCTTTGGTGACTTTTTCAAGTTTTTAGAATAACCAGGGACTAGTTTTGACAACTTTTGAAACTTGAGGGACTGAAACTGCCAATTATGCAAACTTTGTATGTTTTTCATCTGTTTTTGATTATTTTGCATTTGAAATATATAAAACACACTTCTAAAATATTTTAAGTATTTTGATACATATTTGAGTGTTTTTAGATGTTTTGGCAGTTCAGATTGGTATAAAATGATGAGTATTTAGACACTCATCAATCCCCCACACTAAAACATTGCTAGTCCCTAGCAATCTTTTGAGAAAAACTTAATGGATTTGAAAAACTCTTTACCAAAAGCCATCACTTCTAGAGTAGCCAGATGTAAGAACTGTGGCACACCTGATAACCGTGTGATTTTGAGCAAATCACCAGCTGTCAACGGATTTGATTTGTCTTTACCAAAAGCCATTTGCTTCTGGACTAGCCAACTCTTGATGGAATAGTCAACATCTTGGTGAGCTGATTACCAATTATGGTTTTTCCGCTGCCTTTACCACAAGCCATAATCTTGCGGGCTAGCCAACTCATTCGCTTTTTAGGATATGGCGAGTTGAGGTACAATACAATTTTGGGCAAATTGCAAGCCATAAACGGATTTGAGTTATCTTTACCAAGAGCCGTTTGCTCCTGGATTAGCCAGTCCTTATGTGGGTTAGACATGGCGGACTGAAAACCTTTTATTGCGTTCTAAGTGAGAAAAAATTTTAAAATTTGGGCTAAAATGGGGGTTCTTGATGGAACATGTGTTTAAATTCGTTAGAATAACGAATTTCCCCCCACACTTAGAACTGAATATTGTCCTCAATATTCAAAGTACCGGGTGTTAAACCAACACTTAGAACATAAGAAGGAAAATATTCCATAGCCTTTATTTAAGTTTATGTACACACATTTTTTTTTCAAAGATATATACATATATACAACATGTGGGTTAGTATCTCCCCCACACTTAGGGTGAAAACCCTAATGCATGCTACTGTTTTTGTTACGAGTCGCTAGCTTGACTCGACCCCGAATTCATTTGTTCATGAGGAAGCTACTGTTTTTGATTACCGAGTCGCTAGCTTGACTCGACCCCGAATTCATTGGTTCATGGGGAAGTATGATGTGGAAGGAACAATCTGCATCGGACTTTCATTCAAGAGGTTTGGATAAACATTTGAAGTACGTGAAAGTTCCACACCGATGAGATATATAGACACCCGGCTTACAAATGATACATGAAAATGCGGGGGTCAAAGATAGTGTCCTCATTCCCGAAGGAGTGAAGAACAGGAGAAATCACCTGGTAGGTGAAGGAAAGAAGAGAGATCTGAATAGCAATTAAGATAAGAACTTCCTCCTCAAGAAATGCATATTCAAGTGGAGGAGGCAAGTCCTTAAGCTTGATCTCAGGAAATTTATCAGTTTCCTCAACTGATTTGATTTCCTCATTATGAAGTTGTTTGGGTGGAAGAGGGGGAAATGGATCTTCGTTTAACAAACTTTCTAGAAAAAGAATGTCCCCCTCAGGATCAAGATAATTATCATCAACTTCGTATGAAATTGAACTATCTTCAGTCATAAAAGCCTCGAATTCGTCCAAATCATTTTCACTTTCCGGAGGAAGTGGATTGATCTGAGTGAGTTCAATCGAAGGATCATGAGTAGGTAAGAATTCTAACTCTCTCAAATCCGCTTCAAAGTCAAAGACTTCATTTTCATCCCTTGGTGGGATGGGATCCATATGAGAGAGTTCATCAGCGAACTCTTCAAGAAGATAGTCAACACTTGACTGGGGAAGTGATGCCTCAACATACTCAATTTCTCCATAAGATGTACAATCATCATTAGAATCGGAGAGAGTATCTACATGATCTTTTGAAAAATCAAGAGGAGGAGGGATATCACACATATGATCAAAAATTCCCTGTGACTCACTTGGGATTGAGACAAGGTCCTCAACACTATACTTTATGAATTCGTCCGATTCCTTTTCAGGAACAGTGTCAAGATGCTCGTCCCCCATGCTCAGAGAGTGAGTGGGAATCTCGGGTATGATATCAGTAGACTGAAGGAGATGAGAAGGACTAGCATACATGGCTTTTATAATCTCCATTTGTTCAGCTGCTAGTAATTCTCCCATACTCTTTTCTCCCTGATTTTCCATGGAAGGAATTGCAACAGATGAACTCGATGAATTATTACAAACTTGTAATGTATATTCATCATCACTGTCATCATCGTCATCGAGAAGAGCAGCATTGCAAAATGCGGCATGTATTTTAGTTGCATGCTCTTTGACCATTAATTCCTCCATTCCGTTTCTAACATCTCGTTTTTTTGCAAGTAACTCAATAAATGTCTCACGAGAATTCTGAAACGATGTAGTAGCCAACTCCTCCTTAAGTTCTATTAATATCTCAAGAGCCTTTAAACAAAGGTCTTGCTGAGTTTCATGAGGAGTTGCTTGGATCATTTGGCACTGTGGAGGTGGGTCTTGAAACGAATAGTCGTAATTGTTACAAGGAAATGGATTCCTTGTTTGACAATCAGAGCTAAAGTGTGGACCTCCACAGTACTCACAACAGTTGAAGTGATGTGGTTGTGAGTCAAAACTGTTATTAGGAAACTGCTCATAGACAAGCGTGTTTCCTGATTGACAATTAGAACTGTAGTGTGAACCACCACAGTACTCACAACAGTAAAACTGTTGTGTCTCATGGTGTGGAAGCTGGTGGAATGAATCAGTCATGTCAGGGTAGGAATAGGGATTCTGGTTATAGACAGACCCGTTTCCGGACTCTACCATGCCACAACTGGGGCAATTACCACCATTATAAGGACTACCACACCATTGACAGACAAGAGGGTGAGAATAAGACATAGAAAGAATCAAAGGATATAGGAGGGTGAGAAATGAAGAATCACAAAGGTAGGAGGGTAAAGGTGAATATTTTTGGTATTTTTGAAAATTTTTGTAGTAATAATAATAAGGAAAATATTTTTGGGTTTTTGTGTTCGTTGAAAACTAATTTTAAAATGTTTTCGGGAACTGTTTTGTTTTTATATGATAATAATATGAACAAGGATGGATAAATATACAATGAGCGTGTATTCAGATTCACCAATACGCAAATTCGTTTAGAATAAGTGCACAACCTCCCCGGCAGCGGCGCCAAATTTTGATTACTCCCAAACTAGTTATATTTTATTTCTCAACCACTTGTGAATGGTCAATAGTAAAAGTCAAACAGCCTGGGAGAATGCTTCCGTGGAATACAGTGTTTCCCCGGGTCGTAATGTCCCAACGAGGTTGTGATGGTATTAAAAACGAGTTTGTGATCGAGTGATTATGAACAGGAAAGGGTATAAGTGTGTGTGTGAGTGATTACACTAGGGTTTTATAAAATAAAATAACTTAGATAAACTATTTTTTTTTAAAAATGTTTAATAACTAAAACACGTACGTTTAATTTAATTCTACGTTAACGTACGAAACAAAAACAATTTTAACTAAAGTAGTAATTTGCATACCTTAGGGGCTTAAATGCAAATTAAATAAAGTTAAAATATTTATTTATAATTACTAATTATTTAATTAATTATTATTATTTAATAACTATTTTTAATTATCTAATAATTAACTAATAAATAAGAAAATGCAAAATAAGTCTAGAAAAATAAAATTAAAATTTGTAAAAGTCTAAAATATTATAAAACTTATTTTAAAAATAAAATTATATTTTTCTTACTATTTATCTAATTATTATTAATTAATAACTATTTAATTATTAATTAACTATTTATATGATTTAAATAATTATAAATACTAAAAAGACTTAGATAATTAAGAAGATTTTTATAAATCTAATTAACCATCACAGGAATCCTAAAAAAATTATAAAAACTTTATTTTATCTATTTTTAAACTAGTTTACTAATTATTATTCTATTTATTAATTAATTACCAATTAAACTATTTAAATTATGAAAACTACAAGATGAACAGTAAAAATTATGGAAAAATTCCTAAAATTATTTTATGTTATAATAAAGCTAGGAAAAATATAAAAACTCGGTGTTACTTTGTAAAAATTAATTATGCTATTTAACACTTAATTATTAATTATTAATAAAACTAATATTAATTCTAATAAATACTAAATGATAATATAAAAATCTAATAAAATTACTAAAAATACTTTAATATAAAAGGAATTTAAGAAAAATATAAAAATGTAGGTTACTTAATAAAAATCTAAAAATGAAAATTAAAATTTAAATTATATTAAATATAAACTATCACTTATTATTATATTGGTTTTTCTTGATTTTTCTTTTGCAAATCTATTTTATATCTAAAAACAACTAACTTTAATAAAAACAACTTTTTTAGAAGCTAATAATAAGCACTGTGAGAGCTTAATAGCTTCACAGATGACTTTGTTTGACCAAACAAAGAAATGAGCTAAAATTGACTTATGTGGGGTCCACAAGAGTAAAATCTAGTTTAGCTAAGTTAAGTAAACAAGTATAAGCTAGAAAAAGCACATGTGGTACAGTGAATAAGCCAATAAGCCACAATAAGCCCTTGCTTATTGTGGACTGAGACAGAAAATGAGACAAAGATCAAGGCTGATTTCAGGTGGGGTCCACTAGGTACTAGGTCAAACTAAGGGTCAACACTAAGAGCCTGGTAGGAGGGGGTTCAAAGGTACAAGGTTGGAGGTGTGGGGCCCACTATGGTGGCCAGAAAAGCACCACCAAGTGGTGGTGTTGGCTGTGTTCTGCTGGTGCAGGGGAGATACCCTTCCCTGCAGGTGTGTTTAGCCAGGTGTGGGGCCCAGGGAAAAATTGCTAAAAATATAAGGATGGTGAGACCTCAAAGTTGAGGTGGTAGACTACTAATTTTGAAAGCTTCAATGCCTAACTCTTAGTACAAAATTCTATAAAAAATCCTACAAGTTTTGGTATTTTCTGAGAATGGAAATTTTGACTTTTTATGAAACTAACCTAGGTTGACTTTATTGAGATTAGATTGATCCCTACTGACTTAGGAAGTAACAATAAGCTAATATGAAACTTTTTTAAGCTATAACTACAACTAATGAACTAACAATGGTGATTATGATCCCAAAATCCTTAACAGTTAACACCTAATGATGTAATGAAGTGAGTTTTGACTTTTTAGTGTTGAAGTGACAAAACTAATGACTCAATTAACTAAACCTACCCTAATGTAGTCTAAGTATGCTAAGAACACAGCAAGAGATCACCAAGATCACAGAGTATTCAGCAATGCCAAACACCCCTATTAAGCACTGTTTTTAAGATTTTCAAAGCAAATGGTGAATTTTAAACACAACACTGATTACAAATACTATATTATGATTATAGAAGATCAAATGAGCCTAGAATATCCACAATACAAGCATATAACACTGATTTGTCAAATGAGTATTTTACACTGTATGATTTCAATTACAAGCACAAATGAATTCCAAAGAACAAGTTGATGAGTTTGTGCTATATTATCAATAACAAGTATCAAATAAACACATAAGAATACTAATTAAACAGTAACAAGCATTATCCAAGTAAAAAGCACAAAATGGAAATATTGCTTACAAATGGTATCCAACTGAGATATGATGAACCAAGGAACAAAATCACTTCCTATAGCCTCCCATAAGGCTACTAAACCAAATCCATCCAGAATTCAATTTGCTCCTTTGCTTCTTCCTTATTCTCAATGATTTTTTATTTTTTCTTTATTTTTCTCTATTTTTTTTTATATTTTTGTGATTACACTCTAAACTGGATTTTTAGGATATCTAAAAGCTTTAATAAGCTTTGTCAGAGCTTAAGTGGACTTAAGATTCCAATAACAACAACAAATAACAGTATTTCACAAACTTGAGATTTTTAATGAAAATTGAGCATAAACTGAATATCAAAAGGAAACTTGAAATTGATTATTGCAAAAGTTTAAGGATACACTAAAACAACTTAATTGATTGCTTAAAAGCTTAGGATTACACTGAAAGACTAAAATTAAGTTACACGACACTAATTTACACTACCTACACTAATACTTCGACTCCTCTACTTCATTTCTTCTTTATAGCCAAAATTAGGATTCCAGGTGTCCCTCTGTGACTTTCCCACCAATTCTTAACCCTTGGATTGGTCAAACTAATCTCCACCGTTTAAATTTGTAACTTGGCGCCAAAGTAGTCTTTGCCACTGTAGTGTGCGTGGAGTGGTTTTTTTAGGCATTAAATGCGTTTGGGGTGTTGTGGAGGTGGAGGAGAGTGGGTAGGAAAGTGGGTGATGAGCTGAGGTGGAGATAGCAGGTGGCTATGGTGACTCAGTGTGGAAGGTGAAAGAATGAGGGGGAAAGGGGGTAGGGTGGTTTGGTCAAACGAGTTGACCCCTTTTTTAATTAGAGGTGTTGGGCTGGTGTATTTTGGGCCTAGGAATAGGAAAAAAAGGGTGGGCTTGGGTAGTGTTTAGTTTGGATTGGTTTTTGGTTTTATTAATAATAAGGATCCGTTTGGTTTAGAAGTTACACAAGGACCAATTTTGTAATTTATTCAAAGTTAGGGGCTGAAAATGTAAATATCCCAAAGTTATCAAAATGGTGTAAATTGACAAACTTGAATAGTACAAGGTCCTATTTTGATATTAATTTCATTTTTGAAATTCCAGGGACCAAAATTGCCAACATGTGAAACTTCAGGGACCAATCATGTAATTTCTCCAAACTTTTCACCCAAGGACCATTCCTGCCATAAAAGATTAGTATAAGGACCAAAATTGATTTTCTCAAAGTTTTTACATCCCATGGACCATTTATGTCAATTTCCAAAGTATAGGGACTAAACTTGTAATTTTGTGAAACTTTGCACCAAAGGACTAAATATGTTACTTTGTGATTTAAAAGGACCTTTGGTGACTTTTTCAAGTTTTTAGAATAACCAGGGACTAGTTTTGACAACTTTTGAAACTTGAGGGACTGAAACTGCCAATTATGCAAACTTTGTACGTTTTTCATCTGTTTTTGATTATTTTGCATTTGAAACATATAAAACACACTTCTAAGATATTTTAAGTATTTTGATGCATATTTGAGTGTTTTTGGATGTTTTGGCAGTTCAGATTGGTATAAAATGATGAGTATTTAGATACTCATCACCTTCTTTGCGTCCTACGTCATCGTCAACTGGTTCTTTGTTTTTCTGGACTTTCGTTTAATACTAATGCGTGGGAATCGCACCTTGCTTTACCTCTCGAGGGATCTCGAGAAGCTTACAACCCCCACCAGGCAGTGTACCTGATCGTTGTAGTATAGTATAGTGACAAGTACCGGGGGATTGATCGTTCAGCTTAGGAATAGTGTCGCTAGGATTAGAAAACCTAATTTACTAGTTCTAAAGATGAGGGATGATTATTTTTGTATTTTTATGTTTTTATGAAAGCAATTAAATTCTCGGGTTTTGAAGGAGTGGGCGGAATTAGTTGCTATTCAACTAACCCAAAGCTAAGATATAATCAAAATAAAATACTGAAAATGAAATTAAACTAAATTATACTAATGTTGTGAACAGTAATTGGAGAAATTGTGTTTACTTAGACTTCACTACTCCCTAGATATCTTTTACACGTTAATTACTTGTTATACTTGTATGGATGACGGATTGTATTCCTTAATACCATTCGTGGGGTGGCATACATAACTCCCCAACTCTATGAGCTCTTATCTCCTCCTACACCATGACCCAGCACAACTATAGGGATTGTAAACAGTGGCTCATGCATTAAATACAACCAATAAAGACCTAGTACGCCTCGGTTCATGTTTCTTAAGACGTTCAAGCATGTTACCATTTGGAGATCTGCCAGTTTTCTTAAGCCTAACATATAAATCATTCATCCAAGAACAAGAATAAACAAGTAATCAACACATAATCAACATCTAGGTTTCATTAGATCTAAGCAAACACAAGAGAGATCTAGCCTAGCATAATTGAATTGAGACAAGAACAAGAGATAAACAACCAACACAGACATATTGATTGAATTAGAAGAACACTTATCTCAATTACAATGCAAGGTATCAAGGGTTTGGAACCCTTGAAAAACCTGTAAAAGAGGCACCAAATTCGTCTTTAGGGTTTCACCAAAACTTCTCTTCTTTTTAATGAAAAAACTAGAAAACTATATATAGGAAAACTGGGCTGACGGCGTCAAGACAAGCATGTGACGCTGTCACCTCGCCGCCAAATACTTCCTCGGACGGCCTTGATCTACTTATGACGGCCTATGTGACGCCGTCACCACCTACGGTATTTTATTCTTGGGACTTTGACGCCGTCAGGACGGATTTTGACGCCGTCACCTACTACGGTGTTTTATTCTTGATGTCTGACGCCGTCAGGGTGTAACTCTTGACGCCGTCACCTAGTGTCTTCAGCATGGAAAATTGATACTTTGCCGTTTTCTTCACTTTTATGCTCCAAAAACGTCCAAAATGGCTTCTTTTCCAGAATTCACTCTCCAAACACCTAAAATCACAAAAGGAACGATTTAGGGCAATATTTGATCAAACAAAGTCGGATTCGGGCTTAAATGACCCCCTAAAAACGGATCATTTTTCGCCTCATCATATACCCTTACACTTGAGATTTGCTTGTCCTCAAGCAAATGAGCTTTTATTCTACTCAAAAGACAAGTTAGGGGTCATTTAACACTAATATAAAAGTAATTACAACAAATAATCGTTCCACTAAAGACCAATAGACAAGCACGAAGGTCATACACAAGCACCTCACAAATAGTGTTTAGATACTCACATCTCTCGGGTCTAATAAAGTAATATAACATTATGGAAATGGAAGATATCTCTCACTACCTGTCATAGCAAAATAGATTACCATAGGCTTGGGAAAGGATCAAACCTCCACCACTTGGCGTAAGCACCTAGGATAAACTATCAAAGAGGTCTTTTAAAGGGTTGTAACGTTAGGTATAGGGATATGAATTACACGGTTTTGTTGGATAAAAGAAGTTTTACTGGTGGCGAGTTAACAATCTTGGTTAATTACATGTACAATATGGCGTTGCTAAGCCAAGACTAGACTCGACTTAAGCTAACAAATGAGAAATAACAAAAATATAGAATGAAAAACGGGATGGTAGTCCGTATGTTTTTTCTCTTTTTTTATTTTTTATTTTTTTATTTTTATTTATTTTATTTTTTTTTTTTTTTTTTGCATACACTCTTACCCTACCATCCAAAATAATACATCATAGGGGTATGAGCATTCCCCTTACACTTGAATCTTTACATACTTTACATTAAACTATTCTAATGACTCGAATTAAGAAAATTAAAACCCTTGGAGCACTTTTAAGATTAACGTACATATGGGGGTAATAAATGATGTTCTTCCCCATTACTCCATAAAATAAGTACTTACCCATGAGTCCCAATCGTCCCAAAACAATATGTACAAGGATATGACTCGACTTAGCAACCATGTAATCAATTAGAAAGTTAACTTAGGGTTTAACAAATAACAATAATGCACTAAAGATGAGTGCATACAAGGAAGGCTAAGGCGATTTGGTTGCACATTTGGGGTGGATTGTAAACAAATTCTTCCTTTAAGTAAAATGCTTAAAGTTAGAAATGAAAAGATAGGCTCGGAGGGGTGTACTAGGGGTATCGTGTACTAAAAATGAGTACAACGCTAAGGGTGTGGGAAAAATTAGTTGACTTAACTAGCCAAGTAATATGACTTAAATGGTCAAGTAATCATGATACGGGTTTAACACAAGGGTGATCCTAATGCCTCTTATCATGTAGTAAATCCTACCACACGAATGTAGTCTCACTAGCGGTCTCGGGATGCATCACTAACGCAAGTTCTAGAATCTAAATGCTACCGGTACACTCATAAGCACTAATAATGAATGCTTTTCCTATCAAATCTAAAGGCGAGCCTCACATTTTTTGGTGGAAAATTTTTCTGAATATGCGGTTATGTGCTAGTCATACAATCTCCTATCCATGAGACGCTTGCTATGGCTAAAGTTTCACTCCTAAATGTTGTAAAAAATTTTAAATTTGGCGCTAAAATTACACTAACAAGTATTTCTCGTAGTTTTATTACACATCTACCATCAAACGAAACAAACTCAAGCGAAAGTGCATATGTAAGGTATCATCTTTTTACCCTCCCCTTACACTTAAGATGAACATTGTCCCCAATGTTCAAGTAAAGAATGTAAAAGTGAAAAAGTAAAGAGAATGAAATCAAATACTCCCCTGATTCGCTCGGTATGGATTTTAGGTTGACCAGGTGATAAGGCGAAAAATGATCCGTTTTTAGGGGGTCATTTAAGCCTGAATCCGACTTTATTTGATCAAATATTGCCCTAAATCGTTCCTTTTGTGATTTTAGGTGTTTGGAGAGTGAATTCTGGAAAAGAAGCTATTTTGGACGTTTTTGGAGCATAAAAGTGAAGAAAACGGCAAAGTACCAAAAATCCATGCTGAAGATACAAGGTGACGGCGTCAAGACTACCTTCTTGACGGCGTCAGACATGGAGAATTAAACATCGTAGCTGGTGACGGCGTCAGATGGACTGGTGACGGCGTCAAAGTGGCAAAAATATTATACCGTGGGTGGTGACGGCGTCACATAGGCCGTCATAAGTGGATCTAGGCCGTCCGAGGAAGTATATGGCGGCGAAGTGACGGCGTCAGAATTAACTCTTGACGCCGTCAGACTGTTTTTCCTATATATAGTTTTCTAGTTTTTTTTCATTAGGGAGGGAAGTTTTGGTGAAACCCTAAAGACGATTTTGGTGCCTCTTTTACAGGTTTTTCAAGGGTTCCAAACCCTTGAGACCTTGCATTGTAATTGAGATAAGTGTACTTTCAATTCAATCAATATGTCTATGTGTTGGTTGTTTATCTCTTGTTCTTGTCTCAATTCCATTATGCTAGGCTAGATCTCTCTTGTGTTTGCTTAGATCTAATGAAACCTAGATGTTGATTATGTGTTGATTACTTGTCTATTCTTTTTTTGAATGAATGATTTATATGTTAGGCTTAAGAAAACTGGCAGATCTCCAAATGGTAACATGCTTGAACGTCTTAAGAAACATGAACCGAGGCGTACTAGGTCTTTATTGGTTGTATTTAATGCATGAGCCACTGTTTACAATCCCTATAGTTGTGTTGGGTCATGGTGTAGGAGGAGATAAGAGCTCATAGAGTTGGGGAGTTATGTATGCCACCCCACGAATGGTATTAAGGAATACAATCCGTCATTCATACAAGTATAACAAGTAATTAACATGTAAAAGATATCTAGGGAGTAATGAAGTCTAAGTAAACACAATTTCTCCAATTACTGCTCACAACCTTAGTTTAATTTAGTTTAATTTCATTTTAATTATTTTAATAGCTTTGGGTTAGTTGAATAGCAACTAATTCCGCCCACTCTTCTAAAAACCCGAGATTTTACTTGCTTTCATAAAAAATATAAAAATACAAAAATAATCATCTCTCACCTCTAGAACTATTAATTAGGTTTTCTAATCCTAGCGACACTATTCCTAAGCTGAACGATCAATCCCCCGGTACTTGTCACTATACTATACTACAACGATCAGGTACACTGCCTGGTGGGGGTTGTAAGCTTCTCGAGATCCCTCGAGAGGTAAAGCAAGGTGCGATTCCCACGCATCAAGTTTTTGGCGCCGCAGCCCGGGGAATAGTTATTGTCTAGGTTAGGATTTCTTTTTATTAGGTCTACTTGCTAGATTCCTTTCTAGTAAGATTTTTATTTTTATTTTTAGGTCTTCTTTAGTCTATCTTATTTCTTCGTGCCTTTGTTCGTAACTCTTTACCATCCGACATCATGGAAGGTGGTAACATCTTTGAGCCCATCATCCCACCACAACAAAACCCACCATTAGAACCCCTTAGGCCCCGAACCTTAGGAGAGTATTCCCGACCCAGCCACCAAGGCTACCGAAACACCATTGAGCTCACCGGAGCCAATGTGACCCCCTTGCGATCCGACACCATCCGGTTGGTGCAAAGCGGATGTGCATTCCATGGACTTCGTTCCGAAGATCCAAACCAACACCTTAAGGACTTCCTCAAAATCGTAGATTCCATAGACCTAGGTGTTGAAACTAGAGAGACTACCCGTTTACGCCTATTCCAATTCTCTCTACGGGATCAAGCTAGTCAATGGCTTGAGCGTTTACCCGCGGGATCCATCACCACATGGGATGATCTCACCACTCGTTTCCTTGCTCAATTTTTCCCACCGGGGAGAACTACTAAACTTAGGAAAGACATCTTGATGTTTCAACAACGTCAAAATGAATCTCTTTATGAAGCATGGACTCGTTTCAAGGACTTACTCCAAAAAGTCCCTCATCATGGCATAGATCTTTGGCTCCAAGTCCAAATCTTCTATGACCATATCGACATCTCCACGAGGCGAACCATTGACCAATCGGCCGGTGGTAAGCTACGTGATCTTAGTGCGGAACAATCATGGGAACTCATAGAAGATCTTGCTCTCTATGACAACGAAAGTTGGAATGATCCCCGTGATTTGAACAAAACAGTCAAGGCAATATCTTTGCCTTCGAACAATTCAAGCACTCCCGACCGTAGGATCATGGAACTTGAAGGTCGAGTCAAGTCTCTTATGAAATCTTACGAAGCTCATAAGCCTTCAAGCCAAGTAAGCAGAATCGCTTCTACATGCAAACTATGCAATGGCCCTCATGAGACTTACAACTGCATGGAACATCCAAAACGTGCTTATAACGAATTCACATCATCACACGTAGGGCAGGGTCCTCGAACTTCTGTCGAAGCATATGAGGCATGGAAGGATAAACCTAATTTTAGAGGGTATCAAACACGAAGTGTATCATTCAATGACTCCTCACCACTCATTTGGTCCGAACATTTTCCATCGCAAAATACCCATAGGCGAATCTGTGAAGATGATTTAAAAAAATTCATTCTTTCTCAAGAACTGCAGCTCACTACACTCGAGACAAAATTCAAACAACAGCAGGCTGACATGAACAACAAGATTTGTAATCTGTTAACGGCTATCAAAGAGCATATTGATAATAAGCCCATTCACGTTGATGAGATTAAGTCTGCTACCGTCATGAGTCCACCAGCCTCCCCTGTAAAAATAAAAAGTCCTAGCAAGCTATTCAAACATCTATCTCCTAACGAAAAAGGACCTATCAACCCCCCTGGACCAATCCACTTCGTAAACACCATCACCACAATATCAGCTGCAGCATCCGATCTAACCCAACAACAAACTGACAAACTCAGTCAGACAGCGAAGGATGAGATCTCAAAGGTTGACCACATTTCTGCAAGGAAACCTACCAACTCACCCGAGCAGTGCACCTTGCAGAAATCCGACAAACCGGATGAAAGGAACGAGACATCGGAGGAACAGGAGAAAGGCCCAACCATTTTGAGTAAATCTGTTATAGAAGAATCCGGAGTAGAGGATGTTATTAGTATAGGTAGCAATCAAACCAAGGAGAGCGGCTCTAAACTTTTCAAAATCTCCTGTGCCATTGAGGGAAAGGTCTTAATTGATAGTCATATAGATCCTAGTTTCCCAGTCAACGTAATCCCACTTTCCCTATATCACAAGGCTTTCCCAGAACACATTGCGTGCGAAGGGGTAGTAGCGAATTTGTCAATTAGGATTGGAGAGCTTGTTTACAATACTAACCTCACCGTGTTTGATGACGTGGACCCTCTCGCCAATCAAACATTAACCAACCTTGTCCTTGGGATGCCATTCATCAATGAATCGGGAGCAATCCTTGACGAGAAAGATGGTAGTGTATTACTTACCAATGGTGTTAGAACGGTAATTTTTCGTAGGGATGGTGAGGAGGTTTATGAGTATCGTCCCTCCCTTGAGGGGAATCTATATGGGTCAAAGGATGGAGAGTTGAGAAAGATCAAACGACGTGATCCGAATAACCTAAAAATCCCTTGCATGATCGGTCATAAGTACTTCGAAAACATATACATTAATGTATTCCTGCCAAAGAATTTCATGTCATTGTTTCATTATAACAATATCTGCAGATGGGGGATGATTTACAAGGGAGAGAAGGTGGTTGGTAAGGATCATGAAATCCAAGTGTTCGTAGGAAATATGGCATTCCCTATGGAGTTCACGATTGTGGACAACATAGAGGACTTTGTTGACCCTAGGCTATCGCAAGTCGTCTTTGGAGCACCCTTTTGTAAAATCATTAAGTTGATAGTGGATGACTTGAACGGAATCATGACTTTCACTGACGGGATTAGGAGGATTTCATACCAAACGCCATACAAAAGAAGAGACCTTAGGGAAATAGATTGCGACGGGCTCGATGTGATGAGCTCCCAACTTGTCTTGTGTGATGATGATATTAGGAGAGGGTGTAGAAATATTTCTGATTTATCATGTGGGTTCTTTAAGGATGTTAGTAAGCTTGGCTCTAAGTATCGACGGGATGTTTTCGAATTCGAAGATCCGAAGTACTTACACTATGAAAGCGATACTAGTTTAGAAGACGACCTAGAGAGTGGAACCAATGATGAGATCACGTAGTAACCCACGACTTTGAGTCTAGCTACAAGACTCGTAAATAAAGAAAAGCGCTTCTTGGGAGGCAACCCATGTTTTGTGTGATTTTATTTGTTTGATTGTTATTTGCTTCCGTATGCATGCTTTGTTTTTATTGTTGGTTGATCATGTTTCTCAATTAAAATGTGAAATACTTTATTATGTTGTTTAGCCTAGTCTTAACTTCAACCTAAAGGTACTTTTGCAAAAGATAAGTGTAAGGGGAAACCCAAAATATGTTTTTAAGAAACAAACCGATCATGATTCTCCACAATATTTAAATGAACATGTATATTCGTATTTGTTAGAGTCAAATGCTTGTATTGAGTCACAATGAAGTTTTGCAGGATTTTCCAGGAAGTAGGACAAAGTTTTTCCAGAAATTTTCCGGAAACTTAACATAAGAATTTCTGCAGGTTCATTCTGACGGCGTCAGGGCTTGCTCTTGACGGCGTCAGGAGTTAAAATCTGGAAATTTTACCGGTTTTGTTTTTCTAACGGAGTCTTATGGTTTTTGTGAATTATTAAGTTTTATAATCTCCAGGAAATCTGCAAACTTCATTCCACAAGCATTATATCTTACTTTGTTTTCTAGGAGTTAGTAACTTATATAGGATGCCGCCGATTTTACGCGAGGTTGCCTTGTCTACTTTTGTCAGGATTTACAGGTTATTTGTGACAAGAAGATGATTTATATTCTGGAAGGGAAGCTTTGATTGTTCGTTTTCTTGGAGGAAGATTTAACCTGGCCAACTAAAATCCATACCGAGCGAATCAGGGGAGTATTTGATTTCATTCTCTTTACTTTTTAACTTTTACATTCTTTACTTGAACATTGGGGACAATGTTCATCTTAAGTGTAAGGGGAGGGTAAAAAGATGATACCATACATATGCACTTTCGCTTGAGTTTGTTTTGTTTGATAGTAGATGAGTAATAAAACTACGAGAAATACTTGTTAGTGTAATTTTAGCGCCAAATTTAAAATTTTTTACAACATTTAGGAGTGAAACTTTAGCCATAGCAAGCGTCTCATGGATAGGAGGTTGTATGACTAGCACATATTTGGGGTTTCCCCTTACACTTATCTTTTGCAAAAAAAATACTTTTAGGTTGGAGTTAAGACTAGGCCAAACAACATTTCCACATTTTAATTGAGAAACATGATCAACCAACAATAAAAATAAAACATGCATACGGAAGCAAATAACAATCAAACAAATAAAATCACACAAAACATGGGTTGCCTCCCAAGAAGCGCTTTTCTTTATTTACGAGTCTTGTAGCTAGACTCAAAGTCATGGGTTACTATGTGATCTCATCATTGGTTCCACTCTCTAGGTCGTCTTCTAAACCAGTTTTGTATTCCGGACCTAGTTGCAAGCACTCTTTGTAGAAACCAAGCATCCTATTTCTAACATACTCTACTCCTCTACGTCTATCCTCATCATTCCTATAATAAGCCGCTTGCTTGCGTTCCTTTTCGAAATTAGAGAGAAGGCGGTATTGCTCAATCTTGTAGGGCATTTGATAAGCAACCTCATCATTCTCTTCCTTGAATCTAACTATCCCTAAAGTCGGATCATAACTCATCCTAGTGGCCTCAACAAATGGTTTCCCAAATATTATTTGACTTAGGCAAGCATCTATCACCGGACGAGTGTCTTCCACTATCATAAAATCAATCTCATAGGTAAGATTCCCTATGATCACATGTAATCCCTTAACTCTCCCTACAAAATTACTTATCCAATTTTTACCGGGCATCATCCTAAAATTGAGTTGCTTCTTCATCACCCAATTGTAAAAAGTTCTAGTCATGATGTTCACGGGGAATCTAAGGTCGATGTAAGCTTTCCATATATGCATGTGCCCAATATTGCATGGGATGTTAATGTTAGAGGGGTCTCCCATTTTGATAAGGGGGTCGCCAAAGATATATGTTTTCTCGGGACTATCGAATAAATCCTTATGGTATTCCCGTTCTTCCTCGGTTGGCAACTTATTAAAGTATTCCTTTATAGGTTCTACCTCCTCTAATTCCTCATCCTTATTAACCTCAACTTCCCTACTCTCATCCTCACTATCGGCTTCTACTCTAACTTCATCCTTGTCACTCTCCTCTATCTCCTTATCTATCGGCTTAATGGTGACAACATTGACAAAGTGGACATGTTTGGATGATGAGGGGTCCTTAATTTGGATTCCACTATTGGTGTCCCTAGTGTCCTTCCTAGGTGTGATTAATGTTTGGTTGTTGAGGGCTTTCAACAAGTTGTCAATCTTGTTGGTCATCTCCGTTTGTTGTTGGTTGAATTCGGTTTCAAACCTAGCTATGCGGGCTTCTTGAGATGCCATGAATTTTGACATCAATCCTTCAAGATTGTTGGTACTACCATAGTTGTTAGAAGGATTGTTGTTGAAAGTACGGTTGGATGGTGGACCGTTTGGTTGATAACGATTAGGCGGATTGGAAGAATTGGGTTGGTTTTGTCTCCACCTAAGGTTTGGGTGATTTTTCCATGAGGGGTTGTATGAATCACCGTATGTGTTTGGCTCGGGCTTGAAAGTGTACCACTTATCTCCCGCTTTGTCGGTACGCGTGGATGCGTAATCCGCAAAAGCTATTCCGGGGAGTTCCGTACAATCACGAGTGTCATGGGGACCACTACATAATTCGCATGAAGAAGTGATTTTGTTCACTTGGCTTGAATGCTTCGGAGCTTCGTAAGATTTCATGAGAAACTTGACTTGGTCCTCAAGTTCCATGATCCTACGGTCGGGAGTGCTAGAATTGTTCGAAGGCAAAGATATTGCCTTGACCATTTTGTTCAAGTCACGGGGATCATTCCAACTTTCGTTGTCATAGAGAGCAAGATCTTCTATGAGTTCCCATGATTGTTCCGCACTAAGATCACGTAGCTTACCACCGGCCGATTGGTCAATGGTTCGCCTCGTGGAGATGTCGATATGGTCATAAAAGATTTGGACTTGGAGCCAAAGATCTATGCCATGATGAGGGACTTTTTGGAGTAAGTCCTTGAAACGAGTCCATGCTTCATAAAGAGATTCATTTTGACGTTGTTGGAACATCAAGATGTCATTCCTAAGCTTAGTAGTTCTCCCCGGTGGGAAAAATTGAGCAAGGAAACGAGTGGTGAGATCATCCCATGTGGTGATGGATCCCGCGGGTAAACGCTCAAGCCATTGACTAGCTTGATCCCGTAGAGAGAATTGGAATAGGCATAAACGGGTAGTCTCTCTAGTTTCAACACCTAGGTCTATGGAATCTACGATTTTAAGGAAGTCCTTAAGGTGTTGGTTTGGATCTTCGGAACGAAGTCCATGGAATGCACATCCGCTTTGCACCAACCGGATGGTGTCGGATCGCAAGGGGGTCACATTGGCTCCGGTGAGCTCAATGGTGTTTCGGTAGCCTTGATGGCTAGGTCGGGAGTACTCTCCTAAGGTTCGGGGCCTAAGGGGTTCTAGTGGTGGGTTTTGTTGTGGTGGGATGACGGGTTCAAAGATGTTACCACCTTCCATGATGTCGGATGGTAAAGAGTTACGAACAAAGACACGAAGAAATAAGATAGACTAAAGAAGAACCTAAAAATAAAAATAAAATCTTGCTAGAAAGGAATCTAGCAAGTAGACCTAATAAAAAGAAATCCTAACCTAGACAATAACTATTCCCCGGGCAGCAGCGCCAAAAACTTGATGCGTGGGAATCGCACCTTGCTTTACCTCTCGAGGGATCTCGAGAAGCTTACAACCCCCACCAGGCAGTGTACCTGATCGTTGTAGTATAGTATAGTGACAAGTACCAGGGGATTGATCGTTCAGCTTAGGAATAGTGTCGCTAGGATTAGAAAACCTAATTTACTAGTTCTAAAGATGAGGGATGATTATTTTTGTATTTTTATGTTTTTATGAAAGCAATTAAATTCTCGGGTTTTGAAGGAGTGGGCGGAATTAGTTGCTATTCAACTAACCCAAAGCTAAGATATAATCAAAATAAAATACTGAAAATGAAATTAAACTAAATTATACTAATGTTGTGAACAGTAATTGGAGAAATTGTGTTTACTTAGACTTCACTACTCCCTAGATATCTTTTACACGTTAATTACTTGTTATACTTGTATGGATGACGGATTGTATTCCTTAATACCATTCGTGGGGTGGCATACATAACTCCCCAACTCTATGAGCTCTTATCTCCTCCTACACCATGACCCAGCACAACTATAGGGATTGTAAACAGTGGCTCATGCATTAAATACAACCAATAAAGACCTAGTACGCCTCGGTTCATGTTTCTTAAGACGTTCAAGCATGTTACCATTTGGAGATCTGCCAGTTTTCTTAAGCCTAACATATAAATCATTCATCCAAGAACAAGAATAAATAAGTAATCAACACATAATCAACATCTAGGTTTCATTAGATCTAAGCAAACACAAGAGAGATCTAGCCTAGCATAATTGAATTGAGACAAGAACAAGAGATAAACAACCAACACATAGACATATTGATTGAATTAGAAGAACACTTATCTCAATTACAATGCAAGGTATCAAGGGTTTGGAACCCTTGAAAAACCTGTAAAAGAGGCACCAAATTCGTCTTTAGGGTTTCACCAAAACTTCTCTTCTTTTTAATGAAAAAACTAGAAAACTATATATAGGAAAACTGGGCTGACGGCGTCAAGACAAGCATGTGACGCCGTCACCTCGCCGCCAAATACTTCCTCGGACGGCCTTGATCTACTTATGACGGCCTATGTGACGCCGTCACCACCTACGGTATTTTATTCTTGGGACTTTGACGCCGTCAAGACGGATTTTGACGCCGTCACCTACTACGGTGTTTTATTCTTGATGTCTGACGCCGTCAGGGTGTAACTCTTGACGCCGTCACCTAGTGTCTTCAGCATGGAAAATTGATACTTTGCCGTTTTCTTCACTTTTATGCTCCAAAAACGTCCAAAATGGCTTCTTTTCCAGAATTCACTCTCCAAACACCTAAAATCACAAAAGGAACGATTTAGGGCAATATTTGATCAAATAAAGTCGGATTCGGGCTTAAATGACCCCCTAAAAACGGATCATTTTTCGCCTCATCAAATACGTCCCTTGTATTTCTTTGGTGGAGAGGTAGGTGTTTCGGGAACTTCGTTTGTTTCCGATTGAGAATGTTGTGATTGTTGAGTGAATTGGAGGTTTTGGAAATCGGCATTTAGGGAGTTTCGTTGGCTTTCTTGCCAATACCGTAACTCTTGATGTTGTCGGAAAACTTCTTCGCTCAACATACCGAATTGGGTAGGGTTATCCCAATTCGGATTTGACGATGAACCCGCATATGGGTTCCCCAACCCACCGAGAAGGTCTTGAAACGAGTTGCCGTTGTTGCCTCAAGACATTTTTTTTTTGGCTATTAGAAGTGTGGTAGTTAATATTTTGAGTTGTGAAAGTGTGAAAAAAAGAATTGGGATGAATGGGTATTTATATTGGGAGTAAAAAGGTTGATTTTTTTTTTTTTTTTTTTTTTTTGTATTTTAAACAATATAGCCGCTTATATATGTTTAAGGGGGTAAACTGTAATTTTTTTTAAAACAACGGCTACTTTACTAACTAAAGGGCCACATTGATTTTTTTTTTTCGTTCGGTCCCACGCTTAACGCAACGTTAGTGTATTCAATTTACCCGTTAACGCACGAATAACGCATGAGCTGACAATGGTTAACGCATCCATAACGCACGTTAACTAGACTTTAACGCACCTCGTGCGTTATGGGGAAAAGAAATAAGGGTCGAAGAAAATAAAGAGGTACACATGTGTTACTTTATGGTTTCTATGCTTTTTCATAGGATCTCAAGTCTCAACCCACGTGGGTTTAAGTAGTGGAGGTGATTTGGTTACTAGTTTGACCGAACCAAATTAAATTGCTATTGTGTGCATAAGTGTTAGCCGTTTATATACGTTTGAGGGGGTAAACTGTAATTTTTTTTGAAAACAACGGCTACTTTACTAATTAAAGGGCCACATTGATTTTTTTTGTGTTCGGTCCCACGCTTAACGCAACGTTAGTGTATTCACTTTACCCGTTAACGCACGAATAACGCATGAGCTGACAATGGTTAACGCATCCGATCCATAACGCATGTTAACTCGACTTTAACGCACCTCGTGCGTTATGAGAAAAAGAAATAAGGGTCGAAGAAAATAAAGAGGTACACATGTGTTACTTTATGGTTTCTATGCTTTTTCATAGGATCTCAAGTCTCAACCCACGTGGGTTTAAGTAGTGGAGGTGATTTGGTTACTAGTTTGGCCGAACCAAATTAAATTGCGATTGTGTGCATAAGTGTACGGGGTATCTTTTTTGGTGGTCACTATTACGAGAGTTTGTTACTTGGTTTGGTAGCATGAGTGAATTAAATGAACCTGATGGACGGTGATAGATGTAGTAACCATTACATTATACTATATTCTAAAAGAGAAAAATGATGTGACACAAATGATTTTTGCTAAAGTTACTTATACCATTTAAACTTGGTCTCTATTGGTTCTCCATGGTGATTAGGTTACTTTGATTAAAAGTTTAGTGACCCAACAGTGGAGAGGGGTGGGCTTCGCAGCAGCCCATTGGCTGCCAAACATCCAGCCTTAAACTGTTCATGGATTACCAACGCTAATCCTTTTGCTAATGCACCAAACCTGCCATTTTTTTCAAACCCACGAGGGATATCGACCTAATGCAGTGTACAGCTCAATGTGGACAAAACATGTGTCCTCCACAGTTATAAGAAGTATGGGTAGCAGTAGATTACCTGTTGAGAAGTTTCAAGATTTGCTATTCTCCACTATACTAATATACATACACACAATGCATTTGCAGCATCAAAAAAAAAAAAAAAAAAAAAAAAAAACTCAGGAGGAAGAAAAGTGCATCATCCAAAATTTGTGCCAAAAAAATTTGTTGTCTCTCCCACTTTCTTGATGATGATCGGTTCATCTTCATCTTCTCCTACATCTGATTCACAACTCCATCATCAAGGTATGTAACCCTTTTTCCTTATTACTCATTTGTGGTTATTTGGTGTTTACTTTAATTAGGTATTCATAGCTTTCCACAAAACACAGAACACAAACACAAACACACACCAAATAATCAATCATCATCATCATCATCATCATCATCAGTTAATCAATAATCAAATTGGTATTCAGGGTTTCAAGAAAAGGGAAACACAAAGGTTATCCTAAATGAATAAGGTATGTTTTAATTAAATTATTTCAGTATTTATTTATTTAGTTTAAATTAGGGTTGCGTAAATTTGGGGGTTTTGTTGATTTCTTTTGCGAGATGCTTTGGTGATGATGTTTGCAGCGAAGGTTTTTGAGGTATTTGTTTTCAACTTTATAGAAAAGCATTGCTGAGTTTGAAAACTCAATTGAAAAGCATTGCTGAGATGCTTTGGGGTTTTGTTGACTTTAACGCACCTCGTGCGTTATGAGAAAAAGAAATAAGGGTCGAAGAAAATAAAGAGGTACACATGTGTTACTTTATGGTTTCTATGCTTTTTCATAGGATCTCAAGTCTCAACCCACGTGGGTTTAAGTAGTGGAGGTGATTTGGTTACTAGTTTGGCCGAACCAAATTAAATTGCGATTGTGTGCATAAGTGTACGGGGTATCTTTTTTGGTGGTCACTATTACGAGAGTTTGTTACTTGGTTTGGTAGCATGAGTGAATTAAATGAACCTGATGGACGGTGATAGATGTAGTAACCATTACATTATACTATATTCTAAAAGAGAAAAATGATGTGACACAAATGATTTTTGCTAAAGTTACTTATACCATTTAAACTTGGTCTCTATTGGTTCTCCATGGTGATTAGGTTACTTTGATTAAAAGTTTAGTGACCCAACAGTGGAGAGGGGTGGGCTTGGCAGCAGCCCATTGGCTGCCAAACATCCAGCCTTAAACTGTTCATGGATTACCAACGCTAATCCTTTTGCTAATGCACCAAACCTGCCATTTTTTTCAAACTTTGTGTTTCACATACTTTTTATGCAGGGCTATTGACATAAATGTCAAGCCAGTAAAATGGTGGTTATAAATAAACTACCTAAAAAGCCCTTAGTAACATGTTTAGGAAGCCAAATGACGGCTGTAATACACTATCCAAACAACCCTTATTAACATGTCAAGGCACCTAAAGAGCTGTTGAAAATGCGCTATCCAAATAGCCCTTAATAACATGTGAATACACCGAAAGGGCTGCTAAAAATAAGTTATCTAAACAGCCCTTAATAATAACATTTTTAGGTTGCCAAATAACACCTGTCCATACAGCCCTTAGTAACATGTTTCGACCGCCGAATGACTGTTGAAATGATTGCAAGTTTTATGTGATTATGGTAACAGGAAACACATCCAGAATGTAGTTCAAGAACGCGACCCATTTTTGACATTCGTTCCATCACAAACAAATGTCAAAAACATAGCATATACGAGACTGCAGCCTCAGGTAATCTTAGATTATTTTTAGAGAATATTTGCATTGCTCAATTTGTATAAGAAGCTTATTTTTAGTGATCACATATTTTATTCTTAAACTTATTTGTTTCAGGATCACGATTATTCAAAGCCATTCTGTCCACCAAAACCAGAGGATGTACCTACGATTATGCTATACAAGTGGAACCACTGGGAAGCCAAACGTTTTCCTTATATGGAGGGTGTACCTCCATATAAGAAGGTTTGTATGTTAAGTATGACGTACGTGTTTCTGCCGTACAATTTACAATTGTTAGCCTATCATCAGAGGTTTCTTTAAACCAACTTGGATTCAGCTACCATTTCACATTAAATAAGGATTAGTTTTCACAAACATGTCAGATTTTGTCCATTTAAAAATCTTACTATAAAGGAATAGGTCAAATGGGTTAAATAGTAATACTGGATCCGTAAATCACAACACATCTTCCTTATATGATATGTTTATTATTATCTTAAAAAACTAAGTTTGTGATTACAGGAGGAGAATGAAGAAGGAAGCAATGACAACAGTACCAGGACAATTGGTATGGGAGATAGTGAAGAGGAACAACTAGCCTTACAATCTTTACAACCTTAACCCCTACAAATACTTTGGTACTTTTTTTTTTTTTCTTTCTATTAGTTGCTGCTTCTTTCATTTTTTTGTTAACTATGTTGCTGATAAAGGTTTATTGTTTAAAGTGTTTATCAAATGAATATAGTTTATGTGGTCCTTGAGGGTAGTGTTTTATTTGTGCTCAAGGGGTGTTTAGGATAAGGTTATTTTGGAATTTGTTGTTTATTGTATTCTCTAAAAAAACTATTAGTTAGGTGGTGTTTATTTAAGCTTATATGTGGACTTATGAGCATTTTTTTTTTTCGGCTTAGATTTTAATAAGCTCTAATTTTTTTAAGACTTTTGGCTTATATAAGTTTATTATATAATTATAAACTTATGTAAGCCGACAAGTTTCAAAATAAGCTGGAAAATTGGGGCTTATGAAATATAATCCGAAATCAAATAAGCTCATAAGCCCACATATAAAGTTCATATGTTTGTTCTACAACAAGAGTATCACGTTACAGAAAACAAAGAAAAACATCCAATTGGAGTGAATGCTTTTCAACTGATTTCAATGTTTAAGGGTCTCAACCTCGGGAATCTTTTCGAGATTGAATAGGTTTATACTCACTCCTTCTGTAGTCTCTCTCTATTGGATGATGTTTATTTGATGCCAAATAATGAATAGCCTTTTAATTACTGATAGTCAGTAGTAAATCGTTTACTTTAAGAACCAATCTTCGAATGCGTAGGGTGATAATTCAAAACAGCTTGGTCTAGGGTGCCTGAACCACTTTTATTTTTTAAGAAGAAACCTGTGATTCAAATGTTTGTGCATAAGCTAAGAATGAAAAGGTTTCTAAACATCCAAGAAACTAAGTTGTAATTTTAGTTACAATCAACTGTTGGATATTTGATTAATAAACCCCACAATGTCACACCGCTTTTGACACATTTTGAAACATTTGTAAAGTGTGTGCATGTTTTCTTTTCATATAAAGGAATTTCATTTTTTATTTTATACTTTTCAATAAGGTATTAAATCAGTACATTGTTGTAACTATATAAATACGATAACAAACCAAAAAGATAGTAATAAGTATGTTAATGAAACGTTGACATGTGAGTGTGTATAGGTGCAAAGTGTATAGCTTTATGAGTCTCAACTGATCAATACTTAGTGGTGTTTTTTAGTCTTTATGCTTCAGTGTTTTATAACCTTTTCATAAAGTTAAAATCACATGTGCTACTTATATTTACGCCAATTGATGTTTTCTCAACAAATCCATTTTCATATGTTAATTACTTGAAGTTTTGTTGCAGGTTCTTGAAGTCTCAACCTCCAAGACCGGAAAGCATGGTGATGCTAAATGTCAGTTTGTTGCAATCGGTATATTTAATGGAAAAAAGCTTGAAGCTACCGTTCCTTCCTCCCCCACAATTGTGATGTATGCTTATTTTATTTAATTAGTTAGCATTTTGAACTTAAAAAACTAGCCTCTCTTCATGTAAAACACTACACAAACCCACTTCAGTTTGCAAAAAAAAGTGGTTTCAAAAACACCCGAAAATGACGAAATGTACATGAAAAAACCACTACTCTTTATTCTGGGTTCATGATCGGCCATTGCTGCCAAATTGATGTCTTTTATTACAACA
This sequence comes from Artemisia argyi, assembly GCA_030686995.1. NCBI lineage: Eukaryota > Viridiplantae > Streptophyta > Magnoliopsida > Asterales > Asteraceae > Artemisia > Artemisia argyi. The sequence goes on from CM060690.1 coordinate 87,974,579, forward strand.
ATACTTCTTAAAAAATTGTCGCTCCACAAAGCATTAACATAGTTCTAATAAATATAAACACGGCCGCACCGCAGCAACGCGCGGGCTAACCTGCTCGTTTGATCTAATAGTCGAAATCACGCGGCATGGCTCTTATGCATTTGTAATAAACAGAGAATAAGTAGTCTTACAAGATTTTCTTTTAGCACAAAACCAAAGAAAAAGTGCGATGATATGTCTAATCATGCACACAACAAAAGTCTATAATTTTGCATGCTAAATATGTTTGGATAAGGGGTCAAAATTGATTCGAGTTCACACACTTGTACTTACTTAAATGTTATGAATCCTTTTTTTATTACTTCCTTACATAACAAAGTCTTCGAAATAAGTTGAATCGGACAAACTGATAATACATCAAGTATTTTGACCAGGAATCACTATCAACAGAAACATCATGAGTGAATGATTGGCTCCAAACGGTGAACCTAAATTGACCAAAGGATGGTCAACAAAGTCAAATAGCCTAGAGTCAATCTCCGCGGAATATAGGGTTTCCCCGGGTCGTTATGTCCCGACGAGGTGTGAATTGTTCTCAAACGGGTTTGTGATCGGGTGAATTTGGACGAGAAAGGGTTTGTGAATGATTAAGCTAAGGAATCTACAAGGAAATAGCTTAAACAAGCTATATGAATAAGACTGGAAGCTAGGAAAAACCAGAAACGTTTAAAACTTAAAACGCGTACGTTAACGTTTAAATAAAACGTAAATGTACAAAATAAAACGTGAAAAGTGAAATCTGAAAACACCCAGGGGGTGAAAATGACTTTTTTACAAACTACAAGGTAAAAAAAAATTTTAGAAAAAGAAAATAAATTTTTACACTATTTAATTATTTAATATTAATTAATTACTAAATATTACTTATTATGAATATTTAAAATACTTAAATATAATATAATATTAATTAAATACTAAAAAGGTGAAAATAAAATTTCTAAAATTATAAAATAACCAAAATTAAGTTTTAAAATTAAAAATATGTATTTTTGTCTTTTTGTGCTTTTTTCAATTAATTAATTACTAATTATCTAATTAAACTATTTTAAATTAAGAAAAATAGAAAATGAACAGTAAAAATTACAAGAAAATTTCTAAAATTATTTTACAACTTATAAAAGCTAGAAAAAATATAAAAACTAGGCTTTACTTAATAAAAACTAATTATGCTATTTTAAACTAATTATTAATTAATTATTAATAAAACTAAGATTAATTCTAATAAATACTAAATGATAAAATAAAAATCTGAGAAAATTACTATAAATACTTTAATATAAGAGGAAATTAATAAAAATATAAAAACACCAATTACATAATAAAAATATAAAAATTAAAATTAAAATTTAAATAAAATTAAATAGAAACTATCACTTAAAATTAACTTGACTTTTCTGGATTTTTCTTTTAGAAAACTAATTTACAACTAAAAACATGAACTTTTTGTAAAAACAAGTTTTGTGGAAATCAAAAATAAGCAAAACACAAGCTTATTAATGTGACAGTTGACTTTGGTCAACTGTCAAGGGAAATAAGCTAGAATGGCTTAAGTGGGACCCATAATGGGTAAATTCTGACCTAAATGAGTTTAGGGAACTTGTTTAAGCCATAAAATGCAAGTGGGGTCCACTGGATAAGCCAATAAGCTCAAATAAGCACTTGACTTATTTGTTTGAGGACTGAAAAGTGGGACAGAGCTTTGGGCTTAATTTAAGTGGGGTCCACAGGGTCCTAGGTCAACCCAATGGTCAAACCATGGAGCCTGGTAGGAGGGGGGTTGGGAAAATCTAAGTGGTGGTAGTGGGGCCCACTGTGGTGGCTGGAAAACACCACCAAAGGGTGGTGTTTGGGTGTCTAATCTGCACAGCAGAGCAGGGGTCTCCCCTGCAGCCAACTTTGGCCTAAGGTGGGGCCCACTAGAAAATTCCTAAAAATGAAAGAAACATGGGAACTTGGAGTTGAGGTGGGGGACAACAAGACCTGAAAGTTTCAAAGTCCAAATCCTAACACTAAATTCTATAAAAATCCTTGAGTTTTTGGAAAAATCTAAAAACATGCAAGTTTGACTTTTGATCAAAACTACTTATGTTGACTTATTTGAACTTTGGCTGATCACAAATGATTGAAAAAGGTATATTAAGCTAAACTAAGGACAAATTATACTAAAGTACAAGGTTATGCTTTGATATGGTGAGTTGTGAGTCTCAAATCCCCAACAGTGGACTGTTGGGGAGGGATTCCTTTGATTTTTGACTTTGGGTTGTTTAGGACATGGATTTAAAGCATTACTAAACCTAAATGTACCTAATGTAATATGTCTAAACTAAAACAACAACAAAATAACAACTAGAGAATAGCTAGATAGGCAGATCCAAACACCCCCTTAAGGGTGACTGATTTTGGATTTTCAAAGAGTGTGACTGAATGAGACCATGAAACTGATTGATAAGGATAATACATGACATACTAAGCTATATTGAACACACAATCACTAATAATAACCACAAACTATCTTCAATCTAAATCATGCCATATTAATAGTGAAGATTAGAACATGAGCAATAGTAAATTCCAATTAACAAGCATGAGATATTTGAACAATATAACAACTATTATACACAAAATAAGCTGGAAAACATAGAAATGAACAATAATAAGCAATGAATAGTGATTATGCAAGAAATGGACAAAGTAGCTTACAAATGGAAGTTAACTGAGATGGTTGTCAAAGGTATCAAACCATACCTATCACTCCCCCAAGGAGTTCTAAACCAGAATCCATCCACAAATAACCAGATTCCATTTCTTCTTGTTCTTCATAACTGACTTTTGCATTTTCACCATATTTGTGATATTTATGAGTAACTTAAGCACACTGACAGGAAACTAATTTTTAACACTTGAAAAGCTTAATACATCTTACAAATAACTAAAATTGAACCAGAGGAAACAAGAAAACAAGGTTTCAACAAGAATTAGCAAAGTTATCACTTTTGCTTAAAATTGCATAAACTGAATTTGGTGGAATAAACTTGAATTTAATTATAACAGAGATTCAAATTACACTTAATACTTTTAATACAACCGATTCCAACTAAAGAACACAACTGAAATTGAAATTCTATTACCTACGAATTAAAACTAATTAGGTTACACTAATTCTACTACTAACTGCCTTTTCTTCTCTTTCTTCTTCATTTATATGGGTCCTTGCAGCTTCTTTGGACTTTCCCACATCTAATTGAAGCCATTGGATTTGTCTCCTTTGATCTTGACCATTTAAACTCTTTTTGGGGGGAAGTGAATTTTTGGCAATTGGTGGTTTCTTGGAGCAATTCAAGGATTATTAATTGGTCTTGGAGGTTTGTGTTTGGCAGGGGAGACAAAGGATGGGGAAGTTGAGGTGGAGGTGAGGAGGGTGGAGTGTGTCAGGCTGTTTAGCAGGTTCAAGTGGGGGAGAAGGTGGGTCAACGTTGGGTTGACCGGGGGATTAAATAGAACGGTTTGTGTTTTTATTATTTGTGTGGAGTGGGCTGAGGTGGTGAGATGGGCTTGGGTAGGCTAGGTGGGCTGGGAGATATAAGGGTGTGGATTGGTGTTGGGTTTGGATTTGATTGTTGGGTTAAATAACTTAAAGGGTTCGTTTGGTTAATTTGCAAAACACCATAAGGACCTAAGTTGTAATATTGAAAAAGTGAGGGGCTGATTTGTAAATTTTCCAAAAGTAACCATAAGGATTAAACCTGCCAATCACCAATATTTCAAAAACCATTTTTTTTTGCATTTTCATTTTTCAAAATTTCCCGGGGACCAAATTTGTAAATTTCCAAACTATGAGGACCAAACATGTAAATTTCACAAACTTTTCATCCCAAGTCTAAAATTTATATTTGTGATTTCCCCAAGCACCAAAATTGATTATTCATCCAAAAATATCCCACCAGGGACTAAAACTGCCAAAATCTGTAACTCCAGGGACTAAAATGTAAATTTTCAAAACTTTTCCAATTTTTCACCAAAGGACTAAATATGACAACTTATGATTTCAAAAGGACCTTTGGTGATAATTTTCCATATTTTGAATGACCAGGGACTAGTTTTGTCATTTTATGAAAGTTGGGGGACTGAAACTGCCAATTTTGCAAACTTTGTACGTTTTTCGTCTGTTTTTGCTCATTTTGCATCTAAAACATATAAAACACAATTTTGAAATATTTTTAGTATTTTGATGCATTTCTGAGTGTTTTTGTATGTTTTGCAGTTCAGATTAGACCAAAAATGATGAGTGTTTGAGCACTCATCAATCCCCCACACTAAACTATTGCTAGTCCCTAGCAATACTGTTTTGAAAACTTGATGGATTTTAAACTCTTTACCAAAAGCCATCACTTATGGAGTAGCCAGGTGTAAGAACTGTGGCACACCTGATAACCGTGTGATTTTGAGCAAACCACCAGCTGTCAACGGATTTGATTTGTCTTTACCAGGAGCCGTTTGCTCCTGGACTAGCCAGCTCTTGATGGAATAGTCAACATCTTGGTGAGCTGATTACCAATTATGGATTTTCCACTGCCTTTACCACAAGCCATAATCTTGCGGGCTAGCCAACTCATTCACTTTATGGGATATGGCGAGTTGAGGAACCATACAATTTTGGGCAAATTGCAAGTCGTAAACGGATTTGAGATGTCTTTACCAAGAGCCGTTTGCTCCTGGACTAGCCAATCCCTTTTGTCGGTTAGACAAGGCAGACTGATTACCACAAAAAATTTTGGAGCACAAGTGAAAAATTTTTTAAAATTTTTTTGAATTTTGGCTAAAAACGGGGGTATTATATAGTAAAATGTGATAAAATTCGCTAGAATAGTGAATACCCCCCCCCCCCCCACACACACACACACTTAGCATGAATATTGTCCTCAATATTCAAAATCCCGGCTATTATGCCGACATTTTGAACGTAAAAGGGCAACATTACAATCTAAGCGTGGAAAACACCATTTTGTATTTTCACTTCATAAATAACCTTAGCATGGGGGACTCCCCCACACTTAGGGTGAAAACCCTATATGCATGCTACTGTTTTTGTTTACCGAGTCGCTAGCTTGACTCGACCCCGAATTCATTTGTCCTTGGGGAAGCATGATGTGGAAGAAACAATCTCAATCAGACTTTCATTCAAGATGTTTGGACAAACATTTGAAGCACGTGAAAGTTCCACACCGATGAGATAAGTATCCGGCTCAAGATAATGATACATGAAAATGCCGGGATCAAATATAGTGTCCTCACTCCCGAAGGAGTGAAGAAGAGAAGAAGTCACCTTATAGGTGAAGAAAAGGAAGAAAACCATGATGTAAATCATGAGTTGATCTTCTTCCTCGAGAGGAGGCTCATTAGCCTGAGTTTGGATTTCAAAGGGTAAGCTCAAAAACATCCCGGGAGGGTGGGTGGGATTTTGCAAATTCTCATGATTGAGTGCATCTCCCCCCGGGATATCAAACTCCGGAGGAGTCATGACATGATGAGTGAGTTCACCGGAGAACTCCTCATGAAGAGAATTATTCACAAGATGTGAATCTGTGAACTCATGTTCTGGAATAGACTCATCACAATCCTCAATCTGAGTACCAAAGAGTGGATTATCAGAAATCGAAGTGAATTCAGATTCGAATTCAAATAGAGGATTAGTGAGAGTAGTATTGAATGTTTCGGGAACAAAGAGATTAACATTCTCTATTGGACTGCTGGGATCAGAAGTGAGTGACGGATCATGATATAGGAGACTTTCAATTTCTCCCAGATCGGCTTCAAAGTCGAGGAGACCATCATCACTTTCCAATAAAAGTGGATTGATGTGAGCAAGTTCATCAGCGAACTCCTCAAGAAGATGATCAGCATCAGTTTGTGGAACTGATGCCTCAACATACTCGATGTCTCCATAAGATATACAATCATCGCTACAATCGGAGAAAGTCTCAAATTGATCTTTAGGACACTCAATGGGTGAAGGAATATCACATACATGATCCAAAGTTCCCTGTGACTCTCCTGGGATTGGGACAAGGATCTCAACACTAGACTTTATTAATTCGTCCGATTCCTTATTAGGAACAGTGCTAAGATGCTCATCCCCCATGTTAAGAGAGTGAGTGTGAACTTTGGGTGTGATAACAACAGACTGAGGGAGTGGAGAGGAGCTAGCATTCATGGATTGTACGAGTTCCATTTGATCCTCTGCTAGAGATTTCTCCGTCTTATGATTTTCTCCCTGATTTTCCATGGAAGGAATCACAAATGATGAATTTGATGAACCCGTACAAAATTTAGAAAAATCAAGGGTAACTTCATCATCATCATCATCGTCGAGAAGAGAAGCACGGCGAAATATGGCACGTGTTTTAGCTGCTTGTTCTAAGACTAGCAATTCTTCCTTGCTCAATTCGTTTCTAGCATCTCGTTCTTCAGCAAGTAATTCTGCCATAGATTTCTCACGAGAGTTTTGAAACGATGTAGTAGCCAACTCCTCCTTAAGTTCTTTCAATATCTCAAGAGCCTCTAGTAAAAGGTCTTGCTCAGTATCATGAGGAGTTGCTTGGGTTATTAGGTACTGTGGAGGTGGGTCTGAAAACGAATAGTCGTAATTGTTACAAGGAAATGGATTCCTTGTTTGACAATTCGAACTGAAGTGTGGACCTCCACAGTAATCACAACAGTAAAACTGATGTGGCTGTGGGTTGTATTTGCTAGAGTCATAATTGTTATCAGGAAATTGCTCATAGACAAGCGTGCTTCCTGATTGACAATCAGAACTGTAGTGTGAACCACCACAATACTCACAACAGTAAAACTGTTGAGTCTCATGGTGTGGTGACTGATGGAATAAATCAGTCGTGTCATGGTAAGAATAGGGATCTTGGTTATAGACAGACCCGTTTCCTGACTCTACCATGCCACAGCTGGGGCAATTGCCACCATTATAAGGATTACCACACCAATGGCAAACCAGAAAGTGTGGATGAGACATAGAAAGAATCAAAAGTTCATAGAGGGGTAGGGATGAAGAATCAAAGATGTGAGGGTAAAGGTGAATATTTCTGGGTTTTTGGATAAACATTTTGTACAAATGAGAAGGAAAATCTTTTTGGGTTTTTTGTGTTCGTTGAAAACTAATTTTACAAAGTTTTCGTGAACAATTTTGTTTTTAAAATAAGAAAATATGAACAAAGGATGGTAAATATACAGTGAGTGTATATCCAGATTCACTAATCTGTAAAACCGTTTAGAATACGCGCACACCCTCCCCGGCAGCGGCACCAAATTTTGATTGGCTCCAAACGGTCAACCTAAATTGACCAAAGGATGGTCAACAAAGTCAAATAGCCTAGAGTCAATCTTCGCGGAATATAGGGTTTCCCCGGGTCGTTATGTCCCGACGAGGTGTGAATTGTTATCAAACGGGTTTGTGATCGGGTGAATTTGGATGAGAAAGGGGTTTGTGAATGATTAAGCTAAGGAATCTACAAGGAAATAGCTTAAACAAGCTATATGAATAAGACTGGAAGCTAGGAAAAACCAGAAACGTTTAAAACTTAAAACGCGTACGTTAACGTTTAAATAAAACGTAAACGTACAAAATAAAACGTGAAAAGTGAAATCTGAAAACACCCAGGGGTGAAAATGACTTTTTTACAAACTACAAGGTAAAAAAAATTTTAGAAAAAGAAAATAAAATTTTACACTATTTAATTATTTAATATTAATTAATTACTAAATATTACTTATTATTAATATTTAAAATACTTAAATATAATATAATATTAATTAAATACTAAAAAGGTGAAAATAAAATTTATAAAATTATAAAATAACTAAAATTAAGTTTTAAAATTAAAAATATGTATTTTTGTCTTTTTGTGCTTTTTTCTATTAATTAATTACTAATTATCTAATTAAACTATTTTAAATTAAGAAAAATAGAAAATGAACAGTAAAAATTACAAGAAAATTTCTAAAATTATTTTACAACTTATAAAAGCTAGAAAAAAATATAAAAACTAGGTGTTACTTAATAAAAACTAATTATGCTATTTTAAACTAATTATTAATTAATTATTAATAAAACTAAGATTAATTCTAACAAATACTAAATGATAAAATAAAAATCTGAGAAAATTACTATAAATACTTTAACATAAGAGGAAATTAATAAAAATATAAAAACACCAATTACTTAATAAAAATATAAAAATTAAAATTTAAATTTAAATAAAATTAAATAGAAACTATCACTTAAAATTAACTTGACTTTTCTGGATTTTTCTTTTAGAAAACTAATTTACAACTAAAAACATGAACTTTTTGTAAAAAGAAGTTTTGTGGAAATCAAAAATAAGCAAAACACAAGCTTATTAATGTGACAGTTGACTTTGGTCAACTGTCAAGGGAAATAAGCTAGAATGGCTTAAGTGGGACCCACAATGGGTAAATTCTGACCTAAATGAGTTTAGGGAACTTGTTTAAGCCATAAAATGCAAGTAGGGTCCACTGGATAAGCCAATAAGCTCAAATAAGCACTTGACTTATTTGTTTGAGGACTGAAAAGTGGGACAGAGCTTTGGGCTTAATTTAAGTGGGGTCCACAGGGTCCTAGGTCAACCCAATGGTCAAACCATGGAGCCTGGTAGGAGGGGGGTTGGGAAAAGCTAAGTGGTGGTAGTGGGGCCCACTGTGGTGGCTGGAAAACACCACCAAAGGGTGGTGTTTGGGTGTCTGATCTGCACAGCAGAGCAGGAGTCTCCCCTGCAGCCAACTTTGGCCTAAGGTGGGGCCCACTAGAAAATTCCTAAAAATGAAAGAAACATGGGAACTTGGAGTTGAGGTGGGGGACAACAAGACCTGAAAGTTTCAAAGTCCAAATCCTAACACTAAATTCTACAAAAATCCTTGAGTTTTTGGAAAAATCTAAAAACATGCAAGTTTGACTTTTGATCAAAACTACTTATGTCGACTTATTTGAACTTTGGCTGATCACAAATGATTGAAAAAGGTATATTAAGCTAAACTAAGGACAAATTATACTAAAGTACAAGGTTATGCTTTGATATGGTGAGTTGTGAGTCTCAAATCCCCAACAGTGGACTGTTGGGGAGGGATTCCTTTGATTTTTGACTTTGGGTTGTTTAGGACATGGATTTAAAGCATTACTAAACCTAAATGTACCTAATGTAATATGTCTAAACTAAAACAACAACAAAATAACAACCAGAGAATAGCTAGATAGGCAGATCCAAACACCCCCTTAAGGGTGACTGATTTTGGATTTTCAAAGAGTGTGACTGAATGAGACCATGAAACTGATTGATAAGGATAATACATGACATACTAAGCTATATTGAACACACAATCACTAATAATAACCACAAACTATCTTCAATCTAGATCATGCCATATTAACAGTGAAGATTAGAACATGAGCAATAGTAAATTCCAATTAACAAGCATGAGATGTTTGAACAATATAACAACTATTATACACAAAATAAGCTGGAAAACATAGAAATGAACAATAATAAGCAATGAACAGTGATTATGCAAGAAATGGACAAAGTAGCTTACAAATGGAAGTTAACTGAGATGGTTGTCAAAGGTATCAAACCATAAACCTATCACTCCCCCAAGGAGTTCTAAACCAGAATCCATCCACAAATAACCAGATTCCATTTCTTCTTGTTCTTCATAACTGACTTTTGCATTTTCACCATATTTGTGATATTTATGAGTAACTTAAGCACACTGACAGGAAACTAATTTTTAACACTTGAAAAGCTTAATGCATCTTACAAATAACTAAAATTGAACCAGAGGAAACAAGAAAACAAGGTTTCAACAAGAATTAGCAAAGTTATCACTTTTGCTTAAAATTGCATAAACTTAATTTGGTGGAATAAACTTGAATTTAATTATAACAGAGATTCAAATTACACTTAATACTTTTAATACAACCGATTCCAACTAATGAACACAACTGAAATTGAAATTCTATTACCTACGAATTAAAACTAATTAGGTTACACTAATTCTACTACTAACTGCCTTTTCTTCTCTTTCTTCTTCATTTATATGGGTCCTTGCAGCTTCTTTGGACTTTCCCACATCTAATTGAAGCCATTGGATTTGTCTCCTTTGATCTTGACCATTTAAACTCTTTTTGGCGGGAAGTGAATTTTTGGCAGTTGGTGGTTTCTTGGAGCAATTCAAGGATTATTAATTGGTCTTGGAGGTTTGTGTTTGGCAGGGGAGACAAGGGATGGGGAAGTTGAGGTGGAGGTGAGGAGGGTGGAGTGTGTCAGGCTGTTTAGCAGGTTCAAGTGGGGGAGAAGGTGGGTCAACGTTGGGTTGACCGGGGGATTAAATAGAACGATTTGTGTTTTTATTATTTGTGTGGAGTGGGCTGATGTGGTGAGATGGGCTTGGGTAGGCTAGGTGGGCTGGGAGATATAAGGGTGTGGATTGGTGTTGGGTTTGGATTTGGTTGTTGGGTTAAATAACTTAAAGGGTCCGTTTGGTTAATTTGCAAAACACCATAAGGACCTAAGTTGTAATATTGCAAAAGTGAGGGGCTGATTTGTAAATTTTTCAAAAGTAACCATAAGGATTAAACCTGCCAATCACCAATATTTCAAAAACCATTTTTTTTTTTGCATTTTCATTTTTCAAAATTTCCCGGGGACCAAATTTGTAAATTTCCAAACTACGAGGACCAAACATGTAAATTTCACAAACTTTTCATCCCAAGTCTAAAATTTATATTTGTGATTTCCCCAAGGACCAAAATTGATTATTCATCCAAAAATATCCCACCAGGGACTAAAACTGCCAAAATCTGTAACTCTAGAGACTAAATTGTAAATTTTTAAAATTTTTCCAATTTTTCACCAAAGGACTAAATATGACAACTTATGATTTCAAAAGGACCTTTGGTGATAATTTTTCATATTTTGAATGACCAGGGACTAGTTTTGTCATTTTATGAAAGTTGGGGGACTGAAACTGCCAATTTTGTAAACTTCGTACGTTTTTCGTCTGTTTTTGCTCATTTTGCATCTAAAACATATAAAACACGATTTTGAAATATTTTCAGTATTTTGATGCATTTCTGAGTGTTTTTGTATGTTTTGCAGTTCAGATTAGACCAAAAATGATGAGTGTTTGAGCACTTATCAATGAATATAAAACTTAAAGTATTAAATTAAATATTTCATAATGTTCTTTATGTCGTGAACTATGATAACGATAGGCTCGAAAACTACAAAAGTGATAGAAAACACTCCGTAAATAACAGATTAGAGGAAATAAATAAATAAACCTAACCCTGATATTGAGCCACTTGTCACCGTTTTAGCAACTCCATTATGTATATAATCCCTGACGAGAAATGGTTCGCATGACTAAATATATGCCTAAACATGCATGTCATTAGTTGATGAGTTTGTGAGAAATAGGCCCCATCTTAGCACCAATAAATAATTTACATGTAGATTTAAGCATAAGTTTAGACACAAGTTTTAGGCTCTTCATGCCCTTGCTCTAGTATTATTGTCTTTTCAACCAAAATACGTTTACTGTATTTTTTTTTTCTTACTTCATAGAATACTTGATTTTTCTCACGCGTTCTAACTTTACCTGTTTACTTTCTATTTATTATTAAAACACCACATGAACGGTGGACTCTAACATACTCACAATAAAATTGCTCATTTATACTCATTTAAATAAATAACTAAAAAATATATATATATTTAAAAATAAAAATAACCTTCATCCGATCAATCGGATTGACTCAAACCCGAGTTAGCCAAAAAATTTCAACTCAATATCCCGACCCTATTTAGTATTTGGGTTACTCAGGTTGACTCAAATAACCTGAATAAAATTATTGACCCAAGCAACCCGACCGGAATAGGCTTAATCGGTCAGATCCAGGTCGAGTCGGATTGAGATTTTTTACACCCCACGAATCAAGAAAACTGTTAAAAACACAAACACCGGCGACTAAGATTGGAACGGAATGCGATTAGACTTTATTGTGTGAGAGAACGAGGAGGGATGATCAAATTAATTACTCATTTATTTAGCTATAAAGGTGGTGTTTCTTTTTTAAAAATTGCTTCTTAATAACATCTTAATCTAAGTCATTCAGTTGTGGTCAGATATTTGGGTCATTAAGATTGTTTATTTTTTCATATCATTCAGAGGTGATAAGAGTCAATATAGGTTAGAAGCGTTTGTTTTTCTCTGACCATTAAGATATAATAAGAGGCATAAACCTCTTATTAAACTAGATGTGAAGGGAGTGTTTTAACACCTCTTAATGTCTCTTTTTATTATTAATTTTTTCTTTTTTTTTTATGTTTTTTCTTTTTATTTATTTATTTTTTTTTCCACTTTTTTTCTTGTTTCACCTTTGTTTTTTGTATTAAATAGAGTCATTGCATATATTTTGTTAAATAAAGAATGTATAAGATGATATGTAACAATTTATATTTTTCTTTCAAGTTGAAGGGTTCGGTTTTAGAATAATATATCTCAACTTTAATGCGGGCCATATAGTTAATCGTTTTAAAAAGTTCAATTTAAACTCCGACACATTTACTTTTGTCCAATAAACATGAAACTGCATGTTTTGTTTAAAATACTTTTAACTCTATATTGGTTATTATATTATAGAATTTGTTTTCTTTATTTAATCAATTTTATTTACTGTGCGAATGCAATGGTTTTATATTTATATTGTACAAACTGATAGTTTAACACATCTAGACATTTTTACAAAAACAAACAGTTTTATTTGAGTCATATTCAGATTTCTCAACAATTATTCAGATTAAGATGGAAATCATATTCATATTTTTTTTATCGCATATTCAAATTAAGATGTGCAAATCAGATTCAGATTTGAAACCTCTTTATAAATAAACAGTACCTTAGAGTGTGTTCTCCGGTTTTTCTTTAAAAGAAAAGAACAGAAAAGAAATGAAAAGAATAGAAGTGAAGATGATTCTTTCCTTTTCTGTTCAGATCTGGGCGGAAGATTTATGCCCAAAGTTTCCTTCCACTTTCTTTTCCTTTCTCCTATAAAACATCTCAAGAACACAATCGGTTTTATGTTTTTTTTCTTTTCTTTCTTTCCCAAATCCAACTGGAGAACATAGCGTTAATGAGCGTATATATTTCATAATTATATATATCTAATGGTTATAAAAATGTGATGTTAAACAAAGTATATTTGTTTTTCATTAAATTGTTAAATTGTTACTTGTAGAATGTTTAACCCAAACCCCCATTGGCTATGGTTGACAAAACTTCTTTTTGAACTTTTTTTGAAAATCGAGTATTTTTACATATATATATATATATATATATATATATATATATATATATATATATATATATATATATATAACTTTAAAGTCAATTTTGTTTAGAAAGATAAACAAACATGTTTGAATTTAAATTGCTAACAAGCTTTCTATAATTAGTATTTTATGATATGCTAATTAGAGCGAAATGATTCTAAGTGTTATTCACAAAGTAACCAACACAATACATGGGTGTTCAGCGGTTCAATTATCAAGTTGTTTAGTTTATTTGGTTTGATTAACTCGGTTATTTTTTTTCCTCGGTAAAACCGAAAATCGAACTGAATCGAATTCAAAAAAATGGATTAAACAGAACTGAAAACCAAATTTAAATCAGTTTGGTTTTCGGATTGACCCGAATAACCCGAATTACATAATTTATAGACTTTTAGCAAGAATAAAAATAAAGCTTAAAAATTTTATATTTATACTAGAAAAGAGTTTTAATTGTTTTTTTTTCTATATATATATATATATATATATATATATATATATATATATATATATATATATATATATATATATATATACTAGAAAGGTGCCCGCGCGATGCGGGGGTGGATTGTTGGGGGTGAAGAGGAGGGAGGTGGGGTGGTGGAAAGTGGTTGTTGGGGTGGTTGTTGAGGTGGTTATAAATTGTTGGGGGTGGTTGTTGAAGTGATTGTTAGGGGTGGTTGTTTCCATAATTAGTAAGTAAAAGTCTGAATTTTTAAGCCTTTTTAATTATAGAATAGTCTCAAATACATTATATAGTAGTATATATATATATATATATATATATATATATATATATATGTGTGTGTGTGTGTGTGTGTGTGTGTGTGTGTGTGTGTGTGAATTCAGTTTTCGCTTCAATTCGTTTACATTTTGTCCAAATCATATCCAAACCGAAAACCAAATATTTAATTCGATTCGGTTTAATTTTAGCTAATTCCATTCGGTTTCGATTTTTGGTTATCGCAAGTATAGCACAACATTAAGTTACTCTCTCCGTCTCAAAATATAAGTCTATTTTGGCTTTTTTATAGTTTTTTATTTCAACTTTGACTTTAATTAATTTTTTTTTTGGTGTTATATAATACTTGATGCAAGTATAAATTGACTTGTGTTTTAAATGCATTTTTATTCGTATATTTTTTATCAAGTATTATATAATACGAAGAAAAAAAATAATTAAGATTGAGATTTTTTTTTTTTTTTTTTTTTTTTTTTTTTTTTTTTTTGACATATATATTTTAGGACGATCATTTATCATCATGCTTTAGACTAGCCTCACAAAATCAGCCCAACAAATATAGATTTAGATAAAGCTCAAAGCCCATGATTCCATCTCTAACAGACAATGGTCCACCATAGCACCCTACACATCCACAACACCTAATTCAAACTCATAAAAGTAGCCGTTACGCTCCCATTGAATCAAAAACAAGAAAACAAATTCAAAAAAAGGAAACAGCCGTTATTCACATCTTCTCTCTCTAACCCAAAAACACACAGTAGAGTATCGAAAATGGTGGAAGAAGAAGCGAAAGCGAAACAACCCGAAAATGAAGAAAAGGGGAATTCTATTTTCAGTCCAGGGTTTAGATCTGTGGCTGCGATGGCAGGATGGGACGAAGAGACCCTTTTATTGGCGTCACTTGTTGTCGAAGATACGCCTGATCGTGATCCTAAAATGAAGAGACGATCTGATCCGTTGTTCAAGACTCCACCCACTCATTCAAGAAGGTACTAAACCCTTAAATCTTGCAACTATTTTTTATCCCTTTTATATGATTAGGATAATTAGTTGTTAAAAGTGGTGTATGGGTATTGATTCAGGAAGCGTAGATATCAGAGAAAGAGCCCGGTCTCGAAATTTGGGGCGGATCTTGATCTTGTTGCAGATGAGGGGTCGAAAAAAGGTTTGTTGGTTTTTTTAAACTTTTTAGGCTTTTTGATTATTCAAGTTTTTATTTGGTGAGTTTTTGGAAAAAGTATTTAACTTTTATTTTGGTGTAATGGGTTAATAGGAATTTTAGAAGAAAAGAAAGAAGAGAAGATTGATGTGGAAGTTGTTAGAAAAAAGGATGAGAAAGCGAATGAATCGGGGTCGGGAAGTGGTGTGATTCCGTGTATTGATCGGCTCCGTGAAGAGCTCTCTTGTGCAGTAAGTGTTATTCAGTTTTGTTCTTTGTGATTAAAAGGTAAAAATGGGATTTTCTTAAATTTGTTTGTTTTGGCAGATTTGTTTGGAAATCTGTTTTGAACCGAGTACGACGTCTTGTGGGCACAGGTACAACTCATATTTGGTTATTGGATATTTAAACGAACTCCGATTTGTATTGTGGTTCTAATTTTGGTTTTGATATGGTGCAGTTTCTGTAAGAAATGTCTGAGATCTGCAGCTGATAAGTGCGGAAAGCGTTGCCCAAAGTGCAGACAGCTTATCAGGTACTAAAATACACTATCTTGTGGAAAAGATGACACGCAAGTTTTAGACTTTAAGGAAATGTAATGGACTAATGGGATTCTTTGATTTGTTGCAGTAATGGAAGATCATGCACCATCAATACGGTTCTATGGAACACTATACAGCTCTTGTTTCCGCAAGAAATAGAGGCAAGAAAGGCCGGAACTTCAAATAGCATAGAATCTGGTGACCTCAAAAGCCCTCCAACAAGGCGAAGGAACCAGTACAGGAGCGTAATTCAAGCCTTGAATAGTCCTGAAGGAGAACAACTAAGTTTGGAAAGGAGGCGTAGGACTAGTAGTCAGCATTTTAATTTGAGAAGTTTCCATCCCGCTTCTGTCGTTTTACTGAACAGCAGAGAATCGGGAGATAATAGTGTGGCTAGGAGGAGAAGGAGACGGGATGTGGCACCAGTACCTGAGCAAGATGAGGATGCTGCTTTGGCTCGGAGATTGCAGCGAGAGGAGTTCATGGGAGCATTTGGAGGGTCTGAACAACCACAGCAAGTGCAGCAACAACGTGGAAGAAGCTCTGTTACAACAGCGGCCGTGAATCTGAGAGCAATGGCATCAAGGGCTGTTAATATTCGTAACTATCGTGGCAATTAAATGATGTCGACCCATTATATTTTTTAGTCACAATTTCTGTGATATGCTAAGAACTTGTGTGTTTTGGCTCATTATCAAAGTGTATAAGTCTTAAGCATACTTCATAATTGCTCATTAATTTCATTTGAATTTGGTACATTATTAACTGTAGTGAGGCCTTTAACAAACTTCTGAACTATTGTTCATTAGTTTCTAAGGAAGTTGGTATGTTATCATCTGTCAACCGTTGTTCGTTAGTTTCATTTGAAGTTGGTACATTATTAACTGTAATGAGCCTTTAACATACTTCTGAACTATTGTATTCATTAGTTTCATTTGAAGTTGGTACATTATTAACGGTAAAAGTGGTGAGCATACTTCAAACTATTGTTAATGATTGAATCACCATCTTGAAGTTTTCTTGGTTGGCATGTTGTTATTTTGTACCAATTATGGCTGACATGAATTGGGCAGTTACTGCTATCTGGAAATGCTTGAAGACTATACGTCATATAAGTAGGGGAACATCCCTTGAAAGAAGCTTAAAACGGTTAGAGCTCATTTGAAGTAAAAGGTGAAAATTTTGTTGCAAGTCAAAAAGGTCGCTTATCGGCAGATCTTTGTTGAGTCAAAAAGGTCACTTCACAATATAGCATTTCATTATTCACTTCTTTCCTACATCAGCGTGATATGTATACAGATGAGAGAGATGGCAAAGTATGATGAGCCTTCATGCAATTGTTGATATCATATGTAATTTTCAAAAGTCAAGTCTTGGTTGTCTGATGGAAAATGAATAATGATTGATGTCTGATTTCTTCATTTCCATATGATCAAGTTACTTTCTTTTTCATTTGGTTGTTATCAAAGTTGTCTTACTTTTCACTCATTTTTACTCTCACATAATTTTCAAAAATTGATTTTTATAACCTAAAGCATATCTGCTCTTGGTTAACTAGGTTTTTTACTACTGTTAGGATCAGATATACATAATTATGGGGGGCAAAAGTTCAGCAATCAAATTGAAAACAGGGCATACAGGTGCAAAGATCAGAACATCAGAATTTGGGAGCAAAACAGCTGGCATTTTATTATCAAAAGTGTGAAGTGGTTACAAAGTTCCATATCTGCTTATGTTATATATAGAGAACAAACCGACATTCAGAAGCTTAACTACAAAGAAACTTACTACTACAACTTAAGATACTACCAAAATGCCCTTATGATACTAGCTAAGTTATGTAGTACCAAAATTACCAAACTAGCCTTAGGAGTTTAAGTCAAAACATCTAACAACTACCTTAAACTACTAAATTAACTTTAGGCTTTGACTCATTCAAATGAGGAAATTAGGGTATTAGACTTATTTGTTTCTGTTCCTGCTAAAATAAATTTCCCTAAGTTTTTCAGTTCAAATAACGGTTGTCGTTTTACTTATTCCAAGCTAAGGACATTTTGCCTATACATCTCAAACCTGTCTATATAATTCACAAACTGATATATACATTGATAGACTACAGAAATCTCGTATATGCAGCAGCTATACTTGAGTAGCCACTATAGTAGTGTCTTATATACCAGCAGCTTGTCATTCCTCCCCCATCCACCCTTGTAGCTCATACCAGCAGCTCCACCATTCATCCATTTCATTATCCAAGGCAATTTCGCAAGTAGCAATTTACTGGACTCGCAACCTGATATGTATCAGTTTCCATCATTTCTTCCCCTCGAGTCCATCCATCCATTGCTGCATCCAATGGCAGATTCATTGCTTGACTTGCTTTATTAATCGAACATAACAATCTGAGTCTTACTATGTCCATAATATATTAATACAATTTTTCCTGTATTGCCTCGGCATTATGAAATATCCTCATGTTCCTCTCTTTCCAAATAAAGTAAACACTAGCAGCTTGTGTTAATCCTTGCACAACACTCCAGATGCTGTTATTGCATCTGCTTTTAATCATAAAATGTGCAATGTCTTCCCAATCATGATTAACGATTACATAGCCATTTTTCAAAAATTATAATTAACACAGGTTAGTATTGACTAGAGTATGGATATGTGTTCACGATTATTGTAATTTCTATATTGTTCAGACATATATTTACGGTTTATTTTTCAATTAAAATCTGCACACATAAGCATTAATACTTAACAATATCGTTTCATGACATAAAACGACACATACACAAACATCATGTCATCCCTCCACCCTACGCCACTACAACCCGTGCCACATCCTTACCTATGGCCGAAGTATATCACGGGTACCCTATTAGTATATGAAATAATGAAAATACATTAGTTCAATGATGACTCTGGAAAACGATTTTGTGAGAGTGAATAATAGCAAATCGGGTTTTACTTTTGTCACAATTTATTTTCGAATGTAAAAAAGTACTTACTAACAATAAGATGGTGTTCATTTGTATCACCTATATTATATTTTATTTGTTTTATTTTCTTTATAAATTGGGTCTCCACCTTCTTAAAAAGATGACCAAAAGGATGATAATGTGTTCGACACAAAGTTTCTTTATAAAAATAATCGATGTCTTTCTTTGGTGGAACTCCTTTTAGTTGTAGTTGTAATGAAAAAGTAAAACTGAAATTAGAAACAAAAAACTTGTAAGTGAAAGAAAGCAGATTCAATTGTCCAACACATAAAGCGCAAACGATCATACTAAGCAAATCCGTAGCATATTCTATATCATTATTACCTTTGCACACTCACTCCACAACTTAAGTTAAGGTCCTTGCAATAGAAAATATGACAAAGTATGCTTTTTATTATTCAATCTATTCTAAAATTAATTTCCACATTTGTTAGAATATATAAACTACTAACCAAATTAAAGCATATATGAATCAAGAGAGCGCAGCGGAATAAAGATCATATAGCATAATTAATTAACCATAAAATAA
This sequence comes from Artemisia argyi, assembly GCA_030686995.1. Taxonomy (NCBI): domain Eukaryota; kingdom Viridiplantae; phylum Streptophyta; class Magnoliopsida; order Asterales; family Asteraceae; genus Artemisia; species Artemisia argyi. The sequence goes on from CM060690.1 coordinate 87,994,010, forward strand.
ACGGGTTTTTGCATTTATATCCTTCCGAAAATGCATAATTGCATATATATCCAAAGCATGCATAAAAATCATTGTGCTATTGCATCAAAAACTTGTATAAAGGATATATATATGCAATTATTCACTTTGGAAGGAATATATATGCAATTCTGCCTAAAATAAATGTAAACATACCTTGTTAGCTTCCTTTGCAATTATGATTTATAGAAAATCCACAAATAAATCAAATGCAAGATCAAAACCATTTAGGGTTTATAGAAATTGACTAAAGGGTTTAGTCGAATACTTTACCACCAAAAATTCAAAGTAGGATTTCTCTACGTTCTCCTACACACGTTATTATAGTAATTAAATTAGAGTAAACTACACCATTCGTCCTTGTGGTATGCGTTGACCGACAGATTTCGTCCTTTGACCAAAAAATTGCACCGTCCATCCTTAAGTGGGAAACGTTATGTGTGGTTCGTCCCTCACACTAACTGAGATGGATAACTGTCGTTTGTTGAGGTCCAACAGAGGGTATTTTAGTCTTTTCCCGCCCAAACACTCTTCCTTCCCACAACACTTTTCCCTCCAACCCACACTTTCTTTTTCCCGCTTATTTTTTTTGTCCTTACCCCCTACTATAAATATTATCCCATCCCCCACCAACCTTTTTAATATCTTTCTTTTTCTCATCTTTATTTCTTTCTTTCTTCCATTAAAAACCCAAATCACAGTTTCGAATCAAAATGGTTAATTGTCATTGTGGAAAAGTTGCAGTGGTGAGAACATCATGGACTAACATCAACCCAGGAAGAAGGTTTTATTGTTGCCCTGATGTGGTGGGGATGTGCTCGATTTGTAGAGATTGGTTTTGATATCTTTTATTATGTTATTAACAATTGTTGTTTTAACCTTTTAACAGGCATCAGAGTGTCCTTTTCTTGATTGGGTGGATCCCCCTATGTGTGCTCGATCTGTTAACATCATACCCGGACTGTTGAGATCATTGAACAACCATCGAGGACAAATCCAAGTGTTGCAGGAAGAAAGAGCAAGGATGAAGAAGCAACTTTATGTTTCTTGGGCTATTGTCTTCATGTTTGTTGTTTACAATTTGTTGACTTAAGTTAGATGTTAAGTTTGGTGTAAGGTTAGGTCTTTTGTGGAAGTTAGATGAAAATGTAACAACTTTTGTGGTTGATATGAATGAACTAAAGACAGATGTTGGTTCTTGTTGAGTTGTTGGTTCTTTTTTGAGTTGTTGGTTTATATTGAGTTGTTTGTTCTTTTAGTCAAACAAGTAAAAGTCAAGCTATTACAAAACTATAATTGACCCATTACCAAAGTGAAGTAAAAGTCAGATAAGTAAACTGCAATTATAGATAAGTAGTAACTCAATTTGACCCATTACAAATTTAGAATTGACCCATTACCAAACTAGTATTGTTGACTTCAGCATAAGTCACACATACTAAACTTCAATTATTAAACCAAGTAGCAAATAAATTGACCCATTCTCCACATACTAAACTGCAAATATCATTAAGTAGTTAAGTTAATGATCAAGACATACAAGCCATGACCTTCCAAAAGAACCTAACTGACATGCCCAAATACAAGCCATGATCATGGATACAAGCCATGCTCATCCAAAGTTATAATCCTACTACAGCAGGTCCAAAATACAAACAAGTAGTCATAATTCAAACACAGGTTCACTTAAACATCAAACATAAACATCTATCAACCAAGAACAACAACTTTCTTCCTTGGTGGACCTTTCTTCTTCTTTCCATCATCAACTGCAACTCCCTTACCTTTATCAGCAGGTGTTGATCTTCTTGCAGAGGTATCAGCTCCATCACTAGCAACACTTCTTTCTTTCCTCTTGTTACCAACTCCCTTTGACTTTTCTTTTCTTGGTTCAGTGCAAGTCCTTGAGTTGTGACCTCTGGTTCCACATTTGTCACATGTGACAGTCCTGAGTTTCCTAGTCAGCTTGCCATCCTTGGATATATGCACCAAATCTTTCTCTGCCCTAGACTTTCTCCTTTCCTTTCTTGGTCTCCCAATTTGTGGGTGATGAGCTGGTGGTAGCAGAGTAGTTGGTACAACACACTTAGGCCAATGCACTGGACCTCTAATAGGTGTGATCTTGTTTGAGTAAGCTTTCTTCCATGTTTCCAGCCTACAAAATGGAAATGCATTAATAAGCAGACTACATGCAATGTAAATGAATTAATGGATTCATACATGTAACATGGATGTACCCAATCCTCTGGTATTCCTGATGATTGTTGGTTAAGTGCCATGTTCCAGTTTGTAGCTATAGCATGTTTACAGGGGATCCCAGTTAACTCCCACTTTCTACAGGTACATGTCATCTGCTCCACATTCACCACACATTGATCCCTCCATGGAACACTTATCTCATACTGAACACCTCCTCCCCAAGTAACTGTATACTTATTTGCCTCATCACAGTTCAATTTCAAAAGCTTTGTAGCAGTTGGAGTTAGTGGACCATCACATTTTTCAATCAGCTTATTAACATTCACTATTCTTTTCATGAGATAAGCCCTTGCAAATTCAAGTGTTGAAATAATAGCCTTATCTCTACCACCAACAAGCTTGCCATTAAAAACTTCACACATATTGTTCACTAATACATCTGTCTTAGCTCTCCCTATTTAGAATTCAAATATAAATTAAAGATTGCATGTGTAAATTGTAGATTGCAAATAGACTGTATATGTAATTTTATACCTGAGAAATGGCTTCTTGCCCAGTGCTGAGGTGGAATCTTCAACAACCACTCATAAGCAGGCTTGCTAAATTCTTTAAACTCTTCCATTGCATGCTGGAACTCTGGTATTGTTGTTCTTGTGGCACATTTCCATAGTAATTCTTTGTAAGTTTCACCATTCCATGTCAGCTTCATATTTTCATGAATATGTTTCACACAAAATCTGTGCTCAGCAGAGGGAAACAACTTTGCAAGGGCTGGAATAAGACCCTACAACAGTTACAAACATATGTTACAAACAAATAAAATAAGGTGTAAAAAATCATAAGAATTCACAAAAAGTTAAGACATTTGTTGCAAGAGAATCATACCTTTTGCCTGTCAGTAATAAATGTGAAGTGTGAAGATCTTTCAAGATCCAAATCATCTCCTAGTTGTGATAGAAACCACAACCAAGAATCTGTGTTTTCAGTCTCCACAATCCCATATGCCAAAGGGTATATCCCATTATTTGAGTCAAGACTTACAGCAGTAAGTAATTGACCAGGGAATGGACCCTTAATGAATGTGCCATCCAGTACAAGTATCTCTCTCATTCCAGCCTTGAATCCTTCTTTCAATGGCCCTAAGCAGACATATATTCTTTTAAAAACTCTTGTTGGAACTGTATGGTCTGCTTCTGATTGAACATGGATCTTCACAGTTGTGTTTGGATTGGCTTCTTGCAACTCTAATGCATAACTTCTGAGCATCTTATATTGATGAGTAAAGTCACCTCTCAATTTTTTTTCAGCCTCTGCTTTTGCTCTGAATGCCTTACTTTCTGAAACAGCTAACTCATCCTTCCTCTGTAATTGCTCTTGAACAGCTCTCACTGGTATTTGAGGGTTTGACTGGAGTTGGTCAACAAGTTCTTTAGCAAACCATTTTGATGTTGCATATAAGTTATTCCTGGATTGCAAGCATTTATGATCAGATCTGTGAGTTTTCACCTGCCATGTGTTTAAGCTATTGACTTTGGATACTAACAACACCCATGAACATTTATTGGCATTAGCTGCCTTTCTACTATTAGGTTTTCCCCCATTTATTATTCTCTCTCTTGCCTGCTTACCCTTGGATGGACTAGGGTATTCAACCCCTTTATCTGAACATACCTTACTTTTGGTCCACTTGGCCTTTGACCCACTTGCATCAGGCCCATTAACAGGCCCATTACCAGCCTGATTATCTTCACATGTGGAATAAGTTGGCATAACACCCCTGCACACAACTCTCACTCTTTCATTGTCATTTTTTTCCATTCTAAGATCCCTCCTTGTTTCAATTGAATGTTCCTTAACTCTTTCCTTTACTAATTCCCTAGTTGCAAATTTCTGACCAACATAAAAGTATGTCTTGTAAACTTGGTTAGAAGCATGTGCCTGTTTCCTAATTTGTTTCAACTTTCTTTTTCTCAACCTATCAAGTTCATTTTCCTCATCAGAAGCACTCTCAAAGTATTCATTATCCATAACTTCAACTTCTATTTCTTCTTGTTCTTCATCAGTATCAGATATTTCATCTATGTTCTCACAACCCATGAACTCAGCAGTTTCATCAATGTTGCAATAGAAGTCTTCCATGTCAACATCAATCTCTGGAACATAGTTTTCTTCATCCATAACATAATCACTATCCTCACTATGATCAGTATAATCACTATGATCACTAGAATCACTATGCTCACTAAAATCACTACTCTGAATATTTTCATTCCCTTCAGTTTGATCCTCATTGTCCACATTATCAACATTATCCACATTATCAACATTATCCACATTATCAACTTTCTCAGATCCATGTTTTGGTAATATGTCATCTAAATCAGCAAAAGGATCAAAGTTTGGGTCTTGTGAATCTACATAAGGGTCATAGGAAGAGTAAAATTCATTCACAAAGGCACTATCTCCTTGACTAGGTACATCCTTAGCAGCACCACTACCTTGACCTTCATCTAACCTTACAACATAAGGTTGTGGTTCTACATCCTTAGTGACACCACTACTTGGACCTACATTGACACTACATTGTGTACCTACATTCCCTGCATTCACATGTTTCTTAGCAACTGGTGTTATACCTGCTTTGGACTGTATTGGTTCATCTAACTCTTCTATCAATACCCTTTTCTTTTTCAATGGTGAGGTAAAATAAAGGTCAGGATTGGTTTTCTCATGCTCAACATATATATCAATCAATTTATGACCTTCTTCAACATATTTGGCCATGAAAAGAACATCTTGGTCACTGCCTAAAGGTTGTAGTCCACTATCTAAATCACAATCAGGTTTGAGAAAATGGTAAAACATTATTTTATGCCCATCATTGCCTAAGTCTTCAACAATAGCATCTATCTCATGCACAGAAAACTCATCAGAATCTAACTCATCAACAATCTTTGAATAACCATTTATGTACCTCCTACCAGGTGATCCAGTGAAAGAACCACCATAATGCAGCCTTATTGAAAACGCAGTACGTATGCCAGCTGAAAAAAAGAAGTAGAAAAAAAAGAGAAAAGGTTAGGGTTAGGGTTTATTAGGGTTTAATCAATTAACGATCAAATACATCATTATTCTTTAATTTAAAAGAAGATTAGGGTTAAGGTTTATAATGCAGCCTTATTGAATTTGAAAAAAATTGCAAAAACTTATAACACTCACCATAAGCTACATTTGGATCGAAATCAACCTCTGGTCTTCGTATTACATACGCCAACTGTAGCACCATTTCATGTAACTTATATTGATAATCAGTTTTTGTAGATTAAAATTAACGTTTGATTATTTGGAGAAGATGAACAGTTAGAGTGTGGGTATGTGTGTTTAGGTGTGGGGGGTTGTGATTGAATAGACGTGGGGTAGATGGAGTATTAAATATAGTGTTTGGGTGGGAGAAGACTATAATACCCTCATTTGGACCTCATCAAACGACCATTATCCATCCCAGTTAGTGTGAGGGATGAACCACACATAACGTTTCCTACTTAAGGATGGATGGTGCAATTTTTTTGGTCAAAGGACGAAGTCTCTTGGTCAACGCATACCACAAGGACAAATGGTGTAGTTTTGTCATTAAATTAGAATGCTAGTTCTCGATCATGAAACAAATCAATCACTTGTATTCAATGACCAAAATCGAAACCCTTGTCTTACATGGGGAGGAGATCAATCGGCCAAAGAAGAAAAAGAGTAGAAGAGAAGATTGACTTGTTATGTTTTCAAGTTATGAGAATAATGAAGCCTAAATGGTTCATTATATAGGTTTCTAATAGCAAGCAACTTCCATCCTACCTCCTATGTGAGATAGTAATTTTTTCATGAAATAATTAATATAATACATTATTAATATTAATTATGAATTGAATCTTTAAACCTAACGTGTGCGATCCTATATGCTCGAGTTCGATCCGGACATACGTTTATAAAATATGTTCACAATCAAACAACTCCCACTTAAACATGTTTTAATAAATGTAATGACATTAGTTAGCATCTAGCAACACACCAATGCCCCCAGAACAACTAGAGTGTGGTTTCATGAAGCACAATTAATGCTTCTTCATTATAATATCCTTTTATTTCAAATATTATGTTAAATATGGATATCGATCTAAGTCATTTCATAATTTAACTATTCTGTTTCTCATTATATCCGATTGATCAAGATTACCAAAATCATCGAGACGTATTCCAGATCTCTTTTGGGTGTGGCCACACATACATCTGATCAACCCTACGATGGGGCCTAGTAGTATTATACTTTAAAACAAATTCGAATGAACAAATTCTATCTTGACTACAAGCTTAATTCATGAGTTTCACAACAATTTTGAAAAATAGCCCTTATGGCTACCAGTTACAGATAGCAGTAAACTGTTTCACAGAAATAGGCTCCACCCACGATCATTCCGGCTTGTGTCTCAAGTCTAAGGATAAATAAAGTTTATCATTAACATGATTTACTTGATGACAAAGATCCACAAAGTACAATCATGTAGTTGGGATAAGTCCGATATGCAATCCTTTAAATATCATGTGAGTTTGGGAGGACCTTCCATCAATATACAAAGTATATTTTAACCAATCTCTCAGACTTGTCTTAATTTAATCATATTCTCATATAATTGATCGACAATGGACATTTAGAATAACATAAGTTATTCAGGGAGTCAAAAAAGCAAATATAAGATATAACTTATTATAAATGAAAACAAACGTACCAAGTACTTTAATTCATTAAAAATAATAATTGTTGAATACATCTCTCATTCAAATACTAAATAGATCAATGCATGATAATTCTAGTTGATGAATTATGCCTTAAGTCATGACAATCATATTTGTTGACAAGGCATAAATTCAACTAGCTTTGATCTATCAGAATATTTAGAATACTAATTTTAAGAATTCAATTAGTGAAGTTCTTATATGTGTGCATTCAAATATCTTGATATTGCCATATAATATTTCATAAGATGTGTGACAACCTCAAACACCTATTTATGACAATCATCTTTCAAACTTCTAAAGTTTAAAGTATTCTTATTCTTTAAAGTATAATGCAACTATGTTTTTAGTTGAGCACAACTAGTCCACATGATCATCAACAAGGATGAAATTCTACCATGACTAGTATTGAGTGTCATATCAATTTAACTAACATCATTGTGTACAAACAACAATATGCTCTTTTAAAAATCCGTAAACTATGAACATTTATTTTCTAATGTTTGGTGCCTTCCTAAACTTTCAAGTTTGTTGGCAATGGCAGATTTACACAACACTTTTCAAATTGTACATCCATAGAATCTGGGAAACATCTCCGGGCCGAGGAATCTAATTCTAAACCAAATATATTCCATTAGAATATTTATTAAACTAATTATCTAATAACTTTTAATTAGATATCAATGTTGGCAAATCATCTTGCATTAAAGCATGATGCAACAATTTATTTATATAACATGATGTCTGAAGAATCCTTGAGTCAGACTTTGATCTCATTCATGTTTTATCTTATCAAAATATGTGTATCCATTGAGACTTTCTAAATGATATGTCATGTTCTAGTAGACTCATTTACCGCACATGTTTATAACAATAAACATTTATTTCAAGGTTGTATGTTTTACTTCCTAAATCTTTCAAGTGAAGTTTCATTCCAAACTTAACATTTAACTTAGATAGAATGTTAATGCCCATATGTTATACAAATATATGATTTAAAAAAATAAAAATACTATTCCCACTAGCTTGCATGAATACTTAGGAGTTATCTTATTTTAATTATAAATCAAAACTTGGATTTAATATTTAAAGATAAGACTCATCTTCTAGATGCATGCATTGATCCATACTTGGATTCTTGCTTTGTACATTTTCAAATAGTATATGAATTCATAAAACTCTTAGATTACTTACCGTCCTTGCTTAAGTAATCACACAAGAAGGAGTTCTAATATTCCATTGTCAAATTTCATATTAACGAAAATAGGTATGACAATTATCATCTTTATATATTTAATGTGCCTAGAAAAGAATATTCAATCACAGTTAATTGCTTAAGTATGATTAATAATCTTGTCACAAAACATGCATTAAATATGTGTACAATATTGTTCGTATGATTTCTACACAAATATTTAAACACTAAGGTTTTTCTTCTCTTTGAAGAAAGTCATATTCATTCTATAGTCTAACTATTTAGAGTTAAGATAAACCAAGTTTCTAAAAATTGATTATCTTTATGGACAACATCTTTACATTCATAGTATGAGTAATTTACTAAATTTAATATTTGGTAATGCGTCATTATGATTAACAGGTTTACCATGACCTTGTAACTCGATATCCTTGCAGATCTATGAATGAGAATTCTATCATCTTGAGGTTATCATTTATATGTTTAGCCTCATCATGATATTCACTAGTGTGTTTTAGAAGATTATGTATTTTGTTATTTTATCTCTTCAAGATTTAAAAACTCCCACTTACTTTTTGTAATCAGACTATCTATAGATACTTAGTATGTAGAGCAATACTAAATAGTTCTCTTTTGGGACATTATAAAACACATTGACATTGACTCTAGTTTGTTAATAATCTGCTTCATAAATAGTTTAATAAATTCAGAACTTCGATTTTAAAACTTAATGTGATTCATCACAATCCATAAAATAATGATGTCTTATTAATCTTCTAGGTTGGAGTCTTATTGAGTATATTAAATCCATACTCAATTTTATAACCTTGATAACTTTTGGAAGGAAAGAAGTTATAGTTATCTTGAATCAAACAATTTGAGGCAGCAATGTTTGCGTTCAAGAGTTTTAGCGAACCTGTCCATGCTTGGTTAAGTAAGATACCACCAACCTATTGGTCAAGGTCGCATTTTTAGGTACTAACCAAATCTTTGTCTAAGTGTACATCTTTTGTTATTCAACATTGTTGTCTGTATTACTAAAACATGTTCTATACATGTGTAGGGAGAGCTTATTCTGATGTGTTACTTAACAACATGTGTGAAGTGTTTAATCAGAAACTTGTAGGAGGTAGGCACCAACCCATCATTACTGCTTTAGAATACTACGTAAGAGAATACTGTATGAATAGAATAGTGAATGTTGTGCATGTAATTGAGAAGTGTGCCAGACCATTAACACCAAAGGCAACACACATGTTAGACTTGATTAAGAAAGAGGCTTATAAGTATATTGTTTTACAGATTGAAGGAGACAACCATTAGGTTAGTGGATAGGGAGATAAGTTTTTTTGTGAATGTTGAAGCTAAGGCTTGTACTTGTAGAAGATGGGAGCTTACAGGTATGCCATGTAAATATGTTTTTGCTACCAACCGGTAGATAAGGTTCAATGGAATACAAGTAGGATCTGTAGAATCATGGGTTCTGTTAATACAAATAAACCTTAAAAATGTTTATTTAAATTTTACGATCTTCAAATGTTTTATTGATAACAAACATAAAATCATTTTAACAAGATAAATAAAATACGTAACGCTTTGAGCCAAAAGTTTACTAACTCATTTAATTAAACAAATAAACCTTAAACATGTTTAGTTAACAAGTTTACACAAAACCAAAACTATTTTATAAAAACACTTAAGTAACATAGTTATTTACATTTTATAAAATACATGTAACTTGTAAAATCAAACTAGGAAATACTTGGACTATCCATGACCTAAAACCAAGTTCATAACCCATAACCCATGGAGCTTGATCCATAACCTATGACCCATTGCGTGACATATTTATGACACCTAAATGGGTAAAACCCATGATCTATGACCCAAAGTCCATAACCCATAACCCAAAGTTCATAACCCATGACCCAAGATGTCTTTGACATCATGCATGACATCACATGAACCATGAATCATAACCCATAACCCAAAACCCGAAATTGTAACCCAAAAGCGAGATCACAACCTCTCGGAGACCTGCAAGCTCGTGATATGAGTAGCCAAGATTCTTCTCCTTCTCTTCAAGATCATAGAAGTGCATCTTGTTGTTCTTTCTTCTTCTCAAGGGTGTTGTAGATGTGTTGAGTCGTTCGGTGTAAAAAGGACATTGGTTCCTTTAGTTGTGTTGTGCTAGAAGTGTTGATCGGGTAGTGGTTCCTCCTTTATAATGGAACCCGGTATCTAGCCTTGTACCGGATAAAGTGTAGGCGACGAAGGTTTGGCTCTACCTCGTGGAAGAGCTCGGTATTTAGCTTTGTACCGGATAAAGTATAAGCGACGTTGTGAAGGCTTCTCCGCCGGTGAAAGGAATTTGTCTTGTGTAGTGTTTACGGAACTCTCGAGTTGGGTACTTGGGGAGTGGAGTAGGGAAAAGAAGGTGTCCTTGTAGACGAACCACTATAAATACTTGTGTTGTGGTTGTGTCTCTCTATCTCTTTCTTTTAGTATAGTTTATATGCTTATATAACTATCAATATCCAATGACACAAAATTAGATTGACATAAGTCGATCTATAAGTTTTAAAACAAAGTTTTAATCGGTAAAACTATTCAACCCCATTCTAGTTTTCTACGGGTTCATCCATGTTACTTGCTTAAGACTTGGGAGGAAACTTACAAACACACCATCAAGCCCATAAATGGTTATCAACATCAGAAAAAGTCAAATGTGCCTACAATCATTCTTCCACCTAAACATCATAAACCATTGGGTGTGCCACGCAAGAAAAGAACTAGGTATTTTACTGAAAACGATGATAATGATAAAGATAGTAAGTTGTCACAATCTAGTAGGAGTGTAGTTTGTGGTATTTCTAGCAATGTTGTACAAACAAGAAAACATGTCTTGGGCAAGGAGGTGTAACAGGAAGTCAAGGCAGTACCCATCAGTCTCAAAAAACAGGTTCACCCAACCAAAAGTTCCATCAAAGAAGAAGACAAAGGTTAAAGGTAACAACTTTGAAGCAAATAAACAAGCTCAATGTCAAACTGATGCTCAATCTCAAAGTCATGTACATGAAACTTGTGGTCAGTCTGAAAGTCATTTTCAACCAAGTGTGGTCCAGTCTCAATCTGGAAGTCAAGTTGATGTTGCTTCTAGTGTGTCTCCAAAACAATTGTGGACTAGGAAGAATATTATAGCAGCAAAAATGGATTTACCAAAAGAATGTGGGTTAAGTATTTCAAATACAATGTTTTTCATCGAATATTTAATTCCTAAGCAATATTTTCTATCTTTAAACAATGTGTGTTTATGAACTTTGTAGACTACAAAATTTTATGCATCTGAAAATATATCCATTTGCATGATGTAAGAAATCATCTCATGTTAGTCTATGGATCCGTTTGCCACTTTACCTATTTTTACATATTGTTGCAAGTTCATACTCATAATAAGTGTTGACTTTCACAAAGTCAATTACTGTCATTATACATGAAAATTGACTATTGACAAAGAGCAATGAAGAATCAACAATGGATGAACAACACCAGAGCAAGTTTATGTTTATACTTGAAAGTGGTGTCTGTTCATCCACTGTTGATACTTGGATCTGTCTTACTTGAATATGTGTTTGTGAGTTGGGTAATGTTATTCTATTTTGACAAAGGCCAATGAAGAATCATAAATGGATGAGCAACACTAGATCTAGTTTATTTTGATACATCCATCTTTGATACTTGGATCTGTGTTTTGACTTTGATCATTTTACTTGGATGTGTTTTGAATTAGATAACGTTTGTCTGGCTACTCATGTAAGTAAATGCATTTTTGGGCAAGGATCTACTAATAAACCAATAAAGGCAGCACATGAATATAATATTTATACTGTAAGCCAAGGACCAAAGTAGATGAAGTCAATATTTTTTAGTAGTCAACCAACATTGAAGCTTCCTAAACACACCTTATAAATTACTGTACATAACATCTACTATCTAGAAGGGTTCCAAACCATAAAAACCAGTGTGTTTCTAAACCCACTAAATAAACCATAGGCAAACTAAAATGATGACTATCTAGGAGAATACACAGAAGTTCCTCAAATAGCAAACTTTCTCCTTCTCAAGAAGGAGGTCAACTAAGGATGCTTGGTGAGCAGCCTCTAGCTTGTTTGCCTTGCCGCCCGCGTTGATAGCCTCCAATGTCTCAGCAATGAGGCCGGCTTGGCATTCTTGTAATGCCGCCTCATTCCGGTGAAGGTGTCTCCGCTAGTAGAGGATCACCTCCCTTGCTCTTGGTGTCATGGGTGGATCGTACCACCCATTGATGGGACATCTTAATCCCTAAAAAGCAAAAATCAAAAGTTGGGGATCACATTAAAGCTTAAACTCATGACTTGAAAATAAACTTTTAGGCTAAAAACAACCATTACACTTAAACCATGATTAAACTATAGACATGACATTTTAACTGGAAAAAAACACAACCATTAACGTACCTCAACTGGACATGAATAGTAACGCCTTCTGGCGTTTACGTTGTTCCAACAAGTCCTTACCACTGCCCGCCTACCACAAACACAATGCACCATTATTAAGATTTGATTGAAAATATTTAAGATAAGATTTTATGAGAGAGGGGAGAGTTTAGGGATGAGTGGTAAAAAATTTAGCTTTTATTAGCATAAAATTACTGTAGCAACCATAAAAGCCGCGTGGTACTTACTCACATGGTTTAATAAAATAAGCAAAATTGCGAAATGACGATTATGCCCTCGGACTAAAGACAAAATGAAACAGGGTTAACCAGAGCATTACGGGTCAAAGGACGTATTTGGCCTCAAAAACTTGAAAAAGGGACTAACGGTGATGAAAACGCTAACTTTCGGGCCCCGGCGATGCTTTTTAGCAAGTTTAGGGACCAACGGTGTATTTTTGTCTAAATACAATTTATAAAAACTAATATTGAAAGTTTAAGTTGTATAAGAGTATAAAGTTAAATTTTAAAATTTTGTAGTAACAAATAGTAATGAGTAGTTATTTGTTTGTAAATTGATATTAAGAGGAGTGGGTATTGCTCGTTGTTTGCCTTCGTCGTTCCAACGTGGCGCTCGCCACGATACCGTGCCTAGCTCGCCACCGCTCGTTGTTGGAGTTCTCCCTGTCTGCGTGACGAGGGAGTTTGTCTGCAAATATGTCATTTTTTTTTTCTTTTTTTCTTTTTTTCTTTTTGGGTTTTATTGTTTGTGTAATTATTTTGTAGAAAATGTTTTGTATAAAATGTTAAGTGAATATGTAAATGTATTGAAGCATGAAATTGTGAAACAACGATTAAGCATAAGATTGATATTACTTGAAACAACGACTACAACAATAACATACGATACGATAACTAAGAAACAGAAATTCAAACCACTAAAAAACGATACGATAAATAAACATAAAACTATGATTCAATAAAATGAATCATCCGACACATATCCCTCGTGACTCGAATAGGAGGCACTTGAATCATCCGACACATAAAACTATATGTTTAACTGTTTCTTTATTTTACGTATCGTATGTTTTCTTGTGTTGTATTGTATTTTTTTCTCGTATCGCACTTCTTTTCCATACTGTAACTTTTTAATTTGATGAAATAAAATTAGTATTGTGTTTTAATTTTAAGTACTTTGTGAAATGAATTTAGTTTATTTAATGAAATGAATTAAAAAAAAAATTGTGAGTGGTGGGCCCCAAATGAGTAAGTTGAGGTTAGTTATGAGTGATGAGGAGTTAGTTGTGAAGAGGTGTTGGGGTGATGTGACACCCGTGGGCCCCAAATGAGGAGATAAAATCTCATCACCATACCCACTCCTCTAAGGCTAGTAGCCAAGGTGACTACACCTTCACCATACACATCAGCGTCACGTCAGCTTTTTGTCTCCTCTCACTTCCCTTCACCACTCTTCACCTTTTAGAGGGCAAGGGAACCTATAACTTCACCTTTCATTAAATACCCACTTTATAAAATATACCCCACTAAATACCCTACACACACTCACACACAAAATAAAAAAATAATAAAACAAGTGAGATGGGACCTTTTTTCTTCTTTTTCAATTAGTGAACCTTTCACCGAATATTGTTTCGGTATAAGTGCCTAGCGCGTGATCCATGTTGAAAGACAAGGACTTGCTGCGTGATATTGGGCCCTTAGGTGAAAGTTTCACACCCTTTCCCTTCAGTCTAAGGGGAGTTGGTTACTCATGATTAATATTTCTTGTGTTTGTACTTTTTCAAAGTTGTTTTATGTTTATCTAATTGTCATCCTAGCATAACAATCTCAAAATGGTCAAATGGCAAGTTACATAATATAATTACAATAGGTCTAGATTTCAAACTTCATTAATTAAATAAATGAAGAGTCACATAAAGTTGTTGGAGATGATATTCTAATTAAGCAGCATATATCTGAATTAAATACTCGCTTTTTATAAATAATTTGAAATTTTTTATCCATTTATTCCATTGTCCAATCTTAATTATCAATGATTCAGTATACAATTTTTTATTCTCATATCCAAAGTTCTTAACTGTTACTCCTATCTGTTCTAGAGTTATTGTTTATGAAAAACACAATAATTATTATTTTCTGAGTTAATGTCATTTTTCGTCCCTGTGGTTTGCCGGGTCAATCATGTTTAGTCCCTGCCGTTAAAATTCGTCGGGTTTGGTCCCCATGGTTTACAACCCATACGGTTTGGTCCCTCTGAAGGGTATTTTTGTCATTTGACGAAAAAAATTTCGAAAAACATGTATTTTTGTCATTTGACGAAAAAATTTCGAAAAAAAATTGGAAAAAAATCGTAATAAATTCTAAATTTTTTTTTAATAAATTAAAAAAAAATAAAAAAAAAAATAATTAAACTTTTAATTAAAAAAAAATCGAAATAAATTATTGAAAAAGTCGAAAAATACTACAAAATTCTTGAAAAATTTGAAAAAAAATTCTAAAAATAAATTTTAATTAACTTTTTTTAATAAAAAAATTTTTCATTAAAATTTTTATTAAAAATTCTAAAAAAAAATTAATAAAAATTTTAATAAAAAATTGTTTAGAATGTTTTTCAAATTTTCTAAGAAATTTTTTTTATTAAATTTTATTTTTTAGAATTTTTTTTATTAAAATTTGAAAATTTTTTAAGCAAAAATCAAGATCAAAGTTCACTTTAGTCAACTAAAAGCAAAAATCAAAAAGTCAAATTTCTTAGTGATTGCAGAAAACCAAAAGTTCAAAGAATCTTCAAGAATTTTGTAGTAACTTTCAGACCTTGAGCTTTTCAGATACTAAAGTCCTCTACTTAATCTTTGAAAATCCATAGTTGGCTTATTTTTGGGATTTTTTCTAAGTGCTTATCAAGCTTGTGAAAAGGCCTGCAGGGTCAAGTCTCACTTTGCATCAGGGCACCTTTGTGTTTTTGGACAAAGTTCAGACCCCCCCTCCCCTCCATGGTGCAAATCAAAATGATAGGTCTTGCTTTTTAGCTTTTTGAAAAGCTCTTCAGTAGTACTTTTTAGATTTGGAATAAAATTGGATCTCAGTATTGAGTAGCATAGCTAATTTTGTCTTTAAAGATTGCTTATTTCACTCAGGTATACTAAGTCATCAGTATAAGACCACCAATTTCATAAGTCCATAAATTGTTCATTATTGGAACCCACCCTTAGCTTTTTGGCTTTTTGGAAACCCCAATAAGCCAAGTGGTTGAATCAGGGCTTATTTTGTATTTGTGAGCTTATTTAGACCTAGTAATCAGTGCTTTTAAGTTGTTCATTTCACCAAAGAGTTCTGAGACCTCAGGTTTTGTCTCATTTTCATAAGTGCTTATCTGGCTTATTTGTGGGAGTTAGGTCTTGACTATTGGCTTATTTGAAAGCCCTATAGCTTATCTTCAAAGTTCAGGCTTAAAATTGGATCCCTGGTCCATTGTGTGGAACCTACACAGGCCTGCAAGTTGCCCATTTTTGCCCTGCATACTCAGACCTCTAGTCTACTTGGCTTATTTCAAAACTTGGCTTATTTCAAAAGCTAATTGTGAGCTTATGAATGGGCTGATTGGCCTGCTTATTGGCTTGTTGTGAAGGCCCCCAGTCCAACTTGAGGGTTCAACCCTAAGTTTGGACTCCTGACCCCCTTGTGGCCCCCACAGAGGGCTGCATGTAGGCCAATTTAGCGTATTTTGGTATGTCAATAAGCCAAGTGCTTATTTGCCCTTCCTGGCTTATTATGAGTGCTCATTTGAATCTTTTGTGCTTATTTCTTCATATTATTGTTAGTTGTTGGTTAATTTAGAGCTGTGGCTCAATAGTGTAGCTTATTCAAGCAATTCCAAATCCTAATAAGCCATTGGCTTATTCTGTCTTGTTCATAAGCTCACCATTTGCTTATTCTTGGTACTCAACCAAACTTCCTTTATTAAAGTTGCTTATAAATAGTATATAAACAGATTTGAAAAAGAAAAATCCAAAAAAGACCAAAATAGCTTCTATTTAAGCTATTTAGCTTATTCTCAGCTTTTTGTAAAAGCAATTTTCATTTTTATATTTTTCTTAGGTTCCTGGTATCTTGTAATATTTTTAGTAATTTTTTCAGATTTTTCTCTTTTCATTTAATACTTTTCATAATTTAATTTAGTTTTTATTAATTAATAATTAGTTTTTAATTAATAATAAATATTTAAAAAGCCAGAAAAATACAAATTTAATTTTAAAATTAGTTTTAAGTTATTTTAGATTTTTCCAAATATTATTTTCATTTTTCTAGTGTAATTTAAATTTTTTTTAGAATGATTTTTGAATTTTTTAAGAAAATTTTTTATTAAATTTTTTTTTTAGAATTTTTTTTATTAAAAATTTGAAAATTTTTTAATAAATTTTTTTTATTAAAATTTTTTTTAGTCATTTTTCGTCCCTATGGTTTGCATATATATTTAACTAAAGGTGTTTTTGTCTTTTTGCATATATTTAACGATCAAGGGACTAAACCAGTATGAGTTTGTAAACCACGGGGACCAAATCCGAAGAAATTTAACGGTAGGAACTAAACATGATTGACCCGGCAAACCACAGGGACGAAAAATGACATTAACTCTTATTTTCTCATTTTACATTTTACATAATAACAATTTTATTTTTAACTAATTAAATGATTTTTTAAATTTTGTGATAATACAATATAGTAAATTCTATCAACTCTTTTACTCTTTTATCTAGTAGTCGACAATTATTCTGAAATAATCTTCTGAAAAAAATAATAATAATAAAAATAAATAAATAAATAAAAATTCAAAACTTAACAGTACAATTTGTATTTGAAAAAAATAGAAAAAAAAAAAAAGCAAATCCCCAAAAATGCCAAAATACGACACAGCGCAAATATGTTTGTGCAACCCTGGCAACAACACCATCATCATAATTCACCTCTTTCCATTATTGTCTTTCTCTCTCTTTTTCTTCATCCCATTCAAAGAAACCTTACGATCAAAGATATCACCACTCACAATCACAACAACAATCCTTCACCTTTTTTTATAAACACACACACACTCTACAATCCACATTAATAAATCTAAAAAACCCCAAATCATTATTAACATTTAATTAGGGCATCTGTATATGAAATGCCTAGCGTTGCAGTGAAATTATACAGTCTATTCTTCAAATTAATCCTCAAACGCCGCTTACAAAACAAAATCCACAACCCTAATAGTTCAAATTCATTTGGTGTGACGTCACGCCCCGAAGAATCTACCGCTGCGGTTAATCCTGTTTTTACTGACGGTGTTGCTACTAAAGATATTCACATTGATCCTTCTTCTAATTTAACTATTCGTATCTTTTTACCTGACACCTGTCTTGTTGATCCTAGTAATGTTAAACCTAACAGATCGAATCATGTCGATTCGAACCGATCGCTTTCGATTCCCAGGCGTAATAGTTACGGCGAGTCGGTTAATTCGAGTAATGTGAATTCGAGTGGTGCGAATAGGAGGAGTAGTTACTGTAATGGTTTTGCTAGTGATGAGGGGAGTGTGGGTGTTGGGGGGGGTTTATAGGGGTTATACGCCGTTTAGTAATAAATGTAGGAAGTTGCCGTTAATGGTGCAGTTTCACGGAGGGGGGTTTGTGGCGGGGAGTTGTGATTCCGTTGCGAATGATTTCTTTTGCCGGAGGATTGCTAAAGTGTGTGATGTGATTGTGGTGGCGGTTGGGTATAGGTTAGCGCCTGAGAATAAGTATCCGGCTGCGTTTGAGGATGGGATGAAGGTTTTGTATTGGTTAGGGAAGCAGGCGAATTTGGCAGAGTGTGGGAAGTCGTTAGGAGGGAAGAAGATGGATTCTAGGAAGTCGGATGTGCAAGGGCATGTTAAGGATGCGTTTGGGGCGTCTTTGGTTGAGCCGTGGCTTGCTGCTCATGGAGATCCATCTAGGTAGCTTTTTATTACCTCGGTTATCACTTGTGCTTTATTTTGCTCGTTTTACTAATGTAGTTATTTAAATATATCTGATCTTCAAGAGTGCATTGAATGACTACTGAAATTTAATCTAGGATACGAGTAATGCACATCGACTATATTTAAGAGGGGAGTCATCTATTGATCGTTGATCATAACTAGTTGTAAGGTTGATTTGGTTATAATCTGCAAGGATTATATATAACTGAGAGTTGAGTACCATCTAGTTGGTACGGTGTATGTTTATGGATCTTATTGCATGTTTTTGTAGAAGGAAATCAAATGAAGACCTTGTATGTTTCTTTGATGATCTTCCTTTCATGTTTGAGTTACTCGTGATATTAAGAGCTCATTTAAGAGAATTCTCTGATCTCTAAATACGTTTTTTTGAAAGACAACTTGTCTTTTCTTTTTCTCAGTATTCCTGGTATAAAAGTGACTGCAAGATTATTAACGCTTCTACTAAATAACTGCTCAAGACTAGAAATATAGCAGCGAGATAAATCATAACTCGCTATAGTTAGTGTTATAGTAATAACTGATTACCCTTGAACTTCCCATGAGAAAAACACCTGATCTTTTGGTGATATAACATTTTAGTCTGTGTTCTTTGAGTTATTTTTGTAATTTAGGGTTGACAATTCTCCAAAATAAGTCACTTGTGCACCTCTGCAGAGGTCTGCTATGACGATCCCTATGGTATCATCACATCTATCACCAACCAAACACCCTATTTAGAGACGATTCTGTTTGGTTGCCAATAAATAAAGATATGGCGGTAACCCGATAAGGCACCGCACATAATGGATCCCCTTAAGAGCTTTGTGGGTCTAAATTTTATCAAGAGTTCAATGAGGATCTGATATGAAGATGTCATCTCAATGCACCCGATGGATGTGTTTTATCGTAATAATATTCACACACTTAGTTTCACGCCTTATGTAGAATTACCAGGGTTATGCGACTAGGAACTAGAGATTTTTATTTTACCTCAGTTAGTATTTGTAGCCCTCAGCCTATTTACTCTCTGTTCTTCTGTTTGTTATGTCAACTGGACCCACCAAATACCTAAAACTCTCCCATCATACTTATTCAAACTATGAGGTGCTTATGCTCTCCCAGATGGTCAAATGCCAATGCTATAGCTGCTGGCCGGCTGTGGACAATTTAAAACAATATTTATATTGGTTAATTCTGACTAATCCGTCAAGCCTCTTGGCAAACTGCAAGGACGGCTTACCAAGATATCCCTCTTGATTCCAAACCCTAGCAAAGCAAGCTGGGTTGGTCAGATGTATGTAGTATATGGAAAACAAACTTTGTGTAATTTCGTCTCTGTTACTGTATGGGGTTATACTGTAAGTGATGTAAAAGATTAATTGATTGTTGATTCTAATAGCCATAAGCAATAATCATAAATTGGTTATAAAAATGTTCTAAATTTGAAATTCCACAAGTTAGTTTCTCTACATCAGCAAAAAAAAAAAAAGTTTCTCTACATCAGCAATAAAGCTATAAATCAAACCTTGGTAGAATTCAGTTATCAATGACCCATTTAGTATACTTTTTTATGGGAAAGTTGGGAATTAGGGTAAACGCTTGGGGTTACCGTTAAGAATTCTCTGCTGAAAGGAAGGTTGACTGTGTAGAAACTGGAATGCAAGGGTAACTGGGTAAGGTTAGCCAGGTGCATTAAGGTATCCTTTACAGTAGTTTCGTCCTTTTTCTTTATGGAATGGAAGGGTTGAATAGAGTTCCAGGCTAGCTATTTATAAGCGCAAAACCCAATGACTTAAATCATGGGGTACCTTTCCATTTGTGTAACATAATCTATCATTTTTGCACTGGAGACTATTGGAATTTGTATTAACATGTTACATGTTCTCGATTCTGCCATTTACATTTAGATGAGAGATTCAGTAAAATATCTATGCTACTCTTTCCTTTTTCATGTATAGTTTGTTTGTTAGATGTTGTCTGACTCAACCTGACGTCTCTGAAACAGGTGCGTGCTTCTTGGGGTCAGTTGTGGTGCAAACATTGCTGATTATGTAGCTCGCAAATCAGTAGAATCTGGTACGCTACTCGACCCAGTTAAGGTAGTGGCCCAAGTTTTGATGTATCCCTTCTTCATTGGAAGTACTCCCACACACTCCGAGATAAAACTTTCAAACTCATATTTCTTTGACAAGTCTATGAGTATACTTGCCTGGAGACTTTTCCTCCCAGAGGAAGAGTTTGACCTGGATCACCCTGCAGCCAATCCCCTCGTTGCTAACAGAGGTGGACCACCTCTGAAGCGGATGCCCCCTACATTGACGGTTGTGGCAGAACATGATTGGATGAGGGATCGTGCAATAGCTTATGCACAGGAGCTAAAAAAAGTGAATGTTGATGCACCAGTTCTGGATTACAAGGACTGTGTTCATGAATTTGCCACTCTTGACATGCTTCTTAGGACACCTGAAGCACAGGCATGTGCAGACGATATTGCCATATGGGTCAAAAAATACATCTCACTTAGAGGTCATGAGTTCTCATATTAGAAATGTGAAATCGGCTTTAGAAAACGGTTTTCCAATTATAGGGATATACATAGAGGCACGCATTGGCTTGCCATCTTGGAAGTTCCTAGAGGCTGGGATCCATGGTGGTTTTGTTATATTTTTTGTATGATAACACACAACTTGCATGAAGAGTATAGTAGAGTTATGAGATGCCAGTGTTGTTTGATCCCCTGTGCTCCGACTGTGGACATATTTGTTTTTTCCCTTGTATCAATATTGTAACATTTGTACTAATGGACTATATTAAATGGATCTCTCGGCTTGTGTTTACTGTTTATGTTTCACTTTGAGAAGTCTCTCCAGAAAAGCAGAACAGCAGTTGAGTTATAATAGTGGCAGTTTTGGTCAGCACATTTTTTGAGTGTTCGCTTCTAGCTTGTTAATTTGAGTGAAGTGGATGGGAGTCTGTTTCAGTAGCTCATATATGGCCACCTGCATTAGTTGCTGTATTCTGAGCATCCATTGTGACTCATGTTCAAAGATAAAACATGGGAAATGATTAATTAGGTCATCAAACTTACCTACAGTAATTGCTTTTAAAACAATCTGCTCTGAAAGCATTAAAAGGGACCATCAAACGGTGTCATTTATAAATGTTTTTTTTTAACAAAGATGACTGACTAAGTTTTGCGTGTTAGTCAAGGGCGGGAATTGGGGATGCAGTGGATAGTGGCGTAGAGGTGGTGGTGGTGGTGTTGTGTATTGTTGGTGTGGAGAATATGATTTCAGGTTTTAGTCTAGGTTCACATAATCACGTGAGACCTTCATGCCTATGACAACGGATATTCATCCTGTGTTCTAACATATTTCAGGGTTTTGTTTTTAGATTGAAAACAATACGGTGGAAATGTATCTCCTATGATGGGATCATATAGGATTGTATAATTTAGGGTAAAAACCATACAATAGCCACGTACTTTCCAAAATTGTCCGTCTAGAACCACTTACTTTTTTATTACCTTACTTCACCAACGAACTATCAAATTCTGTTCCGACTTCACCAATATAACCTTGAAATGACAATTTTACCCTTATCTTCTTTACCCTCACTTGCATCGTTAGTCCTTAATACTAACGTACGTTAGTTCTTTTGTACATTTTTGTTCGTTTTTTCACGTTTTTGACCGGTTTTCCACATTTTCATACGTTTTTGCACTTTTCATCTGGTTTTACACGTTTTCATCCGTGTTTACACGTTTTGGTCCGTTTTTGCACGTTTTCTTTCGTTTTTCCACTTTTATAAAAAAAAATCGAATACAATTTTTTTTCGAATAATTTTTTTTTTTAAATATTTGAATAAAATATTTTCGAAAAAAAATATTTTTTCTAAAATATTTCCGAAAAAAAAAATTTTTTAGAAAAATATTTTTCTAAAATATTTTCGAAAAATATTATTTTTTCTAAAAAATATTATTTTTCGGAAATATTTTAGAATTTTTTTTTTTTTCAAAAATGTATTTTTTTTTTTGAAAATTTTTTAGAAAAATATTTTTTTTCTAAAATATTTTTTAGAAAAAAAAAATTTAGAAAAATATTTTTTTTCTAAAATATTTTTTAGAAAAAAAATAAAAAATTTTTAGAAAAATATTTGAATAAAAAAAATATTTTTTCGAATTTTTTTAAAAAAAATATTTGAATAAAAAATTTTAGAAAAAAAAATATTTTTTCTAAAAAATATTTTTTTTGAAAATTTTTTAGAAAAATATTTTTTTTCTAAAATTTTTTTAGAAAAAAAAATAAAAAAATTTTAGAAAAATATTTGAATAAAAAAAATATTTTTTCAAAATATTTTTTAAAAAAATATTTGAATAAAAAATTTTAGAAAAAATTTTTTTTTTTCTAAAATATTTTCGAAAAAAAAGATAAGGGTAAAATTGTCATTTCAAGGTGATATTGGTGAAGTCGGAACAGAATTTGATAGTTCGTTGGTGAAGTAAAGTAATAAAAAAGTAAGTGGTTCTAGACGGACAATTTTGAAAAGTACGTGGCTATTGTATGGTTTTTACCCTATAATTTATGTGAAGTTGAGCTTTGTAAGAAAGAATTACACTATTGAGATAACAATATATGAGAACGGGTGTATCATGTATGGAAGGCTCAAGTCTAAAATTCAAATTGAACGAGTGTCCGTTTCATAGAGAAAAGACTCCAGTCTAAATTTTCAGTTTTTGAGTGCTCGTTGCTTCAACGACTTCATCTCGAACGGAAGTCTCTCTGACCTTCCTGAGGATGAGAAAGGTCTACAAAGATTGTTAGAAAACGAAAACATAACCGGGTAGAACATGTAAAGAATCAGTGACTACATGGCCCATTATTGAATAGGGGCCTCCAAACAATGTTTACAATATCTAGTGGCCTAGTTTTGTGGCCTACACTCTTTTCTTTCTTTTAGGTGAGAGGATGATGCGTGAAATTTGCGTCTAGTGATGTGATTGGCCAACAAAAACATAAATGATCCTCATATAGTACTCAGGTGTTAATGTTATTGACTTAATAGTAGTCGGGTAGCTGCACGTTACAACGATGGGTACTCGTATAACTAAATTTCTGGCGAGCGAATGTCTTTCGATTATACGTTTTTTATGATGATAACTTTATCAATGGTGTTGCTAACAAAAGTTATCGACGGTGTTGATAACTTTCTGATAACTTTTCGATTATGCGTTTCTATGATGATAACTTTAAAGAAGACTTTGTAGTTGTAATTTTATTATGTGTATAATGACATTTTAATTCCTATTTCAAAGTGATCCGTTAAGCATTTTGATCACAAAGATATCGAATACATGCTTAATGTAAAAAGATTAACAATAAGCAAATATGGAATAAATAAAAGGAGGACATGATAATTCGAAGAAACTTTTTTTCATATTAGATTTTTTTCACAACTCATAACATTTGATGCCATTTTGGCTTACAAATTGGAATGTGTTGAGAGCTCCATCTTCTTCTTCTTTGGACATCATATTTTATAGTTATAATGAAAGAAGTCTTCTCCATGGCTAAATATGCATCATGGGCTAAAATATATGTCGATAGTTTTTCAAATGCAATAAACATGGTCTCATGCCATGCATGTATATTTAAGTGTATCCACTTATCCACCATATTCACGTTAAAACTATTTACCCGGCCCTGTTTTTTTTTTACTTTTTCTGAATAATCTTTGACAAAAAAATGTGCATTTTCTCTTGATTTTTACAATTCTTTATTGTGTAGCAATATTATAGGTGTTGTTAACTTGTTATATAAGTTAGTAGATGTTACAAGTGTGTGCTCTAGATTTTTAACACAATTAAATTTTCACATGGGTGTTACTTTTGTTTAGTCGCGGTTACAAAATTTTATAACTAGCAAGACTAAGGGGCTGTTTGATAAAAAGTCTGATTTAGCGCTAAATGAATCAAAGATGTTGAATGATTCCAAGATGCTGAGTGAACCAGATTCTGAATGAAAATAGTTGTTTGATATTTGTTCTGAATGAGTAATCGGAGTTGACTGAAATTACCAATTTAACCTTCTGTCTGATTTTGTATTGAACAAATATACCATTTGATAAAACAATTATTAACTCGAATAAAAATATAATTAAAGAAAGTAATGTTGGAATAAAAAAATGTAAATAGTCTTTTCTAAAGATCATAAAACAATATAAATTACGAACTAATCTTAGGTTGAAGCATTTAAAAATAACTTATTAGCAATTTGATTACGGAGATTTGTCATATATTCATTTCCTTGGAGACCCCATTGTGTGTCGTCCATGCCTTGTCCCCCACTTCCTTCACCTTGTGAGGTGGTTAGGATTGCGTATGTGAAAAAAAAAGGTATTTACGAGAATAAAGAAGCTGCTGAATCACTGGCCAATACCATAGAGGCGGCCCATTCAGAACCCAACTGGCCCATGCAGTAACTCTTTTTTTTCTATCAAACAGGCCTCCCTCTGACCGATTCATTATTTTATGCTGAGTTGAATTATTAAGTGGCTATCAAACGAGGCCTAAACCATATCATATTAAGCAGGCGTGTAAGCTTAATATTTTAACACTTTTAAAGTTAGAAGGTACCAAATGTATTATAAAGAGTAAGATGTTCTCTGTTAGTATTATTTTTATTTATTTATTATTTTTTTTATCTTTTTAAATTTTTTTTTGTATTAATAACTTCATTTATACATAAGGTTTTTAGTGTTAAAAACAGTATTAATTTAAATTTAGTAATAACAAAAAGGGGTTTTTTTATTTAATAGTTTCAAGTTTATGATTTCGTTATATTTTCAGATTTACAAAAAACGTTAGACAATATTGTGGTCTTTAATTCATCCAAAATTTATGAAACTTGATACTTTTACACACAAGAACTCATAAGATTGAGTTATATATCAGTTTTTTGTAAAAAAGTTTTAAGAATAATTCAAATGTTTCATTGGAAACACCTTTTTGTACAGAAAAAACCTTTTTGGATCTTATGACCAACCCACTCAGATCATCATCAAACTTATTTTATAAAGGGATAATTCTCTAGAAATGTATCCAACTTGACATTTTTTCTTTTGTTGTGTACTTAACTTTTAGTTTTCTTATTGTATCTATCAAACTCTCTAATCTCTCTTATTATATGTATCATTCTTTTAATATTTCTTATTGTATATATTATTAGTGTTAAGTGTTGTATTTGTTAAGAGTTAACTACAATTTTGGTCCTTATGGTTGCCGGGTGTAACACTTTTAGTCTATTTGTTTGGTCCCCAATACATAACCTTAGTTAGTCCGATATACATAACCATCGCCCACCATCACCACCGCCACCCACCCACCACCACTTACCACAACCACCAATCACCACCGCCATGCACCACCCACTGCCACCACCACTTACTACCGCCACCCACTGCCACTATTGCCACCCACCACCACCACCCATCACTACCTACCACCACTACTTACCAGCACCACTACCAATTACCACCACTGCCACCCACCAATACTAATCACCACCACCACACCCCACTGCCACCCACCACCACCTCCAACTACTAATCACCACCAACATGCACCACCACCAACCACCACTACCACTACCATGTACTCTGTTATTGTCAACTCTTTAAGACCGAGATTTGGTTCCAATCCCTCAAGAACCATTTCATCATTTGGGCACTCTGCCCATTCCTTTCTAATAAAAAAGAGTTTGACCAATCTAAAGTCAAAACTAGGAGATTCTTTTTCAATGTTAACTTAGCACTCTTGACCTGATTTCGCTTATAATTCTGAAGTTTGTATAAAGCCAACTCTCCATCTAGACAGTTTAAATCCCCCAATTCCTCTAGTTGGGCCCTATTATCTTTACCACCCAGGAAGTTTGAAAGTCGGTGGAGAAAGATCTGCTCCTTGATTCCAAGGGGCAAATGATCAAGTTTTTGGCAATCGTTGATATTCAATAATCCAAATGCTAGAGTTTCCTCATGTACCTCAAGCTTTGAGGCAACTTACGTAAATTATGACACTCTTGCATATTTGAGTACAATAAATTATGTAGATACATCATGGATTCTGGTAGAACTTCAATCGTTGAAAATGACAAGTTCAAACACTTCAGATGTCTCAATTTTGAAACTGAATCAGGCAACATTTTTAAGCCAATCTTAAACCAAAACATCACCCTTAAATTGACATGGTCGAATATTTGCTTGATGCTACAGTTATATCCATTATTGAATATCAGTATTGAGCAGAAATATTTTGATACGTGGGAATCGCACCAGGCTTTACCTCTCAAGGGATCTTGAGAAGCTTACAACCCCCACCAGGCAGTGTACCTGATCGTTGTAGTATAGTATAGTGACAAGTACCGGGGGATTGATCGTTCAGCTTAGGAATAGTGTCGCTAGGATTAGAAAACCTAAATACTAGTTCTAAAGGTGAAGGAAGATTATTTTTGTATTTTTATATTTTATGAAAAGCAAGTTAAAATCTCGGGTTTGAAGGATTTGGGCGGAATTAGTTGCTATTCAACTAACCCAATGCTAAGATGCAATCAAAATAAAATACAAAAAATGAAAATAAACTAATTTATACTAAAGTTGTGAGCAGTAATCTGAGAAAATGTGTTTACTTAGATTTCATTACTCCCTAGACATCTTTTACACGTTAATTACTTGTTATAATTGCATGGATGACGGATCGTATTCCTTAATACCATTCATGGGGTGGCACACTTAACTCCCCAATTCTATGAGCTCTTATCTCCTCCTACACCATGCCCAGCACAACAATAGGGATAGTAAACAGTGGCTCATGCATTAAATACAACCAATAAAGACCTAGTGCGCGTCGGTTCATGTTTCTTAAGACGTTCAAGCATGTTACCAATTGGAGATCTGCCAGTTTTCTTAAGCCTAACATATAAATCATTCATCCAAGACAAGAATAAACAAGTAATCAACACATAATCAACATCTAGGTTTCATTAGATCTAAGCAAACACAAGATAGATCTAGCCTAGCATGATGGAATTAAGACAAGAACAAGATATAGACAACCAACACATAGACATATTGATTGAATTAAAGGAACACTTATCTTGATTACACATGCAAGGTATCAAGGGGTTGGAACCCTTGAAAAACCTGTAAAGTTACACCAAAATCGTACTTAGGGTTTCTCCCAAAACTTCTCTCTTTAAATGTGAAAAATTAGAAAACTATATATAGGAAAAGGGGTCTGACGGCGTCAAGACAAAGCTTGTGACGCCGTCACCTCGCCGCCAAAACTATTCTCGGACTGCCTTGATCTACATTTGACGCCGTCAAGACTTAATCATTTCCAGGCCTTCATGACTTTTACTCTTGACGCCCTACCTTCATGACGCCGTCAAATCTCTACTGGACCGTCATGGAATTTTGCTCTTGACGCCGTCAGGAAGTTGCTCTTGACGCCGTCACCTACTGTTCCCAGCATGGAAAATTAAGACTTTGGCGTTTTCTTCACTTTTATGCTCCAAAAACGTCCGAATTGCTTCCTTTTCCAGATTTCACTCCCAAAGTACCTAAAATCACAAAAGGAACGATTTAGGGCAATATTTGATCAAATAAATTCGAATTCGGGCTTAAATGACCCCCTAAAAACGGATAATTTTTCGCCTCATCATATTTATACTACTCAAAATCTTTAGGTGATAACATAAAATCAGGACATGATGAACTCGATGTATCACCTCATCTAGGATTATTATATCCTTCCCTTTTCTCAATTATTGCACAATCGTGTCTCATCGTATAGTGTGCAAAGTCGTGCACCAAATCATGCATTCGATAACTTGAAATGAAAAACCTCCAGACTAAACATTTAAAAACTTCTTCCCCATCTTCATACAAGTCAATTAAGCTATTTTCCATCCACAACAAAATCAACGAATCTTTTCTCAACATTTAACCTTTAGGAAACAAACAACAATACGCAAAACATCGCTTTGCATGGGGAAGCAAGTAGTCATAGCTCAACATCAAAGCGTGAAATATCTCATTTTTGTCCACATCCTACATATTGTTATGCAACACTCGTTCCCAAGCGCTCAACCTACTTTTCAACAACATCAAGCTACCCAAACTCTCTACTGCTAAAGGTAATTCGTTGTATTTCTCAACTATCATCTTCGAAATAAGCTCTAGCTCATCTGGAACAATATTTCCTTGCGAAAATGCAAGCTTCCTGAACAACAACCAAGAGTTCTTTTCTGATAAAATCCCCAACTCAAGTTGCAACTCGGGAACCTTTGCCATCATGACACTAGTTTCCATTTACCGTGTCGTTATTACAACAATACTACCTTTCGCCCCAACACTTAATGATTTACGTAGCGTCGTCCACATTTTCCTTTCAGAGCGTTCAATCTAAACATCATCCAAAATGACTATAAATCGTTTTCCCTCGAACCTGTTTTCAACACAATTTGTGTTTCTAAATAAATAAACCGGGATAAATGGAGAGAGGTACTTTTAGGGGTGAGCATAGGGCGGCTTTTGGCTAAAACCAAACCCCAAACCAAAAATTTAGTTTTATTTTTTTTAAAACCAAACCTGGCACCAAAAGTTCTGTTTGGTTTTTGGTTTTTTTGGTTTTCGGATATCCGAAGTTTGAGTTGATGGTTTTGTTAATAAAAATAATGTCAAAAACGTTATTCACATTATTCGGTCTTCTCGTGTTTTGATAATCACAAAATATAAAGACATGTTACGTAAAGTTACAGTTTATAAAGTTTTTAATCGAGGAAACTCGTTTCTTCTACATAGCTGCTTCAACATCACTTCAGGTATGAACAAACTTTATACCGTCATTAGTTAAGTGATCAAAGAATTTTATTTTCACCTAAACTTACATTTTTAAGTTTGACAAAACATTTTCACAAAAGTATTTTTGTGTTTCTAAATAAATGTTTTATTAAGAAAATAAATTCAAATTCAAACTTTATAACAGCTAGCTTTCCCCCCAAATCAGTTCAGCCTGAACCAGATAAGTTTTCATCACGTCAGGACAAAATGGGAGCGTTTTTTCTGGACGGTCCCTTAAATAGGCGGACGGTCCCTTAGTGATAAAGGACCGTCTGGTATTTAAAGGACCGTCTCCCTCACTCTTGTCTCCTATAAATACTGAACTGTTACACTTCAGAAAACAAGGTTTTTCACACACAAAACTTTCTGGTCCTTGTTCATTTTAATCTTTGATCACTATAACATGTCGGTATATGTTTATAAGTGATTTCCTCTTCCGTCAAGTGCAAGAGAAGAACTCTCGACAACTATGAAGACTCGAGATGTTATAGGTGTCCACACACAAACGTAACAAGTGTTACGGTGATAGGTTCTGCAAATAATGTCATTGTTTCCGACTTGTGTGTGAGTCGAGGATGAGGATATTTATGTGAACTTGGATGGTGATGTAGATCCAAGAAGTCTTGTAACTAGATTAGTCCATGTATTTGATATGATGAGAGTGATGTCCTAGTGTGTAGGATAGGATTTAGTCGAGTCATTGTGTAAAGACTTGGATCGGGTGATGATCCAAGTGAGTCTTGTGTGAAGGCTTGGTTCGGGTGAAGAACCAAGTGTGTCAAGTGTGTGAAGGCTTGGTTCAGGTGAAGAACCAAGTATGTCAATTAAGTGAAGGCTTGGATCGGGTAAAGATTCAAGTTGGACAAGAGTGCTTGTTCGTGTGGCCACGTGGGCCTTGGAGTAGATTGGTTCTAGCTACGATTAGAACTCGACATTAAGCTTAGTGTCGTTAAGCCTTGTGTAAGCATGTGTACGGATTGCTCCGCCTGAAGGACTGTGTTGATATAGTGATTGATAACTCTCGAGTGTGGTACTCGGGGAGTGGAGTAGGACGGAGAGTGAGCTTCATGCCGAACCACTAAAAATCGCCGCGTCTCTTGGTTGTGTTATTTCCTTACTCTTTACTTTACTTGTTTATTTGTGTATTGTTGGACCTTAGGTATATCAACTTTAACACCAATATAAGAACTATATGAAGTAAAGATGGTGACTTGATGTAATATGTGTGGCGTTAATATGAGAGAAAAAGAGTATAAAGATGAATAGAACTTTTATTAGAAAACACACACACTTTCACACACAAGCACACCTTACAAATGAGAGGTAAGGTGCCTTTTATAGTTCCATACATGATGCTTTAAGAGGCTTTCCATGGGCTTGGGCTTGGACTTGGTTTACATGGATTATAATGGCTTATGAAACATAACTAATAACATATTAGCTTACCAAGACCAAGGCCCATTGACAATTCTTATAACACAAACTACGACACATTACAATGTTACAATAAATGAGAATGACCATCACTTTTTAATATAATTTTCAATGCTAACAATCTCCCCCTAAGGGGTGGTCATTCGAATGATGCTCCACGTGATTAGGTCTTCTTTGTACTTTGTTGTTGACCATTGTGTGTCGTAGTATAATAGTCATTAGTCTTTGTTCCTTCATGCTTTGTGATCTTTGATGACTAACTTTTCATTGTTCTTTGTTCCTTTGTGATGTGGAGTTATCTACCTTTTGTCACTTCTGCGTCTGTGGTGGTTGTTTGCCATTCCAACATGCTCATACATCTTTGGACTTTGATATTCATATGCACGTAGTTCCCTTTCTTTCACTTTGATCTTTAGTCATTATACTTTGTAGATTCTTCTTTTTGGCGTAGAATCTTTCTTTGAACTTTGTGTTGTATAGATCTTTGAGGGAGCTTTCTTTAACTTCCAGATGTATGTATGAGCATGTGGAATCCTTCGCCATGGAGATGATGTATAGCTGCATGAAAACAGTTAGCAATAAATCAACCGGTACTTACAGGTTCGAATTAGAAATCGTCAACAGCATAGTGTGAAGACTCCTTCTAACCCTTACCAAGGCCGTTCCCATGTCAGATACTCCCGAGGGAGCTTACAAGACCTACTTAGTAGCTCAATGACTGGGTGAGTCGCTGGGGATCACTCCACGAGTGTAGACCGTTTGAAACCACCGCGAACACTAAGCGTAACCCATAAAGAATTACCAAAGTGACCTGCTGTCAGGGCTGCTTGATGTTGACCCTGGCAGGAATTTCCATTCAATCACTGAGAATCACAAAAGTGAATCCTCTCATAAATGTTCTGGCAGATTGCTAAGATCTGCGTAGGACTCTTATGTTTACATCTGGCGTCCTTAATATTGAACAACCAGTGTAGAAATATCATGTGTTCCTATGAGATCTTTTGATGAATCTCGGGGCTCTAGACTCGATAAGTGCACATTTGGTTTCCTATGCGGAGATTAGGGAGAGGTCTCCTGTTTCAATATCAACCATCTCTAAGAGACAGGTCGATAGATTACACCGGTTCCCCGTGAGAATGAAACAAGCTCTTTTAAGAGAACTTGAGTGGTTAAGAAGGTTTAGTGCAGTGCGTCATTGGGTCCATGACGTCTTTGTCTTCAATACCGGTGTCACCTTAGTAACAACCAGTAGCGTATGAATTGTACCCGGTGTCTGCCCTAAGGTTGAACATTTGGAGGGCTATCTCGTTTCACCCTTTTTCATAACTTTTCTTTTTAATTCTTCAACCCCTTCTTTCTCCATTCTCATTATCTCCTTTTTTCAATCATACCTAAGGACTTCTAATTCTAATCTATTGGATTTGTCCTTGGGTAGATCCCTCCGGCTCTGGCGGATCATAGGACGGTTTTCCCTAACCTTAGTCACCTTATAACTCCATGAATCCTATAATTGATCACCTGCCATAAAACCTTTTTGTGAAAATCTCTCAAAGTGTTTATGATAATACAACACATTGTTGACACTTCGAGAGTTTTGCATTTCTTTTGAAGGACTCCCCCTTCACATGTGCTCATGTAATTTTTAAGAAATTTGCACATGCGGGAGGAGTTTGCACTTTTTGAATTGATCCACTTTCAGTGAACATGACCGATTCGAGACACGCTTACATCACTAGTTAGACTAGCTTGAAATTATTACCCGTCCTGGTCAAGTCCAAAGAAAGTCTCTCGATATGGTACATTCTACTCTGACAAGTCCTATTCGAGACACGCTTACATCACTAGTTAGACTAGCTTGAAATTATTACCCGTCCAGGACAAGTCTTTTCGATTACTGACATTTTAAGCTTCGTCAATTTATTGGTACTTTATGAGTCGAGCTCTTTTGAGATTCAACCACAAATTTAAACATCTTTGATCACATTATAATCATGTCTTCTCCCCCTCAAAAATAGCATAGCGTGATATTTTTGATATCAACTGATTAAGAAAAAGCTTTTTGGAGAGAAAGACAGATTTTGCATGAATTTGGAACATTTTTCTTTTTGTACTCCCCCTTAATGATAGCATATTTAAAATTAATTAAGGGTTTTGAGGGAGTTATCTTGAGCACAAATTTTGAGAGATTTTGAGAAATCTTTTGAACAATCTTGAAAAAAGTGCTCAAGAATTTTATTTGAAAACGAGTTTTTGCTTGAAATCTTTTTCGTTTGTTTAGACTCAAACTTTTTTGAAAAAGATTTCGTCATTGAACGTACGAGTCCTTGATTTGAAAATAATCAGAAGTCATCATTTTAGTTCAGGTTTCGTACTGAGGTATACGAAAGCCATTGAGAAGAAACTTTTGAGAAACGACATATTTTAGAAAAACATTTTAAAGAACTCCCGCTCAAGCATCTGTACATGTCCGTATCATTGTTGAATGACATTTCTAGAAACGTACAGAATATTGATTTATACGAGAGACATGTCGTGAGAAGAATATTTTTGGATTTTTTGATTTTATATTGTTTTTGTATTTTTTGAAAATTTTATATTTTTGTATTTTGTTTTTGTTTTTATAAAAGAAATGGAAAATCAAAAATAGAAGATTGAAAGAATGATTTTATAGAATTTACAGAATTTGAACCCTTTGATGAACTGGGTTCTGAGATAGTTGAAGCACCTGCAACCAAAGACGAAGAGGTTTCACAAATAACAGTGTTAGAAGTACATGAATCATCACTCAGCGGGTGTTGAATATCAACGGTTGTAATGCTTTCTACTTCCTTATCCTGAAGATTATCACTATTATTTGTCTTGGTGCAACTATCAAAAATCTTTCCTGTGGGAATCCATCTAAGACCAACTGTTTTAAAAACTTTCCCGGTAGGAATCCACCTAAGGTAAGATCTGTAGTTTTCTTATCAGATGCAGCGGAAGTCTCAGTCTTGGAAAAACTACATTCTTTAGATATCCACCTATTAGGTTTCTTAACCTCTTGCTTCTTATCAACGGGTTTGTTTCGATTTGGTGTCTTAGTGGATTGTGTCATGACACTTGATTTACCATTCTTGAGAAATTGTTTGTTGTTCGATGAGACTTTGGAATTCTGTGTGTTGCATTCTACGTTCCTAGCATTCTTTTTTGTGCCACTACTTTTAGATGCAAGCCAATCCCTAGTAGTTTGTAGATAGTTCCTAGGTAATGGTTTACTACTACTAGCAGTGCTTTGGAATCTTGTAGAATTCATCACACTAGGTTTTGCACCTAAGATTCCATTTTTTCGAAGTTGTGCGTTTTTCCTAGCTTCTTCTAGATGGTGATTTTGGACCATGTCATTAGAACCAACAGATTCCTTTACAGATTTTGTAGTCACATTAGGTGTGCTATTCCTAGAAGAGCCAGGTCCACTCACATTTGTGTTTCTTTCAACAACCAATTTTCGTTTTTCAACACTCTTTTCCATTTCCTTTTTCTTGAGCAAGGGTTGTGGAGTGACTGGTTTTGACAAATCCTTGTTCTCATCGACTTTAGGAGCAAACCGTGAAATTGACATTTTTGGTTTTTCAACCGTTTTTGAAACATTTGGTTTCTCCGAAGTCGATGGTTTTGCAAACTTAGTATCCACACCCTTCCCTTTTATACTTACAAGCTGAGCTCTCAAAAGATCATTTTGCTCTTTCATGTCCTTGTAGGCATGCTCATACGACAGTTTTTCATACTTGCATTCCTCTGATTTTCGATCAAGTTGTTTGAAAAATGACATGTTTTCTTTTTCAAGTTTTACAAGAGCATTTTCATATTTGCAAACAATTTCAAAGGTCTCAGCTCTCAGTCTTTCATCGTCTTGCACAGAATATGTTTGTAAAATGATGGACATAATATCAGTGGTCATAACAGCTTCGAAGAGAGAATCATTTAGGTTTTCCAAAACATTCATGTTTTCGCGAGTATCATTAGCTTCGTTTACCAGGGATTTGTGGTCCTTGACAAAGTCGGCCGTTTCTTTTAAGAAAGCTTGTTCAAAATGGATTACCCTGTCACTGATGTTATTCAGTGGGATAGTAATTTCGTTTTCAAAAACTTTTTCCTGCTCAATATGAAAACCGGAATGCCAGTTGTTGATGTTGATTGTAGTTTTAGAAGCAACAATATTTTGAAGTTCTTGAATTCTCTTTTTAACGTGAAGACATTTGTTCTATTTTTGAAAGAGATTTGGAAGCAATTACTTTCTTAGAAAACATTTTGGAGAATGGTCGTTTTATGGAAAACACAGATGGTTCTTTTTGTGGAACAAAAGTAATTCCCGAAAGTTTGTTCAATTTGTTGTAATCAATGGGTTTCAAATCCTTTTGTTTCATTTTATTTATGCTCTCTTCGACATGTTCTATCGTTTGCGCAGAATCCCGAACGACGGGAGGATCATGTTTAGTGTAAATCACATTACCATTATACAAAACATTCTGTTCTTGCTGAGCTATCTTGAGATTACAGGGGGTGTTGTTACCAAGAGCCACTTTATGTTTCGTATGGTAAACCGGATTAGTTTGATTTGAAATCATTTTCATTGTTTGACTTGACTGACCCGACTTAACCACTAATTCTTCTAAATGTGCAATCATGTGTTCTGACTCTACGATTTCGGCCAAAAGTTTGTCTTCTTTCTTTGCAAATTCCTTTTTCAACTCGTCCCTTTCTTTTTCAAGATTGGTATAAGCTGATTTTTGTTTAGAAAGTTGGTTTTGCAAATCAGAAATTTCCGCGTTTAAAGCTTTTATCTTCTTGAAAGAATTAACATCAAGTGTATCAAACTTGAGTTGCAATTGTTTTTCCCTTGAAACGGAATTTTGATAACCAGTTTCTAATTCAGACAATCTTTTGTTATGAAATTCAAAAGCTTTAACGTTTTCTTTGTAACTCTCAAGCTCAGCGGTCAATTTAACATTCGCGGCCTTAACATCGCGATTGACCTTTTTCACATTCTCAATTTCAATACGACAATTATTCAATAATGATTCAAACAAAACACGTGTTTCCTCATCATTCTAAGCATGCTGTGAAACGAAGCCTCCATTATGATTCACATCTGGAGTTGCTGAAGGAGTATTGCTACTACTTGGCGTGTCCAGGTATGTATCATAAGTGGGTGCTAGCTTCTCAGAATGTTGTTCCTCATCAGGAGACACATCAAATATATCATTATTGTGACATGTGTTGAAGTTTGATACCTCAGATGGTGCATTGGTGTCATAAATAGGAAGTGTGTCAGAATCCGTGTCATACTTAGCTTCCTGAAGATTCGCCATGAATATGCAGTTCGCATCGATATCTTCTCTATCTTCCATGTCATCCATAAGAGCCATAAAGTCATTCTCCTCTGCATTCAACTGAAATCCTGCCTCTGCCTTTTGTGCCAATATCACTGCTTTCTGCAAGTACGCTAGATCTTTCTTGTTCGGCTTAGTAGGACAGTTCCTTGCCATATGACCTACACCCTGACAGTTGAAACACTTTACCAGATTAGCTTGATTCACATTTCCTAAATTCCCAACTACTGGAGCTGCAACATTTCTATTCTGATTACCCATTGCCTGATTACCAACATTCTGACCCCTCTGATTTCCAACAAACTAACCCAACTGATTCCCTGCATATTGACCATACTGATTTCCTGCATTCTGAATCCCTGTATTCAGCATATTCTGATTCCCCATGTTAATTCCAGTAGCATATCATTGCTGATTCCCATAAACTCCAACCATTTGGCCTCCGTTGCCCATATTGAAACTCGGCTGAGCAATCTGCTTATTGCGAGTGTTCGATGAAATCCTTTGGTTGTTGTTTGTTGGTGTAGAATAGCGTCCTTGGAATGCCTTTGACAGAAAAGCAAACGCTTGGGTCAATGCTGCAGTAGCTTCATCATTTTCAGTGAATTCTGGTTCTTGGAATTGTTGGTATTGCTGTTGTGGAATAACATGTTGTTGTTGCTGTGGGTAGAACTGTTGTTGGTAGACCGGTGTTGGTTGTTGAATGTATGATGGTTGCATGTAGTTGTAAGTGGAAGATGATGATGGTTGTTGTGTGTTCACTGGTAGCGGTGTTGGTGTAGTAGCAATTAATGCGAGAGGATCATGATTCTTTGCCAATCTTTCTTTCCTTACTTCATTAGCCTCAGCTTGGTTTTGCTTCAAAAAGTCATAGAGTTGATCATAATTCACCTTATGTAAATCCTTTGTTTGATTGACAATTGTAACATAACGACCCCATTCTTCTGGAAGGTTATTGATGAATTTGATGTTTGTTGCAATTGTTCGAGGTGTCAACTTGTTTCTGATTAACTCATTCATCAAAGTGCAAAACCTTGTGTAGTAAGATTCAATCTGTCCACCTTTAGTGGATATAAAGTTCTCCCATTCAGTAAGAAGTTTGTTCTCAACGTCTTGTTGTCCAATCTCTGTTCCATGACAAATCCTTCTAACACATTCCCACATAGCATAAGCAGTTTCACAGCTGTCGACCGCAGCAAAGATCTCCCGTGGTAATCCAAGTTGGATTAAATGCATTGCCATATCATCTGCGGCGATCTGCTTCTTATCTTCCTCTGTGTAATCTGCTTCTGTTTGTTCACGCACGAATGGTTGAGTAGGAGGTGTTGTATTTGGATTACCTTCAATTTGAACTTGTCTTGGCTTGAATGGACCATTTGTAATGGAGTTGATCATTAATTTACCATCAGGCTTTGTTTTGATGTAACGAAGCATGCGACTTGTCCATGGGAGATATCCACCTTTTTCAAGCATTGGAGGTCGGTTTTCTGCACCGGCAGCATGAATGTCTTGCTGAGTTGCCATTGATGAAGTGTAGATTGATAAAGTTGATTCTTGGATCATTCCAACGAAGTAGGAGTTGTGTTTAGTGTAAGTTGATGCAAGTTTTTATGGTGAAAAATTTGATTTAAAACCTTAAAACCTTAATAACTTCTTCTCGGAGCGTTTTTAGGCCTCGAAACTTCGCCTAAATCGATTTAGCGTGTCGTTCTCCTATGTCTCATGGTCGTTTTGACAGTTGATTCGTCGAA
Organism: Artemisia argyi; assembly: GCA_030686995.1. Classification (NCBI taxonomy): domain Eukaryota; kingdom Viridiplantae; phylum Streptophyta; class Magnoliopsida; order Asterales; family Asteraceae; genus Artemisia; species Artemisia argyi. The sequence continues at coordinate 88,032,153 of CM060690.1, forward strand.
AACGGAGTTACGGTTCAAAAGTTATGGCCGTTTGAAGTTTGGTTGTCAAAAAGTCAAATTCTTATGCATAAACCCCGAACTTATGCGTAAACAGTGATTCTTACGCTTAACTTAGAATCTTACGCGTAACTTGGAATCTTATGCGTAAGGTTAAGGTTATGCGTAAAGTGTAAGGTTAAGCGTAAACACTAAGTTTATGCGTAAACTTGAACTTTACGCGTAAGCTGTAACTTATGCGTAAGAAATGTTTATGCGTAAGGTTAAAAACCAAACAAATCTCTCAAACTTGTCCAAGCTTGAAAGATATCCCGTGTCGAAGTATTCCACTAACTTATCCAAGCTAGGGAAGTACTGAGTCACCGATGCACGAAGAGAAGACCTTTGATGAAGTTATGCGTAGAACTCTGAAACTTACTCGTAGAAACTTACTCGTAGAAACTTACTCGTAAGAACTTACTCGTAGAAACTTACTCGTAGAAACTTAATCGTAAGAAAAGGGTTTTGACCTCAACTTACTCGTAGAAAGTACTGTAGACAGCTGTAACATGAACTATACTCAAAATCTTACTCGTAAGATGTCCCAAACAGCCAAAAAATCCGATTTTTTTCAACCAAAAACACTTTTTTCACTTGATTCTTTTGATCAAATCTTACCCAAAACACTTAGAATCACTAAAGCTTCAAGAAAAACAACAACTTTAACACTAAAACACTTAAAGATCAAGACTTTTTAAAGAAAAATTGCACTTTTACAAGAAAAAATGCAACTTTTTAAGAAAAAACTTGAAAAATACGATTACCACACACTCCTAAATCATTGTTAGGCGATTGATACCACTTGTTGGACCTTAGGTATATCAACTTTAACACCAATATAAGAACTAGATGAAGTAAAAATGGTGACTTGATGCAATATGTGTGGCGTTAATATGAGAGAAAAAGAGTATAAAGATGAATAGAACTTTTATTAGAAAACACACACACTTTCACACACAAGCACACCTTACAAATGAGAGGTAAGGTGCCTTTTATAGTTCCATACATGATGCTTTAAGAGGCTTTCCATGGGCTTGGGCTTGGACTTGGTTTACATGGATTATAATGGCTTATGAAACATAACTAATAACATATTAGCTTACCAAGACCAATGCCCATTGACTATTCTTATAACACAAACTACGACACATTACAACGTTATAATAAATGAGAATGACCATTACTTTTTAATATAATTTTCAATGCTAACATGTATGCTAGTAACCAAATTGATATCCCATAACTAGTAGAATTCAACAAGTTTGTAAATGAAAAATAACCGGACCTAAAACGGCTAAACGCTTTGAAAATTAAAAAGAAGCGGTGAAACTATTCAACCCCCTTCTAGTTTCTACAGGTTTTATGTTGTACCTATTATTGTAGCTAAGTTCTTTAAATTCAGATATCCGAAATTTCAGATAACAATTTTATATCTCCGAATATCTAAATATCTATAATTTTCGGAAAACTTATATATGAGTTCCAAAACTGACATTTTATAAAACCCAGCATTTTAATAAATTTTGATCAATTTTTCAGATATCGGAATACAGATATTTTTAAACATCCAAAACCTAAATCAAGAAATCCTAGAATGTAAGTTGAATATTTTGTCGTAAAATAATAATATTGCATAACATGTATATAAAGATGAGATGTGCGAACATGTATGAAATAAAATAACTACATTTATGTATTTATTATAGTGTTAGCTAAATAAACACATGTTACGAATATCTAACCTATTAATTTTTGGACTTTAGTGATTCCTTGTATCAAACCTAATACGTATAAATTTTTTATTAGTTTTATAAATATTAGTATGCGGTGGTTCGATTTTTAGGGTTTAGGTTGTTAGCTAAATAAACACATGTTACGAATATCTAACCTATTAGTTTTTGGACTTTAGTGATTCCTTGTATCAAACCTAATACGTATATATTTTTTATTAGTTTTATAAATATTAGTATGCGGTGGTTCGATTTTTAGGGTTTAGGTTTTACTATAAAACTAAAAACCAAACCAAAAAATTCAGCTTTTTTTTAAACTAAAACCACAACATCGGTTTTAGAATCGGTTCGGTTTTTTTGGGGCGCTTTTTTTGGTTTTGGTTCGGTTTTTCGGTTTTGTTGCTCTCCCCTAGGTACTTTAATGTACGTAGTTTAGTCGATATACATGTGATTTGATCGATATTCCCATGACCATCCCAAGATATATAACTGGCTAAACAGGGGCGGAACTTCATGGGGGCTAGAAGGGGTGTCCCCCCCCCCCCACCCCCCCACCAAAAAAAAAAAAAAAAAAAAAAAAAAAAAAACCTTGAGTCAATAACTGTGTACATGTATCTTATAAGGAAATTTTAGAAAGCAACAAGACATATATCTGCAAAACAAATGACACTAGCTCTGTCATATGCATCAAACTAACGAAAAAAACAAAAGAACAAACTATATGTGAATTAAACTTTATGATTTAACATTTGTATTCTTTAAACTATGGATATTATAAGTGTTTAAGAACTTAACCGCTTGAGAGTTTCAAATTATCAGACGAAAATAACTTATTGTCAATAATTCATGTAAATTATTTGTCTTAAACTATGTTTTACTCTACTATTAATTTTATTAATTTGATAACGTTTGGTAATGCTTTAAGCAATTAGTTTCAAAGTATGATCGAAAAGTTATTTTTACGTTTTAATAACTCCCCCCCCCCCCCCCCCCCCCCCGCACAACAAAAACAGTCAAGTTTCGCCACTGTCGCTAAATGAACTCTTATCTCTTTAAAGACTTTGGAATCATCTTACGTTGAAAATGGTTATTGTATCTCATTAAATGATGTGCCAAGTCAAATGAATAAATACACATTTGTACATCGCATTAAAAGTACCAGTTTTAGTGCCCGTGCATGCACATAGCTTAGACATAAAATTTAAATGGAGTATTAATATCATTATCGTGGTTTTAAAGTAGATTGTGTATTTTCTGTGAAGTAAATCTAATACTTGTATGTTTAATTTTATTTTGTTCGTAATTTATGTGGTAGAAACTAAGTAATTCTATATGACGTATGCCAAAATTACAAAATATCATTGGTCAATAGAATACCTAAATCTTTAATTGACGCACGCGGGAGTTTTGACATAATTCACTGAAGGAGTTTTAACATAAGTCATATTAATTGGGTTTGGTACTGTTATATCTACCTGTTTGATAGTCTTTTAAATAAAAAATATTAGAAATTACAACAATAACAATAAATGTTGTTTTTTAAAAGAAAATATAAAGTGTAGGGACTAGGGAGTATTTGTTATAAAAAGTTTAAGAGATTAGATATTTTTTAAAAATTTTGTTTGAAATGTGAATTATAGTATATAATGTTGTTTTAAATTCAAATTTAAATTTAATTAATTACCTTTTTTTTGTAAAGTTTTCTTGTCAATTTACACTCAAATTTGTTAATAGTTTATGTCACAACTCACCATTTCAGGTCATTTCCCAAACTTTGACATTTTACTATTCATAAATCACTATTTATCAAAACACTATTTATCATTTTACTATTCATCATTTTCGAGGTCAATTTGATATTCTGAGAAACATTTGAGAATTTTACTATTCACTGAACACTATTCATTTCCAGAAAAGTTTTCACTATTCACTTGCATTACTCATTTCATCGTAAATTTAGTTTACGGGCATTAAAATTCGCATAACCGTATTGGTTTAGGTGCGAATTCATTTCATTATCAGTAAGGACATTGCATACGGACTAGAGACAGTCTGCATATCATCATAATAGCATTTTCATGTTATACCACTCTTAGGATTTTCAAATTTATATATTTGATATATTTAACGTTTTCCTTATAATTATTTATAAATAAACGTTAACACCCGGTTAATAAATACGAAGAATATATCTAAATATTCCCACAATGGTCCCGACATATTTTTATATCCATTATTTCATCATAAAAGTTATGATATTCATTTACCCAGTATTTTAGAAATTTATTTTATTTATAACGTAAGTTTATAAATATTACGACGGTTTTCGTGAAAACTAAACAATAATCACCCGAACACTCAGTACTTGTACCCAACATATTTTTAACATTTTTACAACTTTATTTTATCCCGAATAACTTCGTTAATATTTATTTCTAGCAAACCCGGTACCCGATTATAACTAATACTTACACTAAACTACAACTAATATTACACTACATTTCCTAAGTGACCAAAACCGACTTTGCTTCTCTTTTACCCATTGAAAACCGGCCATACAAACACTCCTAGACACATGACTTATATTTTCTAAACCTTGAGCATTTATGTACCATTATAATACATTAAAACCTAAACTAAATATCCAAAAACCTCAAAACACAAAAACATACAAGTTTCTTAGAATCAAAAAGCTCAAAACCTCATCTCCTTCACCCAAAACCCACGACCCAAATCCAAAATCCATGATCAAGTGATTATTTTTCAAGATTTAAAGCTACAAAGTTGTTCCTTTTATCATTCTAATCAAGATTCTTGCAACATAAACACAAGTAACACAAGATTTCTCATCATCTAATCACCTATTATTTCAAAGTGAGTTATCAAATTTATTTTCATGATTTCATCTAATTAATACTTGTATCTTATGGTTTTCATGCTTAATTTTATGTACAAATTAGCTATACAACATTATTTTTGTTAACTTTTTGAACATACAAACCCTAGATTTTGATTTAGGTGTTCCTTTGTTAAATTAATATGATTAGTAGTGATTAGGAACCCATGACACCCTAAGAAGGTGTATGATAGGATTAGTATAGCTTTGTGTTTGTAAGAGATTTGGTTGAAGTAGAAACTAGTTTTGAACATGAAAAATGGATTTGCAACAAGTATTTATACATTCTGTCCCATTTTTGTAAATCCAGGAAAATCAGTAAATATAAAGGAAACTTTGGCAAAATTTTTAGAAAATACTTTCAAAAACGAATCCGTAGGCGAAAGAACGGATTAAAAAGAGTTTATAACGAAGAAGTTATGATTTTTGCAAGTTTATTGACGAAAACTATATTTTCTGAAAATACATGCTGTTGGACGTTTTTCGTCGGACAAAACGAGACTTTAGACGTAACCCGGAGGAGCCAAGCTTTCCAAAATATATTACTACATATTAAGACGTAACCGTGGATATAAAGAACAAGTAAAACGGACTTATAACGACAAAGATATTCACGTTTCAATATCGGCAAAACTTATATTATTTTGACAGCTTTTGAAAATAATAACACTAAAACTACGTAGTAACTCTAGATTTCTAGAAATAATACCAAGTACCCAAATTCATAACTAATGAAGTATTAGTCATTACAAGTATATTTTTATCACTACAAGGCGTTATATCAAGGATTTCAAACCGAGGATTTCAACACTAACATTGATACATACGATATATATATATATATATATATATATATATATATATATATATATATATATATATATATATATATATATACATTTCAACTAGTTTTATTTTTCTAGTTGCCTTATTTTCCTAAGTCTTGAAAAATGTATATTTTTTATAACAACAAGTATTTTTTCAAAGAGTAGAGTGGTATAGGAAACATGTGCATGGACATTCATAACATCATTTTGTGATCTAAAAAGATCGTTCATCATTCATATTAGGTTGAGGCAGCTAACCGTTCATTGTTGTTGTTCATTTCACTTCATCACAGTATCATCAGTTTAAGGTAAGTTTTCATAGCCCCGTTTTCAATTCAATATTTTGATTTCAAATCCCACGAGGGAATACATTGCATCAATCCTTTTAGTACGAGCCCAAGTACCAAAACATATGTACATTGCTTAGGTTGCCTTACCAACATGTTAAAGTCCCCTATTTATTATCATGGACCGTTAATTTGCCGAGTAAGCGAGAGTGAGTAGATAGATCTATTGAGGGTGACGCCTCCATCCGTGGTAGTTATTACCAACAGTAAGCGGATGCATTTCATGTCTGACATTTTGGGAGTGTTCTGGTAAAACATTCAGGAGGGGTATATAATTTCAACAGTCTAGCTTCGGGGTCATGAGCTTAAGGTCTATTGTACTATTTTACTTGACTTTTGTTATGCACTTTTACTTGTGGTGGCCGTACAACATTACATTTTATAAATATATGGAATTCACCAACATTCGTGTTGACGTTTTAGCAATGTATTTCAGGTTATTAAGGTAGCTCATATGACATGCATTTGGACCTTTATGGAGTCGCGGAGTCGACGCGTCTCACCATTATTTCATGCACTTATGTAAACGTTTGATCTAATATGACTTGTTTTTCATAAACATGCAACACCTTTTGGGGACCTCATATTGTAAACTCTGGATTATTTCAATGATCAAACGAAGTATTTTTCAAACGACACTTTAGGTCGTTCAATGTAACCGTAAATGTGATGCTATGACAGACACCCCCAGATATTCCATTCCGCTGCAAGTCAGGTAAATTGAAGGTGTGACAGTTTAATTAATTCTCGATCAATTTATAAAATCAAATTTATTAATAGTTTAAACTTAACCATTAAATTTTAAGGTTAACCCACCTCTTTTTTAACTTTTTACAATTTTAACATATATACTTTTCTTTTTACAATTTTAACAAATATATTTTTATGCAGTTTTTTGATCTAGATGAAAGATTAAGAAATGTTGACCGATTCAGTTTAATTTTGACTTTGTATTTGTCAATAAGAAGGTTCGATTTTAAAAGGGCTTCTCTTGTTGGTCCAATTTGAGTGCTGTGAATTAGGGATAAGCATGGGTCCAGTACCGGTTGGAACTGAAATCAGAATCGATGGATCCGAGAACAGAAGTTTGTGAAAAGTAGGAACCGAAAACCGAACCGAATATAGTTTTTGGTTCCGATTCTGGTTCTGGTTCTGGTTCTGGTTCTTTGGGTCTACCAGGACAGGAACCGATTTCCTAAAGGAAAAATAAAAATAAAATAACCTCATGCACTAATGAATTAAGCCTATAAAAAATACAAAAAATAAAATTTTAAAGTATTTGCAATCATTTAGTTTTAAACAAATAACATTTAACAACTAAAGCATAAGTATAGATAAACAATCATTTTCTAGTTTTACATGTTCACATTTTAACAAAACAATAAAAGGTTTTCCTTCTCATTTCTTTTCAAACCAAATTGTCCCTTTAGTGGCTTGCATTGCAAGTCACGACATTTCAAATTACTAGATGGTTTGTTAAATGTGTTAAGCCAATTTCTCGAACTTGTAACTTCTTAAACCTTACTGTAATACCATATGTACAACTTACATAAATATAGAGTTTCTATTCGTGCTAGCATGTGACCTCATATAGGTCAATGATAGTAACGAGTCGTATTAGTTACTTGTCACGTGCACATAGAAAATACATCAATTTGAGTATAAGAAGTAAAGAATATTACATGTGTTTAGAATTATTGGGTATTTGGTTCTGGAACCGAGAACTGCTGGAACCGACCTAAGAAATGCAAAATCTCAAACTCAAGTACCGGAAATAGAACCTTAGGTTTTGGGTCCAGTTCAATTCTTCTTGGTTTCGGTCTGGTTCTTTGGTTCTTTTGTTCATCTGTACTGTGAATGATTCATTTTCAAAATTTTTGTTTCCTTTATTATTTAAAAATATGATAAAAGAAAATGTCATTTTAGTGCTAACTTCAAAAACTAAGTTTCTGATATAAATCAAATTAGGCTGAAGAGTTTAATTTTATAACATGGCAAAATCAAACCATCTTATTAACTAACAAAAGTCAAAATTATATAAATGCAATTAGTAAAAATTGGCTCAAATTCGTGTTTTAACAAGAAAAAAAAGTCAATAAAAAAGTTTCTAATCTGTAAAAATAAAACTAATAAAAAGGGAGGTTCTTTTATAAAACTCAATAGAGTTAAATGTAAAATAACTTTATCATTATCATATTAAATTAACCGTAATACCCAAAACCCCGTACATGTATGATGAAAGAACGATTTTCTATGATATTCAAGTGAATACATAAATTTATGCATATTCCATTGACTCATGTAAAATATTATTTAATTTAACAAGTTAAAATTATAATATATGCTTAAAAGTGATTTATAAAAACATAGGTTGATATGTTTATTATTTTTCTCTTTCAAGTAAATAAGGACATATTGTAAAGGAATAATATAACCAAATATCATTATTTTTAATAAAAATAAACACACATAAAAAATCCATAATTTGATTTGTATTTGAATTTTCTTCATGCACAAACTTTATATAAGTGGTTATGTAAAAAAAAAAAAAAAAAAAAAAATCACAAGTTGTTACAAATTCAAATTCGGTAGTAATTTGTTTCCACCGAATTCGACCTTAAATTTGGCTAGTCCCAAAATTTTAGCCCACTACCGTTTTACTTTCCCACTCCCTATAAAATAATAAGAAACCGAGTAGAACTAGAAGCCCAAGTCTTCCTTTATCTATCTCCAAGGAATAATAATACAAACGTGACGCAAAAGACAAAAACACAAACACAAACACAGACACAAAGGTTTTGGTTTCTGGTCGCCGATGCTAGCCGATCCTTCTTCACCAACTAGCAAACGAACAAGATTTTCGTTTCCTGATCCTATGGACTCTCATCTTGCCACGGTTTTTTTCTCTTCTTTTTTATATAACTTTTGAATTTTATTTGATTTTAGTGTTCCTTGTGTTCATAATGTTTATTTATTTAAGACATGCTATATTCCCAGTGTTGGATGACCTCTGGAGATGTTTTTTTATTGATTTTAGAGATGTGTTGGATTAATCCGCCAAAAAGTCGGAAATCATGATTACCCCAGAAAAATAAATTATGTGAACTGATGTAGGGACATCATTGAATCTTTAAGGTTTTCTTGTTGGTGGTTTCGAGTGAATCAGTTTGTTTAGGGTTTGATTTGAGGGTAAGGAGGTAATCATATCTTCGTCTCAGTTAAGGACTTTAGTTTGGAATAAGAAGATCATGATCTGATTATTGAAAACTACTTGTTTTACCCCAAAATAAGCCCATAGAAGTAGTTTAGATAATCCAAACGCTACAAACTGCTTATCTTCTTAAATGAGCAATCCCAAACACCCTCCTAGTATATATACTACTTGCTTAAATTTGTTAGGGTGTGCTACAAAGTTTGCTTGTTTGATTTGCTTTTGATCCTGTGCATTATCTATTTAGTCTCCACGTGGTCGATTTTTATTTAATTTCGAGCTTTTGAAATTTTAACACACTTAATTGAAGAGCTTGAAGATGCTAGCTTTTGTGTGTTAGATTTCATCTTTCTTTTGAGAAGGTCTATTGTATTGCACTGATGATACTCTTTGTTGGTGATTCAGGAAAAGCTTGATGCTGCAAAACAGAATTATGGGCGAGAAATACGGGTATTTGAGACAACAACAGCAACAATACCTCAAACATCCAATGTTGCCTCCAGCAGTGGTTGGAACCTGACTTCTCTTAATTATAATTATATAGAAATGATATATGTGCGTAGTTCATTATGTGATTTTAATGTCTGATTTGGTTTTTGGACAGAGGAACCAGATGATGACATGGAGTTCAGCACATCAGATTATTATCGCGTTTTGGCTGCTAAAAAGATCGAAGGTGAGGATATCTATTAGGATGGTGTGTTTTTCCTAGTAGTAGGTCCATCCAATGATTACATTTTTCTGTAGAATACATTAGATTAAGTTTAGGGAGTAGAACATATAAGTGCATGTATATAGTTACAATGTTACAATTTTGGTAACCCGCATCCCAGAGCAACATTTTGCTGTGCTCCTGTATCTATTTTATAGAACACGTTATAAGCATTCATAACATACACATTTTCATCCGTGTAGAAATTTGTTGTCCCTCTCTATCAAAGAAATCTCTATATTGCTATAAAAATCTAGGTGAGATTATGTCGAAAGTTCTTAGTGATGATGACTTGACTAGATGGCATTGTTATATATGCTGTTATTATATTGTCAGAAGTCTAAACACCATGATGTCTTCTACTCTTGTCCATTAACAGCCTAAATACACATGGCAATTAATATATGGATCTCTTTGGAGAAGTAATATTTGATGTTTAAATTTTTGCTCTTACCATTACTAGAATCTGATTATGTCCAACTATGAGCAGATAAACGTCTTAAGACGAAGAAAATTCGAGACGCAGAAGCAGCAGCCAAAGCAGCAGCTAGTAGATCAAGAATTACCAAGGTAAATGTTGACTTGATTTGTCTATCAACTCCTTTACATAAATATAGTTTTTAGGCTCTGGATTATTAGTATGTTGTAACTTGTATTTTAACATTTTCATTACTCCTACAGGCAGTGGTTCGTGTAAGGTTTCCAGATAACCAGACATTAGAAGTGACATTCGATTCATCAGAGCCGGTGCAAAGCTTATTTGATCATCTTGTGAAAGTTGTGGCTCAACCGGATCTCCCTTTCTATCTGTGTAAGCATACAATAATTTAATACAGTATTCTAAATCCTAACACAAACAATTGTATATTTAAAAAGAATGCGTGTATAGAAGGATAAACCGATAAAAAACATCAATAGCTATCTTGAATCATCTTGCTGGATGAAGCTTTTTGTATTTGTAAAACTTTGAACATTGTAGAAAGTGGACATGTTGGCTGGGCTGGGTAACAAATATAAATGGGCAACAATGCGTGTTAAAATGCCAAAATGGATCAGGCTGGGTTAGGTTCACCCATCAACCCTTTATTGGTCTACTCTGCTAAATAATTAATGTAGCACGTATGATCACAAAAAACTTTGCTATTTAATAACACTATAACTATTTATTTTTTTATAGTAAAATGATTGTAAGGCACGAAGGCTGTAACATTTGAATGCAAGTTGGGTGACTTTCTTGAAGTTCGACTCATTAGAACCATTCACCTTTTTTTTGGTTAACCCTTAATATGCATTAGAGATAAAATTTAAACAAAATAAACCCATTTTGAAGCAAATGGGTTGAAATTGCCACATCTGGTGAAATGAATAATTATCTGAGAGAATACTGGCAACTTTTTCAGATACAATTCCTCCTAAGAAGCAAATAACGGACATGTCTCAGGACTTCTATTCTGCTGGCTTTGCTCCGGGTGCAAATGTTTATTTTTCATATGACCTACCACAAGGTTAGTTCTTGTTGCCACTTTTTCATATAATACCTGCTATGTACAGCTAACATTTTAGCATGTACTGTATTCCAATCTGTGGAGGCGAATATGGAATTTTGTTTAACAGTCAATTTTATTTGATGACGCGTTTCTATGTCCAGGTGATGATAGAGCACGAGGTCCGTTTCTTAAAGAGGATGTCATGGCTTTAAAAGGTCTAGAAGTCATACCCGAGCAGAAGTCTAAGCTTGATCAACCTGCCCCTGAACCTATTGTTGCTTCTGCCCCTGCAGCACAAAATTTGCCTGTGGAGAAGAAGATGGTGAAGCCTAAGTGGTTAAAAATGTGATGTTTTAAGAGGCCTTAATCTTAGTCCTTGTGATTTCCAAATTTGCTGTGGTTTCCAAAACCATTAATTTAAAATCAGATGGTATGATAGAACAGATTTCTCGTGGTGGTAATATGATATTGTTGTGTAAGTTTTAAATGAATTGTAAATGTAATTATGGCCATAGTACATTACAGTATCATCTTAAGACTTGCAATGCTAGAATCTGAACATCAGAACCTGGTTTTCATTATAATATTTCATGTTGTTATGAGTTGGGGCTATGACTAAGCTTACAATGTTTACTGCTATTATTAACAAAGCAAAAAGATAAGCTTTGGTTTCCACTAATGGCGCTTCTAGTTCAGGGTGTGCACTGTGATTACTACGACATCTTAGATGTGCATAACATCATTAACCTTAAGTAAACAACTTAGTTAAATATAGATTTTATTTATTTATTTATTATTATTTTTTTTTAATTTGTGTGTGTGTGTGTGTTTGAGCAGAATAAGGAATTTGAATTCATCCTCAAGTATTTGATTTTATTGCATCGATTATGTATATGTTTGTTAAGAGCAAGGGGTACGTTTGCGTTATGGCTTTGTGCCATCCCACCAGCCGAAAAACGATGATGGCGCACGGTTACGCTGGTGGCGCCATCGTGCCTTGCGCCGTGGCTTATTTCCTTTTATTTATTTATTTTTATTATTATTATTATTATTTTTTTTAAATTGGAACGTTAGAACTGGAAAATGGACTTTTGAAAATTGGAACGTTTGAATGCAACAGGTATATACCCCTTTCTTTTGTCCCCTTTTCCCATTTTAACATTAAATATCACAAATTAAACTCTAAAAAAACCTTATAAATACCCCTTCAAATATAATTCTAACTCACTCACTTCCAATATAATTCTAAACTCTACTTCTATTATTTCTTTTCTTCCAAAATGAATCCCAACCAAAAATGGATTAACAACATGCTAAATGACCCGACAAACCAAATGAATCCCAACCAAATGCCGGGTTCGTCTTCTCAATCGTGTTACCTTCCCTCCTTCCAAAACCCATATATGAATCCCGACGAACTAGCACTATTTAGTCAATGGAAATTACAACAACAACAACAATATAATCAATTCACTCAAACTCAACAACCAAACCAAGCAACCCCTTCCCAACCAAATTCGGACCATGCATCCTACCATCTAGTTGACGAAGACAAGGTCGATGAAGAAGATGAAGAAGCGGTCCCGACCCCGACCTCCAAAAAATCGAGGTCAAAGACGATGGCGAAGAAGCCAAAGACAAAGACAAAGAAAAAGAAGTTAATGAAGATGTGGTCCCGTCCCGACAACCTCGAACTTTTTGGAGCCAAGACGAGGAGTACCTCTTGGCGGAAGGTTTCATTCAAGTTTCCGAGGATCCAAAAACGGGTGCGGATCAAAAAATGGATACGTTTTGGTACAAAGTGCTCGACGCATACAACAAGGAAGCAAAGAGGCTCAACTATACTATTCGTACCAAAAACATGTTGACGGGAAAGTGGACTCCAATGAATAAAGATGTCAAGAAGTGGAATACGGTGGTGGATGAAACGGCCGTTATGACTGGAGAAAATGATAGAGATTTTACGACCCGTTATCACATATTGTTTAAAAAAACAACGGGTTATGATTTTAGACACATGAGCGCTTGGGAGTTTTTGAAAGACAAGCACAAGTGGAAAAATCCTGACTCGACTTTGGCAAGACGTAATCGTCTTCGGCCTACGAACGAGGAGCCCGAGCATTTTGGACCCAACGAGTTGCCACGGCCCGACGGCATGTACCGGGTTTATAAGAGTCAACGTTCGTCAAACTCGACTGCTAGTTCCGGTTCAAACCCAGCATTGTTTCAAGAAATGTTGCAACAACAATATGAGTTAGACCGCAAGGTAATGATGGATGTTCTCGAGCGAGAGTCACTCGCGAGAGTTACTTTATATGAATCTCAAAAGATTGCCGAGGAGATGCGGGTGCTATAAATGGATACTAGCAAGATGGATCCGATCAACGCAAGAGTCGTGAAAGCACAACAAGCTCGAATTAGGGTAAAGTATCCTACCGACGAAGATTAGGCTTTTATTTCTATGTTTATGTACTAGGCTTTTAATTTTATGCAACTTTTTTTTTCTTTTTTTTTAAAATGTAATGTGTGTTTTTTAATTAATGGAGTCTATTTTAGTTAATATTGTGTATGTTTTATTTTATGTAAAAAAAAAAAAAAAAAAAGGCCGACGGCACCAGAATTTCTGGTGCCAACGGATACGGCCAGAATGTGGTGCCGTGGAGATTTTTGCTGACGTAACAACACTTTATGCCCACGACACGAGCTCCACGGCTCAAGGGTTACCATTGCTCTAAAAAGTGACTTGTTTTTGGTCTTGAGAGAATTACTAGCATGGTACAAACCTCATTTTGTGTCGAACCAATTTCTTGAAATAAATAGCTTCATTAAGATCAATAACTATATCAACTTGATCAAATTCACAAAACCTTTCTTTGTAAAGGTTAATCAAAATATCAACTTTACTGTACGTAGTTTCAAAGATAGTTCTTAAACAAACTTGGTGTAGGTGATTGTCACGGAGGTAGGGCTGAGCATCGGTCTAAAACCGACCCGATCCGATGCTAACCGACAAAACCGAAAATCGAAAATTGTGAAAAACCTAAACCAAAACCGAACCGAATATGGTCGGATCGGTTCGGTTTTGTGTTGGGTCCGTCGATTTGGTTCGGTTTAGGTGTGTTTTTGTCGGTTTTGTGTCGGGTCAACTCAATTTTTTTCGTTTTTATCGGTCCGATTCGGTTTTGAACTTTCTATGCTCAACCCTACACGGAGGTGTCCAGTACTTGTTCGTAATAGTTATGAACCCGCATAATCCATCTTCGTAGTTAGGGACACGCATCACACACTTGTTAGCTAAGCTAAGTGAATACACACGGGTTTTACCTTGAAAATATTAGCCTCTTTATCTTGGTTGTGGTTTGGAGCTAATATCACGTGAATTAAGATAGTTTACTCTTGTTTAATTACTAGCAGGGTATTCGCGTTAGTGCGTTACGGCAGCAGCGAGTATCTTGTAATTAAAGTTCAGGCAACAACAAATAACAATGACGGGTTGATTAATCTAAGAAAAACAAAAAGAAAATGATCCCGGCCCGGTTCACCCGTTTTTACCGGTTTCAACAGTCCTCTTAGATTCGTTGTCGAACAGTTTTTATTGGCTAGCCGAACCGGTAGCGTCTCTGGTTCCCGTTTAAACCGGATGAACCTGTTGATCTGGTTCTGTCCAGTTTTTAAAATCATATGTACCATCAACTTGTTTGCAGAAATGAAAGTTTGTACAAGTCAATTGTTAGTTATGGTTATAGAACTATTTTTTTTTTAGTTAATTTTTTAAAATCGTGTTTACAAAAATGCTTTAAAGTGTTTTAACTAATGCTATTTTAAATAGGAAAATGATTGAGATAACTAATTAATTTGACTAATTTGATACCTAATCTATTTATTTTGTGACACATGTATTTCACTTATTCTCACTCTTCTTATTTATCATTGATTTAGCCATGTGTTCAAAGATCTTTGTTAAGCATAAAATTAGGCACATGAACTAGTTGTGCTAATCACTATTCTTTTAAGTATGCTTATTAAAATTTGCAATTATTTTGCGAGCTATTGATAGCAAAACCAAGACAATATCATAACTAAGTAAAGAATTAATTTTATAAATCATCCTACTACTTTCATCCTTAAATTCATATTTACCTAAAATGTAATAATTAAATACATAATATACAATGTAATAATTAAATACATAATATACATGTTGTTTTAATAAACTAGACGAGTACCTGTGCATAGCAACGGGATTTTATAGCGACAGATCGTTTAGTGATAAAAAAAAGTTTATGGGTTATAATAAAAAAATAATAAAAGTTTGAAGATTTAGAGATTAAACATAATGTTTTGAAACCCGATTCGACCCGTTCTGGACGAAAAATGGGTCGATTTAAATCGAGTGAACCCGACGGGTTGGGTCGAAAATGGGTCAAATTAAACCGGGTCAAACCGCCGGGTTTGAAGCGTCTCAGGTCAACCTGGTTTTCGATATGTATTAATAGTTTCATTTTGAAATATATGTTTTCGTATGGCTTTTATTAGTTAGACGAACCGGTGGCGAAACCGGTTCCCGGTTGAACTCGTTGGTCCGGTCCAGTTTTCAAAACTATATGTACCATCAACTTGTTGGCTTGTATGAAGTTTTGTGTGTTTTATTAATTTGTATAATGTGTAAAATAACATTAGTTAGTGTGTTAATTATTTTATATTTTGATTATGTTGTAGCTTGTTTAAATTGTACACTGTGAAACTTTTATTGTACTTTTTAGTAAGGAGTGTTTTAATTGGCTGTTTTTAATTTGATATATATATATATATATATATATATATATATATATATATATATATATATATATATATATATTGTAACACCCCAAAAATTGATAAACAGCGGAAGTCTAATCGGGGTCATTACAGTTTAGTACACAGTCATACTCATAGAAAACAATTCAAAAGATAGTCAATATCATTCCATGAAAACTCAAATATTCAGAGTTACAAACATTTTTCCAAAATATTACGTAATTGTTTGGCAAAAGAAGTGATGAGTTTGTAAAGAATGATAATATTATTGAAAGGGAAAATTACACAGATAGGTAACGAACTTTGAAAAATTTTCAATGTTAGGTAATAAACTTTCTAAAATATTAATATAACATACGAAACTTGCTGTAACCGTTAAAGTTATGCAATATGACCGATTAACACGTGTGTCCCACATGTGGCCCCAGATAATCACGTATATCCTCCCTTCTTCTTTTCCAAACAGACACACCATCATTTGATGATGTGTTCATAACTTCTTTTTTTTATGTATTCAATCTATAATAAGCAAGATTTTGAAAATAATAATAACTTCATTTCATTTTTATAATAAACCCAACAATTACTTTGACTAAAAAGACAAACCCATGACACAAATCATTATATTATATGTTTGACATTTTTCATCTGTTTCTTACTAGAAACAATGATTTCAAAATCAGTAATGTCAAATGAATATCTAATACAAATAGCTGAAGATAAAGACAATGTAATTAATACCTTCTACAATATTCAAAAGGTGGATTAAATAAGTGGTGATACCAACTATTTTTGAAAAGGAACGATGCAGTAGCAACCCAAAAGAAATGCAATTATTGGACAGGACGAATGGTTTAATGTAAGGGTAGATACATGGTGCTTCTAACTAAAGTTATGATGGCAAATTTTCTCTCTTTATTGGATTTACTTCAACTACTTTAGATCTCAATTAAAACGAATGTGGTGGTTCATGTCTACAACCTCACGCTATGTTTTGTAGTGTAACAATTTACTTCAACTACTTTAGATCTCAATTTGGATTAGATGGGTGGTGTTGGTTTTAGGGTTTTTGAGGGTTGCAGGAGGTGGCGGGACAGGTGATGGATGGTGATAGTGGTGGCGGGGCGGATGGTGGTAGTGGTGGGTAAAGATTAAGATGAAGAGGTAATGGTGGGTGGGGGAAGGTGCAGGTGTAGTGATTTAAGAAGAAGAGAGATAAAAAAAATGACGTGGTAAAATCTTAACCGGTTGCACCAGTTACCGGTTCTAAAAGTAGCACATATTGCATAACTTTAACGGTTACAACAAGTTTCGTATGTTATATTAATATTTTAGAAAGTTTATTACCTAACATTGAAAAATTTTCAAAGTTTGTTACCTATCTATGTAATTTTCCCTTATTGAAATCAAAAGGGAGGTCCTGTGCCCTTTGCGAGCTCCGTGCCGCCATGCTTGCTAATTTCCTGAGATAAACATGCTTAAAAAGTCAACATAAAGGTTGAGTGAATCCATAGTAGTTTAAATGGTAGTAGTGTGAACACAAGTCAAACATTTGAAATAAACAAGCCAAGATAGACAGGTCTTGACTAAACGGGTGTAATATTGCTCCTAAGCCTCACGAAACACAAGCCTTAACTTTGATTTGACATATCATAAAGATAATAACAATCATCTACACCACAGCGGATGTAAATGACAAGGGGCCCTCGGTGACAGGAAATGTGCCAAATTTCCATAATACCTCGAATATAGCACACCTCCTGTCAAGTGATCACCTTGACAGAGGCGGGTTGCCATTCCAATAGATCTATCAACTATATTCACGCTCACTCGCAAGTGATTAAGGTTCGTGATATGAGGGACTTGTAGCACGGGTGTCAACTTAGGCAATATCAGGTGATAATAGCATACAGAAAAATACTTGTGTTCGATTTATAGCATGTATCTCCCCACGTGGTTTAAAAAATAATTAAAAATGTGAGACCATGAACTCACCTGAAAGGTGCGTGTGAATCACAATCGTGCTCAAAAGTAATGTTGTACTGCTACGACTAGCAATGAAATTCCTCTGACTTGCGACCTAAATAATACATTGTAATCGGTGTTTTAGATTCGTGTTGTAAATGACATGTGATACGTCATGTGTACAGTGATATTTGTTCGGGTGTCTTATTATATAACATTACGTAGTTATTTGTATCGTTGTTACGAACCGGTGGTTGATAAATATTAACTTGTTGTGAGAATAATATTGTTTAAAAATATTTATGATTAAATATTTTTAGTAAAGTCATATATATATATATATATATATATATATATATATATATATATATATATATATATATATATATATATATATATATATATATATATATATTTTAAAATTACAAAATACATATGTATTTATATATATAAAAATCAAATTATATGAAAATGATAAAATACCTTTGTCACATTTTAACCCTCAACTTCATAAAGTTACCCTTTTTACCTTGATCTTTGGAAAAATTACAATTCCTACCCTACGTTTTTTACAAAATTCGATAGTTTCTAATTAAGTCCAAAAGTTTTGTGACGTTGTCACTTTTAATCCTTAACGTGTGGCTTTTTGCAAAAAGGGTCCTTTTTGTACTCTTTCACTTTAATCCTTTAACTTTTGAAAAATGCATTTTCCTCCCTCAATTCCTTATTAGAAATCGGTATTATATATTTAGTCCGACAATTTGTAGTTTTGACAGTTTTAGTCCCTAATTGTGGGAGTTTTGCAAAAATGGTCCTTGTTTAAGAAAAGAAATATAAATTCTTTGGTACAATGAAAGTGGTAATTATAAATTACCAAACTCTTTAAAACTCGTTTTTGTATTTCTCGTTATTCCTAAACATTAACCCGAATTTCCCTTTTGAAAGTCTAGTGGGCTCGTTAGCCCGTTTAAAGCCCAAAGGGTGTTTTGTTTGTTTGGAAAATAGTGTTCGACTAGGTTTTGTTTTAGTCTAGTTTTCGGGGTGTGAAAACGTGTATGGCTTGCATGATCTGTCGATTCGGTTAAGCTTGAGTCGGGGATATAGGTGGTCAAAAAATGTAAAGGGGTCGTACGTGTAAAAACGAAATGGCGAGGCCATTCCTAGTGGTGTCGAGGCATGTGATATATAGTTATAAGTGTAACGAAAACTCATACTTAAAAATATACGTGTGTCGTGTGATGATGCATGAATTGAAAGAGAGGTAGTTAACTTACAACACCAAAAGTTGGTGGTGATGAGACCGTGTGTACGAGACGAACGAACAAGTAAAACGTGGTACTCCTTTCCGTCTAGTGATCCCCCTTGATCCAATACTTAGTTACCCAACTTATTCACTCGAAACCTTAGCTCATTTTCTCCTTGGTTCTCCTCGGCAGCAACACAAGATGAAGCACTAGAGTGTTTGTGGTTTTTGGATGTTTGGTGAAATTTTGAGAGTGTGTGGAGACTAGCATTTAATGAAGTTTATATAGGGTGTTCATGGGTGGTTCATTGTTCCTAAAGATACAACACACCTCAAATGGTCATGTCAAACTCGACATTGTTGTCTAGCTATCCAAGAGAGTTGTCAAATCGATTGTGGCAATAGGGAAGTAACTTTGGTTTAGTTTGATTAGTTTAAGCTTTAGCTTAGGTTGTAGGTAATAAACAATTAAGGTTTAGACCACATGTGGTATACTTGTTGGGGAACCATGGGACACTCGAACCATAGGGCAATAAATCTCTTGGTGTGTAATGCGATGGACCGAAGGTCGGACGGCTCTTTGGTGGCTCATTGTCGAGTGTAGCAAAGTCAAAGGGTGTTGCATTTTGATGTCAAGCTTGAGGGGAACACATGAAAAAAATAAACGTGTGCATCAATATGTTTAGGAGGTGAGTATTTTGTTTTTTGCTTCGGTTATACATCTCGTAAGGTAAGAGATCAAATAAGCCGAGTGGGCTTGGCAAGTCTTCGGCCCAAAGTGAAACAAAAGAAAAAAAAAATATAACTCGTGTGGGCTTGTGGTGGTGATCCGGCCCAAGTGAAAAAAAGAAATAGAGTGGGCTTGTACTCGGCCCAAAAAAAATAGCGGGGTGTCGGTGTTCCTTAAAGTTGTGAAATTAATCTCGGTGTCGGTTCGTGAAAAACCATAAATACATAAACGGAGTAGCCTTACATATATATATTTACTCGTATATATAGATTGTAATAATAAATTGTACTAATTAATATATATACATATCGTTATATATATATATATATATATATATATATATATATATATATATATATATATATATATATATATATAATAATAATAATAATAATAATAATAATAATAATGTTTCGGTGTCCAAAATAGAGTGCCAAGTCGCAAGTGGGAGTTACCGGTGTTTAACCTCATTGGGTGACATCCAAGAGTGACATTCGGGTGATATCGGGTGACAAAACATAATCGGGTGTCAAACAAACGGTGATCAAAACAATCGGGTGTTAAATAAACAGTGTCTCATATAAAAATTTTAAATTAGCCCGCAAAATGGCTTAGTTTAGAATAGTGTCAATAATTAGCATTAATAAATGACCTAGGATTTTACGGTGTATTACAGTACCCACCCGTTAGATTGGATTCGTCCCGAAATCCAAAGTTGAATCGGTGCTCGGGGTTGACTTATCAAATAGTTTTGGGTATTTGGCACGCATTTAATCCTCGCGCTCCCATGTGAACTCGGGTCCTCTCTTAGAGTTCCATCTGACCTTAACAATGGGAATGCGACTATGCTTGAGTCGTTTGACCTCCCTATCCATAATCTCAACGGGTTCCTCAATAAAGTTCAACTTATCATCGATTCTGATCTCTTTCAATGGAATCACAAGTGTTTCATCCGTTAAACACTTTTTCAAATTTGACACGTGGAAGGTGTTGTGTACTCTACTGAGTTCCTCAGGTAGCTCAAGTTTGTATGCCACGGGACCGATCCTTTCAATGATTTCGAAGGGTCCAACGTATCTTGGGTTTAGCTTCCCACGTTTTCCAAACCTAATCATCCCTTTCCAATGTGATACCTTAAGCATGACCTTGTCTCCAACTTGAAACTCTATTGGTTTCCTTCGCACATCGGCATAACTCTTTTGCCGATCCCTAGCGGCTTGTAATCGTTGCCTAATCTTCACTATTTTCTCAGTGGTTTCAAGAATCAACTCGGGACCTGAGAGTTGTACATCTCCAATCTCAGCACAACAAACTGGTGATCTACACTTTCTTCCATATAGTGCTTCAAACGGTGCAGCCTTAATGCTAGCATGATAACTGTTGTTATATGAGAATTCTATCAATGGTAGGTGTTTATCCCAGCCTTTTCCAAAATCAATCACACATGCCCTAAGCATGTCTTCAAGGGTTTGTATAGTCCTTTCACTTTGACCATCGGTCTGTGGATGGTAAGCTGTACTCATATCTAACTTAGTTCCCAAGGCTTTCTGTAAATATCGCCAAAAGTTAGACGTGAAACGGCTGTCTCGGTTGGAGATAATAGAAATCGGCACTCCATGCCGGGAAACTATCTCCTTAAGGTACAAACGTGCAAGAACGTCCATATCATCAGTCTCTTTGATCGGTAAGAAGTGCACTGACTTCGTGAGACGATTGACAATAACCCAAATAGTGTCCAACTCACTCGATGTCTTGGGTAGTTTCGTAATGAAATCCATTGTAATCCTTTCCCATTTCCACATTGGTAGCTCAGGTTGAATCAAAAGACCAGATGGTTTTTGATGTTCAGCCTTTACTCTTGAGCAGGTCAAACACTTACCGACATACTCTGCAATGTCCGCTTTCATGTTTGGCCACCAATACAACTTCTTTAGATCTTGATACATCTTTTCCGAACCAGGATGAATGGAATATTTAGACTTATGAGACTCGTGCATGATGAGGTCTCGTATTCCTCCATACAATGGAATCCAACTTCTGTCCTTGAAACACAGCCTTCCATCTGGTTTCTTGACAAATCCATTCGTGCTTTCTGGCATGCCGTAAATCTTCTCGTGCGGTCTATTCTCTTCCTTAAGGGCCTCAGCTTGAACTTCAAGAATTTGAGACGGAAGTGGTGATCTAATTGTCATACCCAATGATCTAACTCTGAGGGGTCTAAGTCGTTCCTTTCGACTCAAGGCATCTGCTACAACGTTCGCCTTCCCCGGGTGATAACGAATCTCACAATCATACTTAGCAACTCTAGCCATCGACGTTGCCTCATGTTCAACTCCTTTTGATCTAAAATGTGATGAAGACTCTTGTGATCGGTGAAAACCGTACACTTGGTTCCATATAGGTAGTGTCTCCAAATTTTAAGAGCGAATACCACCGCTCCTAATTCTAGATCATGAGTAGTGTAGTGCTCCTCGTGGGGTTTAAGTTGTCTAGAAGCGTAAGCTATTACTTTCAGTCTTTGCATCAATACGGCACCCAAACCTTGGATTGATGCGTCACAATATACCACGAAGTCCTCACTTCCTTCGGGTAGTGCTAATATCGGTGCTTCACAAAGCTTCTGCTTCAAAAACTGAAATGCCGATTCTTGTTCCTCTCCCCATTCAAACTTCTTCTTCTTCTTCTGTGTTAACTCAGTCAAAGGTTTAGCAATCCTTGAAAAACCTTCAATAAACCTTCGATAGTATCCGGCAAGACCTAAAAATTGGCGTATCTCGGTAGGACTCGTAGGTGACACCCAATTTTTAACAGCTTCGATCTTAGCGGGATCCACATGAATACCTTTACTGTCGATAACATGCCCAAGAAATTGTACCTTCTTAATCCAAAAATCACACTTTGAAAATTTGGCGTATAATTTCTCTTCTCTGAGCAGTGTTAGTATAGCCTTCAAGTGTTCTGCGTGCTCTTCCTTACTTCGTGAATAAATAAGGATATCATCGATGAATACAATCACAAACTTATCCAAATAGGGTTTGCACACTCGGTTCATTAAGTCCATAAATACAGCGGGTGCATTTGTTAGACCGAATGGCATTACTTGGAATTCGTAGTGACCGTATCTTGTCCTAAAAGCCGTCTTAGGGATGTCTTCTTCCCTAACTCTCAGTTGGTGATAACCCGATCTCAAATCAATCTTCGAGTAGACACTCGATCCTTGCAGTTGGTCAAACAAATCGTCAATCCTTGGCAACGGATATCGATTCTAAACCGTAAGTTTGTTCAACTCGCGATAATCGATACACATCCTGAAGGCAAGTCCTCAGGGAAAACTTTTGGAAAGTTCCTGACAACTGGCACATCCTCGAGTCGCTTATCTTCCGACTTCTTCTCGGTGACTTGAGCTAAAAAGACTTGACATCCTCGATCAATTTACTTCACAACCTTGACGCAAGAAATGATGCTCATACGTGTCTTACTTCGCTCTCCGCGAACAATAAGGGTTTCGTTATTTAGTGGAATGTGAACGACCTTTTTGTCACAAATGATCTTAGTGCGGTTCTCGGATAACCAATCCATTCCTACAATGACGTCGAAACTACCAAGTTTAATAGGCATAAGGTCAATGGCAAATGGGGTGTCTAATAGTCGTAGGGTGCAACCTCGGAGTATAGTGTTAGTGCTCACTAGCTTTCCATCAGCTAGTTCAATCTCGTATGTGGTGTCTAATTGGGTGGGTGTAATATTAAGCAGGGGTGCAAGGGAAATAGATACGAAACTTTGATCGGCTCCGGAATCAAATAAAACTTTAACGAGGCGGTTGTTTAGAAAGAACGTACCCTTGACTACGTTCGGATCTTGCTGGACATTTCCATCTCCCAGCACGTATGCTCTCCCACGTGCATTGTTATCCTTATTAGGGCACTGACGCTTGTAGTGTCCTTTCTCTTCACAAGCATGGCATACCACAGCCACGGGTTGCAAGTTAGCTCCTGTCGCCTTGCAATCTTGTGTCTTATGTCCAACCCTTGAACATTTCCCGCACTTAGCATAGCAGGGTCCATTGTGATGCATCTTACACTTGTCACAGAATGGAAGAGGTCCAGCATACCTAGCATCCTTAACTGGTGCGGCGACATAAGCTCTGACAGCTTCCTGTCGTCAGTTCTGTTGGTTGTGGTGGGTGTTCCTGTCATGGTGGTAGTTACGGTTGTTGTTACGGTTGTTGTTGTTGTTGTTGTTGTTGTTGTTGTTGTTGTTGTTGTTGTTGTTGTTGTTGTTGTTGTTGTTGTTGTTGTTGTTGTTGTTGTTGTTGTTGTTGTTGTTGTTGTTGTTGTTGTTGTTGTTTGTCCTTCGATCATCAAACTTCCTTTTGTGATCGTTGTTCCCCTGAGCAGAGTTACGCTTAATCTCTCGATCTAGCAGTCTTTGGGCAATAGTCATTGCTTCATCCAAAGATTGAGGCTTAGACGAGGTGACGTTTCCCTCAATACTCCTGGGTAATCCCTCAATGTACCTTTCCAACAACTTTTCCAAATCGGGAACCTTTGAAGGGCAAAGTGTGGCAAGCTCCTGAAATCTCCTATCATAAGCCATGAGATCATTTCCTTTCATAACCAACATGTGAAACTCATCTTCTAACTTCT
Source organism: Artemisia argyi (assembly GCA_030686995.1). Classification (NCBI taxonomy): domain Eukaryota; kingdom Viridiplantae; phylum Streptophyta; class Magnoliopsida; order Asterales; family Asteraceae; genus Artemisia; species Artemisia argyi. Next base: position 88,056,780 of record CM060690.1, read on the forward strand.
TGATCTCGCCTCTAGGGCAGAACTTCTTCAACATCTTCTCCTTAAAGTCAGCCCAGGTAATCTGATAGGCCTCTTCCACACCTATCTTCTGAGCAGTTGCATTCCACCAACACAACGCGTCTTCCAACAATGTTCCAGTAGCAAACGAGACTCGGCTTTCCGCGGCACAACCGCTCCTCACAAACACAGTCTCAGTTCGCTCAAACCATTGAGCAAGCTTTGTTACTCCTTCAGTTCCTTTGAAGTGAGATGCTTTACAAGCTATGAAGTCCTTATAAGTGCACTTCCGAGTTGCAGCAGACTCACTCTCAGCAGTGGCTCAGTTATTGCTACTAGTTCGTGCCATTGCAGCAGCCTGCTCTTCTAAAGCTGCAGCAACACTGTCGGCAACCAACTTTCTGATAGCAGCATGGGTCATTGATGCGTGGGAATCGCAACAGGCTTTACCTCTCGAGGGATCTCGAGAAGCTTACAACCCCCACCAGGCAGTGTACCTGATCGTTGTAGTATAGTATAGTGACAAGTACCGGGGGATTGATCGTTCAACTTAGGAATAGTGTCGCTAGGATTATAAAGCCTAATTTACTAGTTCTAAAGGTGAGGGATGATTATTTTTGTATTTTTTATATTTTATGGAAAGCAAGTAAAATCTCGGGTTTTGGAAGAGTGGGCGGAATTAGTTGCTATTCAACTAACCCAAAACTAAGATACAATCAAAATAAAATACTAAAAATGAAATTAAACTAATTTATACTAAGGTTGTGAGCAGTAATTGGAGAAATTGTGTTTACTTAGACTTCACTACTCCCTAGATATCTTTTACACGTTAATTACTTGTTATAATTGTATGGATGACGGATTGTATTCCTTAATACCATTCATGGGGTGGCATACATAACTCCCCAATTCTATGAGCTCTTATCTCCTCCTACACCATGACCCAGCACAACTATAGGGATTGTAAACAGTGGCTCATGCATTAAATACAACCAATAAAGACCTAGTACGCCTCGGTTCATGTTTCTTAAGACGTTCAAGCATGTTACCATTTGGAGATCTGCCAGTTTTCTTAAGCCTAACATATAAAATCATTCATCCAAGACAAGAATAAACAAGTAATCAACGCATAATCAATATCTAGGTTTCATTAGATCTAAGCAAACACAAAAGAGGTCTAGCCTAGCATAATGGAATTGAGACAAGAACAAGATATAGACAACCAACACATAGACATATTGATTGAATTAGAAGAACACTTATCTCAATTACAATGCAAGGTATCAAGGGTTTGGAACCCTTGAAAAACCTGTAAAAGATGCACCAAAATCGTCTTTAGGGTTTCACCAAAACTTCTCCCCCTTTTTTTTTAATGAAAAAACTAGAAAACTATATATAGGAAAACTGGGGTGACGGCGTCAAGAGCAATGGTGTGACGCCGTCATCTCGCCGCCAAATACTTCCTCGGACGGCCTTGATCTACTTATGACGGCCTATGTGACGCCGTCATCAACCACGGTATTTTATTCTTGGGACTCTGACGCCGTCAAGAGCAATTCTTGACGCCTTCATGCACTGTTCCCAGCATAGAAATTTGAGACTTTGCCGTTTTCTTCACTTTTATGCTCCAAAAACGTCCGAAATGGCTTCTTTTCCAGAATTCACTCTCCAAGTACCTAAAATCACAAAAGGAACGATTTAGGGCAATATTTGATCAAATAAAGTCGGATTCGGGCTTAAATGACCCCCTAAAAACGGATCATTTTTCGCCTCATCATATACCCTTACACTTGAGATTTGCTTGTCCTCAATCAAATGTGCTTTTATTCTACTCAAAAGACAAGTTAGGGGTCATTTAACACTAATATAAAAGTAATTACAACAAATAATCGTTCCACTAAAGACCAATAGACAAGCACGGAGATCATACACAAGCACCTCACAAATAGTGTTTAGATACTCACATCTCTCGGGGTGTAATAAAGTAATATAACATTATGGAAATGGAAGATATCTCTTACTACCTGTCATAGCAAAATAGATTACCATAGGCTTGGGAAAGGATCAAACCTCCACCACATGGCGTAAGCACCTAGGATAAACTATCAAAGAGGTCTTTTAAAGGGTTGTAACGTTAGGTATAGGGATATGAATTACACGGTTTTGTTGGATAAAGGAAGTTTTACTGGTGGCGAGTTAACAATCTTAGTTAATTACATGTACAAGATGGCGTTGCTAAGCCAAGACTAGACTCGACTTAAGCTAATAAATGAAAAATAACTAAAACATAAAATAAACATAGAATAAAAACGGGATGGTAGTCCGTATGTTTTTTTTTTCTTTTTCTTTTTTTTTTTTTTTTTTTTGCATACACTCTTACCCTACCATCCAAAATAATACATCATAGGGGTATGAACGTTCCCCTTACACTTGAATCTTTACATACTTTACATTTAACTATTCTAATGACTCGAATTAAGAGAATCAAAACACTTGGAGCACTTTTAAGATTAACGTATATATGGGGGTAATAAATGATGTTCTTCCCCATTACTCCATAAACAAGTACTTGCCCATGAGTCCCAATCGTCCCAAAACAATATGTACAAGGATATGACTCGACTTAGCAACCATGTAATCAATTAGAAAGTTAACTTAGGGTTTAACAAATAACAATAATGCACTAAAAATGAGCGCATACACGAAAGGCTAAGGCGATTTGGGTGTACATTTAAGTGGGGTGTAACAAATTCTTCCTTTAAGTAAAATGCTTAAAGTTAGAAACGAAAAGATAGGCTCGGAGGGGTGTACTAGGGGTATCGTGTACTAAAAATGAGTACAACGCTAAGGGTGTGGGAAAAATTAGTTGACTTAACTAGCCAAGTAATATGACTTAAATGGTCAAGTAATTATAATACGGGTTTAACACAAGGGTGATCCTAATGCCTCTTATCATGTAGTAAATCCTACTACACGAATGTAGTCTCACTAGCGGTCTCGGGATGCATCACTAACGCAAGTTCTAGAATCTAAATGCTACCGGTACACTCATAAGCACTAATAATAAATGCTTTTCCTATCAAATCTAAAGGCGAGCCTCACATTTTTGGGTGGAAAATTTTTCTGAATATACGGTTATGTGCTAGTCATACAATCTCCTATCCATGAGACGCTTGCTATGGCTAAAGTTTCACTCCTAAATGTTGTAAAAAATTTTAAATTTGGCGCTAAAATTACACTAACAAGTATTTCTCATAGTTTTATTACACATCTACTATCAAACAAAACAAACTCAAGCGAAAGTGCATATGTAAGGTATCATCTTTTTACCCTCCCCTTACACTTAAGATGAACATTGTCCCCAATGTTCAAGTAAAGAATGTAAAAGTGAAAAAGTAAAGAGAATGAAATCAAATACTCCCCTGATTCGCTCGGTATGGATTATAGGTTGGCCAGGTTAGATCTTCCTCCAAGGAAACGAACAATCAAAGCTTCCCTTCCAGAATATAAATCATCTCCTTGTCGAACATAACCTGTAAATCCTGACAACATAGACAAGACAACCTCGCGTAAAATCGGCGGCATCCTATATAAGTTACTAAATCCTAGAAAACAAAGTAAGATATAATGCTTGTGGAATGAAGTTTGCAGATTTCCTGGAGATTATAAAACTTAATAATTCACAAAAACCATAAGACTCCGTTAGAAAAACAAAACCGGTAAAATTTCCAGATTTTTAACTCCTGACGCCGTCAGAATGGACCTGCAGAAATTCTTATGTTAAGTTTCAGGAAAATTTCTGGAAAAAACTTGGTCCTACTTCCTGGAAAATCCTGCAAAACTTCATTATGACTCAATACAAGCATTTGACTCTAACAAATACGAATATACATGTTCATTTAATATTGTGGAGAATCATGATCGGTTTGTTTCTTAAAAACATATTTGGGGTTTCCCCTTACACTTATCTTTTGCAAAAATACTTTTAGGTTGGAGTTAAGACTAGGCCAAACAACATAGTAAAGTATTCCCACATTTTAACTGAGAAACATGATCTACCAACAATAAAAACTAAGCATGCATACGGAAGCAAATAACAAACAAACAAACAAAATCACACAAAACATGGGTTGCCTCCCAAGAAGCGCTTGTTTTTGTTCGAGTCACGAGCCTGACTCTACCCTTATTTCACGGATAAAGGTGAGGTTTTCCCTACAATTAGGATTAAGTGCGGGTGAAAGTAGCGATACACACCCTTAGGGTGTAAATATGCCTCGTGAGGAAAGAGTGGTGGATGAATTTTGTGCTCAAAGATGCGGGATCCTATCATCATAGCCTTACCTAATTCAATTGGGTTAGTGGGTAAATTAAGATTTTCTCTTAGAAAGGGATCATCTTCTATCAATTTAGAGAGACTCCTAGTTGGGAATCCATCTTGACCTAATAAACCCGGTTTAAACCTATAATGTGTTTTGTGATCAATCATGAATGGGTGATGTAAGTATGTAAGGTCATGTTCCACTCCTATGTCAGCTTCCTCTCTACAAGGCTTAGAGTCTACTACCTTTGTCCTAAGACTACCCGGACTATATGGTTTGATGGGTGGATCGGAACCTAATTTAATTCCTAAATTTTCATCCAAGGATGAAAGATTAGGTAACGGTTTTGGTTGAGGCTCCGGTTCATCAAAAATAGGAACTTCCCTAGAACTAAGAGTAAGGTTATCACTACAAGTATTCAAACCTATATCCTCTAGTGGTGTTTGGTACAAAGGTTTTACCTCTGTTGGAGTTCCTATAGTCTCTTCTACTTCTTCCGGGTAAGTCACGGGCAGTGTATGTGCCTCAAATGATGGTAGGACTTGTGGGGTACTTTGTGGGCTTGGATTATCCACCTCATCCTCCATTGTACCTAGATTACCTATGTGTTTGTTTTGTACTATGGCTTTAGGTGACATCCACACAGGTATCCCTGAGTAATCATCCCCAGACAAACTTCCTGTTTGCTCCTTCAAACTTGTTTTTGATTGATTAGTGATGTTGTTTGTTAGGTTGTCTACTCTATAATAATATTGGGCACAGTCTTCTATGGTATCCCATGCTTCTTCAGCACTTAATTCCCTAGGGCCCCCATTGGCAAAATCATCAATGCCCATTTGGTCACATCGGCTGACACGATAGTAAAAGGTTTGGGTTAGGGATGCTAAAGAGAAACTATGATGAGGGAATTTTCGAAGTAAAATTTTAAAACGAGTCCATGCATCATATATGGGTTCATCTCGATATTGTTTGAAATTCGAGATGTCAATAGGGTAGAATGGCCTTTGTGGTTGGTGGTATGGTGGATTCGCGTACTCCATAATGGTGAACAGAAGAGTCAATGGAAATTACGAACAAACACACAAAGAAAAAGATAGACTAAAGAAAACCTAGAAAATAAAAATAAAAATCTTACTAGAAAGGAATCTAGCAAGTAGACCTAATAAAAAGAAATCCTAACCTAGACAATAACTATTCCCCGGCAACGGCGCCAAAAACTTGATGCGTGGGAATCGCAACAGGCTTTACCTCTCGAGGGATCTCGAGAAGCTTACAACCCCCACCAGGCAGTGTACCTGATCGTTGTAGTATAGTATAGTGACAAGTACCGGGGGATTGATCGTTCAGCTTAGGAATAGTGTCGCTAGGATTAGAAAGCCTAATTTACTAGTTCTAAAGGTGAGGGATGATTATTTTTGTATTTTTTATATTTTATGGAAAGCAAGTAAAATCTCGGGTTTTGGAAGAGTGGGCGGAATTAGTTGCTATTCAACTAACCCAAAACTAAGATACAATCAAAATAAAATACTAAAAATGAAATTAAACTAATTTATACTAAGGTTGTGAGCAGTAATTGGAGAAATTGTGTTTACTTAGACTTCACTACTCCCTAGATATCTTTTACACGTTAATTACTTGTTATAATTGTATGGATGACGGATTGTATTTCTTAATACCATTCATGGGGTGGCATACATAACTCCCCAATTCTATGAGCTCTTATCTCCTCCTACACCATGACCCAGCACAACTATAGGGATTGTAAACAGTGGCTCATGCATTAAATACAACAAATAAAGACCTAGTACGCCTCGGTTCATGTTTCTTAAGACGTTCAAGCATGTTACCATTGGAGATCTGCCAGTTTTCTTAAGCCTAACATATAAAATCATTCATCCAAGACAAGAATAAACAAGTAATCAACACATAATCAATATCTAGGTTTCATTAGATCTAAGCAAACGCAAAAGAGATCTAGCCTAGCATAATGGAATTGAGACAAGAACAAGATATAGACAACCAACACATAGACATATTGATTGAATTAGATGAACACTTATCTCAATTACAATGCAAGGTATCAAGGGTTTGGAACCCTTGAAAAACCTGTAAAAGATGCACCAAAATCGTCTTTAGGGTTTCACCAAAACTTCTCCCCTTTTTTTTTTAATGAAAAAACTAGAAAACTATATATAGGAAAACTGGGGTGACGGCGTCAAAAGCAATGGTGTGACACCGTCATCTCGCCGCCAAATACTTCCTCGGACGGCCTTGATCTACTTATGACGGCCTATGTGACGCCGTCATCAACCACGGTATTTTATTCTTGGGACTCTGACGCCGTCAAGAGCAATTCTTGACGCCTTCATGCACTGTTCCCAGCATAGAAATTTGAGACTTTGCCGTTTTCTTCACTTTTATGCTCCAAAAACGTCCGAAATGGCTTCTTTTCCAGAATTCACTCTCCAAGTGCCTAAAATCACAAAAGGAACGATTTAGGGCAATATTTGATCAAATAAAGTCGGATTCGGGCTTAAATGACCCCCTAAAAACGGATCATTTTTCGCCTCATCAGTCATAGCGGGTGACGAGGTAGCCGTAGCGGTTTTCTTTGGGGCCATAACTCTATAAAATCGCAAGTGCATAAGTACAAATCCTAAACATCAATAACAAGAGAAATAGTGTAACCAACTCATAATAGTCGAGATCATCACAAAGTACATATCACAACCACACCATAAATACACACATCAACATAAACCATATCATTCATAAATAAACATCACGACATGTAACAACACACATGGAAATTATAATGAATCTCAATATGGGAGCATAATAAAAGATCAAACAACTAGAACATCATAAATCAATATCAATACATTACAATCGTAACCAACATAAAGTTTTAATAATTTTTGAATTCATTGTTACAAAACAATAAGATACAACAATTATTAATGCCACAGGCGGCAAGTTAAGATGTCTCTATAAGTAATGACATGTCATAGATCTATGAAGGTCCAGGTGCGCCTCCTGATCTCGTCTCTAGCTCTCTGATGATCTTGATCATCCCTAACATCTCCATATCTCTGGATCTCACACGGGCCTAAATCTCCTCAATAGTGGCTGAAAGTATGTGGATGGTAGAACTAGATGCGGCTAACTCCTGTGTCTGATGCTCCATCATCTCCTGTGTGATGGCCGCAATCGCTCTCAAATCATCTATCTCATGCCTCTGAATATCTAGCCGATGACCAAACTCAGTGATGGTAGCCTGTGCCTCCTCGATCTCTGTCCCCATCATCTCAAATACCATCTCTAAAGCTGTCCTATGAACCACGAGGTTCTCAACCTCCTCCTGCATACACTCAATCCTCTCCAAGGATATATCCTCAATAACGCTCAATAGCTCATCAAGACGGTCCTCATGTCTCACTAATCTAGCAACCAAAAGAGGGATAGTATGGTGTATCGGCTCCCCAGTGACCGGTAACACCGCTGAAGAGCCATCTCCAAGCTCAGCAGCCTTAGGCGATCCCTCAACCAATCTCCATCTACGTATGTAGTCTAACAAAAACGACCATCGACGAGCTTCAACCAATCTATGAATGCCAGGTGAGGTGGGTGTCTCGGTGGGAGCAGGTGATGGTACAGGTGATGTAGTAGGTGATGGTATCGGTACAGTGGTAGTCTGAGAGTAGAAAACTGTAGGTGGTGGCATGGGTGTCAAGACCTCAGAGGTGTGGGGTGCGGTGTAAGTAGGCAGCATGTACGGATGTGGCTCAGGTGGGGGTGATACAGGTGATGGTGGGGGTGCTGGTGATGCAACAGGTGTCAGATCTGGCATAGAAACAGGTGGTAATACAGATATAGGTGATGATACAGGTGTAGGTACAGGTGGTGTAACAGTAGAAGCAGGCAAAATACAGACTCATTTTCGAGCCGTGCATTTGCGGGTATAGTCTCCCTCATGATATCGAAACAACTCTCCGAAAGTCTCAGGCTCAAAGGGCTCAAGAATCCTCACTCGCTTGCGCCGACGAATCGGTGCAGGCGGGGATGGTGGTGGAATAGAAGCAGCAGTATCAGAAGTATCGGAGTCAGAAGACTCGTCATCAGCATCTGAACCGGAGTGGTGACTAGCAGGTGGTGTAGGACGATCATCAGCCACAAGAAACTGCTGAGATGTCAGGTACTGATCATAAAGGTATTGTCCCTGTGTCATGGGTCCACAGATAGGACGAAAGAGAGGCTAAATAGCAAAAGAATCAATGGGTGTAAAAGCAACCTCACCCTCCTCAAAGGGCTCGGTGTCAGCAGATGGGTCTCCAGATGGAACAGGAGATGGTATAGCAGGTGATACAGGTTGGGTGTCATGGTCAGAATCATGGGTGTCTCGGGTGTCATGGGTGTCATAATCAGATAAGTCAATAGTAGGGTGAGTGGATGATGCTGGTACGACGTCGTCACTGTCGGACAAAATAATAACCGGGGGCGACATGGTACTGTAATATCCCAAAAATAGCAGTAATATAAGTCATTTATTCTACATGATGCTACATGCACAGTGATCATGGTGTCATAGTGAGCTAAATGCGATGGATGCTAAAAATCAAACCTTAAAACACAACGTTGGCAAGCGCTGGCACGGAGGGCACTTTGGTGATAAATAGTTTGTTTTGAAATCCAGTGAGGTTATAGTCCAATGTTTTGAAAAATCATTTGGTTCTCTATAACCATGGCTCTGATGCCAATCTGTAACACCCCGAAAATTGATAAGCAGCGGAAGTCTAATCGGGGTCATTACAGTTTAGTCCACAGTCATACTCATAGAAAACAATTCAAAAGATAGTCAATATCATTCCATGAAAACTCAAATATTCAGAGTTACAAACATTTTTCCAAAATGTCAATTGTTTGGCAAAAGAAGTGATGAGTTTGTAAAGAATGGTAATATTATTGAAATCAAAAGGGAGGTCCTGTGCCCTTTGCCAGCTCTGTGCCGCCATGCTTGCTAATTTCCTGAGATAAACATGCTTAAAAAGTCAACACAAAGGTTGAGTGAATCTATAGCAGTTTAAATAGTAGTAGTATGAACACAAGTCAAGCATTTGAAATAAACAAGTCAGGATAGACAGGTCTTGACTAAACGGGTGTAATATTGCTCCTAAGCCTCACGAAACGCAAACCTTAACTTTGATTTGACATATCATAAAGATAATAACAATCATATACACCACAGCGGATGTAAATGACAAGGGGCCCTCGGTGACAAGAAATGTGCCAAATTTCCATAATACCTCGAATATAGCACACCTCCTGCCAAGTGATCACCTTGACAGAGGCGGGCTGCCATTCCAATAGATCTATCAACTATATTCGCGCTCACTCGCAAGTGATTAAGGTTCGTGATATGAGGGACTTGTAGCACGGGTGTCAACTTAGGCAATATCAGGTGATAATAGCATACAGAAAAATACTTGAGTTCGATTTATAGCATGTATCTCCCCACGGGGTTTAAAAAAACAATTAAAAATGTGTCACCTGAAAGGTGCGTGTGAATCACAATGGTGCTCAAAAGTAATGTTGTACTGCTACGACTAGCAATGAAATTCCTCCGACTTGCGACCTAAATAATACATTGTAATCGGTGTTTTAGATTCGTGCTGTAAATGACATGTGATACGTCATGTGTACAGTGATATTTGTTCGGGTGTCTTGTTATATAACATTACGTAGTTATTTGTATCTTTGTTACGAACCGGTGGTTGATAAATATTAACTTGTTGTGAGAATAATATCGTTTAAAAATATTTATGATTAAATATTTTTAGTAAGGTCATATATATATATATATATATATATATATATATATATATATATATATATATATATATATATATATTAAAGTTACAAAATACATATGTATTTATATATATAAAAATCAAATTATATGAAAATGATAGAATAACTTTGTCACATTTTAACCCTCAACTTCATAAAGTTACACTTTTTACCTTGATCTTTGGAAAAATTACAATTCCTACCCTACGTTTTTTACAAAATTCGATAGTTTCTAATTAAGTCCAAAAGTTTTGTGACGTTGTCACTTTTAATCCTTAACGTGTGGCTTTTTGCAAAAAGGGTCCTTTTTGTACTCTTTCACTTTAATCCTTTAACTTTTGAAAAATGCATTTTCCTCCCTCAATTCCTTATTAGAAATCGGTATTATATATTTAGTCCGACAATTTGTAGTTTTGATAGTTTTAGTCCCTAATCGTGGGAGTATTGCAAAAATGGTCCTTGTTTAAGAAAAGAAATATAAATTCTTTGGTACAATGAAAGTGGTAATTATAAATTACCAAACTCTTTAAAACTCATTTTTGTATTTCTCGTTATTCCAAAACATTAACCCGAATTTCCCTTTTGAAAGTCTAGTGGGCTCGTTAGCCCGTTTAAAGCCCAAAGGGTGTTTTGTTTGTTTGAAAAATAGTGTTCGACTAGGTTTTGTTTTAGTCTAGTTTTCGGGGTGTGAAAACGTGTATGGCTTGCATGATCTGTCGATTCGGTTAAGCTTGAGTCGAGGATATAGGTGGTCGAAAAATGTAAAGGGGTCGTACGTGTAAAAACGAAATGGCGAGGTCATTCCTAGTGGTGTCGAGGCATGTGATATATAGTTATAAGTGTAACGAAAACTCATACTTAAAAATATATGTGTGTCGTGTGATGATGCATGAATTGAAAGAGAGGTAGTTAACTTACAACACCAAAAGTTGGTGGTGATGAGACCGTGTGTACGAGACGAACGAACAAGTAAAATGTGGTACTCCTTTCCGTCTAGTGATCCCCCTTGATCCAATACTTAGTTACCCAACTTATTCACTTGAAACCTTAGCTCATTTTCTCCTTGGTTCTCCTCGGCAGCAACACAAGATGAAGCACTAGAGTGTTTGTGGTTTTTGGATGTTTGGTGAAATTTTGAGAGTGTGTGGAGACTAGCATTTAATGAAGTTTATATAGGGTGTTCATGGGTGGTTCATTGTTCCTAAAGACACAACACACCTCAAATGGTCATGTCAAACTCGACATTGTTGTCTAGCTATCCAAGAGAGTTGTCAAATCGATTGTGGCAATAGGGAAGTAACTTTGGTTTAGTTTGATTAGTTTAAGCTTTAGCTTAGGTTGTAGGTAATAAACAATTAAGGTTTAGACCACATGTGGTATACTTGTTGGGGAACCATGGGACACTCGAACCATAGGGCAATAAATCTCTTGGTGTGTAATGCGATGGACCGAAGGTCGGACGGCTCTTTGGTGGCTCATTGTCGAGTGTAGCAAAGTCAAAGGGTGTTGCATTTTGATGTCAAGCTTGAGGGGAACACATGAAAAAAAATAAATGTGTGCATCAATATGTTTAGGAGGTGAGTATTTTGGTTTTTGCTTCGGTTATACATCTCGTAAGGTAAGAGATCAAATAAGCCGAGTGGGCTTGGCAAGTCTTTGGCCTAAAGTGAAACAAAAGAAAAAAAATATAACTAGTGTGGGCTTGTGGTGGTGATCCGGCCCAAGTGAAAAAAAGAAATAGAGTGGGCTTGTAGTCGGCCCAAAAAAAATAGCGGGGTGTCGGTGTTCTGTAAAGTTGTGAAATTAATCTCGGTGTCGGTGTCGGTTCGTGAAAAACCATAAATACATAAACGGTGTAGCCTTACATATATATATTTACTCGTATATATAGATTGTAATAATAAATTGTACTAATTAATATATATACATATCGTTATATATATATATATATATATATATATATATATATATATATATATATATATATATATATATATATATATATATATATATATATATATATATTAATAATGTTTCGGTGTCCAAAATAAAGTGCCAAGTCGCAAGTGGGAGTTACCGGTGTTTAACCTCATTGGGTGACATCCAAGAGTGACATTCGGGTGATATCGGGTGACAAAACATAATCGGGTGTCAAACAAACGGTGATCAAAACAATCGGGTGTTAAATAAACAGTGTCTCATATAAAAATTTTAAATTAACCCGCAAAATGGCTTAGTTTAGAATAGTGTCGATAATTAGCATTAATAAATGACCTGGGATTTTACGGTGTATTACAGTACCCACCCGTTAGATTGGATTCGTCCCGGAATCCAAAGTTGAATCGGTGCTCGGGGTTGACTTATCAAATAGTTTTGGGTATTTGGCACTCATTTGATCCTCGCGCTCCCATGTGAACTCGGGTCCTCTCTTAGAGTTCCATCTGACCTTAGCAATGGGAATGCGACTATGCATGAGTGGTTTGACCTCCCTATCCATAATCTCAACGGATTCCTCAATAAAGTTCAACTTATCATCGATTCTAATCTCTTTCAATGGAATCACAAGTGTTTCATCCGTTAAACAATTTTTCAAATTTGACACGTGGAAAGTGTTTTGTACTCTAATGAGTTCCTCAGGTAGTTCAAGTTTGTATGCCACGGGACCGATCCTTTCAATGATTTCGAAGGGTCCAACGTATCTTGGGTTTAGCTTCCCACATTTTCCAAACCTAATCATCCCTTTCTAAGGTTATACCTTAAGCATGACCTTGTCTCCAACTTGAATCTCTATTGGTTTCCTTCGCACATCGGCATAACTCTTTTGCCGATCCCTAGCGGCTTGTAATCGTTGCCTAATCTTCACTATTTTCTCAGTGGTTTCAAGAATCAATTTGGGACCTGAGAGTTGTACATCTCCAATCTCAGCCCAACAAACTGGTGATCTACACTTTCTTCCATATAGTGCTTCAAACGGTGCAGCCTTAATGCTAGCGTGATAACTGTTGTTATATGAGAATTCTGCAAATGGTAGGTGTTTATCCCAGCCTTTTCCAAAATCAATCACACATGCCCTAAGCATGTCTTCAAGGGTTTGTATAATCCTTTCACTTTGACCATCGGTCTGTGGATGGTAAGCTGTACTCATATCTAACTTAGTTCCCAAGGCTTTCTGTAAAGATCACCAAAAGTTAGACGTGAAACGGCTGTCTCGGTCAGAGATAATAGAAATCGGCACTCCATGCCGGGAAACTATCTCCTTAAGGTACAAACGTGCAAGAACGTCCATATCATCAGTCTCTTTGATCAGTAAGAAGTGCGCTGACTTTGTGAGATGATTGACAATAACCCAAATAGTGTCCAACCCACTCGATGTCTTGGGTAGTTTCGTAATGAAATCCATTGTAATCCTTTCCCATTTCCACATTGGTAGCTCAGGTTGAATCAAAAGACCGGATAGTTTTTGATGTTCAGCCTTTACTCTTGAGCAGGTCAAACACTTACCGACATACTCTGCAATGTCCGCTTTCATGTTTGGCCACCAATACAACTTCTTTAGATCTTGATACATCTTGTCCGAACCAGGATGAATGGAATATTTAGACTTATGAGACTCATGCATGATGAGGTCTCGTATTCCTCCATACAATGGAATCCAACTTCTGTCCTTGAAACACAGCCTTCTATCTGGTTTCTTGACAAATCCATTCGTGCTTTCTGGCATGCCGTAAATCTTCTCGTGCGGTCTATTCTCTTCCTTAAGGGCCTCAGCTTGAACTTCAAGAATTTGAGACGGAAGTGGTGATCTAATTGTCATACCCAATGATCTAACTCTAAGGGGTCTAAGTCGTTCCTTTCGACTCAAGGCATCTGCTACAACGCTCGCCTTCCCCGGGTGATAACGAATCTCATAATCATAGTCACTTAGCAACTCTAGCCATCGACGTTGCCTCATGTTCAACTCCTTTTGATCTAAAATGTGTTGAAGACTCTTTTGATCGGTGAAAACCGTACACTTGATTCCATATAGGTAGTGTCTCCAGATCTTAAGAGCGAATACCACCGCTCCTAATTCTAGATCATGAGTAGTGTAGTTCTCCTCGTGGGGTTTAAGTTGTCTAGAAGCATAAGCTATTACTTTCAGTCTTTGCATCAATACGGCACCCAAACCTTGGATTGATGCGTCACAATATACCACGAAGTCCTCACTTCCTTCGGGTAGTGCTAATATCGGTGCTTCACAAAGCTTCTACTTCAAAAACTGAAATGCCGATTCTTGTTCCTCTCCCCATTCAAACTTCTTCTTCTTCTGTGTTAACTCAGTCAAAGGTTTAGCAATCCTTGAAAAACCTTCAATAAACCTTCGATAGTATCCGGCAAGACCTAAAAATTGGCGTATCTCGGTAGGACTCGTAGGTGACACCCAATTTTTAACAGCTTCGATCTTGGCGGGATCTACATGAATACCTTTACTGTCGATAACATGCCCAAGAAATTGTACCTTCTCAATCCAAAAATCAATCTTTGAAAATTTGGCGTATAATTTCTCTTCTCTGAGCAGTGTTAGTATAGCCTTCAAGTGTTCTGCGTGCTCTTCCTTACTTCGTGAATAAATAAGGATATCATCGATGAATACAATCACAAACTTATCTAAATAGGGTTTGCACACTCGGTTCATTAAGTCCATAAATACAGCGGGTGCATTTGTTAGACCGAATGACATTACTTGGAATTCGTATGGACCGTATCTTGTCCTAAAAGCCGTCTTAGGGATGTCTTCTTCCCTAACTCTCAGTTGGTGATAACCCGATCTCAAATCAATCTTCGAGTAGACACTCGATCCTTGCAGTTGGTCAAACAAATCGTCAATCCTTGGCAACGGATATCGATTCTTAACCGTAAGTTTGTTCAACTCGCGATAATCGATACACATCCTGAAGGTTCCATCCTTCTTCTTTACAAACAACACCGGGGCTCCCCACGATGACGAACTAAGGCGAATAAATCCTTTATCCGACAATTCCTCCAATTGTCCAGATAACTCCTTCATTTTCGACGGTGCTAGCCTATAGGGTGCTCATGCTACGGGTGCTGCTCCTGGCATCAAGTCAATTTGAAATTTCACTTGTCGAGTCGGTGGAAGGCCAGGCAAGTCCTCTGGGAAAACTTCTGGAAAGTTCCTGACAACTGGCACATCCTCGAGTTGCTTATCTTCCGACTTCTTCTCGGTGACTTGAGCTAAAAAGACTTGACATCCTCGATCGATTTACTTCACAACCTTGATGCAAGAAACGATGCTCATACGTGTCTTACTTCGCTCTCCGCGAACAATCAGGGTTTCGTTATTTAGTGGAATGTGAACGACCTTTTCGTCACAAATGATCTTAGCGCGGTTCTCGGATAACCAATCCATTCCTACAACGACGTCGAAACTACCAAGTCTAATAAGCATAAGGTCAATGGCAAATGGGGTGCCTAATAGTCGTAGGGTGCAACCTCGGAGTATAGTGTTAGTGCTCACTAGCTTTCCATCAGCTAGTTTAATCTCGTATGTGGTGTCTAATTGGGTGGGTGTAATATTAAGCAGGGGTGCAAGGGAAATAGATACGAAACTTTGATCGGCTCCGGAATCAAATAAAACTTTAATGAGGCGGTGGTTTAGAAAGAACGTACCTGTGACTACGTTCGGATCTTGCTGGACATTTCCATCTCCCAGCACGTATGCTCTCCCACATGCATTGTTATCCTTATTAGGGCACTGACGGCTGTAGTGTCCTTTCTCTCCACAAGCATGGCATACCACAGCCACGGGTTGCAAGTTAGCTCCTGTCGCCTTGCAATCTTGTGTCTTATGTCCAACCCTTGAACACTTCCCGCACTTAGCATAGCAGGGTCCATTGTGATGCATCTTACACTTGTCACAGAATGGAAGAGGTCCAGCATACCTAGCATCCTTAACTGGTGCGGCGACATAAGCTCTGACAGCTTCCTGTCGTCGGTTCTGTTGGTTGTTGTGGGTGTTCCTGTCATGGTGGTTGTTACGGTTGGGGTTACGGTTGTTGTTGTTGTTGTTGTTTGTCCTTCGATCATCAAACTTCCTTTTGTGATCGTTGTTCCCCTGAGCAGAGTTACGCTTAATCTCTCGGTCTAGCAGTCTTTGGGCAATAGTCATTGCTTCATCCAAAGATTAAGGCTTAGACGAGGTGACGTTTCCCTCAATACTCCTGGGTAATCCCTCAATGTACCTATCCAACAACTTTTCCAAATCGGGAACCTTTGAAGGGCAAAGTGTGGCAAGCTCCTGAAATCTCCTAGCATAAGCCCTGAGATCATTTCCTTTCACAACCAACGTGTGAAACTCATCTTCTAACTTCTTGATCTCGCCTCTAGGGCAGAACTTCTTCAACATCTTCTCCTTAATGTCAGCCCAGGTAATCTGATAGGCCTCTTCCACACCTATCTTCTGAGCAGTTGCATTCCACCAAGACAACGCGTCTTCCAACAATGTTCCAATAGCAAACGAGACTCGGCTTTCCGCGGCACAACCACTCCTCACAAACACAGTCTCAGTTCGCTCAAACCATCGAGCAAGCTCTGTTACTCCTTCAGTTCCTTTGAAGTGAGATGGTTTACAAGCTATGAAGTCCTTATAAGTGCACTTCCGAGTTGCAGCAGACTCGCTCTCAGCAGTGGCTCGGTTATTGCTACTAGTTTGTTCCATTGCAGCAGCCTGCTCTTCTAAAGCTGCAGCAACACTGTCGGCAACCAACTTTCTGATAGCAGCCTGGGTCATAGCGGGTGACGAGGTAGCCGTAGCAGTTTTCCTTGGGGCCATAACTCTATAAAATCGCAAGTGCATAAGTACAAATCCCAAACATCAATAACAAGAGAAATAGTGTAACCAACTCATAATAGTCGAGATCATCACAAAGTACATATCACAACCACACCATAAATACATACATCAACATAAACCATATCATTCATAAATAAACATCACGACATGTAACAACACACATGGAAATTATAATGAATCTCAATATGGGAGCATAATAAAAGATCAAACAACTAGAACATCATAAATCAATATCAATACGTTACAATCGTAACGAACATAAAGTTTTAATAATTTTTGAATTCATTGTTACAAAACAATAAGATACAACAATTATTAATGCCACAGGCGGCAAGTTAAGATGTTTCTGTAAGTAATGACATGTCATAGATCTATGAAGGTCCAGGTGCGCCTCATGATCTCCTCTCCAGCTCTCTGATGATCCTGATCATCCCTAACATCTCCATATCTCTGGATCTCTCACGGGCCTGAATCTCCTCAATAGTGGCTGAAAGTGTGTGGATGGTAGAACTAGATGCGGCTAACTCCTGTGTCTGATGCTCCATCATCTCCTGTGTGATGGCCGCAATCGCTCTCAAATCATCTATCTCATGCCTAAATATCTAGCCGATGAGAAAACTCAGTGATGGTAGCCTGTGCCTCCTCGATCTCTGTCCCCATCATCTCAAATACCATCTCTAAAGTTGTCCTATGAACCACGAGGTTCTTGACCTCCTCCTGCATACACTCAATCCTCTCCAAGGATATATCCTCAATAACGCTCAACAGCTCATCAAGACGATCCTCATGTCTAACTAATCTAGCAGCCAAAAGAGGGATAGTATGGTGTATCGGCTCCCCAGTGACCGGTAACACCGCTGAAGAGCCATCTCCAAGCTCAGCAGCCCTAGGCGATCCCTCAACCAATCTCCATCTACGTATGTAGTCTAACAAAAACGACCATCGACGAGCATCAACCAATCTATGAATGCCAGGTGAGGTGGGTGTCTCGGTGGGAGCAGGTGATGGTACAAGTGATGTAGTAGGTGATGGTATCGGTACAGTGGTAGTCTGAGAGTAGAAAACTGTAGGTGGTGGCATGGGTGGCAAGACCTCAGAGGTGTGGGGTGCGGTGTAAATAGGCAGCATGTACGGATGTGGCTCAGGTGGGGGTGATACAGGTGATGGTGGGGCTGCTGGTGATGCCACAGGTGTCAGATCTGGCATAGAAACAGGTGGTAATACAGATATGGGTGATGATACAGGTGTAGGTACAGGTGGTGTAACAGTAGAAGCAGGCAAAATACAGACTCGTTTCCGAGCCGTGCATTTGCGGGTATAGTCTCCCTCATGATATCGAAACAACTCTCCGAAAGGCTGAGGCTCAAAGGGCTCAAGAATCCTCACTCGCTTGCGCCGATGAATCGGTGCAGGCGGGGATGGTGGTGGAATAGAAGCAGTAGTGTCAGAAGTATCGGAGTCAGAAGACTCGTCATCAGCATCTGAACCAGAGTGGTGACTAGTAGGTGGTGTAGGACGATCATCAACCGCAAGAAACTGCTGAGATGTCAGGTACTGATCATAAAGGTACTGTCCCTGTGTCATGGGTCCACAGACAGGAAAAAAGAGAGGCTGAATAGCAAAAGAATCAATGGGTGTAGAAGCAACCTCACCCTCCTCAAAGGGCTCGGTGTTAGCAGATGGGTCTCCAGATGGAACAGGAGATGGTATAGCAGGTGATACAGGTTGGGTGTCATGGTCAGAATCCTGGGTGTCTCGGGTGTCATGGGTGTCATAATCAGATAAGTCAATAGTAGGGTGAGTGGATCATGATGGTACGACGTCGTCACTGTCGGACAAAATAATAGCCGGGGGCGACATGGTACTGTAATATCCCAAAAATAGCAGTAATATAAGTCATTTAGTCTACATGATGCTACATGCACAGTGATCATGGTGTCATAGTGAGCTAAATGCGATGGGTGCTAAAAATCAAACCTTAAAACATAACGTTGGCAAGCGCTGGCACGGAGGGCACTTTGGTGATAAATAGTTTGTTTAGAAATCCGGTGAGGTTATAGTCCAATGTTTTGAAAAATCATTTAGTTCTCTATAACCATGGCTCTGATGCCAATCTGTAACACCCCGAAAATTGATAAACAGCGGAAGTCTAATCGGGGTCATTACAGTTTAGTACACAGTCATACTCATAGAAAACAATTCAAAAGATAGTCAATATCATTCCATGAAAACTCAAATATTCAGAGTTACAAACATTTTTCCAAAATGTTAATTGTTTGGCAAAAGAAGTGATGAGTTTGTAAAGAATGATAATATTATTGAAATCAAAAGGGAGGTCCTGTGCCCTTTGCCAGCTCCGTGCCGCCATGCTTGCTAATTTCTTGAGATAAACATGCTTAAAAAGTCAACACAAAGGTTGAGTGAATCCATAGTAGTTTAAATAGTAGTAGTGTGAACACAAGTCAAGCATTTGAAATAAACAAGCCAAGATAGACAGCTCTTGACTAAACGGGTGTAATATTGCTCCTAAGCCTCACGAAACACAAGCCTTAACTTTGATTTGACATATCATAAAGATAATAACAATCATCTACACCACAGCGGATGTAAATGACAAGGGGCCCTCGGTGACAGGAAATGTGCCAAATTTCCATAATACCTCGAATATAGCACACCTCCTGCCAAGTGATCACCTTGACAGAGGCGGGCTGCCATTCCAATAGATCTATCAACTATATCCGCGCTCACTCGCAAGTGATTATGGTTCATGATATGAGGGACTTGTAGCACGGGTGTCAACTTAGGCAATATCAGGTGATAATAACATACAGAAAAATACTTGTGTTCGATTTATAGCATATATCTCCCCACGGGGTTTAAAAAACAATTAAAAATGTGGGACCATGAACTCACCTGAAAGGTGCGTGTGAATCACAATGGTGCTCAAAAGTAATGTTGTACTGCTACGACTAGCAATGAAATTCCTCCGACTTGCGACCTAAATAATACATTGTAATCGGTGTTTTAGATTCGTGCTGTAAATGACATGTGATACGTCATGTGTACAGTGATATTTGTTCAGGTGTCTTATTATATAACATTACGTAGTTATTTGTATCGTTGTTACGAACCGGTGGTTGATAAATATTAAATTGTTGTGAGAAAAGTTATATATATATATATATATATATATATATATATATATATATATATATATATATATATATATATATATATTAAAGTTACAAAATACATATGTATTTATATATATAAAAATCAAATTATATGAAAATGATAAAATACCTTTGTCACATTTTAACCCTCAACTTCATAAAGTTACACTTTTTACCTTGATCTTTGGAAAAATTACAATTCCTACCCTACGTTTTTTACAAAATTCGATAGTTTCTAATTAAGTCCAAAAGTTTTGTGACGTTGTCACTTTTAATCCTTAACGTGTGGCTTTTTGCAAAAAGGGTCCTTTTTGTACTCTTTCACTTTAATCCTTTAACTTTTGAAAAATGCATTTTCCTCCCTCAATTCCTTATTAGAAATCGGTATTATATATTTAGTCCGACAATTTGTAGTTTTGACAGTTTTAGTCCCTAATCGTGGGAGTTTTGCAAAAATGGTCCTTGTTTAAGAAAAGAAATATAAATTCTTTGGTACAATGAAAGTGGTAATTATAAATTACCAAACTCTTTAAAACTCGTTTTTGTATTTCTCGTTATTCCTAAACATTAACCCGAATTTCCCTTTTGAAAGTCTAGTGGGCTCGTTAGCCCGTTTAAAGCCCAAAGGGTGTTTTGTTTGTTTGAAAAATAGTGTTCGACTAGGTTTTGTTTTAGTCTAGTTTTCGGGGTGTGAAAACGTGTATGGCTTGCATGATCTGTCTATTCGGTTAAGCTTGAGTCGAGGATATAGGTGGTCGAGAAATGTAAAGGGGTCGTACGTGTAAAAACGAAATGGCGAGGCCATTCCTAGTGGTGTCGAGGCATGTGATATATAGTTATAAGTGTAACGAAAACTCATACTTAAAAATATACGTGTGTCGTGTGATGATGCATGAATTGAAAGAGAGGTAGTTAACTTACAACACCAAAAGTTGGTGGTGATGAGACCGTGTGTACGAGACGAACGAACAAGTAAAACGTGGTACTCCTTTCCGTCTAGTGATCCCCCTTGATCCAACACTTAGTTACCCAACTTATTCACTTGAAACCTTAGCTCATTTTCTCCTTGGTTCTCCTCGGCAGCAACACAAGATGAAGCACTAGAGTGTTTGTGGTTTTTGGATGTTTGGTGAAATTTTGAGAGTGTGTGGAGACTAGCATTTAATGAAGTTTATATAGGGTGTTCATGGGTGGTTCATTGTTCCTAAAGACACAACACACCTCAAATGGTCATGTCAAACTCGACATTGTTGTCTAGCTATCCAAGAGAGTTGTCAAATCGATTGTGGCAATAGGGAAGTAACTTTGGTTTAGTTTGATTAGTTTAAGCTTTAGCTTAGGTTGTAGGTAATAAACAATTAAGGTTTAGACCACATGTGGTATACTTGTTGGGGAACCATGGGACACTCGAACCATAGGGCAATAAATCTCTTGGTGTGTAATGCGATGGACCGAAGGTCGGACGGCTCTTTGGTGGCTCATTGTCGAGTGTAGCAAAGTCAAAGGGTGTTGCATTTTGATGTCAAGCTTGAGGGGAACACATGAAAAAAAATAAACGTGTGCATCAATATGTTTAGGAGGTGAGTGTTTTGGTTTTTGCTTCGGTTATACATCTCGTAAGGTAAGAGATCAAATAAGCCGAGTGGGCTTGGCAAGTCTTCGGCCCAAAGTGAAACAAAAGAAAAAAAATATAACTCGTGTGGGCTTGTGGTGGTGATCCGGCCCAAGTGAAAAAAAGAAATAGAGTGGGCTTGTACTCGGCCCAAAAAAAATAGCGGGGTGTCGGTGTTCCGTAAAGTTGTGAAATTAATCTCGGTGTCGGTGTCGGTTCGTGAAAAACCATAAATACATAAACGGTGTAGCCTTACATATATATATTTACTCGTATATATAGATTGTAATAATAAATTGTACTAATTAATATATATACATATCGTTATATATATATATATATATATATATATATATATATATATATATATATATATATTAATAATGTTTCGGTGTCCAAAATAGAGTGCCAAGTCGCAAGTGGGAGTTACCGGTGTTTAACCTCATTGGGTGACATCCAAGGGTGACATCCAAAAAGAAATAGAGTGGGCTTGTACTCGGCCCAAAAAAAATAGCGGGGTGTCGGTGTTCCGTAAAGTTGTGAAATTAATCTCGGTGTCGGTGTCGGTTCGTGAAAAACCATAAATACATAAACGGTGTAGCCTTACATATATATATTTACTCGTATATATAGATTGTAATAATAAATTGTACTAATTAATATATATACATATCGTTATATATATATATATATATATATATATATATATATATATATATATATATATATATATATATATATATATATATATATATATATATATATATAATGTTTCGGTGTCCAAAATAGAGTGCCAAGTC
Source organism: Artemisia argyi (assembly GCA_030686995.1). NCBI lineage: Eukaryota > Viridiplantae > Streptophyta > Magnoliopsida > Asterales > Asteraceae > Artemisia > Artemisia argyi. The sequence goes on from CM060690.1 coordinate 88,079,381, forward strand.
GCAAGTGGGAGTTACCGGTGTTTAACCTCATTGGGTGACATCCAAGAGTGACACTCGGGTGATATCGGGTGACAAAACATAATCGGGTGTCAAACAAACGGTGATCAAAACAATTGGGTGTTAAATAAACAGTGTCTCATATAAAAAATTTAAATTAGCCTGCAAAATGGCTTAGTTTAGAATAGTGTCGATAATTAGCATTAACAAATGACCTGGGATTTTACGGTGTATTACATATATATATATATATATATATATATATATATATATATATATATATATATATATATATATATATATATATATATATATATATATATATACACTTTTTAATTGGTTGTACAATGTGAATAAATTATTGTACTTTAAAGTTATAGGGTGTTTTAATAAGAATATTAATTATAGTATGCATTTATCTCACCTTTAGCTTTCAAGATATCACTTTTAAAGATTTGACAATACATTATTTATAGCGACAAATAGTTTATTCATCAAAAAAAAGTTTATAGGTTATAAATGAAAAATAATAAAAGTTTGAATATTTAGGAATTAAACATAATGTCTTGAAACCCGGTTCGACCCGGGTGGTTCAACCGGGTGAACCGTTCCGGTCGAAAAATTGGTCGATTTAAACCTGGTCAACTTGCTAGGTTGGATCGAAAACTGGTCAAATTAAACCGGTTCAACCCGTCTGGTTTGAAGCGTCCCGGGTCAACCCGGTTTGTGATTTGTATTAATTGGTTGTATTTAATTTGGTAGATATGTTTCTAATTGGTTGTATAATGTGAATAAATTATTATACTTTTAAGTAACGAGGTGTTTTAATAAGAGTATTAATTATATTTCATAATTTCCTTAATAAGATTTTTCAAGATTTTCACTTTTCAAGATTGACCATTTTTTCAAGATTGATAATTTTTCTTTTATATGTAGTATAGATATCACAAATCTTGATAATGTAGTAGAGTTTCTCCGCCTCTCGATCTCTCTTGATCGGCACTCGCACACAAACATGTCCAGTCTGGAAGAATATGCATCGACAAAAACTAGTTAACACCCCTAAAACTTCGAAAATCATACTTATACCCTTCAAGTTTACTTATTTTCATATTTATCCTCTCAACTTTATTCTTTTATTTATTTCTTATTGATACTTGATATTTACCTTGACCTTTACTATGACTTGGTTAACTTGAGAGGTGAAGGTGAAGGTGACTTTAAAGGAGCACGAGGACTCGAGGAGAGTCGTCAATAGTTTTATATCGGGCATCTCGTGCAATAAGAACATATGCACCTCTAAGTTGTTCATAGCTGCACTGAAAGTAGTGACCAAGGGCAAAGAACCCATCGGGTATTGACAGTGGTTTATAAAATGTAACCGTACCCTTCTTGTTGCAGGGTCATTTGGGTTGTGGGAGACGACATATATTAGAACTCTGTCACCATAGCCAACTCTAATTCTCCATCAAGCCTTATTCTTCCCATATTAAAACCACCTTCACCTGCCATAACAAAAGCTAGCTACTGCTTTTTAATTTATAAACCTGAGTATGATATGGAGCCTGATCTTGAACAAGTTAGGTGTGTTCGAGAGGATCTTATTGCAGTTGTTGAATATGTTACTGACACCAGTTTTTCTTTTACAAAACGGTGTGAAGCTGTTTTTGTCGGGCGTTTCTTTTTCTCTAGTAGGGAGTTCAGCAGCATTAAGAAATTAAGTATATACATGTTGCTTGATAAATTCAAACCTTGGAGCAACAATACCAGTTTCGGAGCAAGTACAGGCGTTAATCCATCATTACGGGCCCACGGTTTACTTCCATCTCCATGAGGTTTACTTACTGTCCTCAGTCCTGTGGTTCTTAGGAAACCTTTCTGAAAACGGAAACGACCATACCTTTGTCAAACATGGCTGTCTCGAAACTGCGGAGATTAATGTTCAAGTTAAACCGGTTAATGGTGGTATGTTTACTGACATTGATATGTGGATGTTTTTCCCATTTAAGGGACCAGATACGCGTCTACTCTCAAGATACTCAACATGAACATTGATATGATGGATTAGAAGACAGGTGAACACGTTGGCCACTGGGAGCGTTTCACCCTCCGGATTAGCAACTTCAATGGTCAGCTTTGGAGGGTGTACGTCCCAGATCATAGTGGCACCATCAGATTAAAATTCGATCCTAGTTGTTTAGAGTTCATTGAGTGAAGCAATAAACCAATTGTTTATCTATCAAAGTTCAGGCACGCGAGTTTTCCCAATGCTGGGACGTACATTCAAGGCAAGCTGGCAAAGCTGGGGATGGGAGTGACGGACGCTGATGGTAAGAGTAATATGTTTATCGACACCAGCAAAAAATATCGGATTATTGGAGCGAAGTATCTTGGTGATGGTGTTGTGGTAGAGCCTGACTGGATGCATAAACTGAGGCTGACTGGTGGAGGGGAAAAATTGGCCAGTGCCTCTCGTAGTTCAGCTCATTGATCGTTTTACAGTATGCATATCCATTATCTACTAGAATAGTTCGTTACTGTAATTAATTTCAGATTCTCAGTTTTTGTTTCCTTGTTCATTCTTTACGGGTATGCATCATTTGCTACCTAGTTTTTGTTCATTGCGATGTTGCAACCTTTTAAACCATATATTGTCATGGTATAAGCTATTTACTTCTTTTACCCTTGAACATCTGTAAATATTTGCCATTAATCACCAAGATTTTTGGCACAGTGTAAAATTATCTTCTTTATACTCCATTTTTCAATTTATGTAAATATTGAAAACCGTTGGATTTCTTATATAGCTTGTTAGGCATATCAAGCACATTACAGTAAAAATTTAGTTTATCTGTATCTTTGCTAGTAAAAACTTCGATCTGTTTAATTAAATCTAATATAAATATAGTTTTGACATCAACATCTTCATTTTAGAATTACGATTTTCCTTTCTCTTGTATACCTTTAGTTATGGGTATATCTATATGCCTCACATATAAGTTAAGCACACCAAAGTAGATCGAACATCTTCCCCTCCCCGCAACCCCCCCCAAAAAAAAAGAAAAAGGAAAAAAAAAAAAAAAAAAAAAAAAAAGTAGATCGAACATCAAATAAACGTGGAACAAGTGTTCTATTCTCATAAACTAAATTGTTTGGACAAAAATTTCCCTTACAAACTAGATAAATCCAACTATGGGTTTTTGACCTTTAGAGGCAGCCCAAATCTTTTTGGATCACTCATGGGTAGGTACATGTTCCGATAGCTGCATCAAAAACAAAAAGAAATCTGTCACAAATAGTACACTAACCATCGTGTTGATTTTATGTGCGAAAGAAGTTTATGAGCCAAGAGAACAAGAAAGCAACTTACACGGGTCGGTAAGAGCAAACGTAGCATAACTATCATCACATAAGCCGTTAATGCGATAGTTAAGATCAATAGCATAAGATGCATGGCTCTGATGAGTATCAGGGTCAAAGCACGAACCCCCTGGCAAGATCTCCTTACAGTCGAGTCGTGAACACAAGAAGTCAAGAACTTCTTGCAACTTTGAATCCGAAGCTTGGCTTTGAGCTACACACCACATTTTCCCCTATCCAAAGATGGTTACAATAAAAGCAAAAAATAAAACATTAAGAATCGAAACTTAGAACATTAAGGATTACAAATGCACAATATATCAATGCATTTGTGAATGACTATTTTACAAATTACCTCTACGTAATTAGAGCACACAATGACGAACAAGAAAAAGCCAATAAAGCACAAAGGATAAATAACTTTTGCCATGATTTTGTGTTTGAAACAAGTTGTGAACGTCCATTTGAATATATATAATCGCTTATCATTTGTAACTGATGAATATTTTGATATCTTGCAATTCAATGAGAATATATATATATCTTTTCAATAAATATACTCTTTCTAATTACTTGTAGGATTAGAAACGCGAATTGAGATGAATGAAATAAACATCGAATATCTATTTTTGAAATTTTGAATTTTAAAAACTTAAACTAATATAGTTTGTCTAAATTACTATTAAGTATCTCTTAATACACTTTAAGCTTGATCAATTTTTAACTTAGCAAGTTTTTAAAAACAAACACTATATTAATTTTAAAAAACACACGTTTTGTTTTTCAAAAAATACACGTTTTACATCAAAGGCCGAAACAAAATCAGGATTTCACAAATATAATTATTTGCCGCTATACACTATTGCTTTACACGGATATAAGTCTAGTATTTTGTAAATGGTTCAAAAACAATCAGTTTACAAAAATATATTGGTTAGTTAATTGTGATTAACTTGCGCTAAAAATGATACAAATCAACCATAAGGATATTTAAACATGATACTATCTTAAGGACCAAACATAGATAAAGTATATCTGCAGGGTTTTAAATGCTATTTTTATTTAAAGAAGTTATGATTTGAACTTGGTGGTTGCTATCGAAAGTTAATATACACCGCACACAAGCAAAGTCTCCGGCAGCCGGTGAAAAACGTCCGGCCATCAACCAATTAAAATTGTTTCACATCGTGCTGTGATTAGGTAATATAATCATTTCTTGAAATATAATGTTTTTATATTTGAATTGTTTTTTCTTCGGATCTAAATATATTTTTTAGGACAAATTTTCCACTATATTTTTATAGTGCATGTCATTTCCTTGATTGAAGAAATTGATTTATCTGTGAACTAATATATTTTACGTTTGAATTAGCATTTAGATCGATCTGTTGCCTTTTTCGTGTACGTTTTAGAACATGCATTGTATGTTTTGCAACTAGCACGGCGTGGCGGCGTGCAGTATAATTGCTTATGCATGTTTTTTTCTTCCTTTTGTTGTAACAAAGACACTTTCATCATTACATGTAAATGATTACCTGCTAATAGGTCTCTTACTATACTTTAATTAACAAAACAAAATCATGCTATATGAAACGATAGAGAAGCAAAACTATGTTTTGTGATATGTACGTTAAATGGTAAATAAATTAAGCATATATTTGGCTGTTCACTAGACCAGTTACCAGTTATATATAACTCGTAGTTACTTCAAGTGACAACGAAATATGGTAAGAACTAAGAACGACATTAACATTGTAAAATGAGTTGTTTACATACAAGACAAATAGATGAAAGTTCGTTAATTCTGGCCCGATCTTTCTAATGTTTTGGTGTTATCTTTTTTATGATAGCAGGAACAAGGTATAATCAACTGGTTTTGTCTTTTTTTTATCCAAGTTTTAGTTAAGGATGGGAGGCAATGAGCCTGCCTTGGGTGATTTCCAACCAGAAACCGGTTGTCTTTCGATTATTGTGCTTGGGGCTTCTGGTGATCTTGCCAAGAAAAAGACATTCCCTGCACTTTTTCATCTCCATCGTCAAGGATTTATTGAATCACAAGATGTTCATATTTTTGGCTATGCTAGGAGCAAAATGTCAGATGACGAATTGCGGGACCGCCTTCGCAGGTATGCTTTTCATTGTTCCCCATTATATATCATGACAATATTTTTGTAACAACCAACAAATCGCGCACACACGTCTCTAATGAGGTTTGAACCCACAATCATTGGTTAATCAGACAAATGTATATTTCATAATTTTAACATATGTATTCCTTGAAAAGCCGCACAAATTAGATTACCTCATACATATATAGAAGCTACATATACTTTGGTAAGAACAAATAATAATGAAGGTACAAAAGAAAAAGGAAACATGCAAGTCAATATTGCATTAATAGTCAAACATCTTTGGGGGCCCTTTAAACTGTTTATGTATAATGGATCAACTGTATAGAGCTGCAATTATCATCAGTGGAAACAATAGGTAGATTTTCGAATTTCTCAATATATGGGAATCACTTGAACCTGGAGTATTCTTAGACGTGGTGGTAAGGCATGCGATCGGATTCACACGCTGACCACATCTAGCTGGTAATTCTTGGGCCTCAGTGACATTGATGCCTGCTAATTGGGCAGTTATAGTACCTTGATTGCTTAGCATGCTACATAAACACTCGGGATTTGACTTTATCACCGATTTCAAAGGATCACAACAGCTATCAGGTGGGTCGCGTTGGCCTCCCTGATTATTTAGGTAGTTGACGCAAGGCATGAGCTGATTTAGGCATGCTGAGCCACCAATATTGTTTCCCTGATTGTTGTTGTTTCCTTGTTGTTGTGCGTGTCCCTTTCCCACATATACCGCAGCCAAAGTTATCATCAACATTATAGCACGAATTGACCTCGGCATCTTAATCTTTCACTTCTGATTTTTCTTTCTTAGCTTTTAGCTCTTCCTTTGATTAATAGTGATGTTATATTATACATATAAAGGAAATGCATATTTATAGCCTTATAGGCTTTGATGCATGGTGTTAGTTGGTGGATACAGTTGATCAAACTGATAACATGTTGACTTTTAATTATCTGCAAAGTGTCATAAGCTTCTAAAATAAGTTGAACTACCTAAACCCCAAAAGAAAAGTAAACAATGATCATAATAGATAGCGCCAACTATTATTATATTATCTTAGACACAATTATTATTATTATTATTATTGTTATAATTATAATTATTTTATTTTATTTATTTATTTTTTGAACGGCAATTCTTTCACGCCCGATACCACTTATCTCATAACAAATCTCACAAATGCCTCCAACGAGGCTTGGCCACAACCTTTGGGTTGGTGGACAACTCACATACCACTAGACCAAAGGCCTTGGATATCATGATTTTTTTTAATGTCAAGATTAACTTTTAACTAATCTGTGGTGTAAGTCCATCTGTTTGAACTATGAACGAGGTTTTTTTATTTTTATATAATACTACAAAATCTTGTTTTCAAATTTCACGATTTTTGCCAATCCAAAAAGTGTGTCAATGTAGATTGATTGACTTAAACAGCATTGGTACCACAAAGGTGAAGTTAAAATGTTTATTTGTATCTTTAGGTGACTTTCTTGTATTGTTTTCTTATTTTCTATACATCACTGTGAGCTTTTCCTTCAAAACTTTACTGATTTGTTATTGCTGTAAGCTTCACTTATGCATGTTTTAAATAACGGGATGCAGATACTTGACACCAGGCAAAGGTTGTGAGGAAACACATGATGAAGATGTGTCAAAGTTTCTGTCACTGGTAAGAACGGGACTTGCCTTTTCATTTTGTTTAATTGTCGTTTTAAAGACATTCAGATAGACACATTCCTTCTTTTGAATTAAAAATTCGTGTGTAGATCAAATATGTAAGTGGCCCTTATGACGCCGAGGAGGGGTTTCAGTTATTGGACAAGGAAATATCTGCATATGAATTGTCAAAAGACAGCAAAGAAGGGTCGTCAAGGAGACTCTTCTACTTTGCTCTTCCTCCATCTGTATATCCATCTGTCTGCAAAATGTTAAAGAATTTTTGTATGAATAAATGTATGCATCCCGCTACTCGAATCATGTACATCTAGTATAAATGTATCAGTAGCATTGTCAGGGTTAGGTAGAGTTGGCAAGATGGGTGGTCAGTCAAAACAGGCGAGATAACAGAACATTTTAAGGGTCAAAATAGACTGGGTCAGACTGGGTTAATCAGCAAACCCTTTGCATTCGCTATGATTTCAAATAATAATTTTCTTAGGAGGTTGTATGACTTTAAACCTGCTTGAGCTCTTAGGAGGTTGTATGATCCATTTGAAATAACAAAACACAAATTGACCTATTCACAATTAAATACGTCACCTTTGGCATTGGTAATAGCATAAAACAAAAGTTCCTGAAGAGTGTAATTATGTTTTCCATTTCTCAAGTTAAGAAGGTGATTGTGTTATTTCTCCAGCTGACCTTGGTGGCTGGACTCGAATTGTTGTTGAAAAGCCTTTTGGTAGGGACTTAAAGTCAGCTGAGGAACTGAGTACCCATATAGGCGAACTGTTTAACGAATCACAGATCTACCGTATCGATCATTATTTAGGAAAGGAGTTGGTGCAGAACTTGGTAAAAATAATAACCCAATATATAAGCTTGAAATTTTAGTTTCTTAAAAGTTATTTCACTAAATTTTGTATAAAAATGCAGTTGGTACTTCGTTTTGCGAATCGCATGTTCTTGCCACTGTGGAACCATGCTAACATTTCAAATGTACAGGTGAGGGTTCTTGAACTTTGTTATCAATAATTAGTAGCTAAACTATATACAAATGCTTAAGTCAAGATCATGGCATCTACCCCAATCTTTTTGTATTCTTCTTGTTGGCATAGTTTTAAGAGTTTGAATAGTATTTTTTTTTATGAAGTAGCAATCTCCTTAACTTCATATGCTTTCTTCTCTTATCCTCCTCTTTTTCAGATTGTATTTAAAGAGGATTTTGGAACTGAAGGTCGTGGTGGCTATTTCGACCAATATGGGTACTTTCTCTTACTGCTCCACACTTTAATAATAAGAACTCTTAATCATTTGGTTCGATTCATTCCATTAACTGGATTATGCTTAGTGTGGTTAATTCATTATTTGGTTTGTTTGGCAGAATTATTAGAGACATCCTTCAGAATCATTTACTACAGGTAACTGGAAAGTAACTGATACTAATACAACAGACTGGGATATAGTATTAAAGACAAATTTATTTTCATAATTCATCTAACATGTTTGGAGGTGACGATTATTAGCATTGTGATTGCAGGTACTTTGCCTAGTTGCAATGGAGAAGCCGGTTTCTTTAAAGCCTGAGCATATTCGAGATGAGAAAGTGAAGGTGTATGATTTGAATATTTTTAAACCACTCTAATGATTCATTTTTTCAATTAGTCCCACAATATGAATATTTAAACTATTTAAGTGTGAATAATGTTAACTTTTCCTTGTCATATAATCAGGTTCTCCAATCTGTTCTCCCAATTAATGAAGACGAAGTTGTGATTGGGCAATATGAAGGCTACAAGGATGATCCCACAGTTCCAAAAGACTCAAACACTCCCACCTTTGCAACCGTGGTTCTAAGAATTCACAACGAAAGATGGGAAGGTCGAATAAGATACTTAGAATTTCCATTTGTGCCAAACACAGCGACAATCCTTAAGTTCTAACACTAACATTCTGTAACTCACTTTTCAGGTGTTCCCTTTATTCTGAAGGCTGGGAAAACAATGAATTCAAAAAAAGCTGAAATAAGAGTTCAATTTAAGGATGTTCCTGGCGATATATTTAAGTGTACGTTATTAGCGCTTTTACATTATCTTTGTTTGGCGTTGCACTTTGAATTATATTCTCTTGCTGAAAACGTTTGTCGAATTGATTTAAAGTTTTAAACAACATGCTACACAAGTAATTGCCAATTAACGGAAACTTTTATCTCAGCAAAGGGAAAAGGGAGGAATGAATTTGTCATCCGACTGCAACCATCTGAAGCCATTTACATGAAGCTAACTGTAAGCATTTCTATTTTATCATGCAGAACAATTGTTTTGGCTTTCTATTTCAAAAACTTTCTCAATGTTTGTGGCATGCTAGTTTCACTTAGGCACAAATCATACATAAGTTTTTATCAATATAATCCAGGTCCATTTATTAGTGGATAAAATGATAATATCTTGAGTCAATTTTTGTTAGGTCAAAGAACCTGGCCTGGAGATGAAAACTGCTCTGAGTGAACTAGACTTGTCATATCAGCAACGATATCAAGAAGTTTTCATTCCAGAGGCGTATGAACGCCTTATTCTTGACACGTGAGTAGAATAACTACTTAATTAAAGGCTACTGTATATCATACTATTGGTGAAATTATCACTTATCACAATAATGCTCGTTTGACTTGCAGAATACGAGGTGATCAACAACATTTTGTTCGCAGAGATGAGCTCAAGGTTTGCATGCATACACTAACTACCTTATCTTATCATGTTATAACTTATAGCCAATAAGCGACGTTGATTTTGAATTGAGTTCAGGCTGCTTGGGAGATCTTCACTCCATTACTGCACAGAATAGATAACAACGAAGTGCAATCACTTCCATACAAGCCAGGAAGCAGAGGCCCAGAGCAAGCGGATAAATTGGCTGAAAAAGTCGGATACGTTCAAACCCATGGCTATGCATGGATCCCGCCAACACTGAGTTCCGTTAAGGCTCATCCACCTGCACCATGATGGGTGGCTGGGTGCTAGGCCAGAGTCTCGTGTGGCTGCACACCCACGTGGTGTATCCATGTCATTTTTTCTATAATAAGATCCATGGCTTGATCTGGTTCCATATCGAGAATAAGGTCATAATGCTGATATTTTATAAAAATGTAGTTTTCATGAGGGAATGCAATACCTCATGTTTCGATATCCCAATAAGTTCGGAATAAGAGTATATAGGTTTGTGTAATTTTGTTTAGGACTTATAGTGATTCTTTTCTTTGCTTTGAAATAAAAGCTCTGTCAACAATGGTGTAATTTTTTTGTATGTTTTAATCATGATCGTGAAGAACAAACTAGGACCATAAATGACCCGGTGCATTTACGAAAAACTAAACATGACTACTAACACATTTAACTAGTAGGGTACATGCGCGTTGCAGCGGCGGGTACCCTAAAACCCTAAAATAAATGTTAACGACATCAAAAGGAAAAAGTGATAGCTAAGAGTTGTAAACCTTTTAGGCTCGAGCCCGTTGGCCCGTGCTCGTTCGGGATCGAGCACGTTTGGCCCATGCCCATTCAGGCTCGAGACCATTTGGCCCGTTGCCCATTTGGGCTTGAATATTTGTATAATGTATTAATGTGCTTTATTATTTGTATTAGTCACATTTAATTTAGAAATTGTGTTTAAGTTGGTTGTACAATATGCTTGATAATTTGTATTTCTTATGTAAGGAGTGTTTTAATAACTGCATTAATTGTATTTATTGACCAGTTTATTAATGTTAGTAAATGTTTTTTAATTAGTTGTACTTTTAGCTTAAAAACTTGTAATGCCGAATTTTAAGTATTTCTATTTAAATATTGTATTTAATGTTAGAAAATGTGTTTTAATTAGTTGTATTTTTAGCTTAAAAACTTGTAATTGTATTTAATGTTAGAAATTGTGTTTTAATTAGTTGTACTTTTAGCTTAAGAACTTGCAATGCTTAATTTTAGGTATTTCTTTTTTTAGAAGGCCTAAATGCTTTATAAGATAGTATGATATGATTATTGTTTTTTTACAAGAATTAACACTACACCGCAAAAATCCATAATGTACGAAGACCCACCTTGGTTCCGTCACCGATGATCGTAGATATTGATAAAAAGTGTTTTTGTTGATACAAATTTGAACATGTAAGTTATGAAATTCATAGTACAGTCAGTTATAACCTGTTTAATATGATAGTAACTGTTAAGAATGATTTAAACCACGCTTGATTGGAGGATTACTTGTATACTTTGTCTTTGTTTGACATTAACACCTTTTCTAACCTATTGTTGGGTCTTTGGGCAAAACGTAATCGTGTTGCACATAGTTGTCCTAGGAGTGACACAGAAAATCTATGACCACGCGTACACTCCTCAATTTTGCTCGAGCACAAGGATGCAACAACACAAACTAATTCAACAAGTGTCACATGATATCATATTACACATTAAACCTGGTAGCTTACCCATTATGGGTGTAACTGAACTCAATTGTGATGCCGCACATCTATCATATAGTGGCAAATCAAGGTTGGGTTTCGTAAGACATAATCATAAGGGGAATTGTGATCATTTCAGATGTTGTTTATCGAAGGAAAGACGAAAGATAACAAGCATGAACCGAACAAAGGAGTCTATCAAGTCTATTACAAACAAGGTTCAAGATCAAGTATCAAGTGCGGAAATTCCAAGATCCAAGTTCAAAGACTGAAGATGCATCATTCAAAAATGACCACCTTGTAGGGAGAGATTGTTAGCATTAAAAAGTAATGTCATTTATCATCTAAGAACCTTGTAATCATGTAATAGCTTAGTAAAGATTAGTTAGTGGGCTGATGTCATTTACCATCTCTTTCTCTTTCTACACCCTCTCCCCTCTCTCTAAACTTCTAAACCTTCCTATGCTGAATGATTACACTATGTAAGAGACCTTACAATTTCCCTTCACAGAGGGTGTCTGAGTCGGTGGTTGGGTATTACAAGTGTTACCCTCATAGGGTGAACTTAGTAATGATAACAAGGCATCTTTTTGACATGGTGTGTTGACGTTTGCTACATGAGTGTGCGAAGAGTTGTAAGGAGGTGGGCGTGAGTTTACCTAAGAGTCTGCCATCCTCCTTTTTGATACCTTATGTTCTAGGTAAGCTGCGACTGCTAGTGTGACCTGCAACTGATCTTTCCTTTCCTCTTGCTTTACCTAGACACTCGACTGATTAATTGACATTGGCATGTGAAAATCCTCCACCTGATGGTTTACCTTAAGACCATCCGTGCTATTATGACTCCTATGCTCCTGAAGTGGCCTGACTTGAACAGATGGCCTGAGTGCTCGTTGCTCTTCCTCAAACCGTGTGGGCCCCTCCAAGAAAAGTGCGGTATGCATGTTGACGGGTTCATTCATTGCATACACCTCTCCTAATGTTCCTCATGTGAAGTTTGGCTAGTGAACCTCGTTTTTTTTAGTACTTTCTGACTCTCCTCAGTATGAGTGAGGTCTTCCACCTGTCGGTCGTTGGTGGTTATGGATCATTTCTGACATGAGTATTTGTAAAGTTTGGTCACCAGACATGTTGTTGTTGTTGAACGGTAGAAGGGGTGAATACGGTCTTTTCGACTAACTTGAAGTTTAACAAGTTCTAGCCTCAAAGAACAAACAAGTTCTTATATACAACAATACTTACAACCACAATCACAACCACAATATATAAGTTAGTAAAAAGATAGACACCACGATACATAGTAGTTCGAGATGGGGGATTTATACCATCCGTACGTCCAGTTGCGAATCCACGACACCGATACTATTACTAAGTATAATCCTTATGGTGGATTACAATATGTTACAACTGCATTCCATCGATATGTACAACGATCACTAAGAAGAGATACTCCTAACGGTATTCCGCCCTCGGAAACCACCCATAAGAATCTCATTCGACTTAACCACTAAGACTATAAAGACTTCCCTACCAGAAGTATCAAACCCCAAATAGATCAACATACAATCTAGCCTTGACCACCATGGTACAAGACTTCTTGCAACAAAATCGAGTGAATGTTAGCTAATTGTTCAAACCAAGTCCTAACATAACCTAGAGACTCAATTCTAGTAAAAAGGGTATAGAGAATAAGACTCTCGACACAATTCACAAGAGTGGATTAAGTTCTTGTGAATCTCTCTTGCGAAAATTAAGTGTTCTTTTCAATTAGAGATAGAAGAGAAGTTTAGAACACAATAACATAGTAGATTTAGAGGGTTGAGAGAAAAGAAAATAAAGAGAAAGAATGATTGGCAAGAGGTGAGATACAAAGGACAAGAGTTGGGTTATAAGCAAGACCCAACAATTCCCAGACACGTGCTATCCCAGGAATTTTTTGGGTTTTATTTATTAGTGCCCGACTCTTGTTAACCACCAATTTCACTTCACCTTTGACCTTTCCAATAACTTTCCAACACTCAGAGTGGGATAAGGTCAACCAACTCATTTAGCCAAGGTTATTGTATTTAAAATATTTGGTGAAGTGAAAACTAGATAGTTAGGGGTTTAGTCCAATTTCAAAGAGATAGAGAGGAACCTGGTCATTGTACATTGGATAAAACTTTGCCTCTCATATTTGAAATTCAAATTTCAAATTCAAAAATTAGTTGTTACAAGATGAGTTGTATGATGTGAAAGGTTAAGTGTGAAAGAGAGATGTGTAAGAGAGTGTGTGTGAGGGAAACAAGTTGGTTATCACAAACTTGGAGAGGAAAGGTTAGAGTGTGTGAGTGAGTGTGTAAGAATGTGTAGTATGGGTTGGCGACACAAGACTTGGAGAGGAAGGGGTAGGATATGTGAGTGAGTGTGAGTTGTAATTTGAAATTTAAATCCAAATTAGTTGGTGGTTGTGAGAGGGAAGAGTATATAGGAAGCAAAGGGTATGACACATTATAAAAATTTATAAGATGTGTGAGTTGGCAATGAAGGTGTAGAGATATCTTGGAAAAGGTAGAGATGGGGAAGGTTCATCTAATTTCAAATTCAAATTGAAAAGGTTGTGCATGAGTATGTGTGCATGTATATACGCGTGGGTTTGTATGTGTGTGGGGGGATTCAAATTCAAATTTGAATGTTAAGGATATGAGTGGAAGAAGAAGAGTGTGTGGTGTCATTGTTTAGAATGAAGGTGACACAAGAGAATGTTATGGTGTAGGTGACACAAGTACAAGGTGTGTAAGAGAATGCTTGCGAGTGGGATATTTGAAATGTTCAAAAGAGGATTTATATTTCAAGAACTTAAACTCAAGTATTCAAACTTGGTAATCCTTAGTTAATCCACAATTAAATCATTCACTAATCATCTTGATGCAAGTAAGATGAGTGCTTTGCATCAAGGTAACTCAATATCTCAAAAATGAGAGAATTGCATTTACGCAGAGTGACCTTGACTTAAATGACAAATAAGAGAGTAAACCCGTTACGTGATTAGTAAAGATAGTCATAAGGATTATGGTCAGTTGAATAGTTTCCTTTAAAATTCTAGTGAAAGTATAAACCTCCTAGTTTTGTGCAAACAATTTTGCCTTGGCTCGAGGCTTTGTAAAAATGTTTATGACTTGGCATTTTTGTAAAATTGAGAGGACGTATTTTAGGCACCTCTCTAAGTCTAAATTTTAAAGTAAAATTCTCAAATATCATATACGAACCTTTATTGAAAGAAGCACCTTAGTCGGGTAGGTAGATAGCCGGCTTAGAACCAAAACGCCCAAAATTCAGCAATTGGTGCACTCGCCATGTGTAGCTCGCACGAGCCAGCACACCAGACCCAGGATTCCCAATTTTTTGGTTATTGACTATCACTTATGATTTTAAGTGTTCCAAATGTATATTTTTCATCATTAAGATATTATAAGAGCTTTGGTCATTATTGCACCAACAGTTATGTTAAAAACTTTGTGAAAATAATTTTTTTTTCTTGCTTTTAAGGTGAGCAAATGAATGGAAATAGGTGAAAATTTGTAACTATATTGTATCATGTCCCACTAATTGCGCCCTGTTTACATATAGTATGTAAAACATGATTGAGAGTGAATTTGGGTGGTTATATTGTTCGGTTTCCCGTTAAGAATGATAAGACCCCATGATAGGAATGAATATCTAAAGCCAGGGTAACACTTAATCAAACCTAGTGTGCTATTCTGTTTCATATGTATAGTATCACTTGTGATATTAAAGTTTTTTTAAATATGTTCTGCATCATATGTGTAGTATCACTTGTGATATTTTGTTTCATATCTTTTTTTATGTGTTTTGTTTGTTTTGATGAAGGTGTTGCATAACAAACAAGATAGTTTAGTAGCTTGTTTGTTAGCTTTGTGTTCTTATGTCGACACATATTTTTTGTGTGCTCAAGAATTGTAATGTCATACGTATCCCAGAACAATTATATATATTGAGGCATTGGAAAATGGACTTAATTCCACCTGAGTTGAGGAAGAAAATAAATCATTATTTGTGAGAAGAATGAAATTAGCGAGAGGCTTGCAAATGATACATCTACTTTAGTGGACGTTTGTGTACATATATTCAACAATAATTTTCTATGTTTGATGATTTTGAACTAGTGTTTAAGGATTTCTTTTGATAAGTGTTTGAGGAATTTGCGTTCTGTTTTTCTTTTTCAAAAATTTAAATGGATGTTAAATTACTTTTAGTTTTACATGAGCTTCACTTTTATGTATTGATTGGTTCAGAGCAGTCAGATTATTATTGACCAAGGCCAACAAGTCAAAGACAGCCTAGAATCAATACTCCGGTGATAGTATAGTGTTTTCCCGGGTCGTTAAAGTCCCAACGAGATTGAAATGGTGCTTTTGGAATCGTTTATGAGTGAGTGGGACTGAGGACAGTAGCCCAGATGATATGGAATTGATTTTGCTACTGTTATTTTGGTATTGGTACACAGATATAATATCCACAATAATCAGATACCAGATATATGCACAAATTCACAATTAAGATCACGTATCGGACTGGAAAAGTGGGTTTTTGGTATTTATCAAACTACAGGGGGTGCTTTTGACACTTTTCAAAACTTAAAATTAAAAATGAAAAAGAAATTATAAAAGTGATTAAAATACTATTAAACTATTATTTAATTAATTAAACTATTTAAAATCTAAATTAAAATCTAATTTAAATAAACTAAAAATGACAAATGATTTAAATTAAACTAAAAATTAACAAAAATATTTTCTAAACCTAAATTAGAACTTGAAGAAAATATAAAAAATTAAAAATAATATTTTTATCTTTTTGTGGTTTTGTTATTAATTAAAAACTATTTAACTTAATTAAACTAATTAAACTACTTTTAATTTATATTAATACTAAATTAACTTAGAAAATTAAGATAAAATTTATAAAATTACTTAACCATCACTGGAATCCTACAAAATTATAAAAACTCTAAAAATTATATTTTAAGATTAAACAACTAATTATTTACCTTTTAATTATCTTAAGTCTATTTTAAACAAATAAAATAAGAAAAATAGAAAATGAACAGTAGAATCTCAAAATATATTTTCTAAAAACTTATTATACTATATTAGAACTAGGAAAAATATAAAAACTAGATTTAACCTTATAAAAACTAATTAAGCTATTTAATACTTGATATTAATTAATAATAAATAAAATTAAAATTAAATCTAATTAACACTAAATGACAAAATAAAAATCTGAAAAAATTATCAAAATTACTTTACTATATAAGGTATTTAATAAAAATATAAAAACACTAGTGACTTAATTAAGATATAAAAATGAAAATTAAAATTAACTTGAATTAAATAGAAACTATCACTTATTTTAACTTTGATTTTTTTTTTTATTTTTCTTTTACAGAACTACTTAATACCCTAAAATGACAAACTTTTATGAAAACACTTTTAAAATTTGCTTATTAATAAGCTGTAAACACCCCCTTGGCTTACACAGTTGACTTATGTTGACTGTGTGGTCAATTGTGGTCAAATGGCTTAAGGTGGGGTCCACAATGGTTAAAAAGGGTACAAACAAGATTGACAAACACAAATAAGCCAGAAATAACACTGCTTGATCTCAAATAAGCTGAATAAGCTAAAATAAGCACTTTGCACTTTGAAAATTACCACAGACTGGGGACAAACTTTGGGGGCAATTGCAGGTGGGGTCCACTAGTCTAAGGGTCAAAGTATTGGTCAAAGGTGAGACTCTGGTAGGAGGGGGGTTGAAGAAACCTAACTAGAGGGTCTGGGACCCACTGAGGTGGTCACAAAACACCACCAAAGTGATGGTGGTGACTGGGTATCTGGGTGAGCAGGGCACACCTTTGCCCTGCAACTCACTTTGAAGGTCTGTGGGACCCACTAAACAAAACCCATAAAATCTAGAAAAAATCTCAAAAATCAACAAGGTGGTAGAGATTTATCTTGTAAAATTTCAGACCTTAAAACCTAGTATTAAGCAAATTAAACAGATCCAAACTTTGAGCAAATCAACTGACACAGTCTTTTGACTTTTGAACAAAACTTGCTTTCTTGACTTTTTTCAACTTTGATTGCTCAAACCTGATTAGTTATACTATATTATGATAAGATAAGATGATTTTAAGCTACACTAACAATCTAAGAGTTGTTATGATGAGATTATGGACCTAGATGATCACCACAGTTAACTGTGGTGGTAAAACCTTGTGATTTTGACTTTTAAGGTTAAAATGACCAGAGTTTGAGTTTCAAAGACCTAGTTATGGCATATGCTGAATGTCTAAATGGATTATGTCACACAACAAATACCACAGCTCAGTGCATTAACCATATCCAAACACTACTTAAAGTGATTTCTTATACTAAGAAACTATGCAATCAATCAACAATCACCAACTTACTGATTCAACTAACTATATTAACTAAAATTAAAGCTTAATTAACAATCTAATTCAAATAAAACTACTTACTACTCAGAATTAAAAACTTATACAGATTTAGAAAAGAAATTGGATCAAGTTACCACATTTCTCACTCCAGCTTGAAAAGGAGTGTTTCACTAAGCTAGCCTATCTTTAGATAGGCAAAACCTGTTCCAATGTTGATCACCACTTCCTTCTTCAACCTGAAACAAACAAACCAAGCACACAGTTGACCATGGTTGACTTTTTTATCTTTTTGATCTTTCTCTAGTATAGCTGAGTTTTAAAGTCTCTAAAAGCTTTGATAAGCTTAATGGAACCTATGTGGCCTATTCTCAGTCCATTACATAATACTAAAACAACAATTGAACAATATGAGATATTGAAATATAATTAAAATTGCATAAGATGAAACAATAAAGGAAGCTTGAATTTAATAACTGAAATTAAGTTACAATACAATAAAAAGAAGGTTACCACTGCTTAAGAGCTTGGGTGTACCCTAGAATTGAAAATTGCAATTAAACGACATGAACTAAAATTAAATTAACTACACTACTCTTCTTCTTGCACTCTCTTCTATTTATAAGCATCCATTAGGGTTCCCCTAAGCACTCTGAGCAAATCCCACCATCCTCTGATCATTTTGGTCCAATGAGAAGCTCACACGTATTTTGGCGCCAAAAGCAATTTGCAAATTGCTCCCTGGTTGAGTGGACTGGGGGAGAAGCAATTAATGCTGAGGTGAGGGGTAGGTGTAGGGGGGTGGGTTTGTGATGATTGAGCTGCAAGTTGGGGGTGGTGGTAGCAAAACCAGGTGGTATGGTGGACTGTGTGGTGGGAGGGAAATACGGGGGAAGAAGGTGGTTTTGGTAACGTTTGACTGGTATTGACCAGGTCAAACGTTGACCTGGGTTAAGGGGTGGTGGACTGGGCTGTGTGGACTTGGTATTTTTGGGCCCAAAATTGGACTAGGCTTAGGATTGGTTTTGGTTTATTTATTTATGGTCCGGATTTGGTTAAATTTCACAAGGACCATTTGTGTAATTTTGGGAAAGTTGAGGGTTGGGTTTTGGCATCTTTTTAATTTGTTTCCAAGGGTATAATATGCCAATGATGAATAGTATGAGGTTTTATTTTGAATTTTTCACTTTTTTAAAACCCCAGGGACTAAATCTGCCAATTCCCCAAACTTCAGGGACCTGCCTTGTAATTTCACCAAACTTTCTACCAAGGGACCAAACCTGTCATAAGAGATTAGTGCAAGGACAAAATTTGTTTTTCTCAAAGTTTTCCATATCCCAGGGACCATTTTTGACAATTTTCAAAGTTCAGGGACTAAACTTGACATTTTGTGAAACTTTTCACTAAAGGACTAATCATGTAACTTTTTGATTTATAAGGTCCTTTGGTGACTTTTTCAAGTTTTTAGAATGACCAGGGACTAGATTTGACAACTTTTGAAAGTTGGGGACTGAAACTGCCAATTATGCAAACTTTATGTGTTTTTCATCTGTTTTTGGTATTTTTGCATTTGAGACATGTAAAACACTTTCCTGGGATATTTTCACTATTTTGATTCATTATTGAGTGTTTTTGAATGTTTTGGCAGTTCAGAATTGGTAAAAATGATGAGTATTTACACACTCATCAATCCCCCACACTAAAACATTGCTAGTCCCTAGCAATCTTTTGAGAAAAACTTAATGGATTTGAAACTCTTTACCAAAAGCCATCACTTCTGGAGTAGCCAGGTGTAAGAACTGTGGCACACCTGATAACCGTGTGATTTTGAGCAAACCACCAGCTGTCAACGGATTTGATTTGTCTTTACCAAAAGCCGTTTGCTTCTGGACTAGCCAGCATCTTGATGGACTAAGTCAACATCTTGGTGAGCTGAATACCAATTATGGATTTTCCACTGCCTTTACCACAAGCCATAATCTTGTGGGCTAGCCAACTCATTTGCTTATGAGGATGCGGGGGAGCTGAGGAACCATGCAATTTTTGGCAAACTGCCAGCCATCAACGGGTTTGAGATGTCTTTACCAAGAGCCGTTTGCTCCTGGACTAGCCAATCCCTTTGTCATTTAGACTTTGGCGGACTGATAACCACAAAAATTTTGGAATAAAGTGAAAAAATTTTGAAAATTTTTTGGCCTAAAATGGGGGTACTTGAAAGTTGGGGACTGAAACTGCCAATTATGCAAACTTTATGTGTTTTTCATCTGTTTTTGGTATTTTTGCATTTGAGACATGTAAAACACTTTCCTGGGATATTTTCACTATTTTGATTCATTATTGAGTGTTTTTGAATGTTTTGGCAGTTCAGAATTGGTAAAAATGATGAGTATTTACACACTCATCAATCCCCCACACTAAAACATTGCTAGTCCCTAGCAATCTTTTGAGAAAAACTTAATGGATTTGAAACTCTTTACCAAAAGCCATCACTTCTGGAGTAGCCAGGTGTAAGAACTGTGGCACACCTGATAACCGTGTGATTTTGAGCAAACCACCAGCTGTCAACGGATTTGATTTGTCTTTACCAAAAGCCGTTTGCTTCTGGACTAGCCAGCATCTTGATGGACTAAGTCAACATCTTGGTGAGCTGAATACCAATTATGGATTTTCCACTGCCTTTACCACAAGCCATAATCTTGTGGGCTAGCCAACTCATTTGCTTATGAGGATGCGGGGGAGCTGAGGAACCATGCAATTTTTGGCAAACTGCCAGCCATCAACGGGTTTGAGATGTCTTTACCAAGAGCCGTTTGCTCCTGGACTAGCCAATCCCTTTGTCATTTAGACTTTGGCGGACTGATAACCACAAAAATTTTGGAATAAAGTGAAAAAATTTTGAAAATTTTTTGGCCTAAAATGGGGGTACTTGGAAAGTTTTGTGATAAAATTCGTAAGAATTCCCCCCCCCCCCCCCCACACACTAGAACTGAATATTGTCCTCAATATTCAAAGTCCCGGCTATTATGCCGAATCTCTGAACGGGAAAAGCTAATATTCGATTCTAACTGTGGAAATTTCTATTTTTCACTTTATTTTATCTGTACATACAATTTTTTTTTTTTTTTTTTTTTTTTTTTTTTTTTTTTTTTTTTGAATCACTACCTCCCAGGCTTGTGTCAGGTTTACCACGCTAGCTAATCACTTGTGAATGATTAACTGTAATAAATTTGCCCTGACAGCCCGGGAGTTGAATGATAAAGTATATAATAAACATACACCTCCCAGGCTTGTGTCAGGTTTACCACGCTAGCTAATCACTTGTGAATGATTAACTGTAATAAATTTGCCCTGACAGCCCGGGAGTTGATATAATATACATACAAAACATGATTATTGAATTTTGAAACATATTTACTTTTGAAACGGTGGGGGATGGCCACTCCCCCACACTAGGGTGGTAGAAAGTAGAAAGAAGTCAGAAATACGGGTGAAAACCCATATATGCTACTAATTTTTGTTCACCGAGTCACTAGCTTGACTCGATCCCCGAATTCATTGGTCCATGGGGAAAGTTTGGAGATCCGGGACAACCAAGGGTGGTGTGTCCTTTCCAAAATAATGTTTCAATCTGTGACCATTCACTTTGAAGTTGGGACCTTCGGGTTGAGATAACTCAACAGTCCCGTATGGGTATACTTTAGCAATAGTGAATGGTCCAGTCCATCGGGTTTTTAATTTCCCCGAGAAGATCTTTAATCTTGAGTTGAAAAGAAGGACTCTGTCACCGACGTTGAAAACGCGGTTCTTAATTTTAGAGTCGTGAATCTTCTTTGTCTTTTCTTTGTAGATTAAAGAGTTCTCGTAGGCTTGATCACGAAGTTCGTTTAATTCATTGATTTGAACCTTACGGTGATCACCCGCTTTATGAAGGTCGTAGTTAGCATGTTTCAAGGCCCAGTAGGCTTTGTGCTCGAGCTCGATCGGTAAATGACACGCCTTCCCGTATACAAGCTTGTATGGAGTACACCCGATGGGTGTTTTGTAAGCTGTACGGAAGGCCCAGAGTGCATCATCTAGTTTATCCGACCAGGAAGCACGATTTTCACCTACTGTCCTCTCAAGAATCCGTTTAATACCACGGTTGGAAACCTCCACCTGCCCACTTGTTTGTGGGTGATACGCGGTAGAAAGACGATGAGTAACACCGTACTTAAGCATGACTTTTGCAAATTGATCATTGCAAAAGTGAGTACCGCGATCACTAATGATGGCACGTGGGGTTCCAAAACGAGCAAAGAGGGATTTCAAGAATTTCACAACTACTCGGGCATCGTTAGTGGGTAAGGCCTTAGCCTCAACCCATTTTGACAAGTAGTCAACAGCCACGAGTATGTATTTGTTTCCATGAGAAGATGGGAATGGCCCCATAAAGTCAATGCCCCAAACGTCAAAGATTTCACAAACTTGAATAGCATTTTGCGGCATTTCGTTCTTTTGTGAAATATTCCCGTGACGCTGACAAGCATCATAGGCTTTGACTAATTCGTGGGCATCCTTGTAGATTGTGGGCCAATAGAAACCGGAATCAAACACCTTTTTGGCGGTGTAGTTAGGACTATGGTGGCCCCCGGTGGGTCCAGCATGGCAAGCCTTGAGAATATCAGTGGCTTCCTGTCCGTATACACATCGCCTGATGACTTGATCGGCACAGATTTTGAAGAGGAAGGGGTCGTCCCAGAAGTAATGTTTAACGTCTTTGAAGAATTTTTTCTTTTGTTGGGACGTTAACCCCTTCACTATGAAGTTACCCGCATGGTAATTTGCAAAGTCGGCAAACCATGGGGTAGTAGAGTCACCACGAAAAGCAACCGCATTGAGTGTCTCGAGAGGAAATGTTTCATTTATTTCCTTTTTCTCGGACACATCTTGATGAGGGTTCTCTAATCGTGAGAGATGATCAGCAGCAAGGTTCTCGGCTCCTTTTTTATCACGGATAATGATATCAAATTCCTGAAGGAGGAGAACCCAACGGAGAAGCCTCGGCTTTGCATCTTGTTTTGCAAATAGGTATTTCAAAGCCGAGTGATCTGTGTACACTACGCATTTAGTCAAGATTAGGTATGACCGGAATTTCTCGAAGGCATACACCACAGCTAGGAGTTCTTTTTCAGTGGTGGTGTAATGACCTTGAGCCTCAGTCATAGTTTTGCTTGCGTAGTGTATGGGCTGAAAGTATTTTGCTTTTCGTTGCCCCAAGACCGCACCTATGGCAAAATCACTAGCATCGCACATAAGCTCAAAAGGTTGGTCCCAATCGGGGGCAACAAGAATCGGTGCCTCGGTAAGCTTTTTCTTTAATGTTTCAAAAGCTTCGATGCACTCAGGAGAGAAGATGAAAGGAGCATCCTTCTCGAGGAGATGGGTCATAGGCCGAGCAATCTTAGAAAAATCTTGGATAAACCTACGGTAGAAGCCGGCATGACCCAAAAAGCTCCTAACACCTTTTACAGTGGTGGGATGAGGTAATTTGGCAATGACATCGATTTTAGCTCTGTCAACCTCGATCCCGTTTTTTGAAATCTTATGGCCGAGGACAATGCCCTCCTTGACCATAAAGTGGCTCTTCTCCCAGTTGAGGCTTAGATTCGTTTCTTTGCAACGTTTAAGCATCTGTTCCAAGTGGGAGAGGCAAGTCTGAAATGAATCCCCGATGACTGAAAAGTCATCCATGAATACCTCCATAGTTTTCCCGATCATGTCGGAAAAAATAGACATCATGCACCTCTGGAACGTGCCTGGTGCATTACATAAGCCGAAAGGCATACGTCTGTAAGCAAAAGTTCCGTAGGGGCATGTGAAGGTAGTCTTCTCTTGATCCTGGGGATCAATGGGGATTTGGAAGTAACCCGAGAAGCCATCGAGGAAGCAGTAGTATTCATTCCCCGCAAGTCTTTCGAGCATTTGGTCCATAAAAGGAAGAGGAAAATGGTCTTTACGGGTGGCTTCATTTAACTTTCGATAGTCAATACAAACACGCCAACCCGTGACCAAACGAGTTGGAATCAACTCGTTATCCTCGTTGGTGACAACGGTAATGCCACCCTTTTTGGGAACACAATGAATTGGGCTAACCCAAGGACTGTCAGATATAGGGTAAATCAATCTCGCATCAAGAAGTTTAAGAACTTCTTGTTTGATAACTTCGTGGATTTTGGGATTTACCCTTCTCTGATGTTGCACAGCTGGTTTAAAGTCATCCTCCATTAAGATTTTATGAGTACAAAAGTTTGGGCTTATGCCCTTAATGTCGGAGAGTTTCCAAGCAATTGCTTGCTTGTTTGACTTAAGAACCTTTAGGAGTGCAGCCTTTTCCTCATCTTTTAAGTCTTTGGCAATAATGACGGGTAATTTATTATCACCCTCCAGAAATGCATATTCTAGATGAGGAGGCAAGTCCTTGAGCTCAACCTCGGGAAAGTCTTCAGTTATTTCAACATATTTGACTTCCGCTTTATGAAGTATTTGTCGAGAAGGAGAGGGTGAAGGATCGTCATTTAACAATCTTTCAAGGAGAAGAATGTCCCCCTCCGGGTCAAGATAGATTTCATCAACTCCATCGGGAATTGAGCTATCTTGAGCAAGAAAAGCCTCGAGCTCTTCCAAAAGGAAGTCACTTCCCTCAAACGGAGTGAGGGAAGGGGAAGAGTTGGAAATGATAGGGTCAGTAGAAAGACTGCCACTGGATGAGAAACCAAGGACCTCTTGAGAATACTCCTCAGACGCAACATCGATGACATCAATTCGGTTAACCGTTTCAGCGTCATAGTTGGAGGAGTATCTTGAAGTTTGATCAAGATTGAATGTGATGGCTTCGCCACCAACACGTAGAGTGATTTCTTCTTCGAATACATCGATTAAAGCACGACCCGTTCTTAAGAATCCCCTTCCGAGAATGAGAGGGACTCGTGGGTCAGCATCGAAATCAACAATCACGAAATCTGCCGGAAAATGGAACTTTTCTACTTTCACAAAGATATCTTCGGCAATGCCGAGAGGACGGGATATGGTACGGTCTGCAAGCTCGAGTGTCATGCATGTCGGAGTGAGAGTAGATAGAGAAAGTCTTTTCCAGACTGTGTAAGGCATCAGGTTAATGCTTGCGCCAAGATCGGCCAAGGCAAAGCATTCAACCATCCCCGGGAAAATACAAGGAATGAGAAATTTCCCGGGATCTCCAAGCTTTTCGGGAAGCTTTTTCAAGAGCACTGCTGAGCAATGCTCATTAAGAGAAGTTTTTGCCATCTCACAGAGTTTTTCTTTGTTGCTTATCAGATTTTTGATTGTCGAAGCAAACTTAGGCATGAGAAGAAGAGCGTCCGCGAAGCTAATATCGAAATGCAATTCTTGGAAAATTTGATAAAATTTTTCCATCTGATGATTAGCTCTTTCGCGGTTCTTTTGATCATTCACACGTGAAGGATATGGAATTGAAGGCTTAGGATCATTCTTTCGGATTTCATCAGAACTCACAGGAGGATCAAATACAACTTTCGGCTTACGAGCCGGGACCGGGACAACTTGAGGGTGGACGTTGTTGGTACCTCCGTTATTAGTAGGAAGTACCGTGTCCGTAGTAACCTCAGGCTCACGTTCCGCTACCTTAGGAGGAGAAGAAGAGGTAGAGGGAATCGAGGGTCCATTGTATGATACCCCACTTCGGGTAGTGATCGCTTTGACATCGCCCCTCGGGTTAGCGATCGTGTTGCTTGGTAGTGTACCCGAGCCCGAGGGTCGATCATTTAAAGACTTCTGAAGATCAGAGATCGTCTTGATCAATAACCGATTCGTTTCCTCTTGTGCTTTCATGAATTGTTTAATTTCAGCATCGGAGGAAGACGGGGGTGGAACAACGTTTTGATTTTGAACAGGGGGATTTTGAACACGGTTGTTTTGAAAATTCCCTTGGTTTTGATTGTTGTTACCCTGAAAATTGTTTCTCTGATTGAAATTACCCTGATTGTAATTCCCTTGATTCTGGTTTCTTTGAAAATTTCCTTGAAAACCTTGGTTTTGATTGCCATTTTGAAAATTGTTTTGATTAAACTGGCCTTGATTTTGGTTCGGGTTTTGGAAATTTGAGTTTTGACCTTGGTTAAAATTCTGATTCGAGTTACGGTTTTGATTTTGGTTAAAACCGGGAGGTCCGAGAAAATTGTTGGAACGATAGCTTAAGAGATTACGGTCCCCTTGCGGTTGGTAAGAATTACCCCCCGTGTTATAGGAACCGTTAGCAGCATAAACGTTCTCTTGAGGAAATTCAGCAGTAGCTGGACACTCGGAATACAGATGTGGGCCCCCACAAGTTTCACAACTTCGGGCCACGGCTTTCACTTGTTGATTTTGAACCTGATGTTGTATCGTTTGGTTCATTCTCAACACAGCCGTAGAAATATCATCCATCTTTTTGGTAAGAGCGATTATTTCAGGAGATGATGATGAGGGAGTAACGGAATTACATGACGCTTCCCTCTCCGCAGAGGAATCCCAAAAGTTATGATGGGCAGTCATGTTCTCGATTAAGTCATAGCACTCCTCGGGACGCCTTTTCATAAAGGTCCCACCAGCAGCAGCATTGAGAATGTCTCGGTGCCTCAATGTCAGACCATTATAGAAGGTATCTATGATGGTAACTTGTAACATATTGTGGTTAGGGCACCGATCAATGGCTAGCTTATAACGCTCCCAAGCCTCAAAAAGAGACTCATCGGGACATTGTCGGAAGTTGCTGATATCATTTTGTAACTTGGTAACCATGGATGGTGGAAAATATTTTGCTAAAAACTTGGTTACCATTTCATCAAAGGTTCGAATAGAATTCTTTGGAAGTCGGTCAAACCATGCAGTGGCATGATGAGTGAGAGAATAGGGGAAGAGGTACAGCCGAAGGGCATCATCGGTGACACCATGCTGTTTCATGCTTTGGGTGACCGTAAGATATTTGTCAAGATGCTTGTTGGCATCGTCACCCGGTAATCCGTGAAATTGACACGAATTCTGGACTTGTTGGATCATGTGATGCTTGAGGCCAAAGTCCGCAGCCCCAATAGTGAGTGGTGCAATAGGCCCACCCCGCCCTTGCATGGTAGGTTGACACAGCTCCTCCATCGTTCAGAGATCGGGAGCTGGCTCATCCCTAGGAGGGTCAGGGGGTGGTAATAGTGGTGGTGGTGGCCCAGCGGCCATTTCGGTTTCTGTATTAGAACGTAGCTCAGGTACGTCTTTCTGTTTTTTATTCTTTGCTTGAGACCGAGTGCGCATGCACTAAAAACAATTTTTCAACACAAGTTCGAGGCAAAACCACAGTGAACTTAAACCAGAAATCACAAGTGAATGGCTTCTTTGAAAAAGGTACACCACTCACAGGGATATAAAGGCAAGTTTTAATCTTAAGTTTGGGAACTTATTATGGGTTTATTAATTGATTTTTGAAAAACTGCTTTAGGCTTATGGGTGTGTGTGCAGAAAACTTGGGAAATATTTTTGGAACTGATTCGTTAACCGAAATCGTCCCTTTAAGATTACTCGCAGGCTGGCGGGAGGAAGTAAATAGGTTTCCTCTTCAGTTCGCAATTTAATGTCAGAACTTACCTTAAACCAACTGTTTCAGGTTGTAATCTTAAAGAACACGAAGTAATTTAACTTCACAGTTTGTTTTTGATTGTTTTTAATTTTTTTTGGTGTTTTCAACACTTCAGGAGAAGTGTTAATGAACGTTTTTTGATATGATTGAGTTTTTACAAAAACTTTTTACAGGGAGGGTTTTGAAAACCACTAAACTTAAAACGATTTTGTAAAACACGCAACAACCTCCCCGGCAGCGGCGCCAAATTTTGATTGGTTCAGAGCAGTCAGATTATTATTGACCAAGGCCAACAAGTCAAAGACAGCCTAGAATCAATACTCCGGTGATAGTATAGTGTTTTCCCGGGTCGTTAAAGTCCCAGCGAGATTGAAATGGTGCTTTTGGAATCGTTTATGAGTGAGTGGGACTGAGGACAGTAGCCCAGATGATATGGAATTGATTTTGCTACTGTTATTTTGGTATTGGTACACAGATATAATATTCACAATAATCAGATACCAGATATATGCACAAATTCACAATTAAGATCACGTATCGGACTGGAAAAGTGGGTTTTTGGTATTTATCAAACTACAGGGGGTGCTTTTGACACTTTTCAAAACTTAAAATTAAAAATGAAAAAGAAATTATAAAAGTGATTAAAATACTATTAAACTATTATTTAATTAATTAAACTATTTAAAATCTAAATTAAAATCTAATTTAAATAAACTAAAAATGACAAATGATTTAAATTAAACTAAAAATTAACAAAAATATTTTCTAAACCTAAATTAGAACTTGAAGAAAATATAAAAAATTAAAAATAATATTTTTGTCTTTTTGTGGTTTTGTTATTAATTAAAAACTATTTAACTTAATTAAACTAATTAAACTACTTTTAATTTATATTAATACTAAATTAACTTAGAAAATTAAGATAAAATTTATAAAATTACTTAACCATCACTGGAATCCTACAAAATTATAAAAACTCTAAAAATTATGTTTTAAGATTAAACAACTAATTATTTACCTTTTAATTATCTTAAGTCTATTTTAAACAAATAAAATAAGAAAAATAGAAAATGAACAGTAGAATCTCAAAATATATTTTCTAAAAACTTATTATACTATATTAGAACTAGGAAAAATATAAAAACTAGATTTAACCTTATAAAAACTAATTAAGCTATTTAATACTTGATATTAATTAATAATAAATAAAATTAAAATTAAATCTAATTAACACTAAATGACAAAATAAAAATCTGAAAAAATTATCAAAATTACTTTACTATATAAGGTATTTAATAAAAATATAAAAACACTAGTGACTTAATTAAGATATAAAAATGAAAATTAAAATTAACTTGAATTAAATAGAAACTATCACTTATTTTAACTTTGATTTTTTTTTTATTTTTCTTTTACAGAACTACTTAATACCCTAAAATGACAAACTTTTATGAAAACACTTTTAAAATTTGCTTATTAATAAGCTGTAAACACCCCCTTGGCTTACACAGTTGACTTATGTTGACTGTGTGGTCAATTGTGGTCAAATGGCTTAAGGTGGGGTCCACAATGGTTAAAAAGGGTACAAACAAGATTGACAAACACAAATAAGCCAGAAATAACACTGCTTGATCTCAAATAAGCTGAATAAGCTAAAATAAGCACTTTGCACTTTGAAAATTACCACAGACTGGGGACAAACTTTGGGGGCAATTGCAGGTGGGGTCCACTAGTCTAAGGGTCAAAGTATTGGTCAAAGGTGAGACTCTGGTAGGAGGGGGGTTGAAGAAACCTAACTAGAGGGTCTGGGACCCACTGAGGTGGTCACAAAACACCACCAAAGTGATGGTGGTGACTGGGTATCTGGGTGAGCAGGGCACACCTTTGCCCTGCAACTCACTTTGAAGGTCTGTGGGACCCACTAAACAAAACCCATAAAATCTAGAAAAAATCTCAAAAATCAACAAGGTGGTAGAGATTTATCTTGTAAAATTTCAGACCTTAAAACCTAGTATTAAGCAAATTAAACAGATCCAAACTTTGAGCAAATCAACTGACACAGTCTTTTGACTTTTGAACAAAACTTGCTTTCTTGACTTTTTTCAACTTTGATTGCTCAAACCTGATTAGTTATACTATATTATGATAAGATAAGATGATTTTAAGCTACACTAACAATCTAAGAGTTGTTATGATGAGATTATGGACCTAGATGATCACCACAGTTAACTGTGGTGGTAAAACCTTGTGATTTTGACTTTTAAGGTTAAAATGACCAGAGTTTGAGTTTCAAAGACCTAGTTATGGCATATGCTGAATGTCTAAATGGATTATGTCACACAACAAATACCACAGCTCAGTGCATTAACCATATCCAAACACTACTTAAAGTGATTTCTTATACTAAGAAACTATGCAATCAATCAACAATCACCAACTTACTGATTCAACTAACTATATTAACTAAAATTAAAGCTTAATTAACAATCTAATTCAAATAAAACTACTTACTACTCAGAATTAAAAACTTATACAGATTTAGAAAAGAAATTGGATCAAGTTACCACATTTCTCACTCCAGCTTGAAAAGGAGTGTTTCACTAAGCTAGCCTATCTTTAGATAGGCAAAACCTGTTCCAATGTTGATCACCACTTCCTTCTTCAACCTGAAACAAACAAACCAAGCACACAGTTGACCATGGTTGACTTTTTTATCTTTTTGATCTTTCTCTAGTATAGCTGAGTTTTAAAGTCTCTAAAAGCTTTGATAAGCTTAATGGAACCTATGTGGCCTATTCTCAGTCCATTACATAATACTAAAACAACAATTGAACAATATGAGATATTGAAATATAATTAAAATTGCATAAGATGAAACAATAAAGGAAGCTTGAATTTAATAACTGAAATTAAGTTACAATACAATAAAAAGAAGGTTACCACTGCTTAAGAGCTTGGGTGTACCCTAGAATTGAAAATTGCAATTAAACGACATGAACTGAAATTAAATTAACTACACTACTCTTCTTCTTGCACTCTTTTCTATTTATAAGCATCCATTAGGGTTCCCCTAAGCACTCTGAGAAAATCCCACCATCCTCTGATCATTTTGGTCCAATGAGAAGCTCACACGTATTTTGGCGCCAAAAGCAATTTGCAAATTGCTCCCTGGTTGAGTGGACTGGGGGAGAAGCAATTAATGCTGAGGTGAGGGGTAGGTGTAGGGGGGTGGGTTTGTGATGATTGAGCTGCAAGTTGGGGGTGGTGGTAGCAAAACCAGGTGGTATGGTGGACTGTGTGGTGGGAGGGAAATACGGGGGAAGAAGGTGGTTTTGGTAACGTTTGACTGGTATTGACCAGGTCAAACGTTGACCTGGGTTAAGGGGTGGTGGACTGGGCTGTGTGGACTTGGTATTTTTGGGCCCAAAATTGGACTAGGCTTAGGATTGGTTTTGGTTTATTTATTTATGGTCCGGATTTGGTTAAATTTCACAAGGACCATTTGTGTAATTTTGGGAAAGTTGAGGGTTGGGTTTTGGCATCTTTTTAATTTGTTTCCAAGGGTATAATATGCCAATGATGAATAGTATGAGGTTTTATTTTGAATTTTTCACTTTTTTAAAACCCCAGGGACTAAATCTGCCAATTCCCCAAACTTCAAGGACCTGCCTTGTAATTTCACCAAACTTTCTACCAAGGGACCAAACCTGTCATAAGAGATTAGTGCAAGGACAAAATTTGTTTTTCTCAAAGTTTTCCATATCCCAGGGACCATTTTTGACAATTTTCAAAGTTCAGGGACTAAACTTGACATTTTGTGAAACTTTTCACTAAAGGACTAATCATGTAACTTTTTGATTTATAAGGGCCTTTGGTGACTTTTTCAAGTTTTTAGAATGACCAGGGACTAGATTTGACAACTTTTGAAAGTTGGGGACTGAAACTGCCAATTATGCAAACTTTATGTGTTTTTCATCTGTTTTTGGTATTTTTGCATTTGAGACATGTAAAACACTTTCCTGGGATATTTTCACTATTTTGATTCATTATTGAGTGTTTTTGAATATTTTGGCAGTTCAGAATTGGTAAAAATGATGAGTATTTACACACTCATCAATCCCCCACACTAAAACATTGCTAGTCCCTAGCAATCTTTTGAGAAAAACTTAATGGATTTGAAACTCTTTACCAAAAGCCATCACTTCTGGAGTAGCCAGGTGTAAGAACTGTGGCACACCTGATAACCGTGTGATTTTGAGCAAACCACCAGCTGTCAACGGATTTGATTTGTCTTTACCAAAAGCCGTTTGCTTCTGGACTAGCCAGCATTTTGATGGACTAAGTCAACATCTTGGTGAGCTGAATACCAATTATGGATTTTCCACTGCCTTTACCACAAGCCATAATCTTGTGGGCTAGCCAACTCATTTGCTTATGAGGATGCGGGGGAGCTGAGGAACCATGCAATTTTTGGCAAACTGCCAGCCATCAACGGGTTTGAGATGTCTTTACCAAGAGCCGTTTGCTCCTGGACTAGCCAATCCCTTTGTCATTTAGACTTTGGCGGACTGATAACCACAAAAATTTTGGAATAAAGTGAAAAAATTTTGAAAAATTTTTGGCCTAAAATGGGGGTACTTGGAAAGTTTTGTGATAAAATTCGTAAGAATTCCCCCCCCCCCCCCCCCAACACTAGAACTGAATATTGTCCTCAATATTCAAAGTCCCGGCTATTATGCCGAATCTCTGAACGGGAAAAGCTAATATTCGATTCTAACTGTGGAAATTTCTATTTTTCACTTTATTTTATCTGTACATACAATTTTTTTTTTTTTTTTTTTTTTTTTTTTTTTTTTTTTTTTTTGAATCACTACCTCCCAGGCTTGTGTCAGGTTTACCACGCTAGCTAATCACTTGTGAATGATTAACTGTAATAAATTTGCCCTGACAGCCCGGGAGTTGAATGATAAAGTATATAATAAACATACACCTCCCAGGCTTGTGTCAGGTTTACCACGCTAGCTAATCACTTGTGAATGATTAACTGTAATAAATTTGCCCTGACAGCCCGGGAGTTGATATAATATACATACAAAACATGATTATTGAATTTTGAAACATATTTACTTTTGAAACGGTGGGGGATGGCCACTCCCCCACACTAGGGTGGTAGAAAGTAGAAAGAAGTCAGAAATACGGGTGAAAACCCATATATGCTACTAATTTTTGTTCACCGAGTCACTAGCTTGACTCGATCCCCGAATTCATTGGTCCATGGGGAAAGTTTGGAGATCCGGGACAACCAAGGGTGGTGTGTACTTTCCAAAATAATGTTTCAATCTGTGACCATTCACTTTGAAGTTGGGACCTTCGGGTTGAGATAACTCAACAGTCCCGTATGGGTATACTTTAGCAATAGTGAATGGTCCAGTCCATCGGGTTTTTAATTTCCCCGAGAAGATCTTTAATCTTGAGTTGAAAAGAAGGACTCTGTCACCGACGTTGAAAACGCGGTTCTTAATTTTAGAGTCGTGAATCTTCTTTGTCTTTTCTTTGTAGATCAAAGAGTTCTCGTAGGCTTGATCACGAAGTTCGTTTAATTCATTGATTTGAACCTTACGGTGATCACCCGCTTTATGAAGGTCGTAGTTAGCATGTTTCAAGGCCCAGTAGGCTTTGTGCTCGAGCTCGATCGGTAAATGACACGCCTTCCCGTATACAAGCTTGTATGGAGTACACCCGATGGGTGTTTTGTAAGCTGTACGGAAGGCCCAGAGTGCATCATCTAGTTTATCCGACCAGGAAGCACGGTTTTCACCTACTGTCCTCTCAAGAATCCGTTTAATACCACGGTTGGAAACCTCCACCTGCCCACTCGTTTGTGGGTGATACGCGGTAGAAAGACGATGAGTAACACCGTACTTAAGCATGACTTTTGCAAATTGATCATTGCAAAAGTGAGTACCGCGATCACTAATGATGGCACGTGGGGTTCCAAAACGAGCAAAGAGGGATTTCAAGAATTTCACAACTACTCGGGCATCGTTAGTGGGTAAGGCCTTAGCCTCAACCCATTTTGACAAGTAGTCAACAGCCACGAGTATGTATTTGTTTCCATGAGAAGATGGGAATGGCCCCATAAAGTCAATGCCCCAAACGTCAAAGATTTCACAAACTTGAATAGCATTTTGCGGCATTTCGTTCTTTTGTGAAATATTCCCGTGACGCTGACAAGCATCACAGGCTTTGACTAATTCGTGGGCATCCTTGTAGATTGTGGGCCAATAGAAACCGGAATCAAACACCTTTTTGGCGGTGTAGTTAGGACTATGGTGGCCCCCGGTGGGTCCAGCATGGCAAGCCTTGAGAATATCAGTGGCTTCCTGTCCGTATACACATCGCCTGATGACTTGATCGGCACAGATTTTGAAGAGGAAGGGGTCGTCCCAGAAGTAATGTTTAACGTCTTTGAAGAATTTTTTCTTTTGTTGGGACGTTAACCCCTTCACTATGAAGTTACCCGCATGGTAATTTGCAAAGTCGGCAAACCATGGGGTAGTAGAGTCACCACGAAAAGCAACCGCATTGAGTGTCTCGAGAGGAAATGTTTCATTTATTTCCTTTTTCTCGGACACATCTTGATGAGGGTTCTCTAATCGTGAGAGATGATCAGCAGCAAGGTTCTCGGCTCCTTTTTTATCACGGATAATGATATCAAATTCCTGAAGGAGGAGAACCCAACGGAGAAGCCTCGGCTTTGCATCTTGTTTTGCAAATAGGTATTTCAAAGCCGAGTGATCTGTGTACACTACGCATTTAGTCAAGATTAGGTATGACCGGAATTTCTCGAAGGCATACACCACAGCTAGGAGTTCTTTTTCAGTGGTGGTGTAATGACCTTGAGCCTCAGTCATAGTTTTGCTTGCGTAGTGTATGGGCTGAAAGTATTTTGCTTTTCGTTGCCCCAAGACCGCACCTATGGAAAAATCACTAGCATCGCACATAAGCTCAAAAGGTTGGTCCCAATCGGGGGCAACAAGAATCGGTGCCTCGGTAAGCTTTTTCTTTAATGTTTCAAAAGCTTCGATGCACTCAGGAGAGAAGATGAAAGGAGCATCCTTCTCGAGGAGATGGGTCATAGGCCGAGCAATCTTAGAAAAATCTTGGATAAACCTACGGTAGAAGCCGGCATGACCCAAAAAGCTCCTAACACCTTTTACGGTGGTGGGATGAGGTAATTTGGCAATGACATCGATTTTAGCTCTGTCAACCTCGATCCCGTTTTTTGAAATCTTATGGCCGAGGACAATGCCCTCCTTGACCATAAAGTGGCTCTTCTCCCAGTTGAGGCTTAGATTCGTTTCTTTGCAACGTTTATGCATCTGTTCCAAGTGGGAGAGGCAAGTCTGAAATGAATCCCCGATGACTGAAAAGTCATCCATGAATACCTCCATAGTTTTCCCGATCATGTCGGAAAAAATAGACATCATGCACCTCTGGAACGTGCCTGGTGCATTACATAAGCCGAAAGGCATACGTCTGTAAGCAAAAGTTCCGTAGGGGCATGTGAAGGTAGTCTTCTCTTGATCCTGGGGATCAATGGGGATTTGGAAGTAACCCGAGAAGCCATCGAGGAAGCAGTAGTATTCATTCCCCGCAAGTCTTTCGAGCATTTGGTCCATAAAATGAAGAGGAAAATGGTCTTTACGGGTGGCTTCATTTAACTTTCGATAGTCAATACAAACACGCCAACCCGTGACCAAACGAGTTGGAATCAACTCGTTATCCTCGTTGGTGACAACGGTAATGCCACCCTTTTTGGGAACACAATGAATTGGGCTAACCCAAGGACTGTCAGATATAGGGTAAATCAATCCCGCATCAAGAAGTTTAAGAACTTCTTGTTTGATAACTTCGTGGATTTTGGGATTTACCCTTCTCTGATGTTGCACAGCTGGTTTAAAGTCATCCTCCATTAAGATTTTATGAGTACAAAAGTTTGGGCTTATGCCCTTAATGTCGGAGAGTTTCCAAGCAATTGCTTGCTTGTTTGACTTAAGAACCTTTAGGAGTGCAGCCTTTTCCTCATCTTTTAAGTCTTTGGCAATAATGACGGGTAATTTATTATCACCCTCCAGAAATGCATATTCTAGATGAGGAGGCAAGTCCTTGAGCTCAACCTCGGGAAAGTCTTCAGTTATTTCAACATATTTGACTTCCGCTTTATGAAGTATTTGTCGAGACGGAGAGGGTGAAGGATCGTCATTTAACAATCTTTCAAGGAGAAGAATGTCCCCCTCCGGGTCAAGATAGTTTTCATCAACTCCATCGGGAATTGAGCTATCTTGAGCAAGAAAAGCCTCGAGCTCTTCCAAAAGGAAGTCACTTCCCTCAAACGGAGTGAGGGAAGGGGGAGAGTTGGAAATGATAGGGTCAGTAGAAAGACTGCCACTGGATGAGAAACCAAGGACCTCTTGAGAATACTCCTCAGACGCAACATCGATGACATCAATTCGGTTAACCGTTTCAGCGTCATAGTTGGAGGAGTATCTTGAAGTTTGATCAAGATTGAATGTGATGGCTTCGCCACCAACACGTAGAGTGATTTCTTCTTCGAATACATCGATTAAAGCACGACCCGTTCTTAAGAATCCCCTTCCAAGAATGAGAGGGACTCGTGGGTCAGCATCGAAATCAACAATCACGAAATCTGCCGGAAAATGGAACTTTCCTACTTTCACAAAGATATCTTCGGCAATGCCGAGAGGACGGGATATGGTACGGTCTGCAAGCTCGAGTGTCATGCATGTCGGAGTGAGAGTAGGTAGAGAAAGTCTTTTCCAGACTGTGTAAGGCATCAGGTTAATGCTTGCGCCAAGATCGGCCAAGGCAAAGCATTCAACCATCCCCGGGAAAATACAAGGAATGAGAAATTTCCCGGGATCTCCAAGCTTTTCGGGAAGCTTTTTCAAGAGCACTGCTGAGCAATGCTCATTAAGAGAAGTTTTTGCCATCTCACAGAGTTTTTCTTTGTTGCTTATCAGATTTTTGATTGTCGAAGCAAACTTAGGCATGAGAAGAAGAGCGTCCGCGAAGCTAATATCGAAATGCAATTCTTGGAAAATTTGATAAAATTTTTCCATCTGATGATTAGCTCTTTCGCGGTTCTTTTGATCATTCACACGTGAAGGATATGGAATTGAAGGCTTAGGATCATTCTTTCGGATTTCATCAGAACTCACAGGAGGATCAAATACAACTTTCGGCTTACGAGCCGGGACCGGGACAACTTGAGGGTGGACGTTGTTGGTACCTCTGTTATTAGTAGGAAGTACCGTGTCCGTAGTAACCTCAGGCTCACGTTCCGCTACCTTAGGAGGAGAAGAAGAGGTAGAGGGAATCGAGGGTCCATTGTATGATACCCCACTTCGGGTAGTGATCGCTTTGACATCGCCCCTCAGGTTAGCGATCGTGTTGCTTGGTAGTGTACCCGAGCCCGAGGGTCGATCATTTAAAGACTTCTGAAGATCAGAGATCGTCTTGATCAATAACCGATTCGTTTCCTCTTTTGCTTTCATGAATTGTATAATTTCAGCATCGGAGGAAGACGGGGGTGGAACAACGTTTTGATTTTGAACAGGGGGATTTTGAACACGGTTGTTTTGAAAATTCCCTTGGTTTTGATTGTTGTTACCCTGAAAATTGTTTCTCTGATTGAAATTACCCTGATTGTAATTCCCTTGATTCTGGTTTCTTTGAAAATTTCCTTGAAAACCTTGGTTTTGATTGCCATTTTGAAAATTGTTTTGATTAAACTGGCCTTGATTTTGGTTCGGGTTTTGGAAATTTGAGTTTTGACCTTGGTTAAAATTCTGATTCGAGTTACGGTTTTGATTTTGGTTAAAACCGGGAGGTCCGAGAAAATTGTTGGAACGATAGCTTAAGAGATTACGGTCCCCTTGCGGTTGGTAAGAATTACCCCCCGTGTTATAGGAACCGTTAGCAGCATAAACGTTCTCTTGAGGAAATTCAGCAGTAGCTGGACACTCGGAATACAGATGTGGGCCCCCACAAGTTTCACAACTTCGGGCCACGGCTTTCACTTGTTGATTTTGAACCTGATGTTGTATCGTTTGGTTCATTCTCAACACAGCCGTAGAAATATCATCCATCTTTTTGGTAAGAGCGATTATTTCAGGAGATGATGATGAGGGAGTAACGGAATTACATGACGCTTCCCTCTCCGCAGAGGAATCCCAAAAGTTATGATGGGCAGTCATGTTCTCGATTAAGTCATAGCACTCCTCGGGACGCCTTTTCATAAAGGTCCCACCAGCAGCAGCATTGAGAATGTCTCGGTGCCTCAATGTCAGACCATTATAGAAGGTATCTATGATGGTAACTTGTAACATATTGTGGTTAGGGCACCGATCAATGGCTAGCTTATAACGCTCCCAAGCCTCAAAAAGAGACTCATCGGGACATTGTCGGAAGTTGCTGATATCATTTTGTAACTTGGTAACCATGGATGGTGGAAAATATTTTGCTAAAAACTTGGTTACCATTTCATCAAAGGTTCGAATAGAATTCTTTGGAAGTCGGTCAAACCATGCAGTGGCATGATGAGTGAGAGAATAGGGGAAGAGGTACAGCCGAAGGGCATCATCGGTGACACCATGCTGTTTCATGCTTTGGGTGACCGTAAGATATTTGTCAAGATGCTTGTTGGCATCGTCACCCGGTAATCCGTGAAATTGACACGAATTCTGGACTTGTTGGATCATGTGATGCTTGAGGCCAAAGTCCGCAGCCCCAATAGTGAGTGGTGCAATAGGCCCACCCCGCCCTTGCATGGTAGGTTGACACAGCTCCTCCATCGTTCGGAGATCGGGAGCTGGCTCATCCCTAGGAGGGTCAGGGGTGGTAATAGTGGTGGTGGTGGCCCAGCAGCCATTTCGGTTTCTGTATTAGAACGTAGCTCAAGTACGTCTTTCTGTTTTTTATTCTTTGCTTGAGACCGAGTGCGCATGCACTAAAAACAATTTTTCAACACAAGTTCGAGGCAAAACCACAGTGAACTTAAACCAGAAATCACAAGTGAATGGCTTCTTTGAAAAAGGTACACCACTCACAGGGATATAAAGGCAAGTTTTAATCTTAAGTTTGGGAACTTATTATGGGTTTATTAATTGATTTTTGAAAAACTGCTTTAGGCTTATGGGTGTGTGTGCAGAAAACTTGGGAAATATTTTTGGAACTGATTCGTTAACCGAAATCGTCCCTTTAAGATTACTCGCAGGCTGGCGGGAGGAAGTAAATAGGTTTCCTCTTCAGTTCGCAATTTAATGTCAGAACTCACCTTAAACCAACTGTTTCAGGTTGTAATCTTAAAGAACACGAAGTAATTTAACTTCACAGTTTGTTTTTGATTGTTTTTAATTTTTTTTGGTGTTTTCAACACTTCAGGAGAAGTGTTAATGAACGTTTTTTGATATGATTGAGTTTTTACAAAAACTTTTTACAGGGAGGGTTTTGAAAACCACTAAACTTAAAACGATTTTGTAAAACACGCAACAACCTCCCCGGCAGCGGCGCCAAATTTTGATTGGTTCAGAGCAGTCAGATTATTATTGACCAAGGCCAACAAGTCAAAGACAACCTAGAATCAATACTCCGGTGATAGTATAGTGTTTTCCCAGGTCATTAAAGTCCCAGCGAGATTGAAATGGTGCTTTTGGAATCGTTTATGAGTGAGTGGGACTGGGGACAGTAGCCCAGATGATATGAATTGATTTTGCTACTGTTATTTTGGTATTGGTACACAGATATAATATTCACAATAATCAGATACCAGATATATGCACAAATTCACAATTAAGATCACGTATCGGACTGGAAAAGTGGGTTTTTGGTATTTATCAAACTACAGGGGGTGCTTTTGACACTTTTCAAAACTTAAAATTAAAAATGAAAAAGAAATTATAAAAGTGATTAAAATACTATTAAACTATTATTTAATTAATTAAACTATTTAAAATCTAAATTAAAATCTAATTTAAATAAACTAAAAATGGCAAATGATTTAAATTAAACTAAAAATTAACAAAAATATTTTCTAAATCTAAATTAGAACTTGAAGAAAATATAAAAAATTAAAAATAATATTTTTGTCTTTTTGTGGTTTTGTTATTAATTAAAAACTATTTAACTTAATTAAACTAATTAAACTACTTTTAATTTATATTAATACTAAATTAACTTAGAAAATTAAGATAAAATTTATAAAATTACTTAACCATCACTGGAATCCTAAAAAATTATAAAAACTCTAAAAATTATGTTTTAAGATTAAACAACTAATTATTTACCTTTTAATTATCTTAAGTCTATTTTAAACAAATAAAATAAGAAAAATAGAAAATGAACAGTAGAATCTCAAAATATATTTTCTAAAAACTTATTATACTATATTAGAACTAGGAAAAATATAAAAACTAGATTTAACCTTATAAAAACTAATTAAGCTATTTAATACTTGATATTAATTAATAATAAATAAAATTAAAATTAAATCTAATTAACACTAAATGACAAAATAAAAATCTGAAAAAATTATCAAAATTACTTTACTATATAAGGTATTTAATAAAAATATAAAAACACTAGTGACTTAATTAAGATATAAAAATGAAAATTAAAATTAACTTGAATTAAATAGAAACTATCACTTATTTTAACTTTGATTTTTTTTTTGATTTTTCTTTTACAGAACTACTTAATACCCTAAAATGACAAACTTTTATGAAAACACTTTTAAAATTTGCTTATTAATAAGCTGTAAACACCCCCTTGGCTTACACAGTTGACTTATGTTGACTGTGTGGTCAATTGTGGTCAAATGGCTTAAGGTGGGGTCCACAATGGTTAAAAAGGGTACAAACAAGATTGACAAACACAAATAAGCCAGAAATAACACTGCTTGATCTCAAATAAGCTGAATAAGCTAAAATAAGCACTTTGCACTTTGAAAATTACCACAGACTGGGGACAAACTTTGGGGGCAATTGCAGGTGGGGTCCACTAGTCTAAGGGTCAAAGTATTGGTCAAAGGTGAGACTCTGGTAGGAGGGGGGTTGAAGAAACCTAACTAGAGGGTCTGGGACCCACTGAGGTGGTCACAAAACACCACCAAAGTGATGGTGGTGACTGGGTATCTGGGTGAGCAGGGCACACCTTTGCCCTGCAACTCACTTTGAAGGTCTGTGGGACCCACTAAACAAAACCCATAAAATCTAGAAAGAATCTCAAAAATCAACAAGGTGGTAGAGATTTATCTTGTAAAATTTCAGACCTTAAAACCTAGTATTAAGCAAATTAAACAGATCCAAACTTTGAGCAAATCAACTGACACAGTCTTTTGACTTTTGAACAAAACTTGCTTTCTTGACTTTTTTCAACTTTGATTGCTCAAACCTGATTAGTTATACTATATTATGATAAGATAAGATGATTTTAAGCTACACTAACAATCTAAGAGTTGTTATGATGAGATTATGGACCTAGATGATCACCACAGTTAACTGTGGTGGTAAAACCTTGTGATTTTGACTTTTAAGGTTAAAATGACCAGAGTTTGAGTTTCAAAGACCTAGTTATGGCATATGCTGAATGTCTAAATGGATTATGTCACACAACAAATACCACAGCTCAGTGCATTAACCATATCCAAACACTACTTAAAGTGATTTCTTATACTAAGAAACTATGCAATCAATCAACAATCACCAACTTACTGATTCAACTAACTATATTAACTAAAATTAAAGCTTAATTAACAATCTAATTCAAATAAAACTACTTACTACTCAGAATTAAAAACTTATACAGATTTAGAAAAGAAATTGGATCAAGTTACCACATTTCTCACTCCAGCTTGAAAAGGAGTGTTTCACTAAGCTAGCCTATCTTTAGATAGGCAAAACCTGTTCCAATGTTGATCACCACTTCCTTCTTCAACCTGAAACAAACAAACCAAGCACACAGTTGACCATGGTTAACTTTTTTATCTTTTTGATCTTTCTCTAGTATAGCTGAGTTTTAAAGTCTCTAAAAGCTTTGATAAGCTTAATGGAACCTATGTGGCCTATTCTCAGTCCATTACATAATACTAAAACAACAATTGAACAATATGAGATATTGAAATATAATTAAAATTGCATAAGATGAAACAATAAAGGAAGCTTGAATTTAATAACTGAAATTAAGTTACAATACAATAAAAAGAAGGTTACCACTGCTTAAGAGCTTGGGTGTACCCTAGAATTGAAAATTGCAATTAAACGACATGAACTAAAATTAAATTAACTACACTACTCTTCTTCTTGCACTCTCTTCTATTTATAAGCATCCATTAGGGTTCCCCTAAGCACTCTGAGCAAATCCCACCATCCTCTGATCATTTTGGTCCAATGAGAAGCTCACACGTATTTTGGCGCCAAAAGCAATTTGCAAATTGCTCCCTGGTTGAGTGGACTGGGGGAGAAGCAATTAATGCTGAGGTGAGGGGTAGGTGTAGGGGGGTGGGTTTGTGATGATTGAGCTGCAAGTTGGGGGTGGTGGTAGCAAAACCAGGTGGTATGGTAGACTGTGTGGTGGGAGGGAAATACGGGGGAAGAAGGTGGTTTTGGTAACGTTTGACTGGTATTGACCAGGTCAAACGTTGACCTGGGTTAAGGGGTGGTGGACTGGGCTGTGTGGACTTGGTATTTTTGGGCCCAAAATTGGACTAGGCTTAGGATTGGTTTTGGTTTATTTATTTATGGTCCGGATTTGGTTAAATTTCACAAGGACCATTTGTGTAATTTTGGGAAAGTTGAGGGTTGGGTTTTGGCATCTTTTTAATTTGTTTCCAAGGGTATAATATGCCAATGATGAATAGTATGAGGTTTTATTTTGAATTTTTCACTTTTTTAAAACCCCAAGGACTAAATCTGCCAATTCCCCAAACTTCAGGGACCTGCCTTGTAATTTCACCAAACTTTCTACCAAGGGACCAAACCTGTCATAAGAGATTAGTGCAAGGACAAAATTTGTTTTTCTCAAAGTTTTCCATATCCCAAGGACCATTTTTGACAATTTTCAAAGTTCAGGGACTAAACTTGACATTTTGTGAAACTTTTCACTAAAGGACTAATCATGTAACTTTTTGATTTATAAGGTCCTTTGGTGACTTTTTCAAGTTTTTAGAATGACCAGGGACTAGATTTGACAACTTTTGAAAGTTGGGGACTGAAACTGCCAATTATGCAAACTTTATGTGTTTTTCATCTGTTTTTGGTATTTTTGCATTTGAGACATGTAAAACACTTTCCTGGGATATTTTCACTATTTTGATTCATTATTGAGTGTTTTTGAATGTTTTGGCAGTTCAGAATTGGTAAAAATGATGAGTATTTACACACTCATCAATCCCCCACACTAAAACATTGCTAGTCCCTAGCAATCTTTTGAGAAAAACTTAATGGATTTGAAACTCTTTACCAAAAGCCATCACTTCTGGAGTAGCCAGGTGTAAGAACTGTGGCACACCTGATAACCGTGTGATTTTGAGCAAACCACCAGCTGTCAACGGATTTGATTTGTCTTTACCAAAAGCCGTTTGCTTCTGGACTAGCCAGCATCTTGATGGACTAAGTCAACATCTTGGTGAGCTGAATACCAATTATGGATTTTCCACTGCCTTTACCACAAGCCATAATCTTGTGGGCTAGCCAACTCATTTGCTTATGAGGATGCGGGGGAGCTGAGGAACCATGCAATTTTTGGCAAACTGCCAGCCATCAACGGGTTTGAGATGTCTTTACCAAGAGCTGTTTGCTCCTGGACTAGCCAATCCCTTTGTCATTTAGACTTTGGCGGACTGATAACCACAAAAATTTTGGAATAAAGTGAAAAAATTTTGAAAATTTTTTGGCCTAAAATGGGGGTACTTGAAAGTTGGGGACTGAAACTGCCAATTATGCAAACTTTATGTGTTTTTCATCTGTTTTTGGTATTTTTGCATTTGAGACATGTAAAACACTTTCCTGGGATATTTTCACTATTTTGATTCATTATTGAGTGTTTTTGAATGTTTTGGCAGTTCAGAATTGGTAAAAATGATGAGTATTTACACACTCATCAATCCCCCACACTAAAACATTGCTAGTCCCTAGCAATCTTTTGAGAAAAACTTAATGGATTTGAAACTCTTTACCAAAAGCCATCACTTCTGGAGTAGCCAGGTGTAAGAACTGTGGCACACCTGATAACCGTGTGATTTTGAGCAAACCACCAGCTGTCAACGGATTTGATTTGTCTTTACCAAAAGCCGTTTGCTTCTGGACTAGCCAGCATCTTGATGGACTAAGTCAACATCTTGGTGAGCTGAATACCAATTATGGATTTTCCACTGCCTTTACCACAAGCCATAATCTTGTGGGCTAGCCAACTCATTTGCTTATGAGGATGCGGGGGAGCTGAGGAACCATGCAATTTTTGGCAAACTGCCAGCCATCAACGGGTTTGAGATGTCTTTACCAAGAGCCGTTTGCTCCTGGACTAGCCAATCCCTTTGTCATTTAGACTTTGGCGGACTGATAACCACAAAAATTTTGGAATAAAGTGAAAAAATTTTGAAAATTTTTTGGCCTAAAATGGGGGTACTTGGAAAGTTTTGTGATAAAATTCGTAAGAATTCCCCCCCCCCCCCCCACACACTAGAACTGAATATTGTCCTCAATATTCAAAGTCCCGGCTATTATGCCGAATCTCTGAACGGGAAAAGCTAATATTCGATTCTAACTGTGGAAATTTCTATTTTTCACTTTATTTT
This sequence comes from Artemisia argyi, assembly GCA_030686995.1. Lineage (NCBI taxonomy): Eukaryota > Viridiplantae > Streptophyta > Magnoliopsida > Asterales > Asteraceae > Artemisia > Artemisia argyi. The sequence continues at coordinate 88,123,956 of CM060690.1, forward strand.
ATCTGTACATACAATTTTTTTTTTTTTTTTTTTTTTTTTTTTTTTTTTTTTTTTTTTTGAATCACTACCTCCCAGGCTTGTGTCAGGTTTACCACGCTAGCTAATCACTTGTGAATGATTAACTGTAATAAATTTGCCCTGACAGCCCGGGAGTTGAATGATAAAGTATATAATAAACATACACCTCCCAGGCTTGTGTCAGGTTTACCACGCTAGCTAATCACTTGTGAATGATTAACTGTAATAAATTTGCCCTGACAGCCCGGGAGTTGATATAATATACATACAAAACATGATTATTGAATTTTGAAACATATTTACTTTTGAAACGGTGGGGGATGGCCACTCCCCCACACTAGGGTGGTAGAAAGTAGAAAGAAGTCAGAAATACGGGTGAAAACCCATATATGCTACTAATTTTTGTTCACCGAGTCACTAGCTTGACTCGATCCCCGAATTCATTGGTCCATGGGGAAAGTTTGGAGATCCGGGACAACCAAGGGTGGTGTGTCCTTTCCAAAATAATGTTTCAATCTGTGACCATTCACTTTGAAGTTGGGACCTTCGGGTTGAGATAACTCAACAGTCCCGTATGGGTATACTTTAGCAATAGTGAATGGTCCAGTCCATCGGGTTTTTAATTTCCCCGAGAAGATCTTTAATCTTGAGTTGAAAAGAAGGACTCTGTCACCGACGTTGAAAACGCGGTTCTTAATTTTAGAGTCGTGAATCTTCTTTGTCTTTTCTTTGTAGATTAAAGAGTTCTCGTAGGCTTGATCACGAAGTTCGTTTAATTCATTGATTTGAACCTTACGGTGATCACCCGCTTTATGAAGGTCGTAGTTAGCATGTTTCAAGGCCCAGTAGGCTTTGTGCTCGAGCTCGATCGGTAAATGACACGCCTTCCCGTATACAAGCTTGTATGGAGTACACCCGATGGGTGTTTTGTAAGCTGTACGGAAGGCCCAGAGTGCATCATCTAGTTTATCCGACCAGGAAGCACGGTTTTCACCTACTGTCCTCTCAAGAATCCGTTTAATACCACGGTTGGAAACCTCCACCTGCCCACTTGTTTGTGGGTGATACGCGGTAGAAAGACGATGAGTAACACCGTACTTAAGCATGACTTTTGCAAATTGATCATTGCAAAAGTGAGTACCGCGATCACTAATGATGGCACGTGGGGTTCCAAAACGAGCAAAGAGGGATTTCAAGAATTTCACAACTACTCGGGCATCGTTAGTGGGTAAGGCCTTAGCCTCAACCCATTTTGACAAGTAGTCAACAGCCACGAGTATGTATTTGTTTCCATGAGAAGATGGGAATGGCCCCATAAAGTCAATGCCCCAAACGTCAAAGATTTCACAAACTTGAATAGCATTTTGCGGCATTTCGTTCTTTTGTGAAATATTCCCGTGACGCTGACAAGCATCATAGGCTTTGACTAATTCGTGGGCATCCTTGTAGATTGTGGGCCAATAGAAACCGGAATCAAACACCTTTTTGGCGGTGTAGTTAGGACTATGGTGGCCCCCGGTGGGTCCAGCATGGCAAGCCTTGAGAATATCAGTGGCTTCCTGTCCGTATACACATCGCCTGATGACTTGATCGGCACAGATTTTGAAGAGGAAGGGGTCGTCCCAGAAGTAATGTTTAACGTCTTTGAAGAATTTTTTCTTTTGTTGGGACGTTAACCCCTTCACTATGAAGTTACCCGCATGGTAATTTGCAAAGTCGGCAAACCATGGGGTAGTAGAGTCACCACGAAAAGCAACCGCATTGAGTGTCTCGAGAGGAAATGTTTCATTTATTTCCTTTTTCTCAGACACATCTTGATGAGGGTTCTCTAATCGTGAGAGATGATCAGCAGCAAGGTTCTCGGCTCCTTTTTTATCACGGATAATGATATCAAATTCCTGAAGGAGGAGAACCCAACGGAGAAGCCTCGGCTTTGCATCTTGTTTTGCAAATAGGTATTTCAAAGCCGAGTGATCTGTGTACACTACGCATTTAGTCAAGATTAGGTATGACCGGAATTTCTCGAAGGCATACACCACAGCTAGGAGTTCTTTTTCAGTGGTGGTGTAATGACCTTGAGCCTCAGTCATAGTTTTGCTTGCGTAGTGTATGGGCTGAAAGTATTTTGCTTTTCGTTGCCCCAAGACCGCACCTATGGCAAAATCACTAGCATCGCACATAAGCTCAAAAGGTTGGTCCCAATCGGGGGCAACAAGAATCGGTGCCTCGGTAAGCTTTTTCTTTAATGTTTCAAAAGCTTCGATGCACTCAGGAGAGAAGATGAAAGGAGCATCCTTCTCGAGGAGATGGGTCATAGGCCGAGCAATCTTAGAAAAATCTTGGATAAACCTACGGTAGAAGCCGGCATGACCCAAAAAGCTCCTAACACCTTTTACAGTGGTGGGATGAGGTAATTTGGCAATGACATCGATTTTAGCTCTGTCAACCTCGATCCCGTTTTTTGAAATCTTATGGCCGAGGACAATGCCCTCCTTGACCATAAAGTGGCTCTTCTCCCAGTTGAGGCTTAGATTCGTTTCTTTGCAACGTTTAAGCATCTGTTCCAAGTGGGAGAGGCAAGTCTGAAATGAATCCCCGATGACTGAAAAGTCATCCATGAATACCTCCATAGTTTTCCCGATCATGTCGGAAAAAATAGACATCATGCACCTCTGGAACGTGCCTGGTGCATTACATAAGCCGAAAGGCATACGTCTGTAAGCAAAAGTTCCGTAGGGGCATGTGAAGGTAGTCTTCTCTTGATCCTGGGGATCAATGGGGATTTGGAAGTAACCCGAGAAGCCATCGAGGAAGCAGTAGTATTCATTCCCCGCAAGTCTTTCGAGCATTTGGTCCATAAAAGGAAGAGGAAAATGGTCTTTACGGGTGGCTTCATTTAACTTTCGATAGTCAATACAAACACGCCAACCCGTGACCAAACGAGTTGGAATCAACTCGTTATCCTCGTTGGTGACAACGGTAATGCCACCCTTTTTGGGAACACAATGAATTGGGCTAACCCAAGGACTGTCAGATATAGGGTAAATCAATCTCGCATCAAGAAGTTTAAGAACTTCTTGTTTGATAACTTCGTGGATTTTGGGATTTACCCTTCTCTGATGTTGCACAGCTGGTTTAAAGTCATCCTCCATTAAGATTTTATGAGTACAAAAGTTTGGGCTTATGCCCTTAATGTCGGAGAGTTTCCAAGCAATTGCTTGCTTGTTTGACTTAAGAACCTTTAGGAGTGCAGCCTTTTCCTCATCTTTTAAGTCTTTGGCAATAATGACGGGTAATTTATTATCACCCTCCAGAAATGCATATTCTAGATGAGGAGGCAAGTCCTTGAGCTCAACCTCGGGAAAGTCTTCAGTTATTTCAACATATTTGACTTCCGCTTTATGAAGTATTTGTCGAGACGGAGAGGGTGAAGGATCGTCATTTAACAATCTTTCAAGGAGAAGAATGTCCCCCTCCGGGTCAAGATAGATTTCATCAACTCCATCGGGAATTGAGCTATCTTGAGCAAGAAAAGCCTCGAGCTCTTCCAAAAGGAAGTCACTTCCCTCAAACGGAGTGAGGGAAGGGGAAGAGTTGGAAATGATAGGGTCAGTAGAAAGACTGCCACTGGATGAGAAACCAAGGACCTCTTGAGAATACTCCTCAGACGCAACATCGATGACATCAATTCGGTTAACCGTTTCAGCGTCATAGTTGGAGGAGTATCTTGAAGTTTGATCAAGATTGAATGTGATGGCTTCGCCACCAACACGTAGAGTGATTTCTTCTTCGAATACATCGATTAAAGCACGACCCGTTCTTAAGAATCCCCTTCCGAGAATGAGAGGGACTCGTGGGTCAGCATCGAAATCAACAATCACGAAATCTGCCGGAAAATGGAACTTTCCTACTTTCACAAAGATATCTTCGGCAATGCCGAGAGGACGGGATATGGTACGGTCTGCAAGCTCGAGTGTCATGCATGTCGGAGTGAGAGTAGATAGAGAAAGTCTTTTCCAGACTGTGTAAGGCATCAGGTTAATGCTTGCGCCAAGATCGGCCAAGGCAAAGCATTCAACCATCCCCGGGAAAATACAAGGAATGAGAAATTTCCCGGGATCTCCAAGCTTTTCGGGAAGCTTTTTCAAGAGCACTGCTGAGCAATGCTCATTAAGAGAAGTTTTTGCCATCTCACAGAGTTTTTCTTTGTTGCTTATCAGATTTTTGATTGTCGAAGCAAACTTAGGCATGAGAAGAAGAGCGTCCGCGAAGCTAATATCGAAATGCAATTCTTGGAAAATTTGATAAAATTTTTCCATCTGATGATTAGCTCTTTCGCGGTTCTTTTGATCATTCACACGTGAAGGATATGGAATTGAAGGCTTAGGATCATTCTTTCGGATTTCATCAGAACTCACAGGAGGATCAAATACAACTTTCGGCTTACGAGCCGGGACCGGGACAACTTGAGGGTGGACGTTGTTGGTACCTCCGTTATTAGTAGGAAGTACCGTGTCCGTAGTAACCTCAGGCTCACGTTCCGATACCTTAGGAGGAGAAGAAGAGGTAGAGGGAATCGAGGGTCCATTGTATGATACCCCACTTCGGGTAGTGATCGCTTTGACATCGCCCCTCGGGTTAGCGATCGTGTTGCTTGGTAGTGTACCCGAGCCCGAGGGTCGATCATTTAAAGACTTCTGAAGATCAGAGATCGTCTTGATCAATAACCGATTCGTTTCCTCTTGTGCTTTCATGAATTGTTTAATTTCAGCATCGGAGGAAGACGGGGGTGGAACAACGTTTTGATTTTGAACAGGGGGATTTTGAACACGGTTGTTTTGAAAATTCCCTTGGTTTTGATTGTTGTTACCCTGAAAATTGTTTCTCTGATTGAAATTACCCTGATTGTAATTCCCTTGATTCTGGTTTCTTTGAAAATTTCCTTGAAAACCTTGGTTTTGATTGCCATTTTGAAAATTGTTTTGATTAAACTGGCCTTGATTTTGGTTCGGGTTTTGGAAATTTGAGTTTTGACCTTGGTTAAAATTCTGATTCGAGTTACGGTTTTGATTTTGGTTAAAACCGGGAGGTCCGAGAAAATTGTTGGAACGATAGCTTAAGAGATTACGGTCCCCTTGCGGTTGGTAAGAATTACCCCCCGTGTTATAGGAACCGTTAGCAGCATAAACGTTCTCTTGAGGAAATTCAGCAGTAGCTGGACACTCGGAATACAGATGTGGGCCCCCACAAGTTTCACAACTTCGGGCCACGGCTTTCACTTGTTGATTTTGAACCTGATGTTGTATCGTTTGGTTCATTCTCAACACAGCCGTAGAAATATCATCCATCTTTTTGGTAAGAGCGATTATTTCAGGAGATGATGATGAGGGAGTAACGGAATTACATGACGCTTCCCTCTCCGCAGAGGAATCCCAAAAGTTATGATGGGCAGTCATGTTCTCGATTAAGTCATAGCACTCCTCGGGACGCCTTTTCATAAAGGTCCCACCAGCAGCAGCATTGAGAATGTCTCGGTGCCTCAATGTCAGACCATTATAGAAGGTATCTATGATGGTAACTTGTAACATATTGTGGTTAGGGCACCGATCAATGGCTAGCTTATAACGCTCCCAAGCCTCAAAAAGAGACTCATCGGGACATTGTCGGAAGTTGCTGATATCATTTTGTAACTTGGTAACCATGGATGGTGGAAAATATTTTGCTGAAAACTTGGTTACCATTTCATCAAAGGTTCGAATAGAATTCTTTGGAAGTCGGTCAAACCATGCAGTGGCATGATGAGTGAGAGAATAGGGGAAGAGGTACAGCCGAAGGGCATCATCGGTGACACCATGCTGTTTCATGCTTTGGGTGACCGTAAGATATTTGTCAAGATGCTTGTTGGCATCGTCACCCGGTAATCCGTGAAATTGACACGAATTCTGGACTTGTTGGATCATGTGATGCTTGAGGCCAAAGTCCGCAGCCCCAATAGTGAGTGGTGCAATAGGCCCACCCCGCCCTTGCATGGTAGGTTGACACAGCTCCTCCATCGTTCAGAGATCGGGAGCTGGCTCATCCCTAGGAGGGTCAGGGGGTGGTAATAGTGGTGGTGGTGGCCCAGCGGCCATTTCGGTTTCTGTATTAGAACGTAGCTCAGGTACGTCTTTCTGTTTTTTATTCTTTGCTTGAGACCGAGTGCGCATGCACTAAAAACAATTTTTCAACACAAGTTCGAGGCAAAACCACAGTGAACTTAAACCAGAAATCACAAGTGAATGGCTTCTTTGAAAAAGGTACACCACTCACAGGGATATAAAGGCAAGTTTTAATCTTAAGTTTGGGAACTTATTATGGGTTTATTAATTGATTTTTGAAAAACTGCTTTAGGCTTATGGGTGTGTGTGCAGAAAACTTGGGAAATATTTTTGGAACTGATTCGTTAACCGAAATCGTCCCTTTAAGATTACTCGCAGGCTGGCGGGAGGAAGTAAATAGGTTTCCTCTTCAGTTCGCAATTTAATGTCAGAACTTACCTTAAACCAACTGTTTCAGGTTGTAATCTTAAAGAACACGAAGTAATTTAACTTCACAGTTTGTTTTTGATTGTTTTTAATTTTTTTTGGTGTTTTCAACACTTCAGGAGAAGTGTTAATGAACGTTTTTTGATATGATTGAGTTTTTACAAAAACTTTTTACAGGGAGGGTTTTGAAAACCACTAAACTTAAAACGATTTTGTAAAACACGCAACAACCTCCCCGGCAGCGGCGCCAAATTTTGATTGGTTCAGAGCAGTCAGATTATTATTGACCAAGGCCAACAAGTCAAAGACAGCCTAGAATCAATACTCCGGTGATAGTATAGTGTTTTCCCGGGTCGTTAAAGTCCCAGCGAGATTGAAATGGTGCTTTTGGAATCGTTTATGAGTGAGTGGGACTGAGGACAGTAGCCCAGATGATATGGAATTGATTTTGCTACTGTTATTTTGGTATTGGTACACAGATATAATATTCACAATAATCAGATACCAGATATATGCACAAATTCACAATTAAGATCACGTATCGGACTGGAAAAGTGGGTTTTTGGTATTTATCAAACTACAGGGGGTGCTTTTGACACTTTTCAAAACTTAAAATTAAAAATGAAAAAGAAATTATAAAAGTGATTAAAATACTATTAAACTATTATTTAATTAATTAAACTATTTAAAATCTAAATTAAAATCTAATTTAAATAAACTAAAAATGACAAATGATTTAAATTAAACTAAAAATTAACAAAAATATTTTCTAAACCTAAATTAGAACTTGAAGAAAATATAAAAAATTAAAAATAATATTTTTGTCTTTTTGTGGTTTTGTTATTAATTAAAAACTATTTAACTTAATTAAACTAATTAAACTACTTTTAATTTATATTAATACTAAATTAACTTAGAAAATTAAGATAAAATTTATAAAATTACTTAACCATCACTGGAATCCTACAAAATTATAAAAACTCTAAAAATTATGTTTTAAGATTAAACAACTAATTATTTACCTTTTAATTATCTTAAGTCTATTTTAAACAAATAAAATAAGAAAAATAGAAAATGAACAGTAGAATCTCAAAATATATTTTCTAAAAACTTATTATACTATATTAGAACTAGGAAAAATATAAAAACTAGATTTAACCTTATAAAAACTAATTAAGCTATTTAATACTTGATATTAATTAATAATAAATAAAATTAAAATTAAATCTAATTAACACTAAATGACAAAATAAAAATCTGAAAAAATTATCAAAATTACTTTACTATATAAGGTATTTAATAAAAATATAAAAACACTAGTGACTTAATTAAGATATAAAAATGAAAATTAAAATTAACTTGAATTAAATAGAAACTATCACTTATTTTAACTTTGATTTTTTTTTTATTTTTCTTTTACAGAACTACTTAATACCCTAAAATGACAAACTTTTATGAAAACACTTTTAAAATTTGCTTATTAATAAGCTGTAAACACCCCCTTGGCTTACACAGTTGACTTATGTTGACTGTGTGGTCAATTGTGGTCAAATGGCTTAAGGTGGGGTCCACAATGGTTAAAAAGGGTACAAACAAGATTGACAAACACAAATAAGCCAGAAATAACACTGCTTGATCTCAAATAAGCTGAATAAGCTAAAATAAGCACTTTGCACTTTGAAAATTACCACAGACTGGGGACAAACTTTGGGGGCAATTGCAGGTGGGGTCCACTAGTCTAAGGGTCAAAGTATTGGTCAAAGGTGAGACTCTGGTAGGAGGGGGGTTGAAGAAACCTAACTAGAGGGTCTGGGACCCACTGAGGTGGTCACAAAACACCACCAAAGTGATGGTGGTGACTGGGTATCTGGGTGAGCAGGGCACACCTTTGCCCTGCAACTCACTTTGAAGGTCTGTGGGACCCACTAAACAAAACCCATAAAATCTAGAAAGAATCTCAAAAATCAACAAGGTGGTAGAGATTTATCTTGTAAAATTTCAGACCTTAAAACCTAGTATTAAGCAAATTAAACAGATCCAAACTTTGAGCAAATCAACTGACACAGTCTTTTGACTTTTGAACAAAACTTGCTTTCTTGACTTTTTTCAACTTTGATTGCTCAAACCTGATTAGTTATACTATATTATGATAAGATAAGATGATTTTAAGCTACACTAACAATCTAAGAGTTGTTATGATGAGATTATGGACCTAGATGATCACCACAGTTAACTGTGGTGGTAAAACCTTGTGATTTTGACTTTTAAGGTTAAAATGACCAGAGTTTGAGTTTCAAAGACCTAGTTATGGCATATGCTGAATGTCTAAATGGATTATGTCACACAACAAATACCACAGCTCAGTGCATTAACCATATCCAAACACTACTTAAAGTGATTTCTTATACTAAGAAACTATGCAATCAATCAACAATCACCAACTTACTGATTCAACTAACTATATTAACTAAAATTAAAGCTTAATTAACAATCTAATTCAAATAAAACTACTTACTACTCAGAATTAAAAACTTATACAGATTTAGAAAAGAAATTGGATCAAGTTACCACATTTCTCACTCCAGCTTGAAAAGGAGTGTTTCACTAAGCTAGCCTATCTTTAGATAGGCAAAACCTGTTCCAATGTTGATCACCACTTCCTTCTTCAACCTGAAACAAACAAACCAAGCACACAGTTGACCATGGTTGACTTTTTTATCTTTTTGATCTTTCTCTAGTATAGCTGAGTTTTAAAGTCTCTAAAAGCTTTGATAAGCTTAATGGAACCTATGTGGCCTATTCTCAGTCCATTACATAATACTAAAACAACAATTGAACAATATGAGATATTGAAATATAATTAAAATTGCATAAGATGAAACAATAAAGGAAGCTTGAATTTAATAACTGAAATTAAGTTACAATACAATAAAAAGAAGGTTACCACTGCTTAAGAGCTTGGGTGTACCCTAGAATTGAAAATTGCAATTAAACGACATGAACTGAAATTAAATTAACTACACTACTCTTCTTCTTGCACTCTTTTCTATTTATAAGCATCCATTAGGGTTCCCCTAAGCACTCTGAGAAAATCCCACCATCCTCTGATCATTTTGGTCCAATGAGAAGCTCACACGTATTTTGGCGCCAAAAGCAATTTGCAAATTGCTCCCTGGTTGAGTGGACTGGGGGAGAAGCAATTAATGCTGAGGTGAGGGGTAGGTGTAGGGGGGTGGGTTTGTGATGATTGAGCTGCAAGTTGGGGGTGGTGGTAGCAAAACCAGGTGGTATGGTGGACTGTGTGGTGGGAGGGAAATACGGGGGAAGAAGGTGGTTTTGGTAACGTTTGACTGGTATTGACCAGGTCAAACGTTGACCTGGGTTAAGGGGTGGTGGACTGGGCTGTGTGGACTTGGTATTTTTGGGCCCAAAATTGGACTAGGCTTAGGATTGGTTTTGGTTTATTTATTTATGGTCCGGATTTGGTTAAATTTCACAAGGACCATTTGTGTAATTTTGGGAAAGTTGAGGGTTGGGTTTTGGCATCTTTTTAATTTGTTTCCAAGGGTATAATATGCCAATGATGAATAGTATGAGGTTTTATTTTGAATTTTTCACTTTTTTAAAACCCCAGGGACTAAATCTGCCAATTCCCCAAACTTCAAGGACCTGCCTTGTAATTTCACCAAACTTTCTACCAAGGGACCAAACCTGTCATAAGAGATTAGTGCAAGGACAAAATTTGTTTTTCTCAAAGTTTTCCATATCCCAGGGACCATTTTTGACAATTTTCAAAGTTCAGGGACTAAACTTGACATTTTGTGAAACTTTTCACTAAAGGACTAATCATGTAACTTTTTGATTTATAAGGGCCTTTGGTGACTTTTTCAAGTTTTTAGAATGACCAGGGACTAGATTTGACAACTTTTGAAAGTTGGGGACTGAAACTGCCAATTATGCAAACTTTATGTGTTTTTCATCTGTTTTTGGTATTTTTGCATTTGAGACATGTAAAACACTTTCCTGGGATATTTTCACTATTTTGATTCATTATTGAGTGTTTTTGAATATTTTGGCAGTTCAGAATTGGTAAAAATGATGAGTATTTACACACTCATCAATCCCCCACACTAAAACATTGCTAGTCCCTAGCAATCTTTTGAGAAAAACTTAATGGATTTGAAACTCTTTACCAAAAGCCATCACTTCTGGAGTAGCCAGGTGTAAGAACTGTGGCACACCTGATAACCGTGTGATTTTGAGCAAACCACCAGCTGTCAACGGATTTGATTTGTCTTTACCAAAAGCCGTTTGCTTCTGGACTAGCCAGCATTTTGATGGACTAAGTCAACATCTTGGTGAGCTGAATACCAATTATGGATTTTCCACTGCCTTTACCACAAGCCATAATCTTGTGGGCTAGCCAACTCATTTGCTTATGAGGATGCGGGGGAGCTGAGGAACCATGCAATTTTTGGCAAACTGCCAGCCATCAACGGGTTTGAGATGTCTTTACCAAGAGCCGTTTGCTCCTGGACTAGCCAATCCCTTTGTCATTTAGACTTTGGCGGACTGATAACCACAAAAATTTTGGAATAAAGTGAAAAAATTTTGAAAAATTTTTGGCCTAAAATGGGGGTACTTGGAAAGTTTTGTGATAAAATTCGTAAGAATTCCCCCCCCCCCCCCCCAACACTAGAACTGAATATTGTCCTCAATATTCAAAGTCCCGGCTATTATGCCGAATCTCTGAACGGGAAAAGCTAATATTCGATTCTAACTGTGGAAATTTCTATTTTTCACTTTATTTTATCTGTACATACAATTTTTTTTTTTTTTTTTTTTTTTTTTTTTTTTTTTTTTTTTTGTTGAATCACTACCTCCCAGGCTTGTGTCAGGTTTACCACGCTAGCTAATCACTTGTGAATGATTAACTGTAATAAATTTGCCCTGACAGCCCGGGAGTTGAATGATAAAGTATATAATAAACATACACCTCCCAGGCTTGTGTCAGGTTTACCACGCTAGCTAATCACTTGTGAATGATTAACTGTAATAAATTTGCCCTGACAGCCCGGGAGTTGATATAATATACATACAAAACATGATTATTGAATTTTGAAACATATTTACTTTTGAAACGGTGGGGGATGGCCACTCCCCCACACTAGGGTGGTAGAAAGTAGAAAGAAGTCAGAAATACGGGTGAAAACCCATATATGCTACTAATTTTTGTTCACCGAGTCACTAGCTTGACTCGATCCCCGAATTCATTGGTCCATGGGGAAAGTTTGGAGATCCAGGACAACCAAGGGTGGTGTGTCCTTTCCAAAATAATGTTTCAATCTGTGACCATTCACTTTGAAGTTGGGACCTTCGGGTTGAGATAACTCAACAGTCCCGTATGGGTATACTTTAGCAATAGTGAATGGTCCAGTCCATCGGGTTTTTAATTTCCCCGAGAAGATCTTTAATCTTGAGTTGAAAAGAAGGACTCTGTCACCGACGTTGAAAACGCGGTTCTTAATTTTAGAGTCGTGAATCTTCTTTGTCTTTTCTTTGTAGATCAAAGAGTTCTCGTAGGCTTGATCACGAAGTTCGTTTAATTCATTGATTTGAACCTTACGGTGATCACCCGCTTTATGAAGGTCGTAGTTAGCATGTTTCAAGGCCCAGTAGGCTTTGTGCTCGAGCTCGATCGGTAAATGACACGCCTTCCCGTATACAAGCTTGTATGGAGTACACCCGATGGGTGTTTTGTAAGCTGTACGGAAGGCCCAGAGTGCATCATCTAGTTTATCCGACCAGGAAGCACGGTTTTCACCTACTGTCCTCTCAAGAATCCGTTTAATACCACGGTTGGAAACCTCCACCTGCCCACTCGTTTGTGGGTGATACGCGGTAGAAAGACGATGAGTAACACCGTACTTAAGCATGACTTTTGCAAATTGATCATTGCAAAAGTGAATACCGCGATCACTAATGATGGCACGTGGGGTTCCAAAACGAGCAAAGAGGGATTTCAAGAATTTCACAACTACTCGGGCATCGTTAGTGGGTAAGGCCTTAGCCTTAACCCATTTTGACAAGTAGTCAACAGCCACGAGTATGTATTTGTTTCCATGAGAAGATGGGAATGGCCCCATAAAGTCAATGCCCCAAACGTCAAAGATTTCACAAACTTGAATAGCATTTTGCGGCATTTCGTTCTTTTGTGAAATATTCCCGTGACGCTGACAAGCATCACAGGCTTTGACTAATTCGTGGGCATCCTTGTAGATTGTGGGCCAATAGAAACCGGAATCAAACACCTTTTTGGCGGTGTAGTTAGGACTATGGTGGCCCCCGGTGGGTCCAGCATGGCAAGCCTTGAGAATATCAGTGGCTTCCTGTCCGTATACACATCGCCTGATGACTTGATCGGCACAGATTTTGAAGAGGAAGGGGTCGTCCCAGAAGTAATGTTTAACGTCTTTGAAGAATTTTTTCTTTTGTTGGGACGTTAACCCCTTCACTATGAAGTTACCCGCATGGTAATTTGCAAAGTCGGCAAACCATGGGGTAGTAGAGTCACCACGAAAAGCAACCGCATTGAGTGTCTCGAGAGGAAATGTTTCATTTATTTCCTTTTTCTCGGACACATCTTGATGAGGGTTCTCTAATCGTGAGAGATGATCAGCAGCAAGGTTCTCGGCTCCTTTTTTATCACGGATAATGATATCAAATTCCTAAAGGAGGAGAACCCAACGGAGAAGCCTCGGCTTTGCATCTTGTTTTGCAAATAGGTATTTCAAAGCCGAGTGATCTGTGTACACTACGCATTTAGTCAAGATTAGGTATGACCGGAATTTCTCGAAGGCATACACCACAGCTAGGAGTTCTTTTTCAGTGGTGGTGTAATGACCTTGAGCCTCAGTCATAGTTTTGCTTGCGTAGTGTATGGGCTGAAAGTATTTTGCTTTTCGTTGCCCCAAGACCGCACCTATGGCAAAATCACTAGCATCGCACATAAGCTCAAAAGGTTGGTCCCAATCGGGGGCAACAAGAATCGGTGCCTCGGTAAGCTTTTTCTTTAATGTTTCAAAAGCTTCGATGCACTCAGGAGAGAAGATGAAAGGAGCATCCTTCTCGAGGAGATGGGTCATAGGCCGAGCAATCTTAGAAAAATCTTGGATAAACCTACGGTAGAAGCCGGCATGACCCAAAAAGCTCCTAACACCTTTTACGGTGGTGGGATGAGGTAATTTGGCAATGACATCGATTTTAGCTCTGTCAACCTCGATCCCGTTTTTTGAAATCTTATGGCCGAGGACAATGCCCTCCTTGACCATAAAGTGGCTCTTCTCCCAGTTGAGGCTTAGATTCGTTTCTTTGCAACGTTTAAGCATCTGTTCCAAGTGGGAGAGGCAAGTCTGAAATGAATCCCCGATGACTGAAAAGTCATCCATGAATACCTCCATAGTTTTCCCGATCATGTCGGAAAAAATAGACATCATGCACCTCTGGAACGTGCCTGGTGCATTACATAAGCCGAAAGGCATACGTCTGTAAGCAAAAGTTCCGTAGGGGCATGTGAAGGTAGTCTTCTCTTGATCCTGGGGATCAATGGGGATTTGGAAGTAACCCGAGAAGCCATCGAGGAAGCAGTAGTATTCATTCCCCGCAAGTCTTTCGAGCATTTGGTCCATAAAATGAAGAGGAAAATGGTCTTTACGGGTGGCTTCATTTAACTTTCGATAGTCAATACAAACACGCCAACCCGTGACCAAACGAGTTGGAATCAACTCGTTATCCTCGTTGGTGACAACGGTAATGCCACCCTTTTTGGGAACACAATGAATTGGGCTAACCCAAGGACTGTCAGATATAGGGTAAATCAATCCCGCATCAAGAAGTTTAAGAACTTCTTGTTTGATAACTTCGTGGATTTTGGGATTTACCCTTCTCTGATGTTGCACAGCTGGTTTAAAGTCATCCTCCGTTAAGATTTTATGAGTACAAAAGTTTGGGCTTATGCCCTTAATGTCGGAGAGTTTCCAAGCAATTGCTTGCTTGTTTGACTTAAGAACCTTTAGGAGTGCAGCCTTTTCCTCATCTTTTAAGTCTTTGGCAATAATGACGGGTAATTTATTATCACCCTCCAGAAATGCATATTCTAGATGAGGAGGCAAGTCCTTGAGCTCAACCTCGGGAAAGTCTTCAGTTATTTCAACATATTTGACTTCCGCTTTATGAAGTATTTGTCGAGACGGAGAGGGTGAAGGATCGTCATTTAACAATCTTTCAAGGAGAAGAATGTCCCCCTCCGGGTCAAGATAGTTTTCATCAACTCCATCGGGAATTGAGCTATCTTGAGCAAGAAAAGCCTCGAGCTCTTCCAAAAGGAAGTCACTTCCCTCAAACGGAGTGAGGGAAGGGGGAGAGTTGGAAATGATAGGGTCAGTAGAAAGACTGCCACTGGATGAGAAACCAAGGACCTCTTGAGAATACTCCTCAGACGCAACATCGATGACATCAATTCGGTTAACCGTTTCAGCGTCATAGTTGGAGGAGTATCTTGAAGTTTGATCAAGATTGAATGTGATGGCTTCGCCACCAACACGTAGAGTGATTTCTTCTTCGAATACATCGATTAAAGCACGACCCGTTCTTAAGAATCCCCTTCCAAGAATGAGAGGGACTCGTGGGTCAGCATCGAAATCAACAATCACGAAATCTGCCGGAAAATGGAACTTTCCTACTTTCACAAAGATATCTTCGGCAATGCCGAGAGGACGGGATATGGTACGGTCTGCAAGCTCGAGTGTCATGCATGTCGGAGTGAGAGTAGGTAGAGAAAGTCTTTTCCAGACTGTGTAAGGCATCAGGTTAATGCTTGCGCCAAGATCGGCCAAGGCAAAGCATTCAACCATCCCCGGGAAAATACAAGGAATGAGAAATTTCCCGGGATCTCCAAGCTTTTCGGGAAGCTTTTTCAAGAGCACTGCTGAGCAATGCTCATTAAGAGAAGTTTTTGCCATCTCACAGAGTTTTTCTTTGTTGCTTATCAGATTTTTGATTGTCGAAGCAAACTTAGGCATGAGAAGAAGAGCGTCCGCGAAGCTAATATCGAAATGCAATTCTTGGAAAATTTGATAAAATTTTTCCATCTGATGATTAGCTCTTTCGCGGTTCTTTTGATCATTCACACGTGAAGGATATGGAATTGAAGGCTTAGGATCATTCTTTCGGATTTCATCAGAACTCACAGGAGGATCAAATACAACTTTCGGCTTACGAGCCGGGACCGGGACAACTTGAGGGTGGACGTTGTTGGTACCTCTGTTATTAGTAGGAAGTACCGTGTCCGTAGTAACCTCAGGCTCACGTTCCGCTACCTTAGGAGGAGAAGAAGAGGTAGAGGGAATCGAGGGTCCATTGTATGATACCCCACTTCGGGTAGTGATCGCTTTGACATCGCCCCTCAGGTTAGCGATCGTGTTGCTTGGTAGTGTACCCGAGCCCGAGGGTCGATCATTTAAAGACTTCTGAAGATCAGAGATCGTCTTGATCAATAACCGATTCGTTTCCTCTTTTGCTTTCATGAATTGTTTAATTTCAGCATCGGAGGAAGACGGGGGTGGAACAACGTTTTGATTTTGAACAGGGGGATTTTGAACACGGTTGTTTTGAAAATTCCCTTGGTTTTGATTGTTGTTACCCTGAAAATTGTTTCTCTGATTGAAATTACCCTGATTGTAATTCCCTTGATTCTGGTTTCTTTGAAAATTTCCTTGAAAACCTTGGTTTTGATTGCCATTTTGAAAATTGTTTTGATTAAACTGGCCTTGATTTTGGTTCGGGTTTTGGAAATTTGAGTTTTGACCTTGGTTAAAATTCTGATTCGAGTTACGGTTTTGATTTTGGTTAAAACCGGGAGGTCCGAGAAAATTGTTGGAACGATAGCTTAAGAGATTACGGTCCCCTTGCGGTTGGTAAGAATTACCCCCCGTGTTATAGGAACCGTTAGCAGCATAAACGTTCTCTTGAGGAAATTCAGCAGTAGCTGGACACTCGGAATACAGATGTGGGCCCCCACAAGTTTCACAACTTCGGGCCACGGCTTTCACTTGTTGATTTTGAACCTGATGTTGTATCGTTTGGTTCATTCTCAACACAGCCGTAGAAATATCATCCATCTTTTTGGTAAGAGCGATTATTTCAGGAGATGATGATGAGGGAGTAACGGAATTACATGACGCTTCCCTCTCCGCAGAGGAATCCCAAAAGTTATGATGGGCAGTCATGTTCTCGATTAAGTCATAGCACTCCTCGGGACGCCTTTTCATAAAGGTCCCACCAGCAGCAGCATTGAGAATGTCTCGGTGCCTCAATGTCAGACCATTATAGAAGGTATCTATGATGGTAACTTGTAACATATTGTGGTTAGGGCACCGATCAATGGCTAGCTTATAACGCTCCCAAGCCTCAAAAAGAGACTCATCGGGACATTGTCGGAAGTTGCTGATATCATTTTGTAACTTGGTAACCATGGATGGTGGAAAATATTTTGCTAAAAACTTGGTTACCATTTCATCAAAGGTTCGAATAGAATTCTTTGGAAGTCGGTCAAACCATGCAGTGGCATGATGAGTGAGAGAATAGGGGAAGAGGTACAGCCGAAGGGCATCATCGGTGACACCATGCTGTTTCATGCTTTGGGTGACCGTAAGATATTTGTCAAGATGCTTGTTGGCATCGTCACCCGGTAATCCGTGAAATTGACACGAATTCTGGACTTGTTGGATCATGTGATGCTTGAGGCCAAAGTCCGCAGCCCCAATAGTGAGTGGTGCAATAGGCCCACCCCGCCCTTGCATGGTAGGTTGACACAGCTCCTCCATCGTTCGGAGATCGGGAGCTGGCTCATCCCTAGGAGGGTCAGGGGTGGTAATAGTGGTGGTGGTGGCCCAGCAGCCATTTCGGTTTCTGTATTAGAACGTAGCTCAAGTACGTCTTTCTGTTTTTTATTCTTTGCTTGAGACCGAGTGCGCATGCACTAAAAACAATTTTTCAACACAAGTTCGAGGCAAAACCACAGTGAACTTAAACCAGAAATCACAAGTGAATGGCTCCTTTGAAAAAGGTACACCACTCACAGGGATATAAAGGCAAGTTTTAATCTTAAGTTTGGGAACTTATTATGGGTTTATTAATTGATTTTTGAAAAACTGCTTTAGGCTTATGGGTGTGTGTGCAGAAAACTTGGGAAATATTTTTGGAACTGATTCGTTAACCGAAATCGTCCCTTTAAGATTACTCGCAGGCTGGCGGGAGGAAGTAAATAGGTTTCCTCTTCAGTTCGCAATTTAATGTCAGAACTCACCTTAAACCAACTGTTTCAGGTTGTAATCTTAAAGAACACGAAGTAATTTAACTTCACAGTTTGTTTTTGATTGTTTTTAATTTTTTTTGGTGTTTTCAACACTTCAGGAGAAGTGTTAATGAACGTTTTTTGATATGATTGAGTTTTTACAAAAACTTTTTACAGGGAGGGTTTTGAAAACCACTAAACTTAAAACGATTTTGTAAAACACGCAACAACCTCCCCGGCAGCGGCGCCAAATTTTGATTGGTTCAGAGCAGTCAGATTATTATTGACCAAGGCCAACAAGTCAAAGACAGCCTAGAATCAATACTCCGGTGATAGTATAGTGTTTTCCCAGGTCATTAAAGTCCCAGCGAGATTGAAATGGTGCTTTTGGAATCGTTTATGAGTGAGTGGGACTGGGGACAGTAGCCCAGATGATATGGAATTGATTTTGCTACTGTTATTTTGGTATTGGTACACAGATATAATATTCACAATAATCAGATACCAGATATATGCACAAATTCACAATTAAGATCACGTATCGGACTGGAAAAGTGGGTTTTTGGTATTTATCAAACTACAGGGGGTGCTTTTGACACTTTTCAAAACTTAAAATTAAAAATGAAAAAGAAATTATAAAAGTGATTAAAATACTATTAAACTATTATTTAATTAATTAAACTATTTAAAATCTAAATTAAAATCTAATTTAAATAAACTAAAAATGGCAAATGATTTAAATTAAACTAAAAATTAACAAAAATATTTTCTAAATCTAAATTAGAACTTGAAGAAAATATAAAAAATTAAAAATAATATTTTTGTCTTTTTGTGGTTTTGTTATTAATTAAAAACTATTTAACTTAATTAAACTAATTAAACTACTTTTAATTTATATTAATACTAAATTAACTTAGAAAATTAAGATAAAATTTATAAAATTACTTAACCATCACTGGAATCCTAAAAAATTATAAAAACTCTAAAAATTATGTTTTAAGATTAAACAACTAATAATTTACCTTTTAATTATCTTAAGTCTATTTTAAACAAATAAAATAAGAAAAATAGAAAATGAACAGTAGAATCTCAAAATATATTTTCTAAAAACTTATTATACTATATTAGAACTAGGAAAAATATAAAAACTAGATTTAACCTTATAAAAACTAATTAAGCTATTTAATACTTGATATTAATTAATAATAAATAAAATTAAAATTAAATCTAATTAACACTAAATGACAAAATAAAAATCTGAAAAAATTATCAAAATTAATTTACTATATAAGGTATTTAATAAAAATATAAAAACACTAGTGACTTAATTAAGATATAAAAATGAAAATTAAAATTAACTTGAATTAAATAGAAACTATCACTTATTTTAACTTTGATTTTTTTTTTGATTTTTCTTTTACAGAACTACTTAATACCCTAAAATGACAAACTTTTATGAAAACACTTTTAAAATTTGCTTATTAATAAGCTGTAAACACCCCCTTGGCTTACACAGTTGACTTATGTTGACTGTGTGGTCAATTGTGGTCAAATGGCTTAAGGTGGGGTCCACAATGGTTAAAAAGGGTACAAACAAGATTGACAAACACAAATAAGCCAGAAATAACACTGCTTGATCTCAAATAAGCTGAATAAGCTAAAATAAGCACTTTGCACTTTGAAAATTACCACAGACTGGGGACAAACTTTGGGGGCAATTGCAGGTGGGGTCCACTAGTCTAAGGGTCAAAGTATTGGTCAAAGGTGAGACTCTGGTAGGAGGGGGGTTGAAGAAACCTAACTAGAGGGTCTGGGACCCACTGAGGTGGTCACAAAACACCACCAAAGTGATGGTGGTGACTGGGTATCTGGGTGAGCAGGGCACACCTTTGCCCTGCAACTCACTTTGAAGGTCTGTGGGACCCACTAAACAAAACCCATAAAATCTAGAAAGAATCTCAAAAATCAACAAGGTGGTAGAGATTTATCTTGTAAAATTTCAGACCTTAAAACCTAGTATTAAGCAAATTAAACAGATCCAAACTTTGAGCAAATCAACTGACACAGTCTTTTGACTTTTGAACAAAACTTGCTTTCTTGACTTTTTTCAACTTTGATTGCTCAAACCTGATTAGTTATACTATATTATGATAAGATAAGATGATTTTAAGCTACACTAACAATCTAAGAGTTGTTATGATGAGATTATGGACCTAGATGATCACCACAGTTAACTGTGGTGGTAAAACCTTGTGATTTTGACTTTTAAGGTTAAAATGACCAGAGTTTGAGTTTCAAAGACCTAGTTATGGCATATGCTGAATGTCTAAATGGATTATGTCACACAACAAATACCACAGCTCAGTGCATTAACCATATCCAAACACTACTTAAAGTGATTTCTTATACTAAGAAACTATGCAATCAATCAACAATCACCAACTTACTGATTCAACTAACTATATTAACTAAAATTAAAGCTTAATTAACAATCTAATTCAAATAAAACTACTTACTACTCAGAATTAAAAACTTATACAGATTTAGAAAAGAAATTGGATCAAGTTACCACATTTCTCACTCCAGCTTGAAAAGGAGTGTTTCACTAAGCTAGCCTATCTTTAGATAGGCAAAACCTGTTCCAATGTTGATCACCACTTCCTTCTTCAACCTGAAACAAACAAACCAAGCACACAGTTGACCATGGTTGACTTTTTTATCTTTTTTATCTTTCTCTAGTATAGCTGAGTTTTAAAGTCTCTAAAAGCTTTGATAAGCTTAATGGAACCTATGTGGCCTATTCTCAGTCCATTACATAATACTAAAACAACAATTGAACAATATGAGATATTGAAATATAATTAAAATTGCATAAGATGAAACAATAAAGGAAGCTTGAATTTAATAACTGAAATTAAGTTACAATACAATAAAAAGAAGGTTACCACTGCTTAAGAGCTTGGGTGTACCCTAGAATTGAAAATTGCAATTAAACGACATGAACTGAAATTAAATTAACTACACTACTCTTCTTCTTGCACTCTTTTCTATTTATAAGCATCCATTAGGGTTCCCCTAAGCACTCTGAGAAAATCCCACCATCCTCTGATCATTTTGGTCCAATGAGAAGCTCACACGTATTTTGGCGCCAAAAGCAATTTGCAAATTGCTCCCTGGTTGAGTGGACTGGGGGAGAAGCAATTAATGCTGAGGTGAGGGGTAGGTGTAGGGGGGTGGGTTTGTGATGATTGAGCTGCAAGTTGGGGGTGGTGGTAGCAAAACCAGGTGGTATGGTGGACTGTGTGGTGGGAGGGAAATACGGGGGAAGAAGGTGGTTTTGGTAACGTTTGACTGGTATTGACCAGGTCAAACGTTGACCTGGGTTAAGGGGTGGTGGACTGGGCTGTGTGGACTTGGTATTTTTGGGCCCAAAATTGGACTAGGCTTAGGATTGGTTTTGGTTTATTTATTTATGGTCCGGATTTGGTTAAATTTCACAAGGACCATTTGTGTAATTTTGGGAAAGTTGAGGGTTGGGTTTTGGCATCTTTTTAATTTGTTTCCAAGGGTATAATATGCCAATGATGAATAGTATGAGGTTTTATTTTGAATTTTTCACTTTTTTATAACCCCAGGGATTAAATCTGCCAATTCCCCAAACTTCAGGGACCTGCCTTGTAATTTCACCAAACTTTATACCAAGGGACCAAACCTGTCATAAGAGATTAGTGCAAGGACAAAATTTGTTTTTCTCAAAGTTTTCCATATCCCAGGGACCATTTTTGACAATTTTCAAAGTTCAGGGACTAAACTTGACATTTTGTGAAACTTTTCACTAAAGGACTAATCATGTAACTTTTTGATTTATAAGGGCCTTTGGTGACTTTTTCAAGTTTTTAGAATGACCAGGGACTAGATTTGACAACTTTCGAAAGTTGGGGACTGAAACTGCCAATTATGCAAACTTTATGTGTTTTTCATCTGTTTTCGGTATTTTTGCATTTGAGACATGTAAAACACTTTCCTGGGATATTTTCACTATTTTGATTCATTATTGAGTGTTTTTGAATATTTTGGCAGTTCAGAATTGGTAAAAATGATGAGTATTTACACACTCATCAATCCCCCACACTAAAACATTGCTAGTCCCTAGCAATCTTTTGAGAAAAACTTAATGGATTTGAAACTCTTTACCAAAAGCCATCACTTCTGGAGTAGCCAGGTGTAAGAACTGTGGCACACCTGATAACCGTGTGATTTGGAGCAAACCACCAGCTGTCAACGGATTTGATTTGTCTTTACCAAAAGCCGTTTGCTTCTGGACTAGCCAGCATCTTGATGGACTAAGTCAACATCTTGGTGAGCTGAATACCAATTATGGATTTTCCACTGCCTTTACCACAAGCCATAATCTTGTGGGCTAGCCAACTCATTTGCTTATGAGGATGCGGGGGAGCTGAGGAACCATGCAATTTTTGGCAAACTGCCAGCCATCAACGGGTTTGAGATGTCTTTACCAAGAGCCGTTTGCTCCTGGACTAGCCAATCCCTTTGTCATTTAGACTTTGGCGGACTGATAACCACAAAAATTTTGGAATAAAGTGAAAAAATTTTGAAAAATTTTTGGCCTAAAATGGGGGTACTTGGAAAGTTTTGTGATAAAATTCGTAAGAATTTCCCCCCCCCCCCCCCACACTAGAACTGAATATTGTCCTCAATATTCAAAGTCCCGGCTATTATGCCGAATCTCTGAACGGGAAAAGCTAATATTCGATTCTAACTGTGGAAATTTCTATTTTTCACTTTATTTTATCTGTACATACAATTTTTTTTTTTTTTTTTTTTTTTTTTTTTTTTTTTTTTTTGTTGAATCACTACCTCCCAGGCTTGTGTCAGGTTTACCACGCTAGCTAATCACTTGTGAATGATTAACTGTAATAAATTTGCCCTGACAGCCCGGGAGTTGAATGATAAAGTATATAATAAACATACACCTCCCAGGCTTGTGTCAGGTTTACCACGCTAGCTAATCACTTGTGAATGATTAACTGTAATAAATTTGCCCTGACAGCCCGGGAGTTGATATAATATACATACAAAACATGATTATTGAATTTTGAAACATATTTACTTTTGAAACGGTGGGGGATGGCCACTCCCCCACACTAGGGTGGTAGAAAGTAGAAAGAAGTCAGAAATACGGGTGAAAACCCATATATGCTACTAATTTTTGTTCACCGAGTCACTAGCTTGACTCGATCCCCGAATTCATTGGTCCATGGGGAAAGTTTGGAGATCCAGGACAACCAAGGGTGGTGTGTCCTTTCCAAAATAATGTTTCAATCTGTGACCATTCACTTTGAAGTTGGGACCTTCGGGTTGAGATAACTCAACAGTCCCGTATGGGTATACTTTAGCAATAGTGAATGGTCCAGTCCATCGGGTTTTTAATTTCCCCGAGAAGATCTTTAATCTTGAGTTGAAAAGAAGGACTCTGTCACCGACGTTGAAAACGCGGTTCTTAATTTTAGAGTCGTGAATCTTCTTTGTCTTTTCTTTGTAGATCAAAGAGTTCTCGTAGGCTTGATCACGAAGTTCGTTTAATTCATTGATTTGAACCTTACGGTGATCACCCGCTTTATGAAGGTCGTAGTTAGCATGTTTCAAGGCCCAGTAGGCTTTGTGCTCGAGCTCGATCGGTAAATGACACGCCTTCCCGTATACAAGCTTGTATGGAGTACACCCGATGGGTGTTTTGTAAGCTGTACGGAAGGCCCAGAGTGCATCATCTAGTTTATCCGACCAGGAAGCACGGTTTTCACCTACTGTCCTCTCAAGAATCCGTTTAATACCACGGTTGGAAACCTCCACCTGCCCACTCGTTTGTGGGTGATACGCGGTAGAAAGACGATGAGTAACACCGTACTTAAGCATGACTTTTGCAAATTGATCATTGCAAAAGTGAGTACCGCGATCACTAATGATGGCACGTGGGGTTCCAAAACGAGCAAAGAGGGATTTCAAGAATTTCACAACTACTCGGGCATCGTTAGTGGGTAAGGCCTTAGCCTCAACCCATTTTGACAAGTAGTCAACAGCCACGAGTATGTATTTGTTTCCATGAGAAGATGGGAATGGCCCCATAAAGTCAATGCCCCAAACGTCAAAGATTTCACAAACTTGAATAGCATTTTGCGGCATTTCGTTCTTTTGTGAAATATTCCCGTGACGCTGACAAGCATCACAGGCTTTGACTAATTCGTGGGCATCCTTGTAGATTGTGGGCCAATAGAAACCGGAATCAAACACCTTTTTGGCGGTGTAGTTAGGACTATGGTGGCCCCCGGTGGGTCCAGCATGGCAAGCCTTGAGAATATCAGTGGCTTCCTGTCCGTATACACATCGCCTGATGACTTGATCGGCACAGATTTTGAAGAGGAAGGGGTCGTCCCAGAAGTAATGTTTAACGTCTTTGAAGAATTTTTTCTTTTGTTGGGACGTTAACCCCTTCACTATGAAGTTACCCGCATGGTAATTTGCAAAGTCGGCAAACCATGGGGTAGTAGAGTCACCACGAAAAGCAACCGCATTGAGTGTCTCGAGAGGAAATGTTTCATTTATTTCCTTTTTCTCGGACACATCTTGATGAGGGTTCTCTAATCGTGAGAGATGATCAGCAGCAAGGTTCTCGGCTCCTTTTTTATCACGGATAATGATATCAAATTCCTGAAGGAGGAGAACCCAACGGAGAAGCCTCGGCTTTGCATCTTGTTTTGCAAATAGGTATTTCAAAGCCGAGTGATCTGTGTACACTACGCATTTAGTCAAGATTAGGTATGACCGGAATTTCTCGAAGGCATACACCACAGCTAGGAGTTCTTTTTCAGTGGTGGTGTAATGACCTTGAGCCTCAGTCATAGTTTTGCTTGCGTAGTGTATGGGCTGAAAGTATTTTGCTTTTTGTTGCCCCAAGACCGCACCTATGGCAAAATCACTAGCATCGCACATAAGCTCAAAAGGTTGGTCCCAATCGGGGGCAACAAGAATCGGTGCCTCGGTAAGCTTTTTCTTTAATGTTTCAAAAGCTTCGATGCACTCAGGAGAGAAGATGAAAGGAGCATCCTTCTCGAGGAGATGGGTCATAGGCCGAGCAATCTTAGAAAAATCTTGGATAAACCTACGGTAGAAGCCGGCATGACCCAAAAAGCTCCTAACACCTTTTACGGTGGTGGGATGAGGTAATTTGGCAATGACATCGATTTTAGCTCTGTCAACCTCGATCCCGTTTTTTGAAATCTTATGGCCGAGGACAATGCCCTCCTTGACCATAAAGTGGCTCTTCTCCCAGTTGAGGCTTAGATTCGTTTCTTTGCAACGTTTAAGCATCTGTTCCAAGTGGGAGAGGCAAGTCTGAAATGAATCCCCGATGACTGAAAAGTCATCCATGAATACCTCCATAGTTTTCCCGATCATGTCGGAAAAAATAGACATCATGCACCTCTGGAACGTGCCTGGTGCATTACATAAGCCGAAAGGCATACGTCTGTAAGCAAAAGTTCCGTAGGGGCATGTGAAGGTAGTCTTCTCTTGATCCTGGGGATCAATGGGGATTTGGAAGTAACCCGAGAAGCCATCGAGGAAGCAGTAGTATTCATTCCCCGCAAGTCTTTCGAGCATTTGGTCCATAAAAGGAAGAGGAAAATGGTCTTTACGGGTGGCTTCATTTAACTTTCGATAGTCAATACAAACACGCCAACCCGTGACCAAACGAGTTGGAATCAACTCGTTATCCTCGTTGGTGACAACGGTAATGCCACCCTTTTTGGGAACACAATGAATTGGGCTAACCCAAGGACTGTCAGATATAGGGTAAATCAATCCCGCATCAAGAAGTTTAAGAACTTCTTGTTTGATAACTTCGTGGATTTTGGGATTTACCCTTCTCTGATGTTGCACAGCTGGTTTAAAGTCATCCTCCATTAAGATTTTATGAGTACAAAAGTTTGGGCTTATGCCCTTAATGTCGGAGAGTTTCCAAGCAATTGCTTGCTTGTTTGACTTAAGAACCTTTAGGAGTGCAGCCTTTTCCTCATCTTTTAAGTCTTTGGCAATAATGACGGGTAATTTATTATCACCCTCCAGAAATGCATATTCTAGATGAGGAGGCAAGTCCTTGAGCTCAACCTCGGGAAAGTCTTCAGTTATTTCAACATATTTGACTTCCGCTTTATGAAGTATTTGTCGAGACGGAGAGGGTGAAGGATCGTCATTTAACAATCTTTCAAGGAGAAGAATGTCCCCCTCCGGGTCAAGATAGTTTTCATCAACTCCATCGGGAATTGAGCTATCTTGAGCAAGAAAAGCCTCGAGCTCTTCCAAAAGGAAGTCACTTCCCTCAAACGGAGTGAGGGAAGGGGGAGAGTTGGAAATGATAGGGTCAGTAGAAAGACTGCCACTGGATGAGAAACCAAGGACCTCTTGAGAATACTCCTCAGACGCAACATCGATGACATCAATTCGGTTAACCGTTTCAGCGTCATAGTTGGAGGAGTATCTTGAAGTTTGATCAAGATTGAATGTGATGGCTTCGCCACCAACACGTAGAGTGATTTCTTCTTCGAATACATCGATTAAAGCACGACCCGTTCTTAAGAATCCCCTTCCGAGAATGAGAGGGACTCGTGGGTCAGCATCGAAATCAACAATCACGAAATCTGCCGGAAAATGGAACTTTCCTACTTTCACAAAGATATCTTCGGCAATGCCGAGAGGACGGGATATGGTACGGTCTGCAAGCTCGAGTGTCATGCATGTCGGAGTGAGAGTAGGTAGAGAAAGTCTTTTCCAGACTGTGTAAGGCATCAGGTTAATGCTTGCGCCAAGATCGGCCAAGGCAAAGCATTCAACCATCCCCGGGAAAATACAAGGAATGAGAAATTTCCCGGGATCTCCAAGCTTTTCGGGAAGCTTTTTCAAGAGCACTGCTGAGCAATGCTCATTAAGAGAAGTTTTTGCCATCTCACAGAGTTTTTCTTTGTTGCTTATCAGATTTTTGATTGTCGAAGCAAACTTAGGCATGAGAAGAAGAGCGTCCGCGAAGCTAATATCGAAATGCAATTCTTGGAAAATTTGATAAAATTTTTCCATCTGATGATTAGCTCTTTCGCGGTTCTTTTGATCATTCACACGTGAAGGATATGGAATTGAAGGCTTAGGATCATTCTTTCGGATTTCATCAGAACTCACAGGAGGATCAAATACAACTTTCGGCTTACGAGCCGGGACCGGGACAACTTGAGGGTGGACGTTGTTGGTACCTCCGTTATTAGTAGGAAGTACCGTGTCCGTAGTAACCTCAGGCTCACGTTTCGTTACCTTAGGAGGAGAAGAAGAGGTAGAGGGAATCGAGGGTCCATTGTATGATACCCCACTTCGGGTAGTGATCGCTTTGACATCGCCCCTCGGGTTAGCGATCGTGTTGCTTGGTAGTGTACCCGAGCCCGAGGGTCGATCATTTAAAGACTTCTGAAGATCAGAGATCGTCTTGATCAATAACCGATTCGTTTCCTCTTGTGCTTTCATGAATTGTTTAATTTCAGCATCGGAGGAAGACGGGGGTGGAACAACGTTTTGATTTTGAACAGGGGGATTTTGAACACGGTTGTTTTGAAAATTCCCTTGGTTTTGATTGTTGTTACCCTGAAAATTGTTTCTCTGATTGAAATTACCCTGATTGTAATTCCCTTGATTCTGGTTTCTTTGAAAATTTCCTTGAAAACCTTGGTTTTGATTGCCATTTTGAAAATTGTTTTGATTAAACTGGCCTTGATTTTGGTTCGGGTTTTGGAAATTTGAGTTTTGACCTTGGTTAAAATTCTGATTCGAGTTACGGTTTTGATTTTGGTTAAAACCGGGAGGTCCGAGAAAATTGTTGGAACGATAGCTTAAGAGATTACGGTCCCCTTGCGGTTGGTAAGAATTACCCCCCGTGTTATAGGAACCGTTAGCAGCATAAACGTTCTCTTGAGGAAATTCAGCAGTAGCTGGACACTCGGAATACAGATGTGGGCCCCCACAAGTTTCACAACTTCGGGCCACGGCTTTCACTTGTTGATTTTGAACCTGATGTTGTATCGTTTGGTTCATTCTCAACACAGCCGTAGAAATATCATCCATCTTTTTGGTAAGAGCGATTATTTCAGGAGATGATGATGAGGGAGTAACGGAATTACATGACGCTTCCCTCTCCGCAGAGGAATCCCAAAAGTTATGATGGGCAGTCATGTTCTCGATTAAGTCATAGCACTCCTCGGGACGCCTTTTCATAAAGGTCCCACCAGCAGCAGCATTGAGAATGTCTCGGTGCCTCAATGTCAGACCATTATAGAAGGTATCTATGATGGTAACTTGTAACATATTGTGGTTAGGGCACCGATCAATGGCTAGCTTATAACGCTCCCAAGCCTCAAAAAGAGACTCATCGGGACATTGTCGGAAGTTGCTGATATCATTTTGTAACTTGGTAACCATGGATGGTGGAAAATATTTTGCTAAAAACTTGGTTACCATTTCATCAAAGGTTCGAATAGAATTCTTTGGAAGTCGGTCAAACCATGCAGTGGCATGATGAGTGAGAGAATAGGGGAAGAGGTACAGCCGAAGGGCATCATCGGTGACACCATGCTGTTTCATGCTTTGGGTGACCGTAAGATATTTGTCAAGATGCTTGTTGGCATCGTCACCCGGTAATCCGTGAAATTGACACGAATTCTGGACTTGTTGGATCATGTGATGCTTGAGGCCAAAGTCCGCAGCCCCAATAGTGAGTGGTGCAATAGGCCCACCCCGCCCTTGCATGGTAGGTTGACACAGCTCCTCCATCGTTCGGAGATCGGGAGCTGGCTCATCCCTAGGAGGGTCAGGGGGTGGTAATAGTGGTGGTGGTGGCCCAGCGGCCATTTCGGTTTCTGTATTAGAACGTAGCTCAGGTACGTCTTTCTGTTTTTTATTCTTTGCTTGAGACCGAGTGCGCATGCACTAAAAACAATTTTTCAACACAAGTTCGAGGCAAAACCACAGTGAACTTAAACCAGAAATCACAAGTGAATGGCTTCTTTGAGAAAGGTACACCACTCACAGGGATATAAAGGCAAGTTTTAATCTTAAGTTTGGGAACTTATTATGGGTTTATTAATTGATTTTTGAAAAACTGCTTTAGGCTTATGGGTGTGTGTGCAGAAAACTTGGGAAATATTTTTGGAACTGATTCGTTAACCGAAATCGTCCCTTTAAGATTACTCGCAGGCTGGCGGGAGGAAGTAAATAGGTTTCCTCTTCAGTTCACAATTTAATGTCAGAACTCACCTTAAACCAACTGTTTCAGGTTGTAATCTTAAAGAACACGAAGTAATTTAACTTCACAGTTTGTTTTTGATTGTTTTTAATTTTTTTTGGTGTTTTCAACACTTCAGGAGAAGTGTTAATGAACGTTTTTTGATATGATTGAGTTTTTACAAAAACTTTTTACAGGGAGGGTTTTGAAAACCACTAAACTTAAAACGATTTTGTAAAACACGCAACAACCTCCCCGGCAGCGGCGCCAAATTTTGATTGGTTCAGAGCAGTCAGATTATTATTGACCAAGGCCAACAAGTCAAAGACAGCCTAGAATCAATACTCCGGTGATAGTATAGTGTTTTCCCGGGTCGTTAAAGTCCCAGCGAGATTGAAATGGTGCTTTTGGAATCGTTTATGAGTGAGTGGGACTGAGGACAGTAGCCCAGATGATATGGAATTGATTTTGCTACTGTTATTTTGGTATTGGTACACAGATATAATATTCACAATAATCAGATACCAGATATATGCACAAATTCACAATTAAGATCACGTATCGGACTGGAAAAGTGGGTTTTTGGTATTTATCAAACTACAGGGGGTGCTTTTGACACTTTTCAAAACTTAAAATTAAAAATGAAAAAGAAATTATAAAAGTGATTAAAATACTATTAAACTATTATTTAATTAATTAAACTATTTAAAATCTAAATTAAAATCTAATTTAAATAAACTAAAAATGACAAATGATTTAAATTAAACTAAAAATTAACAAAAATATTTTCTAAACCTAAATTAGAACTTGAAGAAAATATAAAAAATTAAAAATAATATTTTTGTCTTTTTGTGGTTTTGTTATTAATTAAAAACTATTTAACTTAATTAAACTAATTAAACTACTTTTAATTTATATTAATACTAAATTAACTTAGAAAATTAAGATAAAATTTATAAAATTACTTAACCATCACTGGAATCCTACAAAATTATAAAAACTCTAAAAATTATGTTTTAAGATTAAACAACTAATTATTTACCTTTTAATTATCTTAAGTCTATTTTAAACAAATAAAATAAGAAAAATAGAAAATGAACAGTAGAATCTCAAAATATATTTTCTAAAAACTTATTATACTATATTAGAACTAGGAAAAATATAAAAACTAGATTTAACCTTATAAAAACTAATTAAGCTATTTAATACTTGATATTAATTAATAATAAATAAAATTAAAATTAAATCTAATTAACACTAAATGACAAAATAAAAATCTGAAAAAATTATCAAAATTACTTTACTATATAAGGTATTTAATAAAAATATAAAAACACTAGTGACTTAATTAAGATATAAAAATGAAAATTAAAATCAACTTGAATTAAATAGAAACTATCACTTATTTTAACTTTGATTTTTTTTTGATTTTTCTTTTACAGAACTACTTAATACCCTAAAATGACAAACTTTTATGAAAACACTTTTAAAATTTGCTTATTAATAAGCTGTAAACACCCCCTTGGCTTACACAGTTGACTTATGTTGACTGTGTGGTCAATTGTGGTCAAATGGCTTAAGGTGGGGTCCACAATGGTTAAAAAGGGTACAAACAAGATTGACAAACACAAATAAGCCAGAAATAACACTGCTTGATCTCAAATAAGCTGAATAAGCTAAAATAAGCACTTTGCACTTTGAAAATTACCACAGACTGGGGACAAACTTTGGGGGCAATTGCAGGTGGGGTCCACTAGTCTAAGGGTCAAAGTATTGGTCAAAGGTGAGACTCTGGTAGGAGGGGGGTTGAAGAAACCTAACTAGAGGGTCTGGGACCCACTGAGGTGGTCACAAAACACCACCAAAGTGATGGTGGTGACTGGGTATCTGGGTGAGCAGGGCACACCTTTGCCCTGCAACTCACTTTGAAGGTCTGTGGGACCCACTAAACAAAACCCATAAAATCTAGAAAAAATCTCAAAAATCAACAAGGTGGTAGAGATTTATCTTGTAAAATTTCAGACCTTAAAACCTAGTATTAAGCAAATTAAACAGATCCAAACTTTGAGCAAATCAACTGACACAGTCTTTTGACTTTTGAACAAAACTTGCTTTCTTGACTTTTTTCAACTTTGATTGCTCAAACCTGATTAGTTATACTATATTATGATAAGATAAGATGATTTTAAGCTACACAAACAATCTAAGAGTTGTTATGATGAGATTATGGACCTAGATGATCACCACAGTTAACTGTGGTGGTAAAACCTTGTGATTTTGACTTTTAAGGTTAAAATGACCAGAGTTTGAGTTTCAAAGACCTAGTTATGGCATATGCTGAATGTCTAAATGGATTATGTCACACAACAAATACCACAGCTCAGTGCATTAACCATATCCAAACACTACTTAAAGTGATTTCTTATACTAAGAAACTATGCAATCAATCAACAATCACCAACTTACTGATTCAACTAACTATATTAACTAAAATTAAAGCTTAATTAACAATCTAATTCAAATAAAACTACTTACTACTCAGAATTAAAAACTTATACAGATTTAGAAAAGAAATTGGATCAAGTTACCACATTTCTCACTCCAGCTTGAAAAGGAGTGTTTCACTAAGCTAGCCTATCTTTAGATAGGCAAAACCTGTTCCAATGTTGATCACCACTTCCTTCTTCAACCTGAAACAAACAAACCAAGCACACAGTTGACCATGGTTGACTTTTTTATCTTTTTGATCTTTCTCTAGTATAGCTGAGTTTTAAAGTCTCTAAAAGCTTTGATAAGCTTAATGGAACCTATGTGGCCTATTCTCAGTCCATTACATAATACTAAAACAACAATTGAACAATATGAGATATTGAAATATAATTAAAATTGCATAAGATGAAACAATAAAGGAATCTTGAATTTAATAACTGAAATTAAGTTACAATACAATAAAAAGAAGGTTACCACTGCTTAAGAGCTTGGGTGTACCCTAGAATTGAAAATTGCAATTAAACGACATGAACTAAAATTAAATTAACTACACTACTCTTCTTCTTGCACTCTCTTCTATTTATAAGCATCCATTAGGGTTCCCCTAAGCACTCTGAGAAAATCCCACCATCCTCTGATCATTTTGGTCCAATGAGAAGCTCACACGTATTTTGGCGCCAAAAGCAATTTGCAAATTGCTCCCTGGTTGAGTGGACTGGGGGAGAAGCAATTAATGCTGAGGTGAGGGGTAGGTGTAGGGGGTGGGTTTGTGATGATTGAGCTGCAAGTTGGGGGTGGTGGTAGCAAAACCAGGTGGTATGGTGGACTGTGTGGTGGGAGGGAAATACGGGGGAAGAAGGTGGTTTTGGTAACGTTTGACTGGTATTGACCAGGTCAAACGTTGACCTGGGTTAAGGGGTGGTGGACTGGGCTGTGTGGACTTGGTATTTTTGGGCCCAAAATTGGACTAGGCTTAGGATTGGTTTTGGTTTATTTATTTATGGTCCGGATTTGGTTAAATTTCACAAGGACCATTTGTGTAATTTTGGGAAAGTTGAGGGTTGGGTTTTGGCATCTTTTTAATTTGTTTCCAAGGGTATAATATGCCAATGATGAATAGTATGAGGTTTTATTTTGAATTTTTCACTTTTTTAAAACCCCAGGGACTAAATCTGCCAATTCCCCAAACTTCAGGGACCTGCCTTGTAATTTCACCAAACTTTCTACCAAGGGACCAAACCTGTCATAAGAGATTAGTGCAAGGACAAAATTTGTTTTTCTCAAAGTTTTCCATATCCCAGGGACCATTTTTGACAATTTTCAAAGTTCAGGGACTAAACTTGACATTTTGTGAAACTTTTCACCAAAGGACTAATCATGTAACTTTTTGATTTATAAGGGCCTTTGGTGACTTTTTCAAGTTTTTAGAATGACCAGGGACTAGATTTGACAACTTTTGAAAGTTGGGGGACTGAAACTGCCAATTATGCAAACTTTATGTGTTTTTCATCTGTTTTTGGTATTTTTGCATTTGAGACATGTAAAACACTTTCCTGGGATATTTTCACTATTTTGATTCATTATTGAGTGTTTTTGAATGTTTTGGCAGTTCAGAATTGGTAAAAATGATGAGTATTTACACACTCATCAATCCCCCATACTAAAACATTGCTAAATGGTCAGATATTATTGACCAAGGTCAATAAGTCAAAGACAGATCAGTTCCAATTCTCCGTGGATAGTATAGTGTGTCCCCGGGTCGTTATGTCCCAGCGAGATTGCAATGGTGTTTTTGTAAAACGTTTATGAGAATGAGTGGCACTGAGGACAGTAGCCAAGGTGATTGAAAATTGATTATGCTACTGATATTTGGTATTTGGACAATGATATTAACAATAACAGATATACAGATATATTCACAAATTCACAAATTGGGATATCAGATTACAGACTGGGAAAAGTGAGTTTTATCAAATTACAAACTACAGGGGGTGCAAGTGAAACTTTTTAAAACTTAAAATTAAAAGAAAATGAAATTATAAAAAATGATTATTTTAATAATTAAATACTAATTAATTAATTAAAACTATTTAAAACCTAATTTAAATCTAATTTAAATTAACTAAAAATGGTAAGGATTACAAATTAACCTAAAAATTTGCAAAACTAATTTCTAAAACTTAAAAAGAACTTGAAGAAAGTATAAAAAATAAATATTTTTGTCATTTTATGAGTTTTCTATTAATTAAAAACTAATTATACTAATTAAACTAATTAAACTATTTTAAATTACTAATAATACCTAAAATGACTTAGAAAATTATGGAAAAATTTATAAAACTAATTAACCATCACAGGAATCCTACAAAATTATAAAAAGCTTCTAAAAATTAACTTTAGACTATTTTACTAATTATTTACTTATTAATTAATTTAAATCTAATTTAACTAAATTAAATAAGAAAATTGGAAAATGAACAGTAGAATTTAAAAATCTATTTTCTAAAAGTCTTAACTAATTTATAAAACCTAGGAAAATTATAAAAACCTACTGTTGTTAATTGAAATTTAAGAAAACTAATTAATTACTAACATCACCTAATTAATTATTTAAACTATTTTTAATTCTAATAATTAGTAAACTATTTAAGAAAAATCTAAGGAAATTATTACAAATACTTAAAGCTTAGAGGAAATTAAGAAAATTATTAAAATGATAAAGTGCTTATTAATAAACTGAAATGAAAAATGAAAAAGATATAATCTATTAAATAGAAGCTATCACTAATTTTAAATTTGGTTTTTCTTCGTTTTTCTTTTTGATAGATAAAAATAAGATAAAAATAAGAAACTTTTGTGAAATGACTTTTGTTTTAGCTTAAAAATAAGCTGTGTGCACCCCCTCTTATCCAAACAGTGGACAAAATAGTTTATTAGGACTTAAGCTATTATGAAAAAGCTATGAAATGATAAACTAAGCATGCACAGATGATAATTAACAAGAAATAAGCAAATTAGAACAAATAAGCACACTGGATAAGCTAAGAACCACAAATAAGCACTTATGTAGCTAATAGGCCAAAACAGGCCTGAACTGGGTGGATTTGGACCTCTGTGGGATCCACAAAAGAGCTCAGGGGTCCAAACTAAGGGTTGACTTATGAAGGTGGACTGGTAGGCTACCCAATAAGCCAATAAGCAGGGCTTATTGCTTATTAATGAAGCTTGGGTGATGCTATGAAGTTGGGGGTTCACACTGAGTCCTCAGTGTTGACTCAAATAATGACCAAACTTGATGAGGGTTGCAGCCCTATCAAATAAGCTCACAATGGCAAAATAAGCACTGATCTATCAAGATGAGTTGTTTGGCTTTCTAAAAAGCCAAAAAGCTCAGGGTGGGTCCCACTAATGAAGTAGCTAAGGCCTTGGGAAATTTGGTTAAAACCTGTGCACAGGGCAAGTGTTTGCCCTGCAGATCAAAATAAGCTAATGCACAAGCTTATAGAAAAATCCTAAAAATAAGTTGACTATGGGCTTATGAACACTAGGTGGCAATCTTTATCTTCTGAAAGGGGCCAGGTCTCAAAGCTAACACAAAAATCACAAAAATTCCTCCAAGATTTGGTTTTCTGAAACAAAGGTACTTTTTGACTTTTTGAGATATTGAGCTAAGTTGACTAAAGTGAACTTTGATCCTACCCTACTAATTGAAATTGATGAATTAAGCTATTATAAGACTTAATTAAGCTAAACCACTCATAAGTGAATGGATTTGGGGCATATGCCACACTTAATCCAACACAGAGGATAATCTAGGCCAAGTTATGCTTGATTTTGACTTTTTTATGAATAAACCTTGGTTATTATGAATGTTCTGAGCTCATATGGTCCTATGTGACTTGTGTAAACCAAGAATAATAACAAATAACCACTTGAACACCTAGGATCTCACTGATCTAAACACACCTTAATGATTGACTGTTTTGTGATTTGTGAAGCTAGAAGGTGTTAAGGCTTATGAACCTGATCCACAATAACTTTTTATGATATATTAAGCCTAAATGAGCATTTAAAAACAGAAACCAACTACAAGTGCACAAAAGTACTAATTATACTATTTGACTGTGAAACTAAGAATTTTAAGCAACTATGGAAATCAACAAACAAGCTACTGATTTTAAGTCATATTATTACTATTTAACACTGAATAAGCTAAAATAAACACAAATAAGCAGATGATAAGATAAGCTACAGTAGAATAATATAATTGAGATTATGAGCTTACAATGTGCATTCCTGCCAAATCATGAACCAAGAACCTCAAAATCAATCCTATAGGTGTTCCACAAGACCACTAACCCAGGGCCATCCAAGATTTACCCTGCTCCAGTGTTCTTCATCAAAAACCTGCAAATATTGACTTTTGTTGACTTTTTTATGATTTTTGATTTTTTTATACCTAAGCTGTATTTTAATGGTTTCTAAAAGCTGAATTAAGCTTTCTGGGAGCCTATATGAGCTTAAGAGTCCATGGATTCAACTAACAACAACAATACAACTTTAACAAAAACTTGAAATAAATTGAAAATGGCACAAACTGTTATATAACTTGAAACTTGCTTTTTATTAATGGAAAACCTTAAAGTTACAATGAAAACAGAGATTACACTAATTGAAAGCTAGATTACACAAAGATAATTCGAAAATAACTTATACGACCTAAATTTATGAAAATTAAGCTAACACTCTGCTTCTTGGACTTCTCTGCTATTTATAGGCCACCATTAGGGTTCCCATGATCTTCTGAATAAATCCCACATCAATTCTGAGCCATTGGATCACTGGAAGACCTCTGATTTGAGTGCCACGTGTTTTTGGCGCCAAAACTTGTTTTAGCAAATTGGGTCTGATAACTTGAGGGGATGGGGGAGCATTTATTATGGTTGTTTTGTTAGGTGCAAATGGGGTATGTGAGTGGGTTGGGCGGTGGAAATAGTGGGGGAGGTGATGTGATGGCTTGCAGGGTCAAGTGGGAGGGAAGGGTGAAGGGGTGGTGATGGTTGTTTGACTGTTTGACCACAGGGTCAAACATTGACCCTGCATTATATTAAAATGGGGTGTGGGTGGGCTGGTGTGGTGTTTGGGCCAAAAGAGAGTGGGCTGGGGTTCTGTTTGTGGATTGGACTTGGATTTGGAGTAGTAATAATATAAGGGTCCGATTTGGTTTAAACTATCACAAGGACCATTTTTGTAATTATTCCGAAAGTTTGGGGGTCTGTTTTGGCATTCTTTCAAAATTTCCATAAGGGTATTTTTTTGCCAAGTGATGAATATTTCAAGGACCAAAGTTGATTTTTCCATTTTAATTTCCCAGGGACCAAATCTGCCAAACTTTCAAACTCCAGGGACCAAATGTGTAATTTCACCAAACTTGCCAATCAAGGACCATTCCTGCCATTTATGAGAAGTACAAGGACAAAATTTGTTTTTCTCAAAGTTTTAATATCCTAGGGACCATTTTTGACAATTTTCCAAACTTCCGGGACTAAACTTGACATTTTGTGAAACTTTGCACCAAAGGACTAATTATGTAACTTTTTGATTTAAAAGGACCTTTGGTGACTTTTTCAAGTTTTTAGAACAATCAGGGACTAGATTTGACAACTTTTGAAAGATGAGGGACTGAAACTGTCAATTATGCAAACTTTGTTTATTTTTCATCTGTTTTTGATTATTTTGCATCTAAAACATATAAAATACATTCCTGGGATATTTTCACTATTTTGATGCAATATTGAGTATTTTTAGATGTTTTGGCAGCTCAGAAAAGGTAAAAATGATGAGTATTTACATACTCATCAATATCTTACAAGATCTATGACATATCTTACAAGATCTATGACATATCTTACAAGAATATTTGGAAAGATATACATTCTAGAATATGATGATCCATGTGATGATGTAATTATATACTTTCTATTTTGATAAAAAAGTATATGAAATTAAACTTGTAAAGTTATTAGAAAATGTATTAACTTGCTATATGATATTTAGTAAGTTACTAAAAATGTTTGATGTACTTATGTTGTTATAAGATACATTTTTATAAATTATAAACTTACTAATATTACCTAAACACCTAATGTGGTACTTATTCTATTTTATACCTAAAGTGCACTTTGACACCTAAAATAATTAAAGGCTCTAAAAGTATTTTAAACATTCTAAATGGTTGGTCAAGGGGTTTGATCATAATGCCACATAACAAACATGTACGAACCTGTATTGTAGCATACGAGGACTCGAGACGTTGAAAAGTGTTGAATGTATGTTGAGACAAAATAAGATTACAAGTAACTTATACATTTTATGTTATGTATCAAGTTATATGTTTGTCATCAATCAAAACAAACGAGACTGTGTAGATTAAATATCGTAATATTTGCACTAACAATGTTTATTATTCTTTCATATACACTTGGTAAAATACAAAATTCATTCACGTGTGATAAGAATGTGATATTTCACATTCTTAGTTGAGTATCACAATTTATAACACATATATGTAGAGAACAAAAATTAAAATCATAACATTTTATATGAAGTTGATTATCTCTTGTGATAATTCACATTCTTAGTTGGGTATCTCAGTTAATAACACATTTTTATATAGAGAACATAAATTGTTATCACTAGCATTGTATATTCTAACCAAAAGATTTTAGCACTAGTTGTTAAAACATAACAACGCAACTGTTTTCATCAACTTGTTCTATTTACTTTTGTTCTTAAACAATCACCCTCTTCATTGTTTCATCAACCAACACCTTCATTTTATTCCCAGATGCTTTCGGGGGAACCTTTGATATCACATGTGATATCACAGGTGATACCACCTGTGATATCACTGGTGATATCACATGTGTGTCAGCTTTCTTCTATTTGTTGAATCAATTGTGGTGACGGAGGAACTTGTGATATCACAGGTGTTTGAGCTTCTTCAATTTGTTTGTGGAGATGTTGTGCTTTTTTCCATGACAATTGCACTTGTTGTTGATTCTTTTGTTTGATGAGGCTGTTTTTTGCACAGGTCTCATTTAAATCTGCATCAAAATATTTTCATAATTTTTGTTAGTGTACGAATAGTTCATTTGTTTTCAATATCATATGTCAAACAAATAACTATTTGTTATCACAATAGATATACTAACAATCAACAATAATTTAACTGTTCACAGGTGATACACTACTAGTCAATATTGTTTTCAAATACCGCGGTAAAACTTATTGAAACATGCATAATCTATCCATTAAACATACAAATCCACCACAAATCAAACAGAAGCATCACAACATATCTTTTGTTCTGTTAAACCCAACTTTTAATCTCTCATATTATCACAACATCAAAAATTATCGAAAATTAACTAGTAAAACACACTAATAATGATTCTATAACAGTAAAAACTAAAGTATTCGTTGTTTTAGATGTCGATTGTTTCATTTTCTGTGTGCTTTATGTGATTTGCACGGTTAAGTCAAATACAAATATCACTAGTGATAATACACATATACTGTTCAACTTCAAATATCACTGGCGATACACACGTATGATACTTTTCACTCACACATTTGATCAAACACTTGGTGTGCATCCATGTATATAAAGTTTTTTACTCAGAAACTCAACCAGATGTAAACACTAAAAAACATAACCAATAAAACATCTAAATAATTAGTGGGAAGCATCGTACCTTGTTCTAGAGATTCAGTAGGTTCATTTTGAACCGGTTTTTTTTTACGGATCTTTTGCACAATTGATGATTCTTCAATTTTGTGTGTTTTTTTTTTTTTTTTTTTTTTTTTTTTTTTTAATGATTTTAATGGTTAAACTTGATTGATTTTGAATTTTTGTTGCAGTTTGTTAATGGCGGTTAGAGAGAAAAAGTTGGATTTTTTGATAGCGTATGTGTGAAAAGTGATATGTCAGGTGTAGGGTTGGTGGGTAAGTTTGAAGAATTGGCAAAAGTGATCCCTCCGTGTTTTTTAATCTTAAAAATGGTTTTTTTAGGGTGTTTTTTTTTGTTAGCTAAGGGATGCGTGAGGCCTATGTGGGACCCATGACTGTTAAATGGTCTTAATGGGGAGAGTCTCCATTATACTACTCACATGGGGATAGAGGCATTAGTGAAAAATGGTGGGCTCTACATAAAAAAAACATTATTATATACTTTGTGTGAACCCATTCTCTTAGCTAAGAGAAAAAGAAACACTCCCGACTCACTATGAATCCCTTGGTATGCAGCAGATTTTTGGTATTGAAAATAAAGGCCTCAGGTGCAAATCGCCAACCTTTTACAAAAATGCTTAATTAAATCACATCTTTACCAAAGCACCCCCAAAGTTCAAGGTCATCTCCATTCCACAACCAAATCCTATTCTCAGCACACTCCAGGCAAAACGGCGACGTGATTAACCCAATCGCCGGTCTAAACCCCACTCAGAATTTCATCGCATTTCATAAATCAAAACAAAAATGTATCTCTCATCATCCGACAAACAACAACAACAACCTCGTCCCCCAATCGACTTCTACAAAGAACCCACTGACCGTACACCTATGTTAATCCAACCCGACCAACAACAACAACACCAACATCACCACCACCAACACCAACAACAACAACAATTAATAATCATGTCCGAAAACACCCCCCAAAACACAAACACAAGCAGCGGCTCAGATCACGACACACGCGCCCCCAAGAAACGCGCCGAAACATGGGTCCAAGAGGAAACACGTATCCTAATCTCTTTACGTCGAGAAGTTGATCGTTTTTTCAACACCTCAAAGTCTAATAAGCATTTATGGGAGCAGATTTCGTCGAAAATGAGAGATAAAGGGTTCGATAGGTCTCCGACTATGTGTACGGATAAGTGGAGGAATTTGCTCAAGGAGTATAAGAAAGTTAAGTGTAAGAGTGGGAGTAGTGGGAATAGTAAGATGTTGTATTATAAGGATTTGGAGGAGTTGATTCGGGATAGGAGTAAGAATGGTGGGACTGGTAATGCGTATAAGGCGTCCTCGCCTGTTTCGTCTAAGTTGGATTCGTTTATTCAGTTTTCGGATAAAGGTAGTTCTTTGTGCTTTCTGTGAGTATTATATTGCTAATGTAATATGTGTTGTACTTAGAGGGTGTTTAGGATTGCTGATTAACTGATTAAGCACTTATAAGCTGGTTCATAATACGCACTTTAGGAAATGGAGTTTGGATTTGCTTATCTTGTAAAAGTACAATAAGACTCGGAAAAAGAAAAGGAAATTTCAGTTAGATTTATTTATAGAAGTGCTTAAGAGCTTATTGAAGAGAAAAGAGGGGCTTAAGCGTAAAGCTCTGTAGAAATGGCTTTTTTGCTTAAGACATAAGCTTCTTTTGATTAGCTTTGCCAAACAACTTGATTAAGGAGTTTGAGTGTGTGGATAAATCATACTGCTTCCGCTGCTTACTTTGGACCAAAATAAGCAGTTTTACTAAGCAGGTTGGGGCCTACACCGCCCCGGGTTTATCCTGGGGTAGGGGCAGGATCTGTCTACATTCTACCTTCCCCATACCACGCCCCGGTTGGATTATGTATGTTGTTGTTGTTGGGACCTACCTAATGCGAAATGTTTCTTTGAGATAAAAATTATAATGACCTTAGACCTTTTTATCTATGCTGCAAACATTCAACTAAGAGTATTTTATATGGGTCCCATTTATTACTTTGTAATTGCATATCCAAACACTAATTATTACTTTTGGATTTTAGATATTGTTTAAATTTGAGTGCCGAGGCATATTTTTGAATACCAATTGCAAGTTAGGAATGTTTATGGTTTTATTTGTAGTTAGAGTGATTAACTAAAATTCTATTTGGCTGATTGCTTACAGGGTTAGAGGATGCGAGTATACCATTTGGACCCATTGAAGGTAAATTGATTTCATTTGATTTAAATTTAGCTGCTAATTATGTTAAACAGAACTATGGTCTATGTTTGTTTTTTGGGCTAAGTTGCTGTATATGGCTTAACTTATGTATATGAAATGCTGTATTAAGGTTTGTTGTCTACATTATGATCTTTAAGAAGATGAATTACTTTTTGACATATTAACGCGTTCCCTTTTCTGGGCATTCTCAAGAAAGAGGCTTGGTTTTTAGTGCATAAAGATAAAATCTAAATAGGTAGGCGAATATCTTAAAAGATGAGAATAGTTTGCATTGAATGAAACTATCAACTACTAATTGCTGAATGCAAAATTGAGGTTGTGAAATTTTGCTAATTTAATGTAAATCTATACTTATAGCACAAACGATATTGGCCATTCGAGCTATAATGATTTGTCTTTGCGCCACTAGAGAGGCCTTAAGTATATTTAGAATTCGCATGAAATTTTGCAAAGACGTAAGCATATTGGATCACGGACACATTGCATGTTACAACTTGTGTTAGTGTGCTGTTCCTGACTCATGTACTTCACGATTTTGCTGCATCAGAATTCGTCACTGGTGCATTAATGTCTGTATTAATCTCCAAATTGGAAGTGAGATTAGCTTAAGAATGCAACTTCTAATGTAGACCAAGATTGGTGAATGTGCTATACCTTTATGTGTATACCATACAAGGACCTTTATGTGTATACCATACAAGGGCATGTACAGTTAGCAGATCTTGAAATGGGGGAATGGAATGCTTAGAAAGTAGCTGTTTGGTTTGTGTGAATAGGTGTCAAAATTAGGAATGAATACTAAAATACCTAAATTTCTCAAACCCGGCAGGGGGCCGGGTTTAGAAATTCCATTCCCGGTCTTTCTTTCCCATCTCCGAATTTAATACTCCCTGGGCACTGCATCTATTCATGGGGTGCTGAGAATTTGCATTGCTTCTCCAACATCCTCACTTTGTACATGAGTTCTAAAACCTAAAAAGGAATTTGCTGCACAATACAAGGATGCCGGCGTGAGAAACTGATTTTAATATTCAATTTTTGAGAAACTGTGATTTTACATGTCTATATTTTTTTCCAATAAAAATGTAGTGATTTTTAATTGATCCTAACCTTTTTCATTGCATTCACATAGTTTTGAGGTCTTCAA
Organism: Artemisia argyi; assembly: GCA_030686995.1. Taxonomy (NCBI): domain Eukaryota; kingdom Viridiplantae; phylum Streptophyta; class Magnoliopsida; order Asterales; family Asteraceae; genus Artemisia; species Artemisia argyi. The sequence continues at coordinate 88,166,812 of CM060690.1, forward strand.
AAGCTTTTTGCATTGGAGCAAAACCTTTTTCTAAAAAACTCTTTTCCATCTTTTCCCATTGGGGATACTCCAAGGTATTTAGTGGTATGATATTATGTGGCCAAATTGTCCGGATCTCCCATGGATGTCTCACATTTGGGCATATAATTTACCTCCGTTTTGGCAGTTGGTGTTTTCATATCAATGCTGTTTCATACTTCTTCCTCATGATTTAGTTTCTGTAAACTGTAATATTTGGTGTTCAGCTAATGGCCGATCAACAGTGAATCTTGAAAGGCCTTTGGATAATGATGGTGATCCTCTTGTCATCACTACGGCTGAAGCAGTAGCTGCAAGTGGAGTCCCTCCATGGAATTGGAGAGAAACCCCTGGAAATGGTAAAACCTTATTTTGCATCTGATACCAACAATAGCTCTGTAGAGAGACATATAAGCTATTTACTAGAGCGTAAAACGATCAATTTTGGCTATGCTTAATTGCTAGTGAGTCAAATTTCCAAAAAATAGGTGAAAATGACATAGTTCAAACATGTCAGTCAGTTTAAAAGTCCCTCTAAATGGATAATTACTGTACATTGCTTTATCCAAAAAAGGGTCATTATAAAAGGGAGAAAAAGTGAAAAAAGTGTTGGCTGGCCAATAAAACCTGTTCTGATGTGGCCTAAAATTTACGACTCATACGCAATCCAACACTCATGAGCAAATACACGACTCTTGTCTTAGATTCCTTGTCTGTGAAAAAATGTCCATTTTGCCACCTAAATGATGCACCTTATCAGTATAAAAAATAGGAGAGGATGGAGAGGTTGGTGATTTGTCACTGATTGCTAAATAAATTCGCTGACTCACTTTTTAGCATTGTTTGATAAGGTGCTGAAGGCCAGTCTTCTTATGGGAGAATCATAACAGTCAAGTGTGGAGAATACACTAGAAGGATTGGTGTTGATGCTAACACAAAAGCAATAAAAGATGCAATAAAATCTGCCTTTGGCATAAGATCTAAACGTGCATTTTGGTTAGAAGATGAAGATGGCATCACCCGGGCACTAGACAGGACCATGCCTGCCGGGTGCTATAATCTCCACCTTGACGAAGGTACTCAAACAAAATCTTTGATAGTAATGTTATCTGTGCTATTTCCTGTCTCCCTCATTGTTTTTATATATGCAGGTGTGTCTATAAAGATCTGTCATTATGATGAGTCTGAACGTATAGCTGTTCGCACCGAAGACAAAACCTTTTATACGGAGGAAGATTTACACGAGTTTCTGAATCAACGTGGGTTATCTGGCCTACGAGAAATAAATGGGTACAGATGTGTTAACAATGTGGATGATTTACGTCTTGGTGCAGTTTACCAGATGGTGAGAATTCTGGGAGACTAGATATCATTTGTTGCAATGCCTTAAAAGGGGCCATTTGTGGGGTCTGCTGATTTGTTCAGCAAAATTCAAGATGACCAAAGATGGCTACCCTTTGCTAATTATTCTCTGAAAGGTCCTCCCTATGTATTCCTAAATAGGTACTACTGTACTAGCTCACCTCTATAAATCTGGTTAGGTCTTATTGTTAGTGCAGATCTGTAAGATAGTAACCATTCGCGTTGTATAAGTCGAGGAGGGACTCTTGTAGCTTAAGTTATGTGCATTTGATTAGCTATGAACTTGTTGAATGTGGAGTTGTCTTGTAACTGGAAATGGGGGAATATGCAAGTGAAGAAATATGGCCGGGATTCTCATCTGTTTAGAGAATCACACCTGCATATGCAAGAAAGATGGGACAACTGACAGCTTTTAAACAAAAATCAGAATAGTATGATTGTAGTGATTGGTGTTACTGATTCCCAGTATTGAGAGAAAAGCACTAATGCGGTATAGAGAATTTTGAGATTTTTGTTGGAGGGCACATGCAGGAAGAAAGCTCTCGAGTTTGATGCAAACGTTTGTAACATATTGTGCTTTATATTGTAACATCATATAATAAAAAGTCATCTATATTGTACCACAAGTTCTTTTAGGATTTGAATGGATGCATGATATAAGTTTATCAGCATAAATTGTTTTACAGCTTCAAATCTGTTTGGAGATAAATAAAAGATATGAATCAAATTTTGGTAAAGAAAGGTTGATTGTATAATAAAATGAAGAGTAACGTACATGGATGGTCTCGTGGTTTATTCAAAATTGCATCTATCGTCCATGATAGTTTCAAATGGCATTGACCGTATGCAAAAAATTACATCGGTTTTTTTTTTTTTTTTTTTTTTTTTTTTTTTTTTTTTTTTTTAATTCTGAACGACCATCTGTTTAGCTGTAGATGCCCTACGTGTTAAATTTGGTCTTTTTCTATATGATTGAAATAAAAGCCGATCTTCACTCTTTTTAACACATCGTTCTAATGCGTTTCTAAGTTTTCCCCGCACTCCTTTTTTACATATTGCCATGAACTCCTCCATGAAGCAGTCGCTTTATGTTTGTTTAGGCATTATGTGATCTTGGATATGGAGTGTTTAGGATTATGTTTATTGTTTGTCTAATGAAATGGTAAAACATAATCGCTAAGTATATAGGCCGAAAGGATATTTATAAATTTGTGTTCTATCATTCCACATAGTATATCAATCTTAGGCCGAAAGAACTCTTTATTGGTTTATACACTTATTACGGCTATGTTTGGCACAAAGCTTTTTGGAGCTTTTTTAGGCAATGAGCGGTGAAAAATGAGCTTTTTGATTTATAGTGTTCGTTTGGCATGAGAGCTGTGTGCTTTGCTATTTTTTAGGAAAACTCATTTTCCCAATGCTTCTTTACGAAGCTGTGAGCTTTTTTGGCTACTGCTCACAGCTACTGCTCACAACTCACTGCTACTGCTACTCACAGCTACTTTTGCCAAACATAGCCTACATCTTTGACTAGCGTCATTTGTAATTCGTGTGAACTTGATTTATAAAGTAATAACCATTGTTCCAAACACACTCCTTGTCTAGTGATCATGCTTTAATCATTTGCTTGAATCTTCGCAATTTCATTGTTTTAGTTTTAATCTTAGCAATATACACGTTTGGTTAATTTGATAAATGAAACTTAAATTGACTTTTTGCACATCAACATACTTCTTGTGAACACTAGCAATTCTCTTGGGACGACATATACTTACCTATCCTATACACGAAAGGATATACTTGCCCGTGTTGTGTTTTAGTCCAAAACGATTTTTCTAGCATTATCTATTTAAGGATAATTTCATCTGTATCTTTACAAAAACATATAATTACATCAATATCCTTATAATTTTAATAACTACAACAATATCCTTTCAAACTCTAGAAATACTTATGAATATCCAATAAACAATTTAATTGTAATGAAGTAAAATTAAATTATTTTTTTACCGTTCTTTCTTAATTAACCTCTCTTCAAATCAGCTCTCATAACATTCAAATAAAATATTCACACTACTGATCTTCACGTAAAATTGATTGTTATATTATATAAAGAAATCAAAATCCGCTATTTTCTTACTATCATAACCAATTACCTAAACATAAACAATTCACTCACATATCAATTTAGATTTAATATTTTTTGGATTTGCCTCTTGCTTTTAATAAGAACACATTCAAACCTTAAATGGTTAATTTATTTTAGACCACCAATATATGTTTTTTTAATGTTTTATTTACTTGTATCTTACTTTATATAATCTCATACATTTAGTTGAAATGTGATGACTTTTTTTTTTTTTTTTTTTTTTTTTTTTTTTTTTTTTTTTAAATAGATGTGTCCACTTGAAATGCAAATTAATAGTCAATAATATGATACTTATAGATTTCGATTCAAATATATTAATGTTGAGTCAACCATTTGAGATAGTTAATTTGAATATTACAGAAGAGGGAGGCGATTTAGGGAAAAAAATGTCGTTTGTTCTTGTTTATTTAGGGAGAGGGTACAAGGGTAATATTTGTTTATTTAACATTTAGATATAAATTTTATATATTTAAATAAGTTCTTTGAGATTAATTTATTTGGACTAGACGAGTACCCGTGCATAGCAACTGTATTTTATAGCGACATATCGTTTAGTGATAAAAAAAATTTATGGATTATAAACGAAAATAATTAAAGTTTGAAGATTTGGGGATTAAACATAATGTTTTGAAACCCGGTTCGACCGGGGTGGTTGAACCGTTCTGGTAAAAAACGGGTCGATTTAAACCGAGTTAACCTAACGGGTTGGGTAAAAAATGGGTCAATCCCCCGGGTTTGAAGTGTCTCAGGTCAACCCGATTTTCGATGTGTATTAATAGTTTCCTTTTGAAATTTATGTTTTCGTATGACTTTTATTGGTTAGACGAACCGGTGGCGACACCGGTTCCTGGTTGAACCCGTTGGCCCGGTTCAGTTTTTAAAACTATATGTACCATCAACTTGTTAGCTTGTATAAAGTTTTGTGTGTTTTATCTATACTACATATAATGGGTGCATGGTCAAACTTGAAAGTGAAACCTTGAAACTTTGGTCAAACATTGAAATACACTTTCAAATACAAAAAGTTGGACAATACAGATATTCACTGAACATTATAATTGGAAAGTCAAATACATATGAAAGGAAAGTGTAAAAAATCAATGAAACACATAAGAAGGAAAGAAGTGTCAAAAATCAATGAAACAAGAAAGGAAAGTATTATGCATTCCTGGACAAGAATTTCGATTTCAAACACATAATTTTTAAATCGGGAAAAGGGAAAAATCAAGTTTAACATTGCTTATTGCGTATTGCCTATATAAACACACTATTTTTCCATTATTCATCCAATAAATCATTTCACTACAAGAAAGAATGAAAATGCAAAATGAAAAGAACATTGATGATGATCTTCGTTAGAAAATAGATTTATTGTTAGTTGTTTTTGGTTTAATAAACGTTTCACATGCAATATTATGAGAACTACATAACTTTGACACAACTTGATTTCTTTTTTTATGGCAGTCAAGAGTTCCGTCAAGCAGGAATCTACACCTCAAATGTCGTGTATCAAGAAGTTTTACATGGCGAGTAACATGTATTTTTAGTTAGTGTATCATAATTGAAGTAATGTTTTCTTTTTTAGTCTTATTAAATATTTGTATATGTCGTTTGATACTCCTTAACAATTTTTGCTATAGTTGAATTATCATATGTTACAACCGTTTGCAATTTCATTTTGATCTTTTCACGTTAAATTTAGAACGTTATACGAAACACTTATCACAATATCACATATCGTTAATTGTCTGCCGCTAGAAACCGCTGATATGCGCGGGTACTCGCCTAGTTAATTTTAATGTGTATATAACATATACTTTTCATTTTAATTTCATTTTAAGGTGTTTTAAAAATAATATTAATTAGTGTGTTTAATTATTTTTTATTTTAGATTATGTTGTACCTTATTTATATTGTACATTGTGAAATTTTTATTGTACTTTTAGTAAGGGGTGTTTTAATTTGTTGTTTTTAATTTAATATATATGCTTTAAATTGGTTATATAATGTGAATAAATTATTGTACTTTTAAGTTATAAGGTATTCTAATAAGAGTATTAATTACACTATGGATTTCTCTCACCTTTGACTTTCAAGATTTCACTTTTTAAGGTTTGACCATACACTGTTTATATATAGTATAGATATGGACGAGTATTTTTAAAGTTTGAAAGGATTTTTATGTAATAATAGAATTTGTAAGGATATTGACGTAATTATGATTTTCTCAATGATATAGATGAAATTCTCCCATAAGTTTAAGACTTGTAAAACGCACCCCACTATACCATGCGCAACCTTGTTCCCTCTCTACTGAGAAAAGACCAATTACATAAACTAAAACTTAATGAGTTAGACACGATTTGTGCAAATATGCTCGCAATTTGTAGAAGAGTAGTACCTCTCTGGAGCACATTTACTAAGTACACAGGGTCTGACTAGAAAATGACCTTAGAATAACCTTTATCATGTGCATGGTTTGTCGCCCATAAGAGTGATTTAGCTTCGGCCTCCCGACCCCAGCACCTGAAAGAAGCACATCCCCACGATCATTGCGAGCTACAAAAACTAATCCAGCCCTACCAGACTCTTTTTGCCATGATGCATTACAATTAAGGTTGATGTAGTCACTATATGGTTTGGTCCACTTAACTGCAGCTTTAGTTCGTGTTGTTGCAAATTCCTGCTTATTCGCTTTGTGGTAATCATAAGCAAAAGTTTTGCCATAACTTCAACATTTGTGTCACTTTCGCTCACTTGACCATGAAATTGTTTATTTCTGCTCGTCCACAAGCCCTATAATGTCATAGAAAGTTCTTCCATCCCATAGGAAACATATTCCAAAACACATGGCAAAAATCATCAAATGTAACTGCCCCACCCGTGTCATAGAACCTATCAAATTTTCATTAGTCCCAAACTTGCTTTGTTGATGGACACTTAAATAAGACATGTTTGACATCTTCCCCTATTTGGTTACAATGTGTACATGATACCAATGTTCACAATAAGCACTCTCGCGTTAAGCTATTAATGGTAGGAAGATAATTTTTCCAAAGTTTGTTACCAACTAGTTTGTCGATATATATGTTCGGACGATACGTGCCGGACAATTATTGCCACCATGTGTCCGAAGGACTTGGTTCGAAGAACATTGACCGGACAGAAAGAACAGAAGAGGATCACTCTTTTACCAAAAGATCCTTTTATCCAGCAGTCCGTACCAAGAACCATGCCTACGGCGCCTAAACCAAATATTAAGGGATATTGACCTGACACCTAGTACCTAGGCAAGGTGTAGCTTGGCCCGCTACATCGTTATATTGTCAGGTACAATCCTTGGGGTAGTATAAATACCTCAAGCTTAGTCAATGCATAAATAACTGATTTTTACGCATTTACTCACATTTATTAATTAATCATTCGATCTATATCTCGTACTTACTTTCACGTCGAAGCTTGGTCATGTGGTCAATTCCAAGGCGAGGCTAACACGTGTTTATCTTTTTTATAGTTGCTTGAAGGACGTTATTACTAGTCCCAAGGAACCTACATGTACTTCAAACCGAAAGACATTTATTGCTTGGACATAGTTGTCCCTAGAAAAGTTACTTACCATTGTATCGCATGTTCAAAAGTAGTATCTGTTATATGGTGTTTCTTTCCATGTTTCTTTTCACTTTTGGTTTTAGTCCATATTAATATCTTGATATAATAGAGCAATGAAAGAAATTGATGCCTAATTTGATTGTACAAAACCACCTTTCTTACTTATTAACTCATCTTTTATGCATGTACGTGATGAAAAATTGGTCGGATAAAACCAGTTCATTTATTTACTACATTTTAAGCTAACGCATTACGTTATTTTATATCAAACATGATTAAAAAAAATACAAAGTTCTAAAACTTGAAAACAACTTGAAACCTAAATCCAAAGATTAACTAATCATACAAATGAATATAATATAACGAGCATCATGAAGTTTCTAAAGTACAATATGTGATAAAGAGCATCATACAAATACAAGTTTTAGGTAACTTTTTAATCTTTGATACTATTATTAATCTTCTAAGTAAAATCAATCCAATGATTCATAAATGTAGTATAGAATTGTTTGTTTAATATAGACTTTTTAGAGCTGATGTTTCACGATTTTACGGCTGAAGAGAGTTTGGGTAATGTGTTGATTCTCTTTTTTTGTTTGTCATTTGTTTTAGATGGAAAAGAATATATATACCGCTTTATTATTATAATTGGAATGGAAAGTAATACCATACGATAGTTAATATTTTTGAGCAAACTACATAATAGTAGATAAGTTTTGGAAAACCGATCGGCCGGTAAAAAATTCAATTTTTCCAAGCATGCTATAAATAAAATTTGATTTTGTTGAAAACTGTCGCATACGAGATAGCTGATGAGGCGAAAAGTGTACAGCTTTTAAGGGGCCATTTAAGCCCGAATTCGAGATTATTTGATTAAATATTGCCCTAAATCGTTCATTTTGTCATTTTAGGTACTTTTGAGGAGAAATCTGAAAAAGAAAGCATTTTGGTCATTTTTGGAGCATAAAAGTGAAGAAAACGGCAAAGTCTCAATTTCCTTTCTGGGAACAGTACATGACGGCGTCAAGCTTTTACAAGTAACGGCGTCAAGAGTAACAAAAGAGGTCGATATGGAACTTATAACGTGACGGCCCAGAGAGTTTTCAAGCTTATGGCCTGACGGCGTCACCAAGGTCGTCAGGGTCCAAATACTAGTGATGGCCCAGAGTAATTTCATACATGACGGCGTCACAAATGGATCTAGACAATACGAATTTTATCATGGCGGCGAGTTGACGGCGTCACGAGCTAATACATGATGCCGTCAAGATGTAAACTCTATATATAGTTTTCCAATTTTCATTCATTAGTGTGGAACTTTGTGTGCAACTTTGAGGGAATAAACCCTAGACGAATTTTATCAGCTTTTCAAGGGTTTCAACCCCTTGATTCTTCCATGTTTAAGTGAAGATAAGTATTCATTCAAATCATTCAATATGTCTATGTGTTGTGTGATTATATCTTACGTTTGTCTTCTCTTTAACATGCTAGGCTAGATCTTTATTGTGTTTGCTTAGATGTAGTGAAACCTAGATGTTGATTATAGGTTGATTGTTTGTTTATAATTGTTACGGATGATTGTATTCGATGTTAGGCTTAAGAAAACTGGCAGACTTCCATTGGTAACTTGCTTGAACGTCTTAAGAAACATGATCAGAGGTATACTACAATTTTTGGTTGTATTTAATGCGTAAGAGAATTCTAATAATCCCATGTTAGGAGCTTCTAACGGCTCGACATAGGAGTGAAGTAGGATCTTATAGAGTTAGGGAATATTGTACACGGCCCTACGACTAGTATTAAGGAATATGACCCGTCATCCATGCAATTGTAACAAGCTAATCAACATGTAAAAGATATCTAGGGAGTAATGAAATCTAAGTAAACACAACTTTCCTCATTATTGTTTCCACCACATTAGTATAATAGTTTTATTTTCATTTCTTTTATTTTATTTTGATTGCATCTGTAGTTAATTGGGTTAGTTGGCTAGCAACTAATTCCGCCCACTCCTTCAAAACCCGAGATTTTAATTGCTTTCTATAAAATAAAAAAAATCCAAAAAGAATCATCTCTCACCTCCTGACCTAGTTTAGTAGGCTTTCTAATCCTAGCGACACTATTCCTGAGTTGAACGATCAATCCCCCGGTACTTGTCACTATACTATACTACAACGATCAGGTACACTGCCTAGTGGGGGTTGTAAGCTTCTCGAGATCCCTTGAGAGGTAAAACCTGTTGCGAGGGCACAATTCTCACGTACATCAAGTTTTTGGCGCCGCAGCCCGGGGAATAGTTATTGTCTAGGTTAGGATTTCTTTTTATTAGGTCTACTTGCTAGATTCCTTTCTAGTAAGGTTTTATTTTTATTTTTAGGTTTTCTTTTGTCTATCTCATTTCTTCGTTCCTTTGTTCGTAACTTTTACCATCCGACATCATGGAAGGTGGTAACATCTTTGAACCCATCAACCCACCACAACAAAACCATCCACAAAACCCACCATTAGGAAACCAACCTCCTAGGCCCCGAACTTTAGGAGAGTATTCCCGTCCTAGCCACCAAGGCTATCGAAACACCATTGAGCTCACTCAAGGAGCCAATGTGTCCCCCTTGCGATCCGACACCATCCGGTTGGTGCAAAGTGGATGTGCATTCCATTAACTTCGTTCCAAAGATCCTAATCAACATCTCAAGGATTTCCTTAAAATCGTAGATTCCATAGACCTTGATGTTGTAACTAGAGAGTCGACCCGATTACGCCTATTCCAATTCTCTCTACGTGATCAAGCTAGTCAATGGCTTGAACGTTTACCCGCGAGATCCATCACCTCATGGGATGATCTCACCACTCGTTTCCTTGCTCAATTTTTCCCACCGGGGAGAACTACCAAGCTTAGAAATGATATCTTGATGTTCCAACAACGTCAAGGTGAAACTCTATATGAAGCATGGACTCGTTTCAAGGACTTACTCCAAAAATTCCCTCATCATGGTATAGATCTTTGGCTCCAATTCCAAATCTTCTATGACCATATCGATCTCTCCACAAGGCGAACCATTGACCAATCGGCTGGTGGCAAGCTACGTGATCTAAGTGCAGAAGAATCATGGGAACTCATAGAAGATCTTGCTCTCTATGACAACGAAAGTTGGAATGATCCCCGTGATTTGAACAAAACGGTCAAGGCAATATCTTTGCCTTCGAACAATTCAAGCACTCCCGACCGTAGGATCATGGAACTTGAAGACCAAGTCAAGTTTCTCATGAAATCCTACGAAGCTCCTAAGCCTTTAAGCCAAGTGAACAAAATCACTTCTTCATGCGAATTATGTAGTGGTCCCCATGACACTCGTGATTGCGTGGAACTCCCCGGAGATTACGCATCCTCACGTACCGAAGAAGCGGGAGACAAGTGGTACACTTTCAAACCCGAGCCAAACCCTTACGGTGATTCCTACAACCCTTCTTGGAAAAATCACCCGAACCTTAGGTGGAAACAAAACCAAAACATGCCCCAAAACAATTCTTCCAATCCACCTAATCGTTACCAACCAAACGGTCCATCCTATAACCGTACTTTCAACAACAATCCTTCCAATAACTATGGTAGTACCAATAATCTTGAAGGATTGATGTCCAAGTTTATGGCATCTCAAGAAGCTCGCATAGCTAAGTTTGAAACCGAATTCAATCAACAACAAACGGAGATGACCAATAAGATTGACAACTTGTTGAAAGCCCTTAACAACCAAGTGCTAACTACACCTAGGAAGGACACTAGGGACACTAATAGTGGAATCCAAATTAAGGACCCCTCATCATCCAAACACGTCCACTTTGTGAACGTTGTCACCATTATGCCAATAGATAAGAATATAGAAGAAAGTGACAAGGATGAAGTTGGAATAGAAGCCGGGACTAAGGATGAGATTAAGGAAGTTGAGGATATTAAGATAGAAAAGTTAGAGGAAGTAGAAAACGTAGAGGAATACTTTGATAAGTTACCCACTAAGGAAGAACGGGAATATCATAAGGATCTATTCGATGACCCTGAGACACCTTACGTCCTTGGTTCACCACTCATCAAAATAGGAGATCCCTCTAACATCAACATACCGTGCAACATTGGGTATACGCATGTGTGGAAAGCTTATATCGATCTTAGGTCTCCTATAAACCTCATGACTAGGACCTATTATAATTGGGTAATGAAGAAGCAACTTGGATATAGGATGATGCCTAACACGAATTGGATGAGCAACTTTGTAGGAAGAGTGAAAGGATTACATGTCTTTGTAGGAAACTTCACTTATGTTACCGACTTTGTGATTGTAGAGGATATTCGTCCGGTAATAGATGGTTGCCTAAGTCAAGTAGTGTTCGGAAAACCGTTTGTTGAGGCCTATAAGATGAGTTACGACCCGCCCCTAGGGATAGTTAGATTCAAGGATGAGAACGATGAGATTGTTTACCAAATGCCCTATAAGATTGAATAATACCGTCTTCTATCAAACCTAGAAAAGGAACACAAGCAAGCGGTTTACTATAGGAATGATGAGGATAGACTTAGAGGAGTAGATTATGTCATGAGTAGAATACTCGGTTTCTACAAGGAATGTTTGCAACTAGGTCCAGAATACAAAACTAAGATTGGAGATGACCTAGAGAATGAGACGAATGACGAGGTCACGTAATAGCCCATGACCTTGAGTCTAGCTACAAGACTCGTAAATAAAGAAAAGCGCTTCTTGGGAGGCAACCCATGTTTTGTGTGATTTTTATTTGTTTGATTGTTATTTGTTTCCGTATGCATGCTTTATTTCTATTGTTGGTAGATCATGTTTCAAACTAAAATTGTGAAAATGCTTTATTTTGTTGTTTAACTTCGCCTTAACTTCATATAAAGGTATTTTGCAAAAGTTAAGTGTAAGGGGAAACCCCAAATTTGTTTATAAGAACGAAAATGATCTTGATTCGCCACAATATTAAATGAACATGTGTATTACTAATTGTTAGAGTCAAATGCTTGTATCGAGTTATAATGATGTTTTGCAGGATTTTCCAGGAAGTAGGACCTAAGTTTTACCAGAAATTTTCCGGAAACTTAACATAAAGATTTCTGCAGGTCACTTCTGATGGCGTCAGAATTTAACCCCTGACGGCGTTACATGTAAAATTCTGGAAATTTTGCGAGTTTTGATTTTCTAACGGAGTCTTAAAAGTTTTTGTTGATTCTTTAGTTTTATAAACTCCAGGAAATTTGTAAACATTTATTCCACAAGCATTATATCTTAAATTGCTTTCTAGGATTTGTTAGTATATATAGATTGCCGCCGATTTTACGCGAGGTTGCCTTGATTGTTTTCTTTAGGTTTAACAGGTTATATATGACAAAAAGATGATTTATATTTCTGGAAGGGAAGCTTTGATCGTTCATTTTCTTGGAGGAAGATCTAACCTTGTTAACACACTATCCACACCGAACGAATCAGGGGAGTATTTGTTTTCAGTCTTTTACCTATTTTACTTTTACATTCTTTAATTGAATATTGGGGACAATGTTCATCCTAAGTGTAAGGGGAGGGTAAATGATGATACCTTATAGGATACAATTGCACTTGAGTTTGTTTGTTCGATGGTAGGTGTGTAATAAAACTAAGAGAAATACTTGTTAGTGTAGTTTTAGCGCCAAATTTAAAATTTTTTACAACATTTTAGAGTGAAACTTTAGCCTTAACAAGCGTCTCATGGATAGGAGTCGTATGACTAGTACAAAACCGTACCATTCAGAAACATTTTCCACCCAAATATGTGAGGTTCGCCTTTAGATTTGATAGGAAAAGAATTCATTATTAGTGCTTATGAGTGTACCGGTAGCATTTAGATACTAGAACTTGCGTTAGTGATGCATCCCGAGACCGCTAGTGAGACTACATTCGTGTAGTAGGATTTACTACATGATAAGAGGCATTAGGATCACCCTTGTGTGAAACCCGTATCATAATTACTTGACCATTTAAGTCATATTACTTGACTAGTAAAGTCAATTAATTTTTCCCACACCTTAGCGTTGTACTCATTTTTAGTACACGAAACCCCTAGTACACCCCTCCGAGCCTATCTTTTCATTTCTAACTTTAAGCATCCTACTTAAAGGAAGAATTTGTTACAACCCACCTAAATGTACAACCAAATCGCCTTAGCCTTCCGTGTATGCACTCATCTTTAGTGCATTATTGTTACATGTTTAAACCCTTAGTTAATTATCTAATTGATTACATGGTTGCTAAGTCGAGTCATATCTTGTACATATTGTTTTGGGACGATTGGGACTAATGGGTAAAGTACTTATGTTTTGGAGTAATGGGGAAGAACATCATATATTACCCCCATATGTGCATTAATCTTAAAAAGTACTCCAAGTGTTTTGATTATCTTGAGTCGAGTCATTAGAGTAGTTTATTGTAAAGTATATAAAAATTCAAGTGTAAGAGGAATGTACATTCCCTATGATGTATTATTTTATATGGTAGGGTAAGAGTGTATGCAAAAAAAAAAAAAAATAAAATAAAATAAAAAATAAAAAAATGAAAAAATAAAGAAAAAGAAAAAAAATAATAGGAAAAACAAAAGAGAAAAAACATACGGACTACCATCCCGTTTCATTCTATGTTTGTTTTATGTTTTTGTTATTTTTGATTTATTAGCTTAAGTCGAGTCAACTATTGGCTTAGCAACGCCATATTATACATGTAATTAACCAAGATGATTAACTCGCCACCAGTAAATATTGCCTTTATCCAACAAAACCGTGTATTCCATATCCCTACACCTAACGTTATAACGCTTTAAAAGACCTCTTTGATAGTTTATCCTAGGTGCTTACGCCAAGTGGTGGAGGTTTGATCATTTTCCAAGCCTATGGTAATCTATTTGATATGACAGGTAGTGAGAGATGTTTTCCATTTCCATATTGTGATATATACTTTATTACACCCGAGAGATGTGAGTATCTAAACACTATTTGTGAGGTGCTAGTGTATGATTATTTGTTGTAATTACTTTCGTGGAACGGTTATTTGTTGTAATTACTTTTATATTAGTGTTAAATGACCCCTAACTTGTATTTTGATTAGAATAAAAGCGCATTTGCTTGAGGACAAGCAAATCTTTTGACTTCACATAAGTTTCGAATCGATTTTTCCAATATAAAAATCCATCACTTTCAAATAGTGGTGGTCTTTGCATAGATTGCCCTTCTAAATATTTTTCAGATTCCATAGATCGTTACAAGTTTTAAAATACAATATATTTTAAAGATCTTGCTAGACGTGGCTCCTGATACCAATTGTGGAAAACTAGAAGGGGGGGGGGGGGGGTTGAATAGTTTTACGTCATTTTTAAATTTATTACCAAAATATTTTATATCTTATTTTGTTTTCTAGGATTTAGTAACTTATATAGGATGCCGCCGATTTTACGCGAGGTTGTTTTTGTCTATTTTCTCAGGATTTACAGGTTATGTATGACAAGAAGATGATTTATATTCTGTAAGGGAAGCTTTGATTGTTCATTTTCTTGGAGGAAGATTTAACCTGGCCACCTTATTATCCATACCGAGCGAATCAGGGGAGTATTTGATTTCATTCTTTTTACTTTTTAACTTTTACATTCTTTACTTGAACATTGGGGACAATGTTCATCTTAAGTGTAAGGGGAGGGTAAAATGATGATACCTTACATATGCACTTTCACTTGAGTTTGTTTTGTTTGATGGTAGATGTGTAATAAAACTATGAGAAATACTTGTTAGTGTAATTTTAGCGCCAAATTTAAATTTTTTTACAACATTTAGGAGTGAAACTTTAGCCATAGCAAGCGTCTCATGGATAGGAGATTGTATGACTAGCACATAACCGTATATTCAGAAAAAATTTCCACCCAAATATGTGAGGTTCGCCTTTAGATTTGATAGGAAAAACATTTACTATTAGTGCTTATGAATGTACCGGTAGCATTTAGATTCTAGAACTTGCGTTAGTGATGCATCCCGAGACCGCTAGTGAGACTACATTCGTGTGGTAGGATTTACTACATGATAAGAGGCATTAGGATCACCCTTGTGTTAAACCCGTATCATAATTACTTGACCATTTAAGTCATATTACTTGGCTAGTTAAGTCAACTAATTTTTCCCACACCCTTAGCGTTGTACTCATTTTTAGTATACGAAACCCCTAGTACACCCCTCCGAGCCTATCTTTTCGTTTCTAACTTTAAGCATTTTACTTAAAGGAAGAATTTGTTACACCCCACTTAAATGTACACCCAAATCGCCTTAGCCTTCCGTGTATGCGCTCATTTTTAGTGCATTATTGTTATTTGTTAAACACTAAGTTAACTATCTAATTGATTACATGGTTGCTAAGTCGAGTCATATCCTTGTACATATTGTTTTGGGACGATTGGGACTCATGGGTAAAGTACTTATTTTATGGAGTAATGGGGAGGAACATCATATATTACCCCCATATGTACGTTAATCTTAAAAGTGCTCCAAGTGTTTTGATTTTCTTAATTCGAGTCACTAGATTAGTTTATTGTAAAGTATGTAAAGATTCAAGTGTAAGGGGAATGTTCATTCCCTATGATGTATTATTTTGGATGGTAGGGTAAGAGTGTATGCAAAAAAAAAAAAAAAAAAAAAAAAAAAAAAAAAAAATCGAAAAAATCAAGTAAAAGAAAAAAAAATAGAAAAAGGAAAAGAGAAAAAACATACGGACTACCATCCCTTTTTATTCTATGTTCATTTTATGTCTTTGTTATTTTTCATTTATTAGCTTAAGTCGAGTCTATTCTTGGCTTAGCAACGCCATATTGTACATGTAATTAACCAAGATTGTTAGCTCGCCACCAGCAAAACTTCCTTTATCCAACAAAACCGTGTATTTCATATCCCTACACCTAACGTTACAACCCTTTAAAAGACCTCTTTGATAGTTTATCCTAGGTGCTTACGCCATGTGGTGGAGGTTTGATCCTTTCCCAAGCCTATGGTAATCTATTTTGCTATGACAGGTAGTGAGAGATATCTTCCGTTTCCATATTGTAATTTATACTTTATTACACCCGAGAGATGTGAGTATCTAAACACTATTTGTAAGGTGCTAGTGTATGACCTCCGTGCTTGTCTATTGGTCTTTAGTGAAACGATTATTTGTTGTAATTACTTTTATATTAGTGTTAAATGACCCCTAACCTATATTTTGAGTAGAATGAAAGCGCATTTGCTTGAGGACAAACAAATCTCAAGTGTAAGGGTATATGATGAGGCGAGAAATGAACCACTTTTAGGGGGTCATTTAAGCCCGGAATTGACTTTATTTGATCAAATATTGCCCTAAATCGTTCTTTTTGTGATTTTAGGTACTTTGGGAGTGAAATCTAGAAAAGGAAGCAATTTGGACGTTTTTGGAGCATAAAAGTGAAGAAAACGCCAAAGTCATAATTTTCCTTGCTGGGAACAGTAGGTGACGGTGTCAAGAAGAAATTTCTGACGGCGTCAAGAGTAATTTCCATGACGACCCAGTACAGAATTGACGGCGTCACGAAGTAGGGCGTCAAGAGTAAAATTCATGACAGCCTGGAAATGCATAACACATGACGGCGTCAAAAGTAGATCAAGGCAGTCCGAGAAGTATTTTGGCGACGAGGTGACGGCGTCACAAAATTTGTCTTGACCCCGTCAGACCCTATTTCCTATATATAGTTTTCTAATTTTCACATTAAAAAGAGAGAAGTTTTGGAGAAACCCTAAGTACGAACTTGGTGCGAATTTTACAAGTTTTTCAAGGGTTCTAAGCCCTTGATACCTTTCATGTGTAATTGAGATAAGTATTCTTTTAATTCAATCAATATGTCTATGTGTTGGTTGTCTATATCTTGTTCTTGTCTTAATTCCATCATGCTAGGCTAGATCTATCTTGTGTTTGCTTGGATCTAATGAAACCTGGATGTTAATTATGTGTTGATTACTTGTTCATAATTGTATTGGATGAATGAATTCGATGTTAGGCTTAAGAAAACTGGCAGATCTCTAAATGGTAACATGCTTGAACGTCTTAGGAAACATGAACTGATGTGCACTAGGTTTTATTGGTTGTATTTAATGCATGAGCCACTGTTTACAATCCCTATGGTTGTGCTGGGCATGGCATAGGAGGAGATAAGAGCTCATAGGATTGGGGAGTTAAGTACGCCACCCCATGAATGGTATTAAGGAATACAATCCGTCATCCACGCAACTATAACAAGTAATTAACGTGTAAAAGATGTCTAGGGAGTAGTGAAATCTAAGTAAACACATTTTCTCCACTTATTGCTCACAACCTTAGTATAATTTAGTTTATTTTCATTTCTAGTATTTTATTTTGATTGCATCTTTAGTATTGGGTTAGTTGATTAGCAACTAATTCCGCCCAAATCCTTCAAACCCGAGATTTTTACTTGCTTTCTAAAAAATATAAAAATACAAAAAATAATCATCCCTCACCTTTAGAACTAGTATTTAGGTTTTCTAATCCTAGCGACACTATTCCTAGCTGAACGATCAATCCCCCGGTACTTGTCACTATACTATACTACAACGATCAGGTACACTGCCTGGTGGGGGTTGTAAGCTTCTCAAGATCCCTTGAGAGGTAAAGCCTGGTGCGATTCCCACATATCACTTACACACCTTGGCTTACACGAGTTAACGACACTAAGCTAAATGTCGAGTTCTAATCGTAGCTAGAATCAATCTCACAATTTCTTCACAACTTCACACCTTTTTCACACCTTCACAACTTCTTCAACACTTCACACCTTCTTCACACCTTGTCAACTTCACACCTTCTTCTAAGCTCAACTAGATCACAACTACTAAACTACTTTACAACACACCTAGTTTCTACAAATAACAAATTCACACAACACTTTTTACAAAGATCTAACACTACTACAATATGAGACAACACTACTACAATTAGATGAATGTAGAGGAGTGTTCTTCTTCTTGCACTTGAATGGATGAAGCTTTGGATCACTTGGAAACAAAGACTTATGAATTATATGATCAAAGGATTTTAGATCTAGAAATGGAGGTTGGATCAGAAAGTTTATAGTGCAAAAAGGTGAGAAAAATATGTGAAATGATCCAATATTTATAGGGCCAGAAAATACTGTTCTGGAGCGTGCCGGTCCCCTTAATTAGGGGGCGGTCCCCTTAATGATTAAAGGGGCCACCTAGTAAAATTAAGGGGGCCGCCCTCCTGAACGTTGAAAAAGTTTTTCTTGATAAAATTTGCCCTTTTTGGTTGGAAATTTGAAATCATATCTTTGTAGTTTAATATAGCATTACCAAAAATGATTTACAAATATATATAAAATGTTTATATCATTTTATAAGATGTTATGTCTTAAGACAAAATTTCCTTTGATCATGTAATGCATATGATGCTTAGTTTATGCATACCTTAAGTGATATTAGATGTAGAGGTAAATATTTGTTACCAAAATACTTGTTTACGTCTTAATCTTGACTTAATTTGATTTGAGTTTTGTGATTATCAAAACATATGTTTATTGAGAGATATTAATAACCTTTTTAAACATTATTTATATCAACACACACGGTGATGTTGTCCCAAAATGTTCATAGGGAACGATGACATTAGTAACTTGCAATTCCAGACATCACCTTCATTATTTAATAAATCATGAAATTAAGTTATGATAAGGATTTATTTGTTACGCTTTTAGAGGGTCATTTAAGCCCTAAATCGTGAATATATGATCAAATACTGTCTCAAATCGTTTCTTTTCTCCTTTTAGGTACTTGGGACGTGATTTCTGGAATATGGAACATTTTAGATGTTTTTTGCTCAAGAATGAAGAAAACTACAAAGTCATGGAAAAAGTCAGGAATTACACCTGACGGCGTCAGGCTTTGGACGCTGACGCCGTCACTTGAAGTTAGAGATGATGGAAATTACTAACGTGAAGCCCCAGAAACGTTTTTGAAGAAATACACCTGACGGCGTCAAGTGTAAATGAAAGTAGGCCGTCAAGCACAAAGTTAACACGAGACGGCCTAGAAGGATTTAAAGCGTGATGACGTCAGAAAGCTTAATTACGAAACACGAATTAGATGCGGTGTTCTGACAGCGTCAGGACTTATAACCTGTCGCTGTCAGCTTGTAAAATGTATATATAGTTTTGGATTTTTCATTCATTAAGTGTGCAACTTTGGAGACAAACCCTAGTACAAATTTTCTGAGATTTCAAGGGTTCTCAAACCCTCTCTTCTCCCATGTTTTATTGAAGATAAGTTAACTTTTAATCATTCAATATGTCTATGTGTTGTTTGATTATCTTTTATGCTTTTCTTCCTTTTAACATGCTAACTTAGGTTATTTTGTGTTTGCTTAGATCTAATGAAACCTAGTTATTGATTGCTGATTAGTTGTCTATTGTTTAGTTGATTGACTCACGTTAGGCTTAAGAAAACTGGCTAACCTCCGTTGTGTAACAAGCTTGAACGTCTTAAGAAACGTAATCAGATATGGACTACGGTTGTATTCGTTGTATTTCATGCGTGAGTATAGGTTAATGACTCTATGATAGGATACTAAACGTGTCGTTATAAGAAGAAATTGATATTCATAGAGTTGGGGAAGGCTGTGCACACCCCACGACTGGTATTAAGGAATACAATGCTTCAACTAAAACAACTGCACTGTAACATTCAACGAGTCAACAAGAGATAACTAGGGAATAATTAAGTCTAAGTAAACACGTTTGTCTCATTATAAGAAGTCCACCACTTTACATTTCTTGTTATTTTTATTTTCTATTCAATAGTTTAATTTGTAGTTTTGGGTTAGTTGATTAGCAACTAATTCCGCCCACTCCTTCCAAAACCGAGATTCTAATTGCTTTCATAAAAATATAAAAATACAAAAAGAATCATCTTTCACCTTTAGACCTAGTTGACTTACACTTCAATCCTAGAGAACGATCAATCCCTCGGACATACCTATACTACACTACAACGACCATGTGCACTGCCTGGAGGATTGCAAAAGTTCCTCAAAATCCCTTGAGGAGTAAAACCTTTTGTGAGGCCGCAATCCTCGCATGAAATTTTTGGCGCCGCTGCCAGGGAATAGCTATTGTTTAAGTTGGTTTTTATTTCATTTAGGTCTACTCACTAGATTCCTATCAAGCGAGATTTTTATTTTCTTTTTAATTAGCTTTCTTTAGTCTATCTTTCTCTTTGTGCCTTTGTCCGTAAAAAAATTTCATTGACTATTCCGTTTGCCACTATGGAAAACGCGAATCCATGCCTTTCACTTGAGGAAGTAATCGTGTTGCGTGACCAAATTGAGAGCAAAATTAGGGAACTTAGGGAGCTTAATAGGTTGATTGATATTGAGCTTGATAGTGTAGTTAATGACCTAGCAATCGCCATGTACTCAAATGAGGACTTAGGACCTGATGATTTTGTGATTGTTGAAGTTATAAAGGAAAAAGAATATCCTAAATACCCCGGCGGGATTTGTAACTTTGTTGGGAGAGCTAAAGGTGTGCATATCTTTGTTGGGAGCTTTACCTATGTCGTTGACTTCATGATTTTAGAAGATTTAGCAACTGTTATAGATTTTCGCTTATCTCATGTTGTACTAGGTAAGCCGTTTTGTCACACCCCCAAAATCGGGTCCAGCGGAAGCCTACATGTAGCTGGGGTGTAACTCAATTGGTATTACAACACAAGTTCAAAAATGGTTTTCACTTGAATCATTTAGAATAAAATAGTTAAGTCAAAAATATTGTTTTTACATTGTTAAAAGTAGTGCGGAAGTAGGCCCTTAAAAATAGTTTAAAACGGTCCCCATATAAATAATCAGAGTCTTCTATGACCATGCCTTGCCCTGCCAAAACCTCCAGTAGCGTGCCATAAGATTAAACCCTGAAAATACATGCTAAAGTGTCAACACGAGGTTGGTGAGTTCATAGAGTTTGTTTAACAAATAAAGTTTATGCATATGTATGAAGGTTTCCCAGCAAAGGCATCGTAAATCCACTCAGTTACAAGTCCCGCCATAAGAGCCTTGTAACCTGTGTGTTTACAACCCACTGCTACAATATATAGTATGAGCAAAACATATATAAGTTTATCACAACAGTTAAGCAATTAGTCGTGAGTCTACACTTCATCTCCGAAGACCTCACGTTTGTTTGTATATTTCCATGGTTGTGCCCAGCAACTTAATCTGGGGCCATTGGAAGTATATAAGTCTCCATGGTTGTGCCCAGCAACTTAATCTGGGGCCATTGGAAGTCTCAGTAGCTCAAGAATACACATCACAGTTTAGTATAACACAGTTAAGTATATCTCAATCACGTATGTATGAAATCAAGTATAAAACAATCAAGAATAAAAGTTTTGAGTATCAAGAAAGTATGTTTTGAGTATTAAGAAAGTACGTTTTCAGTTAAGCATGTATCTCCCCCAAAGAGTTAAAACAAGTATAAAGAGTAAAAGTGGGGCTATGACTCACCTGGTGCGAATAGCTACGATGACAAAAGTGGATACAGAGAAATGAGGTTCGATCTCTAACCGCAACCTAATATGAATGATAGTGATCTACTTAGATCATGAAAGGATGTAATGAATGCACATGCACATGATACCTATACCACTCGTAACTTGAAAATACTTGTTATTGTCAAAGTAAAGTATTTTCTATACTTAAGAAAAATAAGTCCAACTAGAATAATAAAAACTTGTCGTAATATATCGTATATAAAAACGTTAGTGTTATATTCCTCGTTTTGAAAACCTTAAGATATCGTCTAGTAGTCGCATAAATAAACCTTGGGTCGTACGTATTTCATTTGTTAAGAATATAGCCCTTAGTAACATTTCTAGAAAGTATACCATTTAGTACGTAAGTTATTATTTCTAATAGTGACTAAATATATATATAGTTTTGACGATTTTAAAACATGTATAACTTGGTCGTTTTAAGCTCATTTTCCTCGTTCTTTATACCCACGGATTCGTTTTAGTATATACTAATATATTTTCAATAGCTCGGCTCCTCTAGGTTACGTCTAACGCCTCTATTTGTCCAACGAAAAATGTCAAACAGCATGCAGTTTTCAGAAAATATAGTTTTCGTCGTTAAACTCGTTTTTAGCGTATCTCCTTCGTTATTAACTCGTTTTCATCCCCGTTTTCGGCCATAGTTCCGTCTCGGAATATATTTTCTAAATATTTCGTCAAAAGTTACCCCAAACCCACTGAGTTTGCCACGTTTTCATTTTGAGGACAGTAGGTTTATATAATGTTTCAAAAATCATTTCTAAGGTTCCAATCTAGTTCCAACTTCAATCAAACCACATTCAATCACCACAAAACCAATCTAATCCTACCATACACCTTCTTAGGGTGTCATGGGTTCCTAAACATCATAAATCAAGTGTATCTAACAAGGATCTAACTATACTCTATTTCTAGGGATCAAAAGTTAGATATATATATATATATATATATATATAAATGAGTGGTATAACTAACATATGCATGTAGATCTTGAATAAACAACATGAAACTAGAAAAATGAAAGTATGGAAAGATCAACAAGTGATCTTGAAGCTTACTTGATGATTGGATGAGTTTTGAAGATGATGATGTAAAGAAAACTAGAGTTTTATCACAAAACCCTAACTAGGATCAACAAATGAGCTAGAATAAATCTTGATCTTGGAAAATCCATTGTTTCTTCCTTGTGTTCTTCCTTGGCCGATCCACACAAGAGGAGAGAAAGGAAGAAAGTTTACTAGTTTGAATTGGTGAAATGAGATGGAAATGTGAAGTATATGATATGTATAATAATGAAATGGGACAAGATCCATAATTTATGGAAACTTAGGGGGGGGGGGGGGCGGCACATGGAAGGAAAAAGGAGTGTTTGGTGGAAATTTAATGATCTTGTCTCACAATTGTATGTATTAGTTTAGTTTAAGTTGTGTATTGGGTGTTATCGGGTACCGAGTTAACTAAAAATAAATTATAACGAGATAAAATAAAATATAATGAAGTTGTAAAAATTGTAAAATAATGTTCCTGATGAGAATCGTAAGTTAAAATAATGATCGGGTTAAAATATCGCAAACCGACGGAGTTATAAGCTTCGACCGGAAAACGTAACAGTTGATTTGAAAACACCGGGTAAATTAATAATATAACTTTTATATTATTATTATGAGTATAAAAATATGTTAGGACCATAGTTGGGATTATCGGATCAATTATTCATAGTAATAGTTTATAGGATAATGTTTATTAGGTTGATAATCGTACGTTTACAAAAATGACGCAACCCACGTATAAATGACAAATTTTCTCCGGAGGTGAATAGTGTTTTATGAATAGTAAAATTTTAAAACGCTTCTCAGAATATCAAACTGACCTAAAAAATGATGAATAGTAAAATGATGAATAGTGATCGATGAATAGTAACCGATGAATAGTAAATGTGAAAGTTCGGGAAAAGACCAGAATTTACGAGTTGTGACAGTCTCTACCCCTTAAGGGAACTTCGTCCCGAAGCTCAGTTAACGTTGGTCTCCGAAGTGTTATAATGGTGAAGATTCATGAGATGAAATGACCAGTTGACGTGCTTTCAAGCGGCGGTTTACGAAGTGATGAAAAGGATAAGCGTTCTGACAACGAGGGTATACACACACAAAATGAAACATTCGGAAATTGAGTAGAGGATTCAATACAGACAAAATTTTATTATAACCATTCTCAGTGTTGCAAAATTCATTTCTGAGTCGGATATAGGTAGTCAGCCTATGTCCCACTATCCCGGGTTGAATATAGGTGACTAGTCTATATTCCACCGAGGTTCCATGAATTTTGAAATACTCAGCTCAGTTATACTAAGACTACAAATACCAAGACGTTCAGAAAGACTAAGGCAGGTGACCAAATGAGGAAACTACGCAAGGAGAAACATAACAGGGTGACATATATGATACGTGAACATGCTTATATGAAAGACAATGATAGAAATCAATTAGAATAAGTGAATATAATATACCAGATAATGAGACACAAATCTCATCACCTAAGTCAGCAACAAACCACAAGTGAGGCATCATCTTGGCAGGCAGGCACGTGACGGTCATAGGGTTAAGTTTTTCGTAAAAGTAGCTATAGTCTAGGTTTTAAAAACACTTAGTTCGCTATAGCCAAAGCTCTGATACCAATCTGTCACACCCCCAAAATCGGGTCCAGCGGAAGCATACATGTAGCTGGGGTGTAACTCAATTGGTATTACAACACAAGTTCAAAAATGGTTTTCACTTGAATCATTTAGAATAAAATAGTTAAGTCAAAAATATTGTTTTTACATTGTTAAAAGTAGTGCGGAAGTAGGCCCTTAAAAATAGTTTAAAACGGTCCCCATATAAATAATCAGAGTCTTCTATGACCATGCCTTGCCCTGCTAAAACCTCCAGTAGCGTGCCATAAGATTAAACCCTGAAAATACATGCTAAAGTGTCAACACGAGGTTGGTGAGTTCATAGTGTTTGTTTAACAAATAAAGTTTATGCATATGTATGAAGGTTTCCCAGCAAAGGCATCGTAAATCCACTCAGTTACAAGTCCCGCCATAAGAGCCTTGTAACCTGTGTGTTTACAACCCACTGCTACAATATATAGTATGAGCAAAACATATATAAGTTTATCACAACAGTTAAGCAATTAGTCGTGAGTCTACACTTCATCTCCGAAGACCTCACGTTTGTTTGTATATTTCCATGGTTGTGCCCAGCAACTTAATCTGGGGCCAGTGGAAATATATTAGTCTCCATGGTTGTGCCCAGCAACTTAATCTGGGGCCATTGGAAGTATATAAGTCTCCATGGTTGTGCCCAGCAACTTAATCTGGGGCCATTGGAAGTCTCAGTAGCTCAAGAATACACATCACAGTTTAGTATAACACAGTTAAGTATATCTCAATCACGTATGTATGAAATCAAGTATAAAACAATCAAGAATAAAAGTTTTGAGTATCAAGAAAGTATGTTTTGAGTATTAAGAAAGTACGTTTTCAGTTAAGCATGTATCTCCCCCAAAGAGTTAAAACAAGTATAAAGAGTAAAAGTGGGGCTATGACTCACCTGGTGCGAATAGCTACGATGACAAAAGTGGATACACAGAAATGAGGTTCGATCTCTAACCGCAACCTAATATGAATGATAGTGATCTACTTAGATCATGAAAGGATGTAATGAATGCACATGCACATGATACCTATACCACTCGTAACTTGAAAATACTTGTTATTGTCAAAGTAAAGTATTTTCTATACTTAAGAAAAATAAGTCCAACTAGAATAATAAAAACTTGTCGTAATATATCGTATATAAAAACGTTAGTGTTATATTCCTCGTTTTGAAAACCTTAAGATATCGTCTAGTAGTCGCATAAATAAACCTTGGGTCGTACGTATTTCATTTGTTAAGAATATAGCCCTTAGTAACATTTCTAGAAAGTATACCATTTAGTACGTAAGTTATTATTTCTAATAGTGACTAAATATATATATAGTTTTGACGATTTTAAAACATGTATAACTTGGTCGTTTTAAGCTCATTTTCCTCGTTCTTTATACCCACGGATTCGTTTTAGTATATACTAATATATTTTCAATAGCTCGGCTCCTCTAGGTTACGTCTAACGCCTCTATTTGTCCAACGAAAAATGTCAAACAGCATGCAGTTTTCAGAAAATATAGTTTTCGTCGTTAAACTCGTTTTTAGCGTATCTCCTTCGTTATTAACTCGTTTTCATCCCCGTTTTCGGCCATAGTTCCGTCTCGGAATGTATTTTCTAAATAGTTGGTCAAAAGTTACCCCAAACCCACTGAGTTTGCCACGTTTTCATTTTGAGGACAGTAGGTTTATATAATGTTTCAAAAATCATTTCTAAGGTTCCAATCTAGTTCCAACTTCAATCAAACCACATTCAATCACCACAAAACCAATCTAATCCTACCATACACCTTCTTAGGGTGTCATGGGTTCCTAAACATCATAAATCAAGTGTATCTAACAAGGATCTAACTATACTCTATTTCTAGGGATCAAAAGTTAGATATATATATATAAATGAGTGGTATAACTAACATATGCATGTAGATCTTGAATAAAAAACATGAAACTAGAAAAATGAAAGTATGGAAAGATCAACAAGTGATCTTGAAGCTTACTTGATGATTGGATGAGTTTTGAAGATGATGATGTAAAGAAAACTAGAGTTTTATCACAAAACCCTAACTAGGATCAACAAATGAGCTAGAATAAATCTTGATCTTGGAAAATCCATTGTTTCTTCCTTGTGTTCTTCCTTGGCCGATCCACACAAGAGGAGAGAAAGGAAGAAAGTTTACTAGTTTGAATTGGTGAAATGAGATGGAAATGTGAAGTATATGATATGTATAATAATGAAATGGGACAAGATCCATAATTTATGGAAGCTTAGGGGGGGGGGGGGGGGGCGGCACATGGAAGGAAAAAGGAGTGTTTGGTGGAAATTTAATGATCTTGTCTCACAATTGTATGTATTAGTTTAGTTTAAGTTGTGTATTGGGTGTTATCGGGTACCGAGTTAACTAAAAATAAATTATAACGAGATAAAATAAAATATAATGAAGTTGTAAAAATTGTAAAATAATGTTCCTGATGAGAATCGTAAGTTAAAATAATGATCGGGTTAAAATATCGCAAACCGACGGAGTTATAAGCTTCGACCGGAAAACGTAACAGTTGATTTGAAAACACCGGGTAAATTAATAATATAACTTTTATATTATTATTATGAGTATAAAAATATGTTAGGACCATAGTTGGGATTATCGGATCAATTATTCATAGTAATAGTTTATAGGATAATGTTTATTAGGTTGATAATCGTACGTTTACAAAAATGACGCAACCCACGTATAAATGACAAATTTTCTCCGGAGGTGAATAGTGTTTTATGAATAGTAAAATTTTAAAACGCTTCTCAGAATATCAAACTGACCTAAAAAATGATGAATAGTAAAATGATGAATAGTGATCGATGAATAGTAACCGATGAATAGTAAATGTGAAAGTTCGGGAAAAGACCAGAATTTACGAGTTGTGACAGTCTCTACCCCTTAAGGGAACTTCGTCCCGAAGCTCAGTTAACGTTGGTCTCCGAAGTGTTATAATGGTGAAGATTCATGAGATGAAATGACCAGTTGACGTGCTTTCAAGCGGCGGTTTACGAAGTGATGAAAAGGATAAGCGTTCTGACAACGAGGGTATACACACACAAAATGAAACATTCGGAAATTGAGTAGAGGATTCAATACAGACAAAATTTTATTATAACCATTCTCAGTGTTGCAAAATTCATTTCTGAGTCGGATATAGGTAGTCAGCCTATGTCCCACTATCCCGGGTTGAATATAGGTGACTAGTCTATATTCCACCGAGGTTCCATGAATTTTGAAATACTCAGCTCAGTTATACTAAGACTACAAATACCAAGACGTTCAGAAAGACTAAGGCAGGTGACCAAATGAGGAAACTACGCAAGGAGAAACATAACAGGGTGACATATATGATACGTGAACATGCTTATATGAAAGACAATGATAGAAATCAATTAGAATAAGTGAATATAATATACCAGATAATGAGACACAAATCTCATCACCTAAGTCAGCAACAAACCACAAGTGAGGCATCATCTTGGCAGGCAGGC
The DNA here is from genome assembly GCA_030686995.1 of Artemisia argyi. Classification (NCBI taxonomy): domain Eukaryota; kingdom Viridiplantae; phylum Streptophyta; class Magnoliopsida; order Asterales; family Asteraceae; genus Artemisia; species Artemisia argyi. The sequence continues at coordinate 88,194,813 of CM060690.1, forward strand.
ACGTGACGGTCATAGGGTTAAGTTTTTCGTAAAAGTAGCTATAGTCTAGGTTTTAAAAACACTTAGTTCGCTATAGCCAAAGCTCTGATACCAATCTGTCACACCCCCAAAATCGGGTCCAGCGGAAGCATACATGTAGCTGGGGTGTAACTCAATTGGTATTACAACACAAGTTCAAAAATGGTTTTCACTTGAATCATTTAGAATAAAATAGTTAAGTCAAAAATATTGTTTTTACATTGTTAAAAGTAGTGCGGAAGTAGGCCCTTAAAAATAGTTTAAAACGGTCCCCATATAAATAATCAGAGTCTTCTATGACCATGCCTTGCCCTGCTAAAACCTCCAGTAGCGTGCCATAAGATTAAACCCTGAAAATACATGCTAAAGTGTCAACACGAGGTTGGTGAGTTCATAGTGTTTGTTTAACAAATAAAGTTTATGCATATGTATGAAGGTTTCCCAGCAAAGGCATCGTAAATCCACTCAGTTACAAGTCCCGCCATAAGAGCCTTGTAACCTGTGTGTTTACAACCCACTGCTACAATATATAGTATGAGCAAAACATATATAAGTTTATCACAACAGTTAAGCAATTAGTCGTGAGTCTACACTTCATCTCCGAAGACCTCACGTTTGTTTGTATATTTCCATGGTTGTGCCCAGCAACTTAATCTGGGGCCAGTGGAAATATATTAGTCTCCATGGTTGTGCCCAGCAACTTAATCTGGGGCCATTGGAAGTATATAAGTCTCCATGGTTGTGCCCAGCAACTTAATCTGGGGCCATTGGAAGTCTCAGTAGCTCAAGAATACACATCACAGTTTAGTATAACACAGTTAAGTATATCTCAATCACGTATGTATGAAATCAAGTATAAAACAATCAAGAATAAAAGTTTTGAGTATCAAGAAAGTATGTTTTGAGTATTAAGAAAGTACGTTTTCAGTTAAGCATGTATCTCCCCCAAAGAGTTAAAACAAGTATAAAGAGTAAAAGTGGGGCTATGACTCACCTGGTGCGAATAGCTACGATGACAAAAGTGGATACACAGAAATGAGGTTCGATCTCTAACCGCAACCTAATATGAATGATAGTGATCTACTTAGATCATGAAAGGATGTAATGAATGCACATGCACATGATACCTATACCACTCGTAACTTGAAAATACTTGTTATTGTCAAAGTAAAGTATTTTCTATACTTAAGAAAAATAAGTCCAACTAGAATAATAAAAACTTGTCGTAATATATCGTATATAAAAACGTTAGTGTTATATTCCTCGTTTTGAAAACCTTAAGATATCGTCTAGTAGTCGCATAAATAAACCTTGGGTCGTACGTATTTCATTTGTTAAGAATATAGCCCTTAGTAACATTTCTAGAAAGTATACCATTTAGTACGTAAGTTATTATTTCTAATAGTGACTAAATATATATATAGTTTTGACGATTTTAAAACATGTATAACTTGGTCGTTTTAAGCTCATTTTCCTCGTTCTTTATACCCACGGATTCGTTTTAGTATATACTAATATATTTTCAATAGCTCGGCTCCTCTAGGTTACGTCTAACGCCTCTATTTGTCCAACGAAAAATGTCAAACAGCATGCAGTTTTCAGAAAATATAGTTTTCGTCGTTAAACTCGTTTTTAGCGTATCTCCTTCGTTAAACTCGTTTTTACTTGATGATTGGATGAGTTTTGAAGATGATGATGTAAAGAAAACTAGAGTTTTATCACAAAACCCTAACTAGGATCAACAAATGAGCTAGAATAAATCTTGATCTTGGAAAATCCATTGTTTCTTCCTTTGCCGATCCACACAAGAGGAGAGAAAGGAAGAAAGTTTACTAGTTTGAATTGGTGAAATGAGATGGAAATGTGAAGTATATGATATGTATAATAATGAAATGGGACAAGATCCATAATTTATGGAAGCTTAGGGGGGGGGGGGGGGGGGGGGGCGGCACATGGAAGGAAAAAGGAGTGTTTGGTGGAAATTTAATGATCTTGTCTCACAATTGTATGTATTAGTTTAGTTTAAGTTGTGTATTGGGTGTTATCGGGTACCGAGTTAACTAAAAATAAATTATAACGAGATAAAATAAAATATAATGAAGTTGTAAAAATTGTAAAATAATGTTCCTGATGAGAATCGTAAGTTAAAATAATGATCGGGTTAAAATATCGCAAACCGACGGAGTTATAAGCTTCGACCGGAAAACGTAACAGTTGATTTGAAAACACCGGGTAAATTAATAATATAACTTTTATATTATTATTATGAGTATAAAAATATGTTAGGACCATAGTTGGGATTATCGGATCAATTATTCATAGTAATAGTTTATAGGATAATGTTTATTAGGTTGATAATCGTACGTTTACAAAAATGACGCAACCCACGTATAAATGACAAATTTTCTCCGGAGGTGAATAGTGTTTTATGAATAGTAAAATTTTAAAACGCTTCTCAGAATATCAAACTGACCTAAAAAATGATGAATAGTAAAATGATGAATAGTGATCGATGAATAGTAAATGTGAAAGTTCGGGAAAAGACCAGAATTTACGAGTTGTGACAGTCTCTACCCCTTAAGGGAACTTCGTCCCGAAGCTCAGTTAACGTTGGTCTCCGAAGTGTTATAATGGTGAAGATTCATGAGATGAAATGACCAGTTGACGTGCTTTCAAGCGGCGGTTTACGAAGTGATGAAAAGGATAAGCGTTCTGACAACGAGGGTATACACACACAAAATGAAACATTCGGAAATTGAGTAGAGGATTCAATACAGACAAAATTTTATTATAACCATTCTCAGTGTTGCAAAATTCATTTCTGAGTCGGATATAGGTAGTCAGCCTATGTCCCACTATCCCGGGTTGAATATAGGTGACTAGTCTATATTCCACCGAGGTTCCATGAATTTTGAAATACTCAGCTCAGTTATACTAAGACTACAAATACCAAGACGTTCAGAAAGACTAAGGCAGGTGACCAAATGAGGAAACTACGCAAGGAGAAACATAACAGGGTGACATATATGATACGTGAACATGCTTATATGAAAGACAATGATAGAAATCAATTAGAATAAGTGAATATAATATACCAGATAATGAGACACAAATCTCATCACCTAAGTCAGCAACAAACCACAAGTGAGGCATCATCTTGGCAGGCAGGCACGTGACGGTCATAGGGTTAAGTTTTTCGTAAAAGTAGCTATAGTCTAGGTTTTAAAAACACTTAGTTCGCTATAGCCAAAGCTCTGATACCAATCTGTCACACCCCCAAAATCGGGTCCAGCGGAAGCATACATGTAGCTGGGGTGTAACTCAATTGGTATTACAACACAAGTTCAAAAATGGTTTTCACTTGAATCATTTAGAATAAAATAGTTAAGTCAAAAATATTGTTTTTACATTGTTAAAAGTAGTGCGGAAGTAGGCCCTTAAAAATAGTTTAAAACGGTCCCCATATAAATAATCAGAGTCTTCTATGACCATGCCTTGCCCTGCTAAAACCTCCAGTAGCGTGCCATAAGATTAAACCCTGAAAATACATGCTAAAGTGTCAACACGAGGTTGGTGAGTTCATAGTGTTTGTTTAACAAATAAAGTTTATGCATATGTATGAAGGTTTCCCAGCAAAGGCATCGTAAATCCACTCAGTTACAAGTCCCGCCATAAGAGCCTTGTAACCTGTGTGTTTACAACCCACTGCTACAATATATAGTATGAGCAAAACATATATAAGTTTATCACAACAGTTAAGCAATTAGTCGTGAGTCTACACTTCATCTCCGAAGACCTCACGTTTGTTTGTATATTTCCATGGTTGTGCCCAGCAACTTAATCTGGGGCCAGTGGAAATATATTAGTCTCCATGGTTGTGCCCAGCAACTTAATCTGGGGCCATTGGAAGTATATAAGTCTCCATGGTTGTGCCCAGCAACTTAATCTGGGGCCATTGGAAGTCTCAGTAGCTCAAGAATACACATCACAGTTTAGTATAACACAGTTAAGTATATCTCAATCACGTATGTATGAAATCAAGTATAAAACAATCAAGAATAAAAGTTTTGAGTATCAAGAAAGTATGTTTTGAGTATTAAGAAAGTACGTTTTCAGTTAAGCATGTATCTCCCCCAAAGAGTTAAAACAAGTATAAAGAGTAAAAGTGGGGCTATGACTCACCTGGTGCGAATAGCTACGATGACAAAAGTGGATACACAGAAATGAGGTTCGATCTCTAACCGCAACCTAATATGAATGATAGTGATCTACTTAGATCATGAAAGGATGTAATGAATGCACATGCACATGATACCTATACCACTCGTAACTTGAAAATACTTGTTATTGTCAAAGTAAAGTATTTTCTATACTTAAGAAAAATAAGTCCAACTAGAATAATAAAAACTTGTCGTAATATATCGTATATAAAAACGTTAGTGTTATATTCCTCGTTTTGAAAACCTTAAGATATCGTCTAGTAGTCGCATAAATAAACCTTGGGTCGTACGTATTTCATTTGTTAAGAATATAGCCCTTAGTAACATTTCTAGAAAGTATACCATTTAGTACGTAAGTTATTATTTCTAATAGTGACTAAATATATATATAGTTTTGACGATTTTAAAACATGTATAACTTGGTCGTTTTAAGCTCATTTTCCTCGTTCTTTATACCCACGGATTCGTTTTAGTATATACTAATATATTTTCAATAGCTCGGCTCCTCTAGGTTACGTCTAACGCCTCTATTTGTCCAACGAAAAATGTCAAACAGCATGCAGTTTTCAGAAAATATAGTTTTCGTCGTTAAACTCGTTTTTAGCGTATCTCCTTCGTTATTAACTCGTTTTCATCCCCGTTTTCGGCCATAGTTCCGTCTCGGAATGTATTTTCTAAATAGTTGGTCAAAAGTTACCCCAAACCCACTGAGTTTGCCACGTTTTCATTTTGAGGACAGTAGGTTTATATAATGTTTCAAAAATCATTTCTAAGGTTCCAATCTAGTTCCAACTTCAATCAAACCACATTCAATCACCACAAAACCAATCTAATCCTACCATACACCTTCTTAGGGTGTCATGGGTTCCTAAACATCATAAATCAAGTGTATCTAACAAGGATCTAACTATACTCTATTTCTAGGGATCAAAAGTTAGATATATATATATAAATGAGTGGTATAACTAACATATGCATGTAGATCTTGAATAAAAAACATGAAACTAGAAAAATGAAAGTATGGAAAGATCAACAAGTGATCTTGAAGCTTACTTGATGATTGGATGAGTTTTGAAGATGATGATGTAAAGAAAACTAGAGTTTTATCACAAAACCCTAACTAGGATCAACAAATGAGCTAGAATAAATCTTGATCTTGGAAAATCCATTGTTTCTTCCTTGTGTTCTTCCTTGGCCGATCCACACAAGAGGAGAGAAAGGAAGAAAGTTTACTAGTTTGAATTGGTGAAATGAGATGGAAATGTGAAGTATATGATATGTATAATAATGAAATGGGACAAGATCCATAATTTATGGAAGCTTAGGGGGGGGGGGGGCGGCACATGGAAGGAAAAAGGAGTGTTTGGTGGAAATTTAATGATCTTGTCTCACAATTGTATGTATTAGTTTAGTTTAAGTTGTGTATTGGGTGTTATCGGGTACCGAGTTAACTAAAAATAAATTATAACGAGATAAAATAAAATATAATGAAGTTGTAAAAATTGTAAAATAATGTTCCTGATGAGAATCGTAAGTTAAAATAATGATCGGGTTAAAATATCGCAAACCGACGGAGTTATAAGCTTCGACCGGAAAACGTAACAGTTGATTTGAAAACACCGGGTAAATTAATAATATAACTTTTATATTATTATTATGAGTATAAAAATATGTTAGGACCATAGTTGGGATTATCGGATCAATTATTCATAGTAATAGTTTATAGGATAATGTTTATTAGGTTGATAATCGTACGTTTACAAAAATGACGCAACCCACGTATAAATGACAAATTTTCTCCGGAGGTGAATAGTGTTTTATGAATAGTAAAATTTTAAAACGCTTCTCAGAATATCAAACTGACCTAAAAAATGATGAATAGTAACCGATGAATAGTAAATGTGAAAGTTCGGGAAAAGACCAGAATTTACGAGTTGTGACACGTTTGTTGAGGAATCAAAGTTAAAGTACGATCGGTTAGAAGGTACGGTTCAATTTTCTAACAAAATCGATAGAATCACATATAGGATGCTTCATAGTATGAAGGAATTTCATTATGTACCTCATTTAGATAAAGATAACATTAATGCATTTGAGGACATTAACGAGTAGGATAGGAAAAAGGCATGGATTATGTATGGGAAAAGAGGAGCCTTTTCTATAAGGATTGTCTGACCTTAGGACCAAAATATAGAGTTGACAAAGACTTTGCTGAAAAGATTAAGTACGCAATTGAGAAAAAGAACAAGCAAAAATTGGGCATGACTTTGAGTCTAGCTACAAGACTCGTTAATAAAGAAAAGCTCTTCTTGGGAGACAACCCAAGCTTTTTCATTGTTTGTTTGTTTGTTTTTATCTGATTTTGTATATATGCTCTATCTTTTGTTCATTGTTCATGTATCAAATAAATTGTGAAAATACTTTATTTTGTATTTAACATCATCTTAATTATATATAAAGGTATTTTACAAAAAGATAAGTGTAGGGAAGATCAAAGTTGTTTTTAAGAACAAATTGCACATGAACGATAACAATTAGAGATTAGCATATATATATATATATATATATATATATATATATATATATATATATTTGTGTTTGTTAGAGTCAAATGCTTGTATCGAGTCACAATTGATGTTTTGCAGGATTTCCAGGTGTTAAAACTTAGATTTTTCTAGAAATTTTTTCGGAAACAAAATATAAAAATTTCTGTCAGATCAATCATGACGGCGTCAGGGGTTACAACCTGATGACGTCAGGTGTTGTTTCTGTGAAATTTTCTATTTTTTTTTTCGCTGGAAATCATATAATCTCATAAGATCTTTAATTTTTAAACTCCAGGAATATGTAAACATTTATTTTGCAAGCTTTATATCTTTAATCGTTTTCTAGGATTTACTTTTATATAGAATCTACCGCCGATTTTATGCGAGGTTTTGTGTTTGTTTTCTTAGTTGTTTATAGATTATATTGAACAAGAAGATGATTTATATTTATGGAGTGACGCTTTCATGTTCATTTTTTTGGAGGAGGATTTAACCATGTTACCACATCATCCATACCAAGCGAATCAGGGGAGTATTAGTTTCTTTCATCTCTTTTATCTTTACTTTATTACTTATTTAGGAACATTGGGGACAATGTTCGGTTTAAGTGTAGGGAGGGTAAATTGGGATACCTTAAAAACTATAACTTCACTTGATTTTTTTTTGTTTGATAGTAAATGTGTAATAAAACTAAGAGAAATACTTGTTAGGGTAATTTTGGCACCAAGTTTAAAATTCTTTGCAACATATAGGAGTGAAACTTTAGTCTTAATAAGCGTCTCATGGATAGGAATCGTATGACTAGCAACAAAAAACCGTACCACTCAAAAATTTCCACCCAAAATGTGAGGATCGCCCTTAGATTATTAGGAAAAGGCATTCATTTTTTATGCTTATGAGTGTACCGGTAGTACTTAGATTCTAGAACTTGCGTTTGTGATGCATCCCGAGACCACTAGTGAGACTACATTTGTGTAGTTAGGATTTACTATATGATAAGAGGCATTAGGATAACCCTTTGTTTTAAACATGTTTTTTATAATTACATTGACTTCATTGGTCAAGTAATTCTCCCACACCTTTGCGATGTACTCCTTTTTAGTACACGATACGCCTAGTACACCCCTCAGAGCCTATCTTTTTTGTTTCTAACTTTAAGCATCTTACTTAAAGGATGAATTTGTTACAATCCACCCCCAAATGTACACCCAAATTGCCTTAGCCTTCCTTGTATGCACTCATCTTTAGTGCATTATTGTTACATGTTTAAACCCTTAGTTAATTGTCTAATTGGTTACATGGTTGCTAAGTCGAGTCATATCTTGTAATTACAGTTTTGGATGATTGGGACTCATGGGTAAAAGTACTAGTGTTATGGAGTAATGGGGAAGAACATCATTTATTACCCCCATATGTGCGTTAATATTTTAAAGTACTCCAAGTGTTTTGATTTTCTTAATTCAGGTCATCAGAATAGTTATGTGTAAAGTATGTAAAAGTTCAAGTGTATGGAGGATGCAAGCTCACTTTGATGTATTATTTTGGATGGTAGTGTAAAAATGTATCAAAAAAAAAAAATTAAAAAAATAAAAACATACATGCTACCATCCGTTTCTTTTGTTTATGTTGAGTCAAATACTGTCTTGAAAATTATCCAAAAAGAGTTAGTAGTTAGTTTAAGTTGAGTCGAGTCTTTGCTTAGCAACGCCTCATTGTAAATGTAATTGACCAAGACAATTGAGTTGCCACCAGTAAATTATCCCTTTTGTAGAAACTAGAAGGGGGGGGGGGGTTGAATAGTTTCACCGTTATTAATCACGTTTTTATAAAATTGACTTTACAAATTGTGTTTGACAAAAAGGTTCGATTCGAAGCTTACGTGAAATCAACACAACAATAAATATAAGCAATGATAAGTAAACAAGTAAAGATAAGGAAAGGAAAGATCAAACCGGCACACGAAGATTTATAGTGGTTCGGCCACGAAGCTCACTCCTTCGTCCCTACTCCACTCCTCGAGTCTCACACTCGAGAGTTTCACAAACACTATATCAACACGCTCCCTTATGGCGGAACAAACCTTACACAAGCTTACACCAAGTTTAATGACACTAAGCGGAATGTCGAGTCCTAATCCTAGCTAGAACCAATCTACCAAAGCCCACGTGGCTTCATACCTCGTACCAACATGATGGCACGATACAACACAATACACAATATAAGACTTGCACTCAAGTCCTATTACATACACGAAACAATGAATGAAAGTAATGATAGATCCGCAACAATAAGATGAGATGAGCAAAACTCTTCTTCAACACCTCGTTTCTTGATTACAACGAATGTTCTTCTCTTGCACATAGAGGAAAGATGAGTGTGATCACTTGTAAAAAACTAGAACTTGATAATGTGATCAAAGAGTATGTTTTAGAAAGAATTTCGGAATACAGAAGGTTTTGGTGCATAAGAGGTGAAGATTTCTGGAGGAAAACAGTTCTGTATTTATAGGCGTCAGGAGAGAGGCGACGGTCCTTTAAATGCCAGACGGTCCCTTATTGATGAGGCGAAAAGTGTACTGCTTTTAAGGGGTCATTTAAGCCCGAATTCGAGATTATTTGATCAATTATTGCCCCAAATCGTTCTTTTGTCATTTTAGGTACTTTTGAGGAGAAATCTGGAAAAGGAAGCATTTTGGACGTTTTTGGAGCATAAAAGTTAAGAAAACGGCAAAGTCTCAAATTTCCTTGCTCGAACAGTACCTGACGACGTCAAGAGTTTACTAGTGACGGCGTCAAGAGTGGCAAAAGAGGTGGAAGTGGAAAATACACGTGGCGATCTAGAAAATTTTTAGGCTTATTGGCCTGACGGCGTCACCAAGGCCGTCAGGGTCCAAATACACGTGACGGCCCATAGCTCATTCCTACATGACGGCGTCAGAAATGGATCTAGGCAATACGAATTTCATCATGGCGGCGAGTTGACGGCGTCAGAGGTTAACACATGACGCCGTCAGGATGCATAGTCTATATATATTTTTCCAATTTTTCATTGTAATGTGTGGAACTTTGTATGGGATATTAGGGCATAAACCCTAGACGAATTTTACAGCTTTTTAAAGGGTTTCAACCCCTTGATTCTTCCATGTTAAATTGCAGATAAGTACTTATTCAAATCATTCAGTATGTCTATGTGTTGTGTGATTATATCTTACGCTTGTCTTCTTTTTAACATGCTAGGCTAGTTTTTTATTGTGTTTTCTTAGATGTAATGAAACCTAGATGTTGATTATGGGCCGATTGTTTGTTTATAATTGTTACGGATGATTGTATTCGATGTTAGGCTTAAGAAAATTGGCAGACTTCCATTGGTAACTTGCTTGAACGTCTTAAGAAACATGATCTGAGGTTTACTACGATTTTTGGTTATATTTAATGCGTAAGAGAATTCTAATGATTCCATGTTAGGAGCTTCTAACGGCTCGACATAGGAGTGAAGTAGGATCTTATAGAGTTAGGGAATATTGTACATGGCCTTACTAGTATTAAGGAATATAACCCGTCATCCATGCAATTGTAACAATCTAATCAACCTGTAAAAGATATCTAGGGAGTAATGAAATCTAAGTAAACACAACTTTTCTCATTATTGTTTCCACCACATTAGTATAATAGTTTAATTTTCATTTCTTTTATTTTATTTTGATTGCATCTTAGTTAATTGGGTTAGTTGGCTAGCAACTAATTCCGCCCACTCCTTCAAAACCTGAGATTTTACTTGCTTTCCATAAAATATAAAAATACAAAAAGAATCATCCCTCACCTCTAGACCTAGTTTAGTAGGCTTTCTAATCCTAGCGACACTATTCCTGAGTTGAACGATCAATCCCCCGGTACTTGTCACTATACTATACTACAACGATCAGGTACACTGCCTGGTGGGGGTTGTAAGCTTCTCAAGATCCATTGAGAGGTAAAACCTGTTGCGAGGGCGCTATTCCCACGTATCAAGTTTTTGGCGCCGCTTCCGGGGAATAGTTATTGTCTAGGTTAGAATTTCTTTTTATTAGGTCTACTTGCTAGATTCCTTTCTAGTAAGATTTTTATTTTTATTTTTAGGTTTTCTTTAGTCTATCTTTTCTTTGTGTCTTTGTTCGTAAAAACCTTTCCATTGACTCTTCCGTTCACCATTTTGGAGAATGTGAATCCACCATACTACCAACCACGAAATTCACCTACTCCCAATGACATTTTGATGTTTAAACAACACGAAGATGAACCTATCTATGATACATGGACTCATTTTAAATATTTACTCCGAAAAGTCCCTCGTCATAATTTTGATCTGTGGTCCCAAATTGAAATATTTTACAATCGTGTCGACCACTATACCAAAATGGACATTGACCATACCGCAGATGGGGACCTTTGGAGATTAAGCGCTGATGAAGCATGGGAAACCATAGAGAATTGTGCCATACTTGCCAAAAAAATGGACAACCCAACAAACGTTGTTACAGATCAATTGATCGCAAGTTTGAGGGAACAAGCAAGAAGTTTGTTTGTGGATAATAAGCCTATAGATGAGATACCTAGGTACATGGAGTGGTTTGATTCCACCATAATACAAGATGAACACATAGGTAATCTAGATACAATGGAGAATGAGGTGGACAATCCAAGCCCACTAAGTACCTCACAAGTCCCATCATCATTTGAGGCACACACACCGCCCGTGACTTACCCGGAAGATGTAGAAGAAACTTTAGGAATCCCAATAGAGATAAAGCCCTTAGACCAAGCACCACTAGAGGATATAGGTTTGAATACTTATAGTGATAACCTTACCCTTAGTTCTAGGGAATTACCTAGTGTTGATGAACCGGAAGCTCAATCTTCACACAACTTTCCATCCTTAGATATACATGTAGGAGACAAAAGAGGAGCCGACCCACCTATCAACCCATATAGTCCGGGTAGTCTTTGGACAAAGGTAATGGACTCTAAGCCTTGTAGAGAGGAAGCCAATATAGCAGTAGAAAATGACCTTACATGCTTACATCACCCATTTATGATTGATCACAATAAACATTATGGGTTTAAACCGGGTTTATTAGGTCAAGATGGATCCCCAACTAGGAGTCTCTCGAAGTTGATAGAAAATGATCCCTTTCTAGGAGAAAATCTTAATCCACCCATTAACCCAATTGAATTAGGTAAGGTTATGATGATAGGAGCACACATCTTTGAGCATATAATTCATCCACCACTCTTCCCTCACGTGGCATATTTCCACCCTAAGGGTGTGTATCGCTACTTTCACCCACACTTAATCCTAAGTGTAAGGAAAACCTCCCCCATTTCCGTTAAATAAGGGTAGAGTCAGGCTCGTGACTCGAACAAAAAAAAGCGCTTCTTGGGAGGCAACCCATGTTTTGTGTTTTTATTTGTTTGATTTTTATTTGTTTGATGTTATTTGTTTCCGTATGCATGTTTTATTTTTATTGTTGGTAGATCATGTTTCAAATTAAATTGTAAAAATGATTTATTTTGTTGTTTAACTTCGTCTTAACTTCATATAAAGGTATTTTGCAAAAGTTAAGTGTAAGGGGAAACCCCAAATTTGTTTATAAGAACGAAAATGATCATGATTCGCCACAATAATTAAATGAACATGTATATTAGTAATTATTATAGTCAAATGCTTGTATCGAGTCTAATGATGTTTTGCAGGATTTTCCAGGAAATAGGACATAAGTTTTTCCAGAAATTTTCCGGAAACTTAACATAAAGATTTCTGCAGGTCACGTCTGACGGCGTTAGGGTTTAACACCTGACGGCGTCACGTGTAAAATTCTGGAAATTTTGCGAGTTTTGTTTTTCTAACGGAGTCTTAAAAGTTTTTGTTGACTCTTTAGTTTTGTAAACTCCAGGAAATCTGCAAACATTCATTCCACAAACATTATATCTTAAATTGCTTTCTAGAATTTGTTAGTATATATAGACTGCCGCCGATTTTACATGAGGTTGCCTTGATTGTTTTCTCAGGTTTAACAGGTTGTATATGACAAGAAGATGATTTATATTTCTGGAAGGGAAGCTTTTAACGTTCATTTTCTTGGAGGAAGATCTAACCTTGTTAACACACTATCCATATCGAACGAATCAGGGGAGTATTTGTTTTCATTCTTTTACCTATTTTACTTTTACATCCTTTAATTGAACATTGGGGACAACGTTCATCCTAAGTGTAAGGGGAGGGTAAATGATGATACCTTAGGATACAATTGCACTTGAGTTTGTTTGTTCGATGGTAGGTGTGTAATAAAACTAAGAAAAATACTTGTTAGTGTAATTTTAGCGCCAAATTTAAATTTTTTTTACAACATTTAGGAGTGAAACTTTAGCCTTAACAAGCGTCTCATGGATAGCAGTCGTATGACTAGCACAAAACCGTACCATTCAGACAATTTTTCCACCCAAATATGTGAGGTTCGCCTTTAGATTTGATAGGAAAAACATTCATTATTAGTGCTTATGAGTGTACCGGTAGCATTTAGATTCTAGAACTTGCGTTAGTGATGCATCCTGAGACCGCTAGTGAGACTACATTCGTGTAGTAGGATTTACTACATGATAAGAGGCATTAGGATCACCCTTGTGTTAAACCCGTATCATAATTACTTGACCATTTAAGTCATATTACCTGACTAGTAAAGTCAATTAATTTTTTCCTACACCTTAGCGTTGTACTCATTTTTAGTACACGATACCCCTAGTATACCCCTCCGAGCCTATCTTTTCGTTTCTAACTTTAAGCATTTTACTTAAAGGTAGAATTTTTTACAACCCACCCAAATGTGCAACCAAATCGCCTTAGCCTTCCTTGTATGCACTCATCTTTAGTGCGTTATTGTTATTTGTTTAAACCCTTAGTTAATTATCTAATTGATTACATGGTTGCTAAGTCGAGCCATATCTTGTACATATTGTTTTGGGACGATTGGGACTCATGGGTAAAGTACTAATGTTTTGGAGTAATGGGGAAGAACACCAAATTATTAGCCCCATATGTGCATTAATCTTAAAAAGTACTCCAAGTGTTTTGATTATCTTGACTCGAGTCATTAGATTAGTTTATTGTAAAGTATGTTAAAATTCAAATGTAAGGGGAATGTATATTCCCTATGATGTATTATTTTGGATGGTAGGGTAAGAGTGTATGCAAAAAAAAAAATAATAATAAAAAAATAAATAAAAAAAAGAAAGAAGAAAAAAAAATAGAAAAAGAAAAGATAAAAACATACGGACTACCATCCCATTTCATTCTATGTTTGTTTTATGTTTTTTTTTTATTTTTGATTTATTAGCTTAAGTCGAGTCGAGTCTTGGCTTAGCAACGCCATATTGTACATGTAATTAACCAAGATGATTAACTCGCCACCAGTAAATATTGCCTTTATCCAACAAAACCGTGTTTTCCATATCCCTATACCTAATGTTATAACCGTTTAAAAGACCTCTTTGATAGTTTATCCTAGGTGCTTACGCTAAGTGGTGGAGGTTTGATCCTTTCCCAAGCCTATGGTAATCTGTTTGCTATGACAGGTAGTGAGAGATGTTTTCTATTTCCATATTGTAATATATACTTTATTACACCCGAGAGATGTGATTATCTAAACATTATTTGTGAGGTGCTAGTGTATGACCTCCGTGCTTGTTTTTGGTTTTTAGTGGAACGATTATTTGTTTTAATTACTTTTATATTAGTGTTAAATGACCCCTAACTTGTATTTTGATTAGAATAAAAGCGCATTTGCTTGAGGACAAGCAAATCTCAAGTGTAAGGGTATTTGATGAGGCGAAAAGTGTACCGCTTTTAAGGGGTCATTTAAGCCCCAATTCGAGATTATTTGATCAATTATTGCCCTAAATCGTTCCTTTTGTCATTTTAGGTACTTTTGAGGAGAAATCTGGAAAAAGAAGCATTTTGGACGTTTTTGGAGCATAAAAGTGAAGAAAACGGCAAAGTCTCAAATTTCCTTGCTGGAACAGTACCTGACGACGTCAAGAGTTTACTAGTGACGGCGTCAAGAGTTGCAAAAGAGGTGGAAGTGGAAAATACACGTGACGATCCATAAAGTTTTTAGGCTTATTGGCCTGACGGCGTCACCAAGGCCGTCAGGGTCCAAATACACGTGACGGCCCAGAGCTCATTCCTACATGACGACGTCAGGAATGGATCTAGGCAATACGAATTTCATCATGGCGGCGAGTTGACGGCGTCAGAGGTTAACACATGACGCCGTCAGGATGCATAGTCTATATATATTTTTCCAATTTTTCATTGTAATGTGTGCAACTTTGTGTGGGATATTAGGGCATAAACCCTAGACAAATTTTACAGCTTTTTCAAGGGTTTCAACCCCTTGATTCTTCCATGTTCAATTGAAGATAAGTACTTATTCAAATCATTCATTATGTCTATGTGTTGTGTGATTATATCTTACACTTGTCTTCTTTTTAACATGCTAGGCTAGGTTTTTATTGTGTTTGCTTAGATGTAGTGAAACCTAAATGTTGATTATGGGTTGATTGTTTGTTTATAATTGTTACGGATGATTGTATTCGATGTTAGGCTTAAGAAAACTGGTAGACTTCCATTGGTAACTTGCTTGAACGTCTTAAGAAACATGATCGGAGGTGTACTACGATTTTTGGTTGTATTTAATGCGTAAGAGAGTTCTAATGATCCCATGTTAGGAGCTTCTAACGGCTCGACATAGGAGTGAAGTAGGATCTTATAGAGTTAGGGAATATTGTACACGGCCCTACGACTAGTATTAAGGAATATAACCCGTCATCCATGCAATTGTAACAATCTAATCAATCTGTAAAAGATATCTAGGGAGTAATGAAATCTAAGTAAACACAACTTTTCTCATTATTGTTTCCACCACATTAGTATAATAGTTTAATTTTCATTTCTTTTATTTTATTTTGATTGCATCTTAGTTAATTGGGTTAGTTGGCTAGCAACTAATTCCACCCACTCCTTCAAAACCTGAGATTTTACTTGCTTTCCATAAAATATAAAAATACAAAAAGAATCATCCCTCACCTCTAGACCTAGTTTAGTAGGCTTTCTAATCCTAGCGACACTATTCCTGAGTTGAACGATCAATCCCCCGGTACTTGTCACTATACTATATTACAACGATCAGGTACACTGCCTGGTGGGGGTTGTAAGCTTCTCAAGATCCCTTGAGAGGTAAAATTTAGTTTATTTTCATTTCTAGTATTTTATTTTGATTGCATCTTAGTATTGGGTTAGTTGAATAGCAACTAATTCCGCCCAAATCCTTCAAACCCGAGATTTTTAATTGCTTTCCATAAAATATAAAAATACAAAAATAATCATCCCTCACCTTTAGAACTAGTATTTAGGCTTTCTAATCCTAGCGACACTATTCCTAAGCTGAACGATCAATCCCCCGGTACTTGTCACTATACTATATTACAATGAACAGGTACACTGCCTGGTGGGGGTTGTAAGCTTCTCGAGATCCCTCGAGAGGTAAAGCCTGTTGCGATTCCCACGCATCAGAGAACCAAGAAGTTAAGCAACAACCCATGAAGGTACAAATGCCACTAGTACTTTTTCGACCCACATAATCTCCCACATGATCAGAGTCGGCGTAAACTACAGTTTCTATGCCGGTCCCCTTAGGATACCATAATCCTAAGTGCATAGTGCCTTTAATGTATCGGAAGATACATTTAACCGCTTCTAAGTGAGAAGATTTGGGATCTTCTTGAAAGAGAGCACAAAGGCAGACACTAAACATGATATCGGGCCTACTTGCCGTTAAGTACAATAAACTTCCTATCATACCTCTATACTTAGTACTATCTACGGATTCACCCTCTTCATCCTTGGTGAGCTTTGTGTTCGTAGCCATTGGGGTTTTCATAGGTTTAGTATCTTCTAGTCCGAATTTCTTAAGCATTTGTTGGAAACACAAAAGTGATGATCATTAATGCAATCAAAGAGAGATCTCAATGATCGTCCCTTAGGGGGAGATTTTTGGGAACGCTTGAAGTGACGATCATTATCGAGTCAATGAGTCTTGTAATATGTCATGTAATAGCTCGTTATATTGGTAAATATATAGTCTACGTGATAGTAGAAGTGTGCCGTCTAGTTTAGTCCTAGTATTTACGTTAATTTCGATATAGTGAAATATGTAAACACGGCACGCTTCCTTATTCTCATCTTATGTATGACTATATATTGATGTAACCTCTCATTTGAGAGGTAATGGTTCACTTGGAATAAGAGATTCTCTCTTATTTCTCTCTAGTTCTCTCCCTCTCTAACACATATTACTTTCTCTCTCTAAACATATCATCTTTCTCTCCCTAGATCTTTAACATATCTCATATGTGTGGTATTACATAAAAGTCGGGACCCAACAATTGGTATCAAGAGCCTAACAATGATTTAGGAGTGTTGGGAGTTTGCTTGTTTCGCATTTTATAAGCATCCGTCACGTTTTTTTTTTTGAAAAGATTATTACTTTTCTTGTTTTTCTTGGCTTTTAACACTTTTTTGATTACAAACTAGTGTTATAAACCTTTTCTAACAAGAAAGTTTCAATCTTTTTGAAAGATTCAAGCTTTAAAAATTCGTTCTTGATTTTGTACTTGTTTTCTAGAATACAAAATATTTTCATAAAAATCATCAATTTTGCAACTTTCTTCAAGTTTTGGTGTTTTTATAACTAGAAGTACAAGAATCTTGGAATACAAACTTCATTTGGGTGAGCTTTAAGAAAAATCAAAATTCTGGGAAACTTTCGAGAACACAATTGTACCATCTTTCTAGAACACAAAATTTTCGAGAACACATTTGTGCCAACTTTCGAGAATACACCTTGTTGATCCTTAAGTGCTACCGTTGCTTTCTTGGTGTTTCCCTTGCTTGTATAAGTGAGAAAACACTTTAACTCGTGGTATACACTCAAAATTGTGTGATTTAGAAAGTTTGTCAAAAAAAAACTTTCGAGAACACATTTGTACCAATTTTCGAGAATACACCTCGTTGCTCATTAAGTGCTACCGTTGCTTTCTTGGTGTTTCCCTTGCTTGTATAAGTGAGAAAAAAACTTTGACTTGTGAAAAAACTTTCATTTCATACGATCTAGAAAGTTGGTAAAAGTTTTGAAATCTTTTTGACAAAGTTTCAAAAATTTTCTCAAGAGGCCTTCATAAGATTTCGTTGCTTACTCAGTGTTTCCCTTGCTTGTATAAGTGAGAAAACACTTCGACTCGTGGTATACTCTCTAAATTGTATAATTTAGAAAGTTTGGTGAAAATTTTCTAGAACACTTTTAGAAATTTTTTTTCTAGAACACTTTTAGATTTTTTTTTTCTAGAACACATTTAGGAAATTTTTTCTAGAACACTTTTAGAATTTTTTTTCTAGAACAGTTTTAGAAAAAAATTTCTAGAACACTTTTAGAAATTTTTTTTCTAGAACACTTTTAGAAAATTTTTTCTAGAACACTTTTAGAAAAAAATTTCTAGAACACTTTTAGAAAAAAAAAAATTTCTAGAACATTTTTAGAATTTTTTTTAGAACACGTTTAGAATTTTTTTTTCTAGAACACTTTTAGAAAAAAATTTCTAGAACTCTTTTAGAAATTTTTTGTGGACTAAGTTTAGAAAATTGTTGGTGGATTGAAAGTTCGTTGACCAAGGAAAGTAACCTTCACCAAATTCAACTCCTATTTCGTTGAGCCGATCCAAGATCATCTTTATCACCTTTTCGACTTTGTGTGTGATATATCAACTATACATTTTAGTTTGATTATTCCGATTACTTCACAACAATCACGGGGGAGAGAAAATATATCAATCAAGTTCACAAGAGAGAAAGATGACTGAAGTTGAGAAAAGAGCCATCAATTCTACATAAAATTGTTTAGCACATTTTGAATCAGTTAAGATTCAATGCAAGATTCTCTCAGATGCAAGGTTTCCTTCCCGGAGTACCTTTACTGCATTCTTCGGAACTGAAATGGACCGTCTAACCTTTCAAAGGAAACTCCGAGAAAACATAGTTCAACTAGAAAAGCAAATTGAACAGGGAAGTGATTACATGGTAGGATTTAGAGCGCTCAAGACGCAGTTCCAATGGTTCATGACCATGGATTTTAAAGCTTTTCTTGTGGACTATGAATTTCAAAGAAAGTTATGGAGAGAGAACATCACTAGTATGGATGTTGAAGCTTTTAGAGATCAACTTGTTTCACGACTGAGGTGCTTAGAATTTGTGCTTAATGAAAGATCACTTCATCTGAGTGTTGTCAAAGAACTGGAGATGCAGAAACGAGGAAAAGAATTGAATGTACGGTTGAATGGAAGTAAAAGGCAGACACAGGAAGGAACAGTCAACAATGAAGGGACGTTGGATGATAGTTTGGTATTCACGGGTAACAATGCATTATCAGAACTGCAGACAGAAAGCAGCACTTCAGGGAATGATTCAGATGCTGACGGGAAACACAAATGTAAGGATGGTTTGAATAATGCAGCTACTGTCAGTCCTTCACAAAGTTTAGTCGCACTCATTCAGGTACATCAATCTAATGATGATCATATATTTGAAAATGTGTTTGCTTATGAGACACAAAGTCATGGACAACCTGAGTACATTAACGACACATATGTGGTGAATCAGGATGATAGAAATATTACTCCTGAAACTCCACATGTGGATCTTAATGGAGGTACGGTTGAACATAACAGTGTGAATCATGATCAAGAATGTGCTTCAACTGCTTTAATGATTAAGAATATGCAAAACGAAGTTGATCGATGTAACAGGCTCAACTGTGAACTAAAAGAAAAAAATGTGTCATTAACAAGGGACATTGAGTGCTATAAAATACAACTTTCAAATCATGAAAACAAAGTCAAACGTGAAAAAAGTTTTGAAGTGGCATTTCAAGAATATTACAATAAAGAACAAGATCTTCAACACAAAATACGTGAATTAATTGAGTCGAACGGAAAATTGGTTTCGAAACTCGAAAATGAAAAATGTGAACTCAAACAAGTTGAAAAACTTCAAAAAGAGCTTTCAAAAACACAAACAGAGTTTTCAACTTGCAAAATGGAATTTTATGAACATAAAGTGCGGAAAAGGAAAAGGGAAGACTCGTATCTTAACGACATTGTTGATTTAGAAGCTAAATTGAAAGTTTTTGAAAAAACTGTTTGTGATAAATCGTTGATTGTTGAGTCTGAAAACTTAAGAATGGAAAATGGGATGTTGAGACACGAAAATGAAAAGATTTTAAAAGAGTCAAGCGACATCCAAGAGAAACTTAAACGTCAAATATTTTCTGTTGAACAAAATTTTCAAAGATGTCAAGCACAAAGCATTAACTTTGAGCTAGCTTTACAACACAATGTTGAAAAGCAGTCTTTTGAAAACCCCTGGATGTCTAAGCTTGAACAAGTTGATAATGAAAACGTGTCAATGAAATGTCAAATTTCAAAATACGAAAAAGAGATTGAGCATTTGAAACAGATTTACAAAAACTTGTTTGATTCAATCAAACGTTCACGAGTTCAGACACAAAACTCAAACTTGAAACAAAAAGAGACTGAAGATTTGAAGTATCAATTCTATGAATTCACTGATAAAAAGTTTGAAAATATTTTTCAAAAGATTGAATCAATGAGAAAGAAAAATGTTGATTTTCAAATCACAAATGTTTCCTTCCCAAAACCCCTGTTCGATTCTACTACTCCAGATTTTGAAAAGGAAACGGGGGAGAAAATGTATCTTTTTGAAAATGAAAATTATGTGCTTCAAACAAAAGTGATTGAGCTTGAAACGCTTTTAGCTCAACAAAAAAACGATTTTGAGGATGCTAAAACTGACTTTTTCAACAAAGTAACCAAATTTGAAAATTATTTTGAAAGACATGAAAAAGAAAATGTTGAGTTCGAACGGAAATTGGCTCGTAAAACGGATGATTCTAAAGCCGAAAAAGATCAACTTTTGAAACAAATTGCTTCTTTAGAATCAAAATTGGCATCCCAAGATCATCTTCATCTTCAAAAAGAATACAATGATTTGAGAATTTCATACAATGCTTTAAAAGTGAAGTTTGATACTCTTAACCGATCAAAGGGTAAAGCTCCAATTTCAAATGTTTCAACACCAGAAGTAAGTGTTTCGAAGAAGATTTACACGGGTGAATCTTCAATACCATTTTCGAAAAAGGTTTCTCAGTTTACAACCTATTCTTTGCAAAAAGGAAGGAAGTTTTCAAAGAGACCAAGTTTTTCCGAAACATTTACTTCTAAAAGGTTTTCAAATCCGAATGCTTCAAAAGAAAAGAATCATGTTTTTCTAACTCCACACTCTCGTTTTACACCGGTAAAGCAAGTGTGGAGACCAAAGCAAAGTCGTTCAAAACCTTTCAAATATTCAATATTAGAATTGCTTTCGCTGCAACATAAGAACGACTCTGCTTTGAACATTCCAAATACCGGAAGATTTCCATTTATCACTAAAACAAATCTTCAAAGAGAACCCATGAGGTTCAACTCTAGAAGGAAATCTTCTTCTTCGGATTTTAAAACTCCAAGAGAAACACCGGGTTTCTCACACAATTTTCAACAAAAAAAGAGTTTTAAATCTCCATTGATTCCACGAGTGTTATTTCAAAAAGAAACACCGGTTTTCAGTCCTCGTTGGAATTCAAAATCTTTAAATCAGATTGACACAACTTACAAATGGATTTCAAAATTTGGTAAACCCGTTGGCACCGTGCTTAAATGGGTTCCCAAGGTTGTTGTCTAATCTTAAATTTTTAATGGCTTGTAAGTATTTCAGCTTATAACCCGGGCTTAAACATAACGACTTGTGCACACATTACAGTGTACAACTTGGGTTTCAAAGAAAGGAGAGTGCCTTGCTAAACCATTATTTAAAAACCAAAGGTGCACTTATCCTAAAAACAAGAAGCAAGTTCTCACACAAAGTTTATCTAAAACTTCTTAATCTTGAGCAAAATTTATTCAAAAATTTTCAAAAGGTTTTTTCAAAACTTTTCAAAATTTTGCTCAAGATTTTTCAAATCTTTACTCCCCAATTCGCTCCAAAGTTTAAAAATGTCAAAACATATGCTAGTTTTGAGGGGGAGTATTTCAGTGTATAAAGTTTTAGTTACCTTGAAGCAAAATTTATTCAAGAATTTTCAAACTGAAATTTCTAAATCTTTCAGAATTTTGCTTCAAGAAGACTCCTTCCCTCAAACTTTAAAAAGTTTAAAATTCTCAAAAACATATGCGAGTTTTGAGGGGGAGTATTTCCGAAACAAAATGTTCCGTCAAAATCATGCTTAATTACTTGTGCACATATAGCTGTGTAAAACCCGTTCTTTGAAATTAAAGGACCCTGAGGTACGCTTCAGTGCCTCAATCCTAACATAAGGAGCGAAAGCTTCTTACTTTTGAGTAGAATTAATAAAATTTTCAAAGTTTTTTATAAATTCTACTCAAAATGACAAGTATTCCCTCTCGTAATCAAAACCTCAAAAAGTTATTTCACTTATTGAGGGGGAGTATTTGAAATGATCTTTGTTCAAAATGATAAGTTCTTGGTGAATCTCCCCATAAGACTCAAAAAGCATATTTTAATCAAAAGTTCGTTAAAAACAACATTTTATATGCTATTTTTGAGGGGGAGAAAAGTAAAAGTGATTAAAATATGGATGACAATGGATGCTTTAAGACTCAATCTCGTGCGAGCTCAACTCAAAATTGACCCAGGAATTGACGAAACAAAAAGTAAGGAATCGAAAAGACTTATCCTCAACGGGTAATGACATCAAGTTAGTTATTAGAGCTAGTTGTCACCTAACAGCTAACAATGGAACTCTCTAACTAGCCACGTAAGAGTGTCTCGAAAAGGATTTGTCTAAGTAGAAATGTACCATTTCGAGAAATTTTCTGTGGACTCGACCAGGCCGGGTAATAACTTCAAACTAGTCTAACTAGTGATGTAAGCGTGTCTCGAATCGATTTTTTTCACTGAAAGTGGATCAATTCAAAAGTGCTTGCTCCTCCCGCATGTGCAAATTTATTAAATACTCATGAGCACATGTGAAGGGGGAGCCCTTCAAATGAAAACACAAAACTCTCAAAGTGTTAAACAAAATGTTTGATAATCACAAACACTTTGAGAGATTTTCTATAAATGGTTTCAATGGCAATTATAGGATAGTCATGGAGTTATAAGGTGACTAAGGTTAGGAAAAACCGTCCTATGATCCGCCAGAGCCGGAGGAATCTACCCAAGGACATCACCAATAGTTAGAATTAAAAGTCCTTAGGTATGATACGAAAAAAGGAGTAAAGAATGAAAGGAGAAAGAAGGGGTTGAAGAATTAAAAAGAAAAGTAAAGAAAAGGGTGAAAAGAAATAGCCCTCCATTTGTTCAACCTTAGGGCAGACACTGGGTTCAATTCGTATGCTACTGGTTGTTGCTAAGGCGACACCGGTATTGAAGATAAAGACGTCATGGACCCTATGACGCACTGCACTTAACCTTCTAAGCCACTCAAGTTCTCTTAAAAGAGCTTGTTTCATTCTCACGGGGAACCGGTGTAATCTATTAACTTATCTCTTTGAGATGGTTGATATTGAAGTAGGAGACCTCTCCCTAGTCTCCGCACAGGAAACAAAATTGTGCACTTATCGAGTCTAGAGCCACGAGATACATCAAAGATCTCTTAGGAACACTTAATACTTCTACTACTGGTGTTCTACATCAATGGACACCAGCTGTAAATTATCGAGTCCTTCGCAGATCCTAGCAATCTGCCAAGAAAATTTATGAGAGAATTTACTTATGTATTTCTCAATGATTGAACGGAAACTCCTGCCAGGGTCAACATCAAACAGCCCTGTCAGCAGGTCACTTCGGTAACTCCTTGTGGATTACGCTTAGTGTTCGCGGTGGTTCCAAAATGGTCTACAATCGTGGAGTGATCCCCAGTGACTCACCCATTCGTTGAGCTACTTAGTAGGTCTCGTAAGCTCCCTCGGGAGTATCCGAAATGGGAACGGCCTTGGTAAGGGTTAGAAGGAGTCTTCACACTATGCTGTTGACGATCTCTAATTTCTTATCTGTAAGTACCGGTTTTTTATTGCTAACTGTTTACCTGCAGCTACACATCACCTCCATGGCGATAGATTTCGCATGCTCATACATACATCTTGAAGTCAAAGTAAGCTCCCTAAAAGATCTAAGCAACACAAAGTTCAAAGAAAGATTCTACACCAAAAAGAAGAATCTACAAAGTAAAGAGACTAAAGATCAAAGTTAAAGAAAGGGAACTACGAGCATGTGAAAGTCAAAGTCCGAAGATGTATGAGCATGTTGGAATGGCGGAAAACCACCATAGACGCGGAAGTGACGAATGGCAAACAACTTCATAAGATGATCACTATCACATCAACAACAACAAGAACGAAGAATGAATATCACAAAGCATGATTGGAACAGAGAATCTAGCAAAACTATTACAAAAAGACTCAAAGTTCAAAACAACAAGCATCAAAGAAGTCAAAAGATTAGTCATTTCTACTAGTGGACCTATAACCCACAGGTCGCAAAAGAGATCTCAATGATCACCCCTTTAGGGGGAGATTGTTGGAAACGCAAAAGTGATGATCATTAATGCAATCAAAGAGAGATCTCAATGATCGTCCCTTAGGGGGAGATTGTTGGGAATGCTTGAAGTGACGATCATTATCAAGTCAATGAGTCTTGTAATATGTCATGTAATAGCTCGTTAGTTTGGTAAAAATATAGTCTACGTGATAGTAGAAGTGTGCCGTCTAGTTTAGTCCTAGTATTTACGTTAATGTCGATATAGTGAAATATGTAAACACGACACACTTCCTAATTCTCATCTTATGTATGACTATATATTGATGTAACCTCTCATTTGAGAGGTAATGGTTCACTTGGAATAAGAAATTCTCTCTTATTTCTCTCTAGTTCTCTCCCTCTCTAACACATATTACTTTCTCTCTCTAAACATATCATCTTTCTCTCCCTAGATCTTTAACATATCTCATATGCGTGGTATTACTAAAAGTCAAGACCCAACAACATTTCCTTAATATCTTTAGATTGATTAAAGAATATTTCATCATCTAATTGTTTTATTTGTAGTCCAAGGAAGAAGTTAAGCTCACCCATCATACTTATTTCAAACTCGTCATGCATGATTCTTGAGAATTCATCACACATGTCTTGACAAGTTGAACCAAATATAATGTCATCAACATATATTTGGACAATTATGATGTTTGAATCTTTCTTCTTGGTGAAAAGAGTGTTATCTACTATTCCCATCGAGTATTCATGCTTAAGAAGAAAGGCTTTTAATCTATCATACCAAGACTTAGGGGCTTGCTTTAAACTATATAAAGCTTTCTTTAGTTTATAAACATGCTCGGGGTACTCAAAGTCAATGAATCCTGGAGGTTGTGCAACATATACCTCCTCATTGATCAGACCGTTTAGGAATGCACTTTTCACATCCATTTGGAATAACTTAAAAATCTAATTCACATACATATGCGAGTAATATCCTAATGGACTCAAGTCTAGCTACGGGTGCATAGGTTTCGTTATAATCAATTCCCTCTTGTTGATTATAGCCTTGTGCGACTAACCTAGCTTTGTTCCTAGATACAATACCATTTTCATCTAGTTTGTTTCTAAATACCCACTTAGTTCCTATTATTGTGACATTCTTAGGTCATGGTACTAACATCCAAACATCATTAGACTTAAATTGGTTTAATTCTTCTTGCATTGCGATGATCAAACTTTCATCTTTCAATGTTTCATTGACATTTTTAGGTTCAATAATTGAAACAAAACAAAATAAGTTGCTATTGTTTTGAACTTGTGATCTAAGGGTTCTTTGGTTTAGGCTTCCTATGACGTTATCTAAAGGGTGGCTTTTAGATTCTTTAACATTTAAAGTTTCACCTATTTAGATGGTTTCATGAGATGTGTCTAGGTTTTTCATGTTTTCAACTATGGCGTTTTCTTCATCCAAATCATCATCTACCAAAGGTGAAGTTTTAGACGGAGGGGGACTTTCATCGAATGTCACGTTGAGTGATTCTTCGACGACCATTGTTTCCTTGTTTAAGACAGTGTAGGCTTTACTAGTTTGAGAATAACCTAGAAATACACATTCGTAAGACTTTGGGTCAAACTTGGTGAGATAGTATTTGGTGTTTAGTATATAGCATTTGTGATGAGACGAAAAATGATCCGTTTGTAGGGGGTCATTTAAGCCGGAATTCAACTTTATTTGATCAAATATTGCCCTAAATCGTTCCTTTTGTGATTTTAGGTACTTTGGGAGTGAAATCTGGAAAAGGAAGCAATTCGGACGTTTTTGGAGCATAAAAGTGAAGAAAACGCCAAAGTCTTAATTTTCCATGCTGGGAACAGTAGGTGACGGCGTCAAGAGTAATTTCCTGACGGCGTCAAGAGCAAAAGTCCATGACGACCCAGTACAGATTTGACGGCGTCACGAGGGTAGGGCGTCAAGAGTAAAAGTCATGACGGCCTGGAAATGAGTTTGTCTTGACGGCGTCAAATGTAGATCAAGGCAGTCCGAGAATGGTTTTGGCGGCGAGGTGACGGCGTCACAAGTTTTATCTTGACGCCGTCAGACCCCTTTTCCTATATATAGTTTTCTATTTTTTCACATTAAAGAGAGAAGTTTTGGGAGAAACCCTAAGTACGATTTTGGTGTAACTTTACAGGTTTTTCAAGGGTTCCAAACCCTTGATACCTTGCATGTTTAATCAAGATAAGTGTTCCTTTAATTCAATCAATATGTCTATGTGTTGGTTGTCTATATCTTGTTCTTGTCTTAATTCCATCATGCTAGGCTAGATTTATCTTGTGTTTGCTTAGATCTAATGAAACCTAGATGTTAATTATGTGTTGATTACTTGTTTATACTTGTTTTGGATGAATGATTTATATGTTAGGCTTAAGAAAACTGGCAGATCTCCAATTGGTAACATGCTTGAACGTCTTAAGAAACATGAACCAACGTGCACTAGGTCTTTATTGGTTGTATTTAATGCATGAGCCACTGTTTACAATCCCTATAGTTGTGCTGGGCATGGTGTAGGAGGAGATAAGAGCTCATAGAATTGGGGAGTTATGTGTGCCACCCCATGAATGGTATTAAGGAATACGATTCGTCATCCATGCAATTATAACAAGTAATTAATGTGTAAAAGATGTCTAGGGAGTAGTGAAATCTAAGTAAACACATTTTCTCCAATTACTGCTCACAACTTTAGTATAATTTAGTTTATTTTCATTTCTAGTATTTTATTTTGATTGCATCTTAGTATTGGGTTAGTTGAATAGCAACTAATTCCGCCCAAATCCTTCAAACCCGAGATTTTTAATTGCTTTCCATAAAATATAAAAATACAAAAATAATCATCCCTCACCTTTAGAACTAGTATTTAGGCTTTCTAATCCTAGCGACACTATTCCTAAGCTGAACGATCAATCCCCCGGTACTTGTCACTATACTATACTACAACGATCAGGTACACTGCCTGGTGGGGGTTGTAAGCTTCTCGAGATCCCTCGAGAGGTAAAGCCTGTTGCGATTCCCACGCATCAATTTGCTACCAAACACTCTAAAGTAATATAGGGAAGGTTTTCTACCTTTCAAGATTTCATAAGGGGTTTTTCCTATGATTTGTCTAATTAAAATTCTATTAAGCCTATAGGTGGATGTATCTACGACATTACACCAAAACTTTTGGGGAATCGATTGCTCATTGAGCATGGTTCTACTCATTTCTTGTAGGGTTCTATTTTTCCTTTCAACTACCCCATTTGATTGTGGAGTTCATGGAGCCGAGAAATTACGAGTAATACCATTAGCGTCACAATAAGCTCCGAATTGAACTTCATTATCAAATTCTCTACCATGGTCTGTTCTAATGAAAACTATGTTGCATCCTAATTGATTTTGAATTTTCTTACTAAATATTTTGAATTGATCAAAAGTTTCTGTCTTATTTTTAAGAAACCTAGTCCAAGTGTACCTAGAGTAATCGTCTACTATCACTAGGGTGTAGAGATTTCCTCCATAACTCCGTATGGCGGAAGGACCGAAGAGATCCATGTGAAGAAGCTCTAGACATCTAGATGTTGAGATCATGTTCTTAGGTTTATGACTGGAGTGAGCTTGTTTTCCAACCTTGCAAGCATCACAAAAGTGTTGATCGAACCTAAGTTTGGGAAGGTTTCTGACTAAATCCTTAGAAGACAATGATTGTAATAGACGCATTTTGGCGTATCCTAATCTTCTATCCCATAAAGTAGAGTTATCATTAACCGTAGCTAAGCATATGTTCTCACTAGGTTTGTTACTAATTTTCATAACGTATAGGTTACTTTTTCTAATTCCTTTTGCAATAACTTTTCCGTTCTTAATTATCTCACTATCGTTTTTGGAAAAGATTACCTTGCAACCATTATCATAGATTTGACTAATACTAAGCAAATTAAAACCTAGGTTATCCACATGTTCTACATTAGTAATAGTAAGAGAGTTATGAGTGATCGTACCTTTGCCAATGATATTGCCCTTGAGCTTACTACCAAATGTAACATTACCTCCAGTACTTGCATTGTTTGATGAGAATAGCTTGCGATTACCCGTCATGTGATTTGTGCATCCACTATCCTTGACCCATTCGTCGGGCTCCAGGCCAATTCCCAAGCATATCTCTTTTGAAGATCCGGCCATGAGACAAGTCTCAGTCTTATCTTCATCTTCGCCATCACTCCAAGCACTGATAACATATGCCCTTTGGTTTTTGTCCCTTGTTTGGTGTGGAAAATCTCCAACTAAGTGTCTTGTATCACCACATCCAAAACATCTCTTCTCACCTTTGATGTATCTATCTTCACGAGCTTTTTGAGGAGTTTTCTTTTCCTCTCGTGGTTGTCTTACAAATCTTCCTCTTCATTTGAAGAATTTCTTGAAATCTCTAACCACCAATGCATACTCTTCGTCATCACTTTCTGAACATGAGTCTTCATCATCACTTAATTCCTTTTTAGCTTTTAATGCAATTGATTTTCTTTCCATCTTACTATTTACAATATCAGAATCATTTTTGATGATTAACTCATGGACCTTCAAGTTACCAATGAGCTCATCTAATGATAGAGATGCCAAGTCTTTGGATTCTTCAATTGCCATGACCTTTGCTCTCCACTTCGGATGTAAAGCCCTGAGATATTTCCTAACACAACTATTGACAGAAATTTCCTCATCGAGTGCTTTTAAACTCATGATTATGGTGTTAAATCTAGCAAATGAACTATCTGTAGATTCATCTTCAGGTATGATAAATTGTTCATATTGTTGAACCAAAAGATCGATCTTATTGTCTTTGACTTGATTATTACCTTGATGAGTGACTCATAAAGTTTTCCAAATATCTTTAGCCGTATTGCATATAAATTTTTTTTGAAATTCCTTTTTAGGCAAGGCATTGTAAATAACCATTTTTGCTTCATCATTTTTAGCCAATTTCTTTTTAAGAGTATCACTTTGTTTGTAATAAGGAACAACTTCATTTTGTTTAGTTTCAAGATTAAATTTAATAGGTTTAAAGTCACACATTGTAATAACATGCCAAAGATCAAGATCTTTTGATTTCACATACGTTTCGAATCGAGTTTTCCAATAAATAAAACTATCAGCCTCAAAGAGTGGTGGTCTTTGCATAGACTTCCCTTCTTGATATTTTTCAAATTCCATTGATCGTTTCAAATTTTAAAATACAGTATATTTTAAAAATCCTTGAGCAACGAAGCTCTGATACCAATTGTAGAAACGAGAAGGGGGGTTGAATAGTTTCACCATTATTAATCACGTTTTTATCAAATTGACTTTACAAATTGTGTTTGAAAAAAATGTTTGATTCGAAGCTTACGTGAAATCAACACAACAATAAATATAAGCAATGATAAGTAAACAAGTAAATATAAGGAAAGGAAAGATCAAACCGGTACATGAAGATTTATAGTGGTTCGGCCACGAAGCTCACTCCTTCGTCCCTAATCCACTCCTCGAGTCTCACACTCGAGAGTTTCACAAACACTATATCAACACGCTCGCTTATGGTGGAACAAACCTTACATAAGCTTACACCAAGTTTAACGACACTAAGCGGAATGTCGAGTCCTAATACTAGCTACAACCAATCTACCAAAGCCCACGTGGCTTCACCCCTCGTACCAACATGATGGCACGATACAACACAATACACAATATAAGACTTGCACTCAAGTCCTATTACATACACGAAACAATGAATGAAAGTAATGATAGATCCGCAACAATAAGATGAGATGAGCAAAACTCTTCTTCAACACTTCGTTTCTTGATTACAACGAATTTTCTTCTCTTGCACTTAGAGGAAAGATGAGTGTGATCACTTGTAAACAACTAGAACTTGATAATGTGATCAAAGAGTATGTTTTAGAAAGAATTTCGGAATACAAAAGGTTTTGGTGCATAAGAGGATTTCTGGAGGAAAACAATTCTGTATTTATAGGCGTCAGGAGAGAGGCTACGATCCTTTAAATACCAGACGGTCCCTTATCGATAAGGGACTGCCACAATATTTAAGGGACTGTCGAGACAAACACTCCTCGTTTTGTCCTGACGTGGTGAAAAACTATCCGGTGAAGTTCTGTTGTCGGTTTTGAGCGGGAAATATGGCTGATATGGTTTTGAATGTTGAAAACATTTTCTTAATAAAACATTTCTTTAAATTTTACAAAAATACATTTGTAAAAATGTTTTGTCACATGAAAATGTAAATTTTTTAAATTCTTTGATCACATACACAAGTTGGTAGAAGTTTGTACATACCTTAAGTGATGTTGATGACGAAAACGAGTTTTCCCGTTTAAAAAACTTATTAGTCGTAGTTTTATGTAACGTGTGTTTGTATTTTGTGATTATCAAAACTAGTAGAGACCGATTAATGCAAATGACATTCTTGACATTATTTGTATTAACACCTTTATCCAACAAACCGTGTTTTTTCATACACTTACAACTAACGTTATAACCCTTTAAAAAGCCTCTTTGATAATTTATCCTAGGTGCTTACGTTAAAGTGGTGGAGGTTTGATCCTTTCCCAAGCCTATGGTAATCTATTTGCTATGATAGGTAGTGAGTCACATTTTCCCATTTCCATATGTGATATATAAATTTATAACACCCGAGAGATGTGAGAATCCAAACACTAAATGTGAGGTGCTAATATATAATTTCCGTGCTTGTTTTGATTAAGGTAGAACGATCATGTGTTGTAATTACTTTTATATTAATGTTAAATAACCCCTAACATGTAAGTCAATTGGTGTAAAAGCTCATTTTCTTGAGGACAAACAAATCCCAAGTGTAGGGATATTTGATAAGGATTTATTTGTTACGCTTTTAGGGGGTCATTTAAGCCTTAAATCATGAATATATGGTCAAATATTGCTTCAAATAGTTTATTTTCTCATTTTAGGTACTTGGGACGTGATTTCTGAAATATGGAGTATTTTGGACGTTTTTGGCAAGGTTATCAAGATCGCGATCCTACTTAGGATCCTTTTTGTCTCCGTGAGATCGAGATCGTAAAATCAAATCGGGGTCGTAAGATTCTACAAAAATGTATTTTTTTTAGATAGGGGTTGTAGTTTTATATAGTTCTAAATAAAATTCTATATAAAAGACTAATTTAAGTGATTAGATGAAAATTTCAAAGTTTAAATATCGTAATAATATAAACAATGCAATACATGCAATTACTTTATGTTTCAGTCGTTTGATAAACGATTAGGGTAGAAAAGCAATAGGACACGAGCAAAGTTGGGTCATGTATATAGGTAAAATTCTGTCAAAATTTAAGAAGTGTGATTAATTTCACTAAAAAGTTTGTTTAATAATAAAAATTAAACTTTAAGAAGTGGGATTAATTTCACTAAAAAGTTTGCTTCGATCCTATGCTATCTCCGATCCTACTTAGATCTTGCAAGGTTTACTAATGTATGATCGTAAGATCGTACGATCTTACGATCAAGATCGTACGATCTTACGATCAAGATCGCGATCTTGATAACCATGGTTTTTGGGCTCAAGAATGAAGAAAACTACAAAGTCATGGAAAAAGTCAAGAATTACACCTGACGGCGTCAGGCTTTGGATGCCGATGCCGTCACTTGAAGTTAGAGATGATGGAAATTACCAATGTGATGCCCCATAAACCTTTTTGAAGAAATACACATGAAGGCGTCAGGTGTAAATGAAAGTAGGCCATCAGGTACAAAGTTAACACGACCCAGAAGGATTTAAAACGTGACGACGTCAGAAAGCTTAATTGCGCAACACGAAACCCTAGATGCGGCATTATGACGGCGTCAGGACTTATAACCTGATGCCGTCACCTTGTAAAATCTATATATAGTTTTGGATTTTTCATTAATTAAGTGTGCAACTTTGGAGACAAACCCTAGTACGAATTTTCTGAGATACCAAGGGTTCTCAAACCCTCTCATTTCCCATGTTTTATTGAAGATAAGTTATCTTTTAATCATTCAATATGTCTATGTGTTGTTTGATTATCTTTTATGCTTTTCTTCCTTTTAACATGCTATCTTAGGTTATTTTGTGTTTCTTAGATTTAATGAAACCTAGTTATTGATTGTTGATTAGTTGTTTATTGTTTAGTTGATTGACTCGTGTTAGGCTTAAGAAAACTGGCTAACCTCCTTTGTGTAACAACCTTGAATGTCTTAAGAAACGTAATCGGATGTGCACTACAGTTTTATTCGTTGTATTTCATGCGTGAGTAGAGGTTAATGATTCTATGATAGGATACTAAACGTGTCATCATAAGAAGAAATTGATATTCATAGAGTTGGGGAAGGGTGTGCACACCCCACGACTGGTATTATGGAATACAACGCTTCAACTAAAACAACTATAATGTGACATTCAACGAATCAACAAGAGATAACTAGGGAATAATTAAGTCTAAGTAAACACGTTTGTCTCATTATAAGAAGTCCACCACTTTACATTTCTTGTTATTTTGTTTTCTGTTCATTAGTTTAGTTTGTAGTTTTGGGTTAGTTGATTAACAAATAATTCCGCCCACTCCTTCCAAAACCGAGATTTTAATTGCTTTCATAAAAATATAAAAATACAAAAAGAATTATCCTTCACCTTTAGACCTAGTTGACCTACACTTCAATCCTAACGATACTATTCCCATAGAGAATGATCAATCCCCCGGACATACCTATAGTACACTACAACGACCAAGTACACTGCCTGGAGGATTGCAAAAGCTCCTCAAGATCCCTTGAGGAGTAAAACCTTTTGTGAGGCCACAATACTCGCATCAACCTCACAGTTATCCGGGTTTGGACCCAAATGCCTATAATCTTCAAGCCAGTAGTCCTCTCACACATTGACATGATGACCATAACCTATATTCCATTTACAGCCATTTCGGACTATTTCTTTGACTGCTATAAAGCTAGGCCAAACATAGCTTGGATAGTAGCCAACATTTGCATCAAAGAAACTAGATCTTGGTAAATAACGGGCCTTCAACACTTTTGCAACCAATGTTGTTGGATTGGTGATCATTCTCCAGACTTGTTTGGCAAGTAGAGACCTGTTGAACACTCCCAAATGACGAAAACCAAGGTATCCCCGAAATTTTGAGAAATACATCTTGTCCCACGAACACCATAAAATAGGTTTTACTTTAATCCCATTACCCCACCAAAAACAAGTAAGAACTATTTGAATATCATCAATCAAGCTACCAGGAAGTAGAAAATATATTCATAATATACATAGGTATGGCCTGTGCGACATATTTGTTAAGGACCTCATCTCCTCAGATTGAAATGGTTTTTTCTTTCCATCCTTAAAGCTTCTTGTTAATCTTGTCGATGATAGCTTGGAACACATTTTTTTTAAAACTAAAGGCAACCCTAAATATTTAGGTTGAACCGTGACTCAATTATATGGGTACGAACATGTGGCTCAACATTAGCACTAAATGAAACCTCTGATTTCTCATTATTGATTACTTGCCCAGCTAACCTGCAATAACATACCAAATGTTTTTCAAATTGATAACTTCTGCAGTTGAAGCTCTCATAGAGAATATACTATCATCAGCAAAAAAACAAATGAGATATTACTGGAGCTCTGCTGCCCACTTTCATCCAACGGATCCGACGTTGTATAACTTATTTTCTTATCATTGATAATGACAATTGTGTTGGGATATAGCAACCTAATAACCATTATTACCACGAGCACGCAGCGGATGCATATAGTTTGATGTATATGAATTAACAAGTAAAACCACATAAAGCACTAACCTTTATCACTCGAATTACTAAGACGAGTGGTCCTCTTTTTCTTGACTTCTTGGATCTTGATCTTCATGAAACCCTTATAGTGAATAAAATAAGTCACCTCTAAGGAATGCATACATAACACATTAAACAAGAACGCTAGGATGCTAGTACTTATTTACGAATAAAACAACAAAACACATGGTTCTTATTTCTTGGTTTGGATCAAACGAAACCCTAAAGGTTTCATACTAGACGACCGGTTATGCTGGAATAAAGAGGGTTGTTAATACAAATATCACCTAAAAACGTTATTTATATTTTACGATCTTTGCTAAATTTTGTTAACAACAAAGTGTAAACTTTATTTTTAGCAAAACATAAATATAGTTTAAGTCTTTCATATATAAACTTTTATTTCAAAACAAACATCACTTTTGCTACATTTACATTTCATATTAATATAACATTTTCATATTTCTAAAAATAGAAAATGTTGTATGACATCATGGCATGCATCATGTGTAATGTTAGAAAGATTTCCAAAATCTTATAGTTGACTTTGTGAGATCTCATGCATATCTTAGATAGATTCTTACACAACATATCTTATGGTTGACCTAGAATGATCTTAATTAGACTTGTCATAGATATGGAAAG
This sequence comes from Artemisia argyi, assembly GCA_030686995.1. NCBI lineage: Eukaryota > Viridiplantae > Streptophyta > Magnoliopsida > Asterales > Asteraceae > Artemisia > Artemisia argyi. Next base: position 88,229,810 of record CM060690.1, read on the forward strand.
ATTTCTTGGAGACTTGCCTGTCAGACCTGGCGGAACCCTTGATTTGGTTCCGCCTGATCCGTGGGTGTGCTGGTTTGTTTTGCCTAAAAATATGATGCGTGGAATTGCGCCCTCGCAAAAGTTTTTACCTCTTAAGGGATCCTGAGAAGCTTGCAATCCCCACCAAGCAGTGTACCTGACCGTTGTAGTATAGTATAGTGGCAAGTACCGGGAGATTGATCGTTCAACTCAAAGAATAGTGTTTGTTGGGATATAAAAGATCAAGGTACTTCTGTATGTCAAAGTACTGCTGCTAGAAGATTAAAGTCAAAGTGCTGCTAGAAGATTAAAGTCAAAGTACTGTTGTTTATTGAAGATTGTTCAAAGTACTTTGAAGATTATAAGGACTTAATTGCAATATTGATTAAAGGATTATTATGTAATATTGAACGAATATTCTAGAGTTAGTTAGGGATAATTACTTGTCGTTCAAGATATATGTTGTAAACCGACTTAAGGTTATCTATATAAGGAGCCTTATGATGGTATTAGGGATATATGTTTTTAGTCGAAGTTCTAAGAGTCTTAGAGCTTTATAAGTCGATAATAGTTAGGGATTGTTAGTGAATCTGTGTAACAAAGTAGGTTCAAGTTTGGTTTAATATAAAAGTTCTTCTTAAGCTTTGTGTTAGTAGATTCCGCATACTTTACAAGGTCAAATAGTGTTTCAATATTAATAGTGTTGAGTTTACTTAATATTATTAAACCCTTACAAGCTACAAAGTTGTTTGATTAGAGTATATAGATCCAACAGTGTTTGCTAGGGTTAAAAATCAATTAAACTAGGTCTAGAGATGAGGGATGATTCTTTTTGTATTTTTATATTATATGGAAAGCAAGTACAAATCTCGGGTTTTGAAGGAGTGGGTGGAATTAGTTGCTAATCAACTAACCCAAATAACTACAGATGCAATCAAAATAAAATAAAATAAACTTAAACTAATTGTGGCGAAGACAATAATGAGAGAAATGTGTTTACTTAGATTTCACTACTCCCTAGCTATCTTTTACCGGTTGATTAGTTTGTTACAATTGCATGGATGACGGGTTATATTCCTTAATACCATTCGTAGGGCCATGTACGATCTTCCCTAACTCTATAAGCTTCTACCTCTTCCTATGTCGAGCCGACTACTAGCTCCTAACATGGCCTCATTAGTAGTTACCTATGCATTAAATATAACCAATATATCATAGTACACCTCCGATCATGTTTCTTAAGACATTCAAGCAAGTTACCAAATGGAAGTCTGCCAGTTTTCTTAAGCCTAACATCGAATTCATTCATCCACAACAATTATAAACAAACAACCAACCAATAATCAATATCTAAGTTTCATTACATCTAAGCAAACACAAAGAAAACTTAGCCTAACATGTTAAAGAGAAGACAAGCATAAGATATAATCAAACAACAGATAGAGATATTGAATGATTTGTTGAAAGACTTATCTTCAATTGAGCATGGATGAAAAAAGGGTTTGAAACCCTCAAAATTGCAGTAAAATTCGTCTAGGGTTTTCTCCCTTCAAAGTTGCACACAATGAATGAAAACTAGAAAAGTATATATAGATTTTACAATCTGACGGCGTCAAGAGTAGGGTCTGACGCCGTCAAATCACCGACAAAATAATACTCGTCTTGCCTAGATCCACTTCTGACGTCGTCATGTACAAACTTGGTCTTGGCCATCATGTGCAATTTACTCTTTATGGCCTTGGCGCGTCACGTGTAATTTGATTTATCCACCTCTTTGTCAAGTCTTGACACCGTCACTAGCAATCTTTGACGCCGTCAGGTACAATTTTCAGCATGATTTTGAGACTTTGTCGTTTTCTTCACTTTTGCGCTCCAAAAATGTTCAAAATGCTTCCTTTTGTAAATTTCCTCTCAAAAGTACCTAAAATGACAAAAGGAACGATTTAGGGCAATATTTGATCAAATAATCTCGACTTTGGCCTTAAATGACCCCCCAAAAGCGGTACACTTTTCGTCTCATCAAAATAACAAGCCACATCCAAGAAATTCTTTATCACTTACTATCATATTTTGCATATACACTTTCATTACATTCATCTAACTCAGTAGTATTTCATTTGTGTGAGATCTTTTGTAGCAAAGAAGATCACAAGTTCATCCGAAAGTATACAAGTTTCAACAGAACATTGTAAGACTTGTTAGCTTAGCATTGTGTAAACTCATGTAGTTTATACTTCATTCAATTGTATCTATTCAATAGTGATCGATTAGTATTTTAGTCCTTAAAATACAAAGAGTCACGGGAGTGGTTGTACCCTTATAAAATAACTCGACATCTAGCTTTGTGTCGGTAATCTTGTGTAAGCGACGTGTAAGGTTTTCTTCGACGGTGAAAGGAGCTTGTTGACTAGTGAAGGAAACTCTCGAGTTGGATACTCGGGGAGTGGAGTAGGGAAAGGAAAAAGAGTCATTGTAGCCGAACCACTATAAACATCCGTGTTGTGGTTTGATTGTTTCTTACTTTATCTTGCATTTACTTATTGTCTATTATTTGCATTAGTCGATTATACGTAAAGTTTTTAAAGATAATTAAATTAAAAAACCGGTAAACTATTCAACCCCCTTCTAGTTGTCTACAATTGGCATTAGGAGCTATTACTCAAGTTTTTAAAATATATTGTGTTTTAAAACTTGAAACGATCAATGGATTTTGATAAATTCAAAGAAGGGCAATCTATTAAAAAACCTCCGGTATTTGAAAGTAATAATTTTCTTGAATGGAAAAATAAGTTTGAAAGCTATGTGAAATCAATTGATCTAGATCTTGGCATATTATTTCAATTGGTGATTTTAAACCAACAAAAACAAAGTTTGAAAATCACGATGACTATCTCAAGAGAAAATTTGACAGAAACTTAAGGCAAAATAATAATTTACAAAACCTTACCTAGAGTTGAATATGAAAGAGTATACTTTTGTCAAACGGCTAATGATATTTGGAAAAATCTTGTAAAATTTCATCAAAAGGAATGTCAAGTCAAAGATGATCAATTTGATCTTGCATATTAATTAGTTGTTTTAGAAAAATTAATTAATAGACACTTAGTTGGAATAAATACAAGTGCTACGAATTCTAATATTTTTAATGAAGGAATAAATGACGAAGAATACATGTGTCAAGCTTGAAGAGAACTTATTTTTGAATCATGGAGTGACACGGACGAAGATGAAGACTACTATCCGGTTTGTAATGACTGTCAATTAGATAAATCTACAAGTAAGGTACAACCTGAAACCAAACACTTTTGCTAGGATCAATTCATTTTGGAATTCTTAGAATTAGAAAATGAGTTCAAACATTTTTGAAACATAAAAACCATCTCTAAAAATGAATCTTCAAAAACTTTTGAGAACAATCTTGAAAAGGAAATAATGTTAGAAGATAAAATGGCTAGACTTGAAAGTAGTATTGAAATTGTCTTGAATGAAAAATATGTCAAAAATATAAACATGAAATTAAAAGATTAAATGAAAGAGCAAAATATTAGCCAAACTTGAAGAAAGTTTCAAATCTATTAAAAAGTTATTAAGAAGTCAACAGTCATTTAGAAATAAAACAGGATTAGGATTTCACTCGGATAACTCATGAACGAGTAGATCAAAGCAAATTAAATTTGTGAAACCTAGTAGAGAAATCTAGAAATGGCTTTAATAAAAGTCAAGTGGGTGAAAAGTTCTTGTACTCTTTGCCGATTCTCTTATCATATGCATTTATGCCATGGTTATCTTTGGTTAACCATAATGATATCACGGGACATTGAGAATAAAATGCATAAGTGTTCCCTTCATATAAGTATGCTTGAAATTCGGATTGGAACCGGATGTATGGATCAAGGATAGCGGTCGCTCATGAATATGACAGAGGTAACGTAACTTTTGGTAGCAAACTTAAAAGCAAAATCATCGAAAAATGTACAATCTATCATGACTCTCTTTCTATTGATGATGTTGCTCATGTTGACAACCTAGGTTTTAATCTCCTTAGTATAAGTCAACTTTGCCGTAAAAAGTATAACGTCCTTTTCAGTGAAAACGGAAGTAAAATACTTAAAGACGACATAAATATAGCCAATGGTGTCCTTAAGAACAACTTATATGTCATGAAGATTGATCAAACATCTAGAGACAAACTTTGCCTCACCTCATTAGATGAATATTCAACTCTATGGCATAGACATTTAAGACACGCTAATATGAGACTTATCAAAAACCTCTCCTCTAAAGACTTAGTTAGAAACCTACCCAAGTTGAAATACGACCAACACTTTTGTAATGCTTGCAAAATTGGTAAACAAGTTCATAGTATCAATAAGGCTAAAATTATGGTATCTACATCTAGGTGTCTAGAAATTTTGCATATGGATTTGTTCGGTCCATCCACTATACAAAGTTATGGAGGTAACTTCTACACTTTGGTTGTAGTGGATGACTATTCAGGATATACTTGGACAAAATTTTTGAAAAGTAAAAATGAAGCTTTTGACCAATTTGAAATTCTTAGAGTGTTTGGGAGGTAAAAAGCCTACATTAGGATATTTTAGAGTGTTTGGGAGTAAATGCTTTATAATTAACACCAAGGATTATCTCACTAAATTTGACCCAAAGTCTTATGAAGGTGTATTTCTTGGATATTCACAAAATAGCAAAGCTTATATTTTCTTAAACAAAGAAGCCTTGAGAGTCAAGGAATTGTTGAACGTAACATTCGACGAGAGTCCACCTCCCTCTAAGACAACACCTTTGGTAGATGATGACTTAGTTGAAAGTCAAGTAATAGAAAGTCAAGAAAACTTAGATAATGACAAAGAAGATGAACTATTAAACAAATAAATTGTCAATGTCAAAGATTCTAAAAGTCATCCATTAGATAGTGTCATAGGAAACATAAATGAAAGAACATTAAGATCAAAAGTCCAAAATGAAAGTAACCTCTTTTGTTTTGTGTCAACCATTGAACCGAAAAATATAAACGAAGCTATAAAAGATGAATCATGAGTCATAGCAATGCAAGAAGAATTAAACCAATTTGTTAGAAATGATGTTTGGACATTAGTTCCTCATCCTAAGAATCAAACAATAATTGGAACAAAATGGGTCTTTCGAATAAAATGGATGAAAATGGTATAGTGTCTAGAAACAAAGCCGCTAGTAGCACAAGGTTCTAATCAACAAGAAGGCATTGACTACGATGAAACTTTTGCTCCGGTTACTAGGCTCGAGTCTATTAGGATTTTACTTGCATATGCATGTGCACATGATTTTAAACTCTTTCAAATGGATGTCAAAAGTGCATTTTTAAATGGATTTATTAATGAAGAAGTTTATGTCTCTCAACCTCCTGGTTTCACCGATTTTCAAAATCCTAATCATGTTTACAAACTTAAAAAGGCTTTATATATACTGACTTAATCAAGCTCCAAAAGCATGATATGATCGACTTAAGACCTTCCTAGTTGACCATAAGTATACCATGGGATTAGTTGATAATACTCTCTTTACTAAGAAGAAAGATTCACATATTATCATAGTCCAAATTTATGTTGATGACATCGTATTAGGATCAACTTGTCAAGATATATGTGAAAATTTCTCAAAAATCATGCATGAAGAGTTAGGAATGAGTATGATGGGAGAACTCAACTTTTTCCTAGGACTTCAAATTAAACAATTAGAAGATGGGATATTCTTTAACCAATCTAAATACATAAAAGACATGCTTAAGAAATTTGGTCTTGAAGATTCAAAACCAATCAAAACGCCCATGTCCTCGGAAACTAAACTCACCAAGGATAAGGAAAGTGAATTCGTAGATAACACTAAATATAGAGGTATGATTGGTAGTCTACTCTATCTCACAGCAAGTAGATCTGACATTATGTTTAGTGTTTATCCAGGTGCTCTTTTTCAAGAAGATCCTAAAACAACCCATCTTGAAGCCGTAAAATGAATTTTTAGATACATCAAAGGTACTACACACTTAGGATTATGGTATCCCAAAGGAACGGGAGTAGAAACCATAGTGTATGCCAACTCGGACCATGCCGGTGACTATGTTTATAGAAAAAGCACAAGTGGTATTTGTAATTTTGTTGAACATTGTCTCACCTCATGGTTCTCTAAGAAATAAAAGACTCTCGCTATCTCAACAACTGAAGTCGAATACGTATCAGCCGAAAAAGCATGTCAACACGCTCTTTGGATGAAGCAAGCTCTAGTCGACTACGGAATTCAACTAAATGATATCTCCATTCTTTGCGACAACAAAGGAGCAATCGACCTAAGTAAGAATCCAGTCCAACATGCTCGTGCTAAACACATTGAAATCCGTCATCATTTCTGTAGAAACTAGAAGGGGGGGGTTGAATAGTTTCACCGCTTCTTTTTAATTTTCTAAAGCGTTTCGCCGTTTTAGGTCCGGTTATTTTTCATTTACAAACATGTTGAATTCTACTAGTTATGTGATATCAATTTGGTTGCTAGCATACACCAATAAACAAGTAAAGTAAAGAGTAAAGAAAGAACACGACCAAGAGACGCGACGATTTATAGTGGTTCGGCACGAAGCTCACTCTCATCCTACTCCACTCCCCGAGTACCACACTCGAGAGTTATCAATCACTATATCAACACACTCCTTTAGGTGGAGCAATCCGTACACATGCTTACACAAGGCTTAAAGACAATAAGCATAATGTCGAGTTCTAATCATAGCTAGAACCAATCTACTCCAAGGCCCACGTGGCCACACGAACTAGCACGTACTCTTGTCCAACTTGAATCTTCACCTGATCCAAGCCTTCACTTATTTGACATACTTGGTTCTTCACCCGAACCAAGCCTTCACACACATGACTCACTTGATTCTTCACCCGAATCAAGCCTTCACACACTTGACATACTTGGATCATCACCCGATCCAAGTCTTTACATAATGACTCAACAAGTCCTAACCTACACTTTAGGACATCACTCTCCTCACATCAGATACATGAACTAATCTAGTTCCAAGAATTCTTGGATCTACATCACCATCTAAGCTCACACAAATATAATTCTTGGAACTATATCACCATCCAAGTTCACACAAGTATCCCCATCCTCGACTCACACACAAGTTGGAAAACAATGACATAATATACATAACCTATCACTATAACACTTGTTACGTTTGTGTGTGGACACCTATAACATCTCGAATCTTCATAGTTGTCAAGAGTTCTTCTCTTGCACTTGACAGAAGAGGAAATCACATATAAACATATACCGACATGTTATAGTGATCAAAGAATAAAATGAACAAAGACCAGAAATTTAATGAGTTTTCCCGTTACTTCTCCCCCTTTTTGTAGAATCAAAAAGGTGTGACGTGGTTGTTGAGTAGAGAAGACACGAGCACCCTTGAAAGATAATCGTTGGAGTGATCAACGAAATACATGCTCCCCCTAGCTAAGTGTTCCCCCTTAATGAGGGCACCGGGGAATCGAGCTATTGTGATGTGCTACAAAATAGAGTTAGAACAAAGCACATGCATACATATACATATATGAAGGTATGGAAAGAGGATATGGATGTAAAATAAATTATGTAGTGCAAGAATCAGATTGAAAAACACAGAATAGAATCTAATTATGAGCACTACTGGGGACGGTCCTGTAAATATGGGGACGGTCCCTTACTGATTTGGGGACCGCCAGTCCATTTAAAGGACCGCCGGCAGTAGGCTTCCAAGTTGGCAGATATGTTGCGATTTAAGTAACTTCCCATTTTCAAGGTTAGATATTTTTATTCTATTTTCATGTTTAACTAAGACCAATATCACAACATATTATCATATCTAAAACATAATCATTCATTCATTTTATTTCATGCAAGAATCATACAATGATTACCATAAAAATTCCATGACAAACACATCATAGAAACAATAACACTAATCATAAACAACTACAAAAAGTTATCTCCCGTTGCATGTTTGTTCTAAAGCACAACTTCCACTTGATTATTCATGACTAGATTTTTCAGAATATCTAGTAGGAGGGTGGAGTGGATGATGGTGAGGATGAAGGTGGAGCCGATGGTGGCATTGAAGCAAGGGGAGTTGGTTGCACATTTTGTTGAGTAAGAAGAAACTCAATGTGACCAAACATGATGTGTAATTCACCTGGAAGAGTAGAGATGAGATGAAAATTGTGGTAACAACAAGCACACCCCATAGTGTGGTTGTTAACAAAGTAGTAAGGTAAATGATTACCAAGGGTTGGAGGAGATGGTGGAGTTTGAGGAGTGTTTTCCAATGGCTCATTTGGTGATGTGATAGTGTGAGTTTTTTGGAGGAGGATGTTGGTTTCTTGGTGATGAGATAGAGTGAGATGGAGATGATGGTTGATTGCTCACAAATGGAGTGAAAGCACTCGAGCTAGATTGGGTGAGCAAGGGTGACAAGTTCTTGACAAATGATGAGAAAGGTGATGTGGTTGTCTTTGAGCTATAGGATGTCTTTGATTAAGAGTGATATGTTCCATTGGTGGATGGTGTTTTGAGTGGTGCACTTGGTGCTTGAGGTGATGATGGTGGTGACTTAGGAGATGGTGTGGTGTCATAGAGTGTGAGGTCAATGAAATTGGTTTGAGGTCGAATGATTTTGAGCTTCGGCCTTTTGTTTGATGGTTGTGTTGTGGGTTCTTTGTTTGTTGTTGGCAAGGAAGTGGAGGATGAGGCCATTGTAGGTAATGAAGTTGGATTGAAAGATGATTGTGATGAGGTTGAGGGTGATTAGGAAGCTTTAAATAATCAAGCTTGGTCATGGTTTGGCCAAAGCATGCATTAGGAGTTTTTAAGCACTTAAAAATGTTTATCTAAACAAGGTAAGGTGGTGATAATCATGCAATAGGTTTAGGATTGCAAGAATGAAGAAAATAGTGCAAAAATCTGTGATCCCACATGGACGGTCCTTTAAACCCCAGACGGTCCCATATCACTAGAGGACCGCCGGATCAATAAGGGACCGCCGGCAGTGGGTTCGCAGAATTTTGCCTAGTTCCTCATTTATGCAAACAACATATAACAACACTAATTCAGAACAATAGTAGAACTGAATTGTAAGAGAATAGTGCTACACAATCATGCAGATTAAAGGCAGGTTTAAACAAGCATTCATGAATAACAGCAATCAAGAGTTAACAAATCCTAATGATACGAGTACATAGGTGTAGAGAATCGTTTAAGCCCATCTAGGATATGTTTTACGAATAACATAACTACGCAGCGGAATATAAAACAATATGTTATTCAACAAGGGTTTTTTTGTTCACTATATCCCCAAGATCAAAAGATCCTTGAGACTAAACTAACTAATACATAGATCGATCTGTTACTAATAAACTAACTAACTAATAAACCCTAGGCGTCCATTGTAGGAACTTGACGCCTAGACACATACACACCTTTAACTAGTCGACTACATCTTCTCTGTGTACCTTTACCTAATGACCCATGTCCTCTTTATATACTAGAGGATTAGGGTTTACAAGAAAGATAATCATAATACAATTAGGAAAGTAAATATTCTCTAGAATCTTCTAAAATCTCCATCTTTTTGTAACTTTCCTTCTTGTCATATTAAGCCCTTGTGTTTCATTCTTCTTCAAATACTGCAGCAGAAGTACTTTGATTCAAAGTACTTTTGGTTCAGTAGAAGTACTTTGGTTCAGCAGAAGTACTTTGCATCAGAAGTACTTTGGTTCAGCATAAGTACTTTGCATCAGAAGTACTTTGGTTTAGCAGAAGTACTTTGAATCTTCTTCATATAAGCATATGTAGTTTTGTAATCATCAAATCTATAATTCCCAACAATCTTCCCCTATTTGATATTACAAAACTATCTCCATGAATGAAACAATCTTCAATGCTTCCCCTTGACTTAAGATCTTCTTGAACTTGTCACCACATATAAATAAGCTGCAAATCATATCTCTGTAGTCTTCTTCCCCTTTTTGTAATCATCTAATAGGGAACATGTAAAGATATGCAACTTTGATCATCACCACCCCACATCATATATCAAAACTTCCAATCCAATCTTTCCAATGTCTTGAATTACCCTCCATGAAGAACACCAAAAAGCTTGCAAAAATTGAACTCAAGACAATATAAATTTTAAACTAGCAGTATTAATGATGAATAGAAGTAGTAATGAAACACTTCCCCTTAAATGGTGCATGTAGATGGTTGAACATTTAATCAATAAGCTTCCCCTGAAACTAATATGTTTACCATCTCTTGAATCTTCAATTCTGTAGGCTCTATGTAATGATCACTGATGAAGAAAACTGAATATAACAAACTTGATGAAGAAGTTGAATTTCCCAAACTTGCGTCTTATATCTTGTACTATCCACGTGACTCCAAACTCATACCAAACTAAAAAGTATAAGTAGATGAAACCTATCCAATCTCATGATAAATCCTCAACTATATATGAGACACTGAGCACTACAACGTAACTCCTTAAAGTGATAGCAAATGTGAACATTAAGCACCTTTAGTTTGTAGATAACACACCTTTGCTAGATTCATCAAGTCTTTGTCACAACAATAAAGCACGAACAAGTTATCTTCAAAGTGTAACACCGACCTTGAGATATGATAAGAACACGCACCTGTGAAACTCAACTACAACATCAAATAAATGATATTCACCTTTCTTCGTAATCAATTAAGTAATAAGAACAAGCCTTTGAAACCTTTAGAACAAAATAACCAATCTCCTTGTGTGTGTGAACCAATAACTCATGTGTGTGTGAAACCATCTCCAAATCTTCACATGAATTTAAGTTGTACGTAGGACCAGTAACCTTAATTGTATATTCCAAGATGCTTTTCTTCCGTAACAGTAACCTCACTCCACTTTCTTTAATCAATAATAGAAGGTTGTTTTTGTCGTATCATCCAACCATTAAAATCAATGTACCGACAAACCCATTAATATAACAATCAAGAATTACAAGGATAACTAATTCATATTAACATTCAAAAGACGAGAGAAATCTCGATCACAATAATAAACCTTCGACCAATCATTATTACAATTTCCACCATCCCATGTGATTGAGCACAATCTGAATTCAATAAACTTGATTGAAAATTAACGCACCACTGACTCATAATCAATCTTTGAATGATACAAGCATACTTATTATCTCCTCCAATCAGATTTACTTAACCATTAAATAAACAATCTTTGTAGAGAATCGTTTAAGTCCATCTAGGATATGTTTTACGAATAACATAACTACGCAGCGGAATATAAAACAATATGTTATTCAACAAGGTTTTTATTATTCACTATATCCCTAAGATCAAAAGATCCTTGAGACTAAACTAACTAATACATAGATCGATCTGTTACTAATAAACTAACTAACTAATAAACCCTAGGCGTCCATTGTAGGAACTTGACGCCTAGACACACACACACACACACACACACACACCTTTAACTAATCGACTAGATCTTCTCTGTGTACCTTCACCTAATGACCAATGTCCTCTTTATATACTAGAGGATTAGGGTTTACAAGAAAGATAATCATAATACAATTAGGAAAGTAAATATTCTCTAGAATCTTCTAAAATCTCCATCTTTTTGTAACTTTCCTTATTGTCATACTAAGGCCTTGTGTTTCATTCTTCTTCAAATACTGCAGCAGAAGTACTTTGATTCAAAGTACTTTTGGTTCAGCAGAAGTACTTTGCATCATAAGTACTTTGGTTCAGCAGAAGTACTTTGCATCAAAAGTACTTTGGTTCAGCAGAAGTACTTTGGTTCAGTAGAAGTACTTCACATCTTCTTCATATAAGCATATGTAGTTTTGTAATCATCAAATCTATAATTCCCAACAATAGGTAACATAGCAATTAAGTGCTTCATAATAAATCATCATGGTACATCCTTGTCAATGGTGTTTGTGATAGGTTCTTGTTGCATGACTTTCTTGACTCTAGCTTGTTCCTCAATCTCGAGTGTGGGATCATCATAGATGTCATAGTTAACAGATGCTGAGGAGATAAAGATAGAGGATATATTGAGATCATTGATGGGTTCCATGACAGGATCAAAGAGAGAGTATTGAGGACCATAGAGATAGGGATGAAAGTACATCATATAGTGATAGAGACGAGTAAGGAACATCCCGTAGGCTATCAATTTAGTTTGATTCCCCTTGAGATGTACAATTCACTTAGCGAAGTAATAGGCAAGATTATATGGTTGTTGGGTGTGGAGACAGTACATCATGTGAGCACAGCACGCCGGAAGTTGCTCACGAATCCCTTTGAGACTAAGAGTGTTCTCTTTTAAGATGACAGTCCAAGGAATCAGTTCATCACGAACCTCTATCATATGAATTTTTGTTTGATCAAGGTAAGGGAAGTTCCTATTAGTGCGAAGAAGTTTGGTAATTTCACAAGGGCGAGGTATGTAGGAGCAATAGGGACTATTTTCTTCTCTATAGTTAAAAATTCATTCGAGACACCAATCTTAAGAGTAGGCACATTGCCCATGATTGGAAATAAGAAGGATTTGAGCAAATTGGTCAAAAGTAAGGACAAATTTGAAGTTCCTAATCCAAAACCAAAGTGACAAAGATTGATCCTCGTTACGTACGAGTTCAACTTGTCGAAAGAATTCTAACACAAAGCGAGGACAAATTTTCTCATTGATGTGAAGCAAGCAATCGAATCCTATAGCACGGAAGGTGGTATTAATGTCTCTGTGATAGGCTAAGGAGGGTCAACAATTTGTCCCTCATGAAAGCGACGAGTCTCAACATTCACATAGGGACGAATATGACTTCCCAGAGTGGTTGGTTCAACAGAAATTCTAGGAGTATAAGAGTCGGTGTTGAGATGATCAAAATCATATATGTGTGACATTTTGTTTCCTATGAAAGAAAGAATCACAAAGTTGTTGTTAGAGTTTCATCTTTCTTAGAATTTGTTTTGATTATCACATAGAACTAATGTTTTTGACATGTATTAACCAATGTGAAGTACAAGTATATATTTAAGAACTCATGTTAATGATATCTTTCTACCTTTTAAATTATCATGTTTATACCTTGTAAACAAGAGATCATTTCAATTGACTTATGATTGTATTAAATAATGCTACTATTGATCTATTATCGAGTTTAGATCTTAATTTAGAAAAAATTATTTAAGATCCCCAATTTCAAGTTTATAATGAATTCAAATTGTTTATCTTAAAGGAAGAATTGGATGAGTTTGACTTACAATTTGTAGGATAGTAACTAAGTCACAAACATGATGATGCAAGTGGTTTGTGTGGCGTATGGTGTAAGAGAGGAAGAAGAAGAAAGAAAACTTGGAACCTTGAGAGAGAAAATGATATGTTAGATTAGATATAATGAGAAGGTCCAACCCTCTCCACATGTGGAGAGGGGTATTTATAGTGTCTTACAAAAAAGATAAAAACGCCCACACCCGGGCTGTAGATCAGGCATACAGTGGGTAAAGACCCGTCCTTCTTCCACGATGTTACTTAAACTAATTCTAACTAATAACTAAACTAACTACGAGCTAACTTAATGCTATTACAATATTTAGGTGACCGAGTCTTTCATAGGAATATTTGTATTCCTAATAATGTCCCCCTAAGCGAGGTCACCTTGGAAATTAAGCTCCTTGATCTTCAAGCATTCTTTAGTCTTTGTAGCTCGTAGGTTCTGATTCTCCACTATTCAGCACACTTTGTGCATCAACCAATGAACTTGTGATTTGAGTTCCTTTGTGATGTGTGATCTTTGAGCTTCTTTGAGATCATCAGCCACATTAAATCTCCAAGCTCATCCATAGTAGTATCGCCTTCATGTGATGTAGTGACTTTAGGACCGTCATGCTCACACCCTTCTGGATCAAGAGACTTTACATCAGCATTGGGGATCAGGAGACTTTTCATCAGAGTTGCGGAAACGTTGTTGGTAGTCTCTCAACATTCGTTGTAGTAAGTCTCTCATTATTATTGATAGTGAGTAGGATGTGTGAGCATGAGGTATGGATTGACATTATTCTTATGGAGTTAGGAGCCATCAACGCCATCTTTATATGTGTCCCTGAAATACAACAGTTAGCAATAAAGATAGAGAACAAATATGGCTTTGTCATTCGTTCTGCGAGGACAGACTACCCTCCGGTTTTGTGAAAACCGACCTGTGATCAGGTAGAGTCTCTGTTAAAGAAGACTCTCCTTGACAGGAATTTCCAGCTTGTAGTAATGAATCTTCCTAAGAGTCCACTTAGGAATCTTCATACTAAGCATGTTCTCATACCGGAACATCTCAAAGCAGACAGCACGATAGAGTGAATCGGTGAATAAATATTCACGGATTGATGAGAAATAGATTTATAGAAATCACTCGCGTGTCATATGATAAACAATTTTTGAGACACGACGAGTGTTTTATGGTCAGAATCACATCTCCATAAAAAATACTTTGTTTGAAATATTGTACATAATCAGTGTGCTCGAAAATAAGTTAGTAAGCACACTGAAAGGTTTTTGCAAAAGTATCCGTCAATCCATATCCTGGAACAAATTTGATTCAATTTTGAATCGCACCATCGTTTCTTTCCAGTTGTCACTTGATCATTGATCCAAGATGGATATTACATGTCACCTACCAAGAGCTTGAGTGATGTTTGCTCTAGAAGGATTTCCATCTTCATTGTGAATATTTTCATATCACTCGTATGTTCTAGCAATACCACAAGGATAATGCGTAGGACTCTAAATATTTTATCTTATTTTCTACATTGTGTGAAATAATAACCATATTTGGAAGTGTGTCCTATTGAGATTTATGGATGATCTCTTTGGCTCTAGACTCAATAGTGCGTTTTGATCTGCTCCTGGAGACTGGGGAGGCGTCTCCTGTTTAGGTACCAACATAGCTCGCAATGAGCGGTCAATACATTGCACAGGGTTCCTCGTGAGAATGAAATAAGCTCTTTCAAGAGAACTTGAGTGGTTGGGAAGTTTAGTGCAGTGCGTCACTGGGTCCATGACGTCTTGTCTTCAATACCTGTGTTACCTTAGTAACCTCCAGTAGATTATGAATTGAACCCCATTTCTGCCATAAGGTTGAATATATGGAGGGCTATTTCTTTTCACCCTTTCTCATTTCATTTCTTTTTCATTCTTCAACCCCTTCAGTGCTTACCGAGACTTCATCACTAGAACCTTGTTGGGTTTGTTCCAGTCCTAGCTCTATCTCAGTCCGCACTCTTCCCTTTCTCACTTTACTCCTTTTTTCAATCATTCCTAAGGACTTATAATCTATCTATGGATTGTCCCTGGGAAGATCCTTCCAGTTCTGGTGGATCATGGGAACTCATACCTAACCTTAACCATCCTTATAACTCCGTGCAAAAAGCTAAATGGTCGGTCTTTGGTATTACTTCCACAAACGCCTTTTGCTCCCCCTCAATATGTGCATCGATATTCGAAAGAGTTTAGCACATATGTGGGAGCCTATTATTGAGTCCAAAAGATCACGTTTGATTATCAGATTTCATATTTAAATCACATTCTCTCCCCCGATCAAAAATTTCAAATCTTTCGAGATTTTGGATCTCAATTGATTTAAATAAGTTAGAAAGCTTTTGGGAGAGAAATGCGGTCAGTTTTAATATTTTCTGATAAGAGGAACCTTTTTCTTGCTCCCCCTCAATCTGTGAGGGAGGTTGTTATGTGTCAGATTTGATGAGTTTACAAAAGATTTGAAGTTTTAACGAAAACTCTTTGAAAATTTCTCATTCTGACACATAACCATCACAAAGTGTATTGTTGCAAGGTTTTTGTACAAAGTGGAGAGTTTTGATGATACATAAAATTTTGAGAAATCACTCTCCCCCTCAATCAATGACAAATATTAAAACTTAAATAAATTGATGTCATTGATTGAGTGAAAAATTTTATCAAAATTTGAGTTCAAATAGATTTCCAAACAAAATCTCATGGTACCACCAAGTTTTGCACAAATACTTTCCGGAAAAATCATAGAAGGGAAAGTATTTGGAGATAAAAAGAAGATTTCTCTTCTTTATCAAGAAATAATGCACTGAAGCGTACATTAGATCGAGGAAACATGAATATAAAGTAATCCATGCCCAGGTGAACTTCACCCGGTAAAAGGAACAACCGTCTTTTTGGTGACGTGTTTTCCCCATTTTGAAAAACGGGTTGCTATCTGAAGTAATAGCAAGCCATAATTTTTAAGTCCGGGTTACAGCCTGAAATGACTGCAAGCCATCTTTTTTTTTTTTTTTTTTTTTTTGAAGAATATTTTGAGATATGACATGTTTTAGAGAGAAACTTTATTTGAAAACCGAAAAATTCTTGCTCAAGCATATGTATGATTCCGTGTCATTGTTGAATGACATTTCTAGATACGTACATAATATTGATTACACAAGAGACATGTCGTGAGGAGAATATTTTTGGATTTTAAGGATTTTTCAGATTTTTATGGTTTTTGTAGGTTTTATAATTTTGTATTTTTCTTTTTGAATTAAGTTATGTACAAGGATATGTGAAGCCAATCCTTCAATCATCATACTCTTCCTGGAGCGACTTATGAGTTTCTGGAGTGAGGCTCTTCATTCCAAGTCGTGGAAGAATGAACTGAAATCTTTCTCGAGAAAGAGCCTTTGTAAATATATTAGCCAGCTGAAACTCTGTCCTCACAAAGTAGAGTTCCTTTATCCCTTTCTCCACTTGTTCTCTGATGAAGTGATGGCGAATGTCAATATGCTTGGCTCTGGAGTGCTAGACGTTGTTACAACACAGGGCAATGGCACTTTTGTTATCACAATACATTGGGATTTTGTTGAAGTTATACCCATAATCTGATAGCTGCCATCTCATCCACAAAATTTGAGCACAGCATGAGGACAGGGCAATGTATTCAGCTTCGGTGGATGATATCGAAGTGCACATCTGCTTTTTGGATGACCAGCTGACAAGTTTTTCACCCACGAATTGAGCACCTCCGGAAGTACTTCTGCGAGTATCTTGACACCCCGCATGATCAGCATCAGAGTAGGCTGTAAGAGCCATTGCATTGTCTTTAGGGTACCAAAGACCCATGTGAATTGTCCCTTGGAGATACCTGAATATTCTCTTGACTGCTTCCAAGTGCTTTTTGGTGGGTGTTGGGATATAAAATATCAAGGTACTTCTGTATGTCAAAGTATTGATGCTTGAAGATTAAAGTCAAAGTGCTGCTTGAAGATTAAAGTCAAAGTGCTGCTTGAAGATCAAAGTCAAAGTACTGCTGTTTATTGAAGATTGTTCAAAGTACTTCGAAGAGTATAAGGACTTAATTGCAATATTGATTAAAGGATTATTATGTAATATTGAATGAATATTCTAGAATTAGTTAGGGATAATTACTTGTCGTTCAAGATATATGATGTAAACCGACTTAAAGTTATCTATATAAGGAGCCTCATGATGGTATTAGGGATATATGTTTTTAGTCGAAGTTCTAAGAGTCTTAGAGCTTTATAAGTCGATAATAGTTAAGGATTGTTAGTGAATATGTGTAACAAAGCAGGTTCAAGTTTGGTTTAATATAAAAGTTCTTCTTAAGCTTTGTGTTAGTAGATTCCGCATACTTTACAAGGTCAAACAGTGTTTCAATATTAATAGTGTTGAGTTTACTTAATATTATTAAACCTTTACAAGCTACAAAGTAGTTTGGTCAAAGTACTGCTGCTTGAAGATTAAAGTCAAAGTGCTGCTTGAAGATTAAAGTCAAAGTACTGTTGTTTATTGAAGATTGTTCAAAGTACTTCGAAGAGTATAAGGAGTTAATTGCAATATTCATTAAAGGATTATTATGTAATATTGAACGAATATTCTAGAATTAGTTAGGGATAATTACTTGTCGTTCAAGATATATGATGTAAACCGACTTAAGGTTATCTATATAAGGAGCCTTATGATGGTATTAGGGATATATGTTTTTAGTCGAAGTTCTAAGAGTCTTAGAGCTTTATAAGTCGATAATAGTTAGGGATTGTTAGTGAATCTGTGTAACAAAGCAGGTTCAAGTTTGGTTTAATATAAAAGTTCTTTTTAAGCTTTGTGTTAGTAGATTCCGCATACTTTACAAGGTCAAACAGTGTTTCAATATTAATAGTGTTGAGTTTACTTAATATTATTAAACCTTTACAAGCTACAAAGTAGTTTGGTCAGAGTATATCGATCCAAAAGTGGGCTTGGATTGATATCTAGCAAACATGCATACAACAAAAAGAAGGTCTAGCCTACTTGCTGTAAGGTACATGAGAGATCCAATAATGCTTTTGTATTTGGTCTGATCAACAGATACTCCTGCTGAGTCGTCATCAAGTTTGGATCTTTCAACCATGGGTGTATCAACCGTGTCACTTGAATCAAAACCAAACTTCTTAAGGATGTCACTAGCATACTTGGCTTGATTAATAAAGATGCCGCTCGGGTTTTGTGAGATCTGTAACCCCAAGAAGAAAGACATTTGTCCCATCATAGACATTTGAAACTTGGAACTCATTTCCTTAGCAAAGCGATCACATTCATTGGAGTCTGACGACGCAAAGATAATATCATCAACATAGATTTGAACGTGAAGTAGGTTGTTTCCAGTCTTCCTAGTGAACAAGGTAGGATCAACTACACCCTTGGTAAATCTATTTGCAAGGAGAAACTTGGATAGTGTGTCGTACCAAGCTCTTGGAGCCTGTTTGAGACCATAGAGTGCCTTCTTTAAGCGATATACATGATTTGGTCTTTCTGGGTCCACGAAACCTTTAGGCTGAGTAACATACACCACCTCTTTTAAGTCCCCATTCAGGAAGGCAGTCTTAACATCCATTTGATAAACAATCATGTTACTGCTGGCAGCATTGGCAAGAAAGATTCTAATGGCCTCGATACGAGCGACAGGTGCAAACGATTCTTCAAAGTCAATACCCTCTTGTTGACTGTATCCCTTAGCAACTAATAGAGCCTTGTTTTTCAACACATCACCATGCTCATCAAGCTTAACTTTGAAAATCCATTTGAGAGCAATGATCATTGCGCATTCAGGTGGTGGTACTAATTCCCATACATCAAGACGATCAAACTCATAGATTTCTTCTTACATTGCAGTGAACCAAGATACTTTTGTTAGTGCATCCTTGAAGGTTCGACTTTGGACAAGACGGAGTTGAAGAAGCACCACAAGGCATCAGTGGCAAGCAGTGGCAAGTTGTTTTCTGGTGGACACAGGTCGTGAGGGATTTCCTATGATGTTGTCAATGGGGTGATCATTTGTCCATTTTCTGAGATGTTCATTAGGTTGAGGATAGTGAACTGATATAGCATTGTTTGACTCTCCTGAGGAAGATGTTTCATTGGAGGATTCAGGTGCAAAAACGTTTTCAAATGGTTCTTCCTCAGGTGGTGCAAAAGGATTGACTTCCCATGAGTTATCAGATGTCGCTCCTTTGTGTTCAGAAGACGATTGTATATTTGATTCATTTTGAGAGTTGCTACATTCTGGTGCATCCAAATCAAGAGAGATGGAGGTAGATGGACCATTTGTGTCATGAGGTGCATTCACAGCCATAATATTGGGTTCAGCAGCCGGTTGTACCGGTTCATGAGGTAGCTGTGACTCGAAGTACTCATCAAACATAGGATCAAATAATGTTTTCAATTCTTCACTCGTGGAAGGAACATAAGGAGTGACATGGTTGGAGTTCTGTACAAGTCCCAAGCTTATTGGTCCAGGAGATAAAAGATTATGCGAGGGTTCAGAACTGGTGTGTCCTGAAGCCGTATGCTCTGTCAGCTCATCAAAGGTGACATGGATTGTTTCCATGATTTGTCGGGTTCTTTTGTTGTAGATTCGGTACCCTTTTCGATCTGGCGCATATCCGACGAATACCCCAATATCAGCCTTAGCTTTAAGCTTTCCTAAGTCTTCACTATCGTTAGTTGGATAGCACAGGGCACCAAACACACGAAGAAAAGAGAGATCAGGCTTTTTGAGATGCACCAGCTCATAAGGTGTCTTGTTGTGGAGAGGATGTACCAATGACCGATTTTGAGTGTAACATGCAGTAGCTATAGCTTCAGCCCATAGAAACATTGGTGTCTTTGAGAATATCAGCATAGTGCGAGCAACTTCAACTAGTGTGCGATTCCATCTTTCAACGACTCCATTTTGTTGAGGAGTTCGAGGAATACTCTTCTGATGACTGATGCCGATACTTTCATAGAATTGAGTGAGTTGATGGTTAACAAACTCAGTTCCATTGTTAGTGCGAATGATTCTAACAGTTTTGTTGCACTTTACTTGCAACTGCTTGATGATTTTGATAATGTTGTCGGGAGTTTCATCCTTGGATCTTAAAAACTTCACCCATGTGAATCGTGAGTAGTCATCCACAATAACAAGAATATATCTTTTCCCATTGAAGCTTTGCACTCTCATGGGTCCGCACAGATCCATGTGTAGAGTATGAAGCACTTCAGTGTTGGAGTTGGTGGGCTTTGGTTTGTGAGTGTGTTTCTTGCTCTTACCCAATTGACATGCTGAGCAAAGATGATCTTTTTCATACTTCAATCTGGGCATACCTCGAACAAGATCTTTGCGAGAAAGTTCATTAATGGTGCCGAAGTTTAAATGGTTCAAACGACGATGCCATAGCCATGATTTTTTCTTGGATGCCTTAGAGTGTAAGCAAATAGGATAGGACTGCATCATGTCTTCGATGGAGATAGTATACAAATTGGTACCACGACTTCCCTTAAGGAGATCAACTCCATCCAATTCTCTAACAAAACATGTGTGTTTCCTAAAGGCCACTTCGAGATCAGAGTCACAGAATTGTCCTACTGAAAATAGATTATGCCCAAGTCCTTCCACATAATAAACTCTGGATATCACGCTGTCACCAAACACAAAATCACCATACCCCATAATGGCACCAAAGTGGTCGTTTCCGAATCTAACTGTCCCGATAAACTTTTTCAAGAAATTTCTTAGCCGAGAGCGATCCCCAGTCATATGTTTTGAGCAGCCTGAGTCCAAATACCACAGGACGATTTGTACGACCTGCATTTAACACTAGACAGATATGGATAACTGAAAAACATGGATCCCCAAGTGTAATTGGGATCCAATTGGTTAGCACAAGCATACTTAAGAGATGCAGGATTAGTGTTTTCATTGTCACTCACATATGAACCGATTTTAGTGGACTCTACTGACTTAATATCAAGGCATTGAGTCACTAAAGGGAAATTTCTACCAGTAGCCTTCCATTTCTTAACCGCTAAAGACTTAGGGTCGGGCATATTTGTCAATGGGCACTGGCTACCTAAAGTGAACTTTCTTCCATTAGGTTTCCACTAATACCCTTCATTGGTAAAGACTTTTCCTGTTGCTTTCCAAGTATGGTTTTCCAGTTTGTGCGTCTTAGCATACTTGACTGAGGATTTATAAGAGGAATTCAAAAATGACATAACACATTCATCATGATTACCAGAAATTAAACAACCATTACAAGTCTTACAAGTAGCATTAGAATTCGAATTAATTATAGTACGCTTAACGCAAATACTAGAATCAACACGATTCATTTCACTCAAATCAGTCTTATTGTTCCTAAGGTGGTCTTCTACTTTCTTCCCTTGAACACTCTTAGCAGGCGAAGTCCTATCATTCCTCGTATTGCCTTTAGGGTTTGACCCGCTAGCTTTAGTGACATTGATTACTCCTGTAGAATTGACGATGGGAACATTAGATTGTTGTATAGTTATTAGGTTTCTAGGTGGTGATGTGCTATGATCAGAACTAGCCAAAGGTATATCAAACGTAACATGCTTCTTCAAATTCCTAGATGTGGATGTGCCATTTCTATCATGCATGTTGGGAATCTTGGGACATGTACCTATGGCATATTCTAACAACTCTTGTGACCATTTGGTGAGAAAGCAAACATCCGATAGGGAGTTATCAGATGGTCTCACCATTCTATCTTCCTCAATGGTTTCACGAGTCATGTCAAGGCAGTTCTTAAGATGTCTAAGGTAGTCACTATGAACTAGCACATTGTTCTTAAGAGGAAGAGGAATGAAAACAGCCTCACATGCATATTTTTTACATTTACAAACCACATAATTGATATTGTCACTTCCAATAACCGGCATTTTCCCTTTCAGCTTTGTCTTTAGATTCTCAATTTCATTAAGCAAAGAAGTTATCTTTTCATTGGTTTTATCACGAGTGATCTTAATAGAGTCATATAACTCTTTGTAATGTTGTTTAACTTTAGAATTTTCAGCTTGAAAGCAATCATTTTCTTGTCTAAGTAAGCTGATCGTGTTTTGAAGATGAAAGTTATGAGAATCTGCAGACATTGGTTTATGGGTGTTGATCACATCATTCATGAGAGAATTCAATTGGGCAATTTGAGCCCTCAATAACCGGATCGTGTTCGTGTGAGCTTGAATTTTTTCATCCCTTTTTGCTAATTCAAAATATGCATCAAATTCTGGAGAATCAGAAGATGTCTTGGCCTTTGATATTTTCATTTTTTTCTTCTAAATGTTGATATTTTAATTGTAAGTTAAGATTATCAACTTCTAGTTTAGAAAGATTCTTGACCAAGTTGTCATGATCATCATTTTGAATTTTTTCATGCAATTTCAAATTCTCCCCCTCAAGCTCAACAACACGATTGTGAAGGTTATTCAAAGCAATAGACATTTCATGAAACTGACAAGCATTAAGTGAAGAATCTGTAGCAGTTTAGAACACATCTTGTGTAATACATTTAGCAATCAAATTGTCATTCATGATGAGAATATTTTTTCTGGCAATTTCACTATGCTGAAGATCTATCGCATTTTGTTTACACTGATTTTCCACAATTTTAAACACTTCTTTCATTTCTTTAAGCTCAACATCAAGGGATTGTCGTAAACCCTCAAAGTGATCTTTGATTAGTTTAAAAAATGGGATGAATTCAGTTAAGTAACACTCATTGGTTAGCTCAAATCCCCGTTCACCCTCAGTGATTCCCGTTGGTGTGATTCTATTTTTGCATGTTTTATCAAAATCAGTGAACATTTGACAAAGGACATATATGCTAATAAGAGTTTTACATTGTGTGGGAAGTGACAACTGATGAGTACTCAAACACTCATCATTTTTGGTCAAATCATAACTGCAAAACATACAAAAACACTCAGAAATGCATCAAAATACTAAAAATATTTCAAAATTGTGTTTTATATGTTTTAGATGCAAAATGAGCAAAAACAAATGAAAAACGTACAAAGTTTGCAAAATTGACAGTTTCAGTCCCCCAACTTTTATAAAATGACAAAACTAGTCCCTGTGCATTTATTTTGCAAGAAAAGTCAACCCAAGTCCTTTTAAAATAAAAGGTTATCAAAAATAACGCTTGGGTAAAATTTTTTGAGAATTTACACTTTTAGTCCCCGGATTTTGAAAATTGGCATAAATGGTCCCCGGGAATTTCAAAAGTTAAAAAAATTGCAAAAAAATGGTCCTTGGATAAATAAAAGTTGGCAAGTTTGGTCCCTATAATAAATTTTGGAAAGAATCACAACAGGTCCCTAAACTTTGGAGTTATTACAAAATTAGTCCTTGTGGTTTCTTTACTAACAAAAACAAACGAACCCTTGACATTATTCTAACCCAAAAACCTTAACCAAACACAAACCCAAACATTAAAACTCCTAGCCCATCTCACCCAAGCCCATTACCCCTCACCACACAACCCACTCAAAATAAAATAAAAAAACCCACCCTTTTTTTTATTTAAACCTGTGGTCAAACACAACCAGGGTCAAACCCTCAACACTCATCCCTTCCCTCCCCACACGTGACCTGCAACCCTAGCCTGCTACCCTGCCAAACCAAAACACCATCATCACCTCTACACTTCTCCCCTACTCTGCCATTACCACCCTAAGTCACCTTTCCTCCATATAACAACAAAACCCACCACCCCTGCCACAAGCATAGCTGACCCAACTTGTGCAATCAAGGGTTGAGAAGATATCAAGTCCATCCAATGGTTAGAAATGTTCAAGGGAAAAGTACAAGCAGAAGTGGACAAGAAGGCAAAAGAAACCCTAACTTTTATTTCGAGTATAAATAAGAAGCCATATGTAGCCAAGTTGGGCATTAGGTTTTAGAAGTAGAAAGTAGGTAATTTTAGTAAAAAAAAACTAGTTTTAGTGTAATATTTTAACTCTCAAGCTCAGTTGTAATTCCTTTTCTTTAAATTTAATGAAAGTCTTATTTTTCATCTAAAAATTATTCAGCTTATTACCTAGCTTATTGCTCTGCTTATTCGACTTTCTGCTTGGTCACTGCTTCTTTCATGTTTTTTTCTGTTTATTTGAGCCATTGGATGTTAATTATGCTTAGTTGGTAGGTTTACACACATTAGTTTAGAATTTAGCTCACAACTGCTTTAAGCTAGCTTATTTAGTGCTTTTCGTTATCACTTATTATTAATTAGATTATTCCTATGTAGTGATGTAATAGCTTTTTCAGTCTTGGTTAACAAGTTTTTGGCTTAGAAACCCTAGAATCACTTGAAAAACAAAGGCAGCCCTTAGATAAGGACTGTTTGGCACAAATCTGTTTTGAGGCAAAAGCATTGTTTTGATCATTTTTCAAATCTCATACAGCTTTATTTGAGTCAATTTAGTATTTCCTAATCAAAATTTTGCATCTCCATTCAGTTTCTTGGTGATCAGATTTGTGTTTCATAGGATCACCATCAAAACTGTTTTGAAGAAATAACATAGGTTAAATTTAGTTTAAGCTTCAGTTAGTTGTATATTTGTTTCATTTTAATCCCAAATAGGATGGTGCAAGTGTGTTTGAGCTGGTGGTTGATCTTTGGGGGTCAAATGTTCACTTTGTACCAATTTGAGACAATCTGTTTTAGCATGCTTGCAGGCCCCTTTGGTTCAAGTTTAAATAGGTAGAAGTAGGATTTAGGTTTGGAATCTGGGTTTACCATTAGTTCATAGTTCCACTTTGATTTGCTTGAACTTGTTTAAGCTTTCATAGCTTTTAAATTTGCTTATTATTGGGCTGCAAACCTCAGCCTATCAGGTCTGCAGTTCTCTATCAGCCTCTTTAGTTGTTATTGTTGCTTGAAATTGGTTTAACATAGGGTAATTTCGTTGTTGCATATTTGGTATCAAAGTTTATTTAGTAATAGTCACATCTTGACCATTTGTTTTTACTGCTGTAACAGCAACTAAACCTGCCCCAACATAGCTTTTTCTCATCTTAGTTTCCACCCTCAATAGTTGTTTAAATTCCTTGATTCTTGTTTTTATGCATTCTATCCTAGTTTAACTTATGTATTCTACAGCTTAGTTACTTTTATTTTTTTTCATCTACTAGCTTAAATCTTGCCCTGTAACAACCCCATTCTCCCACTAGTTCATCAGCAGTTCCCAAACAACCCTTTTAGATCCTTAAATTAGATTAGGCA
This sequence comes from Artemisia argyi, assembly GCA_030686995.1. Taxonomy (NCBI): domain Eukaryota; kingdom Viridiplantae; phylum Streptophyta; class Magnoliopsida; order Asterales; family Asteraceae; genus Artemisia; species Artemisia argyi. The sequence continues at coordinate 88,255,496 of CM060690.1, forward strand.
GAGTAGAATTTAGTGCTTGCTTTTGGATATACAAGTTATTTGTAGTTTAGACTTTACAATTTCCAGCTTATTAAGAGGTTTTTAGAAAAATCATTCTCACAAAAAGGTTACATGATTTAGTGTTTAAACAAATACCTAAAAAGAAAAGAAAAACAAATAAGCTTACAACTATTCTGTTCCAAACAGCCTTTTGTATGCTCATCTGTCAGCTAAATTCCTCTATATTAGGATTGTAAGTAGGTTTCTAGCTCTAGTTTCACTGTTTCAACTTACCTTAGGATTAGCTTATTAGTAGCAGCTTATTTGAGCCCTCAAAGTAAGCCCCCTAGGACTGCCCTGCACCAGGGTGTTGAGCAGATTTTTGGGCCATTTTCACAAGCCTCTTGTGTGTTTATTAAAGATCTTTAGCTTAAGTTAGTTGTTGATTTGGATAGCTTACTATCCCATCTGCTTGTGCATGTGCTTATTACTAACTTTACAGCTTATTTGAGTGCTTTTCTTGACCCCCTAAGTTATCACAGTTGAGACTTTTGCACTGACTCATCAGTGTTGGGAGTCAATTTCACAAGCTTCTTGTGAGCTTGTTTATGGGATTTAGACCCTGAATCTTGGTTCATTTGGAAGCCTCCCACCCCAGGTTCATGGATCAAGTTTTACCTCGGACCTTGGATTACCCAGGTGGGCCCCACAGGGGGCTGTAAGTGAGCTCAGGGACTGTTTGGTTCTGAGTAAACTTTTGGATTTGCTTATTTCAGTGTTTCTAGCCTATCTCAGTACTATTATTTGTTTGTTTTAGGTTGTTTGTGTTAGTTTAAGTACCATGTAACTTATTTTCATCCTGATAGTAGCTGGTTAATAGCTTTTTCAACTTAAATCCTCATTTTGAGCTCATTTTGTAATCTGTTAGACTAAGGAGCTCACACTGAGCTTATTTTAGTGTTTCAAAAAGTTGGTTTTTGTAAAAAGTGCTTGTTTTTAGTTGGTCATCAGTTTTATAAAAAGAAAAATCAGAAATCATCAATTTAATTTTTAGTGATAGCTTCTATTTAATGTAATTTAGGTTTTTAATTTTTCTTTTTAAATTTTTGTTAAGTACTTATATGATTTTATATTTTTCTTAGATTCCTGACATATTAAAGTATTTTTAGGAATTTTTCTAGATTTTTCTCTTTTCATTTGCTATTTTTAATAATTAATATTAGTTTATTACTAATTAATTAATATTAGATAATTAAATAGTATAAATAGTTTTTATTAAGTACCCCTATGTTTTTATATTTTTCCTAGGTTTTAAATGTCATAAAATATTTTTAGAAAAAGTTTTAGGATTTTTACTGTTCATTTGCTATTTTTCTTTAATTTAATTAGTTTAATTAGTATTTAAATCTTAATTAATTAATAATAAATAGAGAAAAAGTAGGAAAAATATATTTTTAGTTTTAAAATTACTTTTATATTATTTTAGAATTTTTAGAATTAAATTTTCATTTTTCTAGCTTAATTTCATAATTAGTGTAATTTAAATATTATTAATTAGTTATTAATTAGTAATTAATTAATAGTAGTTAATTAAATAGTGTAAAAATTATTTTTCTTTTTTTAAAAATTTTCTTTTATCATTAAGATTGTAAAAATATAATTTTCACATTCGTAGGTATTTTATTTCACTAAAACTCGCGTTTTATTTCGTACGCTAACGTAACTTTAATTCTAACGAACGCGTTTTTAGACTTAGCTCACGTTTTGAAGTCATCTGATCATCAGTAAATGTTAATATAGTGTTTTTAAGTTATTTTCATTTCTCATCTCGTAGTATAATCATTCACAACCGCTTTCTGTCCAAATTCACCCGATCACGAAGCCGTTTTATAACCATCACACCTCGTCGGGACATAACGACCCGGGGAAGCCACTATATTCCGCGGAGCATTGACTCAAGGCTGTTTGACTTGGTTGACCATTCCTTGGTCAATTTAGGTTGACCGTTTGGGCTCAATCAAATTTTGGCGCCGCTGCCAGGGAGGTCGTGCGCGTTATTCTAAACAGTTTTACAGATTGGTGAATCTGGATATACACTCATTGTATATTTACCATCTTTTGTTCATATTTTCTTATTATCAAAACAAAATTGTTCCTGAAAGCTTTTTAAAATTAGTTTTCAACGAACACAAAAAACCCAAAAAGATTTTCCTTCTCATTTGTACAAAATATATTTCAAAAACACCAAAAATATTCACCTTCACCCTCTCACATATTTGATTCTCCATTTCTTACCCTCTATACACATTTGATTCTTTCTATGTCTCATCCACACTTTCTGGTTTGCCAATGGTGTGATAATCCTCATAATGATGGCAATTGCCCCAGTTGTGGCATGGTAGAGTCAGGAAACGGGTCTGTCTATAACCAAGATCCCTATTCCTACCATGACACGACTGATTCATTCCATCAGTTACCATACCATCAGTCTCAGCAGTTTTACTGTTGTGAGTACTGTGGTGGTTCACACTACAGTTTTGATGGTCAATCGGGAAACACGCTTGTCTATGAGCAGTTTCCTGATAACGGTTATGACTCTAGCACGTACAACCCACAGCCTCAACAGTTTTACTGTTGTGATTTCTGTGGAGGTCCACACTTCAGTTCAGATTGTCAAACGGGGAATCCATATCCTTGTGACAATTTTGACACACCTTGTTACGACCAACCTCCACAGTACGATATGAATCAAGCACTTCTTCCAGAAATGCAAAATCTGATGAAAATCGTTGATGAGCTTAAGGGTTTAGTTGACGACTTTGCCCAAAGACATACTCATCAAAAATCCATGGAAGAATTGCTTGCTGAAGAGCAGGCTGCTAGAATAAATTCCCAAGATGAATATGAAAAATCTATTCGGGAATCCATTGCAAGAGAAAAAACAGCCAAGACTAGCTCTTTGTTCCGTTTCATTCCTGATGACAGTGATGATGAGGATACACTTGACATCCTTGAATTTTATAAAACTTCAAGTTCATCAGTTGATACCCCAGCAGTTGAGATTCCATCTCAAACAACTGCTATCACACCCGAGATTCCCACTCACTCTTTGAACATGGGGGATGAGCATTTTGACACTATTCCTGCAAAGGAATCGGACGAATTCATAAAGTCTAGTGTTGAGAACCTTGTCCCAATCCCAAGAGAGTCACAGGGAACTCTTGATCATGTGTGTGATTTTCCTTCCCCTATTGAGTGTCCTAAAGATCAATTTGAGACTTTCTCAGATTTTAGCGATGATTGTACATCTTATGGAGACATCGAGTATGTTGAGGAGTCAGTCCCACAGTCTGATGTTGATCATCTTCTTGAGGAGTTCGCTGATGAACTTGCTCACATCAATCCACTTTCATTGGAAAGTGATGATGGTCTCCTCGATTTCCAAGCCGATCTGGGAGAAATTGAAAGTCTCCTTTATCATGATCAGTCACTCACTTCTGATCCCAGCAGTCCAATAGAGAATGTTAATCTCTTGGTTCCCGAAACATTAAACACTACTCTCACCAATCCTCTATTTGAATTCGACTCTGAATTCACTTTGATTTCTGATAATCCACTATTTGATATTCAGAACGAGGATTGTGATGAGTCTATTCCGGAACACGAATTCACAAATTCACATCTTGTGAATAATTCTCTACATGAGGAGTTCTCCGGTGAACTCACTCATCATATAATGACTCCTCCGGAGTTTGATATCCCGGGGGGAGATGCACTCAATCATGAGAATTTGCAAATTCCCACCCACCCTCCCGGGTTGTTTACGAGCTTACCTTTTGGAATCCAAACTCAGGCTATTGAGCCTCCTCTTGAGGAAGAAGATCAAATCATGCTTTTTATCATGATTTTCTTCCTTTTCTTCACCTACAGGGTGACTTCTTCTCTTCTTCACTCCTTCGGGAGTGAGGACACTATATTTGATCCCGGCATTTTCATGTACCATTATCTTGAGCCGGGTACTTATCTCATCGGTGTGGAACTTTTACGTGCTTCATATGTTTGTCCAAACATTTTGAATGAAAGTCCGATGGAGATCACTTCTTCCACATTCCCCAATGACAAATGAATTAGGGGTCGAGTCAAGCTAGCGACTCGGTAAACAAAAACAGTAGCATGCTTATAGGGTTTTCACCCTAAGTGTGGGGGAGTCCCCCATGCTATGGTTACAAGAGTGAAAAAACAAAATGGTATTTTCCACGCTTAGCTTGTAATGTTGCCCTTTTACGTTCAAAGAGTCGGCATAATAGCCGGGACTTTGAATATTGAGGACAATATTCATGCTTAGTGTGGGGGGGTATTCGCTATTCTAGCGAATTTTATCACATTTTACTATATAATACCCCCGTTTTTGCCAAAATTTCAAAAATTTTAAAATTTTTTCACTGGTGCTTCAAAATTTTTTTTGTGGTAATCAGTCCGCCTTGTCTAACCGACAAAGGGGATTGGCTAGTCCAGGAGCAAACGGCTCTTGGTAAAGACATCTCAAATCCGTTGATGGCTGGCAATTTGCCAAAAATTGTACAGTTCCTCAGCTCCCCCGTATCCTCATAAGCAAATGAGTTGGCTAGCCCGCATGATTATGGCTTGTGGTAAAGGCAGTGGAAAATCCATAATTGGTAATCAGCTCACCAAGATGTTGACTATTCCATCAAGAGCTGGCTAGTCCAGGAGCAAACGGCTCCTGGTAAAGACAAATCAAATCCGTTGACATCTGGTGGTTTGCTCAAAATCACACGGTTATCAGGTGTGCCACAGTTCTTACACCTGGCTACTCCAGAAGTGATGGCTTTTGGTAAAGAGTTTAAAATCCATCAAGTTTTCAAAACAGTATTGCTAGGGACTAGCAATAGTTTAGTGTGAGGGATTGATGAGTGCTCAAACACTCATCATTTTTGGTCAAATCATAACTGCAAAACATACAAAAACACTCAGAAATGCATCAAAATACTAAAAATATTTCAAAATTGTGTTTTATATGTTTTAGATGCAAAATGAGCAAAAACAAATGAAAAACGTACAAAGTTTGCAAAATTGACAGTTTCAGTCCCCCAACTTTTATAAAATGACAAAACTAGTCCCTGTGCATTTATTTTGCAAGAAAAGTCAACCCAAGTCCTTTTAAAATAAAAGGTTATCAAAAATAACGCTTGGGTAAAAAGTTTTGAGAATTTACACTTTTAGTCCCCGGATTTTGAAAATTGGCATAAATGGTCCCCGGGAATTTCAAAAGTTAAAAAAATTGCAAAAAAATGGTCCTTGGATAAATAAAAGTTGGCAAGTTTGGTCCCTATAATAAATTTTGGAAAGAATCACAACCGGTCCCTAAACTTTGGAGTTATTACAAAATTAGTCCTTGTGGTTTCTTTACTAACAAAAACAAACAGACCCTTGACATTATTCTAACCCAAAAACCTTAACCAAACACAAACCTAAACATTAAAACTCCTAGCCCATCTCACCCAAGCCCATTACCCCTCACCACACAACCCACTCAAAATAAAAAAAAAAAAAAACCCACCTTTTTTTTTATTTAAACCTGTGGTCAAACACAACCAGGGTCAAACCCTCAACACTCATCCCTTCCCTCCCCACACGTGACCTGCAACCCTAGCCTGCTACCCTGCCAAACCAAAACACCATCATCACCTCTACACTTCTCCCCTACTCTGCCATTACCACCCTAAGTCACCTTTCCTCCATATACCATAAAAAACACCAACCCTGCCACAAGCATAGCAGACCCAACTTGTGCAATCAAGGGTTGAGAAGATATCAAGTCCATCCAATGGTTAGAAATGTTCAAGGGAAAAGTACAAGCAGAAGTGGACAAGAAGGCAAAAGAAACCCTAACTTTTATTTTGAGTATAAATAAGAAGCCATATGTAGCCAAGTTGGGCATTAGGTTTTAGAAGAAGAAAGTAGGTAATTTTAGTAAAAAAAAAAAAGTTTTAGTGTAATATTTTAACTCTCAAGCTCAGTTGTAATTCCTTTTCTTTAAATTTAATGAAAGTCTTATTTTTCATCTAAAAATTATTCAGCTTATTACCTAGCTTATTGCTCTGCTTATTCGACTTTCTGCTTGGTCATTGCTTCTTTCATGTTTCTTTCTGTTTATTTGAGCCATTGGATGTTAATTATGCTTAGTTGGTAGGTTTACACACATTAGTTTAGAATTTAGCTCACAACTGCTTTAAGCTAGCTTATTTAGTGCTTTTCGTTATCACTTATTATTAATTAGATTATTCCTATGTAGTGATGTAATAGCTTTTTCAGTCTTGGTTAACAAGTTTTTGGCTTAGAAACCCTAGAATCACTTGAAAAACAAAGGCAGCCCTTAGATAAGGACTGTTTGGCACAAATCTGTTTTGAGGCAAAAGCATTGTTTTGATCATTTTTCAAATCTCATACAGCTTTATTTGAGTCAATTTAGTATTTCCTAATCAAAATTTTGCATCTCCATTCAGTTTCTTGGTGATCAGATTTGTGTTTCATAGGATCACCATCAAAACTGTTTTGAAGAAATAGCATAGGTTAAATTTAGTTTAAGCTTCAGTTAGTTGTATATTTGTTTCATTTTAATCCCAAATAGGATGGTGCAAGTGTGTTTGAGCTGGTGGTTGATCTTTGGGGGTCAAATGTTCACTTTGTACCAATTTGAGACAATCTGTTTTAGCATGCTTGCAGGCCCCTTTGGTTCAAGTTTAAATAGGTAGAAGTAGGATTTAGGTTTGGAATCTGGGTTTACCATTAGTTCATAGTTCCACTTTGATTTGCTTGAACTTGTTTAAGCTTTCATAGCTTTTAAATTTGCTTATTATTGGGCTGCAAACCTCAGCCTATCAGGTCTGCAGTTCTCTATCAGCCTCTTTAGTTGTTATTGTTGCTTGAAATTGGTTTAACATAGGGTAATTTCGTTGTTGCATACTTGGTATCAAAGTTTATTTAGTAATAGTCACATCTTGACCATTTGTTTTTACTGCTGTAACAGCAACTAAACCTGCCCCAACATAGCTTTTTCTCATCTTAGTTTCCACCCTCAATAGTTGTTTAAATTCCTTGATTCTTGTTTTTATGTATTCTATCCTAGTTTAACTTATGTATTCTACAGCTTAGTTACTTTTATTTTTTTTCATCTACTAGCTTAAATCTTGCCCTGTAACAACCCCATTCTCCCACTAGTTCATCAGCAGTTCCCAAACAACCCTTTTAGATCTTTAAATTAGATTAGGCAGAGTAGAATTTAGTGCTTGCTTTTGGATATACAAGTTATTTGTAGTTTAGACTTTACAATTTCCAGCTTATTAAGAGGTTTTTAGAAAAATCATTCTCACAAAAAGGTTACATGATTTAGTGTTTAAACAAATACCTAAAAAGAAAAGAAAAACAAATAAGCTTACAACTATTCTGTTCCAAACAGCCTTTTGTATGCTCATCTGTCAGAGTTCATGAGCTTATTCCTCAGCCTAAACTTTGTCTAAATTCCTCTATATTAGGATTGTAAGTAGGTTTCTAGCTCTAGTTTCACTGTTTCAACTTACCTTAGGATTAGCTTATTAGTAGCAGCTTATTTGAGCCCTCAAAGTAAGCCCCCTAGGACTGCCCTGCACCAGGGTGTTGAGCAGATTTTTGGGCCATTTTCACAAGCCTCTTGTGTGTTTATTAAAGATCTTTAGCTTAAGTTAGTTGTTGATTTGGATAGCTTACTATCCCATCTGCTTGTGCATGTGCTTATTACTCACTTTACAGCTTATTTGAGTGCTTTTCTTGACCCCCTAAGTTGTCACAGTTGAGACTTTTGCACTGACTCATCAGTGTTGGGAGTCAATTTCACAAGCTTCTTGTGAGCTTGTTTATGGGATTTAGACCCTGAATCTTGGTTCATTTGGAAGCCTCCCACCCCAGGTTCATGGATCAAGTTTTACCTCGGACCTTGGATTACCCAGGTGGGCCCCACAGGGGGCTGTAAGTGAGCTCAGGGACTGTTTGGTTCTGAGTAAACTTTTGGATTTGCTTATTTCAGTGTTTCTAGCCTATCTCAGTACTATTATTTGTTTGTTTTAGGTTGTTTGTGTTAGTTTAAGTACCATGTAACTTATTTTCATCCTGATAGTAGCTGGTTAATAGCTTTTTCAACTTAAATCCTCATTTTGAGCTCATTTTGTAATCTGTTAGACTAAGGAGCTCACACTGAGCTTATTTTAGTGTTTCAAAAAGTTGGTTTTTGTAAAAAGTGCTTGTTTTTAGTTGGTCATCAGTTTTATAAAAAGAAAAATCAGAAATCATCAATTTAATTTTTAGTGATAGCTTCTATTTAATGTAATTTAGGTTTTAAATTTTTGTTAAGTACTTATATGATTTTATATTTTTCTTAGATTCCTGACATATTAAAGTATTTTTAGGAATTTTTCTAGATTTTTCTCTTTTCATTTGCTATTTTTAATAATTAATATTAGTTTATTACTAATTAATTAATATTAGATAATTAAATAGTATAAATAGTTTTTATTAAGTACCCCTATGTTTTTATATTTTTCCTAGGTTTTAAATGTCATAAAATATTTTTAGAAAAAGTTTTAGGATTTTTACTGTTCATTTGCTATTTTTCTTTAATTTAATTAGTTTAATTAGTATTTAAATCTTAATTAATTAATAATAAATAGAGAAAAAGTAGGAAAAATATATTTTTAGTTTTAAAATTACTTTTATATTATTTTAGAATTTTTAGAATTAAATTTTCATTTTTCTAGCTTAATTTCATAATTAGTGTAATTTAAATATTATTAATTAGTTATTAATTAGTAATTAATTAATAGTAGTTAATTAAATAGTGTAAAAATTATTTTTCTTTTTCTAAAAATTTTCTTTTATCATTAGGATTGTAAAAATATAATTTTCACATTCGTAGGTATTTTATTTCACTAAAACTCGCGTTTTATTTCGTACGCTAACGTAACTTTAATTCTAACGAACGCGTTTTTAGACTTAGCTCACGTTTTGAAGTCATCTGATCATCAGTAAATGTTAATATAGTGTTTTTAAGTTATTTTCATTTCTCATCTCGTAGTATAATCATTCACAACCCCTTTCTGTCCAAATTCACCCGATCACGAAGCCGTTTTATAACCATCACACCTCGTCGGGACATAACGACCCGGGGAAGCCACTATATTCCGCGGAGCATTGACTCAAGGCTGTTTGACTTGGTTGACCATTCCTTGGTCAATTTAGGTTGACCGTTTGGGCTCAATCAACAACTGAACTAAGTGCATTGGTGTATTGGGGGGGGGGGGGGGGTACACCGTTGGGGCAACTAACTTTTGAGGTGTCTTAGCCTTAATTTCCTCAGCTTTCATTTTCTCAACATCTAAAGGCCAAAATACCTGTTCTGGTGTTAACTTAGTTTGAGGTGCAAAAACAGTCTCTCGGTTTTGTTCATAATAATCATGGGGCTTAACAATGACTCGGTGTTTAATGCACTTTGGATCCTTCATTTTTTTTTATCAAATCTCTCTCTATCGGCAGAATCAAGTTCATCCAATTCTTTATCAGACCAACTATTTGGGGGATCATGATTGGGTGTAAGCATAACCTTCGTGATAACGTTCAAAAAGGAAACATCTCTATCGAGAAAGTATCCTCTAAAGACAACATTGCCGATATTCTCACGAAACCACTTAAATGAGAACCATTCAATCTTCTTAGACTTGGACTAGGGCTTATGGAACCTACATTGTAGTTTTGAACGTTAGAATAAAATCACAAATATAGGGTTCTGCCTGTGTATTAGTTTGGTACCGCCAAACTTGGCCCAACGGACCAGGTGTAACCAAATTCGGGGTTCCGCCTGTGTTGTCGATTGTTCCACCAGTACATGTAGTAAGTTTTCCAAACTTTTGAAATTTCGAATTTACCACAACACCAAACCATTCCTTTTAGTTAGAAACACATTTCTTATCAGTAGTTAAGTACATTAGGACCATTTTTGGCTTCTAGAACCAATAGGAAACCACTTCCCTCCAAAAATTATATTTAACCATAACTAACCCAAGGAACCCTTATACATAAAGAAAGGAACCCTCACCCAAATCATTTGATATGACCACATAGCATTTAGTGCATATCTTGGTCTTCTTACTCCACCAAATTCCATTGGATTGACTTCCAATGATTTGACAACCTTCATAAACCTTCCAAATGATTAGAAACCTCTAATTTTGTATGGAAGAACATCAAATGCAAACACTCCTTCCAACATTTCTTCAACTCTATAAATTTGACCATCTTAGACACTTCCAAATCACACCATCACCATCACCATTTGTGATCTTTAGCTTCTAAACCACCTTCTTTGACAATGACAAAGTCAAACAACTCTTCTCCACCATCACGACCCATTTGGCGAACCGCCCAAATAAGTGTCAAACCTTGTTGCTTCAACACCATAATCAACTTAAGCTCATCATCTTTGGATGAATCACCCCTAATCATCTCATCACCAATCAAGGATGAAAACTTTCTCAACCTTGCTACTCCTACACTATCACCAATACCTCAAAATGTCATCTACACTCCACCACCAACAAAAACACCCATTGATCCAACTCCACCAACGGCTCCAACTCAACCATCAAAATCTCCATCACCTCCAAAATCACCAAAGCTTGAACCTATGGAACTTTTTGGCACTCCACCAACATCACCTCATCCTTTTCTGCAAGACTTAGATGATCTTCCACCTAGATCAACCAATCCACCACCATTTCCTTCGTTTGGCTCCATTGAACGAATGGCAAATAAACCATGGGCTTTCTTTGAGCCTAATGAGCCATTTGAACAAAAATGACCACCTCAACAAGAGTCATCACAACCAAATCCATTGTTGTTTCACCCAATCTACAAAGAAATCCATGGTCCTTTGTATGGAGAACCAAACTTCCAACACCATGATCAACCTCCACCTCAAGAGTCTCAACCACCATCTCAATCCCAATCCCAACACTTTGAGTCTTTCTTTCCTTCTTATGAGGAAATCGAGGCTTCGTTATGGAACAACCCTCCAAACACCCACGAGGAAATCAATGATCGCCTCGACAACTTGTGTGCCTTCAAGAACATGGTAGACACACACCTCCATCAAGCAATGGAATTTCAAACCAAATTGCTCTCATTCATTGCTAACCCAACATCAAACCAACAAACTACCAATGTTCCACCACCACTACCATCAACCAATGATCCCATCCTACCCAATCATTGCCATGGTTGCTCACAATGTGAGCAAATGGCTCAAATTTGTGAAAGCATAAAAATCATGCTTCACAAAGTTCAAGATGAAAACCATTTCGCTCTTCAACACATTCATGAGCGCCTAAATGTTCTTTCCCATCCTCACCGACCTTAGGATTCCATTAGAAGAATATTTTTTTAGGCTTTGTTGTTTTCCTTTTATAGATGTAGGATTTTTATTTTCTAGTTATTTTTTCCTTTTTGCTTTTTTCTTTTCAGAAGTAGGACTTTGACTTTTTTTATTTCTTGTCTTTTACTTTGACATTGGTCAAAGTAAAATTTTACTTGAAATGGAGTTTGTTCTACTATATATTTTGCATTGTTGGTTGTTTATTTCTTTGTGATTGTGTTATGGTGGCTTATGTATCTTTTAGTTGGATGAACTTTATTACATTATATACTTGTCTTTTTTAACAACTAACTCTTTTTTGTAGGATCAAAATCCATATATCCCTACTTGGCACTCCAACTAGGGGGAGTATTGTCCAAGGGGGAGTATTTGGCTTGCACCATTCCGCTACGCAACTCTTCTTTTTGTTTTGATAAAAAGGGGGAGAAAATATATTAACTTTGTTGACATAAATAATGCCTAAAAACATTATTAACATATTATCAATATCTCTATGTTTTGATTATTACAAAATATAAACTCATAGAACTAAAACTTGTGACATAAACAAGTATTTAATGATTAACATTTCTCTTTATATTCAAATCACATAAGGTATGAATAAACAAAGTGTTTAGTGCAATTTATGATCAAAGGAAAATTTAAAAGTATTACAAAGTTTATTTAATTATATAAACACATTATATATTTTTGAAAAACACTTTTGGTAATAAAGAAAAATGTTTTATTCATATTAAATATATGAATTCAAATTTTTAACCAAAATCAGTTAGTTTTTCACCAAATAAACTTTCCCCACTAAAAAACAAAAAATCTGGCCGTTACAGCTGGGCGGCCCCCTTAATTATAAGGGGCGGTCCCCTTAATTTTAAGAGGGCCGGCCATGATTTAAGGGGACCGGCACGCTCCTGTTGTCAGATTTTGTTGCCTATAAATACCACCTTAAATCTGAAATTTTTCTCACCTTTTGCACTCCTAAACTTTCTGTTCTAGATCTCCATTTCCATTCTCTAAATCTTTTGATCATACATTCATAAATCTTTGTTTCAAAGTGATCCAAACATCATCCTATCAAGTGCAAGAGAAGAATACTTCTATCCCTCAAGACAAGAAGTATTACAACTTGTTGTGATCTCCACATCTAAGTTGTTAGTGCATCATCCATTGTATCTATCTCATTGTGTAATTAGTTGTGAATATTTGTTAGAAGATAGTTTAGCTAGGTATATATATAGTGTGATTGGTTAGTAGTTAGTTGTGAAGAAGAAGAGTTAGGAAGTAGATTGGTGTGAAGAAAATTTTACGTGAAGAAGATTGGTGTGTAGAAGATAGGTGTGAAGAAGATTGGTGTGAAGGATATAGGTGTGAAGTAGTGTTGTGATTAAGTAGTGAATAAGTGTGAAGTAGTTGTGTAGAAGGTGTGAATAAGTTGTGATGTAGTTGTGGTGTGTACATTGGTGTGTAAGGTTTTCTCCGCCATAAGGGAGCTTGTTGACATAGTGAAGAAAACTCTCGAGTTAGGTGCTCGGGGAGTGGAGTAGGGCAAGGAAGGTGACCTTGTAGCCGAACCACTATAAATATCTTGACTCGCGGTTCGATCTTTCCAACTCTCATCTATTTCTTTACTTACATTATTATTGCTTTATCGTACATATTTAGTGTTGTTCATATTGTGCAGGACTTGATTTCATATAGCATCGAATCTAAACTTTTGAAAACAAAGAATACTTTCAAACAATCTTTTATAACAAATTAAAAAGACGTAAAACTATTCAACCCCCCTTCTAGTTTTCCACAATTGGTATCAAGAGCCACGTCTAGCAAGATTTTTTAAAATATATTGTATTTTAAAACTTGTAACGATATATGGAATCTTTAAAATATTTAGATGGGCAATCTATGCAAAGACCACCACTATTTGAAAGTGATGGATTTTTATATTGGAAAAATAGATTCGAAACCTATGTGAAATCAAAAGATTTTGATCTTTGGCATGTCATTACCTTTGGTGATTTTCCCCCTATTCAATATAATGTTGAAACTTAAATGGATGAAATTGTATCTTTTGAAAAACAAAATGATGATTTGAAATGGAAACTAGCAAAAAATAATGAGGCTAAAATGGTTATTTATAATGCGTTACCACGCAAAGAATATGAAAGAATTTTTATGTGTAAAACCGCAAAAGAAATTTGGGATTCTTTACTAATTACTAACCAAGGTAATAGTCAAGTTAAAGATAACGATGCATGGGAATCGCACCTTGCTTTACCTCTCGAGGGATCTCGAGAAGCTTACAACCCCCACCAGGCAGTGTACCTGATCGTTGTAGTATAGTATAGTGACAAGTACCGGGGGATTGATCGTTCAGCTTAGGAATAGTGTCGCTAGGATTAGAAAACCTAATTAATAGTTCTAGAGGTGAGGGATGATTATTTTTGTATTTTTATATTTTAATGAAAGCAAGTAAAATCTCGGGTTTTGGAAGAGTGGGCGGAATTAGTTGCTATTCAACTAACCCAAAGCTATTATATAATTAAAATAAAATAATGAAAATGAAATTAAACTAAATTATACTAAGGTTGTGAGCAGTAATTGGAGAAATTGTGTTTACTTATACTTCATTACTCCCTAGATATCTTTTACATGTTAATTACTTGTTACACTTGTATGAATGACGGATTGTATTCCTTAATACCATTCGTGGGGTGGCATACATAACTCCCCAACTCTATGAGCTCTTATCTCCTCCTACACCATGACCCAGCACAACTATAGGGATTGTAAACAGTGGCTCATGCATTAAATACAACCAATAAAGACCTAGTACGCCTCGGTTCATGTTTCTTAAGACGTTCAAGCATGTTACCATTTGGAGATCTGCCAGTTTTCTTAAGCCTAACATATAAATCATTCATTCAAAACAAGAATAGACAAGTAATCAACACATAATCAACATCTAGGTTTCATTAGATCTAAGCAAACACAAAAGAGATCTAGCCTAGCATAATGGAATTGAGACAAGAACAAGATATAAACAACCAACACATAGACATATTGATTGAATTTAAAGTACACTTATCTCAATTACAATGCAAGGTCTCAAGGGTTTGGAACCCTTGAAAAACCTGTAAAAGAGGCACCAAAATCGTCTTTAGGGTTTCACCAAAACTTCTCCTCTTTTTAATGAAAAAACTAGAAAACTATATATAGGAAAAACAGGATGACGGCGTCAAGAGTTACTTGTGACGCCGCCACCTCGCCGCCATATACTTCCTCGGACGGCCTTGATCCACTTATGACGGCCTATGTGACGCCGTCACCACCCACGGTATTTTATTCTTGCCACTTTGACGCCGTCATGAAGCCTTCTGACGCCGTCACCACCTACGGTGTTTAATTCCTCATGTCTGACGCCGTCAAGATGGTGGTCTTGACGCCGTCACCTTGTATCTTCAGCATGGAAATTTGGTACTTTGCCGTTTTCTTCACTTTTATGCTCCAAAAACGTCCAAAATGGCTTCTTTTCCAGAATTCACTCTCCAAACACCTAAAATCACAAAAGGAACGATTTAGGGCAATATTTGATCAAATAAAGTCGGATTCGGGCTTAAATGACCCCCTAAAAACGGATCATTTTTCGCCTCATCATATACCCTTACACTTGAGATTTGCTTGTCCTCAAGCAAATGAACTTTTATTCTACTCAAAAGACAAGTTAGGGGTCATTTAACACTAATATAAAAGTAATTACAACAAATAATCGTTCCACTAAAGACCAATAGACAAGCACGGAGGTCATACACAAGCACCTCACAAATAGTGTTTAGATACTCACATCTCTCGGGTGTAATAAAGTAATATAACATTATGGAAATGGAAGATATCTCTCACTACCTGTCATAACAAAATAGATTACCATAGGCTTGGGAAAGGATCAAACCTCCACCACATGGCGTAAGCACCTAGGATAAACTATCAAAGAGGTCTTTTTAAAGGGTTGTAATGTTAGGTATAGGGATATGAATTACACGGTTTTGTTGGATAAAGGAAATTTTACTGGTGGCGAGTTAACAATCTCGGTTAATTACATGTACAAGATGGCGTTGCTAAGCCAAGACTAGACTCGACTTAAGCTAATAAATGAAAAATAACAAAAACATAAAATGAACATAGAATGAAAACGGGATGGTAGTCCGTATGTTTTTTTCTCTTTTTCCTTTTTCTATTTTTTTTTTCTTTTTCTTGATTTTTCGATTTTTTTTTTTTTTTTTTTTTTTTTTTTTTTTTTTGCATACAATCTTACCCTACCATCCGAAATAATACATCATAGGGGATGAGAATTCCCCTTACACTTGAATCTTTACATACTTTACAATTAACTAATCTAATGACTCGAATTAAGAAAATTAAAACACTTGGAGCACTTTTAAGATTAATGCACGTATGGGGGTAATAAGTGATGTTCTTCCCCATTACTCCATAAAATAAGTACTTACCCATGAGTCCCAATCGTCCCAAAACAATATGTACAAGGATATGACTCGACTTAGCAACCATGTAATCAATTAGAAAGTTAACTTAGGGTTTAACAAATAACAATAATGCACTAAAAATGAGCGCATACACAGAAGGCTAAGGCGATTTGGTTGTACATTTAAGTGGGGTGTAACAAATTCTTCCTTTAAGTAAAATGCTTAAAGTTAGAAACGAAAAGATAGGCTCGGAGGGGTGTACTAGGGGTATCGTGTACTAAAAATGAGTACAATGCTAAGGGTGTGGGAAAAATTAGTTGACTTAACTAGTAAAGTAATATGACTTAAATGGTCAAGTAATTATAATACGGGTTTAACACAAGGGTGATCCTAATGCCTCTTATCATGTAGTAAATCCTACCACACGAATGTAGTCTCACTAGCGGTCTCGGGATGCATCACTAACGCAAGTTCTAGAATCTAAATGCTACCGGTACACTCATAAGCACCAATAATAAATGCTTTTCCTATCAAAACTAAAGGCGAACCTCACATTTTTGGGTGGAAAATTTTTCTGAATATACGGTTATGTGCTAGTCATACAACCTCCTATCCATGAGACGCTTGCTATGGCTAAAGTTTCACTCCTAAATGTTGTAAAAAAATTTAAATTTGGCGCTAAAATTGCACTAACAAGTATTTCTCATAGTTTTATTACACATCTACTATCAAACAAAACAAACTCAAGCGAAAGTGCATATGTAAGGTATCATCTTTTTACCCTCCCCTTACACTTAAGATGAACATTGTCCCCAATGTTCAAGTAAAGAATGTAAAAGTTAAAAAGTAAAGAGAATGAAATCAAATACTCCCCTGATTCGCTCGGTATGGATTATAGGTTGGCCAGGTTAAATCTTCCTCCAAGAAAACGAATAATCAAAGCTTCCCTTCCAGAATATAAATCATCTTCTTGTCACAAATAACTTGTAAATCCTGACAACAATAGACAAGGCAACCTCGCGTAAAATCGGCGGCATCCTATATAAGTTACTAAATCCTAGAAAACAAAGTAAGATATAACGCTTGTGGAATGAAGTTTGCAGATTTCCTGGAGATTATAAAACTTAATAATCCACAAAAACCATAAGACTCCGTTAGAAAAACAAAACCGGTAAAATTTCCAGATTTTAACTCCTGACGCCGTAAAGAGCAATACCCTGACGCCGTCAGAATGGACCTGCAGAAATTCTTATGTTAAGTTTCCGGAAAATTTCTGGAAAAACTTTGTCCTACTTCCTGGAAAATCCTGCAAAACTTCATTATGACTCAATACAAGCATTTGACTCTAACAAGTACTAATATACATGTTCATTAAATATTGTGGAGAATCATGATCGGTTTGTTTCTTAAAAACATATTTGGGGTTTCCCCTTACACTTATCTTTTTGCAAAAATACCTTTAGGTTGAAGTTAAGACTAGGCTAAACAACATAGTAAAGTATTTTCACATTTTATTTTAGAAGCATGATCAACCAACAATAAAAACAAAGCATGCATACGGAAGCAAATAACAATCAAACAAATAAAAATCACACAAAACATGGGTTGCCTCCCAAGAAGCGCTTTTCTTTATTTACGAGTCTTGTAGCTAGACTCAAAGTCGTGGGTTACTACGTGATCTCATCATTGGTTCCACTCTCCGATTGTAAATATTCCTTGTAGAAACCAATCACCTTTTTCTAAATCGCCCCCATAATTACTCGGGCAAATTCTTCATCAACTTTATACCTTGGTCCAAGGGCCAAGCAATCCTTGTAGTAAAGACTTCTTTTTTCCCATACATAATCCATGCCCTTTTTCTTATCCTCCTCATTAATATCCTCAAAAGCACCAACGTTGTCCTGATCAAGACGAGATACAAAGCGAAATTCTTTCATCCTATTGGGCATCCTATAGGTGATACTATCGGTGTTACTTGCGAATCGGATCGTGCCTTCTACCTCATCACACTCTAACTTAGACTCCTCAACAAATGGTTTGCCAGACACAACATTGGATAATCGACAATCAATAACATTAGCAAGATCCTCCAAAATCATAAAGTCGGTGACAAAAGTGAAATTACCAACAAAGACACGTAAACCTTTAACTCTCCCGACAAAGTTACAAACTCCACCGGGGCACTTGGGATCCCTTCTAGGTTCAAGTCTTGTGTTCACTATATCATTATAAACCGTTGAGGACATAATGTTGATTGGAGATTTAAAGTCAATGTAAGCATTGCTAATGTGTCTATATCCAATCATACATGGTATCTTAGCATTCTTAGGATCGCCTCTCTTGATCTTAGGTTCAATCATGGTGAAGGGAGATCGCGGGTTATCAATAAGATTATTATAGTATGCAATCTCCTCCTTAGTGGGGTGTAGATTAAAGTAATCATTAAGCCTCGGATCCATTTCCTCCTCTTCTAGTCTCTCAACAACACTCACAAAGTCATTAGGCCCTAGGTCCTTATCTGAATACAAGGCGGTTGCTAGGTCGCTAAATGTATGTTCGAGTTCAATCTTAATCAACCTATTAAGCTCTCTAAGCTCCCTAATCTCACTCTCAATTTGTCCACGTAACACAGCCACTTCACTAGGGGAAAGGGGTGGATTCGCGTTTTCCATAATGGTCAACGGAATAGTCAATGAGGTTAGTTTACTAACAGAGGCACAAAGAAATAAGATAGACTAAAGAAGACCTAAAAGTAAAAATAAAAATCTTACTAGAAAGGAATCTAGCAAGTAGACCTAATAAAAAGAAATCCTAACCTAGACAATAACTATTCCCCGGGCTGCGGCGCCAAAAACTTGGTGCATGGGAATCGCACCTTGCTTTACCTCTCGAGGGATCTCGAGAAGCTTACAACCCCCACCAGGCAGTATACCTGATCGTTGTAGTATAGTATAGTGACAAGTACCGGGGGATTGATCGTTCAGCTTAGGAATAGTGTCGCTAGGATTAGAAAACCTAATTAATAGTTCTAGAGGTGAGGGATGATTATTTTTGTATTTTTATATTTTAATGAAAGCAAGTAAAATCTCGGGTTTTGGAAGAGTGGGCGGAATTAGTTGCTATTCAACTAACCCAAAGCTATTATATAATTAAAATAAAATAATGAAAATGAAATTAAACTAAATTATACTAAGGTTGTGAGCAGTAATTGGAGAAATTGTGTTTACTTAGACTTCATTACTCCCTAGATATCTTTTACATGTTAATTACTTGTTACACTTGTATGAATGACGGATTGTATTCCTTAATACCATTCGTGGGGTGGCATACATAACTCCCCAACTCTATGAGCTCTTATCTCCTCCTACACCATGACCCAGCACAACTATAGGGATTGTAAACAGTGGCTCATGCATTAAATACAACCAATAAAGACCTAGTACGCCTCGGTTCATGTTTCTTAAGACGTTCAAGCATGTTACCATTTGGAGATCTGCCAGTTTTCTTAAGCCTAACATATAAATCATTCATTCAAAACAAGAATAGACAAGTAATCAACACATAATCAACATCTAGGTTTCATTAGATCTAAGCAAACACAAAAGAGATCTAGCCTAGCATAATGGAATTGAGACAAGAACAAGATATAAACAACCAACACATAGACATATTGATTGAATTGAAAGTACACTTATCTCAATTACAATGCAAGGTCTCAAGGGTTTGGAACCCTTGAAAAACCTGTAAAAGAGGCACCAAAATCGTCTTTAGGGTTTCACCAAAACTTCTCCTCTTTTTAATGAAAAAACTAGAAAACTATATATAGGAAAAACAGGCTGACGGCGTCAAGAGTTACTTGTGACGCCGTCACCTCGCCGCCATATACTTCCTCGGACGGCCTTGATCCACTTATGACGGCCTATGTGACGCCGTCACCACCCACGGTATTTTATTCTTGCCACTTTGACGCCGTCATGAAGCCTTCTGACGCCGTCACCACCTACGGTGTTTAATTCCTCATGTCTGACGCCGTCAAGATGGTGGTCTTGACGCCGTCACCTTGTATCTTCAGCATGGAAATTTGGTACTTTGCTGTTTTCTTCACTTTTATGCTCCAAAAACGTCCAAAATGGCTTCTTTTCCAGAATTCACTCTCCAAACACCTAAAATCACAAAAGGAACGATTTAGGGCAATATTTGATCAAATAAAGTCGGATTCGGGCTTAAATGACCCCCTAAAAACGGATCATTTTTCGCCTCATCAGATAACAAAATAGATCTTCTTGTACAACAATATGAACAATTTACGATTCCGAAAGAGGAATCAATTGATAATGCTTTTGCAAAATTTAACACTATTATCACAAGTTTAAAAGCACTTGATGAGACATTTTCTAGTAAAAATTGTGTTAGGAAATTTCTTAGAGCATTGCATCCGAAATGGCGAGCTAAGGTCACGGCAATTGAAGAATCAAAGAATTTGATGACGTTATTACTAGATGAACTTATTGGCAACTTGAAGGTCCATGAAGAAATTATAAGAAGAGATTCGGAAACGGTCAAAGTCAAGAAAGAACAAACCAAATCCATTGCTCTAAAAGTCAAAAAGGAACTTAGTGAAGATGATGTTTCAAGTGACGAGAGTGAAGACGAAGAATATGCAATGGCCGTAAGAGAATTCAAGAAATTCTTCAAGAGACGAGGAAGATTCACTAGATCACCACGAGACGAAAGAAAACCGTTCCAAAGAAATAGAAGTGATAACTACGGGAAAAGAGAGTGCTTTAGATGTGGAAGTCCAAATCATCTCATTGGCGAATGTCTAAAGCCGCCGGGTTATGAAAGTCAAGGTGCCTTTGTTAGTGGAACAGGGAGTGATAGTGACAAAGAATAAGTGGAAAAACCAAGAGACGAAAAGTCTTTTATGGCAAAAGGAACCGACGAAATATGTTTAGGAATTGACTTGGAGCCTGACGAATGGATCAAGGATAGCGGATGTTCGAGGCACATGACGGGGAACCGCAAGCTATTTTCTACATACAAGGCATACAATGGAGGTAACGTTATTTTCAGTAGTAACTTACGTGGAAAAATCATTGGCAAAGGTACGATTTCTCAAGACTCACTTACTACTGAAAATGTAGAGCATGTAGATAATTTAACGTATAACTTGCTTAGTATAGGACAAATATGCGATAATAAATGTAGAGTTACCTATACCGAAGAGGATAGCGAAATAGTTAAGAATGGAAAAATTATAGGTAGAGGAATTAGGAAAGGAGACATATATGTTATGAAACTAGGAAACAAACCTGAGGATAGGATATGCCTAACGACCCTAGACGAAAACTCCACATTGTGGCATAGGAGATTAGGACATGCTAACATGCAACAAATACAATCTTTGGCCTCTAAGGAACTAGTTAGAAACTTGCCTAATCTAAAATATGACAAGTATTTTTGTGATGCATGTAAAATTGGAAAACAAGTTCATGCTAGTCACAAAGCTAAGAATATAGTATCCACTACTAGGTGCCTAGAACTATTACATATGGACCTTTTTGGTCCATCCGCTGTGCGGAGCTATGGAGGAAACAAATATACCTTAGTAATAGTAGATGACTACTCACGATACACGTAGACTAGGTTTTTAAGTGACAAGACCCAAGCCATTGAAAAATTCGAAATATTTAGTAAAATGATTCAAAATAAATTAGGATGCACAATAGTAGCCATTAGGACGGACCATGGTAGGGAATTTGACAATGAAGTACAATTCGGAAAATATTGTGATTTAAATGGAATATCTCACAATTTCTCCGCTCCTCGTACTCCTCAATCAAATGGCGTAGTAGAAAGAAAAAAATAGGTCACTACAAGAAATGAGTAGAACAATGTTAAATGAACAATCCATCCCACAAAAATTTTGGTGTCACGCCGTAGATACTTCACCATATATTATTAATAGGGTATCAATTAGGAGAATTCTAGGAAAAACTCCTTATGAGTTACTAAGAGGTAGAAAACCAAACTTAAGCTACTTTAGGGTATTTGGAAGTAAATGTTATATTCTAAACACTAAGGATTACCTCACTAAGTTTGATCCAAAATCGTATGAAGGAATATTTTTAGGATACTCACAAAATAGTAAAGCATATATAATACTTAACAAACACTCCATGAAAGTAGAAGAATCACTAAGTTTGATCCAAAATCGTATGAAGGAATATTTGATGAAACACCACCACCTCCTAAAACTCTACCCTTAGAAGATGATGACTTAGTCGAAGAAGAAGCTATTGAGGTTAGTAAAACAAAACCCATAGGAAATGATAATGAAGACATTAACTTAGGAAATAATGAAATTGTAAATGTTAAAGAATCTAGATCACATCCACTAGATAATATAATAGGACATCTTAACCAAAGAACCCTTAGGTCACAAGCTCAAGATAAAAATAATTTCTTTTGTTTCCTCTCAGCAATAGAACCTAAGAATATTAATGAGGCTTTAAAAGATGAAAGTTGGGTTATAGCTATGCAAGAAGAATTAAATCAATTTAAGGCAAATGATGTTTGGGAATTAGTCCCAAATCCTATGAATATGACCATCATAGGAACTAAATGGGTATATAGGAATAAATTAGATGAAAATGGAGTAGTTACTAGGAATAAAGCTAGGTTAGTTGCCCAAGGTTATAATCAAAAAGAAGGAATTGATTATGACGAAACTTATGCCCCCGTAGCTAGACTAGAATCTATTAGGATACTACTTGCCTATGCATGCGCCTTAGATTTTAAGTTATTCCAAATGGACGTGAAAAGTGCATTCCTTAACGGTTTTATCAATGAGGAGGTATATGTGGCACAACCTCCAGGATTCATTGACTTCGCAAAACCTGATTATGTTTATAAGTTAAAGAAAGCTTTGTATGGACTCAAACAAGCTCCCAAAGCTTGGTATGATCGATTAAAAGATTTCCTTATTAAACATGATTATTCCATGGGAATGCTAGATAACACTCTTTTCACTAAAAGGAAAGACCCAAATCTCATCATTGTTCAAATATATGTTGATGACATTATATTTGGATCGACTTGTCAAGACATGTGTGATGAATTTACCAAAATCATGCATGATGAGTTTGAGATGAGTATGATGGGTGAACTTAACTTCTTCCTAGGATTACAAATAAAACAATTAGAAGATGGAATATTCTTTAACCAATCTAAGTACATTAAGGAAATGCTTAAGAAATTTGGCCTAGAAGACTCAAAACCCATGAAAACTCCCATGTCTACGGAAGTAAAACTCACAAAGGATGATGAAGGTGAGTCCGTAGATAACACCAAGTATAGAGGAATGATAGGTAGTTTACTATACTTGACGGCAAGTAGACCCGATATCATGTTTAGTGTCTGCCTTTGTGCCCGTTTTCAAGAGGATCCCAAAACCTCTCACCTAGAAGCGGTTAAGCGTATCTTCCGATACATTAAAGGCACTATACACTTAGGATTATGGTATCCTAAGGGATCCGGCATAGAAACCATCGTCTATGCGGATTCGGATCATGCGGGAGATTACGTAGATAGAAAAAGCACTAGCGGTAATTGCACGTTTATGGGATGTTGTCTAACATCTTGGTTTTCGAAGAAGCAAACCGCTCTTGCTATTTCTACCACCGAAGCCGAATATGTAAGCGCTGGAAAGGCATGTCAACAAGCATTATGGATGAAACAAGCTCTTATAGACTATGGCATTAGGTTAGAAAACGTTCCCATTATGTGCGATAACAAAGGTGCGATAGATTTAAGTAAAAATCCGGTGCAACACTCTAGGACCAAACATATAAAAATATGCCACCACTTTCTTAGGGATAATGTACAAAAAGGGAACATATCTATAGAAAAAGTTGCATCGGAAGATAACATTGCGGATATATTCACTAAACCCCTTAAGCTTGAATTATTCAATCACTTGCGTTTAGGATTAGGAATGATGGAACAAGTTGACTAAATTCTATTGCATTTAGAAAATTTTTCTTTTAAGTTTTGCATAAGATTTTCTTTTCTTCCACTTCTCCATTTCTGAGTCTAGGAATCTATTTCGCACAAAATTAAAGATTGGGAAATATTATTTTCTTTGCATATACTCTTTTGTAAAACCCAATCAAATTTTTTTTCAAATTATTCTCACATCTAGGAAATTACATGAACATCATTTTCCTTGCATTGTTGACTAATGCTAAAAACATTTTTTTTTTCAAAATCATGCATAAACTCTCACATAAATTGTCAAGGTATATAATCTAATATATATCTTTGACATTCATGATCGAACAAAAATCGAATCAAGGAGATTTTGGATTGTTTCTTAAGAAATTTTTTTTGCATTTAGAAGTCGAAACAATCACAACTCCACATTTGTTGCATATAGGCACACACTAGGACAAAATCACTCATAACATTGTCATCTTGTTTCATCACTAGATTTTTGACTCACTAGTTGCCTTTGCCTTTGATCTAAGATAGTTGCCTTAGGAAGTTTAAGTGCTCTTGCCTTTATTTGTCTCCTTTAGCTTATTATTTGTTGCTTATTTGCTCTTTTGCTTAAGTGTTTTTGCATGCATGCTATATCTTGATTAGATTAGATGCTATATTGCCTAAAGGAATTGAACTTGCTTGAATCCAAATCCAAAAACACAACCTTTCTGCAAATTTTCTGCCAAAAACCCATTTCTCCCAATCTGGGAACCATCAGATGGGCGGCCCCCTTAATTATGTAAGGCGGCCCCCTTAATTTTAAGGGGACCGCCCCCTAATTAAGGGGACCGGCCATCTGCTGGACGGATTTACAGAATCTTTTTTGCTTTTAAGCCCATTTCAACCTACATTTCCCATTTTTCACCAACATATTTTGTCCTAATCTCCCAAACAAACTTTATCCATCCATAAACACACAAATCTTACACTATAAATACCCCCAATCTTCAACACTCTCCATTCATCCCTTCATGACTTCTCCAAACAAACCAAAACCAAAAGCCTCAAGGCTTGCAAGGATGACAGAAAAACCCGTTTGGCGAAGAAAAAAGCCCTCGAAACAAATCCATCATAACCAATGAAGTTGGAAATCACTCAACACCTCCAACCACTTACTTCCCAAACTTTACACCAAATTCACAAGGACATTCATTTGATCCTCTTTACAAACCATACAACATTGGCCAAACATCTTCATTCATGCCAAACCACTCATCTCATCCTCCAACCACTTATAATGATCCATACAAGTTCGATCAACCATCAAACTACAATTCCAACTACAAAAACCCAATTCATCCATATCATCACAATGACTCACTCCGCATTGCCACGGAAAAGCAAAAGTTCCGTGATGAAATAACCCAAATCCATGATCTTAGTGATCTCAATGCTATGCACCTTGCACAACGCAACAAAGGGCAACCTCCATCATCACCCTATAACAATTGCCTACCCCACTCTCTCAACTTGGATCAAGTTACAAACCACACTCACTATTGCCCTTGTTGCATCTTCCTTCAAAAACAAATTCTATACTTGAGTGAAGATATTTCTTGGATTGAATATCTCCTCACTCGTCCTCATCCCATACCACCCTTAACTCGATACAACATCGTAAGATCCACCTCTTCCGCTCCATACCCCACTCCATATCCCTCTCCATCTAACAACTAAGCTTTATGCTTATGTTCCCCTTCAAGCGAATAAAACAATCAACCATGGGTTGCAAGCAAGTCCAAGTGCTCTCTTAGGCAATATAGGACTATGTCTCTTCTTTTGTTTTATTGTAATCAATATGCTTCAAGCATATTGAATGTTGTAATGCTAATCATTTCTATGATGCTTGAATGAATCTATTTTTATTTGCATAATTGTTGCTTTGCATGTATATGTGTCTTGTTCTCTTCACATATTTTTTGTAGCCAAGATTTCCTTAGCTCGTTCCCTTGGTGCTCTCAAATGAGGGGGAGCATACATCAAGGGGGAGCATTCTACCCGTTTAAACTTCTTCCATGAAGCTTACTCGGCTTAACCTTTTTGATTTTACAAAAAGGGGGAGAAGAGAAATGTAAACTCTAAAATACTTGTCTAAAAACAAATTTTAGACCTATTGAGTTTAAGGTTCTGTAATAATCAAAAAGGGGAAGATTGTTGACATAAATAATGCCTAAAAACATTATTAACATATTATCAATATCTCTATGTTTTGATTATTACAAAATATAAACTCATAGAACTAAAACTTGTGACATAAACAAGTATTTAATGATTAACATTTCTCTTTACATCCAAATCACTTAAGATATGAATAAACAAAGTGTTTAGTGCAATTTATGATGAAAGGAAAATTTAATTAAGTATTACAAAGTTTATTTAATTATATAAACACATTATATATTTTTGAAAAACACTTTTGGTAATAAAGAAAAATGTTTTATTCCTATTAAATATATGAATTCAAATTTTTAACCAAAATCAGTTAGTTTTTCACCAAATAAACTTTCCCCACTAAAAAACAAAAAATTTGGCCGTTACAGCTGGGCAGCCCCCTTAATTATAAGGGGCGGTGCCCTTAATTTTAAGGGGGCCGGCCATGATTTAAGGGGACCGGCACGCTCCTGTTGTTAGATTTTGTTGCCTATAAATACCACCTTAAATCTGGAATTTTTCTCACCTTTTGCACTCCTAAACTTTCTGTTCTAGATCTCCATTTCCATTCTCTAAATCCTTTGATAATACATTCATAAATCTTTGTTTCAAAGTGATCCAAACATCATCCTATCAAGTGCAAGAGAAGAATATTTCTATCCCTCAAGACAAGAAGTATTACAACTTGTTGTGATCTCCACATCTAAGTTGTTAGTGCATCATCCATTGTATCTATCTCATTGTGTAATTAGTTGTGAATATTTGTTAGAAGATAGTTTAGCTAGGTATATATATAGTGTGATTGGTTAGTAGTTAGTTGTGAAGAAGAAGAGTTAGGAAGTAGATTGGTGTGAAGAAAATTTGACGTGAAGAAGATTGGTGTGTAGAAGATAGGTGTGAAGAAGATTGGTGTGAAGGATATAGGTGTGAAGTTGTGTTGTGATTAAGTAGTGAATAAGTGTGAAGTAGTTGGGTAGAAGGTGTGAATAAGTTGTGACGTAGTTGTGGTGTGTACATTGGTGTGTAAGGTTTTCTCCGCCATAAGGGAGCTTGTTGACATAGTGAAGAAAATTCTCGAGTTAGGTGCTCGGGGAGTGGAGTAGGGCAAGGAAGGTGACCTTGTAGCCGAACCACAATAAATCTCTTGTCTCGCAGTTCGATCTTTCCAACTCTCATCTATTTCTTTACTTACATTATTATTGCTTTATCATACATATTTAGTGTTGTTCATATTGTGCATGACTTGATTTCATATAGCATCGAATCTAAACTTTTGAAAACAAAGAAAACTTTCAAACAATCTTTTATAACAAATTAAAAAGACGTAAAACTATTCAACCCCCCTTCTAGTTTTCCACAAACTTTAACTCGTTTTTATTTTTTACACAACACTATTATTATCTTTTAGCTTAAAAATAAAATTTATGTTTTGTCCTCAACAAAAATAGGGAGATTATTAATACAAATATCGCCTAAAACCGTTATTTATATTTTACGATCTGTGCAATATTTTGTTAACGACAAAGTGTAAACTTTATTTTTCGCAAAACCTAAATATAGTTTAATTATTTCATATATAAACTTTTATTTCAAAACAAACATCACTTTTGTTACATTTACATTTCATATTAACATAACATTTTCATATTTCTAAAAATAGAAAATGTTGTATGACATCATGGCATACATCATGTGTAATCTTAGAAAGATTTTCAAAATCTCATAGTTGACTTTGTGAGATCTCATGCATATCTTAGATAGATTTTTACACAACATATCATATGGTTGACCTAGAATGATCTTGATTAGACTTGTCATATATATGGAAAGATTTTTTGGAGACTTGCCTGTCAGACCTAGCGGAACCCTTGGGATACAAGGGTGGAACCACTGATTTGGTTCCGCCTGATATGTGGGTGTGCTGGTTTGTTTTGCCTATAAATAGCAAGCTACATTCAAAAAAAATTTTATCACTTACTATCATATATTGCATATACACTCTCATTACATTCATCTAACTCATTAGCATTTCATTTGTGTGAGATCTTTTGTAGCAAAGAAGATCACAAGCTCATCCGAAAGTCTACAAGTTTCAACATAATGTTGCAAGACTTGTTAGCTTAGCATTGTGTAAACTCGTGTAGTTTATATTTCATTCAATTGTATCTATTCAGTAGTGATCGGTTAGTATTTTAATCCTCAAAATACAAAGAATGACCGGAGTGGTTGTACCCTTGTAAAAGAACTCGACATCTAGCTTTGTGTCGGTAATCTTGTGTAAGCGACGTGTAAGGTTTTCTCCGCCGGTGAAAGAAGCTTGTTGACTAGTGAAGGAAACTCTCGAGTTTGATACTCGGAGAGTGGAGTAGGGCAAGGAAAAAGAGTCCTTGTAGCCGAACCACTATAAATATTCGTGTTGTGGTTTGATCGTTTCTTACTTTATCTTGCATTTACTTATTGTCGATTATTTGCATTAGTCAACTACACGTAAAGTTTTCAAAGATAATTAAATTAAAAAACCGGTAAACTATTCAAGTCCCTTCTAATTTTCCACAAGGGTGTCGAACATAGCCTAGGGTTTAGGTTATTCAGGATTAACTAATAATGAATAAAGGGGTTCCATTATATAGGAAATCCCTAACTTGAAATCCAAGTTACACACCAAGAACCCTTCCCCCTCTAATCAGCCACCCCTATGGTCTCATGGGTTTCGTTTGGACTTTTATCAATGATAACAAGTCCGTTACTTGTTAACTAGTTAGCCCATTAATTAATTAAGCGTCTAAAGGTTAACTAACGACAATTAAATCATTTCTTAAATATTACTTAATATAATTAATGATTTAAGATAATTTGAGGACCAAACTTGTTTTACATACCAAGGGATTAATCTCCACCATCCATCTTTTTTTTATCTAATAGATTATATTAATCCTAACAATTTAAAAAACCTACTTTCATCATTTTTTTTTTCAAATATTAATATCTTTCAAACAGTTAATCATTAAGCGAAAAAAATATCCCGTTACGACGAGCATTTAATTATCTTTCTGTAGATAAGAACTTCAATATACTTTCGACAAATTATTTTTTTTCTTCGTGTTTTCACTTTTTTTTTTTTTTTTTTTTTTTTTTTTTTTTTTTGTTACTGAAATTTGCATAAAAAAATCATATGTGATTTAACACTAATATCACATGCGATATTAAATATCATATGTGATTTAATACTAATATCACATGTGATATTATATATCATATGTGATTTAACAAATATTACATGTGATTTTTCATTCAAATTTCAGTAATGACAAAAAAAAAAAAAAAAAAAAAAAAAAAAAAAAAAAAAACCGAGTAAAAAAAAACCCGAGAAAAAAAACTGAAAAAAATGATTTTTTTGTCGAATGTATATCAAAGTGCTCGTTTATAGAAAGATAATTAGATGCTCGTCGCGATGGTGTAATTATTTTCGCTTAACGATTAACGATTTAAAATATATTTAAATTAAAAAGTAGGTGAAATATTAAAATGTTTTTAATCTCAAACATTGATTTCATTCTAAATTAATGGTAGGAACGAGTCCCTTGATATGTAAGATAAGTTTCGTAAGTAAAATAACTCTCCTCATAATAATACATCTAATATATTAATCACATTAAAATAACTCTCCTTGAAAACGGCTGTTATGGAGGATGAAGAAGGCATGGTGATTTATTAGGGTTGGGTATATTAGGGTTACCGTGGATTTTGGGGGAAAATGGAATATGGGGGGCATATATGGAGGGAAATGATGTGAAGGAGTAGTTAGTATATTAAGGATATGTTTTGTGCAGAGTTTTTTGGAGCAATGAGCTTTTTTATTTTTAGTGTTCGTTTGGCAAAAGAGCGGTGAACTTTGCTAATTTTTAGGAAAGCTCATTTTTCTAATGCTTCTTTAAGAAGCTGTGAGCGGTGAGCAGTGAGCTGTAACTACTGCTCATAGCTACGTTTGACAAACATAACTTAATTGTAACTTAAATGCTCACTTGGACTGTAATACGAAAAATATAAAGGCCACGTGGATATAACTTGTTGGTATCCGGTTACAGCTTAAAAAAAATACATACTTGTCAATTATTTTGAAAGTGCCTTGTCTACAATGGGACAATGTGAGGTACGTTACCTGCGTTGGGACAATGGAAAGTGTATGTTACGTATTTTTAAATTTCCCCTAAAATTAAAAGTAAGGGAAAGAAAAAGAAATACTTTTTGTGTTTATTAGTTTTAAAAGAAAATAAAAGTTGAGAGATAAATGAGAGGAAGTTTTCATAAAAGATCTCTTTTGAAAGGAACGAGAAAGTAAACATTAATAAATTTCGTGTAAAAATTTATATCTGCCTTTTATAAAAATTTGACACTTAAAAACTAAAAACTAAAATACATATATATAATTTGAACAAAATCTCTTTCTTTTCTTCTTCCAACTCATGGGTTCTTTCATAGAAGTGAATTCTTATTCTTACGAAGCAAATTGCATTTCCTATTGATTTGTCCCCTGATATTTACTTTCTTTTTAAAACAACATTTCTTTTATTTATTTATTTTTTTTTTTTTTTCTTTTCTGTTTTTTATTTCTCTTTCTTTTAAAACTTGAAAACAGAATATTAGTTTAATGTTGTCAGTTGTAACTACACGTTGAGTATGCAAAACAATTCAGGTTACATAAGTTAATTTTACGTGTAAAATTGTTTATATATATATTCTTAAGTTGAGTGTAAAAGTCAGAAAGAAAAATCAATATTTAAATGAATGTTTAATTTTGTTAAGATAAGTTGAAGTAGATGTGGTATTTGAATATGTTTTGTTATTTTTAATATAAACAAAAATTAGACGTTTTTGTTGTTCAATGAAGGGACAAATAAGAGGTTTGTTATTTACGTCGCAGAAACAATTTTAAGAGTGAGAGAAAAAATAAATAAATAAATAAATAAAGAGTGAGAAAAAGATAAATAACGCAAACTAATTAAGCTGTTTTATAAATCTTTTATATAATAAAACAAAACCCCTATTAGGAATTTTTCATTTCAAAAAAATGGATTCATATATTATTTAGTAATAATTTTATTTAAAAAAAATATTATTTTCTTATTAGATAATATTTTATATTTATCTATAATACAAGGAGCTAGAAAACTCGAATCCAATGGGAAGAAAATTAATCCTCTTGTGGCCACGGAGGTTCACTTGCGCCGACTCCGGGCTATCCAAAAGGGTAGTCGCCGTGGGATTAGTCGGCTCGCAATGTCGAGTCGGAAACCTATGTTACCAAAAAAAAAAAAAAAAAGGAGCTAGAAAACAATTATTAGGAAATAAATTGGGGATTTTTTAACCAATCGTCCCAAGAAAACGTCGTATGACAACGACTTTTACACCAATTGAAAGCACAAAAAACTATAGCATCGAAAATCTCCGAACGTCTTGGAGGAGATTCTTCAAAAATGATCCGATTCCTAAAGTTCTAGATAAACTACCAAGATACGAAGAACACTCCCTCCAACATAGCTTTGACCTTAGAGGAGAACCGAATCGAAAGAATCCAAGACTGCCACTCTTGGAACGATGACCAGTCATGAGGATCTAAGCCCCACCATCTGCATATGCGACGAAGAACAAGCTGAGCCAAATCACAACGGAATAAGATGTGGCAAACATCTTCCTCGTAGACTGAACAAACCGGACAAAGAGATGACTCAATAGTGATGCCTCTACAAATCAGATTAACTCGAGTCGGTAAATAATCTTGCCGAGCTCGCCAAGCGAAGATGTTAATCTTAATAGGGATGTATATGATCCATCTAGTCGGGGCAGCTTGATGCGGAAGGAAAAGATCATCAATGTAGTTATGAATCTCCTTAACCCGGAAGTTACCATCGCTAACCAAATCACAAGCCCATCGATCACCTGAATTCGATAAAGTCACTGAATCCATCAAAGAAGTCAAATCAGCCAACATATGCTCTTCGAGACCAGCCCGAGCCTTTCTACGGAACGAAACATCTATCGGAGCACTAAGCTTAACAGCCACCGAGGCTTCTTTGTTCAGGTCCAATGCGAACAAGCGAGGAAATTTGACACGAAGAGGAACGTCTCCGAACCAACAATCGAACCAGAATATCGAATCATCACCATTACAAATGCGTGTTTTACAGTGAGACCAGAAATCAAAACCTTTCCCTTTTAACTTATTGACTTCCCTCATTATTAAACACCAATTAGAGGATAGGCTAGTCGAGTGAGTGATGTGTCTGAAAATACACATCATTTTTATACCAAAAATCATGCTTTATCGGACTAATAACCATGAAATATGTTCAATTATAGTGAAAATATGTTTGTAGTGCGTTATTATGTCTTGCAGGTACAAAGGGTTTGAAAACAAAGCAAAAACGGTGACTTTCGGATGAGTTTCGACGACGTTTTCACGTTTTACGAGGATTAAACGAAGTCAAAAATATTCCCCGATCACACCATTGGAAAGAGCACGAAAAAACGAGTCCGGAGGTACTTTCAAATATTTTTGAACCGGTCCAAAACTCCTTAAAATGGCAGGTCAAGATTAGCACTATATGAACTAGCCATGTTATACTATAAAAAGAACAAAATACATAATATTATTGAAACTATGCTTAGCATAGTTGGTAAGACGTTTCACTCCCACACGGGAGGTACCAGGTTCGATTCCTGGCTGGTGCTAAACGGAGTTTTAATACTTCGTGCCACGTAGCACTCCATGAGTGGTCTACGTGGCCGACCCGAACCGGACCCGTATCCAGAAACGACCCGACCCGTATCCAGAACCGACACGGTCCATTCGTTGATCGTTGACCGTTGACTGGGTCCCACATGCTGACGTCATCTGGCGGCTAACCAATGGGAGGCTGCCACGTGGCGGCGGCGCATTTATTACTAATTATTGATATTTAATGCAGTGACGGCGCCGCAGATTCTGACAAAGTCAGTACGAGGTACTGTTCAGGTGGCGGCTCTGACCCGTCAGTCCGAGGTGGCAGGGCGGCAGCCAATAGGAGAGCGACACGTGGCATCTGTGACGCAAATGGTACGAGGTCGCTATTGCAGGTATAGGTGTGAGTGTGACAGGGCTCAGGTACGAGGATCAGACCGACACATCAGTACGAGGTTCAGACGTGGCAGAGCTCCAGACCAATCACAGGATGACACGTGTATATAATGACGAGACAAGCGTGTGTCAGTCCAAGGTAGGCGCGTGTCAGCATGCGTCAGTACGAGGTCGTTGTACGCAGTACGCAAAAGCTTCTAGCAGTCAGATCCACCAATGGGTGCGCGACACGTGTCCATTATGAGCTGTATTTAGGAAGGATCTAGACCAAGGAGCTGATATATATATTATATCCGGATCCACATTATCACACAGTAGAGAGTAGATTATTAGTGTAGAGTGTAGGAGTAGGTGTAATTTAGGAGTAGGAGTAATATTAGATTATTGTAGTAGGATTAGCTTATTATTGTAATAAAATAGCTTATTTCTAATGCTTTTTGTAATCAACTTTTTAGCTTATTAATATGAGATGAAGATTTAATTTGAAGCTTTGAAGATTATTTTCTTTAATCACTTCTGCTCTTTTTCTTTTCTTTTACTTTTCTTATCTAATAAGTCATAAAAAGCTTATTAGCTTTTTGTGGCTTATTTAGATTTAGCTCATTTAATAAACCCTCTTTTACTACTTTGTTTTTTTTAAAAAGCTTTTATAAACTTAGATCTAATTTTGTTTTTACAAATTACTTTATAAAAAACCAAAAAGATTTTATTTTTATTAGTTTTACTTTTATTAAAAGCCATTAATTAGTTTATTATTATAGATCTACATAGTTTTAATAGTTATTTTATAAAAAGTTTTTAACTTTATTAATTTTTCTTTCAAAATAGCTTATTATCTTAGATTTATTAAGTTTTTCTCATAAAGTTTCAATCTTTTAGCTTTTCTTAGCTTAATTTTACTTAAAGTTTGTAGCTTTATCAACCATTAAGCTCTTCCATAGCTTATTTGGTCATTATTATTGCTTATTTCTAATAAAGTTTTGATTTTTCTTTGTTTATCATCATTTCTACCACTAAGGCCGGAGCTTAAGGGTCTTATAAGCTAGCTTATCAATAAAGTTTATTACTTTTTAGTCTTAATAAGCTAATTAGTTAATAAAGTCACAAACCTTATTATCTATTTGGTTTTATTAAAGCTTTTTAGGAATTAAACTTTATGGTTTGTTTAGTTTATAAGATCGGGTGGTTAATTTCACCTCATCTCTTATATCCGGGTTCTATTTTTTTTTATCCTTTTCTCTTTTATTTAGTTTATTAATATAATTATGCTTGTATGTTTATTTGTTAGTGTTATTGATATGCGTAGCGAGTAGTTTTTTATGTTTGCTAATTGATAAGGATTTGTGATTTAAGCATGGATTAATAAAAAGGGATTGTGATTAATAGTTAGACAAATTATTTAGATTTGTGATTTTATTATTTGAAGGGCAAAAGCCCGAAAAATAATCAAATTACACATCTAGTAATTATTTTCTTTTTAAAGGATTGTTTGCAAAATAAACCAACGTTGTGAGGAAATAATCTTGTTTAAGGAAAATAATTCGTCATTAAACCTTAGTCCACACTTAATGAACTTATTGTGTCACTTAGCAAGCATATCTTTTTATCATCTTATTTTCTAGGCCTTAGTTTTATCTTGCTTTATTAATCTAGTTTTTACCACTTATTTTAGTTTTTAAAATATCTTTTAAAAAAACCAAAAATATTGGATATTCAAGCATTAACTAAAAACACAACGTAAATCTCAATTCAAATCTCGTTGGGAAAACGACCTCGGGAGATAGAATTGTTATTTGTTCTCAAGTGACTATTTTATCTAACGGGAAAACTTTTATAAATATAAAACTGTACTAAAACGATTGAATCAGTGAGTTTCCACCGAAGAACCATAAAGCGCACGAATGACTTTATACCATAGCGAGCCATCTTAGGATACAAACCGCCAAACCCATTTGAGAAGGAGGGCACAGTTGGAGCAAAAAAACTCGAGACTCCTAAACCACCATGTTTTTTTTGAAGCTAAAACCTTATTCCAAGCAACCCTTGAAACTTTTTTTTTCCAACTGGTCAGCTCCATTAAAAAACCGGTTGCGGATAGTCTCCATAACCTTCAAAACTCCTGTAGGAACTTTAAAAATGGACATATTATAAATCGGCGATGCCCCAAGAACGGATTTCAAGAGAGTTAAATGACCGCCTATCGAAAGGGTTTTCACCTTCCACTTAGAGAGGCGAGATCTAAGCTTAAGAATAACGTCATTCCAAGCCTTAATACGAGAAGAGTATTCTCCCACCATAACGCCTAGATAGCGGAATTTGTTGCTCATAATAGAACAACCTATCAAAGAGGCTGCCTGCTCTACCACTTGGTGTGGAACGCACACACCCAACAGTTGACTTTTAAGGATATTTATTTGAAGTCCAGAAGCAAGAAAGAAGCTCTTTAAAATGTTGATAATACCACTCATATTTTCATTGGACCATTCTCCTATAAACATAGCGTCATCTGCATAAAAGAGGTGAGATAAGGATAATGAACCTTATAATTGAATACCTTTGAACAAGCCCACGTCTACCACCCGGTTGAAAGATAAGTGGAGAGATTCCATGATTAAGATAAAGAGATATGGAGCAAGAGGATCTCCTTGTTTGAGACCACGATGGCAAGAATACTCTTTAGAAGGACTTCCATTAATTAAGATAGATGCCTTAGCAGAAATAAGAGTACCCCGAATCCAATGCACCACGTTCGCCCAAAACCAAATGCCTCAAGTACTTCTAATAAGTAATCCCAACGAACCGAATCGTATGCTTTGGCAAAATCGACTTTAAAGAACATCTCCTTTTTGTTCTTCTTTTACACCAATGGAGAATTTCATCAAGAATAAACGGGCCGTCTAAAATTTGTCTTTCAGCAACAAAAGCAGACTGGGTATCGGAGATGAGATCCACGATGACCGGGCGTTTTTGTTATTTTCCTTTTACTAATTGTGTTATAACACACTAGTGACTAGACAAACCCACAAATAAATACCAATAACATCTTAATCCCAAGTAAACAGTTCTCCACATGACTATTTATAGTGGGAAGTGATCTAGTCACAAAAATTATTTAAATTAGAAAAGTGTGAAGAGATTCTGACCACATAGTTTAAACAAAGAGAAAAAACTAATAAAGAGCATATATTTTTCTTGTATTAATTATTTTGGGCAAATACATATTAAAGCACTATACTTGTTAAGAAAGTCACTTTTGGGTATCGAACAAATTTTTTTTCCTCATATGA
The DNA here is from genome assembly GCA_030686995.1 of Artemisia argyi. Lineage (NCBI taxonomy): Eukaryota > Viridiplantae > Streptophyta > Magnoliopsida > Asterales > Asteraceae > Artemisia > Artemisia argyi. Next base: position 88,292,021 of record CM060690.1, read on the forward strand.
TACTGAACTTTTATTTTTTGGCTTCTTTGATGCACTTTGTGATATTTTTGCCCCTGGATTTTTAATAATTTGAGGGGCAAAAACGTCACTAAGTGCCTCAAAGAAGCCAAAAATGAACGTTCAGTACCCATATGAGGAAAAAAATTGTTCGACACCCAAAAAGTGTATTTTAGGACAAGTATGATGCTGTTTATCAAAGTTACACAACTTATATTTCAAACACTTACATATATAAAAGCAAGAAACATGAGTGAAGAAATGATACGTGGGAATTGCGCCCTCGCAACAGGTTTTACCTCTCAAGGGATCTTGAGAAGCTTACAACCCCCACCAGGCAGTGTACCTGATCGTTGTAGTATAGTATAGTGACAAGTACCGGGGGATTGATCGTTCAACTCAGGAATAGTGTCGCTAGGATTAGAAAGCCTACTAAACTAGGTCTAGAGGTGAGGGATGATTCTTTTTTTATTTTTATATTTTATGGAAAGCAAGTAAAATTTCGGGTTTTGAAGGAGTGGGCAGAATTAGTTGCTAGCCAACTAACCCAATTAACTACAAATGCAATACAAATAAAATAAAAAAAATGAAAATAAAACTAATGTAATTATGTGGTGGAAACAATAATGAGAAAAGTTGTGTTTACTTAGATTTCATTACTCCCTAGATATCTTTTACAGGTTGATTAGCTTGTTACAATTGCAGGGATGACGGGTTATATTCCTTAATACAAGTCATAGGGCCGTGTACAATATTCCCTAACTATATAAGATCATACTTCACTCCTATGTTAAGCCGTTAGAAGCTCCTAACATGGGATCATTAGAATTCTCTTATGCATTAAATACAACCAAAAATCGTAGTACACCTCCGATCATGTTTCTTAAGACGTTCAAGCAAGTTACCAATGGAAGTCTGCCAGTTTTCTTAAGCCTAACATCGAATACAATCATCCGTAACAATTATAAACAAACAATCAACCCATAATCAACATCTAGGTTTCAATACATCTAAGCAAACACAATAAAAACCTAGCCTAGCATGTTAAAGAGAAGACAAGCGTAAGATATAATCACACAACACATAGACATATTGAATGATTTGAATAAGTACTTATCTTCAATTGAACATGGAAGAATCAAGGGGTTGAAACCCTTAAAAAAGCTGTAAAATTTGTCTAGGGTTTATACCCTAATATCCCACACAAAGTTCCACACATTACAATAAAAAATTGTAAAAATATATATAGACTATGCATCCTAACGGCGTCATGTGTTAGCCTCTGACGCCGTCAACTCGCCGCCAAGTTGAAATTCGTATTGCCTAGATCCACTTCTGACGTCGTAATGTAGGAATGAGCTCTGGGCCGTCACGTGTATTTGGACCCTGACGGCCTTGGTGACGCCGTCAGGCCAATAAGCCTAAAAACTTTCTGGATCGTCACGTGTATTTTCCACTTCCACCTCTTTTGCCACTCTTGACGCCGTCACTAGTAATCCCTTGACGTTGTCAGGTACTGTTCCAGCAAGGAAATTTGAGACTTTGCCGTTTTCTTCACTTTTATGCTCCAAAAATGTCCAAAACGCTTCCTTTTCCAGATTTCTCTCCAAAAGTACCTAAAAGGACAAAAGGAACGATTTAGGGCAATAATTGATCAAATAATCTCGAATTCGGGCTTAAATGACCCCTTAAAAGCGGTACACTTTTCGCCTCATCAAATACCCTTACACTTGAGATTTGTTTGTCCTCAAGCAAATGCGCTTTTATTCTAATCAAAACACAAGTTAGGGGTCATTTAACACTAATATAAAAGTAATTACAACAAATAATCGTTCCACTAAAAACCAAAAACAAGCACGGAGGTCATACACTAGCACCTCACAAATAGTGTTTAGATACTCACATCTCTCGGGTGTAATAAAGTATATATCACAATATGGAAATGGAAAACATCTCTCACTACCTGTCATAGGAAATAGATTACCAGAGGCTTGGGAAAGGATCAAACCTCCACCACTTGGCGTAAGCACCTAGGATAAAATATCAAAGAGGTCTTTTAAATGGTTAAAACGTTAGGTGTAGGGATATAGAAAACACGGTTTTGTTGGATAAAGGCAATTTTTACTGGTGGCGAGTTAATCATCTTGGTTAATTACATGTAAAATATGGCGTTGCTAAGCCAAGACTCGACTCAACTTAAGCTAATAAATTAAAAATAACAAAAACATAAAACAAACATAGAATGAAACGGGATGGTAGTCCGTATGTTTTTCTCTTTTTTTTTTTTTTTTTTTTTTTTTTTTTTTTTTTTTTTTTTTACATACACTCTTACCCTACCATCCAAAATAATACATCATAGGGAATGTACATTCCCCTTACACTTGAATTTTTACAGATTTTACAAATAAACTAATCTAATGACTCGAATCAAGATAACCAAAACACTTGTAGTACTTTTAAATATTAACGCACATATGGGGTAATAATTGACGTCATCCCCATTACTCTATTACAATAGTACTTAACCCATGAGTCCCAATCGTCCCAAAACAATATGTACAAGATATGACTCGACTTAGCAACCATGTAATCAATTAGATAATTAACTAAGGGTTTAAACATGCAACAATAATGCACTAAAGATGAGTGCATACAAGGAAGGCTAAGGCAATTTGGTTGCACATTTGGGTGGGTTGTAACAAATTCTTCCTTTAAGTAAGATGCTTAAAGTTTGAAACGAAAAGATAGGCTCGGAGGGGTGTACTAGAGGTTTCGTGTACTAAGAATGAGTACAACGCTAAGGTGTGGGAAAAATTAATTGACTTTACTAGTCAAGTGATATGACTTAAATGGTCAAGTAATTATGATACGGGTTTAACACAAGGGTGATCCTAATGCCTCTTATCATGTAGTAAATCCTACTACACGAATGTAGTCTCACTAGCAGTCTCGGGATGCATCACTAACGCAAGTTCTAGAATCTAAATGCTACCGGTACACTCATAAGCACTAACAATGAATGATTTTTCTATCAAATCTAAAGGCGAACCTCACATATTTGGGTGGAAAATTTTTCTGAATGGTACGGTTTTGTGCTAATCATACAACTCCTATCCAAGAGACGCTTGTTAAGGCTAAAGTTTCACTCCTAAATGTTGTAAAAAAATTTAAAATTTGGCGCTAAAATTACACTAACAAGTATTTCTCTTAGTTTTATTACACACCTACCATCGAACAAACAAACTCAAGTGCAATTGTATCCTATAAGGTATCATCATTTACCATCCCCTTACACTTAGGATGAACATTGTCCCCAATGTTCAATTAAAGGATGTAAAAGTAAAATAGGTAAAAGAATGAAAACAAATACTCCCCTGATTCGTTCGATGTGGATAGTGTGTTAACAAGGTTAGATCTTCCTCCAAGAAAATGAACGTTCAAAGCTTCCCTTCCATAAATTTAAATCATCTTCTTGTCATATATAACCTGTTAAACCTGAGAAAATAATCAAGGCAACCTCGCGTAAAATCGACGGCAATCTATATATACTAACAAATCCTAGAAAGCAATTTAAGATATAATGCTTGTGGAATGAATGTTTGCAGATTTCTTGGAGTTTACAAAACTAAAGAATTAACAAAAACTTTTAAGACTCCGTTAGAAAAACAAAACTCGCAAAATTTCCAGAATTTTACACGTGACTCCGTCAGGTGTTAAACGCTGACGCCGTCAGAAGTGACCTGCAGAAATCTTTATGTTATGTTTCCGGAAAATTTCTGGAAAAACTTATGTCCTATTTCCTGGAAAATCCTGCAAAACATCATTATGACTCGATACAAGCATTTGACTCTAACAATTACTAATATACATGTTCATTTAATATTGTGGCGAATCATGATCATTTTTGTTCTTATAAACAAATTTGGGGTTTCCCCTTACACTTAGCATTTGCAAAATACCTTTATATGAAGTCAAGACGAAGTTAAACAATAAAATAAAGCATTTTCACAATTTTAATTTGAAACATGATCTACCAACAATAAAAATAAAACATGCATACGGAAATAAATAACATCAAATAAATAAAAATCAAACAAATAAAAACACACAAAACATGGGTTGCCTCCCAAGAAGCGTTTTTCTTTATTTACGAGTCTTGTAGCTAGACTCAAGGTCATGGGCTATTACGTGACCTCATCATTGGTTTCATTCTCTAGGTCATCTCCAATCTTAGTTTTGTATTCCAGACCTAGTTGCAAACATTCCTTGTAGAAACCGAGTATTCTACTCATGACATAATCTACTCCTCTACGTCTATCCTCATCATTCCTATAGTAGACCGCTTGCTTGTGTTCCTTTTCAAGGTTTGATAGAAGACGGTATTGTTCAATCTTATAGGGCATTTGGTAAGCAATCTCATCGTTCTCATCCTTGAATCTAACTATCCCTAGGGACGGGTCATAATTCATCTTAGAGGCTTCAACAAACGGTCTTCCAAATACTACTTGACTTAAGCAACCATCTATTACCGGACGAATATCCTCTACAATCACAAAGTCGGTAATATAAGTGAAGTTTCCTACAAAGACATGTAATCCTTTCACTCTTCCTACAAAGTTGCTCATCCAATTCGTGTTAGGCATCATCCTATATCCAAGTTGCTTCTTCATTACCCAGTTATAATAGGTCCTAGTCATAATGTATAGGAGACCTAAGATCGATATAAGCTTTCCAAACATGCATATGCCCAATTTTGCATGGTATGTTGATGTTAGAGGGATCTCCTGCTTTGATAAGTGGTGAACCAAGGATGTATGGTGTCTCGGGGTCATCGAATAGATCCTTATGATATTCCCGTTCTTCCTTGGTAGGTAACTTATCAAGGTATCCCTCTACGTTTTCTACTTCCTCTAACTTTTCTTCCTTAATATCCTCAACTTCCTTAATCTTATCCTTAGTCCCGATTTCTATTCCAACTTTATCCTTGTCACTTTCTTCTATATTCTTATCTATTGGCTTAATGGTAACAACATTGACAAAGTGGACGTGTTTGGATGATGAGGGGTCCTGAATTTGGATTCCGCTACTAGTGTCCCTAGTGTCCTTCCTAGGTGTAGTTAGCACTTGGTTGTTGAGGGCTTTCAACAAGTTGTCAATTTTATTGGTCATCTCCGTTTGTTGTTGATTGAATTCGGTTTCAAACTTAGCTATGCGAGCTTCTTGAGATGCCATAAACTTGGACATCAATACTTCAAGATTATTGGTACTACCATAGTTATTGGAAGGATTGTTGTTGAAAGTACGGTTAGAGGGTGGACCGTTTTATTGGTAACTATTTGGTGGATTGGAAGAATTGTTTTGGGGCATATTTTGGTTTTGTTTCCACCTAAGGTTCGGGTGATTTTTCCAAGAAGGGTTGTAGGATTCACCATAAGGGTTTGGCTCGGGTTTGAAAGTGTACCACTTGTCTCCCGCTTCGTCGGTACGCGAGGATGCGTAATCCACAAAAGCTTGTCCGGGAGTTCCACGCAATCACGAGTGTCATGGGGACCACTACATAATTCGCATGAAGAAGTGATTTTGTTCACTTGGCTTGAAGGCTTAGGAGCTTTGAAGGATTTCTTGAGAAACTTGACTTGGTCCTCAAGTTCCATGATCCTACGGTCGGGAGAGCTAGAGTTGTTCGAAGGCAGAGATATTGCCTTGACCGTTTTGTTCAAATCACGGGGATCATTCCAACTATCGTTGTCATAGAGAGCAAGATCTTCTATAAGTTCCCATGATTCTTCCGCACTTAGATCACGTAGCTTGCCACCGGCCGATTGGTCAATGGTTCGCCTTGTGGAGAGATCGATATGGTCATAGAAGATTTGGACTTGGAGCCAAAGATCTATGCCATGATGAGGGACTTTTTGGAGTAAGTCCTTGGCGTCGTTATTGTATGAGCCGTAAACTATTTTTAGAAATAGTCCAAGGTATTGAAACGTATATTGAAACTCATCATCCTCTTCCCTCGCATATTGATTTCTTTAGAGTCCATCCCAATGCTGCGGGTGTAATGAGTTTTAGTGTGATTATGAAATGCACATGTGCCCTATGCCAATTGGCTTATGGGATATCACCGGATGCATTAGATAAATATTTACAAATAGGTGAACACTATGCATGCAATTGTCTAGATTTTTTTACTATGTGCATAAGCCAGTTGTTTGGGAGGGAGTTTTTAAGAAAACCATACGAGAATGACATTCACAACTTATACCATGCACATATGGTTCATAAGATACCGGAAATGTTTGGAAGCATCGATTGTATGCACTGGGATTGGAGGAATTGTCCGAATGAATGGCAAGGGCAATTTCACAAAGGTGATAAAAAGTATCCTACTATAATGCTTGAAGTTGTTGCGTCGTATGATTTATGGATTTGACATGCATTTTTTGGTGTGGCAGGTGCGAATAATGATCTTACCGTTTTGTATAATTCTCCGTTATTCGACGACCTGCTTGATGACAACAGCCATGTGGTTTTGTTTGAAGTATACGGAAAAAAATTTAAGAATGGGTATTATATAGCTGACGGAATTTACCCAGAGTGGGCATCTTTTGTCAATCCTTTACGGTTGCAAGCAACCCAAAAAACGCAGCATGGAAAGTGAAACAAGAAAGTGCTCGAAAAGATATCGAAAGAGCTTTTGGTATCCTCCAAGTACGTTGGCATATTATTGCCCAACCGGTGCACCGATTTACTGTGGGCAAGTTATGGAGAATCATGTACTCGTGAATCATAATGCATAACATTATTTTGAAAGATAAAAAATTTGCGATATCCGAAGCTGCCGAAATGTATATTCCTCCACAACTAAATATGCAACAAACATGGTTTGAACTACATGATAAACGCACACACGTAAAGCTTCAACGATGACTCATCGAGCATGTTTGACAACAATATCAATGGGAAGAAAATCAACGGAATAGGAATAATTAGTTTCGTTATAAGTTGATGTGTTTTAGTTCGTATCGTATTTTTTTTTGTTACGTTATTTTTAATTGTGTGTAATATTTATTGTGTTGTATTTTATTTTAATTAGTAATGAAATGAATTTAGTTTATTTAATAAAATGAATAAAAATAAATAAAGTTGTAAGTGGTGGGCACAGTAAGTTGAGGTTAGATATTGGTAAAGAGGATTAATTATGAAGAGAGTTTAAGATGACTTGGCACCTGTCAGCCTCAAATGAGTAAGTTGAGCTAGTGACTGCACCTTCCACTCTAACTGTTTCATTGTTGAAACCATCTTCTTTCACACTGTGTTGACTGTATGGTCAAACACCAACCAACCAAATCCTTAACTTTCACCATTACATATACCACGTCTATTGTCATTCATTCTATTTCTCCTACACGTACAACAACATCAACTCAAAAATGGTGTTGCCTTTCGGCTACTTTGAGCTCATTCTTGCAACTATATGCTATTTTTGTTTCTCTTTTTATCGGCAACGGCATGCAATTCTCTACGAATGGCCACTGCTAGGGATGCTTCCTGGATTAATTCGTGGCACTGGGGTGATCCATGAACGTTGCGCTGAGATTCTACGTGACACAGGTGGAACCTTCTTGTTCAAAGGCCCATGGTTCATTCATATGGACATGTTAGCCACGGTGGATCCCGCTGATGTTCACCACATCATGAGTTCAAACTTCATGAATTTTCCAAAAGGAAACGAGTTTAGGGAGATATTTGAAGTTCTAGGAGATGGGATTTTTAACTCTGATCATGAGCTGTGGAGAAGTCATCGTAAGATTACTAATGCTTTGATTAATAATCCAAAATTTCTAGGGTTTTTGGCAAGGATGAACACTGAAAAGCTGGCTAAAGGCTTGACTCCAGTTCTTGACCATGTTGCCTCAAAAGGGGTTGTGGTAGATATGCAAGATGTATTTCAAAGGCTTACTTTTGACACCACTTGTATGTTCATAACCGGATACGACCCTGGGTGTTTATCCGTAGATTTCAAAGATGTGCCGTTTTCTAGAGCCATGGACGAAGCAGAAGAAGCGATTTTTGTACGTCACATAATTCCAAAAGGCGTGTGGAAACTTCAAAGGTGGTTAGGTTTTGGGATAGAGAAAAAGTTGCAAAAGGCTGGGGAAACGTTAGATGATGTGATTGGAGGTCTTATAGCAAGAAAAAGAAATGATTTGAGTGAAGGGGCAGTATCGAAAGAAGATGCAAAAGGTGTCGATTTGTTGACTTCTTTGATAACCGAGCAACAATCTTTCGTTGATGGCTCCAAACATGACGATAAATTTCTACGAGACACTATCTTAAACTTGATGATCGCAGGAAGAGACACTACAAGCTCGTCGCTAACATGGTTCCTTTGGCTTGTTGTGACTCACCCTGAAGTCGAAAAAAAGATTAGAGACGAGATAAATGAAGTTATTCCTGAGTATCAAGTAGGAAAATGGCGAATTTTCGAGGCTCAAGAGACAAACAAACTAGTTTATTTACATGCTGTCTTTTGTGAAGCATTAAGGCTCTACCCACCTGTTCCATTTCAACATAAAGCTCCTGTTAAAGCAGATGTTCTTCCTAGCGGCCATCATGTTGATCCAAATATGAAGGTAACATCTACGTAGTATTATTTATATATACTTTTATTGGTTAATATTCAAAGCTAAACATTATTATTTGACATGTAGATTTATTCAGGTGTATAAAATATCGTAACTAACATAATATGGAAACTTTTTCAAATAATTAAGAGATAGAAGATGTGTAAACCTCTAGAAGAATTGAAAAACTGAGGCAAATATGTCTCTTTCTAATCACCACAACCGTTCGATACAAGTTTCTATTTCATATGTATAAATATTAACTAGTGTCTATAAATGAACAAATTTTATGGTCTTTTCATAATTTCTTGTTTGCTTAAAATGATTGAATTGTTAATCATGCATGTTAGTTATACTGTTTTCTTAGCATAATATACTTGAATAATGTTTTCAAAAAGGATAACTCTAAAACTTCAAAAACCAAAAAGCTAGCGATGTGCTTGACACTAAATCATTCTTACTGAATATAGAGTATGACTTCTTTTTAAAATTTTTTGCCACCTGTGATGTGTTAATTGTATGAAAAACTCAAGTATGACATGTGAAAAAGTTGTTAAACAAAATATATCTTATTATAAAAATGTTTTGCATTTTGGTTTGCAGATTATGTTTTCGTTGTACGCTATGGGAAGAATGCAGACCATTTGGGGTGATGATAGCTGGGAATTCAAGCCAGAGAGATGGATAACGGAGAAACAAACAATAAGGCATGAGCCGTCGTACAAATTCTTGTCGTTCAATGCAGGTCCACGCACGTGCATCGGGAAACAGGTAGCATTCACTCAAATGAAGGCCATAGGTGCAACCATATTGCACAATTACAACTTCGAAATTGTCAAAGGTCACACTGTGGCTCCTAATGTTTCAATCATTCTCTATATGAAAGATGGCTTGAAGGTCAGGGTTGCGCGAAGATGGCCTTGACTCGGCGTGACATATGATCGTTTATGAATTATTATGTTTTGCTTAATTACTTTATAAATTAACCGTCATAATTGACGTATCTAAGAAAACTAGGGCTTTGCTAGATATTATAACTAAAATAAGTTGTAAGAATAAAGCCGCTAGGTGGTGGTATTGGTTTGTATAATGAACTAGGGACTTTTAAGTGAAAGTAGGATATTGTAATGGTTGTATGATTTCATGGTTTGCTACTATGCGTAGTATGAATAAGTGTGTTTAAATGTGTGTAGCCATACTAAGAGTGTTGTGTACACAAATATAAGTTTGTATTGATATGAAGATCTTTATTTACTATGTTATGTTATGTGTTTGTATTTTGTTTTTTTATCATACTAGTTATATGACCCGTGCACGCACATGGTTTGAAAATAATAAAATTTAGTTTAGTTATTGTTATTTGAATTGTTTACTAAATGTGTTTTCAATAACATGTTAGTTAGACCACTTCTAATTATTTATGTTATATAATTCTTAACGAATATGCTTTTGTTATTTCTAATGTCAATTTAATAAACATGGTACAGATCAAACATTTTAATGAAGGTATAACATCTTGTGCACAAAGTAAATGAATAATGATGCATTTTTACAAAGTATTTTGCATAATCTCATTGCACAAAATACTTCAAAGTATTTGGCAGAATCCCATTGCCCACAATACTTTTGGAGACAAAATAAAAACCAAATATGATCAGATTGTCCGTATGATTAGTCAAAATATGAAGTGTCCATCGAATGAACAAAATTTCAAGATGTATATATTTTTTCTTTTAAACTAAGCCTACAACACTTCAACGTGTACGTGTGTTCAAAGCCTACATCGGTTCGGTCCTGGACACAGCCAACAATTTCAGGGCCTTTCACTGCAATGACTGAACTCACCCAATATCCTCAACGTCTTTCGGTTCAGCCCCTCAACGTCTTCCACTTCAGCCACTGAAGTCAGTCAATATTACCATATATACGAAAGTGTAGTTCACAAGGATAATAATAGATTTAAGAGCATTTAAAGCATACATATAAACAACTTGAAACTACTTATTCAAAACCATTCATATCAAACAACAATACATATATGAACAGTCTTAATAAGTAATTCTGATCGTATATTAGTTGTATGTTTTTCCTAAACAGTTAGAACTTATCCAACCTCTCAAAGCTACAAAATTGATTAATACAACTCCAAGGTAGCTAAAACATATTCTAACACTATGTACCTTTACGTTCCTTAATAGAAAAATAATCAAAAAACGTAGACTGTTGAATGCTTTTTTTGTAGCTACCATAGATGTTTCTAACTAAGATATGTATCTCATGATATTAATAAGATATTGGTACGTAAAATATACTGGGTCAAAACTTTGCTTTGCCGTCTGTAATACTGAACTAATTTATCTATTTTTCTAGATGAAAAATAATATAAAAAGACAGAGAACAACTATGTATAAAATAGCCTCTCAGTACTTGTATCATAGTGTTAAAACCACTACCGTATTCCTCTTTGAGACCATATATCTTCATCCAACTTAGTTAAACATCAATGCAGATCACTTTCCATCATAGGAACCTCAAATTTAAGATTCTTTTAAAAAGGTTATAAGACTATATACATAGCAAGTACACATGCAGCAAATGAACGCAAAAACTGGAAGCGAATCGTGCATACAACATGTTTATCGACTTCAGCACATTAATTGTTAATACTAACACAGTAATTGTTAACCCAATACAACCCAATATTTAAGAAATAGAACAAAGAAATAGCCTAACCCAATACAACCAATTTTGACCTGTACAAAAAATTATCTATTCACACATTACCCAACCCATTTGGCACGCCCATTTTACGAGCACTAATGTTCCTAAATCCTAGTACCAACATGACATAAGATTTTTTTCTCAGCTTATTTCCAGAATCCATATATAAAGAAACTTGGCCGTCATTAATTTAATTTCAGTCACACCTATGGAAGACCGGGAAGCAGACACTAACAAATAAACTAATGCATTACTTGTGTTCATCTTTTTGTTCCTTAGTTGAAGCTTAGTGACTTATCTCTGTCATTCTTTTGTTTTGAGCTTCTATAACTAATGAAAACCCCTTTTCATCAAATAATTTTCTAGTGTTTTACTACCAGCCAAGGTTCGATAGATATTGTTCAAGTCATTCGGGTATGGTTCAGAGATTAGGCTGCAAAAAGGGGTAGTGTATGTAAATTCCAGCCTATTTACATACGAACACGTTATTTCGGGTATCCCTAATGGGGCAAATAAGATAGTAACTATGAAAGAGAGATTAAATAGGCTTAGAGTACTCCAAAGTTCATTTTAAATGCTTAATTATATTTAATTGACTTGTATCTATATTTAACTCATTTACTATTCCTTTAAATATGAAAATATAGTTGTTTGCAAGTCAAATGTTGCCCTGATCCATTTCAATTTATATACTAGTTATAAAACCACATTTGACTTTCAATATTCAAAACCAGTTACTTTCAAACTTAAAAAAAAAAAAAAAAAAAAAAAAAAAAAAAAAAAAAAAGTTTAATGGTATCTAATAGCAACAAACTTTCTCGAATGTTCACATATCAGTTATGAACCCAATAAAATACCATAATACCCATCAAACTTCATATTTTAGCTCGATATCATACTTTTTCTTATGTGGCATGACCGGAAACCAGCTACACCAGTTAAATTGCATACGTGGATTTTATTTATTTATTTTTGAAGTTAATTACGTGAAGTTAGTTGTTTCAAAGTACCCATCAAACTTTGTCAAATGTTTCAAAATACCCATCAAACTTTGTCAGATGTTCACTTATCAGACATAAACCCAATTTGACGTGAATCATAACGGTACAAATTTATGACGTGGCATGTACATTTGTCGTTGACGTGGATTTTGAAAGTAAAAAATGGGTTTTTCTTGATATCAACACAAAACAAACAAAGTTTGATGGGTATTGTGGTAGGTTCATAACTGATATTTGAACATTTGAGAAAATTCGTTGCTATTAGATGTCATTAACCAAAAAAAATGACATACCATGCACGGTGATACTTCAATATCGCCAAAGGATTTCCTTGCTTGTAATTGTAAATCCTAATCGTGTTATCACATCGAAATGGGAATAAATCATTGGTCTATACACGTAGTTTAGAGTATGGGGAATCATAACACAAGTTATGACATAATACCGCGCCACGTCAGCGCCACATCATCTCAACACCAAATAACACAACACCAAAAAAGACCAGGAAATCATAACACCCAATAACACCACTTTCAGGGACCCACCTTTTTTTTAAATTACAATTTACAAATTCTACCCCTTAACTAATATTTCATTCATTAAACTAATATACAATAACATTTATAAACAAAAAAACACAAAACTATTACTAAATCTATTACCAAATGTTTAATCAAACTATAATTGTTAACCAAAATACAATTGTGTTGGTCCAATAGTCAGCCCAGCCCATACCCACCATTATTTAGTACTCGTATTATCTATTTTTTTTTATTTTTTTTTAATCTTGTCTTCTTCATGCTAACACACACAAACACACACACAAACGTAAACCCACAAACCACAAACCCACAAACGCAAACCCACAAACCACAATCCACAAACGTAACCCACAAACGCAAACGCAAGATCACTAGGGGCTGAGTGTTTTTTTTAACCCAGCTGCGTTGTAACGCACGTTAGTGCAACAACGCACGTTATAACGCCTCACCAACGCCAAAGCCATGGAAATGGTAATAACGTCGTTTCTGCGTTTTTTTTATGCCAGCTAGACCATAACGCCGGGGAGGCGTTACCACTCCCTGTGCTCTTAGTTGCATATATATAAAGTGAAATATTCTATTAGAAAATGATTCTAGTACCATCTAGACTCAACGGAAACGGGAGGGCCTGGTTTTATTCAACATATGAATCATGAAACCATAAATTATATTTACAATTTGCAATGTCACTGAACATGGATGACTGAACCCTGATCACTAAAACTTACTATATAGTACTAACGTGTGATCCCATCCAAGGATCCCATATTTTGCTATCTGGACGAATTGATGTTCCTGCTATGCCAGCTATGTCGGGATGCTCCAAACAATTCAAGTACATGTGTATTTTTTTTTCCTTTACATATGTTTTGTAAAAACGAATTTTTAACTTCTTTTGACAAATTAAGAAATAATTAGCTTTTAATATTGTTTTACATTATTTAATTTAAAAGATTGTTATTCAATAAAGAAATGATCTTTTTGAAATACGAAAGTCCTTACTTGACGTTTGTATTATTATATAAAATATTATGATTTACGTAAAACGTTAAGCTATAGAAGAATGATTTAAGATTAAATTTTATTTATTTATTTATTTTCGAAATAATTAAAGTTGGACTAATTTAATTGAATAGCCCGGTAATGATAAGCTGAACTGATAATTAAGCGACCGGATGCCAATAACCCAATTAAACATCTTATGTCCAGTTGAGTACCTACTTCATTCACTCAGCCTCGTATGTGATACTTTAACGAAAGTGCCAAAGTGGCAAGTTTCGATAACTATTTCATTAATTCCGGCTCATTAAAACTCCATATTTATGAAAAGGTACATTATTAGCCCAACAAACAGCTTAGTTGAACTGAACTTAAAGGGTTTAATGAAAGGTTTTTTTTTGGCGTTTTATAGAGGGCCAAAATTAGAAAAATGCTATTTCCTCCTATAAACTGTTCTTACTTATTATCCTAATCGCAGGATCCTAACAAGTGTCAGAATTGACAATTTAGATGCAGAGAGAAAAAAAGGGGAAAATATATATATATAATATTATTGTGTGATTATTGAGATTAGTAGGAGGATATTGTAGGAATCATTAGCAATACTCATAAAATTATCATTACATAGGGTTTAACTTCAAAGTTTAACTATTATTTAGTCTCATGTAAGTAACATTTTCCAAAATATTGCATAATATTTTTAATAAACAATATTAAGATGAGTGAAAGTGTAAACTAGGATAAATTTAGGGTTGCGTGTTGAAAAATTATAAAGACTTTGCTAGCAAGAATTGAACTTGGGATACATTGTTCAAAAATTATTATAAATTTAGGTAATATACTATGAGCTTGTAACTTGATGCTCTCGTTTTTGTTAGGGGTAATTGTGTATTTGCCCCATGAGGTTCATCATGCTTAAAGCCTAACCTCATGTGACTTCGAGTATAGGGTTTTGCCCCAATTCGACTTATGCGTTTTATGCCATTATGTTCATATGGCCATTTTTGCCTCAAAATCAAGTACAGGTGTGTAAGTGTGTGTAAGACCCAAGTACACTTATGTAAGTGTCATTTTTTATGCAACATGTACCTATGTGTAAGTGCACTATTATGCAACATGTACAATTTTTTTTAAAAGTCAAACTTTTGAAAAATAAAATATAATTTATATTTTATGCAAATTGTACTTTTTAATTAGATTAGATGTTTCAAATAGTTATATGTACTTTGTTATTCGATTTGTACAAAATGTTATTTGATTTGTACAAAATGTTATTTGATTTGATATGTTGAAAGTTTATGTACTTGGTTATGCGACTTGTACTCATCCCGAACCTAAGTTTTAAGATTCAACCTCCAAACCAAATACCTAACTAACATCCAAACCAAGTACAAAACCTTACAAACATGAATCTCCCACCACATTTCATCTCCTTTTCAAATCTATACATAACATCTCTCTCCCATCTCATAAACCAGCACCACCACCACGTTACAGCCACCGCCACACCACCATAAAACAGCACCACCACGTTACAGCCACAACACCACCACATTAATATGTTCTTGCTTTATTTGTTATGTTGTTAAATTTTTACTAGTTCTAATAATTTTATAAAATGTAAAAGATATTAGTTAGATTTATATTAAATGCATTGACCATTGTTAAACATTGGGCACTCAACAGTCTTTCATAGGATACCCAGCCGGTGGTTCATGTACCAAAGTGTATCAATTCCCCACGGTCCTCTACATATACCTCATACCACAATGACACACACATACAACTTTTTTCTAAAGCGAAACAACAATGGCTCAACTACGACTTTTCGATGAACTTGCTCATGCTTGTGGTTCCACCTCGTTGGAACGCCAGCTAGATTTGTATCTTGAGAGGTCTTCTGCCAAAGACAAGGATCTGGAGCTTGATATCACGAAAGTCTGCATGAAGTTATCCGAGTCCATCAAAGAAGCCCAAGCTTTTCTGAAGGAAGTCGATGTCCTGAAGGGTAGGGTCGAGGTTGTGAAGACTGCAAAGTTCCTTAGGCAGCATCAGCATAAGGATCTGCTTCGGCTGATGGCTCTGATGACTTCTATGAAGGAGACTGAGTTGAGCATGCGTGAGAAAGATATATTTGCTGAGAAGCTGAAGGGATGGTTGCCACTCTAAGTCTCTGGGTGATGCTCTTGGAAGTCTCTGGCTGGATTTCGTATTTGGTTTATGTTTCTTGGTTTATGTTTAACATGTTTCTTGGACTATGGACTCTTAAAAATTTTTAATCTTATGTTTATGGTTTATGTTTATCATTTTTTGCTCTATGGTTTATGTATATCGTTTTTCTTTTTTTATTAAGTTTGGTTATGCTACTTTCCCTAAATTCCTTTTTAAAAACTGCATATGTTATTTGTATTAAATCTGCAGGTTTATGTTTAGGGATCATTCTTATTTTTTATGCGCTATGATAGTGTTACATGAAAGGACTTTTGAATTTATCCCATATAATTAATGATGTTTTGTTTAATATTTTAAAGTTGAATTTATCCCATATTCCTTTTTAAAAAATGCATATGTTTTTTTTATTAAATCTGGTTTATGTTTAGGGATCATTTTTCTTTTTTATGCTCTATGATGGTGTTACATGAATGGACTTTTAAATTTATAATATATAATTAACGATGTTTTGTTTAATATTGATTGTGTTTGATTAAGCTACTCTTCCTAAATTCCTTTTTAAAAACTGCATATGTTATTTGTATAAAATCTGGTTTATCTTTATCATTTATCTTTTTTATGCTCTATGATGGTGTTACATGAATGGACCTTTCAATTTATAATATATAATTAATGAGTTTTTGTTTAATATTTGTTATGTTTGGTTATGCTAATCTCCCTAAATTCCTTTTTAAAAACTGTATATGTTATTATGTGTATTAAATCTGATAATTTGCACATGAATAGTATCAAGTTTGATAATTATTACGTTATTATTCTTCAAACTAATATTATTTTAGTTATTGTTTTTTATTATTTATTTATGTTTTTAGAAAAAATTTAATCTTAAATGGGATTTTTTTATAAGTATAAAAATATAAGTTATTAGTATTTTTTTGAATTTTAGGAAGTTAATGGTAATGCATTGTGCCTGGAAGGGTTGATTTATATCCATTGCATAAATGAGATGTTTAAATTGTAATGTTGGACATCTTCCTAAATACTGCATTCCCCATTTATGCATGGGAGAAGATGGAAAGGCTGCATTAACAACCAAACTAAATGTTCCAATGCCTCGAGAGTGTCTTTGTGGTGTTATTTTTACACATTGTAATTTACTATCATTAATTACAACAACCCAACCCCTATTTTCATTATATATACGCATACATTTATCACATACTTTTAACCATATATTTTAAACATACATTTATCCACATTTTAACCCTAACCTTAAGATGGCAGACACACCAAACCTTAATGAGATGAAAGATGCAACAGAATCTGGTAAGCTAGTTGATGCGTTTAAGCTGTTGGTAACGCATGACAAAGCAGAGGAGATAAGTTTTATCGCTCGTATTGGGGAGGAGAGTAGCCAGTTGAGGGCGGTGATTGAAAAGAAGGAGAAAACAGTAACTGAGGTAACTACCTCATTTACTCATTTCAATGTTGTGGCTGAAACTGGCCGTCAATGCCTGCTTGAAGTTCAACTAAAAGACCGTAGGAAGCTTGATCTGTTGGCTCAACTACTGGTGCTGTCTCGTCAAAGCTTGGAGGAGAAGGATGAGCTTTTGGAGAGGTTGGAAGAAGCTGAAGCGGATGACGAAGATTAGTATGTTTTGGTCAATGTCTTTTGTGTTTTGCTGTATGTACTAGGGTTGTATCTATATGTTTATGATCAATGAATGGAACAACGGATCAAGGATGATCAGTTATGTTTATTAAAGTATTATCAGTTATGTTTATTAAAGTATTTATGGCTTATTACCTTTTAGAGTATATTTATTTTCATTTTTTTTTGTATAAAGGGTAAAGTAGTATGTGTGTTTGACTTTGTTATCTCACACATTTCTCTCTCACACACGGTTAAAACAAGCTGGTAGATCTCAATAGCAGATTTAGGGTTTTCAATCTAAGCCAAAATTAATCAAAATGTATATTAAACAATCAAATATTTATCAGGGCTATGATAAAGGATTCTAGTCTTTGATGATTCAGCCTAATATTTCAGGTATTCGATTTCAGTTTGTGCAAATAGATATTGATGATGGTTTCAAGTTTAGTTAATTGATATGAAATTTCCTGTGTTATGCATGCTTGTTGAACTCCACTTAGCTATTTATGGACGGACTTCAAATTCTTGACACTGTTTTGATTGGGATGCTGATACTGGAAATTTTGATGATATAGTTGTTGAAGTTGGAACAATCAAAAGAAAGGTTAGTGGATACTTTATTTGAATCATTGAGTAGTTTATATCATCTTAGGCCATTTACTTTATGTCGAAATTTGTTTGAAGGGAAAGTTCATGTTGTCATATTTCATTTGAAGTGTTTGGAAGTTCTTCATTTGTGTAGTAATGAGTTTGTTTAGGGTTTTCGGATATCGTTGATCTGTTTCAATGGTAAGCCGTCTTTCCTTTTTACTATATATTTAACCTCGTTTGGTTTAACTGCTATAAAATGAGGTATGATGTGATATATATCTTTACTAAATTGAGGTATGGTGTGTGAATATATGATTCATTCTAATCTTACATTTTCCTTGGAAGTGTATTTCGTTTAATGCCTTAGTGTTTATTGAAACAAGTCTAGTTTGATATGGGTCTTACCCTCTCAAAACCAAACCTGATGCCCACTTAAGTTTCCTGTCATAGTACCAATTTTGATACGACCCAAATGTAGAGTATCATTAATATGAAGGTTTTTTGTGTTAGTTTATCAAACCCTCTAAGCTTGCATATCACAAAAGTAGTAAAATTCCATAACAAGAAACAAGTCTAAAAACAAGGCAAACACAATGCACAAGTTTGAATGCTACTGCAGAGACATCATTGCAAAATATATATTGATAAGTTTAATAGTGATTTGACAAGGCTCTTACCCTCTCAAAGCCCAACCTCCCCTGATGAACATTTATGTTGATTGTCCTATTAAGAAGTTTGATATGACCTAACTGTAGAGTGTGTAGGTGTGTGTTTAGATTGAGATTGTGTGTGTGTGTGTGTGTTCAATATGTATTTTTTCTATGGTTATGATTGTTAATTTCTGTTTCTATTTGATTTATAAGGGCAGTTGATTAGATTGCCACCCTTGAGCCACACGCATGAATAGTTATTCATCATTAATTTCCCTTCCCCATGCATGAACACACAATAACTACATCTCATTTTATATCCAATAGGAGTTTGACCAAAACTCATAACTATATTTATATAAAATATAACTTATCATATCATCCATGGCTTCTTCTTCTTCCTACAATTTGGCAACAACAGTCAAGAGGCATTTCAAGAAAGAGTTGACTCAAGAGAGGGGTCGTTGGAAGCGATTTGTGAAAGAACGTAATCAAATACAAAAGCAAGTTGAAGACCGTCAAGTTGCACTCAATGATACTCAGCATCTGGTCCCATTGGACGAAAATACAGATGTTATTATACGTTCTCTAATTGAAACATAGGTAAGGGAGCGTAACAGGATTGTTTTGTTGATTGCTCTAATCAATGATATCAGTGATGGGATTCAGGAGAAGGAACGCCAAGTGCAGCTTATGGAGGTCCAAGAAGAAGACTCCTGTGCACCAACAAAAAAATATAAAAAAAGTCTCCTCTGATGAAGATTAGAGTATGATCATGATGATTGTCTTTTGCGGTTATATTATGGCAGTTATTTTCTATGTTTATGTTGTGTAACTTTGAATGAAATGGCTTTAAGCCTGGTGTTGTAATGACTTTGATGAATGATTAATATTAAGTTGTAGTTATCTTTAATATTCAAATTGATGTCTACATATAATTTTACTTGTATGTGATGCGCAGTAGTATGTTAGAAGCAAGTTAACAAAAATTTTGTGGAACACATGATACCGCAAAAAACATAGTAACTCATGACCAGGTTCAACATCAAACAAGAACAAAATTGATCTTTCAACAAGTAAACAAACTTAGATTTCAAAATTAAACCAAGTGATTAGATTGATGAAAGATACATAATACAAGCATTGTTAATAATTATGATAACATAGACACATAGACACAAACTTAGTGAAACATTGTTAATAATTATGATAACATAGACACATACACACAAACTTAGCGAAACATTAAGAAATAAACAAATTGTCTTCAATCCCTTTGTAGACATCAACAATTTGTTTGCGTATTTCCGCTATTGTTGTATTGCGTTCTTCAATCATCTTCTGGCATTCTTGTATGATCTCCTCATCCCTCTTGATTTGTTTTTCATGAAATTTTATATGCTTGTTATAAAGATCAATCAGCATTTTTTCAGTTCCATAAGCGCCAGAATGGCATTTATCCCATATATCTTGGGGTATGTCGAAAACCTTGTACTTCACAGGAATAGGAGGAATAGAATCATCTCTTGGTCGTTTATTTTTCCTGGAATCAGCGTTTGATGATGAAGATGCCATTAGGGTTAATGATTGACAGAAATGGGTGAGATAGTTTGTTATTTATACTAAGAGAAAAAATCCAATCCAAATGAAAAGTCACTAACCACCAATCGGTGTGTTTAAAAAATAACTGAAAAGTGACTAACCGTCACTAATGAATCACTAAACCCTGTGTCTATTCCAAAATTTAAAAACCGTTCAGTTGCCTTTGTCAATGGTTATAAATTGGAACATCCATTGACAACTAAATCATTCAAAAGAACTTAAATATTTACACAAACCAAAAATGGCATCAAATTTACATGTATAGAAATAAGATTCTATACACATGTCTTAAAAAAAACTATAAATAAATAACTAAGTTTCACACCTTCTTTTATTCCCTATTGACTAGCACTAGTAAGAAGTTAATACTCCTTTACCTACCTCACATAATGAAGTAAATTATCCTACCAACTAGTATAGTAAAGTTGTCACAACTCGTAATTTCCGGTCATTTTCCAAACCTCGACAATTTACTATTCACAGGTTACTATTCATCATTTACTATTCATCGATCACTATTCATCATTTTTGAGGTCAATTTGATATTCTGAGAAGCGTTCAGGAATTTTACTATTCACCTGACACTATTCATTCCCGAGAGAAAACCACTATTGATGTGCATTACTCATGTCATCGTAAATTCAGTTTACGAGTATTCAAATTCGCGTAACCGTATTGGTTCAGGAGCGAATTCATGCATTATCATTGGGACACTTCGTACGGACTAGAAATAGTCTTCATATTATCATTATGGCACTTGCATACTATTCCACTCGTAGGGTAATTAAATTAATACTTTTGGTATAATTTACTTTTACGTATAATTATTTCTAAATAAACGTTAACAAGCGATCAATAATGAGACTAACACATCCGACATTTCCGACTATGATCCCAATATATTTTTATATTCATTTTAATAATATAAAAATTA
Source organism: Artemisia argyi (assembly GCA_030686995.1). Lineage (NCBI taxonomy): Eukaryota > Viridiplantae > Streptophyta > Magnoliopsida > Asterales > Asteraceae > Artemisia > Artemisia argyi. The sequence continues at coordinate 88,313,508 of CM060690.1, forward strand.
TAATATTAATTTACCCGGTGTTTTGGAAATTTATTTAATTTAATCGTACGCCCAATTTATTTACGACGGTTTCGTAAAAACTAAACAATAATTTTTCCAAATACTCAATACTTGTACCCGACATATTTTTATAATTTTTATAACTTTATTATGTCCCGATTGACTCCGTTAAAATTTATTTTTAGTTAACCCGGTACCCGGTATTACCCAAAAACACTAATATACTACCAAATCACCAACTATCTATTACAAAATCTTCCATTTTTCCTTCCTACTCTTTCAAATTGCCGCCCCCCTATGACTTTTTCCCCTTTTCATGGATCTTGTCTTTTAAATAAAATATACAAACATAAACTACACTTTTCTCATTCATTTCACCAAAACAAACAAGTAAAATCTCGTTCTCTTTTCTCTCTTTGTGGTGCTCGGCTTAGGCAAGAAAAACAAGAACAAACCATAATTTTTCCAAGATCAAGTGTTAATCTAGTTCCTTTAGTGATCCTTGTTTGAGTTTTGTGATAAAAACTCAAGGTTTCTTAGGTTTTACTCATCCAAGCTCTATAATCTTTCTATGTAAGTTGTCAAACTCTTTTCCATAATTTCTTTATGTTATTTTTATGATCATATCGTTTTCATACAAGATCTTGTGCATTTGTTAGCTTATACCACTTCATTTTATAAACTATTAACTTATAAACCCTAGAAATGTTTATTTTGGATTTCCTTGTTAGATCCACTAGATTGATGATGTTTAGGAACCCATGACACCCTAAGAAGGTGTATGGTAAGATTAGACTAGATTTGTGGTGATTGAAAGTGGTTTGGTTGGTTTTGAACAAGTTAGTAACTAGGAAAACCAAGTTTTGACACTTATAGAAAGTTGCTGTCCATTTTTGCAAAACGTGGAAAGATCAGGGAATTCTTTGTAATTTTGGACCTAAGATTCAGAAAATACTTTCCGATACGGAACTATGGCCGAAAACGGGGATAAAAACGAGTTAATAACGAAGAAGATACGCTAAAAACAAGTTTAACGACGAAAACTATATTTTCCGGAAATGCTTGCTGATGAACAGTACTCACGGGCAAATTTGATCATAAAAATTGATCTAGCCGTCCTAAATTGTCAAAAACATGTTAGTATATTGTCCCACGATTCCGTGGATATAAAGAACGAGGAAAATGAACTTAAAATGACAAAGTTATACATGTTTTAAAATCGTCAAAACTATATATATATATATATATATATATATATATATATATATATATATATATATATATATATATATATATATATAGTCATTACTAGAAAATAATATAACTACGTACTAAATGATTTATTTTCTAGAATTCTTATTTAAGGAGTTTATTTTTAACTAACGAAATACGTACGACCCAAGGTTTATTTATGTGACTACTAGACGATATCTTAAGGTTTTCAAAACGAGGAATATAACACTAATATTTTTATATACGATATAATACGACAAGTTTTTATAACTTTATTTGGACTTACTTTTCCTAAGTATGGAAACTATTTTACTATGACAATAACAAGTATTTCCAAGTCACGAGTGGTATAGGCATCATGTGCATGTGCATTCATTTCATCACGTCATGATCTAAGGTAGATCGTTATTACTCATATTAGGTTGCGGTTAGAGATCGTGCCTCATTTCAGTATATCCATTCTTGTCATCGTAGCTATCGCTCCAGGTGAGTCATAGCCCCTACTATTTTAATTGTTTTGTAAACTCTTTGGGGGAGAATACATGCTCGTTTTACTTAAACGCACTACTTGTTTTACCTGGTTGATTACTCAAATATTTCCAGCTTTATCTATATATATAATTGATCACCTGCATTCATTGGTATGTTTGATTATCTGTATTTCATGGGATTGATCATCCTTGTTTATATGACCTCATAGTCACCAATTGTTCCTATATGTTCCTTGTAATATTGTGGTATTCCCCACTTGGCTGTGATGTCAAACGTAATATTGTTGTTTTCCTACTTGACTGATTATCATATGACCTCCTTTTAATATTGTGGTATTCCCCACTTGGCTGTGATGTCAAACGTAATATTGTGGTATTCCCCACTTGGCTGTGATGTCAAACGTATTGTGGTATTCCCCACTTGGCTGTGATGTCAAACGTAATATTGTGGTATTCCTCACTTGACTGAATGTCAAACGTAATATTAATGTTTCCTTACTTGACTGATTTAAGATGCCTTTGCATCAACCTTATTACGGGTTTTCCCGCTTGACTGATGTATCATATGGCCTCATTAACTGAATTATTTATATAGCCGTTTTGCTATATTTATCTGGGAATTTGGATACCAGTATTACTTTTGTTCACGTAGACTTTAACACATTTGGCAGTGGGTTGTAAACACACAGGTTACAAGTCTCTTATGGCGGGACTTGCAACTGAGTGGATTTACAATGCCTTTGCTGGACGATCATTTCTCTATAGGCATTATTTGTTAAACAAACTCTATGAACTCACCAACCTCGTGTTGACACTTTAGCATGTATTTTTAGGTATTAAGCAATGGCACGCTATAGGAGGTTTTGGCAGGGCATGGCATGGTCATAGAAGACTCTGATTATTTATATGGGGACCGTTTTAAACTATTTTAAGGGCCTACTTCCGCACTACTTTCAACGATGTAAATTCAATATTTTTGGTTAAACGATTTTATTGAAAATAATTAAAGTGAAAACCATTTTTGTACTTGTGTTGTGATACCGATTGAGTTACACCCCAGCTACACGTATGCTTCCGCTGGACCCGATTTTGGGGGTGTGACAAATTGGTATCAGAGCTTTGGCTATAGCGAACTAAGTGTTTTTAAAACCTAGACTATAGCTACTTTTACGAAAAACTTAACCCTATGACCGTCACGTGCCTGCCTGCCAAGATGATGCCTCACTTGTGGTTTGTTGCTGACTTAGGTGATGAGATTTGTGTCTCGTTATCTGGTATATTATACTCATTTATTTTAGTTGATTACAATAATCGTCTTTGATATAAGCATGTTCACGTATCATATATGTCACCCTGTTATGTTTCTCCTTGCATAGTTTCATCATTCGACCTCGAGTTTGGTCACTTGCTTTTGTCTTTCAGAACGCCTTGGTATTTGTGAAGGACATAGTCTTAGTATAACTGAGCTGAGTATTTCAAAATTCATGGAACCTCGGTGGGATATAGACTGGTCATCTATATTCGACCCGGGATAGTGAGATATAGGCTGACCACCTATGTCTGACTCAGAGATGAATTTTGCAACACTGAGAATGGTTATAATAAAATTTTGTCTGGATTAAATTCTCTACCCAATTTCCAAATGTTTCATTCATGTGTGCGTATTTACTTTCATCACAATCTCATTATGTCGCAGCTGTCACAGTCTTTTCCCCTTCTCACCATTATTATCATTCCTCTTCCCCATATATATAAGGAATTAGCTTACACTTTATAGATTCCGATGTCACTCATCACTCATTACTCCCAATATTGATAAGTGGATATTATCAATGACCTCCCTAGGAAAGACTTCCCATACCATATATAAGGAGGATCCCTAGGTACATTATGACCATTTAAAACTCAACAGAAATCCCAGGATATCACAAAACCACTCGAGCCACGTCAATGCGTCATATCGCAACATCAACCTTTCATTCTATAATAACCCACTCTCGAACATCTACTACTAGGAAACGTCTTAATTATGTCTCACCCTTCTTTTCTCGTTTTGAAGAGCTATGCCGCCAAGGAAACTTAAAGCTACTCCAACTATGACACATGTTGCTATTTGGAAATTGGTTAAGGATAGTATCGCCGAAGCTCTAGAGATCGAGAGAGCTGAGGTAGCTGCAAGGGCTGCTGAGGCCGCTTTACAGACAGGGATAGATGGACAATCTGATAATAAGCGCGAATGTACTTGGAAGAATTTTAAGGTTAGTGATCCCATCAAGTTTAAGGGCACTGAAGGAGCGGTTGCTTTGATTCGCTGGTTCGAAAAGACTGAGAATGTGTTCCTCATGTGCAACTGTCCTGATGGCAGCAAGGTAAAATTCGCTACTGGTATGCTTTTGGATGAAGCTATGTCATGGTGGAATTCTCATGCTCAACCGATTGGTATGGAAAATGCCTACAAGCTCACCTGGGAGCAATTCAAGAAATTGATGACTGATAAGTTTTGCCCTCGTACTGAGGTGCAGAAGTTGGAAACAGAGTTTTATAAGCTAGTGACAGTAGGTAATGATATCGAGGCATATATCCGAAGGTTTCAGGAGTGGCTGTGCTATGTCCAACTATGGTTTCAGATAACGAAAAGCTGCTAGAAAATTTCGTCGGTGGACTACCCTGCAACATCAGTGGGAACGTAATTGCTTCTAAATCAGACACGCTGGAGGATGCTATCAGAATGTCTCAAAAGCTTATGGCTCAAGTAATAAAACAAGAAACTACTGTCAACAACAACAACGAAAACAAAAGGAAAAGGGATGACAACCAAGGAAACGATCAGGTATGGCAGCCAAACAAAGGACAAGAAGTGTTTAGAGCTTATGCTGCAGGACCACGCACAAAGAAAAGATATACTGGAAATTTACCTTACTGCAACATGTGTAATCTGCATCACTTATATCATTGCAGTGGACTGTGTGGAATATGTAAGAAGCGGGGTCATCTAACTAAGGACTGTAGGAAACCCACAAATCAGAGGATTCCAGGAAGTTGCTTCAAATGTGGAAACTTAGGACATCTCAGAAAGGACTGCCCGGAGCTAAGGAACAAGAAGACCAAAGCCTTAACTCTCTAGTGTTGTATTTCTTTTGTGTTTAAAGCTACGTTCTATCGTATAAGTTTCATGTACTATTAACAAATTCCGATCTAATGAATATTCTATCTTATATCACCGCAAACTCCTAGCGATTTCATTAAGATTCCTTTAAAACTACACCACCTATCATCTACAGACCAATGGTCAGAGAACGATTCAAACATAGGAATATATACTCAAAGCATGAGTGATTGACTCTAGAAATGGTTGGATTAACCATTTGCCATAAATCAGATTCCTTTATAACAATAGTTACCACACGAGCTTAGAGACTACACCATTTGACGCACTCTATGGTCGAAGTGCCAACATCCATTGACAGATAAAATTTGGAAAAGCCTAACTCCCTAGTCTAGTAGGTATTCATGAAATAACCAGAAATTTCTTACGAGTCAAGAATCAGATACAAGTTCAATAAGTTGCAAACCCTTAGAATTTCAAGTTAATGGCAAGATTATGTTGAAAGTTTTTCCTAGGAAAGGAATGATACCATTAAAAAAAATTTGGGAAGATAAACCCGAGATTCAGACAGTATGGGTCTAGTGGCCTACAGACTTGAACTCCCATAGAGCTCAGTAGCTTACACAATAAATATCATCATCTTTTCACCAATACCACTCTAGAGACCAACATAAACTGAACTTCGGGACGAAGTTCCTGTTAGAAGGGAAGACTGTCACAACTCGTAATTTCCGGTCATTTTCCAAACCTCGACAATTTACTATTCACAGGTTACTATTCATCATTTACTATTCATCGATCACTATTCATCATTTTTGAGGTCAATTTGATATTCTGATAAGCGTTCAGGAATTTTACTATTCACCTGACACTATTCATTCCTGAGAGAAAACCACTATTCATGTGCATTACTCATGTCATCGTAAATTCAATTTACGAGTATTCAAATTCGCGTAACCGTATTGGTTCAGGAGCGAATTCATGCATTATCATTGGGACACTTCGTACGGACTAGAAATAGTCTTCATATTATCATTATGGCACTTGCATACTATTCCACTCGTAGGGTAATTAAATTAATACTTTTGGTATAATTTACTTTTACGTATAATTATTTCTAAATAAACGTTAACAAGCGATCAATAATGAGACTAACACGTCCGACATTCCCGACTATGATCCCAATATATTTTTATATTCATTTTAATAATATAAAAATTATAATATTAATTTACCCGGTGTTTTGGAAATTTATTTAATTTAATCGTACGCCCAATTTATTTACGACGGTTTTCGTAAAAACTAAACAATAATTTTTCCAAATACTCAATACTTGTACCCGACATATTTTTATAATTTTTATAACTTTATTATGTCCCGGTTGACTCCGTTAAAATTTATTTTTAGTTAACCCGGTACCCGGTATTACCCAAAAACACTAATATACTACCAAATCACCAACTATCAATTACAAAATCTTCCATTTTTCCTTCCTACTCTTCCAAATTGCCGCCCCCCTATGACTTTTTCCCCTTTTCATGGATCTTGTCTTTTAAATAAAATATACAAACATAAACTACACTTTTCTCATTCATTTCACCAAAACAAACAAGTAAAATCTCTTTCTCTTTTCTCTCTTTGTGGTGCTCGGCTTAGGCAAGAAAAACAAGAACAAACCATAATTTTTCCAAGATCAAGTGTTAATCTAGTTCCTTTAGTGATCCTTGTTTGAGTTTTGTGATAAAAACTCAAGGTTTCTTAGGTTTTGCTCATCCAAGCTCTATAATCTTTCTATGTAAGTTGTCAAACTCTTTTCCATAATTTCTTTATGTTATTTTTATGATCATATGGTTTTCATACAAGATCTTGTGCATTTGTTAGCTTATACCACTTCATTTTATAAACTATTAACTTATAAACCCTAGTAATGTTTATTTTGGATTTCCTTGTTAGATCCACTAGATTGATGATGTTTAGGAACCCATGACACCCTAAGAAGGTGTATGGTAAGATTAGACTAGATTTGTGGTGATTGAAAGTGGTTTGGTTGGTTTTGAACAAGTTAGTAACTAGGAAAACCAAGTTTTGACACTTATAGAAAGTTGCTGTCCATTTTTGCAAAACGTGGAAAGATCAGGGAATTCTTTGTAATTTTGGACCTAAGATTCAGAAAATACTTTCCGATACGGAACTATGGCCGAAAACGGGGATAAAAACGAGTTAATAACGAAGAAGATACGCTAAAAACGAGTTTAACGACGAAAACTATATTTTCCGGAAATGCTTGCTGATGAACAGTACTCACGGGCAAATTTGAGCATAAAACTTGATCTAGCCGTCCTAAATTGTCAAAAACATGTTAGTATGTTGTCCCACGATTCCGTGGATATAAAGAACGAGGAAAATGAACTTAAAACGACAAAGTTATACATGTTTTAAAATCGTCAAAACTATATATATATATATATTTAGTCATTACTAGAAAATAATATAACTACGTACTAAATGATTTATTTTCTAGAATTCTTATTTAAGGAGTTTATTTTTAGCTAACGAAATACGTATGACCCAAGGTTTATTTATGCGACTACTAGACGATATCTTAAGGTTTTCAAAACGAGGAATATAATACTAATATTTTTATATACGATATAATACGACAAGTTTTTATAACTTTATTTGGACTTATTTTTCCTAAGTATGGAAACTATTTTACTATGACAATAACAAGTATTTCCAAGTCACGAGTGGTATAGGCATCATGTGCATGTGCATTCATTTCATCACATCATGATCTAAGGTAGATCGTTATTACTCATATTAGGTTGCGGTTAGAGATCGTGCCTCATTTCAGTATATCCATTCTTGTCATCGTAGCTATCGCTCCAGGTGAGTCATAGCCCCTACTATTTTAATTGTTTTGTAAACTCTTTGGGGGAGAATACATGCTCGTTTTACTTAAACGCACTACTTGTTTTACCTGGTTGATTACTCAAATATTTCCAGCTTTATCTATATATATAATTGATCACCTGCATTCATTGGTATGTTTGATTATCTGTATTTCATGGGATTGATCATCCTTGTTTATATGACCTCATAGTCACCAATTGTTCCTATATGTTCCTTGTAATATTGTAGTATTCCCCACTTGGCTGTGATGTCAAATGTATTGTGGTATTCCCCACTTGGCTGTGATGTCAAACGTAATATTGTTGTTTTCCTACTTGACTGATTATCATATGACCTCCTTTTAATATTGTGGTATTCCCCACTTGGCTGTGATGTCAAACGTAATATTGTGGTATTCCCCACTTGGCTGTGATGTCAAATGTATTGTGGTATTCCCCACTTGGCTGTGATGTCAAACGTAATATTGTGGTATTCCCCACTTGACAGAATGTCAAACGTAATATTAATGTTTCCTTACTTGACTGATTTAAGATGCCTTTGCATCAACCTTATTACGGGTTTTCCCGCTTGACTGATGTATCATATGGCCTCATTAACTGAATTATTTATATAGCCGTTTTGCTATATTTATCTGGGAATTTGGATACCAGTATTACTTTTGTTCACGTAGACTTTAACACATTTGGCAGTGGGTTGTAAACACACAGGTTACAAGTCTCTTATGGCGGGACTTGCAACTGAGTGGATTTACAATGCCTTTGCTGGACGATCATTTCTCTATAGGCATTATTTGTTAAACAGACTCTATGAACTCACTAACCTCGTGTTGACACTTTAGCATGTATTTTCAGGTATTAAGCAATGGCACGCTACAGGAGGTTTTGGCAGGGCATGGCATGGTCATAGAAGACTCTGATTATTTATATGGGGACTGTTTTAAACTATTTTAAGGGCCTACTTCCGCACTACTTTCAACGATGTAAATTCAATATTTTTGGTTAAACGATTTTATTCAAAATAATTAAAGTGAAAACCATTTTTGTACTTGTGTTGTGATACCGATTGAGTTACACCCCAGCTACACGTATGCTTCCGCTGGACCCGATTTTGGGGGTGTGACAAAAGTCTCCTTCCAACTTTCTCAAGAACATAGATATGGCAGAATCTGTAACTCAAAAATTAAAGAGAAAGAAAATGAGTAGTAATGATAGACAGGTAGAAGAAGTAAGTGGTTGTATAATTGGTCTTGGTATCAGAAGTGGGAACAAAACAGGAGGGGGTGGTGCAAAGATAGAGGTGTTGGATGAAAGATGCTTTATCTGTTGTAGGGATGTTAAGTGTTGGAGGCATAGTCTTGTGATACTTGAACAGGCAGGTTGTGCAATGCCAGATGAAGTAAGTTGTGGTGTCATTGGTCTGGGTATTACACATAGAAACATAAGTGCATAGGGTGGTGCAGATGCAACTCAATCAACTGAAGCAAAGAAGAAGAGTAAAAAGAAGCCAAGAAAGTTCATTAAAAACAACACCAGAAACTAAATCACTATGGTTTTGGGCATGTCCAAACCACAAACTCAATTACTATGTTTAGTCTGTGTTTTAATGTTTCATTAATGTGAGTTTCTTGTTTATGTTTGTGATACCTATTCAATTCACTAATGAAGTGTAAACATATGTGAAGACATTATTCATACAAAATCTGGATCATGAGATCCATTACATTCATTAACCATCACTAATCTCAAAACAACCAACCCCCTCATGGATATTTCTTCTTCACAACAACCTCAATCTTCTTAAACACCTTGTCTTTGACTTGCCTGGCCATCATCAACAGTGACTTCGCCCTACGCTTATCAATTGTTTGTAGTCTCCTAATCTTCTTTGTATTGCTCTTTGCAATTCTTGCACGTGAATAGTTTTGAAGTCTAACAATCACATCCCCCTACGTTCAACCCTTTCAGTAATATTTTTGGACTTGTTCTCCAAATCGTTTGCCTGCTGCAAGTCTTGAAGAATCTCTGTGTGGTAAGGGCCAAGCATTAGTTCAATTACCACATACGAGTTACAGAGAACCTTTAGATCAATATCACATTGATAGTTGTTCATGGTTAAGGAAACAGGGAGGTGTGTTTTGCAAGTGGGTGTTTTGAGAGATGCGTATTTAGTAGGGACGTGTTTGCCTATAAAAGGGCTTATAAGATTGCCACGTACTGTGTATACATGTGTTGGACCAAAAAAACACTTACATGACAGTTGACTTTATAGAATTCAACATTTGAAGTTTGACTTCTCAAAGTCTAAATGCAATGGGTGCAAATGCAATGAGCACAAGGGAATGAGTGACTAGGTCACTCCCATTCAACATTTGCAAGTTTGACTTTTGAAAGTCCAAATGCAATGGGTACAAACATAGAATACAAGCAAAGTTCAAAACATTGTTCTAAAGACAATAAATTTAAACAAAGAGTACAAACATAGAATCCAACAGACAATAAAGTGAAACATATTGTTCAAGGATAGTGGGTAACAAATTAAGAACTAGGAACTGTAGGCTCATCATCTTACTTCATCTTTTTAGTTGGCCTGTCAACATGAGGTCTGTGATTGGGTGGTATAATTACTGTTGTAGAGTCAATTCTTGTCCATTATTTGCGACTAGAACAGCCATTGATCTTGAATGAGTACATATGCGCCCATTTTTCTAGTCTGTAAGCAGCATGAACCCACTCTTCAGGTATACCAAATCCTCTTCCATCCTCATTCTTGTAGTTTATTGCAGCCACGGCATGTATACAAAAATGGCATCAAATTTACATGTATACAAAAAGATTCTATACACATGTCTTACAACAACTATAAATAAATAAGTTTCACACCTTCTTTGATTCCCTCCTGGACATCTTCATCTTGGTTGACTGTAAGGTCTGTTCCCTGCACTATATTTGATTCCTGTATTGTATTTGGTAGCACAAGCCGAGTACTGGTAACAAAGACTCCAATAATATAGGATGACAAGAAGGAAAAAGAGGATATGGCAAAAGAATGTATTTGCACCAAATACACTTGTACGACATCCTCTCTTCCCTACTTATCACTCTATAGTATAACAGGATGCACTCATAAGGTAGTCTTATATAGCGAGACATGAGCAAGAAAAATAGGATGTGACAAAATGAATCTGCACCAAATACACTTGTACGTCATCCTCTTTTTTCTTTCCCATCTCTCGCTATTAAGATAGCTCGTAGTTAGTTTAATAGTATAATAGTAGGTTAATATGTAATTAGTATTCGTGGAGTGGGTCGGGTCTTTACCCACTGTCAGCTCACTCCATAGCCCGTTTCATGGGGCATTATTATGTAAAGTATATATACCCTCTCCCACCCAAGGGAGAGGGTTGGAGCTTCCTTTCATTAATCTAATATTCACATTTTTCTCCTCTCTTTCTCTCTCTAGGAATCCTCCCAACTCACTTTCTCTCTCTAACTTCTAACACAATTCGAACCATAATCACAATAACCAGACATGTTATAATTTTGAATATCCTACAATTGGTATCAAGAGCCATGGTTTGATTTTTGGGATTGTTTGAACTCGGATTTTAGTTTGGTTTTTATGTTTATTGTGATTGGTTCGAATGGTATTTAAGAAAAAATCCATAGTTTGATTTTGTTGGTGATTGGAATTGATTTATGGTTGTACTTTCTTGATTAGATGTGTTATATGAACTTGGTTTAGTGTTTAGATTGATTGTTTCATATGCTTATTGGTAGTTTTGGGCAATTTCGAGGGTTAGTATGAAAGTTTCTTGGTAGAGAGTTGTCTCTTAGTAAATGTTCTTGGTAGAGAGTTGTCTCTTGGTAAATGTTCTTGGTAGAGAGTTGTGTATAATTTGGTTAGTATTTCTAGAGATTTGTGGTGTATTGGGTGGTGATTTGTCTTGTTACTATAAAGGGAAAAGAAGACAAAATGCTAGAAAGTGACAGTTTTGTCCTGTTCTTGGTAGAGAGTTGGTTCTAGAGAGTTGGTTCCAGAGAGTTGGTTCTAGAGAGTTGGTTCCAGAGAGTTGGTTCTAGCGAGTTGGTTCTAGCAAGTTGGTTCCAGAGAGTTGGTTCTAGCGAGTTGGTTCCAGAGAGTTGGTTCTAGAGAGTTGGTTCTAGCGAGTTGGTTCCAGAGAGTTGGTTCTAGCGTGTTGGTTCCAGAGAGTTGGTTCCAGCGAGTTGGTCTAGTGAGTTGATCTAGCGAGTTGACCTATTCAGCGAGTTGGTCTAGCGAGTTGACCTTTTTTAGCGAGTTGCCATTCTAGAGAGTTGATTTTCAGCGAGTTGCCATTCTAGAGAGTTGCCATTTTAGAGAGTTGGTTTTCAGTGAGTTGCCATTCTAGAGAGTTGCCATTCTAGAGAGTTGCTATTCTAGAGAGTTGGCATTCAGCGAGTTGGTCATTCAACGAGTTGACCAAAGTTGACTTTTTATGTCAAAACTTCAAACGGCCATAACTTTTGAATCGTAACTCCGTTTTCAGCGAATTAGCTGTCAAAACGTCTGGAACAGGATGAATATTGTGAGGTTTCACTACAAAGTTGTGAAATGAATTTTTTTAGGCCCAAATAACCTCCGGAGTGAAGTTATTGACGTTTTAAGTTTTTAGACCAAACTTTTCAATATTACAATTTGCATCAACCGAACCAAATCATACTGCTTGTTGATAAATCACTGCTGGTTGACTCTTAGTGCGAATTGATAACTCACTGCTAGTTGATCAAGTTGTTGTGAGGTGACTATACGTTGCGAGTTGAATAGTTCTGTGATTTGAGAATTGTTGCAATTTGAGTTGTTGCAACTTGTCCAATTACAATCTGACGTTGCGAGTTGATTCTTGCAATTTGACTAATTGTGATTTGACTCGTTGTGACTTGACTTAGATAACTAATTGTACCTTGCAAGGTTTATCATCTCACACTCAATCACTAAAGTCTTCTTGCATCATTTCACGGTTTCTTCTTGATTTTGTAAAATCCCGCGAAAGAATCTATTTCTCGGTTTAAATCATAGAATTGTAAAATCCCGTGCACGTTTACATCATGTCTACCACTTCAGACTCTGTCATTTCTGAAAGAGAACTTCATCAGCCGCAAAAATTACCCGATAATGCAAAGGAAAGGTGCATTGAATGTTTTCGACTTGTTCACTCACATCTCAAGGTTCTCTTTGAACGACCTGGATACCTAACAGGATACGAACGCGCATTCGCTTACGAACGTGCATTCACATCACTCTTTGGTCAAGATGTTCAGACTTTCACAGTCAAAATGACTCTGTATTTAGACCAACTTGAACAACAACTTGACGAAGGAAAATTTTCTGAAAGAAGATCCATGGCTGCCTTTTGTGTGATCAACAACCAACTCCAAGTGTTCATTGATTCACAAATCACTAAAAACCAAATGACTAATAAGTATTTTACTAATTACACGGGAGTTGAGGTTGACATTTTCAGAGATACACTACTCCAACTCATGGGTAATGTCAAGAAGTACATTGAAAAGAGAGTACAAGATAAACCTAAGTGTGACATCAAGATGAATGAAAGTCGGGTGCAATCAAGAAATATCAATGTTGATTCGGGTAAAGCATCAAATGTTGGATCAGTTGTCACTGAGTGCAGAGGAACAGAGATAGAGAAGCTTTACCCAAGCAGCAGTTATGCAACCCGTGTTACACAAGATGTAGATGTAGACATCATACCTGAAAATGAATAGGTGTCATGTGCTGAGGTACCCTTGACTGATCAACATAATGTGCTTTCTAATGAACGGCAGCATACTGATCATATTACGCCCAGTTATGACACAAATTTGTTGGAAAAGACTGATAGCAATACCATCTCTAATTCAACAAATATAAGTCATAAAGGGGGAGAAAGTGATCAGGATGCTGAACATGATGATGAGTCAAGTTCTTTGTTTATGGCTGAGATGTTTAAATCAAATGATATGGTTGATAAAGAAATTTTTAATGAACTTTCTAACAGATTTTTACAACTTGAAAAACATTGTATTTCACTTGAAATCGCAATGCAACAAAAGGAAGAAAGTTTTCAAACTAACCAACCATGTAAAAATCCGGAATTCCCTGAGTTCCGTGAATTTTTTGAAATTAACACTTTGAAAGCTCAGCTTGAAGACAAAAACTCAACAATCAACAATTTGAAAAAGCATATTTTTGTCCTGAATGAGAAAAGTAATATAGTCAAAGCTAAACATGACATCGATGTTGTTAAATCAAGAAACATCGAATTCGAACTTTATGTGGCTAGATTACTTAAGGAAAATGAGTCTTTGAAAAGGCATCACATAGACCCAAGAGACTCTATCAAAGAAACTAGTACTAAGACTTTAGAACAAACAACATCTTTGATGGTTAAAAATGTTAAATTCAAAGCTCATAGTCAGGAAAAGGATTTTACAACTGCTGCATTAAGAAATCAGGTAAGAAAATTAACAGGAAACAGTGTGAATACTAAGTTTGTAAAACCATCAATCTTGGGGAAACCAGTTTTACAATCAAGTAGAAACTATTTTGTTGTTAGACAACCGAATGCGATTAGATCTGAACGACCAAAATTTTCAAGAAGACGGTTTGCCTCCCAAGTTGATGCGAAACAAGTTTTGACAAAACTAGTCACTTCACATAATTTGCCTAAGAAAATTGCCTCTGGGTCTGTTAAAGCTCAACAAGTAGCTACACCTACACCTAACTCTTCTAGGATAAGTTTGAAAACAGTGTCAATACCGAGTGTTAAAACTCAAAACTCTTATGATATAAATGACTTGTACAAGAACTATGATCTTGAAAAGGCTAGGAAAAGGGCACTACTTCAAAAGGATGGAATCTTAGGTTCACGACCTCATAGGATGCCTTCTAGCTTATTGCAGAACACAACCAGTAGCAGCAAACCAAAACCTACGAGCACTCAACAAACAAATAGGAATTGTCTAGTTTCAAAGAGTAGTTGCACATCGATTAAAGCGATTCCCGTAGCAATTCACTCTAAGGATTCTAGATCTCTTTCTGAATCCAAACGATCAGTTTGCTCAACCTGCCAGAAATGTGCTTTTAATGCTAATCATGATGATTATATGACAAAATTCTTGAACGATGTGAATACTCGTGATAAGGTTCAACCATCCATGACTAGAAACTACAACAAGCCCGTAGAACCAAAGAGTTATACTCAAAAACCTGGTAGGCAGATTGCTATAGGTCAAAGGTCTTCTCTCAACAAGACTTCCACATTCCATGAGAAACCAAACACTCCTAGATCTTGCCTTAGGTGGATACCGACGGGTAGAATTTTTAAGATTGTTGGTCTTAGATGGATACCTACGAGAAAGATGTTCACTAATTGCAAAGCCAAGGTTGACATTGGAACCCCAAATGGTATATATGTTTATATCACTAACCCATATAAATGCAAACAAACTCTCAATGTCAGCGCAGGTAGTCTTTACTTAAGTGCAGGTACATCGCTCAACACGATTAAGGAAAGACTCAGAGTTTGGCCGCCGAAAAGAGTGATATCTCATCAATCAGGGGTTAAAGAAGCTCAACTTTGATGCACATGACGATGACGCTTGAACAAATCAGTTCAAGCCTCGCTCTTCAATGACTATGACGTCTGTTCACTTCAGTTCAGGCCTCGTTCTTCAACGACTATGACGTTTGAACAAATCAGTTCAAGCCTCGGTCCTCATTGTCAACATTATGGTGTCTGCTAACAACACTTAAGGCCCCGTTCATCAAAGAAAAGAAAGGTGTACGATTCAGTGCACCTTATCTTCGGAAGAATAGAATCTTCTTTGTTTTGACCATTCTCAACAACATGCTTCATGCTTTCTCCATGTTCGTTCAGTCTTCAAGTGAATCTACTCATCTTTGCTCGAATTCACTTGATCAATCAAAAATGGCATCCTCGTATGCAATTTTTGAGGGGGAGAAGGGTGAATAAACTACATGATTGATTGTATTCTTATTCACTTGCTCAATCAAAAATGGCAACCTCGTTTGCAATTTTTGAGGGGGAGAAGGGTGAATAAACTACATGATTGATTGTATTCTAATTCACCTGCTCAATCAAAAATGGCAAACCTTGTACGCAATTTTGAGGGGGAGAAGTGTGAATATACTACATGTTGATTGATGATTGAAGAATGGTCATACGACTCTCCTCCAACACCTAATGTTCTATTTACTAAGGATGACTGGGATTTATGTTTGATGAATACTTCCAAGCTTCAATGAATGTTGATCATCTAGTTTCTGAAGCTCTTGCTCCGGTTCCTACTAACTTAACTGGTTCACCTTCCTCAATCTCCATTGATCAAGATACACCATTTAGAAGTATTACTCAGATTACTCAAGTAACCCAATGTCCAGTTATTCCTCAAGGTGTTGATGATGACTATCATGATTGTGAAGTTGCACACATGAATAATGATATGTCCTTTTTGTTCTATTTCATCACGGATTGTTGTTCCTCCAAATGTGCACTTTGTAAATCAACCACAAGAACATAATGGAAAATGTTGATTATAACGTCAAAATGGCTAAGAATTTGGACATGGAATGTCAAGTAATCACGAAGTTTATTTGGTATCCCTTATTTGAGATTGAAGTTGACTTTCACAAAGGCGTGATCTTATTTTATCTTGAAGTCGGGGTTGATTGGATGAAGATTCTTCAAGATCCTTGCTTGAGCTTTTACCTTTACAATGACGAAGACTTGGATATCTAGTTATTTTGGTAATTATTCATTTCTATTACCACAAAATAACTATCACTTCAAGGAGTGTCACAACTTACACGAAGTTGTCGGTAGTCAAGAGGTGATGTACGTCTTATACTTGATTGTTGGTTGGTTGAAGAGTATAGAGTACTTAGGGATTCGATGTTGCATGAACTCTCTACACCGCTCTTTGTCACACACTAGTGCAAGCTTAAGTCACAAGAATGGGGAATTCTACTTCAGTTTCAAGTTTGGTATATTGGGTTTACTTCATCAGTGGTCACTTCAAATAGCCTACATAAAGGGTGGTAAAGATAGTCAGAGAGAGTCTTTTTGTAGCAGTTGATTCTCACCAGATCCATTTAAGCAAATTTTTGTTCTTCTCACAAGATTTCAAGAAAATGTGCCTATAATGTGTTGCTGATTCTGAGGTATCAAAACCAGCAAGGGGGAAGGAGACATACATCTAAATGCATAATGAGTACATGTGATGAACTTAATTCTTCTTCTTAATTGAAGTTATCCCGGGAAGACAAATGTCATAACCGTAGAGAATATCAGTGTATTAACTCGTTGCGTTTGGTGTATCATTCCAACTACGTGGGGGAAGTGGTCTTCTGATACTTGTGGTAGGTATTACTTCTGCTTTCAGTGGGAATAAATATGAGAAGAACAGTTTGTGCGTGAGATGATATTGCTTATCGACATCTTCATTCGAGCTAATATGATTTATGGTAAAGTGCTTCTGGTTAATGATACATGTACACAATGTTATGCTGATTCCGATGAGATCGCAACCATCAGGGGAGAGATAAGTGTACATCAAGGGCGTACAACAGGTTCACGTGATCGGGCTTAATCAGTTACTCCGGAGTTGATATCCGCATAGAGGGTCAGTGCTTCAACCTGTTAATTTGGTGTCATCGTTTTCTTCTTATGTTGGATACATCCGTACAATATGGATTGAGTTCGTATGTGTAAGTTAACTGGAAATCATTTGGTGAAATGAAGATGTTGATATCTTATTCCCCCGAATAAACAACTGGTCCAAACCATAAAGTAATGTGTACATTGGGGATGTACAGCAGGGTCATGTGATCGGGCTTCATCATACACTTCGGGATTGATTACCGCAGAGATGATCCGTGGTTCACCTTGTTACTTCCGTGTTATCATTTTCTTCAGGGTCTTTGAGCATCATATAATGAGACTTTTTGCATCACTTCAACTACTTGAGGAAGTGGTCTCATGAAGATGATTGTCGGTTTGGGGGAAGCCACCAAAGCTTCACATTGAGGAGGCTAAAACTCAGCAATTTGGTGGTGTCTAGCGATTAACTCAGTTGTGAGACTCTAGTGATTTATTAACCACTTGTGTTTGGTGAATTGTTGTGACTTAAGTCGTTTCAATTAGTCTGATTGTAATTTGACGTTGTGAGTTAAGCTTTACGACTTGACTTATTACGATCGGATCTATTGTAACTTGACTTGTCGCGACTTGACACTTAGTGCTAATTGTTACTTATCCAAGATCTCTCTCTAAGTCTAACTCGCATATTACATCTTTCGGTTTCTTTTGTTAACTTTAGTAAAATCCCAGGAAGGAATCGATTTCTCGGTTTAAGTCACAAGAGTTGTAAAATCCCATTTAAGTTTATATCATGGCATCTACGACTTCAGACGAGTATTCAGGAGCCTCGAAAGCTTTGGTGGTGAAAGTTTAAGAGATGTTGACTACTGACTTCTACAACGAGATGAACGATACTTTCATTTTGGTACTCATGTCAACATCTTCTTAAACTGATTAGTATCCTTTGTACATATATTACACTAAATTGTATATAGATATATAAAATCAACAAAAAAAACCCATAAAAATCAGAAAATTAGAAAATACCAAAAATAGTTGTCTTTAAGGCATGTTTTCTGGTATCGATAAAATTTACGGACCTAGAAATGTCATTCAATAATGACACGGGTCTTTAAATGAAGTTCGAACAAAAGTTCAAAAAGTTTTTTCAAAACATGCCTAAATGGCTTACAGTTATTTCAGACTGTAACCCGGACTTAAAAAATATGGCTTGCTATTACTTCAGATAGCAACCCGTTTTTCAAAATGGGGAAAACACGTTGCCAAAAAGACAGTTGTTCCTAGGAAAGGGTGTCGTTCATCCGAGCGTGAATTACTTTACATTCATGCACCCTCGATCTGATGTACGATTTAGTGCATCATTTCTTGTATAAGAAGAGAAGTCTTCTTTTTATTGCCAATACTTTCCCTTCTATGATTTTTCCGGAAAGTATTTGTGCAAAACTTGGTGGTACCATGAAATTTTGGTTGAAAATCAAACTGAATCCATATTTTGATAAAAATTTTCACTCAATTAATGCCATCAACTATTTCAGTTTTAACATCTGTCATTGATTGAGGGGGAGAGTGATTTCTCAAAATTTTATGTATCATCAAAACTCTCCACTTTGTACATAATAAGCAATAATACATTTTGTGATGGTTATGTGTCAGTATGAGAATATTTCAAAGAGTTTTTCGTTAAAACTACAAATCTTTTGTAAACTCATCAATTCTGACACATAACAACCTCCCTCACAGATTGAGGGGGAGCAGAAAAAATGTTCCTTTTATCAGAAAATATTAAAACTGACCGCATTTCTCTCCCAAAAACGTTTTCTAACTTATTTAAATCAATTGAGATCCAAAATCTCAAAAGGTTTGATATTTTTGATTGGGGGAGAGAATGTGATTTAAATAAGAAATCTGATAAAATGTGATCTTTTTGACTCAACAATAGGCTCCCTCATATGTGCTAAACGCTTTCGTAATACCAATGCACATATGAAGGGGGAGCAAAAGGCGTTTGTGGAAAAATACCAAAGACCGGCCATTTACTTTAATGCACGGAGTTATAAGGATGGTTAAGGTTAGGTATGAGTTTTCATGATCAACCAGAACCGGAAGGTTATTCCCAGGGACAATCCCCTAGATAGATTAGAAGTCCTTAGGAATGATTCAAAAAAAGGAGAAAAGTGAGAAAGGGAAGGGTGCCGACTGAGATAGAGCTAGGACTGGAACAAACCCAACAAGGTAGTTATGAAGTCTCGGTAAGCACTGAAGGGGTTGAAGAATTAAAAAGAAATGAAATGAGAAAGGGTGAAAAGAAACAGCCCTCCATATATTCAACCTTAGGGCAGAAACCGGGTTCAATTCATATGCTACTAGTGGTTACCAAGGTAACACTGGTATTGAAGACAAGACGTCATGGACCCAGTGACGCACTGCACTAAACTTCCTAGCCACTCAAGTTCTCTTAAAAGAACTTGTTTCATTCTCACGGGGAACCCAGTGCAATGTATCGACCGCTCATTGCGAGCCATGTTGGTACCTAAACAGGAGACACCTCCCCAGTCTCCAGGAGCGGATCAAAACGCACTATTGAGTCTAGAGCCAAGAGATCATCCATAAATCTCATTAGGACACACTTCCAATATGCTTACTGTTTCGTGCACCGTAAAAAGTAAGATAATATATTATGAGTCCTACGCATTATCCTTGTGGTATTGCCAGAACATCTGAGTGATATGCAAATATTCACAATGAAGATGGAAATCCTTCTAGAGCGAACATCTTTCAAGCTCTTGGTAGGTGACATGTGAGATCCGTCTTGGATCAATGATCAAGTGACAAATGGAAAGCAACAATGAAGAGTCTTCTTTAACAGAGACTCTACCTGATCACAGGTCGGTTCTCACAGAACCGGAGGGTAGTTTGTCCTCACAGAATGAATGACAAAGCCATATTCGTTCTCTATCTTTATTGCTAACTGTTTTATTCTCAGGAACATATAAAGATGGCGATGGTGATACCCAATTCCAGCTGAATTGTGTCATTCCATACCTCATGCTCACAATGCCAACTCATTATGAATGAAGATCATTATTGACGAGAGACTTGCAACAATGAAAGTTGAAGAGACTAACAACAACGTTTCCGAAACTCTGATGAAAAGTCTCCAAATCCAGAAGAGTGTGAGCATGACGGTTCAAAAGTCACTATTCCACATGAAGGCGATACAACAAAGGATGAGCTTGGAGATTTACGGTGGCTGATGATCTCAATGAAAGCTCAAAGATCACACATGCCAAAGGAACATTGGTCACAATTTCATTGCTTGGTGTACAAAGTGAGCCAAAAGTGAATAATCAGAAACTACGAGCTACAGGATCTAAAGAATGCTTGAAGAACAAGAACTTAATTTCTAAGGTGACCTCGCTTAGGGGGAGATTGTTAGGAATACAAATATTCATATAAAAGACTCGGTCACCTAAATGATGGAATAACATTAAGATAGCTCGTAGTTAGTTTAATAGTATAATAGTAGGATAATATGTAATTAGTATTCGTGGAGTGGGTCGGGTCTTTACCCACTGTCAGCTCACTCCACAGCCCGTTTCATGGGGCATTATTATGTAAAGTATATATACCCTCTCCCACCCAAGGGAGAGGGTTGGAGCTTCCTTTCATTAATCTAATATTCACATTTTTCTCTTCTCTTTCTCTCTCTAGGAATCCTCTCAACTCACTTTCTCTCTCTAACTTCTAACACAATTCGAACCATAATCACAATAACCATACATGTTATAATTTTGAATATCCTACACACACTAACCCAAGACACTTGATTATATTATATATGCATTTTAGATTATTATAAAAGGGAGTTAAATGGGCAATTTACTAAATGGGCCTAACTAGCAATTAGGGAACCCGCCCACCCAATGAATCTGCAATTAGAATCCTAATAAACAATTAAAACAAACTTATTAATTCTTTCAAGAACATGCATTTTTAATATTTAATCTAAACATTTACATTATGATGACAACCATTAAAACGTCTACTTGTATTTTGATGTGTTAATGATTTGAGCATAATTGATCTTCTACCACAAAATAATTTTCCATTGATGTAACCTAGGGTTTGTAAGAAATTAAAGGCTGAAAGAAGAAGAAGAAAAGTGTTTGGTGTGTCGGCTGGTTAAATTAATGGGAAGGAAATTAATGTTAGAATTTTGCTATTAGTCATGTCGAAAAAGACCAATTTACCTGTTGGCGCAAATAATTGCTAGGGTCCCTTCATATTTTAGTGATGACAAATACATTAGGAAACACTTTAAAATAATGAACCGATACTAAGCTAAATATTGAGTCTTTCCCAAGGCAAGACAAACCTTATCACTCAATGTATTTTAAGGCCTAAAATACTAACTGGTCACTCTAAGATGGTGTATGATGGTCACTAACAACTTTGGTGCATGATGGTGATGTATTATGACACAACAATAATATACAAGGTTACACAACAATGTATATGATGACACACTAACTACTATAACACTCTGAAGCATGGAATACTTCTTGTGTTCTTCACTTGGATCAAAGTGGAAATCAGTGGATCACTTCAAAAGCGTTATGAGGCAAGTGAAATAATCAAAAAATTGTTTAATGATTGCTAGAAAGTGAGTATGATTGAAAGAATTCACATAAAATTAGCTAGAATGCTTAGTTAAATATAAAAGGTTAGCTCTTTATTTATACTTGGATTTCTGCTTGGAATCGGCTTCCAACGGATCCGAGAATCCGTAAAATACATATCCGTCCATATAAAATACGGATGGGCGGAGCGTCTGTTGACACTTCTTTGTCTAGTGTATTTTTCATTTCCTTGTACCAAAAATTAATTTAAAAATCATTCTTCAAGAATTACTTGGGCATTAATAAAATAGTTTTTATTTAATTAATTACCTAAATTAAAATGTCTAGTTATTTTAATTGTTGTGTAAAATATTTATATTAAATGTGTTTAAAAATGTTTTTAAGTGTGTTTGAAAAATATTTATTTACTTGGGTTATTAGATCATTGGACAGGTTTCATAATCACATTATTCATACCTTAAGTGATTTACGCCGGATTGTAAACTTGCAACTAATAATTTGGTTACGTAAAATTTTACGTCGTATAAATTTATATTTGTCATTATCAAAACTTTGAGAGACTGTAAAATATAAATAACATTTTTAAGCGATATTTGTATTAACAGAAATTATGATGATTGGAAATCATCAGGCTAATTGAAACGGGATTAGATATCACAGTCTAGTAACTTGGCATTGTATTAGTCTTAGGTGTGTGATTAGACATCACATAATTTTATTGTAATGACTAGATGGCGTGATTCTAGCAGCAAGTAAATGTTAATGGTATAGTATTAGCTTAGACTTTATATGTTGATTAGATATCACATAGAACTAGCAAGACGACTACATGTCGTGCCTTAAGTAGTAAGCGATTAATGGTTGTCATAGTAGCATAGTATTGTGTGATGATCAGATATCATCCTTACATTAGAATCCAATTAGAATTTGGATAAGAGTTTATTAGTAGCTTATCTTAGTATTAGTACGAAGATAGTACGTTTTGACCCATTTAGACAATGGGTGGGTTAGCATTTAGATAATGCTTATTCACGTTTATGTTAATTTAGATTAATTATGTTTACTCACTAAGTCTCAAGGACTTACCGTTCTCTGTTTATGTCTTATGTAAGTATATGAAGCAAGGCTCGGGGCTAAAAGATGTAGAAAGTAGAATTTTAAGGGAACAAGTAGACTCGTGGTATAGGTGACGAGTGTCTCTAACTACTACTTTGATAACTAGCTTGGAAACGCCCTCGACATGTTTTAGTTTAATTATTTCATGTGTCAAAGTCTTTATGTCAAGTTTGTGTGCTAAGTCAAGTTATATTAGTTTATGCTTTTGAAAGGAGCAAGGTTGCGAAAATTGCTAGGCGATAGCTGGGCGACGGGTACCGCCTAGCGATTAATCGGTTAGGCAGGGATTAATTAGATTGGACTTTGTTGGTGGTTATGAGCCCATAACAGGGTTAAGATAATCAATAGCCTAACTACGTACCAATTAAGGTTACCGGATATCACTTGGAATCGTGTTTCCAAAGTAAACTATTCGATCCTAATGCCTGGGTATCACGAATATCTACTTGGGATAAGACCAAATGTTGTTAGTGATATAGACACAAATCAATAACCCTTCGTGTATAATTGTTATCTGTTTTCTGTGTCTCTACTTCATGCTTTATTTGATTTCCTATTTATAGGAAGATACTCATGGCTAGTCAAATGGAATTATGAGAATTAATCGGCCCATTAATCTCCACATAATTATCCCCATTATAGCCTAAAATAGTGGTTACATGACCAGTTAAACAAGGTCATGAGTGCAGATGTAACTACCATTTGAATAGGTCAAATCAGTTACATAATCATACAGCACTCAATCAGCAGAAATTCTGCCTATCAGCAGGATCCTGACACAAGTAGCAGGAACCATCAGCAGGAACCAGCACTCAGCAGGAACCATCAGTAGGAACCTGCACTTCAGCAGAATCCTGCATAACCACTATAGAGTCAAGGGAATTAGTGACTTGATGGGTGTACACTCCGTACCTCCTAACCCATTTCCAAGTATGATTAGATCCCTCAAGTGCACTAAATTTTCTAACAACCCTCCCCAAATTTAGTTCACTTCCTTTGCATGAAATCAAACATTAAACAAAATATATGCATAAACGAAAATATCTTGAGGATTGAATTTCCATCTTAGTACATTACACGTTCAAATATTCGAGAATCGGGGTGTTCTAAGAATTGAACCCTTCAACCCATTTGAATACCTGAAGATAAAATACACATATATTTTCAAATACTTAAACACTCCTGACACTATACAAGCCATGTGTCCATATCCAATTCATAAATGTTGTAAAAGCTAAAAGTCCATAGCTTCCTGAAGCGGCAAAACTTCAACATTTACATAGGTGGTTCCTCTTTATTCAGGCTCCTGCCAAGCTGATGAGTGTGTAAATACTCATCATTTTTATCGTATCTGAACTGCCAAAACATCCAAAAACACCCAAATACGCATCAAAATACACAAAATTATCCCAAAAGTGTGTTTTATATGTTTTAGATGCAAAATGTTTAAAAACAAATGAAAAACGAACAAAGTTTGCACAATTGGCAGTTTCAGTCCCTCAAGTTTCAAATATTGACAAAACTAGTCCCTGGAAGTTTAAAACGAAAGAAAAGTCAACCCAAGGCATGGAAAAGTCAAAAAATTATGAAAAAATGATCCTTGGGTAAAAAGTTTGAGGAAATTACACATTTGGTCCCTCAAAATCCAAAATTAGCATAAAAGATCCCTGGAGTTCTAGAAAATGACAGATTTGGTCCCTGGTGGGATAATTTTGAAAGAAAAAGCATTTTGGGTCCTTGGGAAGTTACAAAAATCACTTTTGATCTCTGGATGAAAAGTTTGAGGAATTTACATGTTTGTTCCTCATAGTTTAGAAAATTGACACAATTGATCCCCGGGAATTTTAAAAAGTGGAAAGTATGATTTATGGTCCTTGGGATATTTTAACATGGCAAAATTGGTCCTTGAACTATTTTGGAAAGTTGCAATTCAGGCCCTCAATTTTCAGGACTTTACAATTTTGGTCCTTGTTGTTTCCTAAAGTCACTAAACCAAACTACCCTTTCATTTTAAAACCTGATCCATGTAAACACCACCCCAGCCCATGTACCCTAGCCCAACTTCCCACAAACCCACACCCTAATATAACCAAGGTCAACCATGGTCAAACCCACACACCTTATCCCTTCCCCCTCCTTGATTCCCGCCTGCAAAACACCACACCCCATCATCACAAACCCAACTCCACCCTCCCCCTTGCACCCTCCTCCAAAAGCTACATTCCAAAACAACTCCCTGGCTTCAATTATTTGAAGAAACGGCCAAAAAATCATTTGGGCGCCAAAACTAATCAAAGGTCGAGATTGAGAGTGAATGATCCTATGGTCTATAAAGAAGCTGGGAAATGTCCAAGTGAAGTCAGAAACCCTAATTGGAGAGCTATAAAAAGAAGCTGAGAAGCAGTGGAGTTAGTGTTAGATTATTAGTGTAAAATTAGTTTAATTTTCAAGTCTTGTAATTTCAATTTCAATCAAAAACTCAGTTGTAATGTATTGCAATTATTGATAATATAAGTGATTATTTCAGTCAATTCAAGCTCAAATTTAAATTCTCAGTTTCATTAAAAATATATATATATATATATATATATATATATATATATATATATATATATATATATATATATATATATATATATATAAAGAACAAATAGAAATAAAATGAAAAGAGAAGAAGAAGGTATGCAGAGCTGAATCAGATAATGGAATGGGTATTGTAGAACTCTTTGGGGAGTATTAGGGATTAATTTGAGGTCCATGGTTTATAAAAAGCATGCTTGGAAGCACACTGTGAGATCATTCCTTTTATCTTTAACTGTAGCATAATCATTTTATCATTTATCTTTATTAAAGTTCAAGTATTCTGTGTTTTTCTTAGTGATTCATTGAGTGTAATTTCTGTTAGTTATAGTTGTTTGTTTATTAAGTTTAATAGTTGAGCTAATCTCTTGTTTTGGCTGTCAAAATGCTTCAGTAAGCTAAACCAGATTTTCAATTGATTTCTTTGTATAAGTTAAGCTCAAGTGGTTGTATTTAGCTTGTAGACTCAATCTGAATCAGTGGTATAGGCTCAATCTACCTTTTTGTTCTTAAAAATGGAAAATAGTTCATGTGAAGGGGTGTTTGGATTAACTGTGTTAGCTATGATTGAAGTTGTTTGAGTTGAATATCATGGTTGATGCATGTTACTATATGGCCTAACATCTCATTTACACCATAAAAACCAACCATTCTTTGCAGAAAAGTCAAATCTCATATGTGCCTTCAATTTCAGTCACTGTTGATGAATTGAGTTCCATATCCACATCTTTTAGCTCATAAATTGTTAGAAGATCTTATTTTCATAACTTAGTAGCTTATTAACTTGTTTTCAGCAAATAGGATTAGATTAAAATTCACAAAAGTCAAAATGGTGCAATTGTTCAAAAGTCAAAAAGGCATGGTTCAGGGAAAATCCAAATAATGCAAGAATTTTTATGAATTTTTTACTAAGAGTTGGGGTCTGAATCTTTTTCCTAATTGAAGCCTACCAGCTAAACTACAATAATTCATGTTTGGCTTAATTTTTGGAATTTTATTTACTAGCTTTTTAGTGGCTTTAAGTTGGCTTGTGAGCAAAAGGGTGTCCTGCACCCAGTTTTCATGTTCTGACCCATGCTTTTCAACCCACCACATCTTGCTCCTCAGTTGGTTATATTGTTTGATTTTAGTTGAATTGGGAAGCCTGATAGTAGGCATTGTTTAGTTTGTATGTTGTTTTCCTTCATTAGCTTATTAGACAGCTTATTTTCATCCTTGGAGTTGCCCTTTGGAACACTGCTGCTGATTCATCAGTGTGTGATTGAGCTTGTAGCTTTTATGGTTCTTGTTTGATTCTAGGTTAATAATGCTAGTTTGTTGAGTGTTGTTTTTAACTGTGTATGTTTGTTTCTGTCTTTGGATTATGCATGTGCTTAATTGATCAACTGCTTATATCAATAAGCTCACCTAAGTCATATAATACTCCACTGATTGCAATTGTAAACTTGTGCAAGCCTAATTCAACTTACAAATATGTTAAATCAAGTTTATTTGGTGTGCTTATAATCATTTCATAGCTGTGCACTTGTGTTACTTGCCTGGTCACTTTTACATTGGCCTTTTTGAACTCTTTGGTTCAGTTGATTGGTCACTGAACCAACTTCACAAGCCCTTTAATTGCTCATCACTGGAGCTTACCCTGAGCTTGTGAGCTCTTTGGAAAGCCCCTCAGGCCTCCTCTTCAGATCACCATTTTATTTAGTCCCTGGATCACCCCTGTGGGCCCCACCTTGGGCTGCATTTGCCCCTCAAGGACTGTGTGAATCTAATTGAGCTTGGTATGGCTTATGTGACTTAATTTGCTTATTCAGTTCGTGTTGCTTATAGTTTTCGCTTCATTTCTGTCCCTCTTAGTTGTTCAAAGTTTGTTTTCACTGTGTGGGTCCCTGCATAGTTTAATTGAGCTTATTTTCCAACAAATAGCTTAATAAGCCAACTGTTTGGCTTATTCACTTGCACACTGCTTATTTATGAGCTTAAGCTAAAGTCCCTTCATTAAAGTTCCATATTTTGAGTAGTGAAACAGTTGTGTAAAAGAAAAATTAGAAAAATCCAAAAATAAAGAAAGTGATAGCTTCTATTTAAGCTATTTTAGCTTATTTTCTGCTTATTTATAAGCAATTTTCATTTTTAAATTTTTCTTAGGCTTCTTTTTAGTTAAAATAATTTTAGTAATTTTTCCAGATTTTTCCTAGTTCATTTAGTATTTTTAATAAATAATTTTAGTTTAAATTAATTAAATAATTAGTTTTAATTAATATTAAATAATTAAAAAAGTAGAAAAATTAGGTTTTCTGTTTTAAAAATAGTTTTATAATATTTTTGATTTTTCTAAATTTAATTTTCATTTTTCTAGTTAATTTTCATAATTAATTAATAATTAGTGTAATTTAGTTAATTAAAAAGTAATTAGAAATTAGTAATTAATTAATAGTAATTAATTAATAAGTGTAAAAATTATTTTTCTTTTTCTAAAAATTTTCTTAAGTTATTAGGATTATAAAAATATAATTTTCACGTTCGTAGGACTTTATTTGTTCACGTTTCACTTTTATTTTTGCGCGTTCGCGTTAATTTTAGTTCAAACGCGCGTTTTTAGGTTAATTCACGTTTCTAGGTAATCTGATCATCAGTAATTGTCCCATTAGTGTTTCTAAGTCATTTTCAATCATAATCTCGTAGTTTAATCACTCAAATCAAATTCCTGATACTCGTGTTAAATCACCCGATCACTTTAAACGTTTTTAAATACAATTGCTTACCTCGCTGGGACATAACGACCCGGGAATACACTGTACTCCTTGGTTAGTTGGTTTTAGACGTTTGACTAGGTTGACCATTACCTGGGAAATTTAGTTGACCGTTCAGATCCAATCACAAGCACTTTTTCAAAGAAAATTAACCATTGAGAAGTAAAGACTTCATCCTCCTTTTCAGCAGGTTCTGAGCACAACCTTGGGATATAGTATAATACATGTGCGCTAGTACACTGAATGTTCAGCTTTCCACATTGAACTCAGCTCCCAAGTTTCCTCATGAGGGAGTTGGGTGTCCTAGCATTCAGTGACCAAGTTGGACTTCAAACCCATCCCTTTAGCAGACTTTATAACCAAGTCTCTAGCAAGACCCTTCGTCAAGTGATCAGCTAAATTCTGTTGAGATCTAACAAACTCTATAGAAATCACCCCATTCATGAAAAGTTCACGAATCATGCTATGCCTGACACCTAAGTGTCTAGACTTCCCATTGTACATCTGGCTATATGCCTTTGCCAATGTAGCAGCACTATCGCACCGGATAGAGATAGGTGCTATAGGTTTAGGTCACAATGGAATCTCAAGAAGCAAGTTTTTCAACCATTCAGCTTCTTTACCAGCAGCTGCTAAGGCCACAAATTCTTATTCCATAGTTGAACTGGTGATGCAAGTTTGCTTCTTGGATGACCAAGAAATTGCACCTCCACCAAGTAGGAATACCCAGCCACTGGTAGACGAATTGTCTTCAGTGTTACTGATCCAACTTGCATCAGTGTATCCTTCCAACACTGAAGGATAACCAGTATATGAGAGACTATAGTCCATAGTTCTCTTCAAATACTTTAGTACCCTCTGAATTGCTT
Source organism: Artemisia argyi (assembly GCA_030686995.1). Classification (NCBI taxonomy): domain Eukaryota; kingdom Viridiplantae; phylum Streptophyta; class Magnoliopsida; order Asterales; family Asteraceae; genus Artemisia; species Artemisia argyi. The sequence goes on from CM060690.1 coordinate 88,342,864, forward strand.
GCCAGTGCTGAGCACTAGGATTACTAGTATACCTGCTCAGTTTACCCACAGCAAAAGCAATGCCAGGCCTTGTACAAGTCATGGCATACATCAGGCAGCCAATCACCCTGGAATACTCAAGTTGAGATACAGCTTTGCCAGTATTAAGCATAAGCTTCTCAGTGGTATCCATGGGAGTACTCACTGGAGTACAATCAAAGAAATTAAATTTCTTCAGTACCTTTGATGAGTGTGTAAATACTCATCATTTTTACCGTATTTTAACTGCTAAAACGCGTGAAAACACTCAAGAATGCATCAAAATAATGAAAATATCCCAAAGATCGCGTTTTATATGTTTTAGATGCAAAATGATTGAAAACAAACGAAAAACGAATAAAGTTTGCATAATTGGCAGTTTCAGTCCCCCAACTTTTAAAATTTGTCAAAACTAGTCCCTGGGCGTTTATTTTGAAAGAAAATTCAGACCAAGTTCTTAAAAACCAAAAAAAATACCAAATAATGATCTTTGGGTGAAAAATCTTTCTAAAATGAACAAGTTTACAAGTTTGGTCCCTTAACTTTGCAAGTTTGGCAGTTTTAGTCCCTGGGTGTTTGAAATTGGAAAATTATTCAACAAGGGTACTTGGATCATTGAAACTTGGCATATTTTACCTTTGGCCTAACTTTGGAATGTTGGCGACACAAGCTCCTCAAAAATCAGCAATCACAATAATAGTCCTTGTGTTTTTGTTAACTTTAACCAAACAGGCCCTAGTTTGAATAAACCCAACAAACAATACCACCCCACCCTTATTTATACAACCCAACACCTAAACTCTTTTCCCCAAGCCCAGTTACACTCAAAAGCCCAAAAGTACCCACTTCGTTAATATTAATACGGTCAACAAAAGGGTCAAACATAGTCAAAACGGGTCAACCTCACCTCTTCTTCCCCATGCCTCCTCTTTATCCACTAAGTAAACCACCACCATCTCCAATTCACCTCTGCAATACTCCATCTCCTCCCTCAAAAGCACCCCATCACATTCTCCCACCCCACTAAACCTCTCAAATCCGTACCTACCCACCTAATCCACCCTGGCAATCCCAATTGCCTCAACAAAGTTTCCCGCCAAAAAGTAAATCAAGAGCTCATATCACTTTTGCTTTAATTCAACAGTTGGGATTAATTCAGAGAGTCACAAGGGCATCTTTACAGCTGTTTTCATCTCACAAAGGAAGCACAAGGAGTGAAGAAACCCTAGTTTTAGCTTAGTATAAATAGTAGGCAATTGTAAGCCATTAAGGCATCTAATCTTAGTTTATCTTTCTGTTTTCTCTTTAAAATTAGTATTGTATTTCTAATTTTTAAGTTAATCAAAGTTCTATTTCAGTTTATTGCAAATTCGAATTTCACCTCAAATTCTTGATTTCTTATATTCACTTTGATTGTTGTTATATTTGGTAAGAAGATGTCTTTGAAATGCTCTTGACTTGCTTTGAATCAGAAAAGAAAAGAAAAACAGAAAAATACAAAAGAAAAGTAAAAAAAATCAAAGTATAAAAATAGAAAAAGGAAGAAGGAGAAGAAGGAATAGCAGCAATGGATATTGGAGTTGGTTTAGAGCTCCATGGGGAGCATAGGATTATGGTCTAAATTCTGGTTCACTCTTGGGTTGTTGCTTTGGACGACTTGTAAGAATTTTTCTATTTTCTTGAATAGTTTGATATTACTGATTTCTGTTATTGTTTGATGTTAATTACCTTAAATTCATGCTTATGTAGTGTTAGTATATACTTAGATTCTTGATTCATGGGATAAAACTTGAGTTTGTTTTGAAAGTTTGCTAATTTTGTTTCATAAGGGGGTGTTTGGAACAAGGGTGGTTCCCTATGATCTAGTCCTTGTTCTTTGTTGAATTTAGTTAACTTAAGTCACAATAGGGTCAGAGTGGTTAGTTATAGCATTTGGTTTATGTTTTCTTGAGCAAAAAGTCAAAGCACTCTTCATTTTTTTCCATCAGTTAACTGTTAGGATTTCATAATGCACACCCACTAAATTCAGTTTGTAAGCTGTTTATCTAGATTAATTTATCCTTCTCATAGCTTATTACATCAGCTTCATTGTCAAAGATTCCCCAAAAGTTCATGAAAGTCAAACTGAGCCTCAATTTTCAAAAGTCAAAATTTGAAATCTGGGAAATGGGACAAACTTTGGTGCAATGCACAAGGTTCATTTCTTTTTGAAAACTCAAAGTCTTTGCTGTTTTGTAAACTACACCAGCTTGTGTGTTCAAAGCAAAAAGAAAATTGGAATTTGAAATTGATTTGTTCAATCAAAAGTGGGTTGGAAGTTGGTTGTCTGCTAGAAAAGTTCCCTGCACCATGCCTATTCAGTTTTGACCCATTTTTCATTTGATCATACCTTGCTCTATAGTTGATCAATATTCTTGATTTTTAGTGTTTTAGAGACCTGGGTATACTGGCTAGTTAGATCTATCATTTTTTTGTACTTTCGAGTGTGCTTGCTTGCTTGTCTTTTGCCTCAAAGTTGGCCCTCTGGTCGTTGTTCCTGATAGTGCAATAGTAACAATTAAGGTTGTTGGGTTTTGTGAGTTTGCTTGATCCTTGGCTGTTAATTGTTGTTATAGGGTTGCTTTAGTTTGCTTGTAGTTATGCTTGTGCATGTGTGCCTAGGTTTTAGCCTACGTGCTCCGTTTTTGCTAAGCGTATGATTCCTACAAAGCTTATTTTGGTACTTAAAAGGCCACTGTTGGGATTTTAACTTTGCACAAGTTTGAATTAGTTTTTTTTTAGCCAAGTTGCCTTATAAAAGTTGTTTAATATTGATGTTAAAATATTTTGCAAAAAGAAAATTTGAGAAAAAAAAATTAATAAATAAAAAAACTGACATGGGTGGGACTTGAACCCACGCCATTCAGCTCATCACAACACACTCAAACCATCCGCCCTTGGGTCTTTTATTGTTTAACCTTCCCTTTTAATTTTTTTTGTAGTAGTTGTTGTGTTTTATTGTTACCACCTTATCAGCTTATTACTAGCTTTTTCCTAGCTTATTTGAACTGTGATAACATAGCTTTATTTTTCTTAGCTTAGTACTTAGTTAATTTAGTTTTAAAAAAAATTTCAGAATTTTTAGATTAGATTTACTATTTATTATAATTTCATTAAAGTTAATTAGATTTAAATTCGTAATAAATAGAGTTTTTGTAAAAAAAAAATAATTTTCTTTTTCTCAAAATTTTCTTTTGTCATTTAGTGCGTAAGAAAATTATTTGGAAACCCGTAGGACTTGCGTAGTTCAAAATTCACGTTTTTATTTGCGTGTTGACGTTTATATAGAATAAACGTCACGTTTATGTGAAATTTGTGATTTTTAGGATTCCCGATACCTATTTCTTGTTTCCCGTAGCGTTTTAGGTTATTTTTAATAGAACTTAGCATTCCTTAGTTTAATTTCCCACTTAGGTTACGTTTATTCCATTTTCGTTCGTTAATTTGTAATTTTCGTTAACTTAACGTATTACAAAACCAAATAACCTTTCCAATCATACAAGATTTTAATCCCAATCTCACTCAAAGCTTTCCATTCACACCTCGTTGGGGTACGACCCGGGAAATCACTTCCCGGTCTCACAATTTGAATACTTTCACAAGTCTTGCGAGGTAATCGTTTTCCTAAACGGTTTACTCGTATTACTTCACGATTATTTGTCTCACGACGAATTGTTGATATTTTGATAAAATTGTTGTTTGCACACACCAAAACACAACGAATCAAATGGCGCCGCTGCCGGGGAGGCTGTGTGTCGAAAGTCTCGATAAGGTTTAGACGATTAGTCTTGTAGAACCTTCGCAAGAAGTTACGCTTTTATAAAACGTATAAAAAACCAAAAATATTTTTCTTTTGTTTCTAGTATATGTATTATATCTATAAAAGTTAAAGAAAAACACAAAAAGATTTTCCCGTTTCTTTGTTTAATAATAAAAACATTAAAATCTTACCACCGCAAACCAAGGCAGAACACCTACCAACTGGGGGTGTGACCATAATAAGTTCCCAAACCAAAGATCAAAACTTGCCTTTGTATCACTTGCGTTTTGGAAAACTTTTAAACGAGAAACACACTTTAAGAGGAGTCGAAACGGTATGTGGCGATCCAACGAACTTCGCCCAGTGAGAGATCCATTCTTCTCTCCCGCTCCTTTGTGCGTTTTTCTTTAGAAGTTAACCTTGCGTTCTTGATTATTGGTTTAAGTTCCCTTGTCTTTAAAAGTGGTATTGTTTTAATTGATTTTTGTTGTGGTGCATGCGCACACGTTCGTCTACGTCAACAAGTCCTTTGCAAATGCTAAATAACATTCCAAGAAGAAGGCGTAATCGACGACGTACCAACCGAATAGCCGAACCCGAGCTTCGCGCTATTCCAATCATGGCGGCCGAGCCCACTATGAATGAGCTTCTCCAAGCACCCATCGAGGGTTACGGAGATGCTATCATCATTCTAGCCATCGTGGCTGACAATTTCGAGCTTAAGACGGGGTTGATTAACTTAGTCACCTCGCGTCAGTTCTATGGTTTCGAGAGGGACGATCCTCAAGATCACATTCGATGGTTCAACAAAATCACGTCAACCATCAAATGCAAAAATGTCCCTGAGGAAGCTATCAAACTTCTTCTCTTCCCGTTTTCCCTCGATGGGGCTGCCAAAAATTGGCTAGACAAACAACCCCCTCGATCGATTGAAACGTGGGAAGATTTAGTCAAGAAGTTTGTGAACGAATTCTTTCCTCCATCTAAAACCACCGCCCTCAAGAATGAGATCATGAAATTCACTCAAAAATTTGATGAATCATTCGGTGAGGCATGGGGTCGTTACAAGGACATGCTTCGTAAATGTCCTCATCACGGTTTTTCCGAGTTGATGCAACTCGACACTTTCTATAATGGTGTGAGCCAAGTCGATCAAGACTCTCTTAATTCCTCCGCGGGAGGTAATTTCTTGAATCGCACCACCAAAGATGCTTTGATGATCATTGAAAATAAATCTAAGGTCCGCATTCCACGAAGCAAATCGGTTGTTTCACAAGTAAATGTTGGTCCTTCTTCCTGATCACCCGTGGCTCAATCTAGCACCGATGCTAGACTTGACAAGCTCACGGAAGCTATTCATGCTTTGGTTCTCACCAAAACAAAGAAAGTCTCTTCTCAACCTGCTGAAGTCAAGAAGGTTGACACTTGTGTTACTTGTGGTGGTCCACACGCTTACTACAATTGTACTGCCACCGATGGCAATACATTTGAAGTTAATGCTATAGCCGGTAGTTCTAACCAAGGAGGTAACCAATACCGTCCTCAAATGGAACCAAACTACCGTACTAACAATCAAAGTGGTCCACCCGGTTTTTCTCAACCCAATAATCCAAATCGGTTCAATCAAAATCAACAACAAAGAAACCCGAATGTTCAAAACCAATTTCAAGCCCCTATGAACCAATATCACAATCAAGGGGGAAATTACAACCAAGGTTCTCAAAATCAAGGAAACTTGAATAGAAACCAAGGTTATGGTAATTTCAATCAAGGAAACAATTTTCATGGTAATCAAAACCATGGAAATTTTCAAAATCAAGGTTTCAATCAAAACAACCGAGCTCAAAACTTTCCCCAAAATCAATCCATTGCTCAACCTCAATCATCAACCGATGAATTGTTGAAGCAATTTATGAAAGCTCAAGAAGAAACTAATAGGTTATTGATCGGTCAGATTTCTGAACTAAAGAAGTCTTTAAATGATCGACCTTCGGGATCGGGAACGCTACCAAGCAACACGATCGCCAACCCGAAGGGCGATGTAAAGGTGATCACAACCCGTAGTGGAGTTTCTTATGATGGACCCACGATTCCTACTACCTCGTCTCCTTCTCCTCCCGAGGTAGTGGAACGTGAACATGAGGCTACAAAGGATAAGGTGCAAATCACAAGTACACGAAGTACCGCATACGTCCAACCTCATGTTGTCCCAAAAACCAAATCAAAACCGGGAATTGTTTTTGAACCCTCGGAAAATCCGGTTCAACAAAAAGCTTCAATACCATATCCTTCGCGTCTAAATGATCAAAGACTCCGTGAGCAAACTAATGATCAAATGAAAAAGTTTCTTGAAATTTTTCAAAAATTACACTTCAACATTAGTTTCGCGGATGCTCTTCTCTATATGCCCAAGTTTGCTTCCACTTTCAAGAGTCTTCTAAGTAACAAAGAGAAACTATTTGAACTCACCAAAACTCGTTTGAATGAAGGTTGTTCGGCGGTTCTCCTAAAGAAACTTCCCGAAAAATTAGGGGACCCCGGAAAATTTCTCATTCCATGTGATTTCCAAAAGCTTGAGGAATGCTTTGCCTTGGCCGATCTTGGCGCTAGCATAAACCTCATGCCTTTCTCGATTTGGCAAAAACTTTCACTTCCTGAGCTTACACCAACACGAATGACTCTCGAATTAGCAACCCGTTCGGTTTCGATTCCGAAGGGTATTGCTGAAGATGTCTTTGTGAAGGTTGGCAAGTTCCATTTTCCTGCCGACTTCGTAGTCGTCGATTTTGATGCCGATCCTCGTGTCCCCCTTATTTTGGGAAGACCATTCTTAAAAAAGGCTCGTGCATTAATCGACATCTTCGAAGGAGAAATGACTCTTAGAGTTGGCGATGAGAAATTTACCATAAACATTGAAAACACTTCTAAAGATCTTCTCGACCTTGAACGAGAAGAAATCAACCGACTTGATGTCATCGATTCTGCATGCGATGACCATATTGAAGAAGTGTTAAGTGTGCAAGGATCAATCAATTCTTCCATTGATGTCTTTCCCCCCTCTCTTACTCCATTTTTGGGAGGTGACTTCATTTTGGAAGAAATCGAAGCTTGTTTGTCGTGTGATTCTCATGTTGATAATGATTCAATCAATCCCGAGGAAGATTTACTTCTCCTCGAGAAGTTGCTCAATGATGATCCTTCATCTCTTCCTCCAAAAGAACTTCACAATGTGGAAGTCAAAGATGTTGAAAAAACTGATGACTTTCCCGATGTCGAGCTCAAGGAACTTCCGCCTCATCTCGAGTACGCGTTTTTGGAGGGTGACGATAAGTTTCCCGTCATAATCGCTAAAGACTTGAATGAGGAAAATAAAACCGCTCTTCTCAAGGTTTTAAAGTCACACAAGCGAGCCATTGCTTGGAGACTTTCCGACATCAAGGGTATTAACCCGGAATTTTGTATGCATAAAATCTTGATGGAGGATGACTTTAAACCGGCGGTTCAACAACAAAGACGGGTAAATCCTAAAATTCATGAGGTTATCAAGCAAGAGGTCATTAAACTTCTTGATGCCGGTTTGATTTACCCTATTTCGGATAGTCCTTGGGTGAGTCCCGTTCATTGTGTGCCCAAAAAGGGTGGCATAACGATTGTCAAAAATGATGATAATGAGTTAATTCTGACTCGATTGGTAACGGGTTGGCGCGTTTGCATTGATTATCGAAAATTAAACGACGCCACCCGTAAAGACCACTTTCCATTACCTTTCATGGATCAAATGCTCGAAAGATTGGCGGGAAACGAGTACTATCGTTTCCTTGACGGTTTTTCGGGTTATTTCCAAATTCCCATCGATCCTCAAGATCAAGAAAAAATGACTTTCACGTGTCCATACGGAACATTTGCTTATCGACGCATGCCTTTTGGCCTATGCAATGCTCCGGGCACATTTCAAAGATGCATGATGGCCATTTTTCACGACATGATCGAGAAAACAATTGAGGTCTTCATGGATGATTTTTCGGTCGTTGGGAATTCATTTGAATCGTGTCTCTCCAATTTAGACAAAATGCTTCAAAGGTGTGAAGACACCAATCTTAGTCTAAATTGGGAGAAAAGTCATTTCATGGTTAAGGAAGGAATTGTCCTTGGCCATAAGATCTCTAAAAGCGGGATTGAGGTTGACAAGGCAAAAATCGATGTCATCGCCAAACTTCCTCCTCCCACAACCGTAAAAGGTGTTCGGAGTTTTCTCGGTCATGCCGGCTTCTATCGAAGATTTATTCAAGATTTCTCAAAGATAGCTAGGCCTATGACACGACTTCTTGAAAAAGAAACTCCGTTTGTCTTTTCCGATGAGTGCATCGAAGCTTTCCAAACTCTCAAAAGAAAGCTTACCGAGGCACCAATCCTAGTTGCCCCCGATTGGGACCAACCTTTCGAACTCATGTGTGATGCAAGTGACTTTGCAATGGGTGCGGTCTTGGGGCAACGAAAAACCAAGCATTTTCAGCCGATTCATTATGCAAGCAAAACCTTGACCGAAGCTCAAGCTCACTACACCACAACGGAAAAAGAATTACTTGCCGTGGTGTATACATTTGAGAAGTTTCGGCCATACCTAATCTTGACTAAGTGCATAGTGTACACGGACCACTCGGCTCTCAAATATCTCTTTGCCAAGCAAGATGCTAAGCCGAGATTGCTCCGTTGGGTTCTCCTCCTACAAGAGTTTGATATAATCATTCGTGATAAGAAAGGAGCCGAGAACCTCGCAGCTGACCATCTTTCCCGATTGGAAAATCCTCATCAAGGTGTCCTCGAGAAAAAGGAAATAAATGAAACGTTTCCTATCGAGACACTTAATGTGATTTCTTCTCGTGGTGATTCTAGTACCCCATGGTTTGCCGACTTTGCAAACTACCATGCGGGGAATTTCGTTGTCAAAGGGATGTCGTCCTACCAAAAGAACAAATTTTTCAAAGATGTGAATCATTACTTTTGGGACGATCCCTATTTATTCAAAATTTGTGCGGATCAGGTTATTCGAAGGTATGTTCATGGCCAAGAAGCCATGGAAATCCTAAAGGCTTGTCATAATGGACCCACCGGGGGACATCATGGCCCGAACTACACCGCTCGAAAAGTCTTTGAGTCCGGTTTTTATAGGCCCTCCATTTATAAAGACGCCCATGACCTAGTCAAATCTTGTGACTCGTGTCAACATCAAGGAAAGATCACACAACGGGATGAGATGCCTCAAAACGTCATCCAAGTGTGTGAAATCTTTGATGTTTGGGGCATAGACTTTATGGGGCCGTTCCCGTCTTCACGAGGGAACAAGTACATACTCGTGGCCGTTGACTACTTGTCAAAATGGGTCGAAGCAAAAGCTCTCCCTACCAACGATGCCTGAGTAGTTGTAAAGTTTTTGAAATCGTTATTCTCAAGGTTTGGAACCCCCCGCGCTATCATAAGCGATCGCGGTACTCACTTTTGCAACGAACAATTTGCAAAAGTCATGCTCAAGTATGGTGTAACTCACCGACTTGCTACCGCTTATCACCCACAAACGAGTGGGCAAGTGGAGGTTTCAAACCGAGGTTTGAAAAGAATTCTTGAAAGAACCGTAGGCGAAAACCGTGCCTCTTGGTCGGATAAGCTAGATGACGCTCTATAGGCTTTTCGCACGACTTATAAAACACCCATCGGGTGTACTCCTTATAAGCTTGTGTATGGAAAGGCATGTCATCTACCGATTGAGCTCGAGCACAAGGCTTATTGGGCTCTTAAGAATGCCAACTTCGATCTCAAGTCCGCGGGTGATCATAGGAAGGTTCAACTCAATGAACTTAATGAACTTCGTGATCAAGCGTACGAAAACTCTTTAATCTACAAAGAGAAAGTAAAGAAGATCCACGACTCAAAAATCAAAAACCGCGTTTTAGCGTTGGTGACCGAGTCCTTCTTTTTAATTCTAGATTGAAGATCTTTTCGGGTAAGCTTAAAACCCACTGGACTGGGCCTTACACCGTTGCCAAAGTTTTCCCATATGGTACCGTCGAATTATCTCAAGATGACGGTCCAAACTTCAAAGTAAATGGGCATCGATTAAAGCATTATTTTGGAGGGGACTTACCACCTATTGTCCCGGACCTCCAAACTTTCCCCATGGACCAATGAATTTGGGGATCGAGTCAAGCTAGCGACTCGACAAACAAAAACAAGTAACAACAAACATGGGTTTTCACCCGTGTATCTGATTTCCTTCTACTTTCTAACACCTAAGTGTGGGGGAATGGCCACCCCCCGCAATTGTTTGCAATGTATATATCTTATCTAAAAATAAAAATAAAAATAAAAATAAATAAAAAAAAAATAAAAAAATGACAAAAATGTGTTGTTGTATAAATAAAGTGAAAAATGAAAAAATGACACTTCCACAATTAGCTTTTAATATTTTCTTCTTACGTTCAAAATTTTGGCATAATAGCCGGGACTTTGAATATTGAGGACAATATTCAACTCTAAGTGTGGGGGAGGGGAAAATTCTAGCGAATTTTATCAAACTATATCGTCTAGTACCCCCGTTTTTGGCCAAAATTTAAAAAAAAAAAATTCACTTTATTTCAAAATTTTTGTGGTAATCAGTCCGCCAAGTCTAAACGACAAAAAGGATTGGCTAATCCAGGAGCAAACGGTTCTTGGTAAAGATAACTCAAACCCGTTTATGGCTTGCAATTTGCCAAAAATTGTATGGTTCCTCAACTCCCCATCATCCTCAAAAGCTAATGAGTTGGCTAGCCCGCAAGATTATGGCTTGTGGTAAAGGCCGTGGAAAAACCATAATTGGTAATCAACTCACCAAGATGTTGACTATTCCATCAAGAGTTGGCTAGTCCAGAAGCAAACGGCTTTTGGTAAAGACAAATCAAATCCATTGACAGCTGGTGGTTTGCTCAAAATCACACGGTTATCAGGTGTGCCACAGTTCTTACACCTGGCTACTCCAGAAGTGATGGCTTTTGGTAAAGAGACTTCAAATCCATCAAAGTTTTCACAAAAGATTGCTAGGGACTAGCAATACTCAAGTGTGGGGGATTGATGAGTGTGTAAATACTCATCATTTTTACCGTATTTTAACTGCCAAAACGCGTGAAAACACTCAAGAATGCATCAAAATAATGAAAATATCCCAAAGATCGCGTTTTATATGTTTTAGATGCAAAATGATTGAAAACAAACTAAAAACAAATAAAGTTTGCATAATTGGCAGTTTCAGTCCCCCAACTTTTAAAATTTGTGAAAACTAGTCCCTGGGCGTTTATTTTGAAAGAAAATTCAGACCAAGTTCTTAAAAACCAAAAAGAAATACCAAATAATGATCTTTGGGTGAAAAATCTTTCTAAAATGAACAAGTTCACAAGTTTGGTCCCTTAACTTTGCAAATTTGGCAGTTTTAGTCCCTGGGTGTTTGAAATTGGAAAATTATTCAACAAGGGTACTTGGATCATTGAAACTTGGCATATTTTACCTTTGGCCTAACTTTGGAATGTTGGCGACACAAGCTCCTCAAAAATCAGCAATCACAATAATAGTCCTTGTGTTTTTGTTAACTTTAACCAAACAGGCCCTAGTTTGAATAAACCCAACAAACAATACCACCCCACCCTTATTTATACAACCCAACACCTAAACTCTTTTCCCCAAGCCCAGTTACACTCAAAAGCCCAAAAGTACCCACTCCCGTTAATATTAATACGGTCAACAAAAGGGTCAAACATAGTCAAAACGGGTCAACCTCACCTCTTCTTCCCCATGCCTCCTCTTTATCCACTGAGTAAACCACCACCATCTCCAATTCACCTCTGCAATACTCCATCTCCTCCCTCAAAAGCACCCCATCACATTCTCCCACCCCACTAAACCTCTCAAACCCGTACCTACCCACCTAATCCACCCTGGCAATCCCAATTGCCTCAACAAAGTTTCCCGCCAAAAAGTAAATCAAGAGCTCAGATCACTTTTGCTTTAATTCAACAGCTGGGATTAATTCAGAGAGTCACAAGGGCATCTTTACAGCTGTTTTCATCTCACAAAGGAAGCACAAGGAGTGAAGAAACCCTAGTTTTAGCTTAGTATAAATAGTAGGCAATTGTAAGCCATTAAGGCATCTAATCTTAGTTTATCTTTCTGTTTTCTCTTTAAAATTAGTATTGTATTTCTAATTTTTAAGTTAATCAAAGTTCTATTTCAGTTTATTGCAAATTCGAATTTCACCTCAAATTCTTGATTTCTTATATTCACTTTGATTGTTGTTATATTTGGTAAGAAGATGTCTTTGAAATGCTCTTGACTTGCTTTGAATCAGAAAAGAAAAGAAAAACAGAAAAATACAAAAGAAAAGTAAAAAAAATCAAAGTATAAAAATAGAAAAAGGAAGAAGGAGAAGAAGGAATAGCAGCAATGGATATTGGAGTTGGTTTAGAGCTCCATGGGGAGCATAGGATTATGGTCTAAATTCTGGTTCACTCTTGGGTTGTTGCTTTGGACGACTTGTAAGAATTTTTCTATTTTCTTGAATAGTTTGATATTACTGATTTCTGTTATTGTTTGATGTTAATTACCTTAAATTCATGCTTATGTAGTGTTAGTATATACTTAGATTCTTGATTCATGGGATAAAACTTGAGTTTGTTTTGAAAGTTTGCTAATTTTGTTTCATAAGGGGGTGTTTGGAACAAGGGTGGTTCCCTATGATCTAGTCCTTGTTCTTTGTTGAATTTAGTTAACTTAAGTCACAATAGGGTCAGAGTGGTTAGTTATAGCATTTGGTTTATGTTTTCTTGAGCAAAGAGTCAAAGCACTCTTCATTTTTTTTCCATCAGTTAACTGTTAGGATTTCATAATGCACACCCACTAAATTCAGTTTGTAAGCTGTTTATCTAGATTAATTTATCCTTCTCATAGCTTATTACATCAGCTTCATTGTCAAAGATTCCCCAAAAGTTCATGAAAGTCAAACTGAGCCTCAATTTTCAAAAGTCAAAATTTGAAATCTGGGAAATGGGACAAACTTTGGTGCAGTGCACAAGGTTCATTTCTTTTTGAAAACTCAAAGTCTTTGCTGTTTTGTAAACTACACCAGCTTGTGTGTGCAAAGCAAAAAGAAAATTGGAATTTGAAATTGATTTGTTCAATCAAAAGTGGGTTGGAAGTTGGTTGTCTGCTAGAAAAGTTCCCCGCACCATGCCTATTCAGTTTTGACCCGTTTTTCATTTGATCATACCTTGCTCTATAGTTGATCAATATTCTTGATTTTTAGTGTTTTAGAGACCTGGGTATACTGGCTAGTTAGATCTATCATTTTTTTGTACTTTCGAGTGTGCTTGCTTGCTTGTCTTTTGCCTCAAAGTTGGCCCTCTGGTCGTTGTTCCTGATAGTGCAACAGTAACAATTAAGGTTGTTGGGTTTTGTGAGTTTGCTTGATCCTTGGCTGTTAATTGTTGTTATAGGGTTGCTTTAGTTTGCTTGTAGTTATGCTTGTGCATGTGTGCCTAGGTTTTAGCCTACGTGCTCCGTTTTTGCTAAGCGTATGATTCCTACAAAGCTTATTTTGGTACTTAAAAGGCCACTGTTGGGATTTTAACTTTGCACAAGTTTGAATTAGTTTTTTTTTAGCCAAGTTGCCTTATAAAAGTTGTTTAATATTGATGTTAAAATATTTTGCAAAAAGAAAATTTGAGAAAAAAAATTAATAAATACAAAAACTGACATGGGTGGAACTTGAACCCACGCCATTCAGCTCATCACAACACACTCAAACCATCCGCCCTTGGGTCTTTTATTGTTTAACCTTCCCTTTTAATTTCTTTTGTAGTAGTTGTTGTGTTTTATTGTTACCACCTTATCAGCTTATTACTAGCTTTTTCCTAACTTATTTGAACTGTGATAACATAGCTTTATTTTTCTTAGCTTAGTACTTAGTTAATTTAGTTTTAAAAAAAATTCAGAACTTTTAGATTAGATTTACTATTTATTATAATTTAATTAAAGTTAATTAGATTTAAATTCGTAATAAATAGAGTTTTTGTAAAAAAGAAATAATTTTCTTTTTCTCAAAATTTTGTTTTGTCATTTAGTGCGTAAAAAAATTATTTGGAAACCCGTAGGACTTGCGTAGTTCAAAATTCACGTTTTTATTTGCGTGTTAACGTTTATTTAGAATAAACGTCACGTTTATGTGAAATTTGTGATTTTTAGGATTCCCGATACCTATTTCTTGTTTCACGTAGCGTTTTAGGTTATTTTTAATAGAACTTAGCATTCCTTAGTTTAATTTCCCACTTAGGTTACGTTTATTCCATTTTCGTTCGTTAATTTGTAATTTTCGTTAACTTAACGTATTACAAAACCAAATAACCTTTCCAATCATACAAGATTTTAATCCCAATCTCACTCAAAGCTTTCCATTCACACCTCGTTGGGGTACGACCCGGGAAATCACTTCCCGGTCTCACAATTTGAATATCACTTTCACAAGTCTTGCGAGGTAATCGTTTTCCTAAATGGTTTACTCGTATTACTTCACGATTATTTGTCTCACGACAAATTGTTGATATTTTGATAAAATTGTTGTTTGCACACACCAAAACACAACGAATCAACCTTCTCAATGTAATGAGACTAAGAAATTGATATACCATTGCTTTCATGTTTAATCCTTATACCAAGTATAACATCAGCCTCCCCCATGTCCTTCATGGAGAACCTTGATGACAAAAATTCCTTTGTCAGGTCAACTTGATTTTGGTCAGTGCCAAAGATCAACATGTCATCAACATATAGGCAAATGATGACTCCTTTACCAGATTCATCAAATTTGCTATATACACATTTGTCAGCCTGGTTAAGAACATAACCATTAGACAAAACCACTTCATCAAACTTTTGATGCCATTGCTTAGGTGCCTGTTTCAATCCATATAAAGACTTAATCAGTTTGCACACCTTGTTTTCATTTCCAGGCATGATGAAGCCCTGAGGTTGGTTCATATAAACCTCCTCATCCAATTCACCATTTAAGAAAGTTGTCTTCACATCCATCTGATGAATAATCAGATTGTGAATTGATGCCAAAGCAATCAGCAGCCTGATGGTACTGATACGTGCCACAGGGGCATAAGTATCAAAGTAGTCTATCCCTGACTTTTGTTTAAAGCCCTGAATGACTAGTCTAGCCTTGAACTTTTTAATAGTTCCATCTACCTTCATTTTCCTTTTGAAAATCCATTTGCAACCAAGAGGTTTGCAACCTGGAGGTAGATCAACCAACACCCAAGTGTTGTTGCCCATGATGGAGTCAATCTCATCATTTATTGTTTCTTTCCAGAAAGCAACATCCTGGGACTTCATTGCTTCTTCAAATGTTTTGGGATCATCCTCAACAATGAAGCAATAAGGGTATTGGTCAGAGACCTCATTCCTTGTACCTTCAATTAAGTATAATTGAAACTCAGGTCCAAATGACTATGGAGTCCTGACCCTTTTGCTTTTTCTAAGCTCAGGTTCAGGTTGTTGAACCACAACCTCATCAGGGACCTGAGATGATAATTAATCAGGGACCTCTGATACATCAATATCATCAGTTCCATTTGGAATCCTGTGACTTGGTCTAGGGACTGATGAGAATCTATTCTCATCAAATAGTGCATCCCTTGATTCAATTATTGAATTTATGGAAACATATTCATTAGGTTCAATAACATAGAACCTATAAGCCTTGGAATGCTCAGCATATCCAACAAAGATGCATTCAATGCCTCTTTCACCCAAAGTTTTTAACTTAGGATCAGGGAGTCTTACAACTGCCCTACAACCCCATACCCTGAGATAATTCAGGTTCAGTTTCTTTTTATTCCAGAGTTCATAAGGGGTAACCTTGTTCCTTTTATTTGGAACCCTATTTAATAAATAGCAAGCTGTTAACATAGCTTCACCCCAGAACCCTTGACTCAGTTCTGAATAGGACAACATGGAATTAACCATCTCCTTCAGTACCCTGTTCTTCCTTTCAGAGATACCATTTTTTTGAGGAGTATAGGGAGCAGTCGTTTCATGGATTATACCAACAGACTGAAAATACAAAGTGTCCATGTATTCACCTCCCCTATCAGTCCTAAATCTTTTGATCAGGGACCTAAGTTGCAATTCAACTTCAATTTTAAATACCTTGAATTTATCTAATGCTTCATCCTTAGTATGTAATATATAGACATAACAAAACCTAGAAGCATCATCAATAAATGTCACAAAGTACTTCTTATTCCCCAAGGAGGGAGTGGCATGCAAATCACACAGGTCACTATGTATAAGCTCCAAGAGCTCAGTCTCACGTTTTACACCCTGAAAGGGTTTCTTAGTGATTTTGGTCAACATGCAAGTTTTACACTTTTCAGTGTCCATGTTAAATGCTGGGATGAACCCATCTTTAGACATATCTTGCATCCTTTTAAAATGTACATGGCCAAGTCTAGCATGCCGTCATTCAGTTTAGAGGTTGACATAAAGGCTGAATTACCAATGTCAGTGACAATGTTAAGCCTGAACATTTGATTACACAAATAGCCAAAACCAATAAACACACCATGTTTGGACAAAATAAATTTATCAGATTCAATAACTTGTTTATATCCATGATTATTCAAAACACTACTTAAAACTAAGTTCTTCCTTATATCAGGAACATGAATAACATTAAACAAAGTTACAATCTTTTCAGAACTAAAATTAAGATCTACATAACCACGACCATGCACCAAGGCTGTTGACTCATTTCCCATGTGAAGAATAGAACCATCATTCAGTGACTCGTAAGTCTTGAACCATCTTCTATCTTTGCACACATGAACAGTTGCTCAAGAGTCAACCCACCATGCAACATCATCATCCTGCACATAGTTAGATTCAGATACATATGTAACATAATAAATCTGAAGAGATTCATTAAACATATTCTGACCTTTCAGTGAGTTGGAAGGACCTCCACTCCCTGAACCACTAGTGCCTGAACCATTGGATTTACCTCCAATCTTAACACCTTTGCAATCCCTTTTAATGTGATCAGATTTGCCACATTTCCAACAAGTAGGTGTTGCCTTCTTGTTAGGATCAGCCCTTGTGTTATCATGATGTTTACGTTTGCCTTTGTTGTCATTGTACCTAGTGGAATTGTTATATTCCACCATATTGACAACAGATGCACCAGTAGCATTGCTACTCTTTGGCTTGTCATTATCCTGCACCTTGAGGGATTCCTCAATACGCAGGTGACTACCCAACTGAACAAGAGTCAGTTCCTCCTTCTTATGTTTCAAGGTATGCTTGAAGTCTTTCCAAGAAGGAGGGAGTTTGTCAATGATACAAGAGACTGAAATAGCCTCATCCATGTTTATTTTGTGTTGTGTAAACCTTCCAAGTATTCCAAGAAGTTCATTGTATTGTTCCATGACTGGTCTTGAATCAGTCATTTTGTAATTTGTGAAATTACTTACAAGAAACTTCTTACTTGAAGCATCCTCAGCCATATATTTGGCATCCAAGGAATCCCACATTTCTTTAGAAGATTCAACATTCTGATAAATGTCAAAGAGAGAATCAGACCTACCATTGAGAATTAAACCTCTGCATAAATAGTCATCATTCTCCCATTTGCTTCTTTTCCTTATTTGTTCCACAGTAGCATCATCCCCATGATCTTCAGGAATAGCAGTGCTAAGAACATATACCACATTCATGCTTGACAGCAAGAAGTGCATCTTCTTTTGCCATCATCTGAAATCAACACCTTCAAACTTTTCCAATTTGGAAAAGTTAGCAGCCATATGCCTCATAGCAGCAGCCATTGATTATCACAAATAGTTTACTTTGATTGTTGGTGGTTATGAGCCTAGAACAGGGTTCAGATAATCAATAGCCTAACTATGTACCAATTAAGGTTACCGGATATCACTTGGAATCGTGTTATCACTTTCCAAAGTAAACTATTCGACCCTAATGCCTGGGTATCACGAATATCTACTTGGGATAAGACCAAATGTTGTTAGTGATTTAGGCATAAATCAATAACCCTTCGTGGATAATTTTTATCTGTTTTCTGTGTCTCTACTTCATGCTTTATTTGATTTCCTATTTATAGGAAGATACTCATGCTAGTCAAATGGATTATGAGAATTAATCGGCCCATTAATCTCCACATAATTATCCCCATTATAGCCTAAAATAGTGGTTACATGACTAGTTAAACAAGGTCATGAGTGCAGATGTAACTGCCATTTGAATAAGTCAAATCAGTTACATAATCATACAGCACTCAATCAGCAGAAATTCTGCTTATCAGCAGGATCCTGACACAAGTAGCAGGAACCATCAGCAGGAACCAGCACTCAGCAGGAACCATCAGTAGGAACCTGCACTTCAGCAGAATCCTGCACAACCACTATAGAGTCAGGGGAATCAGTGACTTGATGGGTGTACACTCCGTACCTCCTAACCCATTTCCAAGTATGATTAGATCCCTCAAGTGCACTAAATTTTCCAACAGACTTTTTATATATAAAAACTTTGAAATAATATGTCCGTTTTGGCCGATCTACCTGATTTTTTTTCTTCTGATTTGGCCGATTTATGTCTTTTTTGGCCGATTTCTATCCGTAACCGAGTTGGCAGATTTATCCGATTTTTGTCTGTTGGCCGATTAATGCCCTATTTGACCGATTTTTATCCGATTAATTGGTATGTTGACCGATTTTTTACCAAACCGACTAATAAGGCCGATTAGTGAAAATCGGAACGGTTAATCCTCGCCTAGCAATTAATCAGCCGCTTAGGCCAATTTTTGCACCGCTGGAAAGGAGTGCTTGGAATAACTCCTATTCTCATAAAAGAACATGTTTCCATTATTCAAATGTTTATGCTAATGTACATAAATGGTTATTACTTATTACTACCTCTGTCCCATATTAAGTGTCAACTTTCATAATGCACAAAGTTTTAGGAGATTCCACTAACTAAACTCTCCACCAATCAAATATTACTTTTACCCACTAAACTCTCATCTTATTAGTTGAAAGGTACAAGTGGACACTTAATTTGGGACATCCAAAGATTCCATTGTGGACACTTAATATGGGACGGAGGGAGTAGTATTTTGGAAGTGACAAACTCCAGGTCAATTTATGTTGGCATAATTAAGTTATAGCAGATTTTTATGTAGTAAAATAGTTATGTGTTGTTTTGACCCAAAAGTACGTTGCTTTTACAGTTAAGTGCGCTGGTTTTCTGGTAATTTATTTTTCTTCAGGTCGGTAATTACAATGTCATATATGGCTAGAAAGCTTATGATGTGTATTTTTAATGCAAAAAATGGTGAATCTTTTAGAATTCTATATAGATATTTATGCTCATTTTACGACAGTATGTTGAGTGTTCGAACTTTTAGATTTGTGTTACACCACATGTGATATATCAAGCAACTTTGACTTTAAAATAATTATTTTTATTTTTTCCAACTTCTATAAATAAACTGTATTGATTTTAATGTCCAAAAATTATATTTGATATTTGGTTGGAAAGCTAAGGATGTGTATTTTTTAATGCAAAAAACGATGAATTATTTGGAGTTTTACACAAATACGTATACCCATTTTAAGACCGCGCGTTGTTGGGTCTGAAACTGCTGCTGAGTAAAACTGCTGCTAAGTGAAACTGCTGCTAGTGGTAATGATTCTGCTGCCAATGTCAAAGTGCTGCTGAGGATAAATACTGCTGACAGAATCTGCTGCTAATGTGATAAGGATGTATACGGTTTAGATAAATATAGAATAGATTGTGTAAATATTATATTTATCTAGAATATACTTATCTTGTAGAGAAAGGTATTGTAAACCTAGTAGGACTCCTTGGCCTATAAAAGGAGGATCCTAGGGTTAGTTTATGTACGTGTTATTATTCACTTCAAGGTTGTAAAACCCTAGCATTGTTGAGTGCTCGTATTAATAATATTGAAGTGTTGAAAGAGAATCATAAGTCTTCTTAAGTTAAGCTTTTATATTCCGCGTATTAGCTTAAGTATTCATTCAAGTTAACTTCTATATAAGATCGTTTAAGCTCAACTGGGATCAACACGCGTTAAGTGGTCGAACTTATTGATTAGTGTTATATTACGTGTGGTACATTAAGTGAATTTTACTTTCCAAATTTTTTTTCTATTTTCTTTAACTTCTATGAAAAAACTGTACTGATGTGGAGTTCAAAACGATGTGTAATATATGATTGAAAAGCTAAAGATGTATTTTTTTTACGCGAAAATGATGAATCGTTTGGAGTTCTACACAAATACTTATACGCGTTTTACGACAACATGTTAAGTATTCAAACTTACAGATTAGTTTATATCACCTCTGATATAGCAAGCAAAATAGTGTAAAAAAAGAAAAAAAAAAAAAAAAAAAAAAAAAAAAAAAAAAAAAAAAAGTTTGTCAAATTATATGAAAGTGCCCTTTTATTGAAAAATAATTAAATGTTTGTCACGATTATATAATTTATATAGGTTAACAATTTACGTTTTCTAATATATATATATATATATATATATATATATATATATATATATATATATAGGTTAACGATTTTACAAAGGGCTGTGTAGCTAATTGCCTACACTTGGATGTAGGTAAGATTTCCCACATATATATATATATATATATATATATATATATATATATATATATATATATATATATATATATATATATATATATATATATATAGGGAAGGGATCAAGTAAGAAGAATAATTAAAATAAGAATGGTAAGAGTAATTCTAGCCACACATTTCAAATTAGGAGGGAAATTTTGAAGGAAGATGCATCCACTTTTGTAGGTGCATTGATGAGTGTGTAAATACTCATCATTTTTGTCTTATATAAACTGCCAAAACATCCAAAAACACCCAAAAACGCATCAAAATACACAATTTATCCCAAAAGTGTGTTTTATATGGTTTAGATGCAAAATGTTTAAAAACAAATGAAAAACGAACAAAGTTTGCACAATTGGCAGTTTCAGTCCCTCAAGTTTCAAAATTTGGCAAAACTAGTCCCTAGAAGTTTAAAACGAAAGAAAAGTCAACCCAAAGTTTTTAAAAGTCAAAAAATTATCAAATTTAGACTTTGGGTGAAAAAGTTTGAGAAAATTACACTTTTACCCCTCAGAATCCAAAATTGGCATAAACAGTCCCTGGAGTTTCAGTCATTGACAGATTTGGTCCCTGGTGGGGTATTTTTGAAAGGAAAATCATTCTTAAACCTTGGGAAATCAAAAGTTATCAAAATAGGTCCCTGGGTGAAAGTTTTGTGGAAATTACATGTTTGGTCCCTGGACTTTGCAGAAATGACAATTTTGGTCCCCGTGAATTTCAAAATGGAAAAATGTCATTTTTTGTCATGTACTAATAAATTGTGGCATATTTTACACTTGTAGCAATTTTGGGTGTTTGGCAATTTCAGCCCTCACTTTTCATTAATTACAAAAATGGTCCTTGTGATTTACAAATTACAAACCAAACGGTTCCCTTTTAATCATAAACCCAAATACCAAATCCTAACACCCCTAGCCCACCACCACTTTACCCAGGCCCACCTCAAATCCAAGCCCAAACAATAAACAACCTTCACCCCGTTTTATTAATAATCCCCTAACTTTGACCTTCGTTGACCCCAACTCCACCTCATCACTCATCCCCTCCACCTCAGCCTGCAAACACTGCCCCCCCTCATCATCACCTAAACCCTTTCTCCTCTGTCACACTCTTTCACCCCCCTTGGTACATCAAACAAAAGCTAGACTCCAAATACTCCCCCTGGCATCAATAACAACAAAGGAAAAAGCCAAAGAGTTTTGGCGGCAAAGGAATTTAAATGGCCAAGATTGCTTCTACCTCATCCAATGGATGAGATTGCTGCTGGGAAAAGTCAAGGAAGGTCTCAGAAACCCTACAAGTCAAGTATAAATGAATGAAGCAGTAGATTGAGCAGAGTGTAGTGTAGTTTTATTTTTACTTATTGTTTTTAATGTATTTTACTTTCCAGTCATAATTATCAGTAAATCAATGTTGTAATAACTCTTTTTAATCTAATGTGAGCTTTATTCACCTTAAATTTCAAGTTACCTTTTGTTAATTAGAATTTAGCATATTTAAGTGAATCTGACAAATTCACTAAAACTTGTTAAAAGTAGCTATCCAGTGGTCATTTGAACTTATTCTAGCTTAAGCAATTTCCATTTGAAAGTTTAATGGCTTCAACACTGTTCCATCTCATTGGTCAATGAAAGTCAACCTGGGCAATAGATGATGTTCATGATGATTATTTTGGGCAGATAGGTGTTAGATTCATGGTGTTTGGTCCAAAGTGAGCTTATCTTAAAGATAGGTTTGAATCAAGTTCTACCTTTGCTTAGCTGATGTTCTTTTGTAAGTCCTTATTCCAATTTTTTTTAGCATAAATTCCACAGTATTTGCTTATTAGATTATTGTTGCTTAGATATCATGTATTCTGTGTTTATTTAGTTAGATTTAGTGAGATAATTGTTTGCTTGTTTCTATTAATATAGCAGAATTAATTGTAGTGTAGTATTGCATAGTCATAGTCATTACTTGCATTATCTGTTTAAGCTTTTTTAACTGCTTTTATTTGCATCACCATAGCTTATTTACACTCATATAGTTTAGATAATAAACCTGTATTGTTAGAATAACTTAAATAAGTCTTAGTTACTTGAAACTAAAAATCAGCCCCTTAAGGGAGTGTTTGGATTAAGCTGTTAAGCTGAGTTGTAGTTATTATAATGGGTTAAGTCTTCATTGATCATCATCCTTAGGCCTAATCTACTGCAATTCAACATTTGGTTTGGGCATATTCATAGAAAAAGTCAAAATCAGCTTGTGAGTCCACTGGCTCAGTCATAGCACAGTTAAGTCCTAGTGAGCATCAAATCTGTTTCATAATTATTGAGATTGCCTATTATAGTCTCATTTTAGCATAGTGAATCATTTTCAGTTAATTATAATAGATTAAAGTTAAATAAAGTCAGCCCTTGCATGTTATTCAAAAAGTCAAAAATTTTATTAGATGGTAGTTTTGCATTTTTAGTAGGAATTTTCATGATTTAAGTATTTAGTGTTAGCTTATGATCTTCTGGATTCTTAAAATATGGAAGGTCATCTTTTCAATGCTTATTTTATTTTATTTTTATGAACTTTCTAGAGTGCTTATTTAGGGTCTCACTTAGGCCTGTTCTTCATGTGCTTCCCCTGCACCAGGCTCACAAGCTCATGTTCATGAGCTTGTAGCTTGGTCAACTGTGGACTTAAACCTGTGATTTTTTCTGATTTAGATAGTTTTTATGCCCATAATCATTTTTATATGCTCATTGTCTGTTATCAGGCTTATTTAACTGCTTATGTCATGCTTTCTAAACATAACTGATCACCCCTAAACACTGATTAATCAGTGTTCAGGTTCCAATCCACTGGCTCCTTGTGAGCTTAATAGTGGGTCCCACAGTGAGTTTTTGGGCTTTTTGGAAACCTCATAGACTTGAGTCACTAGTTTCAGGCTTCTTTTGAGGTTAAGAACTTATTTGATAAGCTCAAGCATGCCTGCAAAGTGGCCTGTGAAGTCTATGTGATTTCAAGTGGGTTGAAATTGCTCATTTCCACTTTTCAGCTTATTTTCTTTGGTTTTCTATTTTCTTTGGCTTATTTTAAGCTTGTCTCACCTATCCTTAGCTTATTTAACTCTTTGTTCCAGCTTTTAAGCTTATTAGAAGCCTTTCACTTTGAAAATTCCAAGTTGAGCTTTTCAAAGCTCAACTGTTGGAGTATATAAGCCCTACTGAGCTTATTCTTGTGATTCAATAAGTTTGTCTTTATAAAAGTTATCTTATTTTGTTGTTAGAGTATGTTGGTAAAGAGAAAATCAAAAATAAAAATGTTTTGTAAAAAGGGTCATTAGCCTGGTTCGAACACTGGACCTCTAGGGTTGACTTGGTCAACCCCAGACCAAGGTGGTGCGCCATCTGGGCTAAGGCTTACTTAGTGTTTATGTTTTCCATGCTTGTTTATATAGTACTCAGTCCCTTTTAAGCTTAATAAGCTTAACAGCTTATTTTACAGCTTATTTTTAAGCTTTTCTTTACTTTTATATTTTTCTCACCCTCATAATAGTATAAAGTAATTTTAGGAAAAATTTGGTAATTTTCATAATTAATTTAATATTTTTAATAATTAATTTTAGTTTAATTAGTATTTAATTAATAATAAATAATTAAAAAGTCAAAAAAATAATTTTCTTTTTTCTAAAATTTTCTTTTATCGTTAGGATCGTAAAAATGTAATTTTCATGTCCGTAGGGTTTGCGTAGCTCAAATCTCGCTTTTTATTTCGCGCACTCGCGTTTATTTTAAGTTTAACTCGCGTTTTATTTAAATAACTTTTACGTTTTTTGAATTTAGGTTACGTTTGTAAAAGTAGTTTGTTAAATTAAGAAAAACCAAAAACATAAATAAAGTGATAGCTTCTATTTAAGCCGTTTGGCTTATTTTTCTGCTTACGTATAAGCAATTTCTGATTTTAAGTTTTTAGATTAGGTTTCGCGTCATTGTTAATATAGTTCGTTTAGATCGTTTTCCTTCGTATTCCCTTAGCGTAATCATTCAAAATCAATCACAAACCCTTTTTCCATCCAAATTCACCCGATCACGAAACCGTTTGTTAACAATTCACACCTCGTCGGGACATAACGACCCGGGGAAACCCTATACTTCCACGGAGCATTGATCTAGGCTATTTGACTTTGTTGACCATTCCTTGGTCAATATAAGTTAGGTGGTTTAGGCTCAATCAACTTTTGGCGCCGCTGCCGGGGAGGTTGTGCGCGTTTTCTAAACGGTTTTACAGATTAGTGAATCTGGGTATACATCCATTGTATATTTACCATCCTTGTGTATATTTTCATAAAAACAGTTCCCGAAAACTTTGTAAAATTAGTTTTCAACGAACACAAAAACACAAAAACATTTTCTTTCTCATTTGTACAAAATGTTTATCCAAAAACCCAAAAACATTCTCCTTTACCCTCTCACATCTTTGATTCTTCATTCCTTTACCCTCTATCCTTTTGATTCTACCTTCTTCCACTTGTCCCATAATTGATTCTAATGGCATCTCTCGATGACGACTTCTTTGAACAATGGGCCTTTGAGAGCAAAATTGAAAAACTTATGGCTTTATCAAAGATTTCGAGATGTCGTAGTGATTATGATGGACCTTCGATTCCTATTCCCTCTCCGGTGAGGGAAATGAATCAAGAAACCGAGGTGACAAAGGACCATGTACTTCCCTCTAACGATGGAAGTGCTAATTACGTCCAACCTACGGTTGTTCAAAAACCTAAGCTCACAATTGCTCCTAAACCGTCAAGAATTGATCCTAACCTTTCACGGTTTACGGTCAAAAGTTTGTCAAGCATACGTGCTGAGCTTAGGGCAGAGGCTGAAAAGAACGACTTGCCCAATCTTCACGTTTATCAAGAACCAAAACCCGAGACCATAACGGAAGTGGTGGAAATTGCTAGCTCTAAGAGCACACCACTTGTCCCACCTCCAGATTTTGTTCCTTGTGTCGGTTGTGGTGAGCCACTTTTTGGTTTGCCATGTCGTTGGTGTACATGTGTGCAATGTGGTAATGATATCCAAAACGGGAGTTGTTTGTTTTGTGGGTCGAGTAATTCATTTGCTATTGATCCTAATCAAAACTCATTCAACGACTCTTCAAATTTTTCCAATTACCCATCACATTCATACGAGCAAGAATCATATTATCCATACCACAATGATTGTTCGTATCAAAATACACCAAACTTTTCGTGTGAATATTGTGGAGGTCCTCACCAAGGTTTTGATTGCCAAAATAATCAAAATTTTGGTTACGACCAATATCCATACAATTCACCTAACCAGACTCAACAATTTAACTGTTGTGAGTATTGTGGTGGCCCACACTACAGTTCTGATTGTCAATCGGGCAACACGCTTGTCTATGAGCAGTTCCCTGATAACAATTATGACTCTAGCACATACGATCCACAGCCACATCAGTCTTACTGTTGTGAATATTGTGGAGGTCCTCACTTTAGCTCGGATTGTCAAACAGGGAATCCATTTCCTTGTAACAATTATGACTATTCATGTCAAGACCCACCTCCACAAGACCCAATTACCCAAGCAACCCCTCAATTCCCGCAAGACCTTTGTAATAAGGTTCTTGAAGCAATAAAAAAATTTAAGGAGGGGTTGGCTACTACATCGTTTCAAGATTCTCGTGAGAAATCAATGGCAGAATTACTTGCTGAAGAACGAGAAGCTAGAAACGAAAAGAGCATGGAAGAATTACTTGCTGAGCAAAGAGCGGCTAAAATACGTGCCAATCTTCGCTATGCTGCTCTTTATGATGACGATGATGATGAGGATTCTATTCAAATGAAGGAATATTACAAAGATTCATCCAGTTCATCAGTTGAGAATCCTTCCATGGAAGCACAGGGAGATAAGAGTATGCAAGAATTGCTAGCAGAAGAACACATGAAAAATATAAAATCTATGTGTGCTAGTCTTTCTTATCTTCCTCAGTCTATTATCACACCCGAAGTTCACACTCACTCTCTAAACATGGGGGATGAGCATCTTAGCACTGTTCCTAATAAGGAATCGGACGAATTAATAAAGTCTAGTGTTGAGATCCTTGTCCCAATCCCGAGAGAGTCACAGGGAACTTTGGATCATGTATGTGATATTCCTTCACCTCTTGAGTGTTCAAACGATCATTTTGAGACTTTCTCAGATTTTAATGATGATTGTACATCTCATGGAGACATTGAGTATATCGAGGCACCACTGCCTCATTCTGATGTTGATCCTCTTCTTGAGGAGTTCGCTGATGAACTTGCTCACATCGATCCACTTTCGTTGGAAAGTGATGATGGTCTCCTTGACTTCCAAGCCGATCTGGGAGAAATTGAAAGTCTCCTATATCATGATCCGTCACTCACTTCTGATCCCAGCAGTCCAACAGAGAATAATACTCACTTTGTTCCCGAAACATTTAACACGACTCTCACCAATCCTCTATTTGAATTCGAATCTGAATTCACTATGATTTCTAACAATCCAATCTTTGACGAGGATTGTGATGAGTCCACAATGGAACATGAGTCCACAGATTCACATCTTGTGAATGATTCTCTTCATGAGGAGTTCTCCGGTGAACTCGCTCATCATGTCACGACTCCTCCGGAGTTTGATAGCCCGGGGGGAGATGCTCTCAATTATGAGAATTTGCAAATTCCCACCCACCCTCCCGGGTTGTTTACGAGCTTACCTTTTGAAATCCAAACTCAGGCTATTGAGCCTCCTCTCGAGGAAGAAGATCAAATCATGCTTTTTATCATGATTTTCTTCCATTTCTTCACCTATACGGTGACTTCTTCTCTTCTTCACTCCTTCGGGAGTGAGGACACTATATTTGATCCCGGCATTTTCATGTATCATTATCTTGAGTCGGGCATTTATCTCATCGGTGTGGAACTTTCACGTGCTTCAAATGTTTATCCAAACATCTTGAATGAAAGTCCGATGGAGATCACTTCTTCCACATTCCCCAAGGACAAATGAATTCGGGGTCGAGTCAAGCTAGCGACTAGGTAAACAAAAACAGAGCATGCTTATAGGGTTTTCACCCTAAGTATGGGGGAGTCCCCCATGCTATGGTTACAAATGAGTGAAAATACAAAATGGTGTTTTCCACGCTTAGCTTGTAATGTTGCCCTTTTACGTTCCAAATTTCGGCATAATAGCCGGGATTTTGAATATTGAGGACAATATTCATGCTTAGTGTGGGGGGGTATTCGCTATTCTAGCGAATTTTATCTCATTTTACCATATAATACCCCCGTTTTTGCCAAAATTTCAAAAAAAATTTAAAAATTTTTCACTGGTGCTTCAAAATTTTTGTGGTAATCAGTCCGCCTTGTCTAACCGACAAAAGGGATTGGCTAGTCCAGGAGCAAACGGCTCTTGGTAAAGACATCTCAAATCCGTTTACGGCTGGCAATTTGCCCAAAATTGTATGGTTCATCAACTCCCCAAAAACAAATGAGTTGGCTAGCCCGCAAGATTATGGCTTGTGGTAAAGGCCGTGGAAAATCCATAATTGGTAATCAGCTCACCAAGATGTTGACTATTCCATCAAGAGTTGGCTAGTCCAGAAGCAAACGGCTTTTGGTAAAGACTAATCAAATCCGTTGACAGCTGGTGGTTTGCTCAAAATCACACGGTTATCAGGTGTGCCACAGTTCTTACACCTGGCTACTCCAGAAGTGATGGATTTTGGTAAAGAGTTTAAAATCCATCAAGTTTTTCTCAAAAGATTGCTAGGGACTAGCAATAGTTTAGTGTGAGGGATTGATGAGTGTGTAAATACTCATCATTTTTGTCTTATATAAACTGCCAAAACATCCAAAAACACCCAAAAACGCATCAAAATACACAATTTATCCCAAAAGTGTGTTTTATATGGTTTAGATGCAAAATGTTTAAAAACAAATGAAAAACGAACAAAGTTTGCACAATTGGCAGTTTCAGTCCCTCAAGTTTCAAAATTTGGCAAAACTAGTCCCTAGAAGTTTAAAACGAAAGAAAAGTCAACCCAAAGTTTTTAAAAGTCAAAAAATTATCAAATTTAGACTTTGGGTGAAAAAGTTTGAGAAAATTACACTTTTACCCCTCAGAATCCAAAATTGGCATAAACAGTCCCTGGAGTTTCAGTCATTGACAGATTTGGTCCCTGGTGGGGTATTTTTGAAAGGAAAATCATTCTTAAACCTTGGGAAATCAAAAGTTATCAAAATAGGTCCCTGGGTGAAAGTTTTGTGGAAATTACATGTTTGGTCCCTGGACTTTGCAGAAATGACAATTTTGGTCCCCGTGAATTTCAAAATGGAAAAATGTCATTTTTTGTCATGTACTAATAAATTGTGGCATATTTTACCCTTGTAGCAATTTTGGGTGTTTGGCAATTTCAGCCCTCACTTTTCATTAATTACAAAAATGGTCCTTGTGATTTACAAATTACAAACCAAACGGTTCCCTTTTAATCATAAACCCAAATACCAAATCCTAACACCCCTAGCCCACCACCACTTTACCCAGGCCCACCTCAAATCCAAGCCCAAACAATAAACAACCTTCACCCCGTTTTATTAATAATCTCCTAACTTTGACCTTCGTTGACCCCAACTCCACCTCATCACTCATCCCCTCCACCTCAGCCTGCAAACACTGCCCCCCCTCCCTCATCATCACCTAAACCCTTTCTCCTCTGTCACACTCTTTCACCCCCCTTGGTACATCAAACAAAAGCTAGACTCCAAATACTCCCCCTGGCATCAATAACAACAAAGGAAAAAGCCAAAGAGTTTTGGCGGCAAAGGAATTTAAATGGCCAAGATTGCTTCTACCTCATCCAATGGATGAGATTGCTGCTGGGAAAAGTCAAGGAAGGTCTCAGAAACCCTACAAGTCAAGTATAAATGAATGAAGCAGTAGATTGAGCAGAGTGTAGTGTAGTTTTATTTTTACTTATTGTTTTTAATGTATTTTACTTTCCAGTCATAATTATCAGTAAATCAATGTTGTAATAACTCTTTTTAATCTAATGTGAGCTTTATTCACCTTAAATTTCAAGTTACCTTTTGTTAATTAAAATTTAGCATATTTAAGTGAATCTGACAAATTCACTAAAACTTGTTAAAAGTAGCTATCCAGTGGTCATTTGAACTTATTCTAGCTTAAGCAATTTCAATTTGAAAGTTTAATGGCTTCAACACTATTCCATCTCATTGGTCAATGAAAGTCAACCTGGGCAATAGATGATGTTCATGATGATTATTTTGGGCAGATAGGTGTTAGATTCATGGTGTTTGGTCCAAAGTGAGCTTATCTTAAAGATAGGTTTGAATCAAGTTCTACCTTTGCTTAGCTGATGTTCTTTTGTAAGTCCTTATTCCAATTTTTTTTAGCATAAATTCCACAGTATTTGCTTATTAGATTATTGTTGCTTAGATATCATGTATTCTGTGTTTATTTAGTTAGATTTAGTGAGATAATTATTTGCTTGTTTCTATTAATATAGCAGAATTAATTGTAGTGTAGTATTGCATAGTCATAGTCATTACTTGCATTATCTGTTTAAGCTTTTTTAACTGCTTTTATTTGCATCACCATAGCTTATTTACACTCATATAGTTTAGATAATAAACCTGTATTGTTAGAATAACTTAAATAAGTCTTAGTTACTTGAAACTAAAAATCAGCCCCTTAAGGGAGTGTTTGGATTAAGCTGTTAAGCTGAGTTGTAGTTATTATAATGGGTTAAGTCTTCATTGATCATCATCCTTAGGCCTAATCTACTGCAATTCAACATTTGGTTTGGGCATATTCATAGAAAAAGTCAAAATCAGCTTGTGAGTCCACTGGCTCAGTCATTGCACAGTTAAGTCCTAGTGAGCATCAAATCTGTTTCATAATTATTGAGATAGCCTATTATAGTCTCATTTTAGCATAGTGAATCATTTTCAGTTAATTATAATAGATTAAAGTTCAATAAAGTCAGCCCTTGCATGTTATTCAAAAAGTTAAAAAATTTTATTAGATGGTAGTTTTGCATTTTTAGTAGGAATTTTCATGATTTAAGTATTTAGTGTTAGCTTATGATCTTCTGGATTCTTAAAATATGGAAGGTCATCTTTTCAATGCTTATTTTATTTTATTTTTATGAACTTTCTAGAGTGCTTATTTAGGGTCTCACTTAGGCCTGTTCTTCATGTGCTTCCCCTGCACCAGGCTCACAAGCTCATGTTCATGAGCTTGTAGCTTGGTCAACTGTGGACTTGAACCTGTTATTTTTTTCTGATTTAGATAGTTTTTATGCCCATAATCATTTTTATATGCTCATTGTTTGTTATCAGGCTTATTTAACTGCTTATGTCATGCTTTCTAAACATAACTGATCACCCCTAAACACTGATTAATCAGTGTTCATGTTCCAATCCACTGGCTCCTTGTGAGCTTAATAGTGGGTCCCACAGTGAGTTTTTGGGCTTTTTGGAAAGCTCATAGACTTGAGTCACTAGTTTCAGGCTTCTTTTGAGGTTAAGAACTTATTTGATAAGCTCAAGCATGCCTGCAAAGTGGCCTGTGAAGTCTGTGTGATTTCAAGTGGGTTGAAATTGCTCATTTCCACTTTTCAGCTTATTTTCTTTGGTTTTCTCTTTTCTTTGGCTTATTTTAAGCTTGTCTCACCTATCCTTAGCTTATTTAACTCTTTGTTCCAGCTTTTAAGCTTATTAGAAGCCTTTCACTTTGAAATTTCCAAGTTGAGCTTTTCAAAGCTCAACTGTTGGAGTATATAAGCCCTACTGAGCTTATTCTTGTGATTCAATAAGTTTGTCTTTATAAAAGTTATCTTATTTTGGTTTTAGAGTATGTTGGTAAAGAGAAAATCAAAAATAAAAATGTTTTGTAAAAACGGTCATTAGCCTGGTTCGAACACTGGACCTCTAGGGTTGACTTGGTCAACCCCAGACCAAGGTGGTGCACCATCTGGGCTAAGGCTTACTTAGTGTTTATGTTTTCCATGCTTGTTTATATAGTACTCAGTCCCTTTTAAGCTTAATAAGCTTAACAGCTTATTTTACAGCTTATTTTTAAGCTTTTCTTTACTTTTATATTTTTCTCACCCTCATAATAGTATAAAGTAATTTTAGGAAAAATTTGGTAATTTTCATAATTAATTTAATATTTTTAATAATTAATTTTAGTTTAATTAGTATTTAATTAATAATAAATAATTAAAAAGTCAAAAAAATAAT
Organism: Artemisia argyi; assembly: GCA_030686995.1. Lineage (NCBI taxonomy): Eukaryota > Viridiplantae > Streptophyta > Magnoliopsida > Asterales > Asteraceae > Artemisia > Artemisia argyi. Next base: position 88,374,726 of record CM060690.1, read on the forward strand.
TTTCTTTTTTCTAAAATTTTCTTTTATCGTTAGGATCGTAAAAATGTAATTTTCATGTCCGTAGGGTTTGCGTAGCTCAAATCTCGCTTTTTATTTCGCGCACTCGCGTTTATTTTAAGTTTAACTCGCGTTTTATTTAAATAACTTTTACGTTTTTTGAATTTAGGTTACGTTTGTAAAAGTAGTTTGTTAAATTAAGAAAAACCAAAAACATAAATAAAGTGATAGCTTCTATTTAAGCCGTTTGGCTTATTTTTCTGCTTACGTATAAGCAATTTCTGATTTTAAGTTTTTAGATTAGGTTTCGCGTCATTGTTAATATAGTTCGTTTAGATCGTTTTCCTTCGTATTCCCTTAGCGTAATCATTCAAAATCAATCACAAACCCTTTTTCCATCCAAATTCACCCGATCACGAAACCGTTTGTTAACAATTCACACCTCGTCGGGACATAACGACCCGGGGAAACCCTATACTTCCACGGAGCATTGATCTAGGCTATTTGACTTTGTTGACCATTCCTTGGTCAATATAAGTTAGGTGGTTTAGGCTCAATCAACTTTTGGCGCCGCTGCCGGGGAGGTTGTGCGCGTTTTCTAAACGGTTTTACAGATTAGTGAATCTGGGTATACATCCATTGTATATTTACCATCCTTGTGTATATTTTCATAAAAACAGTTCCCGAAAACTTTGTAAAATTAGTTTTCAACGAACACAAAAACACAAAAACATTTTCTTTCTCATTTGTACAAAATGTTTATCCAAAAACCCAAAAACATTCTCCTTTACCCTCTCACATCTTTGATTCTTCATTCCTTTACCCTCTATCCTTTTGATTCTACCTTCTTCCACTTGTCCCATAATTGATTCTAATGGCATCTCTCGATGACGACTTCTTTGAACAATGGGCCTTTGAGAGCAAAATTGAAAAACTTATGGCTTTATCAAAGATTTCGAGATGTCGTAGTGATTATGATGGACCTTCGATTCCTATTCCCTCTCCGGTGAGGGAAATGAATCAAGAAACCGAGGTGACAAAGGACCATGTACTTCCCTCTAACGATGGAAGTGCTAATTACGTCCAACCTACGGTTGTTCAAAAACCTAAGCTCACAATTGCTCCTAAACCGTCAAGAATTGATCCTAACCTTTCACGGTTTACGGTCAAAAGTTTGTCAAGCATACGTGCTGAGCTTAGGGCAGAGGCTGAAAAGAACGACTTGCCCAATCTTCACGTTTATCAAGAACCAAAACCCGAGACCATAACGGAAGTGGTGGAAATTGCTAGCTCTAAGAGCACACCACTTGTCCCACCTCCAGATTTTGTTCCTTGTGTCGGTTGTGGTGAGCCACTTTTTGGTTTGCCATGTCGTTGGTGTACATGTGTGCAATGTGGTAATGATATCCAAAACGGGAGTTGTTTGTTTTGTGGGTCGAGTAATTCATTTGCTATTGATCCTAATCAAAACTCATTCAACGACTCTTCAAATTTTTCCAATTACCCATCACATTCATACGAGCAAGAATCATATTATCCATACCACAATGATTGTTCGTATCAAAATACACCAAACTTTTCGTGTGAATATTGTGGAGGTCCTCACCAAGGTTTTGATTGCCAAAATAATCAAAATTTTGGTTACGACCAATATCCATACAATTCACCTAACCAGACTCAACAATTTAACTGTTGTGAGTACTGTGGTGGCCCACACTACAGTTCTGATTGTCAATCGGGCAACACGCTTGTCTATGAGCAGTTCCCTGATAACAATTATGACTCTAGCACATACGATCCACAGCCACATCAGTCTTACTGTTGTGAATATTGTGGAGGTCCTCACTTTAGCTCGGATTGTCAAACAGGGAATCCATTTCCTTGTAACAATTATGACTATTCATGTCAAGACCCACCTCCACAAGACCCAATTACCCAAGCAACCCCTCAATTCCCGCAAGACCTTTGTAATAAGGTTCTTGAAGCAATAAAAAAATTTAAGGAGGGGTTGGCTACTACATCGTTTCAAGATTCTCGTGAGAAATCAATGGCAGAATTACTTGCTGAAGAACGAGAAGCTAGAAACGAAAAGAGCATGGAAGAATTACTTGCTGAGCAAAGAGCGGCTAAAATACGTGCCAATCTTCGCTATGCTGCTCTTTATGATGACGATGATGATGAGGATTCTATTCAAATGAAGGAATATTACAAAGATTCATCCAGTTCATCAGTTGAGAATCCTTCCATGGAAGCACAGGGAGATAAGAGTATGCAAGAATTGCTAGCAGAAGAACACATGAAAAATATAAAATCTATGTGTGCTAGTCTTTCTTATCTTCCTCAGTCTATTATCACACCCGAAGTTCACACTCACTCTCTAAACATGGGGGATGAGCATCTTAGCACTGTTCCTAATAAGGAATCGGACGAATTAATAAAGTCTAGTGTTGAGATCCTTGTCCCAATCCCGAGAGAGTCACAGGGAACTTTGGATCATGTATGTGATATTCCTTCACCTCTTGAGTGTTCAAACGATCATTTTGAGACTTTCTCAGATTTTAATGATGATTGTACATCTCATGGAGACATTGAGTATATCGAGGCACCACTGCCTCATTCTGATGTTGATCCTCTTCTTGAGGAGTTCGCTGATGAACTTGCTCACATCGATCCACTTTCGTTGGAAAGTGATGATGGTCTCCTTGACTTCCAAGCCGATCTGGGAGAAATTGAAAGTCTCCTATATCATGATCCGTCACTCACTTCTGATCCCAGCAGTCCAACAGAGAATAATACTCACTTTGTTCCCGAAACATTTAACACGACTCTCACCAATCCTCTATTTGAATTCGAATCTGAATTCACTATGATTTCTAACAATCCAATCTTTGACGAGGATTGTGATGAGTCCACAATGGAACATGAGTCCACAGATTCACATCTTGTGAATGATTCTCTTCATGAGGAGTTCTCCGGTGAACTCGCTCATCATGTCACGACTCCTCCGGAGTTTGATAGCCCGGGGGGAGATGCTCTCAATTATGAGAATTTGCAAATTCCCACCCACCCTCCCGGGTTGTTTACGAGCTTACCTTTTGAAATCCAAACTCAGGCTATTGAGCCTCCTCTCGAGGAAGAAGATCAAATCATGCTTTTTATCATGATTTTCTTCCATTTCTTCACCTATACGGTGACTTCTTCTCTTCTTCACTCCTTCGGGAGTGAGGACACTATATTTGATCCCGGCATTTTCATGTATCATTATCTTGAGTCGGGCATTTATCTCATCGGTGTGGAACTTTCACGTGCTTCAAATGTTTATCCAAACATCTTGAATGAAAGTCCGATGGAGATCACTTCTTCCACATTCCCCAAGGACAAATGAATTCGGGGTCGAGTCAAGCTAGCGACTCGGTAAACAAAAACAGAGCATGCTTATAGGGTTTTCACCCTAAGTATGGGGGAGTCCCCCATGCTATGGTTACAAATGAGTGAAAATACAAAATGGTGTTTTCCACGCTTAGCTTGTAATGTTGCCCTTTTACGTTCCAAATTTCGGCATAATAGCCGGGATTTTGAATATTGAGGACAATATTCATGCTTAGTGTGGGGGGGTATTCGCTATTCTAGCGAATTTTATCTCATTTTACCATATAATACCCCCGTTTTTGCCAAAATTTCAAAAAAAATTTAAAAATTTTTCACTGGTGCTTCAAAATTTTTGTGGTAATCAGTCCGCCTTGTCTAACCGACAAAAGGGAATGGCTAGTCCAGGAGCAAACGGCTCTTGGTAAAGACATCTCAAATCCGTTTACGGCTGGCAATTTGCCCAAAATTGTATGGTTCATCAACTCCCCAAAAACAAATGAGTTGGCTAGCCCGCAAGATTATGGCTTGTGGTAAAGGCCGTGGAAAATCCATAATTGGTAATCAGCTCACCAAGATGTTGACTATTCCATCAAGAGTTGGCTAGTCCAGAAGCAAACGGCTTTTGGTAAAGACTAATCAAATCCGTTGACAGCTGGTGGTTTGCTCAAAATCACACGGTTATCAGGTGTGCCACAGTTCTTACACCTGGCTACTCCAGAAGTGATGGATTTTGGTAAAGAGTTTAAAATCCATCAAGTTTTTCTCAAAAGATTGCTAGGGACTAGCAATAGTTTAGTGTGAGGGATTGATGAGTGTGTAAATACTCATCATTTTTGTCTTATATAAACTGCCAAAACATCCAAAAACACCCAAAAACGCATCAAAATACACAATTTATCCCAAAAGTGTGTTTTATATGGTTTAGATGCAAAATGTTTAAAAACAAATGAAAAACGAACAAAGTTTGCACAATTGGCAGTTTCAGTCCCTCAAGTTTCAAAATTTGGCAAAACTAGTCCCTAGAAGTTTAAAACGAAAGAAAAGTCAACCCAAAGTTTTTAAAAGTCAAAAAATTATCAAATTTAGACTTTGGGTGAAAAAGTTTGAGAAAATTACACTTTTACCCCTCAGAATCCAAAATTGGCATAAACAGTCCCTGGAGTTTCAGTCATTGACAGATTTGGTCCCTGGTGGGGTATTTTTGAAAGGAAAATCATTCTTAAACCTTGGGAAATCAAAAGTTATCAAAATAGGTCCCTGGGTGAAAGTTTTGTGGAAATTACATGTTTGGTCCCTGGACTTTGCAGAAATGACAATTTTGGTCCCCGTGAATTTCAAAATGGAAAAATGTCATTTTTTGTCATGTACTAATAAATTGTGGCATATTTTACCCTTGTAGCAATTTTGGGTGTTTGGCAATTTCAGCCCTCACTTTTCATTAATTACAAAAATGGTCCTTGTGATTTACAAATTACAAACCAAACGGTTCCCTTTTAATCATAAACCCAAATACCAAATCCTAACACCCCTAGCCCACTACCACTTTACCCAGGCCCACCTCAAATCCAAGCCCAAACAATAAACAACCTTCACCCCGTTTTATTAATAATCCCCTAACTTTGACCTTCGTTGACCCCAACTCCACCTCATCACTCATCCCCTCCACCTCAGCCTGCAAACACTGCCCCCCCTCATCATCACCTAAACCCTTTCTCCTCTGTCACACTCTTTCACCCCCCTTGGTACATCAAACAAAAGCTAGACTCTAAATACTCCCCCTGGCATCAATAACAACAAAGGAAAAAGCCAAAGAGTTTTGGCGGCAAAGGAATTTAAATGGCCAAGATTGCTTCTACCTCATCCAATGGATGAGATTGCTGCTGGGAAAAGTCAAGGAAGGTCTCAGAAACCCTACAAGTCAAGTATAAATGAATGAAGCAGTAGATTGAGCAGAGTGTAGTGTAGTTTTATTTTTACTTATTGTTTTTAATGTATTTTACTTTCCAGTCATAATTATCAGTAAATCAATGTTGTAATAACTCTTTTTAATCTAATGTGAGCTTTATTCACCTTAAATTTCAAGTTACCTTTTGTTAATTAGAATTTAGCATATTTAAGTGAATCTGACAAATTCACTAAAACTTGTTAAAAGTAGCTATCCAGTGGTCATTTGAACTTATTCTAGCTTAAGCAATTTCAATTTGAAAGTTTAATGGCTTCAACACTGTTCCATCTCATTGGTCAATGAAAGTCAACCTGGGCAATAGATGATGTTCATGATGATTATTTTGGGCAGATAGGTGTTAGATTCATGGTGTTTGGTCCAAAGTGAGCTTATCTTAAAGATAGGTTTGAATCAAGTTCTACCTTTGCTTAGCTGATGTTCTTTTGTAAGTCCTTATTCCAATTTTTTTTAGCATAAATTCCACAGTATTTGCTTATTAGATTATTGTTGCTTAGATATCATGTATTCTGTGTTTATTTAGTTAGATTTAGTGAGATAATTATTTGCTTGTTTCTATTAATATAGCAGAATTAATTGTAGTGTAGTATTGCATAGTCATAGTCATTACTTGCATTATCTGTTTAAGCTTTTTTAACTGCTTTTATTTGCATCACCATAGCTTATTTACACTCATATAGTTTAGATAATAAACCTGTATTGTTAGAATAACTTAAATAAGTCTTAGTTACTTGAAACTAAAAATCAGCCCCTTAAGGGAGTGTTTGGATTAAGCTGTTAAGCTGAGTTGTAGTTATTATAATGGGTTAAGTCTTCATTGATCATCATCCTTAGGCCTAATCTACTGCAATTCAACATTTGGTTTGGGCATATTCATAGAAAAAGTCAAAATCAGCTTGTGAGTCCACTGGCTCAGTCATTGCACAGTTAAGTCCTAGTGAGCATCAAATCTGTTTCATAATTATTGAGATAGCCTATTATAGTCTCATTTTAGCATAGTGAATCATTTTCAGTTAATTATAATAGATTAAAGTTCAATAAAGTCAGCCCTTGCATGTTATTCAAAAAGTTAAAAATTTTATTAGATGGTAGTTTTGCATTTTTAGTAGGAATTTTCATGATTTAAGTATTTAGTGTTAGCTTATGATCTTCTGGATTCTTAAAATATGGAAGGTCATCTTTTCAATGCTTATTTTATTTTATTTTTATGAACTTTCTAGAGTGCTTATTTAGGGTCTCACTTAGGCCTGTTCTTCATGTGCTTCCCCTGCACCAGGCTCACAAGCTCATGTTCATGAGCTTGTAGCTTGGTCAACTGTGGACTTGAACCTGTTATTTTTTTCTGATTTAGATAGTTTTTATGCCCATAATCATTTTTATATGCTCATTGTTTGTTATCAGGCTTATTTAACTGCTTATGTCATGCTTTCTAAACATAACTGATCACCCCTAAACACTGATTAATCAGTGTTCATGTTCCAATCCACTGGCTCCTTGTGAGCTTAATAGTGGGTCCCACAGTGAGTTTTTGGGCTTTTTGGAAAGCTCATAGACTTGAGTCACTAGTTTCAGGCTTCTTTTGAGGTTAAGAACTTATTTGATAAGCTCAAGCATGCCTGCAAAGTGGCCTGTGAAGTCTGTGTGATTTCAAGTGGGTTGAAATTGCTCATTTCCACTTTTCAGCTTATTTTCTTTGGTTTTCTCTTTTCTTTGGCTTATTTTAAGCTTGTCTCACCTATCCTTAGCTTATTTAACTCTTTGTTCCAGCTTTTAAGCTTATTAGAAGCCTTTCACTTTGAAAATTCCAAGTTGAGCTTTTCAAAGCTCAACTGTTGGAGTATATAAGCCCTACTGAGCTTATTCTTGTGATTCAATAAGTTTGTCTTTATAAAAGTTATCTTATTTTGGTTTTAGAGTATGTTGGTAAAGAGAAAATCAAAAATAAAAATGTTTTGTAAAAAGGGTCATTAGCCTGGTTCGAACACTGGACCTCTAGGGTTGACTTGGTCAACCCCAGACCAAGGTGGTGCACCATCTGGGCTAAGGCTTACTTAGTGTTTATGTTTTCCATGCTTGTTTATATAGTACTCAGTCCCTTTAAGCTTAATAAGCTTAACAGCTTATTTTACAGCTTATTTTTAAGCTTTTCTTTACTTTTATATTTTTCTCACCCTCATAATAGTATAAAGTAATTTTAGGAAAAATTTGGTAATTTTCATAATTAATTTAATATTTTTAATAATTAATTTTAGTTTAATTAGTATTTAATTAATAATAAATAATTAAAAAGTCAAAAAAATAATTTTCTTTTTTCTAAAATTTTCTTTTATCGTTAGGATCGTAAAAATGTAATTTTCATGTCCGTAGGGTTTGCGTAGCTCAAATCTCGCTTTTTATTTCGCGCACTCGCGTTTATTTTAAGTTTAACTCGCGTTTTATTTAAATAACTTTTACGTTTTTTGAATTTAGGTTACGTTTGTAAAAGTAGTTTGTTAAATTAAGAAAAACCAAAAACATAAATAAAGTGATAGCTTCTATTTAAGCCGTTTGGCTTATTTTTCTGCTTACGTATAAGCAATTTCTGATTTTAAGTTTTTAGATTAGGTTTCGCGTCATTGTTAATATAGTTCGTTTAGATCGTTTTCCTTCGTATTCCCTTAGCGTAATCATTCAAAATCAATCACAAACCCTTTTTCCATCCAAATTCACCCGATCACGAAACCGTTTGTTAACAATTCACACCTCGTCGGGACATAACGACCCGGGGAAACCCTATACTTCCACGGAGCATTGATCTAGGCTATTTGACTTTGTTGACCATTCCTTGGTCAATATAAGTTAGGTGGTTTAGGCTCAATCATGCATCTGAAATGTGTGGTTGTGGTTATTTATTATCATTCCTATTTTAATTATTCTTCCTGTTTGATCCTAACGCTCTCTCTCTCTCTCTCTCTCTCTCTCTATATATATATATATATATATATATATATATATATATATATATATATATATATATATATATATATATATATATATATATATATATATATATATAAAGAATTGAGGTGGGTTTTAATTGAAAATATCAACTAATTAATCCTTTTTTTCTTCCCTAATCTTAACTACTTATAATGTATTTTTGGTCAAGTGAAAAAGTGGAAAAACTGAATTTTCAGTCAATCCCCATAATGCCCTTGAACACTATGGAAAGTCCACTATGCTGAATGTTTTGAATCTCATACTATGGCAACACAACTAGATATTTATTGGACATTTATGATTGTAAAGCTGGCACATTCACATTCAAAAAACACACAACTCGATATCACCATTCTCCCTTCTCTTTCTAACAGAAACCCTAACAACCCACACCCCATTCTTTGTGCCGCCTCCACAACAACCAATACCGCCACCACCAACAAGTGATTCCACCGAGCTGACCACCACCACGAGTAGCGCAAGTTTTGAAAGGTTCCTTTCTAAAGTTTTTTATACAAGTTTATGTTAAAAATTATTGTTTATTTTATTGTGTAAATTTTGTTTATTTTAGGGCTTAAATGAAGGGTTGTTTGTTTTAGCTTATATAATGGGCTTATTTGGCTTATCAATATTTGGAAAAAGCCGGTTTGGAGACATGGTTCTATTTGCGGGCTAAAATGAGTCGGTTTGGAGACCAGAACCAGAATGGTCAATAGTAGATTGCTTGATATACCAGCAAGCGTTCCATCATGGACCAAGGTTATATTTGCTATTTATTTAAGCAATATTCATATTACATGAGTACGTTGTCGTATGTTAATTTTCTTTATATGAACAGTGAAGTTGGGTGGTATATATTGGGTGAAGATCAGCAGCATTTTGCTCCATATTTTGCTTCTGAACTAAAAGGTGCGTGTTCGCTTTAATATATACTTTAATATTGATGAACGATGTTCTCTGAAATTGCAATCCTGATATCATCAAATTACCTAATTTTAAGTTACTGCTTGATATGGTTTAATATGTTTATGTATAGGGAATCGCCATTACTGAGTCCAAGAGGCAAGTATCTCGAAACTTGCAGACCCATTTTCTTTATCAAGTAAGTATCTCAAAACTTTCAGATCATAAGGTGATATATGTTACGCCATTTTCTTTATCGGCTAAGTATTTCTGTTGTTTATGTTAAATAATCTTTATAAAAGTGCTTTATATATGTTACTATTTTGGAGGGTGTTTGGGATTGCTTATAAGAATATTGAATAAGTAGATAAATTACAGATGAGGTGTATATAAAGGTTTTAGGTCTGATAGGAAGGTTTCAAGTTCTTTTTATTCTTATCTAAAATAAGCATTTTGAAATAGCCAGCTCTGAGTTTGCTTTTCAGAACCAAGTAGATATGCAAAAGCAGTTTTTGGATTATCCAAATGTTGTAAACGGTTTAAGCAGAAAAGATATGCAATCCCAAACACCCTCTTAGAATCATTTTTAATTCTTGTAAAGGTCTCTGAATAATTTTGAGCTAAGAGTAGTTGGAACTGAATTTAATATTTCATCAGGCAAAGATATTGAAATGACGAGTACTGGAAATGAGCATGAATGGAAGAGACTTATGATGTAAATGGATCAGGTGCCTCAATGGTATAGGTAGTTACTTCCACTTTCTGTAGATGCTTTAGTTTCTAAAAATTAGGAACAAAGAAATGCAGTTGGGACTACTGTTGCACTTGTTCTCATAAATGTATGATTGATCGCATTGAGATCGACTCTGTGGAGGTGTTGATTTGAACACGTTTACTCATGAATGGGTAACCATGGGTCAAGTTTTTATCTCCACGGGGTCACATGGGTAAACATGGGTTGAGATAAAAAAACAAAAATAAAATCACTAAAAGGTATTGTGATGATGAGATCAACCGGTTTAACTTTTGCAGAGTGTGGTTGAAGAATGCTTTTTAGCAGAACAAGGGGAGTTCAAAGCGAGACGAAAGCACGGACCTCCTCTTTTCGTTGGGACGGCAGGAGAACGAGGGTATATCAATGTTGATATAGATCTCAGTCGTTTGTGGTACTTTACTGAGTTTGCAATTTTGTTTACTATTATATAATTGTGTATGCCTCTTTAAACAAATACATTTCCACTAATGATGTTTGTAGGTCTTCAATCATGGAAGATCACTCAGACTTGATATTATATATTACACCTGTACGGCGACGAGTGTATGTGGAAAAGCTCATCACTATAAGTAACTTTCACACAACAGCTTAACTTGACTTAGCGTAACTGATAACATGTTCAAAAATAAAGATTGTAAGAGAAATTGTGATTTTTTTCCTAGGCTGCTAAAGATGTAAAGTGGTCAAAGATGATGGGAAATGTACAGTAGCATGTTGTGGGTACCGGACTTCCAGTAATGAAAAACGGAAGCTGGCTTGTGTATTAAACGAGTTTAGAAATTATTCTCAAGCTACCTCCCTTGCACAGTAATATTGTTCATTTATTATTCATTTTTTTTTTTTTTAAATTGTGAAGTGCTAAAATGATTTTATTGCGAAAAGCAATCTAAGCTTTCAATCTGTTCGACATGCTTAGTTTTTACTTAAACCTTCTATCTTTTTCTTAACCCATTAGATATAAACATGTCCCAAATCCTTACTATCTTAATGTTATTGATTTAAAATAACTAAATTCCGCAATTTTCTTCTTATCAGGCAAGGCTGTCGGGCATACTTGTACTGCTGAAACGGTTTTTAACGGTGCTTTACGGTAAGATTTTTATGCTTATGTTATAGTTTTTACCCTTAGTGAACTTCATTATCATTAATAGTACTCAAGTTTTTATTTACAAATTTTTTTATGTTGAATTCAACCATGCAACACAAGCTATTTCCTTTGTTTCATAAAATGAGGCACTCTACTTTTAGGTCGAGTTTGTACTTATATTTAACGCTCTGCGTTTTGTATTGTTAACAGTTATACTTACTTGAGAACCCCACGACTGGTTGATGTTACATTGAGTCTTGATGAGAAGCTCAGTGTAAAGGTATTGTGATGATGTTCTTCCATTCCATACTATTGATATTATATATTTAGAATACCCTATCGATTTGAAATCTTTACATGGGTCTTGGTTTTGAGCTGCTAAAATTTTCTGATAAATAGGGTAACACTCTTGTATACATACTAAATATACAAGATGTTAATCATTCAATTATACAAGAATCTTCATAGAGGCAGAAGAATCCTCACAAAGGCAAGTTCAAGTTAACAAAGGTACGACTTTCTTTTCATTTCAATGTTACAACTTTCTCATATTTGCCCTAATCTAATTATTGATTTCTTGTGTTTGGCCCCAACAGGTGTTGGTTGCTAAAGAACACGAGTTGGGGTTCCATCTAGCCCAGTTTAGTGATGTAAGACTAATATCAATTAAGTTTTAAAAACCTTAGTTTATTGTTATAAAAGCTTTGTTTTTGGAATCTGAGTATCATTATTTAAATATACAGGTTATTGAAGAAGCTTGTACAACGGTCTCACCACATATGGTGTGTGAGTACCTATACGATTTATGTAGGAAATTTTTGAGCTGCTACGGCGAGGTATATTTACTTGCATATGGTTTTTCTTAATGTAATTTTCGCTTCTCATAAACCAAAGCTGATTTTCAATAAGTGTATGTGTGTGTGTGTTTTAAAAGGCAAATGTGAGTATTTTGTTTGTCCCAGTGCATAGTTTTGAAACTTTCGCTAGGTTAGTGGGTATTCTATTGGAGAAATTGATATATATATATATATATATATATATATATATATATATATATATATATATATATATATATATATATATATATATATATATATATATATATATATATATATATATATATATAGTTACCTAATACTTTCTTTCATACAATATTGAATTGTTGGTTATCTTAAACCAAGTTAATTTTCTATAAGTTAACTTGATTTTTTAAGAGACATGTGATTATTTTGGCAGGCCAAATCTTTTGAGAACAGACTAATGTTGTGCAAGGCAACTGCAGTCGTAATGCAACACTGCTTTCATCTATTGTGTATAAATCTGGTAGGCTTTCATCTATTTTTTAAATTGGTTTTTGGGTCGTGATTTTTATTCTGTTATGCGGGGCTATCTTTTTTTATTTTATTTTATGGAATTTACTTTTTCTGTGGAAGGCAGTATATAAGATCTATTTTAGTTTTTGGGTTTATGTTCTTAATTTAAATTGCTTTGGGTGTATAATGATGACATTAAAACTCAATACCATACTAATTGAATTGAATTAGTTCATTTGTAAATAATTAATTTGCTATGAAGAAGTTAAGTATAAAAAGGATCCTTTTTATTTTCAAAAACCAACTCAGGTGATTGTGTGCAACCTGTTTGATTGGGGATATGGTAGCACATGAAGCAATCATCCTAAGAATATGTTGTAGTGTCTAAGCCATAATCTAAATATTTGAACCTTTCATAATTTGAGTTTTTTTTTATTTATTTTATTTATTATTATTATTATTTTTTTTTTTTTGTTCAGAGTTGACCCTATATTATGAAGTCCATGCATGATAAGACAGGCAACGCTTTTGTTCTCATAAACGTATGATTGATCGCATTGAGATCGACCGAATAATATAGAATGTTGCGTGCTTTTGGTATTTGCTATGTTTTAGCGTTTATCCTAACACGGACATAAATGTATACAGGAGGTGTTAATGGGAAAGTCGGCAAGCCGGAAATCGTGCTACAACAATGCCGGGTCGCGGCTTCAAGTTGAAGACTCTCCAGCTTTGTTACTTCCGATATATTTACTTTCCACCCGAACCTACATTGACATAGTAAAATAAATGATTGATACCTATTGGATATATTTATGATGTGGCAATAAATTAGGTGGACTGATGTTCTTGACGCACTCAATTTTAGACTGAATACTACTGATTCAAATATGTCGAAGCCATTAAGCTAAGGACAACAACAATGTATGAATGTAATTGTAAATTCTGGATTTTATGGTTGGAATGTAAAGTTTCCGTGTGGTTTTGGCTGATCGGTGTTTCGTTTGTTTGGCTAGAAATTTGTTGCCAGAATTCAGGACTTCAGTTTCGGTTTAAATTACGTAATCAAGCCACAATCATGCCACGGATCTTCCTAACTTTCTTTTCTTTTTGCAGACCGATAAATCAAAGGCTACAAAGAATCAATAGGTACAAAGACCGGCTCACAGTTTTCTAGATATCTTAATCTTCATTTGGACTACTAAAGTTGGTGGCATGTAGACAATTTTTACGGGTGCTAATAGAGTGACCATCACCTTCCCCTGATATACAGGTTAGCCTTTGTTTTCTTATGTTTTATGTTAGGTTACCAAATGAACGGTTGGTCAGGTTACGTAACTGGTCAAAACAGGTTCTACTAAAAAAATTGGCGGGTTAAGATTTCTATTGTTTACATATTTGTCGACCACATCTCATACTTTAGTGTTTAGATAGTTTACTATGAGTTTGTTACAGGGCTATCATACACATGCTTCACATTACGACTTAAATGAACTTATACACACTAGAAGTTGTTTAATATCTTCACAAAATTGTTATATAAACTTTACATTAAAACTTATTACCATTTTTACTGGCATTATGTTAGCAAATAATGATTTAGGGTCTTTCTCCCCTTTCCCATCCGTATATCAGTTAGGATAAACTATATTCATGCAATATAGGATAAATGATGTAGAAGGTTTTTTTAACTAATGATTAGCTTAAAGATTTTATAACCAGGTTAAACTATATTCATGTTTTTTGTTTTGTTTTATTTATTTTTTCATTTTTTATTTTTTTTTATCACATTTGCAACTTGAAATTACGAAGGGGGTGCAATCAATGAGAGCAAAGGAGTATGACCAGTTGCCAAGCTGATGCAAGTGACTTCACGAACACCGCCAACCTCTACTAATTAGTATTCAATTACCACTTCAATTGGTTCTTACATTACTTTTTCCAATTTCATCCTAAAAGTGTATAGCAACTTTGTATTGAAAAATTTTGCGGCAACGCGTGGGCCTATATCCTCGTTAAGCACAAGTGGTGACAGGATGATTCACCATTGGGATCTTAGAACTATGAGTTATTTTCTCAAGGGTGTCGATGAAGGTTGTATCAATTAGCACTTCACCAAACGGTCACCTTTTTAGTTATTATCTCATAATTGATATAATATTTTATTTTCAGTTTCACTAAATGTTTTTATATGTTTTTTTATACATGTTAAGAATTTTTGCTTGAGTTGAATTATCGCATGTTACAAGCGTTTGGAATTACATTTTGATATTCTTCCGTTCTATTTTAAACGTTACACGAAACACTTACCACAATATAGCATTTCATTAATTGTCTGCCGCTAGAAATTTCTGTTGCTATGCACGGGTACACGTCTACTGCATGAGATTTGTCAATCAGCATACACAAAATTATTATTCCACCACAAGTAAACAACTCTCCACAATCACATGACTATTTATAGTTTTGTAGTAAATGTTGCATTTTTGAGACTATCTTCTTTCACATTGATTGTTCAATGTATGATCAAACAACTACCAACCAAAGCCTTAACTTTATCTTCTTTTTGAACGTTACAAATACTACGTCTCTTGTCATTCATTCTATTTCTCCTACACGTACAACTCAAAAATGGTGTTGCCTTTCGGCTACTTTGAGCTAATTCTTGCAACTATATGCTATTTTTGTTTCTCTTATTATCGGCAACGGCATGCAATTCTCTACGAATGGCCGCTGTTAGGGATGCTTCCCGCATTAATGGGTTGCACTGGGGGTATCCACGAACGTTGCGCTGAGATTCTACATGATACAGGTGGAACCTTCTTGTTCAAAGGCCCATGGTTCATTCATATGGACATGTTGGCCACGGTGGATCCTGCTGATGTTCACCACATCATGAGTTCAAACTTCATGAATTTTCCTAAAGGAAACGAGTTTAGGGAGATATTTGAAGTTCTAGGAGACGGTATTTTTAACTCTGATGACGAGCTGTGGAGAAGTCATCGTAAGATTACTAATGCTTTGATTAATAATCCAAAATTTCTAGGGTTTTTGGCAAGGATGAACACTGAAAAACTGGCTAAAGGCTTGACTCCGGTTCTTAACCATGTTGCCTCGAAAGGGGTTGTGGTAGATATGCAAGATGTATTTCAAAGGCTTACTTTTGACACCACTTGTATGTTTGTTACCGGATACGACCCTGGGTGTTTATCCGTAGATTTCAAAGATGTGCCGTTTTCTAGAGCCATGGACGATGCAGAAGATGCAATTTTTGCACGTCACATAATTCCAAAAGGTGTGTGGAAACTTCAAAGGTGGATAGGTTTTGGGATGGAGAAAAAGTTGCAAAAGGCTGGGGAAACGTTAGATGATGTGATTGGAGGTCTTATAGCAAGAAAAAGAAAAGATTTGTGTGAAGGGGTAGTGTCCAAAGAAGATGCAGGTGTCGATTTGTTGACTTCTTTGATAACCGAGCAACAATATTTCGTTGATGGCTCCAAACATGACGATAAGTTTCTACGAGACACTATCTTAAACTTGATGATCGCAGGAAGAGACACTACAAGCTCGTCGTTAACATGGTTCCTTTGGCTTGTTGTGACTCACCCTGAAGTCGAAAAAAAGATTAGAGACGAGATAAATGAAGTTATTCCAGAGTATCAAGTAGGAAAATGGCGAGTTTTCGAGGCTCAAGAGACAAACAAACTAGTTTATTTACATGCTGTCTTTTGTGAAGCATTAAGGCTCTACCCACCTGTTCCATTTCAACATAAGGCTCCTGTTAAAGCAGATGTTCTTCCTAGTGGCCATCATGTTGATCCAAATATGAAGGTAACATTTATATATACTTTTACTGGTTAATATTCAAAGCTAAACATTATTACTCCGTATTTGACATGTAGATTTATTCAGGTGTATAAAATATCGTAACTAACATAATATGAAAACTTGTTCATATAATTAAGAGATAGAGGATGTGTAAATCTCTAGAAGAATTGAAATAACGAGGCAAATTTGTCTCTTTCGAATCACCAAAACCGTTCGATACAAGTTAGTGTTTACATGGGTTAGCTTTTGTTCTCTTTGCAAATATGGGGTTATATTGGTGTTTGTGGACCACTAACTTTCTTTGTAGTATTTAAACAGTTTTATTATAACCTTTAACTTATGCAAAGTTTACGTTTTAACTTCGTCTTTCAATTGTAATAGTATATTTTTAAAAACCAAAATATTTATAGATATTAACACATAATAAAATAATTATGTAAAAGTTATATAAAAGACTATGTGTGAAGTATTATAACTATATAAATATTATAATTTTAACATAATTCTATAGAACAAATTTTTATTGGAATTAGGTTATTCTCCTCCTTATTATTAATCCACTGTAATGTATATATACATGCAGACATAAGAATTGTACTAGGATAAAACATGGGCTAAGCCCAAATACTAAACAAAGCATAAACGAGTGGGCCATCAATATAATTCCATGCTAATACTCCCCCACAGTTGGAACGGGAGGTCTTCGAACGTTCAAACTAGAGCGAAACTCCTCCTTATTATTGGAATTAGGTTATTCTCCTCCTTATTATTAATCCACTGTAATGTATATATACATGCAGACATAAGAATTGTACTAGGATAAAACATGGGCTAAGCCCAAATACTAAACAAAGCATAAACGAGTGGGCCATCAATATAATTCCATGCTAATAATTTTATGGTCTTTTCATAGTTTCTTGTTTGCTTAAAATGATTGATTTGTTAACAATGCATGGAGTTATACTGTTTTCTTAGCATAATATACTCGAATAATGTTTTCAAAAAGGATAACTATAAACTTCAAAAAACGAAAAAGCGATGTGCTTGACACTAAGTCATTCTTACTAAATATAGAGTTTGTCTTCTTTTATAATTTTTTTGCCACCTGTGATGTGTTAATTGTATGAAAAACTCAAGTATGACATGTGAAAAAGTTGTTAACAAATATATTTTGTACAGTAATAAAAAATGTTTTGCATGTTGGTTTGCAGATTATGTTTTCGTTGTACGCCATGGGAAGAATGCAGACCATTTGGGGCGATGATAGCTGGGAATTCAAGCCGGAGAGATGGATAACGGAGAAACAAACAATAAGGCATGAGCCGTCGTACAAATTCTTGTCGTTCAATGCAGGTCCACGAACGTGCATCGGGAAACAGGTAGCATTCACTCAAATGAAGGCCATAGGTGCAACCATATTGCACAATTACAACTTCGAAATTGTCAAAGGTCACACTGTGGCTACTAATGTTTCAGTCATTCTCTACATGAAAGATGGCTTGAAGGTCAGGGTTGCGCGAAGATGGCCTTGACTTGGCACGGCATGTGATCGTTTAGGAAAACTAGGTCTTTGTTAGATATTAAATCGTACTAAAATAAGTTATAAGAATTGTATAATGAAATAGGGTTATAAGTGAAAGTAGAATATTATAAAGGTTGTATGATTTCATGGTTTGCTACTATGCGTAGTATGAATAAGTGTGTTTAAACGTGTGTAGCCATAATATATAAGAGTGTTTAAATGAATAATTAGTTTGTATATATATGAATATCTTTATTTACTACGTATGTTATGTGTTGTATTCTGTTTAAACTTTTTTTTAGATCATATTGTGCAGGGCCGGCTTTGAGGGTGTGCAAGGTGAGCGACCACACAGGGTCCCAAAATTTTTAAGGGCCTCAAAGTTTGTTCCGTTAATAATTTTATGCATGTGTACGTATATTTTTCACAAAGAAAAAAGTATTTAGATAAGAAAGTATCTTAAATGAGTAATATGTTAGAACGTTTAACTAATTAATTATATTATATCTTATAAATGATGAGAGTTTATATATAGTATTATTTATCGAAAGACCTCATTATTTAATTTTGTACAAGGCCTTTAAAAATTTCATAAATTCATGGGACTGCCGTGATATTGTGCTTTACGTGAAACGTTATATAGAAGAATGATTTTAGATTAAATTGTAGTTTTTGCGAAATAAAAGTTGAACTAATTTACTTGAAAAGCCCGGTAATGATAAGCTGAATTGATCTTCAGTAAATTAAACGACCCGATGCCAACCCAATTAAACATCTTAAGTCCAGTCGAGTCCCCTACGTCATTTCACTCAGCCTCATCTACGATACTTAAAGGAAAGTGCCAGAGTGGCAATTTTCAATAGCTATTTCGTTAATTCTGGCTCATTAAAACTCCTTATTTGTGAAAAGTTACAATATTAGCCCAACGGACAGCTTAGTTGAACTTAAGTTAACATTCCTAAGGGTTTAACGAAAGGACATTTTCGCATTTTATAGTGAGTCAAAATATCATTACATAGGGTTTTACTTCTAAATTAAACTATTATTTAGTCTGATGTAAGTAAAGTTTTCAGAAAAAATGCATAGTTTTTTTAATAAACAATATTAAGATGAGTGAAAATGCAAACTAGAGTAAATTTAAGGTTGCGTGCTGAAAAAATTCTAAAGATTTTGTTAGCAAGAATAGCACCATTCAAAATAAAATTATAAATTTAGGTAACCTAGTATGAGCTTGTAAGTTGATGCAATCATTTTTGTTATAGGATATGTTAGAGAGCGTTGGGATGATATTCGAATGATTGTCCTGTTTCTTAGATGCCACAAGGCCACAATATAAAGGGGTGATTACAAAGATTATTATGGGTAAATCCCATAATTGATGGACTATATCAATTACATTTAATGACTTAATCACACACTACACTAATTGATTTGGTGTTATCTTTGTACACGTCTTGACATGATTTGGTATTATCTTTATCATTGCACATGTCTAACACTCCCCCGCAGTCGAAGCGGGAGGACACCGGACGCTTAGGCTGGAGTGGAATTCTTCAAACAAACCATAACTTTAGTCGACTCGTAACAAAACCATACCAACGGTCGCTATAGTCGACTGGTACCAACGGTCGGCTAAGTCGACTGGTAACACAACCGTACCAACGGTCGACTTTAGGGACTGGTACCAACGGTCAACTTTAGTCGACTGGTAACAAAGCCGTACGAACAATCAACTAATTGACAAACAATAAACTCATGCAGTAACATCAAAATAAAAGATGATAAAATGAAAGTTGGTTCTAAAACTTCAACCCCCAAAGAACCTTCCAAACAAACGGGGCGTGTTTTTCCCTAGAAAAACATAAAGATCACATATTTAGAAGAAGTTGTGGTTTATTTTGGTTACGGATTAAAGGGAGCCCTCCGAACCTCCGGCGTGTAGCCGGTGGCCGGAGGCGGCGGCGGAAGAGTTTTGGTTTGTTAGGATCGGTTTGAATGGACTCGTGATACCATGTTAGAGAGCGTTGGGATGATATTCGAATGATTGTCCTGTTTCATAGATGCCACAAGGCCACAATATAAAGGGGTGATTACAAAGATTATTATGGGTAAATCCCATAATTGATGGACTATATCAATTACATTTAATGACTTAATCACACACTACACTAATTGATTTGGTGTTATCTTTGTACACGTCTTGACATGATTTGGTATTATCTTTATCATTGCACATGTCTAACGAGCGTTGGGATGATATTCGAATGATTGTCCTGTTTCATAGATGCCACAAGGCCACAATATAAAGGGGTGATTACAAAGATTATTATGGGTAAATCCCATAATTGATGGACTATATCAATTACATTTAATGACTTAATCACACACTACACTAATTGATTTGGTGTTATCTTTGTACACGTCTTGACATGATTTGGTATTATCTTTATCATTGCACATGTCTAACAGGATAGTGCTAAGTACTATTATAATATGACAAAATCAAGTTTTAAATCTATAATAACAAAGGTTGCAAAAATTGTGAATCGGTAGTCGGAGGTCGACTCTCCTGTAGCTTGTAATCGGTATAGGTGGGATTAATCGGATTGGCATTTTTGATAAGTTTTCTATATTTCCAGCAAGTTTTAGGTATTTCTAAAAAAATTTAGGTATTACTGGCAAGATTTTTCTTAAAAAAACATCTTGAAATAGATATAAATAACAAGTATAACTTATTAAACAATTTTACGATGAGTTTTGGTTATTTCCAGCAAGGTTTGAAGGTTTCGGGCAAGCTTGACCATCAATGACCGTCACTAACCGTCGTTAACCACGGTTGATCGAATTGTTTGACCGATTTACACAAATCGAAAAGTTTGATAGCTTTGTAGCACCTAATCGGCGATTAATAGACCTTGTAGGTCTTGTTTTGCAACACTAATAATAACCTTTGGTTCCTGTTGCAGATTCATTGGGCAGGTTGATCCCCTAATTGTTAATTAAGCCCATTTAATAAATAGCCCATCTAACTTCCTTTTGTAATCTATACTACATTATAATGCATTTAAGATTATTCTATATTTAGAAAGGCTTAAAATTCTGATTTTTTTTCTTATGTATTACGGAAAGATTTCAAAATTAATTTGTTAGGAAGCAGGTTGGTTAGGAAGTTTGTTAGGAAGCGGTTGGTTGTTCAACCTAAAATTATTTGGCTTAACTATCTCTAATATTTCTACTTATCAAGCATTAAGACAACTAAACGTGTAACCAAATAACACAAAATATAATCACAAAGTACCCACCGCCGCATTACGCGGGTACCATTTTAGTAATCTAAAATAATAATAATAATAATAATAATAATAATAATAATAATAATAATAATAATAATAATAATAATAATAAAGTATAAAAATTGCTCGTTCGTATGTTTGACTTTTTTCTTGAATTGAATTAGTTTGGTTCGATTGAAGAAAAAGATAATAAAGACTTTGGTTGCTACGATTTTGATGGTGTTGTGTGTTTATCTCGATATCAACATGTTTTGGTTCCATCCGGTTTTGCCTGGTTCTGCATTTGATTACATCTAGTTTTGCATCTATCTGATTTCACATGTGGTGCTGCATCTGGTTTCGCCTGATTTTGTCTGAATTTGTCTGTCTGCTACATCTGTCTGCTTGAATATGCTCTTTGTCTACCTCTATTTGGATCTCTCTGCCGCTGAATCTGTATATGTCTTCCTGTATCTGTTCTCTCCATCTGTCCGTCTGATTTCGGAGTTTTCTTGTCAAATTCTCAATGTAGCATTATGAGTTTGAGCGAGGGTGTTAGCTAATAAGGCCTTTAGGTCCGGCCCACTTGTTTAGGCTCGTTGCACTTAGGGTTTTATTTTTGTATTTTCTATTTAATCATTTGTAATCTCATTTATTTAGTGAATTTGATAATATAGTGTTTTCAGTAATCCCTTGATTTCTACACATTTCTAGAAATTAATTGCAAAGTTTGACAAAAGCACATCTAAATGTGTTTATGGTCTTAAATCATTAAAATAGGCGGATACAAGATGTAGATGAAGAGTATAGACTCCAAACCCAGGTTCAAATTTTTGTGCTTTAAAAGATGGTTTATAACAACAAAAGGGAGGAGTGCATTTACTATATAACTTATTGATTATAAAAGCGTAATAGTTATAATAAGTAGAATTATAAAGGATGTAATGATTTTAATTAGTTACAATGTTTACAAAATCATACGTGGTTTGTATTTGATTAGTTATGCGATTGGATTGTTGTGTGTTTTGAGGTTTCATTTAGAATCTTGGATTGTAGCTCTAGTTTTTTATGCTTGTAGGTGTGAATGTCACATAAAACATACAACCAAGGCCGGTTGTAAAGGTGTGCAACAAGTGCAATGGCACAGGGCATCACTTTACTTAAGGGCCACAAATTTCTAACTTCGTTCATTGCACATATGCAAATTATTAATAAAGCCCATATTTTTTATTTGCATTTTAAAGATGTGTTTACAAACTTGAAAAAATGAAGACTACAAGAGTAAGGGATCCTTAACTTCGTAGATCAAGTATTCAAGATAACCAAATGTATCTGATTAACCATGTATCCATTATCAATAACCAACAAAGTAATTGAGAGTATGCCATTTTGAGAAAAAAAAAAACGGTATAAACATTTTTTATTTACGTACTTTGATTTTCATGTTCAACTTTACTAGTTATAATACCTGTGCACGCACAGGGTTTTTAAAATTTCATTTTAGTTATGTATTATTATCGATTAAAAAATAATCACTTAACATGTTTCAAATGGTTTGGTGGACTAAAAAAAATCATATGTATATGTTATAACCTACCTATTATTTTAGGAAAATACTTTTAGATTAAAACTTATATTTTATTATTCAAGCAAAATCACATGATGATACTTGACTTGCATGAGATGTTAGTGATATATGCTTTTAGTTTTGCAAACCCGTACTATGAATTTACTATGTGTTTTGTAATTATGGTATTTCTTTTACTTATATTTTCGTTAAAATATGTATCATATTTAGATAGCATTTATTAATAACCATCATATCATTTTTACTAATGTACCTTTTTGTTTGAAAAGTTATATTTTCATAAGTTTGTGTTACTTAGTTCTTATGTTTGATCATAAAATTAACAAATTAACATAAATGCTTACACTATAGCTTTTTTATTACATAAAGAGAAACGAAAAAAGATGTAATTGGTAGAACTCAAATTTAATCTTAAGTTAATGTATAACGTATAAGAATAATTTTTCTCTAAGCCCGAACTATATAAGAAAATTATTATTACTTGTATAAGTAAATTATAAATGAATGTAAAAATTGACAAAGAGTATATTCACAAGTCTTTTAGGATTGTTTGAATCCTTACCGACCTTTCACCTTAATGCAACTTTCTTCACAATTGGCCTAAATCATCAAGGTAAAAGACACCAATATTTTAGACCGTTGGTTGACACCCATAGTGTTATCAATGACAGCAAACACTTGTTAAGTTTCATTAACTCATTCAAAGACAAATTACACTCCGAAATGAATTCCTATAATAAAATTCCTCATATAGGCACTAAAACACATCTTTGGTACATTAAATACATCCATGTATTATCTAAATCAGGAACTCAACTAAACTATACATTCATACCTTGAGCCGGGCGTAGAAAATCCTTCCACGACAATTATGTGTTGATACTTAATCCTCCTCTAAAAAACGTACACAACAAATTGCATTACACTTTACTGTGTGCGATAAGATAATAAAACTGCAAAAACCACTAACATGTTGCATTATAGTGAGGTTAACAACAAAGTTAGTCATAACATCAAATAAGAAAACTTCATATTAGAACTAAAGGGGTGTTTGGTTATGCTTATTAAATGTGCTTATTGGCTTACTCAATTACCATAACACAATAAGTGTATGATAAAGCTATAAGCTTTTTTTAGAAGCTTAGTGAAAAACCCCTGAACTCACAACTAATTCTATTATAGCTTAGTCTGTTTATAGTAAAAACACAAATATTAAGTGTAGACGTTTTCAAAAAAGGTATAAGTCAAAGTGCGGTTGAGGTCTCTTTAGGATTCTATTCAAAAGCAAAAAGAGGTTTACACATAAATTATAAGTATAGAATAATGGTTGTATCTCACATCCGTGATTACCAACTTAATAACACTATCGCAGTATAGTAACATAATAACCTGATTAAAACTATATATTCTTGCTGAATAATTCTCATGTACATACTTTTAATTCGTTTACAATAGCCAACTATTACGTTTTTTTTTTTTTTTTTTTTTTTTTTTTTTTTTTTTTTTTTTTTAAACATCACGTCAATGAATAAAGTTAGGTTATCGCCTACGTAATTTTTTTTGAAGGTGATTGTTATCAAATAAGGATTGTGATGCGTGTATTTTTTTTAATATAATTTAAGAAAAACACCTTCTATATTAAACAATGGCTATCTAACCCATGTGTTTGTTCATTTTTTTTTAATAATTAGCTTTGTATAACATTTTTAACTGACAGACATGTTGAGGCTGATGTTGATTTTGTTGTTTAGCTTTAACTATTGATATCCTGTTGTACAAAATGTGTGAATTTAGTAGCACATAATGAACGTTGATGAAGTTAAAATATGCTCCGTAAAGTTTTTAAAATGTTTTTATGGATATCCATATACAAATCTTAAATAACAATTTCATGAGTCGTTGTTATAAGTAGAATCACGTATATTTATTTTCATATCATAGTATCGTGCTTACCATTTGATATTTATATTCCTGTTACTAATAATTTAGCCGTATTTCAAACCCGTGTACGCATAAATTAAACTTTTAAATAGTAACATGAGTCCTTATTTAAAAAAATATTCTAATGGATGAAAGTTTAAAACTAACATTAGTTTAAAAAAATAACGTATATTAAAACTAATTCGCATATTTACCAAATTTTGTAATTTTAATGGATGAAAGTCTAAAAACTAATACTAATACTCATGTAATTTTAAACAAAGTTAATATTATAAAGTATAGGGGGTATAAAGTGTAAGGGGTTATTTGTGTTTTTTATAAAGTTATTAAAAAACATGAAAACCTGTAATTTTACACTTTACTCTATATAAATTATTTAAAATTCAATCACTAAAGTTTTATTAATTACTTCCCCTTATTTTAAGTTTTTGTTTTCATAAATTTGACACCTATAATTTTATGTTTTTTTTCCTTAACCAAATCTCTCCACCAAATTTATTAAGTTTGACCAAAATCAATTTAATTTTGACTTTTTATTGACCAATCACGTTGCTCAATTTCACCTACGTGGCAAAATCGAGCTCTCCTATTGGTCCAATTTTTTTTTCAATGAGAAGGGATTTGCAAAAACACTCCGAAATGATGTAATTCTTTTATTATATAAAAGATTATTTTGAAAGGTTTTCACCTATCTATAAGGTTATCTTTAAGGTTTCAAAATTTTAATAGTAACTTAAACATAAACTAAACTAGGTATTTTGATCCAAAAAAACAAATTATATGTTGATTATTGGAAAGGAATCAATCAAAATATCATAAAAATTAGTATGTTTCCCACACGGTAAGATATTAACCTTGTGGTCCATCACTAAATATGATCAAATTTCGAGCTAAATACCTATTTGTAGTTATGCACAGGGCCACCAAGATTCACGAGACGGCCCTGCATATAACAACGATATATTGGAAAGCTTTTGTGATTTGAATCATGAACTTGTGGAGTTTTATGTTTTGTGATTTCACAATTGATCTTATGGAGATTGAAGTAAGTATTTTTAATATTTCATTTGAAATGATAGTGGTGGTGGATGGTTGTAATGATTGGTGGTGGTGAGTGGAGATGAAAAAGAAGGGTAAAAGAAGACAAGACGCAAAATGATCAAATTATCAAAGTACCCTCTTGTGCAAGGCACATGGAGAGTTAACTGATATCGATTAACGCCCATTAGTAAAACACTACTAGAACTTAGTGGAATAGCGACGGAAACAACGATGGACACTAAAAAGTCGCAATTACTATGTATGGGACAAGCATGGTGAGAAACCTTCTAAAAGGATCAATTGGGAATTACCTAATCGTGCTAAAGCTGTGAATTTAGCTCGTAACATGGTTATTGATGCGGCTGGCTCACAATTTGAGGATCTGATTTTTGAAGCACCAAGCCCTCCACAACCTCCGAATCCGGAAGCTAAAAGGTTTTTTGACTTGTTATCAAAAGCAGATGAGCCATTGTATAAGGGTTGTCAAGGACACTCAACTTTGTCAGCAGTTTCAAGGATGTTAAATATCAAATCAGATTTCAACATGAGCCAAAGTTGCTATAACCGGGTGATGCAGGCAATAAAGGAATTTATTCCAAGATCTACAATGTGCTCTAACTATTATGAGTCAAAGAAGATGGTTTCACAACTAGGTCTGGGGTACATGAAGATAGATTGTTGCCCAAATGGTTGCATGCTCTATTATGGCAAAGAAAATGAGGGTCGGGACAAGTGTTTTAGGTGTGATCATGCTCGATATAAACCTAAGGAACAAGGAAGTTCAAACGGAAAACAAATATCATACCAGGACATGCATTATTTGCCGCTAACACCAAGATTGCAACGCCTTTATATGTCTAAGGAAACAGGTCAATACATGACATGGCATCATGAAAATAAAAGAGAACCTGGTGTGTTATCTCACCCGTCCGACGGAGAGGCTTGGAAGAAATTTGATCAAAGCCATTCTTATTTTGCTGCAGAGCCGAGGAATGTTAGGCTAGGCCTTTGTACTGATGGATTTACACCCTTTGGGATGTCCTTTACCGCATATTCTTGTTGGCCAGTAATCGTAACACCATACAACCTACCTCCTTGGATGTGCATGAAAATTCCATACATGTTTTTGACATTAATTATTCCTGGTCCACATAGTCCAAAGAAGAATATTGATGTGTTCTTACAACCTTTAATAGATGAGTTGATTACGTTGTGGGAAGACGGTGTCGTTACCTATGATGCATTTAGGGAGAGAAATTTTAATTTGAAAACTGCACTGATGTGGACAATCAATGATTTTCCAGCTTATGATATGTTATCTGGATGGAGCACTCATGGGAGGCTTTCTTGCCCGTATTGTATGGAAAAAAGTAAAGCCTTTCATCTAAAGTATGGCAGAAAGACCTCATTTTTTGATTGTCATCGTCAATTTTTGCCAATGGATCATCAGCTTAGAAGAAACAAAGATTCTTTTACCAAGGGACGAGTTGAGAATGATGCACCTCTACCTAGGTTATCTGGTCAGGAAACATGGAGACGAGTTCACAAATATCCAAAGGTGACTGATGTAAGCTATCCCACGGAAAAAAAATTACCATGATTTGGAGTGTGCCACAATTGGACAAAAAAAAGTATATTCTGGGATTTACCTTATTGGAGTAAGAATCTTATTCGACACAACCTTGATGTTATGCATGTGGAGAAAAATGTTTTTGACAACATCTTCAATACAGTGATGGATGATAAGGATAAGACTAAAGATAACGTTAAAGCTAGACAAGATGTCAAGGAGTATTGCAGGCGTCGTGAGCTGGAATTGGTCATGGAAGCCAATGGAAATACTTTAAAGCCTAAAGCTTTATACACATTAAATAAAGAGCAAAAGAAAGTAATCCTTGAGTGGGTTAAAAGTTTGAAGTTTCCAGATGGATATGCTTCCAATTTGTCGAGGTGCGTAGATCTACAAAGGTGTAAAATGTGGGGCATGAAGAGTGATGATTGTCACGTTTTCATGGAGAGATTATTGCCAATTGCATTAAGAGAAATGTTTCCTGGACCGATATGGAAGGCAATGACAGAAGTGAGTCTTTTTTTTAGAGATTTATGCTCAACTACATTGAAAGTGGAGCAATTAGAGAAAATGGAGAGAGACATTGTGGTAACAATGTGTAAACTAGAAAAGATACTTCCACCAGGATTCTTTGATCACATGGAGCATTTGTTAGTTCACTTGTCGTATGAAGCAAGAGTTGGTGGTCCTGTTCAATACCGATGGATGTATCCATTTGAAAGGTGATAATTTTAAATACAATGCAATTGATTATTAATTTTTACTTTAGATGCTTCACTCATACTATTCTTGGTTTTTGTAGATATTTGAATCACCTAAAGAAGAAAGTAAAAAATAAAGCGCGGGTTGAGAGTTCAATATGTGAAGCTTACATTATGGAGGAAATATCACACTTCTGCACACATTATTTTGAGTCACGCGTTGAAACAAACTCAAGAAGAGTTGGTCGAAATGATGATGGCAGAAATCTAAATCCTAATAAGTTTAGCTTATCAATTTTCAATCATCCAGGAAGGCCTTCAGGAACTTGCAAACGGCGTTACTTAGACGATGACCAATATGCTGTTGCTACCTTTTATGTTCTTCAAAATTGTGAGGAAATTCAACCTTTTTTTAGGAAATTTGAAGCAGAATTGAAAGTAGAAATGCCAAATATGACTACTGTTCAACTCATTCGTGCGACAGAAGAGAGGTTTGCGCGTTGGATAAGAAATTATGTAAGAGTTTAGTAGCTTTTATGAATGAATGTTTCTGATTGAATGCCTTGATATAGGCCTGATTATTCGTCTAATTTGTAGGTCCTTGATCCATCTAATAGTAACATGGTCAACGATAATATAAAGAGCTTAGCCATTGGTCCAAGTCGACATGCACGAACATGGCAGTTGTATTATGTGAATGGGTTTAACTTTCACACAATGCATCACAGTTTTGGCCGGAAAACTTCGAACACTTATTTATGTCTTGTTGGTGAAGATGGAGATTATTACGGGCAGTTGAATGATGTTATTGAGTTAGAGTATAAGAATTGTTCTAGGGTTGTACTTTTTAAGTGCGAGTGGTTTGACCTAGTAAAACATAGAGGATGGAAAATCCATAATGAGTTTGGGCTCGTAGATATAAACCACAAGAAGAAGCTAAGGAATTATGATCCATTTATTATGGCACATCAAGCGCAACAAGTAGACTTTTGTCGACAATGAGGCAAAAGAAACCTGGGTAAGTTGTTTTTTTTACTTCTTGAGAAAATTGTTGGTTTCTGAATAAGCAAGTTTTACTTCACATTTGCTAAATGTGTCATACTTTTTATTAATGATAGGAACAATACATGGCAAAGTATGGAGCAGAGGACTCTCTCGATAAGCAATCAGGAAACATAGCAAACACATACATTAGATGGGCAGAACATGTTGATTCAAAGAAAGGGAAGTTCTATGGTCTTCCATCAAGGTTCGATAGATATATTTTTGATCATATTGTTGATTCCATCGGGCAAACTTCACAAAACCATGAATTAGTTTAGTTACGAGAGATGTTGGATTACCAAAAGATTGAAAATGATCTTCTTAAAGCTGAGTAGGAGCGTATGAAAGCAACACAAGAAGCACACTCGCAGAAGCTTGACCATATTTTTGAATCTCAGAATTTGCTAGAGAACGATATAAAGGTAATTCAGGGTGCTACTCAAAAGGTTGTAGATCTGCTTCAACGCCGACAACCTGTTGTTTAGACTCTTTGGTTAAAGTGGCAATGCTGATAACATGTAGTAGATAACAAGTAGCAGGTTTACACTCATTGGTTAAAGTGACAAGTAGTAGGAGGTTTGCGCTCTGGTTAAAGTGGCAAGTAGCAGCAGGTTTTCTCTCTTTGGTTGTTAAAGTGACAATTAGCAGATTTACAATATTTGACATTGTTTGGTTTAGTTTAGTTTCTTAACACTTTTGTTGAAATAGCAGGTTTACAATATTGGTTTATACGACACCTTTTAGTGTCTTTATGTATGACTTGGAACGTATCATTGTTTAATATACAATATACTTTATTGAATCATTATGTTTCATTTATGAATTGTTGGGGCTAAATAGAGAGACATGTAGTGCAATATAGAACCTAGCATGTTCAACATAGAAAGTTTTGCGACAGCAGAGACTGGATTTGCGACATTTGATGGGTTTTTTTTTTTGCGACTTCAAGCGACGTCTAATGAGAAAAAGCGAAATAGTTAGCGACTAGAATAGCGATGGATATAGATTTTTGGGACAGAACTTGCGACAACTAGCGACTCCATGAAGCAAGTGAAAATCCATCGCAATGCTTTTTGCGACATCATTTCCAGTCGCTACAAGCGACAAACTTGTTTGTCGATAGTGATGACGCTAATTTTTGCGACATAGTTTGGAGTGACGCATAATCTGCGACGTTTTAACACCGACAGGTACCTACCCGACGCAAATTCTGACGCAATGAAAAAAACCGTCGCTAAATCCGTCGCTAAAGGCTTGAGTTCTTGTAGTGAAAGGGACCTTGGACAATGCTAAAAGTGCATAGTAAGGAACTTGGACGCTAATTATTATTATTATTATTATTGTTATTATTATTATTATAAACCAAATTTTATTATTGAAACATATTAAAATTACATAAAGTTGGATGGACCATGCAAAAACTGAACTGCATAGTAGGGACCTTGGACGCTTTTTATTATTATTATTATTATTATTTTGAGCTCCCCGCGTATGTTATTTTACTCCAGAATTAATAGAAAAATTGATTACGAATGCCTTGTATCCAAGCTCCCCATACTCTATTTATCTTGCATCTTGGTGCTTGAACTATAACAAATGTCTTTTATTCACCCTGCAATACTTGAAAACACAAAACCACGCACAATAATATACAAACGACTTTGCTAACCTGTCAAGAATAGTCCCTGGAGTATAGCTTAATTAACCTTTTAAAAGAAAGAAATAATTATAATAGCTATATTTAAAAAGAATCAATTGTTTTTTAGACATTAAAAAAAGTTACAATTTTCAGACTGATAACATTGGTGAGAAGTGGTTCTGGTTTGAAATATACTTGATATATTGTTGTTCTTCTGGGGTTGAACACGACAATACAACTCTTTCCTTTTTTATTCAAGGTCGACATAATTTGGATCGAGTGTAAAAGTAAAAAAGAAAGAAAGTTTTTACGTGCCAAGGACAAAGTTATTATTGGTCAACACGACAAATCGGGCCACATTGGCATCACAACCACTTCTTGTCCGCCTTTCATGCTATATATATCTACAATTCTTGCATGTATATATATAACCATATTTCACCATTAACATTTACTACAACAATACATTGTTCTTCCTTAATTATCTATACGTACGTGTAACTTCAATTAATCATCATGGCCAAGGTTAAGATTGGAATCAATGGTAAGTTAGTAAATTTCTCATCCATTGCTAGAAAACTTTAATATATGAGAATTCAAAGCCGATAGGGTGGGCGGTTACAAACACGTTTGATCACAAACATGACTAAAAGTTTAGCTACTGATCCAATAATCCTACTATGTCACCAAGAAAATATATCATCAAATACAAGTATAGGGGAATTTACCTGTTAGGATTCTGGTTTTGTTTTGAAAAAACGAGTTTTGCACACATCTATATTTCATTAGTCGTTTTGTGATATGTTATTTTTCCATTGTTTGATCGACGTACTAAATAACGTTTTTTCTGCAGGATTCGGAAGAATTGGTCGATTGGTTGCAAGAGTTGCTCTATTGAGCGATGATGTTGAACTTGTTGCAGTCAATGATCCTTTCATTACTACCGAGTATATGGTACATACGTCTCTCTAAATCGTATAGCGTTTTTATTGTTTGAACTGGTAATTAATTACTTTGCATCAGATATTGCAATATACTAGTAATCAAAGATTTAACCATTTGAGTTCTATATTATTCCAGTGTTTTGGAACTTTTGGTGAGGTGACTTATTTTGTACGCAATTGGAACACCAAGTTTATACTATTACACAGTGGTAAACCATGTCAACACATGTAACCAACCTGTAATATATAGGTCGGGTCACATTATAAATAACTTTCAATTTGGAACAAAATGGAAACTTGAGTTGTTTGAGCTTTCAAAAACGTTTAAATCACCTAAGGTAACAATGACAAAAGTTAATTGGTTAATATTTAGTCATATTTGCCGTTTGTTTACTATCAACTGCGATCAGAACTGAGTTTGTACGTCAATGATGTGTTCTTATCAATCAACTAGTTTTTGCTGATAACCATGGATTTCATTTCAATCACATAAAATATCGGAACTGAATCCTGCAACTCCTTATACTCACCAATTTTGGTTTTTGTTTAGGTTTACATGTTTAAGTATGACAGTGTTCATGGCCAATGGAAAAAGGGTGACATTAAAATAAAGGACGACAAGACTCTTCTATTTGGTGACAAGCCCGTTACCGTTTTTGGCATGAAGTACGTTTGTCCATCCTTGCAGTTCACCTAGATGTTGAGAATGATTTTTACATAGTTAATCTTTTGTTTACTGTTGACAGAAATCCAGAGGAAATCCCATGGGGTGAGGCTGGAGCTGAATATGTCGTGGAATCAACAGGAGTTTTCACCGCTAAGGACAAAGCTTCTGCCCACTTGAAAGTACACATTAGTATGACTTTAGAATGTATTCTTTTTAAGAAAATATCTCATAACATTTTGTTTGTCTGTTTCCGTTGCTTATATATTAGGGAGGTGCAAAGAAGGTTGTTATCTCTGCTCCGAGTGCAGATGCTCCCATGTTTGTGATGGGTGTCAATGAGAAGGAATACAACTCTGATATCACCATCGTCTCGAATGCTAGCTGCACAACTAACTGTCTTGCTCCACTAGCCAAGGTCCGACTTTCCACTCCTGTTACTATAAATTCAATTAACTTTTATATGTGCTTACAATGGTCTTTGAACTTTTTGTTTGTTGTATACACTATACAGGTTATTAATGACAAATTTGGAATTGTTGAGGGACTTATGACCACCGTTCACTCCATTACAGGTTTCATATGCTTCTTATGTTGTTTTATTGGATGAGTATATGGATAGTTCTTAATTCGTCTTTTTCGTGATTCAGCCACTCAAAAGACTGTTGATGGTCCATCGATGAAGGATTGGAGAGGTGGAAGAGCTGCTTCTTTCAACATCATTCCCA
The DNA here is from genome assembly GCA_030686995.1 of Artemisia argyi. Lineage (NCBI taxonomy): Eukaryota > Viridiplantae > Streptophyta > Magnoliopsida > Asterales > Asteraceae > Artemisia > Artemisia argyi. The sequence goes on from CM060690.1 coordinate 88,407,594, forward strand.
GCAGTACCGGAGCTGCCAAGGTTGTGACTTGTTTCTATTTGGTTAAAATTAATCAACTTGTGGAATAAATATTATAAAATTTGACGTGGGTGATGTACTGAGTTGTTTGTGTGTTTTTGAAGGCTGTTGGAAAAGTTTTGCCTGCACTCAACGGGAAGCTTACAGGGATGGCCTTCCGTGTGCCTACTGTTGATGTCTCGGTTGTTGATCTTACTGCCAGGCTCGAGAAGCCTGCCTCTTATGATGAGATCAAGGCTGCTATCAAGTAAGGACAAGAAATATCTCTCTTAAACTTGCAAGATTAATCTGAGAAATTGCAGTGCCAATTTGTGGTTACCTGAATGATATAAATTTTCATGATTTTAATGCACTTAACGTGTTCTTGGGCTGTGTTGTGCTGTTTAGGGCTGAGGCGGAGGGAAGCATGAAGGGAATCCTTGGTTTCACCGAGGATGATGTTGTGTCTACAGACTTTGTGGGTGACTGCAGGTAAGCCCATTTGGTCCTCAACTTTTCAACAGATCAAATGGACCTAGTTTATAAACTTGGGTAGAGCTGAAACGGGTCAAGCTAGTTAAATGTTGTTTAAAGTGGAATTTGAATGTTGTGAATCTCCTAAATTAAGAAGACGATATTAAACTTTCATATAAATGACATTAGTTGTGATAGTTATTTGCAAAATTCTAAATAGTGGACAAACGGTGTTGGCAGGTCAAACCAACTCAGCCCTACCCGTTTTGATATGTGCTAAAAACTACCTGTCTGACCCATCTACCTGACCACGTCTACTTTTGATAGGTGTGCTGTGAGATAATTGCTTTGGTATTTTTTTTTTGGGTTGTAACAGGTCTAGCATTTTCGATGCTAAAGCTGGAATTGCATTGAACGACAACTTTGTCAAGGTTGTCTCGTGGTACGACAATGAGTGGGGTTATAGGTGTGCTTTCGTACTAATTACTATATATCATCACAATTTGAGTAAGTTTATTGGTCTTTGTCTTGTGACATGGTGGTTTCTGTTTGTATTGCAGTAACCGTGTGGTTGACTTGATCCGTCATATGTCAAAGTCTTAAGCTGTTATTGCATCAGCCCGGGTGTCAGGAGCATACTTTCGCCTACTTCCTATACACCGGGATCCATCATTTTTGGGAATGATGAGAGGGAGGCTTACTGTAATTTGACCTACATCAATATGTGGTGTTTAATGAGAGAATTTGTTTTTGTGTATTTTGTTGACTTAAGCTATGATCTTCATTCTTTGTTAAGTGAATGATCTTTCCTCTGCTTAAGTTTTGAGTTTATAAAATCAACTGTTAATGACTTAGGGTGTGTTTGTTTCAGTTAGATGTTTCACATCTGAATCTGACTACCACATCTTACTAGTAAGATGTGGCTATAATGTCTGAATCTGAATGAAAATTTGTTGTTTGTTTTTTTTATAATTGTCTGAATGGTCTTAATTTTCCCTTTTTTAAATATATATTAAACTATTGCAAATACGATTAATAAATAGATAGTGTAAACTTGAAACAAAACATTTCTATCATAAATTTAACACAATTATAAATCATTGAACAATTTATCTTAATACATATAAAAAATTTAACATAATAAAAACTATTACATAAATCGTCTTAAAATAAAACATAAGCTTAACACAAATGAAACAACAATTAAGTTACTTAACCAATACCAAATAACTTAAAACCTAGCTTTGCATAATTTGTGCCGCGATTTGATCTCGTAAGTTAATCATGTATCGTTGATCCGCGTCACTCCCAATTTGTTGAACAACTTCAACATCACCGTTATTATCATCATGTACATTTTCATTATCATGTACATCACCTTGATCATATTGAGAGAACAAATCATCGTCTAAACCTTCTTTTCGAATAAAATTATGAATAGCAAAACATGAAATAGTAATATCTCTTTGTGTTACCAAAGGAAATTTGGGCATACTCTTCAAGATTGGAAAACGCGCTTTTAGGACTCCAAATGCCCTCTCAATTACGTTTCGAAGTTTTGCATGAGCGTGATTGAATTTTTCTTTACTACTCATTGCACGTTTCCGACGAAAGTCTCCTAACCAATACCTGACATTGCGATATGGAGCCATAAACCCACGCGTGTGCTTATAGGCAGCATCACATAGATAATATTTATCTGGAAAAAAAACAAAAACAAAAAAAAAAAAACAAACATATAAATTTTTGGATATTTTGATATCTATATCTGGAAAAAAAAAAAAAAAAAAAAAAAAAAAAAAAAAAAAAAAACAAACATATAAATTTTTGGATATTTTGATATCTAAGTTTTCATATATATTACAATTCCAAACTTAATACCTGCAGGGGGAATTGGAAACTCAAATACCGGATCTACTAAAGCTTGATTTAGTATTCTCGCATCGTGTGCCGTACCTTCCCATCCAGCGACAATGTAGGTAAAGATCATGTTGAAATCACAAATTGCCAAAACATTTTGATAACAATCACCTCTTCCTCTTGCTCTATATACATTCTGTTTATGAGATGGAACAACAGCATGTATAAGGGTTCCATCAAGTGCACCAACAGCTCCCTAATTTAGAATAACAAATTGTTAAAATACAATCAAACAAAGAGACACACTAGTTATAAATTTGATAGTTACCTTAAATATTCGACGCTCCCTTCTATTGTTCCCTGGAATGTTTGGATTTGGATTAAATGTTGTCGGTCTTATAACTTCTTCGGCAAATACCAACATTTGAGTTAATACTTCATGAAAGCACTTATGAATCGTTTCCTTCGAGTGTTGAAACCTACGCTTCATAACAGAAAATCGTTCATTATGGCCGACTATCATAAGGAAGATAAACATCTTCTCCTCAACCGATATATGTTTGCTATCTCTTAACCAATTTCTTTCTTTAAAATGGTTGCATAGTCGAACAAACGAGTCACGAGACATCCGTATTAACTCCGTACATTGTAAATTATTTCCTTGCAAAAGTTCCTGAGTATATTGATGCCCAGACATTGCAGAAGTATTATCCCGCTTACGTTTCCTTACACTTCGCCGAAAATACTTAAAATAAAAATAAACAATGTAGATGAACGCAAGTTTTTGGGCAACATCCATTTAACCTATACAAACAATACATACCAAATGGGTTTAGGATTATTACCAAATGAAGACAAACACCAAATAATTTAACATCAAAACCAAATAACAATAGATCAAACAGTTTAACATCGTAAAGTACCAAACAAAACTAACACCAAATAGTTCAAAATAGTACCAAATACGATAAACTCCTAATAATTCAACATAACAAAGTACCAAATACTACAAACTCCTAATAGTTCAACATAACAAAGTACGAAATACGACAAACTCCTAATAGTTCAACATAACAAAGTACCAAATACCACAAACTCCTAATAGTTCAACAATACTACTTCAATATACCAATTTGACGTGCCATCATTTGAATCCATTTCTTTAAGACATTTGGTTCTGACGGTAACATCATCCATGCCTCCCTGTGGCTCTTAGACTGACAAAAAACCCCAAGTGCCGCCAAATAAATTGGATCTTCAAATTCCAACCTCAACTTCTTCAACTTCTCATGACACTCCTCCATAGTTGGACCTTGGTTTTCTTGAACAGCAATTTTAGCAATTGCATTCTTCATATTTTCTTCCAACTCACCCAACTCCGAATCCTTTTTACTCCTTTTCTTTTTCCTACATCGTGCAACATTTGGTTCTTTAGAAGAACCACCTTCAAAACCAGATTCATAACCCGCATCAACATTTCTATGCTCGCTAGCTGCCCAAGAACCAACATCTTCATTCAAACTGTTCACGTCATCCTCAACTTCAACAACTTTAACACCAGAATTTTGAGAAGAAGACCTTCCTTCAACAACGGGTTGACGAACAGAACCATCCTCAACTTCAACTAATTTGACACGAGAATTTTGAGGTCTTCGTTCAGCAACGGGTCGACGAATAGAACCGGATGCGGCACACTTTGCAAATAAGTAATCACATAGATCATAATGTTGCAATGGACTAGTTTTCAAACTACCCGATTTCGAAAATTTCTAAAAAAAATCACAAAGAAAGTAGATTATTAACATTAGCATTACTATATTATATGTATGTAAAAATTACGTTCAAAGTATCCATGAACCTACCTTGTTTAAATCTTTCCACTCTTCATCCGTTAGGTTGAATGTATTTGTATCGGCATTGAAAAGATTTCCTGTTTTTCCTCTTAAATAAGCATGAACCTGATGTTTTCCTCTATAGTAATCAAACTTATTTTTTAATTGTTTTTGGGTGGTCGTTAGGCCAAATTTTTCCTTCATTTTTTTTCCAACTATCGCCCATGACTCAATATGTAGGCTATTACCTTTAGCATCTACCCTATTCACTTCCTCGATACATGAGTCCAAAAAAAACTTGTATTGATCGGGAGTAAAATTTAGTGTAATCGTGTCACCCATTCCTATAAAAAAAAACAATGCAAGCATATAAATACACATCTACAAAATATGTAGTTGGCTGTAAGTTTGATTATTAATGACTAAACAAACTCATATAGGCAAATGCACAATCTAAAAGAACCTGGTACTATTACCTATACGTAATCAGTTTGGACTTTTAATCAAACACAAAGTACTTTTTATCTTTGTCAAACATTACATGATTCAATAATCAAAACTAGCAGCCTATTTAACATACTTAGATATGTTTATAAAGAATAAAAAGTTCCTTCGCACGTTGTTCGGAATCTGTCTAAATTCAATTTTACTAGCTGTATACAAAAGTGCAGGTATGTTTATAAAGAATAAACTACTTGATCAATTATTTAGCTATGAATATGATTCATATACTTAACACTTAACAGTTAACACTTTTAAATTTATCCTTAAGAATTGATCCTCGCTCGAATAATCTAATCAAATAAGGAGTACTATGCTAGCTGTAAAATGAATAAATGACACTTTACTTGATTCATTTTCAACTACTTGATCAATTCATTTTTTAGGAAAAAGACGTCAATGTATATTGGTCCTTCAATTCGACATACAATGATATATGACTTTGATCTTTTACATAATTTACTAACATCAGTTCATCCAAGTACCTTAATATCACAACACCATTAATTACATCTGGAACAGTCGGGTTTGTCCTGATATAACTATGGTGTTTGACACATTTAGTACACATTCACATCAAAAAGGGACACCATTAATCACATCTAATTTCCCATGTAACTGTGCTACAGAAAGTGGAGGAACACTACGGGCACACCATTTAATACACATTCACATTCTAAATAACCAATTACTCCGAAAATGAAAAGGTTCACATCTTTTCACATAATCTATAAAAATTAACAAGAAAATAACTTGTATTCTGTATGGAAGACACCTAGATCACATTACATTACTTAACAAACATCACTACCAACAACAATCAGCAAATTTGTTACAAAGTTTAGACATGTTCTGACCCGTTCCTAAACCTCTTCTAACCCTTATACAAAGTTTAGAAAATAACTTGTATTCAACTCTAAAATCAGTTGCCAAACAGAAAACTAGTCAAAAACTAACCAAAAACTCTACACAAACTAATCAAAACTCGAATGTACCAATGAACACAAAGACGGCAGACCACGTGGTTAGAGCCAGGCATTAAACTGTCAACAAAATGTTGAAACAGATGCAAAACTAAAGAAACAGGAATCATTCTAATATTTGACCCATTGTGTTCTAACACTCTTAGGTTTCAATTCAGGTTTCAGTTCACTAAACCGTCCCCTCGAATATCAGGTTTCAATTCAGTTATTACTTTTATGCCAATTACGCTTAAACCAGTAGCTCAAAGTTAAACTCCACTTCATATCACATTTACTAAACCATCCGATTACTGTGAAAGAATCCCACTATCAAGATATCTAATCAGTTGCTAAACCACTTCAATTACGCTTAAACCAGTTGCACATTTAAATACTAGTAACAGATTAGATATTTAAATGACACCCTTATGCTGTAATTGCCTTAAAGACAGTCTTAACTATTGAATATGATGACGTGACAATATACATGCCAGGTTCATCAAGCATTTTATTGAAATCATAGATGACCCAAATGATAATGATGCACAGCAACTATGTTTTACTTTATGCTATTAGAGATAACATCCTCCATCTATTTAACACATGTTAGCGATGCAAATAATCAAATAAAGGCGTGGGAGACATTTCAAATTTGAGTCATAATAAGTCCCAACAAAGGGAACAGAAACAGCACATTCCCTACTTTGATTCTTTTTATAAGAAGTTACACATTCACATTCTAAATAACCAATTACTCCGAAAACGAAAAAGTTCACATCAGATCAAAAAAGCAATCAACAAATTACACATGCCCATATAGTAAAAAAGCAAAAACAATGCAACTTGAAGCGATAAACGAAATAGGAAAATTAACCTGATGAAGCGCCCCAAGTAGAGATGAAACAGTTGAGTAGCGATTAGCGGATCAGCGATGTGAAGGAACAACAACGTGAAGAAGGCACTGCAAAAAGAACATATTTGAGACACCTTTGTTGAAGTCAGTCCTTACACCACTATGCACAGAAGTATATGAAATCAGAAATATAAATTAAGCACAAAGTACACACCTCTAGTTCTCTTTCCAAAGAAAGCCTTTTAATGAATGATGAATGAAACTGTAGACTGTGATTCTGATCCTGTAACATCACAAAACAGATAATAAGAATCCACAAAAACTTATGAATGCCAGTATCACAGAACCATAAAAACTGATGATCACTGGATATACTCATGAATTATTGAATGAATAAATTTTATCGTTCAATTCTATTTTATGGTTTGAGATTTTATTTTGGTATGTTGTTTTGTCAAAACAGTTAACTCATTTACAACTTAACTTGAGATCACACTAAAATAAAGAAAGAAACAAGTGTTAGAAAGCCAATAACAGCAGCCTTTCAGACAAGCATACTGCAAATCATCTAAAAAGTTGTCCAACCAATCACTTGCATTTAACAAAAACACTATGGCATTTCATCCTTATGATTGCATTAAACCAATACAAAACCTATTGTTGCCTAACCAATACTATGCATATACGGGAAGAGAAGTGAATCAGGTGTATATTCATTGTTACTATATAACTAATCCAAAAGCGATTCATCACTTCCAATATAATATCTTTGTCATGTTCACTTATTAGTAAACTGTAAACGAAGCTAAAATAGTACAATGTGTATGAAAAGGAGGCAAGCTTTTGTTCTGAAATTACAATCTATGTTTGAATGCGCTTGAACATGGATACAAGGATATACACTAAACATACTGAAACTTAACAAAGTATTATTGACATTGATGCATATACCATTTATACGTAATTTATCAGCATATAAAGAAGAACCACTTTGATTCAATCGTCAACAAACAGTTTATGTGAAGGGACTAAAAGCTTATTACTACTCAAATGACCTTCAAACTTATTACTACTCAAATCGACCACTTCCAATGACCCTTGAAATATTTCAACAACAGAACCTTTAAAAAGGTTCTTGGAAGCATTTAAATAGTTCAAAGGAAAAAAAAATCCATGTAGTTTTTTTTAAAGTCACAATTTCCTCACCATCTTAAATTTATAAGATGTTATAATAGTTTATTTTTCAGGATTATGAAACCAAACGGCTATTAAGATCCATATCCTCACCACCTTTGACTAATGGGGTGTTTGGAAATGGCTTATTTTCCGGGTTTATGAGCTTATTTGGGTTTAGAAAAGCTCATAAGCCCCACTTTTGTCGGCTTATGAAGATGAGCTTATGGGCTTCATAAGTTCAGCTTCACAAGGTCATAAGCCGAAAATGTTGAGCTTATAAGCTTTTCCATATCCAAATAAGCCCATAAGCCCAAAAAATAAGCTAACCTAAACTGCTAAAACAGGTTTTCAGAAAAGCTCATAAACCAAATGTTGCATTGCAGCCTATGAAGCACTATTATAAGTTTGCATCATGAAAAAGGAACCTTAAAGCAACCCATATCAAAATTACAAAGAAACCCGTATCAGATGTATCAAAACAAAGCAACCCATATCAAAATTATCAAAATCCAACCTCACATACTCACAAAAAAATAACAAGTAAAGGTAAACAGAAAAATAAAGAAAAAGAAAAAAAAAAAAAAAAAAGCATACCTTAGAGGTGGAGATGACGGCGGTGTAGAGGTGGAGAAGAAGGCGGAGTAGAGGTGGAGAAGAAGTGGTGGTGGCCGGCCAAGGCTGGAGGTGGCCGGCGGCTGGAGAAGATGGTGTTATTAGGGTTAGAGGTAGTCAGACTTGTGCAAGCATCTTACTGAGTTAGATATATAAGGTCTGACCGCGTCTGACTCGACATGAAAAAACAAATAACCAAAACCTCTGACCGCGTCTGACTGGTAAGAGGCAATCAGACATTTTTAAAAAAAAATAAACAAGCCCTTACTTACAGGCTTCAAAAATCATATCTGATTATGTAACAATTCGCATTTTCAGGTTAATTACCATTCCCGGAAAATTTTCACTATTCAATTTTACTATTCATTTTTCCCGAAAATTTTCCCGAAATTTGATTTTTATTTCTTGGGCTCGAGTGATAAATCATTTCCATGGCAAATTAAAAGTTTGACATTCATAAGCTCATTTTCGTGAAAGTTATTAAGGAATTACACGGAATTACACGTTTTAGGGTAAAACGTCATTCAAAAATTCTACGCACAACGAAATTCGGTCGCGTTAATTTTCCCCGTATCAGAAAAATGATTGACACACTCATGATTTATTTGAGAATAAATCATGACTGAGAAAAACATGACCAAAATAAACCTCGGCCGTGAAAAACTAGAATTTTCAGTTTTAAGCGTTTTTACTCAGCCGTAACCTTAGCCTATACCTGCACCGCATTTCTAAGACGATTTAAGTTTTCAACTTATTAGAAAAAGTCAACATATTTTTCCCTCCTCCATTGACCAAAAATCATTCCTTGATTTTATAAGTCATTTCGTGATTTTTAGGCTTACGGTTTGATGTCTAAAAGACATTTAATACCAACCGACACTAGACTGAGCCCAGTCTAGACATTATAAGTCATTTTAAATCATTTTTATCCTATTAGAAAAGTAACATTTTACTTTTCTCAATTTTACGCAATATTCGTATATTTTACGTATTACGCGTTTTAGACCCGTGTTTCCAGTTTTAGCAGGGTTTTACCACCCCAATGGAACCTACCACTCATTTTATATTTTATTATGGAGTATTTTGACAAGTTTAACCATTCTTCCAAGTTTCGTATTTTTACGATACCCGATTTTAAGTTTCATGACTTAACGACTTACCGTTAGCGATTACCGGGACCAAAACTCACTCCGTAAGCTAGATAATACCAAGTTTAAGTACCTAGTCACCCTAACCATCTTATGAACGTGTATAAGAGTGATTCACCATGCCATGTGCCTAAGTTATAAGTCTTGATCTATTGATTTGGTTACATGTGTTAAACTTGGTCTCCAAGTGTTGGAAAATATCCTAAATACTTGCACCTCCTTAAGGCAACTTCCTAGCACCTCCTCAAACTCATATATAAGCCCTCCCCTCCTCATTTGGTCGTTCACCACCATAAACAACACATACTCTCTTCATTTGATCTTATACTTCAAGTATTATCTCAAGAATTCAAGCTACAAGTAAACTACATCCAAATCCTTGCAATCTTTGGTGATTCTTCTTGAATTTAAATCCATTCAAGTCACCAAAACCCTCATCACAAATCTTTCAAGATTACAAGGGTAGAAAGATTGCATGAAGTGAAGTGGGTTGAAGCAAGTCTATCAAAGTCCTTTTCCTTACATGTTAACTTCCTTTCATCTTTGAAAGCCAAAAGTTGTAAGCCAAACCCTAACATGATTCTTGTTAAATAATCATATTCATGTTATTTACATATCATTCATGCTATATATTGTCTTGTGATCATGTCCATGATGTATAAAAATGAGTAAAACAAGTTATGATATACATATGTTAACTTATGATCTTTAAACAAGTAAACTAGTGACTTTTATGGAGAACCACGACCAAAATAGTACAACTATGATATTGGATCATTATCTATTACAGTAGAGGACTTAACAAGGAAACCATAGCAATTTGAACCACCCAAAACGAGTATACGAGTCAAAAGTTACGCCCATTTGAAGTTACCAAAGATTTCCGGCAAAACTGCCTAAATAGCATTCTGATCAAATTTTGATTTTGAAAGTACCACTTCTGCTCCGATTCATCAAAAAGTTAAAACATGAAAGTTGTCCGGAACGATGTTTTCGTTCAGGAATAAAGAAGCTCGAGCCCTGAAAACGCTTTTCGAGTGATAAAATTCTTCAAATTCTAAACAGCCCATTTTTAGGCCAAAGTCACTATATTATGGTTATACTTTAAAAGGAACAAGAGGTCTTATGACCTATAATCAAGACCACCACTATGGCTAGAGCAAAGATTTTGTCTCATGACCTTGGAACAATGACCAAAGGTCATGGCAAAGCCATGGCTAAAGACCATATATACATACCAAGGCGAAAACATGAGTCAAGACCATATATACATACCAAGGCGAAAACATGAGTCAAGACCATATATACATACCAAGGCGAAAACATAAGTTAAGACCATATATACCTACCAAGGCGAAAACATGAGCTAACAAGCATATAAACTTACCAAGACAAATACATGAACAAGAGTTGGCGATAACTTGAACATACAATTTGGATCTACTTCACCTAAAAGGAACCATGAGATATTACAAAGAAAAACGGTCATACAAGTTATATGAGACATACCCTAATAACAATCTTCATGTAATAATAAACTTTCCTAAGTTTATTCAAATATCGGACATGTAACTTTTTGGATCAAAACTTATGTCTATATATTTTATCAACTACTACAATAGTAGGGAGCCTCATGTGAGGAGTTCATTATGTAAGCCGTCGAGATGAGTTGTGGATTTACGAGTTAAAGTGTCCTGGCTCCTCGAACGCTTACTAACATGACTTCTGAATTATGTCGGCCCGAACGGTAGTAAACGATATATAAACATACATGTTTCATGAATCATTTCTTTCAAAGACTTACACTATACATCATACCACATCATGGACTAAGTGCAAGACATTTATTGGCGTGTTTATGTTTCCTTAGACATTATTCCAAACCTAAGTTACAACAATTATTCTAGGTTGCTCGTAGAAGTTCTTACGGCATATTCATCATTCTCATTATACATCATCCAACTCAAGGTGAGTTCATAGCCCCACTTTCTATTGTTTAACTATTTTACAAACCCATGGGGGGAATACATGCTATTATTTTTCTACTCGAACACAATGCTTTCTACTGTATGCTATTCGACTATGTTTTATTATCACTAAGTAACATCCTTGCCAAACCAAGATCCCTTATTATGAACCATTTAATCACTTGCGAGGGTTACTTGCAAGTGAGCGCGAATATTATGAATAGGCCTATTGGGATTGACGAATCCCATTTGTTTTGACTAAGTTCAAACAAATGCATTAATATTTGAGACATTAGGTATGACGGCAAAGTACCTACCGGGATAAATCTGCCGATCGATATTGGTACACGTTAACATTTTGGTGTCATAAGCTTAGTGTATAATACATTTTATGGGCGTATAATAACGTAGCCTACCTGTTTTGTTTTCCAAACATTGGTGTGAGTCTATAGCTCACACTACGATTATTGTGTTCAAACGATTTAACTACAAACACTACGATTATTGTGTTCAAACGATTTAACTACAAACACTACGATTATTGTGTTCAACGATTTAACTACCAACACATTGTGTTCAAACATTAAACAAACTCTATGAATATCACTCAACCTTTGTGTTGACCTCTCAAGCATGTATTTCAGGTTCATGACGATCAAGGATGGCACGGAAGGACACGGATACTCAAGAAAGCTATAAATTTTATTATCATTCAAAAACTCATTTAAATGTAAACTGTAAACATGGAACCATTTGGGACCTCATTTTGTAATCTCTGATATTTATACAATTTGAATGATAAATCTTTTAAAACGACTCAATTGGAGTTCATTTTCTATTATTGTGACTGTTGTGCTGTCGAGTAACACCCAGTTCGAATTCCGCTGCATCCATGAATTGGGGGTGTTACAGATTGGTACCAGAGCCATGGTTATAGAGAAACGGGTCTAATTGAGACCTAAACTATAACTACAATCACAAACAAAAACATTTTATAGCTTTCCGTTCTCCGTGTCTTCCATCCTCCAGACGATTATGGACTTAGTAAGCATGTTATGATACACAAACATATTAGTATATTCATATATACCCATTTTGAGCATTTCCCCGTAGACATTTTTGTGCTACACAAACATAATTGCATATTAATATATGTACCCTAAACATAATTGAGCATTTCCCCGTAAGCATTAGTATATTGATATATAAACTCGGTTTATTTTCAATCATTTATCTAAACAATGGACTAAACATATTTGCGTATGCCTATTCTAGGGCATTTCGACACAACCAGATTCTCCCAATCATGCTCCTACTCCAACATTTTATGTCCAAGACATTGTAACTGATTGCAATGGTCTTTCCTATTTTCCAAGACATTGTATTATACAATGGTCTTAACCATTTCTCAAATGTTTTGAGTCACACAATGGTCTAACCTACTTCCCAGACATTGTGAATTGCACAATGGTCTAACCTACTTCCGAGACATTATGTTTTGCGCAATGGTCTCTAGAATTATTCCATCACATCATCAATATCATTTCATATGATATCAAAAACCCGTCACAACCTATCGATTTCTAAATAGAAATATGAGATTTCTAAAGGACAAACAAATCCATTACCTACAAAAGCTGAAGTTCAGCCCTACATTCATCAAAGTTTTCTTCTGAAACCTTCATTATTAAAAGTTCGTGATCCTGGCCAAGTATGTTCTATTTTAGAACTACTTAAAACTTCCTTTCCATACGTACCTACCCTTACTATCTTCTATGCAATGGAATATGAAAACATACGTTACAAGTCTTGTATGGGCGGGACTTGCAACTTAAAGGTTTGACATCGCCTTTGTTTAGTGGACAGTTTCCCGAAAGCAACGGACATATCAAAAGTATACCTAATTTAGGTATTTGAAAATTTTATCGAACCTTGGCTAAATATAGACTAGTCACCTATATTTAACCTAGGGACAGTGGAATATAGTCTGACTAACTATATTCGACTTAAAATTTTCAAATACTGAGAGTAGTTGTACTAGGGTTATGTTTAGATTGATTTCCTACATGAACATGATAAACCACCAGAATACATTAAAACAATCTAGAGAGACGATAGTGTCTTACCACTCAGCGAAATCTTAACACCTTATTTGTACTACCTAAATTCATTCTTGAAAATTTTCATTTATGAGATAATCCGAACTACTATCTTGGGATAGTTATCAATTATTCTCTTCATCCTGTAGAAGTACTATCCTGTTTAGGTCCTAAGGATACCATTCCATCATAAACTTTTAAAATCTCCTAAGATTTTTAAAGCAAACTCAACATCTATACCTAAGAGTATTAATGTTAAGCATACACTACACACTTTTGTTCCTCAACATATCACATCATTATCTTCACAAACGTTGCAAACACAAGCTCATTAACAGATCTTGATGCACTTTTAAAGCTCAAATCATCCTTAGTTACACCACAAGTACCCTCATCAGCTTTACAAGATTGAATATTCATCTTGTACTTTTGGAACACCAGTATCATCTCATAATACACTACCTTGTAACTCACCGGCTAATTGTGAATGTTGTATTGGGAATTCTTAAGTAGGATGATTTGTAATTATTTGAATGGATTGGGATGCCTTTTCATTTAAATAAAGAAATTGTAAATCACCGAACCATAAGTTTATATTTCCCTATTTACATTGTTTGGGATGCCTCTCTATGTAAATAAAGAATTATAAACAAGTGGGCTTATTTGTATCCAAAATGACATATGTATGAAGTCAATAAACACTAGGTACAACAACCGATTACCTACTAGGCTATGATTGCAATTACTATCTCAATTCCTATTAATATTCGACTGCTATATCAATTTTCTTTGATATTCGACTATTACCATACCTTTCCTACATAAAAGTATGCCTCATCCTACGCCATACACTTAAATGACAAATCAAATTACATCACTAGTAATCCCAGACTTTAGCCCTTATAATTAACCACACCTTTTCATCGACACCACTCCAACATATGACATACAAAGAACTTCGGGACGAAGTTCCCCGTAAGGGGTAGAGACTGTAACAATTCGCATTTTCAGGTTAATTACCATTCCCGGAAAATTTTCACTATTCAATTTTACTATTCATTTTTCCCGAAATTTGATTTTTATTTCTTGGGCTCGAGTGATAAATCATTTCCATGGCAAATTAAAAGTTTGACATTCATAAGCTCATTTTCGTGAAAGTTATTAAGGAATTACACGGAATTACACGTTTTAGGGTAAAACGTCATTCAAAAATTCTACGCACAACGAAATTCGGTCGCGTTAATTTTCCCCGTATCAGAAAAATGATTGACACACTCATGATTTATTTGAGAATAAATCATGACTGAGAAAAACATGACCAAAATAAACCTCGGCCGTGAAAAACTAGAATTTTCAGTTTTAAGCGTTTTTACTCAGCCGTAACCTTAGCCTATACCTGCACCGCATTTCTAAGACGATTTAAGTTTTCAACTTATTAGAAAAAGTCAACATATTTTTCCCTCCTCCATTGACCAAAAATCATTCCTTGATTTTATAAGTCATTTCGTGATTTTTAGGCTTACGGTTTGATGTCTAAAAGACATTTAATACCAACCGACACTAGACTGAGCCCAGTCTAGACATTATAAGTCATTTTAAATCACTTTTATCCTATTAGAAAAGTAACATTTTACTTTTCTCAATTTTACGCAATATTTGTATATTTTACGTATTACGCGTTTTAGACCCGTGTTTCCAGTTTTAGCAGGGTTTTACCACCCCAATGGAACCTACCACTCATTTTATATTTTATTATGGAGTATTTTGACAAGTTTAACCATTCTTCCAAGTTTCGTATTTTTACGATACCCGATTTTAAGTTTCATGACTTAACGACTTACCGTTAGCGATTACCGGGACCAAAACTCACTCCGTAAGCTAGATAATACCAAGTTTAAGTACCTAGTCACCCTAACCATCTTATGAACGTGTATAAGAGTGATTCACCATGCCATGTGCCTAAGTTATAAGTCTTGATCTATTGATTTGGTTACATGTGTTAAACTTGGTCTCCAAGTGTTGGAAAATATCCTAAATACTTGCACCTCCTTAAGGCAACTTCCTAGCACCTCCTCAAACTCATATATAAGCCCTCCCCTCCTCATTTGGTCGTTCACCACCATAAACAACACATACTCTCTTCATTTGATCTTATACTTCAAGTATTATCTCAAGAATTCAAGCTACAAGTAAACTACATCCAAATCCTTGCAATCTTTGGTGATTCTTCTTGAATTTAAATCCATTCAAGTCACCAAAACCCTCATCACAAATCTTTCAAGATTACAAGGGTAGAAAGATTGCATGAAGTGAAGTGGGTTGAAGCAAGTCTATCAAAGTCCTTTTCCTTACATGTTAACTTCCTTTCATCTTTGAAAGCCAAAAGTTGTAAGCCAAACCCTAACATGATTCTTGTTAAATAATCATATTCATGTTATTTACATATCATTCATGCTATATATTATCTTGTGATCATGTCCATGATGTATAAAAATGAGTAAAACAAGTTATGATATACATATGTTAACTTATGATCTTTAAACAAGTAAACTAGTGACTTTTATGGAGAACCACGACAAAAATAGTACAACTATGATATTGGATCATTATCTATTACAGTAGAGGACTTAACAAGGAAACCATAGCAATTTGAACCACCCAAAACGAGTATACGAGTCAAAAGTTACGCCCATTTGAAGTTACCAAAGATTTCCGGCAAAACTGCCTAAATAGCATTCTGATCAAATTTTGATTTTGAAAGTACCACTTCTGCTCCGATTCATCAAAAAGTTAAAACACGAAAGTTGTCCGGAACGACGTTTTCATTCAGGAGCAAAGAAGCTCGAGCCCTAAAAACGCTTTTCGAGTGATAAAATTTTTCAAATTCTAAACAACCCATTTTTAGGCCAAAATCACTATATTATGGTTATACTTTAAAAGGAACAAGAGGTCTTATGACCTATAATCAAGACCACCACTATGGCTAGAGCAAAGATTTTGTCTCATGACCTTGGAACAATGACCAAAGGTCATGGCAAAGCCATGGCTAAAGACCATATATACATACCAAGGCGAAAACATGAGTCAAGACCATATATACATACCAAGGCGAAAACATGAGTCAAGACCATATATACATACCAAGGCGAAAACATGAGTTAAGACCATATATACCTACCAAGGCGAAAACATGAGCTAACAAGCATATAAACTTACCAAGACAAATACATGAACAAGAGTTGGCGATAACTTGAACATACAATTTGGATCTACTTCACCTAAAAGGAACCATGAGATATTACAAAGAAAAACGGTCATACAAGTTATATGAGACATACCCTAATAACAATCTTCATGTAATAATAAACTTTCCTAAGTTTATTCAAATATCGGACATGTAACTTTTCGGATCAAAACTTATGTCTATATATTTTATCAACTACTACAATAGTAGGGAGCCTCATGTGAGGAGTTCATTATGTAAGCCGTCGAGATGAGTTGTGGATTTACGAGTTAAAGTGTCCTGGCTCCTCGAACGCTTACTAACATGACTTCTGAATTATGTCGGCCCGAATGGTAGTAAACGATATATAAACATACATGTTTCATGAATCATTTCTTTCAAAGACTTACACTATACATCATACCACATCATGGACTAAGTGCAAGACATTTATTGGCGTGTTTATGTTTCCTTAGACATTATTCCAAACCTAAGTTACAACAATTATTCTAGGTTGCTCGTAGAAGTTCTTACGGCATATTCATCATTCTCATTATACATCATCCAACTCAAGGTGAGTTCATAGCCCCACTTTCTATTGTTTAACTATTTTACAAACCCATGGGGGAATACATGCTATTATTTTTCTACTCGAACACAATGCTTTCTACTGTATGCTATTCGACTATGTTTTATTATCACTAAGTAACATCCTTGCCAAACCAAGATCCCTTATTATGAATCATTTAATCACTTGCGAGGGTTACTTGCAAGTGAGCGCGAATATTGTGAATAGGCCTATTGGGATTGACGAATCCCATTTGTTTTGACTAAGTTCAAACAAATGCATTAATATTTGAGACATTAGGTATGACGGCAAAGTACCTACCGGGATAAATCTGCCGATCGATATTGGTACACGTTAACATTTTGGTGTCATAAGCTTAGTGTATAATACATTTTATGGGCGTATAATAACGTAGCCTACCTGTTTTGTTTTCCAAACATTGGTGTGAGTCTATAGCTCACACTACGATTATTGTGTTCAAACGATTTAACTACAAACACTACGATTATTGTGTTCAAACGATTTAACTACAAACACTACGATTATTGTGTTCAACGATTTAACTACCAACACATTGTGTTCAAACATTAAACAAACTCTATGAATATCACTCAACCTTTGTGTTGACCTCTCAAGCATGTATTTCAGGTTCATGACGATCAAGGATGGCACGGAAGGACACGGATACTCAAGAAAGCTATAAATTTTATTATCATTCAAAAACTCATTTAAATGTAAACTGTAAACATGGAACCATTTGGGACCTCATTTTGTAATCTCTGATATTTATACAATTTGAATGATAAATCTTTTAAAACGACTCAATTGGAGTTCATTTTCTATTATTGTGACTGTTGTGCTGTCGAGTAACACCCAGTTCGAATTCCGCTGCATCCATGAATTGGGGGTGTTACAGATTATGATCATCTATGGATCCATGCTCAGATGCTTTTTCATATAATTAATTGTATGTGTAGTTGCAATTAAATGTAAGTCATGGTATCAAGTTTCAACAATGGTTGAAATTATCAGTTACAATCATGAGAATCGTTTTTATGCGAAATAAAGGGCTATGGTCACAGTTACGTATAACTTCCAAAGTGTAAGAGCATCGGGTGTGGTTTTCGTTGTTCACCGCCGATCCGAGCTGGCATGCCCGCCGTCCTCGCCGCCACACCTTGTTGGTTTCGCCGTTGCTCGCAGTTGGCGAGCTCTTCGTCTGCACGGCGAGCTCTCGGCCTGACAAAGTAGAACCTTTTTTTTCACCTTTATTATTTTTTTTTTTGTGTTATATTGTTGTGTTTGTAAATGTAAAATGTTTATAAAGGTTTGTAAATATGTAGGTGTTTAGTAAATATGTAATTGTTTTGTAAATGCAAATATATTAAACATAGGATTGCCATTACTTGAAACAACTACGATTACAACATTAAAATAAGAAACGGAAATTCAAACCACTAAAATACGATACGATAAATTAACATAAAACTACGATTCAATTAAATGAATCATCCGACACATAGCCCTCGTGACTCGAATAGGAGGCACTTGAATCGTCCTCACTCGATGGCACAGGTGGAAGTCCCATTTTCCATCGCCATTCTACTCGTTTGTTTCTCCGATCCTCTTTCCCTTTTAGGTACGCCTCACGCTCCCTTGACCGACGTTCTTGCTCAGCTTCAAACTCTAAATAGACTTGCATATTCAGCTCGTACTGTTCTTCCTCAGTCAACCCATGAATGTTGGGTTGGTTTTGTGGTGGAAAGTTTGGTGGTTGATTGTTTGGGGGTGGATTGTTTTCTGGTGGAAACATAACTTCTGGTGGAGTGGCAGGTGGTGGGTTGCCATATTGGAACACCAGAAATAGATCTTCTGGTGGAGTGTTTTGTGGGGAATTGTCTTCAGGTGTTGTGTTGTAAACCGATTCGTTTTCAGGTGATGCGTTGTGTAACATTGTGCTTGAAGAAGAAAAGAGAATTCTTAGATGATTTGTGTGTGAATTGTGTGTGTATTCAGCATCTAAGAATAGGTATTTATAGGATGATTTTTGGAAGTATCCCGCTTTGTTTTTGAATTCAAATTTTGAAAGTATCCCGCTTTCATTTTGAATTCAAATTTTGAAATTATCCCGCCTTCTGTTTCAATTCAAATTTTAAAATGTATCCGGCTTTCAGTAAACCCCTATTAATACCATACAATACCATTCAATTTTTCACACACATCAATATTTACACCATTTTACAATGACTAACCGTTGGTCAATGGAAGAAGAATACTTGCTAGCCAACGTATGGCTTGAAGTTCATGATTCTAGAGACCTTGTGAATGAACGTTCTTTTTGGAATGAAGTTACACAAAGGTTCAACGATCAGACTGATGGTGAGCACCGTAATAAAAAGAGTATTACGGCTCAATGGAATAGAATCAACCTTGAATGTCGCAGATATAATGATATTTACAAAGAGTTGCAGCGTACAAGTGAAGACCCTTGCCGTCTCAGCAATGAAAACCGAATTTATCATGAACGCCATGGGAGAGGGATTAAATATCAACATGTGTGGTTCGTTCTGAGAAACACGTTGGTATGGGACAGAGACGATGAGTAATGGTGTTTTATGTTAACTATTTCCGTATCGTGTTTATTTCTTTTCCGTATCGTGTTTATTTGTTTTCCGTATCGTGTGTATTTCTTTTCCGTATTGGTGTAATGTTGCGTAACGATGTTTTATATATTGTTTTCCCGTATCGTGAATTTGAATTTGAATTTGATGATTTGTGTGTGAATTGTGGGTGTATTTCATCATTTGAATTTGAAATTATCCCGCTTTCATTTTTAAATTTGAATTTTGAAAGTATTCCGCTTTCAGTTTATTATTCAGTTTGAATTCAAATTTGAAATTTAAAAGTGTATTCTTGTATCGTATGTTTTTTTTCCCATATCGTATGGTTTTTTTTTTTTTCGTATTGTAACTTTTTTATTTAGATGAAATAAAATTAGAATGTTGTATTATTATGAATTTAATTTATTTAATGAAATGAATAAAAAAATAAAATTGTAAGTGATGGGGCTCAAATGAAGAAGTTGAGGTTAGTTGTTTAGTGAGGAGGAGGTTAGTTGTGAAGAGGTGTTGGGTGATGTGGTACATGTGGGGCCCGAATGAAGAGATAAAATTCTTCATCCACACCTAATGCTCTAAGAGCAGTTCATGTGGCGAACTTTGGTATGCAATTATATGAGAAAATACACACATTAACTTATGAGTCGAGTTATATTAAATACCAAACTTTTTTATATATCATACATATAAAAGGAAATCAATTGTTGAGATTAAAAGCATTTTAATATTTCACATATTTTTTATAATTTAAATATCTCTTACACCGTTAATCGTTAAGCGAAAATAATTACACCATCGCGACGAGCATTTAATTATCTTTCTATAAACGGACACTTTGATATATTTTCGACAAAAAAAATAGTTTTTTTCACGTTTTTTTCGTAGCCGAAAAAATCACATGTGATATTAGTTTAATATCACATGTGATATGTAATATCACATATGATATATCACATGTGATATGTAATATCACATATGATATATCACATGTGATTTTTTCGGCCACAAAAAAAAACGTGAAAAAAACAAAAAAAAAAATTGTCGAAAATATGTCAAAGTACCTATCTATAGAAAGATAATTAAATGCTCGTCGTAACGGTATATTTTTCGCTTAACGATTAACGGTTTGAAAGATATTAATATTTGGGAAAAAAAATAAAAGTGGATTTTTTAAATTGTTGAGATTAATCTCATCTATTAGATTAAATAAAGATAGAGGGAAGATGGAGGGTAGAGATTAGTCCCTTAGTATGTAAAAAAAGTTCTTTCATCTCGTTTTTTTCAACTTTTTTTTCGTGGCCGAAAAAATCACATGTGATATTACACTAATATCACATGTGATATATCACTTGTGATTTTTTCGGCCACGAAAAAAAACATGAAAAAAACGAGAAAAAAAAATATCGAAAGTATATCAAAGTGCCCGTCTATAAAAAGATAATTAAATGTTCGTCGCGATGGTATAATTATTTTCGCTTAAGGATTAACGGTTTAAAAGATATTTAAATTATAAAAAGTGTGTGAAATATTAAAATAATTTTAATCTCAACCATTTATTTCTTTTAGATGGATGGTGAAGATGAGTCCCTTGATATATAAAAAAAAGTTTGGTATGTAAAATAACTATGCTACTAAATTATATATAGTTGTTTGTTTGAAAAAAATACAAATCTAACCTATCAAAGTTATAGGAGTAATTAAATCAATCTCACTCCATATTCTTGTCCTAAATGAGACTTGAACTGTAAACGATTAAGTTGAATGACACTTTGAACTAGGGGTGATCACGGTTCAAAAACCGGACCAGACCGGCCAAGATCAGACTGGACCGAAGACCGAGTTTGGGAAATACCATAGACCGAGACCGGACCGAATGTGGTCGGTCCGGTCTTGGTCCGGTTCAGTCCGGTCGGTCTTCGGTCGGTCCGGTCCAATTAGGTAAGATTTAGGCAAGTCTTTTCGGTTTTTTTGGCCCGTCCGGACTGGACCGGATTGGACCGACCCGACCGAAGACTGAATTAATGAAAAATCCTGGATGGTTGGTCCTTCGGTCGGTCCGGTTTTCGGTCGGTTTTGTCGGTCGGTCCAGTCCAAATGATCGGAATGCTCACCCAAAGTTTGAAAACATAATTGAAACTAGCAGGGTCCCCGCGCGATGCAGCTGCGGGCACCCTGTAATTTAATTTTTTCGGCTAATAATTTATTTTATTTGTACGTTTTTTGGCAATAGTTTTACTGATTAGTTTTTTATGGCAAAATGACTGTCTATAGAAAGATAATTAAATGCTCGTCGTAACGGTATATTTTTTCGCTTCACGATTAACGGTTTGAAAGATATTAATATTTGAAAAAAAAATGAAAGTGGGTTTTTTAAATTGTTGAGATTAATCTCATCCATTAGATCAAATAAAGATGGAGAGTGGAGATTAATCCCTTAGTATGTAAAAAAAAGTTTGGTCCTCAAATGATCTTATATCTTAGTTTTATAATTCAAAGTCTCTTAGTGATCGGACACTATTTTCATATAAACACATCAACTTTGTACATAAAATTACCAGGGTACCTGCGCAATACGACGACGGGTATCCGATGATTTTGTGAGGAGCAAATGTTTTTCATTTATATCGCGCGTTGTAGCGGGGCTGATTTGTAGCCGACGTATGTTTTCTTATTTTAATTGTAGCTTTTCTGTTTCGTAATTTTGATATTTTATTATGCATTTGTTTTTCTAAATCCTTAGATGATTTTTTTTTTTCCCTCTAAATGTTCATGCTTATTGTCATACTCAATGTTACCGGACCAAACAAAGCCCAAATAGTGTTAGCTCCAAAGTTGTCCACTAGCAGCCCAGTATCAAAATGACATCCAATGGTATCTTTTTTGAATGCCTTCTAGTATTATGTATAATGGTTATTAAAACAAAATAAATTATCAATTCGATCATATTCTTTTAACATGTTGTGAGAGGAAAGTGAGGCTTTTTTTTTTATTTTTAATTCAGATATACAAGGACTAACTGTGATATCTCAGATCCACACAAAATAAACAGAGAGTCCCAATATTATCTCAATCAACAAACTACAAGGACCCGACTACAACTCGTCAATCCAATCACACACAAACAATACAAGACTCGAAGTGAGGAAAAAAATATACAAGATCTAAGTTATGTGTTTTAAAGTGATTAACTCAAAATTTCGGAATAAAACTTGTAATAGTCCAAAACATCGGATCTAATATCAACCCTTAACAACAAAAAAAAAAAAAAAAAAAAAAAAAAGAAAAAAAAAAATCGCAAAGGCCTAGCCCACTATGGCACACCCTAAACACAAGGGATATATATTAATTATAGCTTACCCTAATCCCCATTTCACTATAATTGTTCGCAGTCACAACATCACTTTCTTCTCAACAACAAAAATTCCTCCTTATTTCTCCTTAACACAAAAAACAGTCATTTTCCCTTTCATTTCAATCCCAGCAAACACCTAACTCATTAATAAGCTTACAATTGAGACCTTCTTTCTTTCTTATCAAACCACAAGGAAACACACACTCCCATTTCTTCTTCCTCCTACCGTATACTCCCTCCGTCCTATTTTAATTGTCCAGATTGACTATTTCCAGTCTTCTTTTTTAACTTATACCTTAAATATGTATAATTTTTTTTGTTATATAATATTTGATAAAGATTATATCAATGAAAATACATTTAAAACCCAATTCATTCATATATTTTGCATCAAGTATTATATAACACAAACAAAAATATTTAAGATCAAAGTCTAGAAAAAAAGACTTAAAAAGGTGAAACTGGACATTCAATATGGGACAGAGGGAGTAGCTCCATAACACACGAACACAATCCCTTCCTTATATCTCCACCTGAAAACGCATCACCTTTAAAATACAAGCAAGCCACATCATACTTAAAACACAAACCCACGAACAAAACACCACCTTAGCACATAACTTATAAAGAAGAGATACGGCATATCTTCAAGACCTTTGACGACTTTGTGGATAAATCATTTAAAGATTTGTGATAATCACTTTAAAACACATAATTAAAATCTTGTTTTTTTATTTTTAATCATTTCAAGTCTTGTATTGTTTGTGTGTGATGGGGTTGACGAGTTGTAGTATGTTTGGTTCTTGTAGTTTGTTGACTGTGATGATATTGGGACTTTGATTTTATTTTGATGGAGACGAAAGTTCAAATAGTTGTTGTGTGTTGGGTAAGGGTTCTTATAACTGGCGTATAGTGGCGGAGCTAGAAAAAATTTCTTAGGAGAGCAAAAACATTTTTTTCGGGAAGAACATTAGATGGGAGGGCCGAGATGGAAAAGGGTTTAGGCCTAGGGGGCCGAGACCCTTCCCGGTCCCTTAATAGCTTCGCCCTTGCTGGCGTATGATTGTGTGATACAAGTCAATTAAAGACCTTTAATTTTTATGTATATGCAAGAAGCTATTGAAATGGGTGATTACAATTTACAAGTCAATTAAAGAAATTTAATTTCAATGTGTATATATTAACTTTCACATTTGACTGCATTGAAACACATGATATATTGTTTGTACATTGTGAATAAAAATCTGCACAACTTTAATATGGATGAATAATACTGGCTGAATTGCTTAAGACTTCTTTTAATAGTAATGTTTTTTTCTTAGAAATTTTAAGACTTTTTTTTATAAAAAATCTCAAATGCTTTATGTAACACCCTCATTTTCACATATAGCAGCAGAAGCTAATCTGGGGTATTACTTTATAATACACAGTCACAATCATAGAAAAGGACTCAAAAAGGGACGTTTTGGAAAATTAAGTTATCATTCATTAAAATATCAGAGTTTTACGAAAGGAGATCCCAAAATCTATGTGAAACATAGAGTTTGAATGATAACAGGTTTGAAAGTCCTCCAAGTCCAGTGCCACTCTGTGCAATAAGTTGCACAATTACTTAGGATAAACATGCTAAAAGGGTCAACACAAAGGTTGTAAATTCATAGGTTTTAGTTTATAGTGGTTGAATACAAGTTCGGGTGGGTTCATTTGTTACACCCATGGTTTGTAATAATTGCAACGAATGTAATTATTAAGGAAAATAGTTATTATTGCAACTAAGCTCATGACACCAACACGTTAACATGAGGATCACCGTCGTGATATTTGAGGCACTAAAGCCCTCTTGGGGAGGTAACTTGCCAAGGTTGCCTATTGTTATCAAATATAGTGCTATTGGTACCCGGCATGGGAAAACCGATGGGAGTAGTCACACTCCAAATAGATCTATTCACTATACTCGCGTTCACTCACAAGTGATTATGGTTCATGAAATTTGGGGGAAATAGTGGCAGGTAAAGGTACTCGTGAAATAATGAATTAGGAGAAAAATACTTGTATTCAGTTTATAGCATGTATCCCACTAACGGGTTTAAGAAAGCATATAAAAGTGAGGCTATGAACGCACCTTAGTTCATGGAAATCTGATTGATGTCAAAAGTGACTCAGATATTAGACGGCTTACTCACGCCACCTGGGGTGGTGTAATTCAAGTCTTAGTTGGTTAGTTTATGTTTTAAAACTTTGTTTCCGAAGTAAGTGTTTCTTTTGATTCACTAGATTTAGATATAACGTAACATTGTAGAGGTCATGTAGTAAACGTTTGAGGAGCCATGGCACTTCAACTCGTAAACCCAGCAAACTCGTCAAAACGTATACCCAAATGAAACCCCTCACATGAAGCTCCCTAGTATTATGATAAAAAGATAGGATTTTGATTTATATGAAAATATCTCATTTATACCATTAAGTTTGTAAATTGGCAATATATACCTTTGAGATATAAACTTTTACAAAATTAGTACTTTATGTAATCCTCCACTATATAATAGCCTACCATGGAAGCGCCACCTAAGCGAAAGAATGCCATGTCATTACCTACTGGATTGCCTACATGGCACACACTATTCATGCAATAAAATCCGGAATTTTAAAAAATGGTCATTCATGGGACTCAAACCCATGACCTTTGCTCCCAAACACAAGCGTGCCTACCACTAGATTACTTTAGAGTTTTTGTTTAGTATTTTAAAAACAAAGTACACTTGCTTATAATTGAAACAGTTATCAGCAACTACTAATATTTAGGGATATCAATCCACTATATTTATTTCAAATCATGTAACCGATCAAATGTTCAAAATCATAGAGCCTACAATCAAGTGATATCATTCTATAAACTAAACCCTTAATTTTCTCCTATGATCTCGCATTTTTTGAAACTGATTCTTGACATTCCACCATCGATTCACAGATCGGAAATCATAACCTAAACAACATTATGCAAAACATTTGATTCCTATCGCGATTCAGTTGTCAAAATCAATTGGTTGATACATGTGAGGTATGTGATTTCAATTCCTATTTCAATTCGAATTTACATATCTGTTACTTCAATTCAAGTTATGTTATTTCAGTATCTATCATCATCATAATCATGATCATATATGTTACTATTACTTTGAAGGAAACAATTTCGGATTTAAATGATTTGTACTTCAGATCGCCGATTTCATCACTGGCAACTATCATCGAATCTTCAAGGTATGTTTTTTTTCCTTTTTTTTTAATTATTCCTAATCTTCAAAATACATTAATTTACAAGATATCTCATTGCATAATGGGGGCATTATACAAAATTCATAATCAGATTCTATGCACATCAGGTGTTTGATAAAATGTCTATTAAGTTAACTTTGTAAAAAACTGATCTTGGGATTTTATTCACAAGTATCTGATGTTTGGTAGGAATTATATCGTGCATTATTTTACGTTGTTTATGATTACATGCTCTTTTTTTGCAATGTAGAATCTTAGTTTTGATGTTATGAAAAAAATAAAGTAACTGCATTTGAGCAGACCCAATGTGTCACAGTTGAGAAGACCCAATAGAGCATTACATGTTTCATATCTAACCGTGACTTTGGTGGTAAATTTTGACAACGTGAATTCCATTAATCGAACATGGGAGATCCTTGATCAGATTCCTGGAAGAGCAACTGGTGCTTACACTCACAGTCACAGAAACAATGTCACACCAAATTAAACAAACAAGTTGGAGGTACACACTTTGTTTCCACCATTTACAGATTTTGTTTATTGATTTCACTTTTGAAATCAATCACGAGTCAGGTTAAGAAAAAAATGTATGCTCGGTTGTAACTCACCCACCCTAAAATCACACACATATCTCTCATCTATCCCAAATTAAACACACTAGCAACCGGCCTCCCCAAATCAAAATACGTTTTTCCTAAAAAAGTGGTATCGTCTCAGAATCAATACCATGTTTTTGAATTATTTATTTTTCTATATGATTGTAGGATTATCATTACACTTATGCTTGATCCAGTTCGGATTGATGATTGACGTTGCAACTATAAGGTATGATCGAGTTTAATTTTCGGTTAAATGTAATCTTTTCATTCAATTTATTAAACTTTATTGTGAAATATTCGCCTATAGTCGTGAGATATGTTATAAGAAAAATGATGGTAATATACACCTCCTTTTGTAATAATCGTATACGAGGGTTAAGTTTTTCAAAATGGTGGTATCCTTACTATTATATTTAGGTCATTTTGATATTCCAGTTTTTTGCTCTATAGTCGTGAGATATGTTCTAAGAAAAATGAATGCATTATGCCTCAATAGACGACTGCAACTTAGGGTACAGGTAAGAATATGAATATAACATGTCTTTTATATACGCACATTATTAGCTTTTTCTATAGTACCGAGACCACTTTTGCTTTTGTTGCATTTTTTTAATTGTTCTGACTCCAACTTCTTTCTGCAAGTTTAGAGTCACATGCTATGGATGGTCAGACACAACATGTTATGTCATAACCTTTAATCAGTCAATACGTTAATGCTACCAAACCAATGATACCAAATTTGCCCATAGGATCTTCTCATGTGAAGCATCAAGTACAAGAACATTTGAACCAACAAATTCTTACTTCTGGTAATGACTCTATTCAGAATGTTCATGATATCTATCTATCTGTTACCAGAAACCCATTCAATGGATCTAGCATTCAGTTGAATGGACAGGCTCAAGGTATGTTTGTTCATGTAGATTTACACAAGCTGACCAAAAATAGAAGAACAATACAAAGAGGTATTGTAATCTTTATTTGATTCAGTTATCAATGTATATCCCACAAATCAGAGTTGATCCTATTAGATCTATATTCCGACTGTGGTGGAATGAGCAAAACTATCCGGTGTAGATCTATACACAGTAAGATATGGTGTGCTACCTTTACTTATTATCTTGAATTTTACGACCTAATAATCACTTTGCTATCCCTCTTAATATGTAGAAATGGGTTGTAAATGCCAATAAAAATGTGCGTGCGAAAGTTTTGGATTAAACCAACCAGAGACACAAGTAGTAAGTAACAACTCATCTTTACTGCAATTTCTTTGATGAAACCAAATTTGAATGCATATGATAATTACAGTTTGTGTTTTATAGATTAGAATTGAATATGCTGAAAACCTGGTGGATATGTTAACTGATGGAACTTATCAGAAAAGCCGTTGACATGATTTACAAAGTTTCTAATGATGACCCCTGTGAATTTATGACAAAGACAACAAAGGTACTAAAAATATCTCTTCTCATACTCTTATTCCAATTTTCTGTATCGTATTTTATTTGATTTAGATATTTGTGTTATGTTGTGTTGCAGAATTTGAAGAACCAATGGAACATGGTGACAAGTTAGGTTAGTGCACTATGTTCTAAAATCTTTTTAGGCTACTCTTTATCATGCTTTCACAATTTGTTTTACAAATAGGATTATCTAACATCTACTCATTAGTGTGATGTTTGGAATTGGTTTCTAAATTGCTTAAAAAGCAGGATTTAGGCCTAAATATTGTCTCCGAAAAATAGGCTGTAGCAACCGAAACTACAAGTATTCTTGCAGAGTCTGGTCAAAATCATGCTTTATGATACATGAATCTTATGTTGCAGACTTGGGTGATAAATGGATGAAATTTGTATCAATGTATTGTATAGAAAGAAAGCCAAAACATGACACTCGATTTCTTGCTGCGAATTTAAAGAATCATATAGGGTTGTTGTTGGCAAGACACGGGAGTGAACTAGCTGCATTTCTTTGCAACTAATTTAAACCCCTATATTGAGGAATATGCTTTTAAGGTTTATGAAGTGTTGTATACCACCAAATAAATTAATTTTATAAGTTGGGTTTTATTATTTACTATTTTCTTACTTATGTAGGGAAAGGTAATCACAGCCGAGGAGAAATTGCACTTCCAATAGCTGTAAAAAGCTTCCTTATTGAAGAAGGGTGCGATTTCTTTATCTTTTTATACACAGGTACTTTAGTTGGTTAAATTCCATGTGTTATATTTTCAAGCTTATTAATTAGTTGGTTATATAAATAACAAGTATTATTACTGTGAGGTAAAGACCGGGGTTATAACAGTACAACCTAAATTCTGCCAGACACTCAAATGTCAGCCGCTCTATTGAATAGAGTATAGCCTTAAACATGTGTAGTGTGTTTATAGTTAGCTAAATTTTCATCGAGGAAACTACCAATTTTTTATATTGATTGAACACAAGGTTACAACCCAATAACAAAGAATTAAGCAGTTCGTATTTAAGTCTAAGCTAAGTGAATATTATATGTAATATTTATTAATATATGAAATTATGAGATGCAATGAAACTTAAGGCTCATTTTTCATAAGAGGTTGAGGTCATGAGCTCTCATATTGTGATGCTTGAGGGTATCTAAGCCTTAAGTGAGAAGTTTCGTCCGTTACTAGATCTTTGAATATTTGTTACAGGTGGTGTTCACTTTGATCTGGTGAAAAGGGTTTTACAGGACATACAACGAGTTGGACAGGAACCCGAAGAAATAATTTACTAGATATGTGAGATGGTTTGTCCTTGCTCTTCTATAAGTAGATTCTATACTTGAACAACATATTATAAGAAAATGGTCTGATTGGGCAAGTTGGGTAACAGGTCATAATGGATACTTAATTATGTGGGTTGGGTTAGTCAAGTTGGGTAACAGGTCGAAATGGATAACGTTTTGTACAAGGTGGGTTCATCCAGATGTTATTTTTTCTTGAAGTTTCCCTAAACAATTGCTATGTCAAATATGACTAAAAAAGTATGATATCTCAATAATAACCTACTTATATATATAAAATAACTATAGAGGTTTTATGATTTGAAAGTACAGGTTACTGTTGACCCATTTTTTTAAAATAAACGAGTTTCAATAAGCCAAAGCTATGGATATAATTCAGGAACAAATGTTTTGATTTGGTTTAAGGGTCCACGGCACTAATTTGTAGTTAGTATCAAAATTGGTTAAGTTTTCAAATTTCTTATTATCTCATTATTAAAACTTGAAACACATTGAATAACTATTTGGACACCTTGGCACTATTTATCCAATTATATCACTAAACACAAGGAAGGTGTACTTAACCCATGAGGAGTTTATGTTTTCGTTGTTGTTATATTGCAGTCATCTCTTCCACACTGCCATCTAGACCTAAATCTGCACTTGGCGCTCCTCCATACATGGCTGTTGAGGTTCCGTCTCCCGTATATAATGCCTTTAATATGGTTCTCTACGACGTGCATTAGAAACTATATGGAATTGCTTACATAAAATGTGGGATATTTTTCATATATTGCTTTTATAAAACAGTTTATCAGTTTAATGATGATTTATTATTGAAATAAGCCATCCCAACTAGGCAATTTGAGGTAGCTTAGTAAACAACTTATTTGCTTATTGACATCGATATTATGTTACAGAAATTAGGTGTTTATAAAAGGGTGTTTGAGGATTCTTATTTCAAAATTTTCACTTTTAAAAATATTGAGCGAATACATAATTGAAAATTATGATTCTTCACAGGCATGTGCATTTAAAAAGCCCTATCATTTACCTTTATTGATCTAACTTCATGCAGATTAAAGTAAATAAACGTTATGCGGGAGCAAGTAATTAGGTAGTTCAGGTGCATACTCACACCATTATGATCTTTCTGTGTGTCAGGTTGGGCATGGGTGCACGACTATACTAATAATTGAATTTGATGTGTTCAGGAAGTTGCAAAATCAGTAAAGAAAGACTTTGGTTGTATTGATATTTTGTAGCATTCACTTGCCAAATGTCTTATCATCGCCATGTTGTGGCTATCCTAGAGGAGCTACACATAGAGGTTAACAGCTTGTGAATGAAGCTCCTCAAGTGAGCCACCTTGGCATGGTTAAGATCCCTGTGACTAACAACGTGGTATAATGCATCAAAGAAAAAGCTATAAATGGTATTCCTTGACTATTATTAATAATTAATAAGTATAAATATGTGATATTTATTCACTTATATGTTTCGGGATATTCTTTTTTAGTTGTTAATAATGGCGATAACTGGAGTATAGGACAAAGATAACTTCATTCTTTGGGATGAATGTTGTTAAAACTTTAGAGCGCTACTGATGTGCTTGATATTATAGTTTTTTCTATCTCAGATGCAGACAGAAGAGAAGACGATTATACCGAATGATCGCTTGGTTCATGTTCATTATTTCACCTTGGTGCAAAGTCAGATGGTACGTCATGAGGAGTTCTCTACTCAACCATTTTAGTGTGGTAATGGAAAACCAATGTGAAGGATAATAAATTATCTTAACAGTCATCATATAATTTTTTTTTTCAACTAATAACTTTCAAATGAACTAATAACTTTCATTGTAGCTTTTTGAGTTAAATTTCTCACATCAGCTGAAGCAAGATTAACTACCACAAGTGAACATATTCGGTATTGAGAGAATAATACTGATTCATTGATTGAATAATGCAGATTACATATACAAATATATAGAGGACTAGAGATGATTCTAGGATCGGGCTAGGCCCATGACAACAATATGATACATACTGGACTACCACTCCCTCGCAGACGGAGCGGGAGGACACCGAACGTTCAAGCTGGAGCGAAATTCCTCGAACAAAGCGGATGGCAGACACTTCGTGAATATATCTGCATATTGGTAGCGAGAGGGAACGTGAAGAACCCGAACCTGTCTAGTGGCAACCAAGTCTCGAACAAAGTGAATGTCTATCTCAATGTGCTTCGTACGCTGATGTTGATCCGGATTACAGGATAAGTAGACAGCACTAACATTATCACAGTAAACAAGCGTAGCGGAAGATAAAGGTGTGTGAAGCTCACGCAGTAAATTCCTTAACCAACAAGTCTCAGCAACAACATTGGCAACCCCACGGTACTCTGCTTCTGCACTAGAACGAGAAATCGTCGGTTGACGCTTAGAAGACCACAAGAGTAAGTTGTTGCCAAGAAATACACAATACCCAGAAGTCGATCTCCTAGTGCTAGGACAGCCGGCCCAATCCGCATCCAAATAAGCAACCAAGGATGTATTTGAAGATGCAAACAACTTTAACACATAGTCTAAGGTACCCCGAACATACCGTAAAATCCGTTTGAGAGCCAAGAAATGGGGCTCTCGAGGGTCATGCATATGAGGCAAACCTACTGAACTGCATAAGATATATCTGGGTGAGTGAAGGTGAGATACTGAAGAGAACTAGCAAGAGTCCGATATAAGTAGGATCAGATACCGGATCACCATCATCCCCCAGTTTAAACTCAGTATCAACAGGAGTCCGACTGGGATTACAGTTAACCATATGTGCTTTCTCCAAAACCTCAATAGCATACTTCTGTTGAGATAAAACAACCCTGAAGAATTGTGATTAACAACACAGAAAATAATTAAGAGGACCCAGATCTGTCATAGCAAACTCCTGATGTAAGGATCCAATAATTTGCTGCAACAAATTCTCAGAGGAAGCAGTGAGAACAATATCATCGACATATAATAACAGGTAAGCAGTATCCGTCCCCTGTCTGTATATAAATAAAGATGAGTCACAACGACTATGAGAAAACCCAACCCGAGTGATACAGGATGCAAATCGCTGAAACCATGCTCTAGGGGCCTACTTGAGCCCGTACAAAGACCGCTGCAATAAACACACATAATCCGGATGCACTGGATCCCGAAACCCCGGAGGCTGGTGCATATAAACTGTCTCAGATAAATCACCATGTAAGAAAGCATTTTTGACATCAAGCTGATGAATCGGCCAATGTCGAGTAGTAGCTAAACTCAAAACAGTCCGAATAGTGCCCGGTTTGACCACCAGACTAAATGTCTCATCTACATCAACCCCCTCTAATTGATTACTACCATTTGCTACAAGACGAGCCTTGTAGCGACTAAGAGTGCCATCAGCCAAGTACTTATGGCAAAAAAGCCACATAGAGCGAAGAATGTTGGCGTCTGTGGGCCTAGGCACAAGAATCCAAGTTCTGTTCTTAATAAGTGCAGTGTATTCATCACACATAGCATTTTGCTAATTTGGATTAGTAAATGCATCACGATAGGTTTTTGGTAATGGTGAAACTAAAGACACATGCATATTGAGACGCTCAGCAGGATGATTAGTCCCGACACAAAATCGTGTGACCATGGGATGAATTGAGACAGGGTTTGGGTTATTAGGAGGATTTGGAATAATATGTTGGTGTTGGTGCACGGGTGGTGATGTATTTGGTGTCTGTTGTTGGGCGGCGAGTGGTGATGGGGATGGTAATGGGTCATGGGTTGCGTGATGTTGGGCTGTATTAAGACTGGTGGCAATTAGTGTTGTTGGCCCGTTTATGGGTTGAGGCACAGTGGGTTGCACAATGGGGGCGGATGGAATGAATGGAGGATTTATATCGGGTGAATCATCCAAGAAATTGTATTTGGGTGCCGATGTTGGTTTAGGGGTGCCATATGGAAAACAGATTCATCAAAGGTTACATGGCGAGAAATGATTATTTATTGGTGTTTAAGTCGAGTCATCGATACCCACGATGATTTGAAGCTTGTCCTAAGTAGATGGAGGGTGTGGCGCGTGGTTCAAGTTTGTGATTAGGATATAAGTGGGGGTAACATAAGCAGCCAAATGTGCGTATAAGGCTATAATCCGGGTTTTAGCCAAAGAGTCGGGTATACGGGATTTCGGTGGCAATAGCTGTGGAAGGTAAGAAGTTGATTAAATGGACATCCATGTTTAAAGCTTCAACCCCAAAGGTTGGTGGAAGGTTAGGTTGGAAAAGTAGGGTGTTAATACAAATATCGCCTAAAAACGTTATTTATATTTTACGATCTTTGCTAAGTTTTGTTAATGACAAAATATGAACTTTAGCTACGAGTAAATCATCACTTTAAGTGTTTAAGTCTTGTTTAAATTAAGGTTTACATTTCCTTTTAAACAAAACATTGTTTTTATTTCTTAAATTAGAAAGTGTCTTGTCACATCACATTTATTTCTTAAAATAGTAATGTCACATCACATTTAGGGCAAGCTTTGTCAATATACATTTATGGTAAGAAAGAGTATTTGACTAACCATATGTTTGCTTGCAAGTCTTGTGTTTGACTAGGTGTAATGAGATGTGACCTTGTTTGGTTTGGAAGAATTATTGCAAAAACTAACTGCAGCCTTGACGGAACCCTAGGGGTACAAGGGCGGAACCCATCTGAGAGTTCTGCCGTATCCGCCAGACCTGCAGGATAGTTTGCTATAAATACCAAACCATTTGTTAGTTTTGAGTGATGACTTTAGGACATATTTTCACATACTCTCTCAACTAACTCAGTAACATTTGACTTGTGTGATTCTCTTATGTAGCAAGGGACTTCACAAGATCATTCAAGAAGTTACAAGCTTCAACTCTAAAGTTGCAAGTCTTGTTAGCTTGGTCATGTATATGCTTTGGTAGTTTATACTTCATTTGTGTCATGTATGTAGAAGTGACTGGTTAGTATTTTAGGCCTCAAAATACGTATTGTGTCGGGAGTTGTTGTACCCTTGTAAAAGAACTAACGGGAGTGGTTGTACCCTTGGTAAAGAACTCGACATCTAGCTTAGTGTCGGTAAAAGTGTAGGCGACGATGGGAGTGGTTGTACCCGTGTAAAAGAACTCGACATCTAGCTTAGTGTCGGTAAAAGTGTAAGCGACGTTGTAAAGGTTTTCTCCGCCGGTGAAAGGAGCTTGTTGATTAGTGCTTATAACTCTCGAGTTGGAAACTTGGGGCGTGGATGTAGGGCAAGGAAAAAGAGTCCTTGTAGCTGAACCACGATAAACAATCGTGTTGTGGTTTGATCGTTTCTTTATTTATCTTTGCTTATTACATGTTGTCTTTTAGTTAGAATTGCTAATCACATATAAAGCTTTTCAAATAATTATACAAGTAAAGTTGTGTTTATATCTTTAAACAAATGTAAAGCTTTTCAATGAACTAAACAAGCAAAGATAGGATTATCACATGTAATGCTTTTCAAAGAATGAAACAAGTAATGTTAGAATTGTCATTCACATGTAAAGCTTTTCAAAGAATCAAACATGCAAAGTTGTACTTGCATCTTTGAACAAATGTAAAGTTTTAAAAGGATATTCAAGCTAAACATAAGATTAAAAAGCGGTAAACTATTCAACCCCCCTTTTTGTTTTTCACAATTGGCATCAGGAGCTACGTCACTCAAGATCTTTAAAATATAATGTATTTTAAAACTTGGATCGATCCATGGATTTTGAAAATCTCAAAGAAAGGTAACCTATTCAAAACCCACCGCTATTTGAAAAAGTGTTGGGATCAAAGTTTTACTATTTTATCAAGTCTCGGTCATTTGTAATAAAATGTTAGGTTGCTTTATTATTAGTTACTTATAGTTGGTTATCATTTATGTATTTAAGGCTTATGAAAGCCCACAAGGCCTTCAAGGCCCACGAATTAAGGAAGATGGGAGCTAGGAGTGTTGCCCTAGCTTCCTTCCTATAAATAGAACCATTAGGACTCATATAAACTTGGTTGGTTATTTGATATTATAAAGAAACTCTTGCACTTATATTTCTCTCATTCTCATAATCACCCAAATCCTTATATCTATCTCATTCTTGCTTGTGTGAAATCAATATGGGTACCTAACAAGTGGTATCATTCACCGGAAGAAGGTGTAGTTCTTGTTTTTAAGTTGAATCCGATCCAAAACCTCTTTTTCTACTCGATTTTTTGTGAAAATTTTGTACTTTCTTGTTTGTTTCTTGGTTTTTATCACATCTTTGCTTACAAAATTGTGCTACAAATCATAACAAACAAAAAAGTGTCAAACTTTCTTTCAAAAAAAGGGATTTGAGCTTGTGTGTTTTGAATTTTCTAAGAAAAAATCCTTACTTTTCTTGTTTTTCTTGGGTTTTAACACTTTTTTATTACAAACTAGTGTTATAAACCTTTCCCAACAAGAAAGTTTCAATCTTTTTGAAAGTTTCAAGCTTAAAAAATTCGATTTTGGTTATTGTACTTGTTTTCTAGAACACAAAAAATTTTCATAAAAATCATCAAGTTTGCAACTTTCTTCAAGTTTTGGTGTTTTTATAACTAGAAGTACAAGAATCTTGGAATACAAACTTCATTTGGGTGAGCTTTTAGCAAATTCAAAATTTTGGCAAACTTTCTAGAACACAAAAAATTTTCATAAAAATCATCAAGTTTGCAACTTTCTTCAAGTTTTGGTGTTTTTATAACTAGAAGTACAAGAATCTTGAAATACAAACTTCATTTGGATGAGCTTTTTGCAAAATCAAAATTCTAGCAATCTTTCTAAATCACAAAGTTTCTAAATCACAAAGTTTCGAGAACACACTTGCTCCCGTTGCTTACTCGGTGTTTCCCTTGCTTGTATAAGTGAGAAAACACTTCGACTCGTGGTATACTCTCTAAATTGTATAATTTAGAAAGTTTTGGTGCTAAGTTTCTAGAACACTGAAAAGTTTCTAAAACACTGAAAAGTTTCTAGAACACTGAAAAGTTTCTAAAACACTTAAAAGTTTCTAAAACACTAAAAAGTTTCTAGAACACTGAAAAGTTTCTAGAATACTGAAAAGTTTCTAAAACACTGAAAAGTTTCTAAAACACAAAAGTTTCGAAAACACTCATTTTTCGAGAACACAGTTTTGAAATTACCAAAGTTTCGAGATTACATATTTTTTCGAGAACTCTCAAAATTTTTTACGAGAACAGAGTTTCAAAATTACCAAAGTTTCGAGATTACATATTTTTCGAGAACTCTCAAATTCTTTCGAGAACTGCTTTCTGTCTAAGTTTCGAGAATTAGCATTACATCTATACCTTCTATAAGATCCATCTATCACATAAGTTTCTTTCTAACATCTTCTTACTATCTAAAAAAAAAAATCAAATTTTGAGTAAAATTTATTTTTTACAGGAGACTAATCGTTCAATTTTTACGCGAAATTCGAATTTTGGTATAACGGTAAAAATTTTGGTCAAAAAATTCAAATTTTTAGGGCAAAATACAAATTTTTTCGGTAAAATTTGGTGGCAAAATTTTTTAAACTCAAATTTTTCCTGTGACCTTAGAATAGCATTTTACAGTGATTTTCAAAATTTTGAACAGAAAATTTTTCAAATTAATTTTGGAGGAAAAATCTGAAATCACTATTTCGACCTTGTGTGACATTTTTGTTTGATTATTCCAATTACATTGCAACAATCACGGGGGAGAGAAAATGTATCAATCAAGGTCGCTGATGCATGAGATAGAGGCACATTTAGTGAAGAGATGCATGGAACAGTGTAGATCACTTAATTCATACCTTAAACTCCTCTCTAACAAAGACTTAGCAGAAACTCGTTCCGAGGGTGGTTTCAAAGTTGATTTTAAATACACCTTTGGAGAAAATGTTGATATTTTCACTAACACGATGTTCAAAAACGTGAATCAACTTGAAAAGCAACTTGCAATAGAAGAATTTCACGAGAATGAATCCAAGGCCGCCTTCAGAGTGCTCAAGGAACAGTTTCAACATTTTATCAATTATGACTGTGAAGATGTTAGCAAGTATTTTTTTGAATACACTCGAATCGAGGCTCAAATCTTCAAAGACATATTGCTCCAACACCTGGATGATCTTGAGAAGTCAATTGCTAAAAGAGTACTTCTTAGAGAAGAATATGACAAAAGGGTAAATAAAAGGAAATTGCAGATTCAAGAAGAGCAAGTTCATAAAGTTGATGCATTGAAAGCTAATTTGGGTGTCATGGAAAGCGATGGGACAGAATCAGAAGAGCAGGATGACAACAGCAGATTGGGGAATGATACAGATGCAGACTGTGCAGAGATCAGACCCTTCTATGACTCAGAGCCTAACTTTGACAAAGAACAGATGGTTGAGAAAGATGTCATACCCATCTATGACGCAGAACCTAATTTTGACAAAGAGCAAATGGTTGAGGTACAATCTACTGTTGATCATATTATGCCTGCAAATGAGAAACAACAATCTGTGCAACCTAACTTCAGTAATGAAGGAGAGGTTGACCAGAATGTTGTTCAATGTCCTGACAAATATTCTGAGTCTGAGTCCTTACCTGATAATCCAATAACAGAAACATCATACCAAACTCTTGAGTCTGAAAACATTCTTCTCAAAAAGACCATTGCCCAGTTTCATAAAGATTTTTCAAAACTAGAGGCACATTGCATCTCGCTTGAACTTAAATTGCAAAACGAATCTTTAACTTCGGGCAACAATGGTCAAGTTTCGAATGAACTAAGTAAACGTGTGGATACATTAGTTAAAGAAAATGAGCTTTTAAAAGGTCAAATTCAAGCAAAGGTGTTTGCACATGCTGCATTGCAAAACAAATTAAGAAGACTAACTGGCAAGAGTGTGGATACTAAGTTTGCAAAACCATCAATCTTGGGGAAACCGCCTTCTCAAACAAACAAAAAACAATCAGTGGTTAGACAACCAACTGCATTTAAATCTGAACGACCTAAAGTTTCAAAACCTCGGTTTGCCTCCCAAGTTGTTGAGAAAAACAATTTGACAAAACCAGTCACTCCACATTCTTGGCCAAAGGGAAATGCATATGTGTCTGCTAAATCTCAACACGTGATTATACCTGGCTCATCTAGGATTAGTTCAAAAACAGTGTCTAAAACGAGCATTAAAAGTAAAAAGTCTTATGGCACATATGACATGTATAAGAACTATGATCTAGAAAAGGCTAGGAAAAAGGCGCTACTTCAAAAGGATGGAATTTTAGGTTCAAAACCTCGTATGATGCCTTCCACTATAGTACAGAACACTGCTTGTAGTAGCACACCAAAACCTAAGAGTAATCAACAAACTAATAGGAATTGGCTAGCTTCTAAGAGTAGTTGCGTAAATAATCATGTTGTTTGTGCTTTAAAATATCTTCAAAAGGGAAATTTAGTTGAAAAGGCTCAATCGACTAAGACATACAAACCCGTTGAACCAAAAGTCATAAGTCAGAAACCTAAGAAGTGGATCAATATAGGATGTAGGTTTTCTCAACCAAGTGATGCTCCGACTGCATCTAAAAGGAAAACATCTCCGAGATCTAACATTAGGTGGGTACCCCGGGTAGAATCTTCAAATCGATTGGTCTTAGGTGGATTCCTACAGGAAAGATTTTAGACATTTACACCAAAACTAATGTGAAATCCACAACATCTATCCCTGAGGCGAGAAAGGAAATCATTGATACAGTGTGTCCGAGTGTCAAGAAGATAATTGACACTACATCTTTATGCTTCTAACATCCGGAACCCAATTACACTTGGGGATCCATGTTCTCTGTTTTTGTCTATTCTTTCTTCTTTTCAGATATAACAAGAATGGCTTCGGAACAAATCAGTTTCGGACCCGAGCTTAATGGATTGGCTTCTAAGCACAACAGCTTAGGACCCGCATCCAACCGTCTAAACTTTCGGGATTCTTCGGCTGCACCATTGTCACTCTATCGCAAAGAATTGGAAACCTTGTTTGTTCCATTGTTCGATGATACGATTGAAAACCGTCCTTCTGAGGTCTCACCAATTTCCGCTGCACACCTTGATCATAATCAAGTACCTGACACACCTCAACAAACAACAACAACTGTTGATAAAGACGGTCCTCCAATTGCATCTCCAACAACAATAGGACAAACCACTTCCAACTCCAGACGATCAGCTGAAGATCCATAACAACAATCAGTACTACAACTTGCAGATTATGATGGAAATACTTTCTTCAATCCATTTGCACCGACTCCAACTGTTCCTGATATAATGGAGTCGTCTTCTCGCAATTTGGATCCATCTGATATGCATACGTTCTACCAACATCACCCTTTAACATATCATTGGACTTAAATGGATTTGGAAAACATGCTGGACGCAGAAGGCACAGTGATTCGTAACAAATCTTCTTTAGTTACAAAGGGATACAGTCAATGAAGCAGGATTATACATCATTGTCATCAACAAAAGCTTAGTATGTAACCATGTCTGCTTTCTGTGCTCAAGTCATTCGGATGAGAACATAGCTCACGGACTACAGTTATGTATTTGACTAGATCTCAATGTACTGCGACTCAAAGTGTGCTATTGCTATCTCGTGCAACACTATTCATCATTCCAAAGCCCAACAAGTTGCTCTCCGCTACCATTTCATCTAAGAGCATGTCGAAAAGGGTACAATTGAATTAGATTTTGTGGGTACTGAATACCAATTGGCGGACTTGTTTTCAAAGGCTTTACATCCATCAAGGTTTGTTGATTCAGTTCACCATATTGGTATGCGGTGTTTGACTTCAGATGATTAGAAAAATTTTCTTAAAACCTAAGAGAGTCAAACATCAAACTCTTTTTGTAAATATTTTATTAAAATTTTCAAAAAACTACAAAAAGAATCTTCTTTCTCTTGTACAAACTTCTAATCTTCAAAACTATGTTCCTCCATTAAAACAAATTTTGCTTCACATTGTCAAAATGGAACATGTTTTGAGGGGGAGAAAATTTTTCACAAAATCGTGAAGTTGGCACACCTAATCATTATTCTTTAGGATAAAATGTTTTCTTCATCATTCGGATTAAAAACTCATTTTCAAAAAAATTCTATGATCTCTCGAATTAAAATGTGCAAAAATGTTTCACAAAATAAATGCTAATTCGAGGGGGAGAAAAGAAATTTTTTGGCAAGGATTCCAAGTTAATCTAGTTTGGACTTCAAATGGAAAAGTTATTAACCTTTAATGAGTATAAACTCACAAAAGTCTTAAACTTAGGTAAAAGGACCTTCCATGGAAAATAAAACAGGCTCTAATCAATGTTTTCACAAATGTTCTCAAAAGTTTCACACATAATTAAAAACTTCAACGAATCAGACTAACGATTTTTTTTATCCTCGGTTTCTTTTCGATTGTGAGTTTCTAATTTCTTCATTGTTGTTGTCTTATTGTTCCCTAAATGTTTCAAATGTTTTCAACGGTCAAAAAGGCATAATCAGAAACTAGGGTTCATGTAATTATCGATCGGGGCGTTTCTTTTTTTATGTGTTTAGTCTATTTTATTATTTCATATAACTTTAGATAACACTAAAGAATGCTCGATTGGTGTGTTTGCACGATTACAAACAACATAGGTTTGAAATCAAGTGATTTAGGGTGAAGATATAGATGTCTTTGCTGCTACTAGGACGTTTGATTGTACAATATTCATGCATTATGATGCTAAAATGTGTGCATAGTCTCTAATCATAACCCCTAACCATTTTCATAATTGGAAAATCTCGAGTGATAGTATGAATTAATCTGTGATCTTGTGTGTTAATTTGAGTATTCTGAGCATTTTGGTAGATTTAGAATGAGTTTCTTGATTCATCCGTATACTTGTTTGTGCCTGATGCATTTTCTCTGTGAGCAAGTACATGTCATCCTATTAAAAGTCAAAACTTCAACAATTATCAAAATGTTTCCTATGGAACATATTTTGAGGACAAAGGGTTAAATGTGTCAAAAGGCTAAACTTGGAAAAGGATTCAAAATGGTGAGAAACAAATTTTTTCCAAACTCTGCACTCTTGTTTTAGACCAGTAAAGCAAGTGTGAAGACCAAAGCAAAGTCGTTCAAAACCTCTCAAAATTTTCATAATCTAGAATGCTTTGGCTACAATAAAAGAATGACACTGATTTAAAATTCCCAAATACTGGAAGTTTTCCATTCATCACAAAAACAAATCTTCAAAAAGAACCCATGAAGTTCAACTTTAGATGGAAATCTTCTTCTTCAGATTTTTAAACTCAAAAGAGAGACTCCGGGTCTCAAACAACTTTCAAAAGTAAAAGAGTTTTAAATTTCCGTTGATTCAACGAGTGTTATATCAAAATGAAACAATGACTTTTCAATCCTCGTTGGAATTCAAAAAAAAAATTAATCGGATTGACACAACCTACAAATGGATTTCAAATTTTGGTAAACAAAGGTTTTCAGTCCTCAAGGTTGTTGTCTAATCTGATATTCAAACATTCTTTGTTGTATAATACTTGATTATGTTTTCTAAAACCTTGAGCAGAATCATCTCACGAATTTTCTCAAAGTATTTCTTAAATACGATTCAATATTCTGCTCAAGAAGACTATCTCTCGAATAAACTTCATTATTTGAGGGGGAGTATTTTGTTTAAAGAAAACTAATTTTGTATGAAAACAACGACTTGTACACTCATTTCATTGTACAACTCGGGTTTCAGAGAAAGGAGGGTGCCTTGCTAAACCATTCTTTAAAACCAAACGTGCACTTTTCCTTGAAAACCAGAAGAAGTTCTCATGCTAAGCTTATCTAA
Source organism: Artemisia argyi (assembly GCA_030686995.1). Classification (NCBI taxonomy): domain Eukaryota; kingdom Viridiplantae; phylum Streptophyta; class Magnoliopsida; order Asterales; family Asteraceae; genus Artemisia; species Artemisia argyi. The sequence continues at coordinate 88,450,355 of CM060690.1, forward strand.
AACTTCTTAATCTTGAGCAAAATTTATTCATAATTTTTCAAAAGGTTTTTCAAAACTTTTCAAAATTTTGCTCAAGATTTTTCAAATCTTTACTCCCCAATTCGCTTCAAAAGTTTAAAATTCTCAAAAATATGCGAGTTTTGAGAGGGAGTATTTCCAAAACTAAATGTTTTGTCAAAATCAAACATTATGGCTTGTGCACACATAACAGTGTACAACCCGTTCTTATAAAGAAAGGACCCTGAGGTACGCATCAGTGCCTCAATCCTGATATAAGGAGTGAAGGCTTCTTACTTTTGAGTAGAGTTAATCAAACATTCTATGATTTTTCATAACTCTGTTCACAAGACAAGTATTTCACCTCAATAAGAATTCACTTTTTGAGGGGGAGCACTTGAAACAAAATCATCGTTCTTGAAATCAAAAGTTCTTGTTGATTTCTCCCCATAAGACTCAGAAGGCATATTTTAATCAAAAGATTGTCAAAAATATCGTCTTATATGCTATTTTTGAGGGGGAGAAAAAGTGAATGTGATTAAAATATGAAAGTTCAAAGTTGCTTGAAAGTCAAATCTCATGCGAGCTAGACTTAGATTCACCCAAGAATTGACGAAACATAAAAGTAAATAATCGAAAAGACTTATCCTCGACGGATTATAACATCAAGTTAGTTATTAGAGCTGGTTGTAACCTAAAAGCTGACAATGGAACTCTTTAACTAGCCACGTAAGCATGTCTCGAAAAGGATTTGTCTTAGTAGAAATGTACCATTTCAAGAAACTTTCTGTAGACTTGACCAGACCGGGTAATAACTTCAAGCTAGTCTAACTAGTGATGTAAGCGTGTCTCGAATCGGTCAGGTTCACTGAAAATGGATCAATTCAAAAAGTGCTTGTTCCTCCCGCATGTGCAAATTTATTAAATACTTATGAGCACATGTAAAGGGGGAGCCCTTCAAAAGTAAACACAAAACTCTCAAAGTGTTAAACATAATGTTTGTTAATCACAAACACTTTAAGAGATTTTCAATCAAAGGTTTCATGGCTACTATCGGATAATCATGGAGTTATAAGGTGATTAAGATAGGAAAAACCGTCCTATGATCCGCCAGAGCCGGAGGGATCTACCCAAGGACATCACCAATAGTTAGAATTAGAAGTTGTTAGGTATGATACGAAAAAAAAAGGAGAAAAGAATGAAAGGGGAAAGAAGGAGTTGAAGAATTAAAAAGAAAAGTAAAGAAAAGGGTGAAGAAAAATAGCCATCCATATGTTCAACCTTAGGGCAGACACTGGGTTCAATTCGTATGCTACTGGTTGTTGCTAAGGCGACGCCGGTATTGAAGATAAAGTCGTCATGGACCCAGTGACGCAATGCACTAAACCTTCTAGCCACTCAAGTTCTCTTAAAAGAGCTTGTTTCATTCTCACGGGGAATCGGTGTAATCTATCGACTTATCTCTTAGAGATGGTTGATATTGAAGCAGGAGACCCCTCCCTAGTCTCCGCATAGGAAACCTAAGTGTGTACTTTTCGAGTCTAGAGCCATGAGATACATCAAAGATCTCTTAGGAACACTTAGTATTTCTACAACTAGTGTTCCAAATCAATGGACACCAGCTGTAAATTATTGAGTCCTTTGCAGATCTTAGCAATCTTCCGAGAACATTCATGAGAGAATTTACATAAGTATTTCTCAATTATTGAACGAAAATTCCTGCCAGGGTCAACATCAAACAGCCCTGACAGTAGGTCACTTCGGTAACTCCTTGTGGGTTAAGCTTAGTGTTTGCGGTGGTTTATTAGAGGTCTACAGTCGTGGAGTGATCCCCAGCGACTCACCCAGTCATTGAGCTACTTAGTAGGTCTTGTAAGCTCCTTCGGGAGTATCTGACATGGGAACGGCCTTGATAAGGGTTAGAAGGAGTCTTCACACTATGCTGTTGACGATCTCTAATTCCTTATCTGTAAGTACCGGATGTTTTATTGCTAACTGTTTACCCGCAGGTATACATCATCTCCATGGCGACGGATTCCACATGCTCATACATGCATCTTGAAGTCATCAAAAGCTCCCTCAAAGATCAAAGCAACACAATGTTCAAAGAAAGATTCTATGCCAAAAAGAAGAATCTACAAAGTATAAAGACTAAAGATCAAAAGTGAAAGAAAGGGAACAATGTGCATGTATAAGTCAGAATTCAAAGATGTATGAGCATGTTGGAATGGCGGACTACCACCACAGACGCGGAAGTGACGAAAGGCAGACAACTTCATAACTTGATCGCTATCACAACAACAACGAACAAAGAACAAAGAACGATGAATGATTTTTGAAAGACGTCTAAAGCTATGAAAGTCAAAGATGAAGAAATGACAAAGACGTCAAGCAACCGTGATGACCGACCCTTAGGGGGAGATTGTTGGGATCAAAGTTTTACTATTTTATCAAGTCTCGGTCATTTGTAATAAAATGTTAGGTTGCTTTATTATTAGTTACTTATAGTTGGTTATCATTTATGTATTTAAGGCTTATGAAAGCCCACAAGGCCTTCAAGGCCCACGAATTAAGGAAGATGGGAGCTAGGAGTGTTGCCCTAGCTTCCCTCATATAAATAGAACCATTAGGACTCATGTAAACTTGGTTGGTTATTTGATATTATAAAGAAACTCTTGCACTTATATTTCTCTCATTCTCATAATCACCCAAATCCTTATATCTATCTCATTCTTGCTTGTGTGAAATCAATATGGGTACCTAACAAAAAGAAAACTTACTTGAATGGAAAAGTAGTTTTGAAAACTATGTGAAATCAACTGATCAAGATCTTTGGCATATTATTTCTTTTGGTGATTTCAAACCAAAGAAAACAAGTTTTGAAAACCAAGATAACTACCTTAAACTTGATAAAAATACTAAAGCTAAAACAATGATTTATAAAGCTTTAGTACCAAATATGAAAGAATGTATTTTTGTCAAACGGCTAATGATATTTGGAAAAATATGTTAAACTTTCATCAAGAAATATGTCAAGTCAAAGATGATCAAGTTGATCTCACACATGAATTAGAAGTCTTAGAAATTCTAATAGATAGACATTTAGTTGAGATAAATACATGTGCTACTAGTTTAAATGTTTTAAATGAAGGTGTAAGTGAAGATGATTACTCATGTCGAGATCTTAGTGGACTTGCTTACGATTCATGGAATAACACGGATGAAGATGAAGTCAACCATCCGGTTTGTGATTCTCAACTAGATAAAACATCAAGCAAGGTACATTTTGAAACCAAACACTTTTTGCTTTGACAAATTTATCCTAGAGTTTTCTAAACTAGAAAATGAGTCTAAACGTTTATGCAACATGGACCTAAAAACTATCTTTAACAATGAGTCTTCAAAATCTTTTGAGAATATCTTTGAAAAGGAAATCTTGTTAGAAGATAAAATGTCTAGACTTGAGAGTAATATTGAAATTGATCTAGAATGTAAATTATGTCTAGATTACAAAAATGACATTAAAAAGCAAAATGAGAAAGGAAAAATTTTAGCTAAATTTGATGAAAGCTCAAAATCTCTTGAAAGATTGTTGAGGAGTCAAAGGTTGTTTAAAGATAAAACCGGATTAGGATTTAACTCAAAAGCACCATCAACTAATAAAACAAAGCAAGTAAAATTTGTCAAACCTAGAAGAGTGATTTAGAGATAATTCAATCTCTAATATAAACTTATGATAAAAGATTCAAGATTATCATGCTCTATGCTTTTATATGATTATCTAACCTTCTTGGATACATGCGTAATTGAGTTTTAAAGCGTATCATCAAACCAAGATTTTACGCGTTGCGTTTATCCTCTTGATAGCATCTCTATGCAATTTAAAAGGTACGCATTATTTCAACTTGACTTTGATTGTCTCTTGTTTCTAGCATTATGTGTTGGAATATGTGTTATTAGTTATACTCTAAAGCGTTTACCTGCTGTTAGTAATAACTAAGATTAGATTCTATGCAACAAGGAATTTCGTCATTAGTACTAGTAGGAGATATAAGGTGTTTTGGTTCTTTAACCGTCAAGAGATAAACACGAGAAACTCTTGAGTGAGTCTCACTCAACTCTTGCTTACAAGTGAGCTAACTAAGAATTTCCTAAGTGTTAAAATGTCTAACACTTTTGTGATGCTTGCAAAACAAACCTTTGTTAAACAACATTCTCAAACACCATACTTTGAGTCTTAAATTGTGTTTTTCTTCAATCACTCCTTCATGATTATCTCACATAAAACACATAAGGTGAAATAAATCACATTAGCATACCTTAGGATGTGTGAAAGAAAATGAGTTTTCAACATCTAGGATTTACACATCAAATGTGACACTTAGTCTCATGATGTTGTACCTCTTGGACTTTTTCAAAACAAATAGAGTTCATAGTGTCTTAAGTAAGAAAACCCAAAGAGTCGAGGAGTCGTTAAATATAACATTTAACGAGTGATCTCCTCCTTCTAAGATATCATCTTTGGTAGATGATAACTTAGTCGAAAGTCCAATAATGGCAAGACAAGTATGTTGTGTAAAACATTAAGAATAAAGTACAAAATAACATCTTCTCACCTTGAGTCAAACATTGAATCAAGCAAAATTGACATAAGTTATAAAACTTGATTTATAGGTCATAGTTGTGTCTAAACAAATTCAACAAAAACAGTTTTTGGAATTTAGAGTAAAACAACTAGTGAAACAAAATAGATGTTTCGAAGTAATCATGTGATTATAAGTGTCAATATTTGAAAGACTTTTTGATAATAAAAGCAAGCTTCAAAAGCAAGGGATTTTACCTTAAAGACATTCCTAGTTACTCTCTTGTTCTCAATGGTTAAGTTATTGATGACTCATCAAGAATGAGATTAGTAAATCCGTAGGTAAAACTAAACGTAGAGAAATGTTCGGAAGACTACTTGTTCTCATAACAATTAGATCCAACATTATGTTTAGCATTTGTCTATGTGCTCGTGTTAAAGAAGATCCTAAAACAACTCTTTAGTTGAGCTTGTTTGAATACATCATAAGGCACTATACACCTCGGATTATGGTATCCCAAAAGAACGAGAATAGAAACCATATTGTATGCCAAATGGAATTATGTCAGTAATAAGTTGATAAGAAAAGCACAAGTGGTACTTGCACTTTTTTACTTACTTACCCAATGATTCTCCAAAACACGTAAGGTTCTCAAATTAGTTTCGGATGGAGAAGCACATCAACAAGCTCCACTTGTACAAGCAAACTCGTGTCAACAACGGAATTCTTTTATCAACATTGTTATCCCTTCAACAAAGGAATCATCAACTTCGGCAATAATTCAATCCATTATGGTCTTAATAGACATATTGTGATCCATCATCATCGCCTTGGTAAGATTGTTCATTGAGGAACGTCTTAACTAAGAAAATCTTCTACGTTAACCATTCTATCAACGTTTTCACAAAACCTCTTGAATGTGAAGCATTCATCATTCCTAGGCTTAGTCAAAGACTCATAAGACCTAAAACCCTAGTTTTGAACATTAGGATAAAACCACAAAAATCAAGACAATCCCTGTTGAATTTTTCCCTGCAGCTCCCACGGTACCCTCAGACCATACGGGCGGAACCCTCTTTTTGGTTCTGCCTGGTCCGCCAAAGCTACAGAATGTTTTATTTTTAATTTCAAAACCAAACACCCTCTTAACTTAATCATTCACTTTCAAACGGCCATCACCCTCTCAAAAACACATAAGCATACGAAATTTAGGGCTTTCAATCAAATCTCTTCAAATCCAATTAACTTTGTAAGTGTTATAATCACAATTGCATTTTTGATTCAAGTATAACATTCTCATTTACATTCATTAACTAGAATCTTAGGGTTTATGCATAAAATTTCTTGATTCATGAAAAACTTGGTTGCTAGTAAATCATGTCTTCCATTAGTTAAGAAATGTATCCTTTTTGTTGTTACTTTGATTTGCCAAACACACCAAGTGCATTGTCTTTCAAAAATTGCAATCCAAGACTAGAACATAATTCTTTACCACATTGTTAAAACAAATGAAAAACATCATTGAAACATCACTTGCATATTATCTCTTGAATGCTAAAGGGAATACATAACTAATATGTATTTTCGGGTACATTCAATCGAAGACACATTCAATTAGGAGAGAGTTTGTTATCTTTTGTTTTTATAACAAAACTTGCATAACAAAACAATTTGGGAATCAAAATGAGTCAAGACAACCAAGTCTCCACATTGTTTGCATATAGGAACACATTAGAACATCCACATTGTTAAAAGTCATTAACATATAATTTTGTGTTTTCTAGGAATCAACATGCCTCCCGCAAATAAATCCGATCACAAAGAAACCCTTAAGTACATGCCCAAACACCATAGGACCAAAGGTCTCAACAAAGTTCAAGTAGAAACCTTTAAGGTACTAGAAAAACGCTATGTTCACGAAGGTAGAACCATTGATCCATCCTTTCTAGAAGGAACATCTATTCGCCAAAGCTTTGCCGCAATCAACTTTGATTGTCTCCTTGATATCGATGAGCCAATTTGTCCTAGGTTCATCTTAGAATTCTATGCAACCATAAACCTCTCCACAAATGATTTTGGTAAGATATCATTAAACTTCACAACAAATCAAATACCAAATTTCATAGATTTAAAAGACTTAGCTATCATCTTTGGTGTCCCAAATGCGGGTACTTGTCTCTATACGGATAAGTGGCCTATTTCAAGCCTTGACTCAATTGAGAATTTTCATCCATACGACAACCCTCTAGCTAGTAAGGAAACAATTAAGGAACATCTCTTTGTTAGAACCTCTACCACTAGGAAGAATCGTTCGGGGATTATTGTGGATAAGGATCCTTTTGGTATGGAGCTCAATGAGCTTAAACCACAATTTAAGAAGTGGGAAGAAATTCTTAGAGCTAACGTCATAAGTACCATAGGAAATAGAGATCATATCAACACATGCCTTTGCTACATGCTCTATAGCATTTCCACCGGGCAACCATTCAACTTAGCCTACTACCTAGCCAAAAGAATGGCCGACATACCCTTAGTTGGAACAACCGTTCTTCCTTATGGAATGCTTCTTACTCGCCTCTTTAGAGCAATCTCACCCATTCCTCCTAACGATAATGGAATCGCCTTGACTATTCTCTCGTTCCTTACATCTTTGTTCCTCTAAACGAGTTTTCAAAGGCAAGGGCAAACGTACTCGCTCACCTACACCATCATCATCATCATCCGACATGAGTGATGACGATAGACTTCCTAACTCTAAGTTACCTCCTTTAGAATACCTTCAAGAACTCCCCGTCATTGACAATGCATCCGAAGAGTTCAAGCAAACTAAAGGAATTTTCAAGTGCTTTGGAAGGTACCTAAGCAAGCTCAATAAGAAGATAGACCAGTTGTGAGAAGATTAAGGAGTGTTTGGCTTATGAATGTTTTAAAACCTTTTATGTGTTAAACTATGTGATTTGTATTGTTTTTCACGTTCATGTTTTATAACGTTTGTCGGATTATGTTTGTATGAGCTTTTATGCATAATGACAATGTTTGAGGTGTTTGTAAATTTTTTTTATGCTTATGGCAATTTTCACTAAGTATAGTGAAATTCTCGACCTCAAGGTCAAAGTCCTATGATATGTGTGTTTACATGTTCAATTTTTTCATTACCTAACTAGATATGCATTATCTTTTTGATTTTAGGAGTTTTCGAAAAATTTGAAAATCGTCTCGCGGGTCAAAATTGCGGACTGCCAATTTTTTCAGCCCTGGCGGATCTGGCGGTACCCAAAATTGGGTTCCGCCAGTGTAATTTTTGGGCAACCCAGAATTGGCCCAACGGACCAGACGGAACCTAAAACAGGGTTCCGCCTGTGTATTGTGAGGGTTCCGCCAGACACCTGCAGAAAATTTTTGTCATTTTTCTTAAGTTCAAAACTTTTAAAGTGTCAAACCATTATCCTAAGTAAGAAACATCTTCTATTAACTCCAATAACCATATTAGAACAACTCTCACTCACTAAAACAATTAGGAAGCCACTTCCCTCCAAAAATTAAAATTCAAACATAACTAACCCAAGGAACCCTTTTAAAGGATCCTTCAAACCATTTAAACATTTTCAACCAAATCACATCCCATGATCACAAAGCATTGAGTGCATATGTTGGTCTTTCACTCCACCTTATTCCATTGGATTGACATCAAATGATGTGACATGGTCTTGAAAATCATTTGAAACCTCAATCTTTGAATGGTAGAACATCAAATCCAAACACCCATTTCAACATCTTTTCAACCTTATAAATTTGAAAGTTTTGTAACAAATCAAATCACACCATAACCATCAAAATTTCTTCTCTCAAAACATCAAAACCACACCTTTGAAATGACTAAATCCAACACATCATCCGAGTCATCAAAATCCTTCTCAAAAACCACTAGGATTAGTGTTAAACCTTGTTGCTTCAACAAAACCGTCAAGTCAAGCTCATCATCTTCAAGTGATGCTTCGCTTAACATTTCTTCACCTATCCAAGATTTTCTTAACCTCACTACCTCAACACCATCCTCAACACATTGCACTACCAATGTAATCACCTTTCAAGATTTGCTTAATCTTGATACTCCAACACCCTCTCCAACACATTGCTACTCAAACATAGCGACCATTCCTCCAACAACTAGACCTTCATGTGATTCAACATCACCTTCTCAACAAGCTCAACCATCAAAAACTCCATCACCTCAATCACCAACACTTACACCAATGGAACTTTTCCATACACCACCAACATCACCACTACCTTATTTGGAAACATTAGAAGACCTATCACCCAAATCATCAAGTCCACCATCCTTGTCACTTTTTGACACCATTGCTCAAAAGGAAACCCAACAACAACTTAGTGAGCAACTAGATGATGAACCCCATCAACCATCATTGGTAGAACGGTTGGCTTACCGTTATGCTAGACCATCAATTTTCCCAAATGATCAAGGTCAAACACACTCACAATCATTTGTGTTTCACCCAATTTACAAAGACCTTCATGGCAATCCTTCTGGCGAACCAAGTTTACGCCATTTTGTTCAAAATCCACAACAACAACCATCACCACAAGAACCTTCCCAACAATTTGAATCTCTACTTTCTTCGTATAAGAAAATAGAAGCATCCATATGGGAAAAACCTCCAAACCTTAATAATGAGATTGACACTCATTTAAACCATCTTCATGCCTTCAAATGTATGGTTGACTCTCAAATCAACCATATTATGGTTTTACAAACAATACTACACTCAACAAGTGAAGGAAGCAAAAACACCACTCAACCATCCACCTTTGCTCCTTCAAGTTCAAACCATCCACCACTAACAAATCAAACCACTCTTCCACCAAACTTTTCCCGCCATGATTGCAATCATTGCGAAAGAACCGCTCACATTAGTGAAGGGTGTCGAAGGGAAATTCGTGAGCTATCCGAAGAAATGAGGTTTATACTAAACCACATTTTGGATCGTCTACAATCCTTGTCTCACACACCTCAACCTTAGAGTCTCCAAAATGAAACAAAACTGTTTCTTTTGGAAAATGTTTCCCATTTAAACCAACAAACCAAAACCGTGTCATCCTTTCAACCTTCAAAATAAAGCCCGCTACAACCTCCAACACACATTTTCATCCTTAAACAACCTTAGCCTTGTTTTTGGAAAATGTTTCTCATTAAGGAAAATGATGATTTCCTTGTAGCTTTTTATGTTCTTAGTTTATTTTTAGCTTTTCTTTATTTTTAAAAGTAGGACGGTGTCATCCAAATTTCTTGTCTTTGACTTTTTAAGAGTCAAAACTTTACATGAAATGAATTTCATTCTACTACAAGGTTTGCATTGTTTGTTTACCATTTAGGTATGATGAGTGAACTATTCCTTGATATGGTAGCATACATATATCTTGTATTTTGGAAACTAACCTTTCTTTTTGTAAGATTATTATCCATGTTTTCCTTCCTTGATACTCCATTAAGGGGAGTAATATTCAAGGGAGAGCATGAGTGTTGCATTATTCCATTTCACAACTCCTAGTTGTGTTCTAGACATGAAATGCTTTCATGACTTGTCTTGTGCGGCAACTAACCTTTTTCTTGTAGGTTCAAAATCCATGTCTCCTCTCTTGGCACTCCATTTAGGGGGAGTATTATCCAAGGGGGAGCAAGTGTATACTTCCGCTTCGCTACCCTTCTTTTTGTTTCGACAAAAAGGGGGAGAATTTAGATATAAACTTGTCTCAAAAAAATTTTTTTGCATATCACATCATCTTAGCAAAAACAAGTTTTTATACTAACTTTATAAGACTTAACACTAAAACTAGTGACTTACTTATAAATAAAGTTTATGTTTTGTCATCAACACAAAGGGGGAGATTGTTAATACAAATATCGCCTAAAAACGTTATTTATATTTTACGATCTTTGCTAAGTTTTGTTAATGAAAAAGTATGAACTTTAGCTAAGAGTAAATCATCACTTTAAGTGTTTAAGTCTTGTTTAAACTAAGGTTTACATTTCCTTTTAAACAAAACATTGTTTTTATTTCTTAAATTAGAAAGTGTCTTGTCACATCACATTTATTTCTTAAAATAGTAATGTCACATCACATTTAGGGCAAGCTTTGTCAATATACATTTATGGTAAGAAAGAGTGTTTGACTAACCATATGTTTGCTTGCAAGTCTTGTGTTTGACTAGGTGTAATGAGATGTGACCTTGTTTGGTTTGGAAGATTTATTGCAAAACTAACTGCAGCCCTGACGGAACCCTGGGGGTACACCGGCGGAACCCATCTGAGGGTTCCGCCGTATCCGCCAGACCTGCAGAATAGTTTGCTATAAATACCAAAGCATTTGTTAGTTTTGAGTGATGACTTTAGGACATATTTTCACATACTCTCTCAACTAACTCAGTAACATTTGACTTGTGTGATTCTCTTATGTAGCAAGGGACTTCACAAGATCATTCAAGAAGTTATAAGCTTCAACTCTAAAGTTGCAAGTCTTGTTAGCTTGGTCATGTATACACTTTGGTAGTTTATACTTCATTTGTGTCATGTATGTAGAAGTGATTGGTTAGTATTTTAGGCCTCAAAATACGTATTGTGTCGGGAGTTGTTGTACCCTTGTAAAAGAACTAATGGGAGTGGTTGTACCCTTGGTAAAGAACACAACATCTAGCTTAGTGTCGGTAAAAGTGTAGGCGACGATGGGAGTGGTTGTACCCGTGTAAAAGAACTCGACATCTAGCTTAGTGTCGGTAAAAGTGTAAGCGACGTTGTAAAGGTTTTCTCCGCCGGTGAAAGGAGCTTGTTGATTAGTGCTTATAACTCTCGAGTTGGAAACTCGGGGCGTGGATGTAGGGCAAGGAAAAAAAGTCCTTGTAGCCGAACCACGATAAACAATCGTATTGTGGTTTGATCGTTTCTTTCTTTATCTTTGCTTATTACATATTATCTTTTAGTTAGAATTGCTAATCACATATAAAGCTTTTCAAAGAATTAAACAATTAAAGTTGTGTTTATATCTTTAAACAAATGTAAAGCTTTTCAATGAACTAAACAAGCAAAGATGGGATTATCACATGTAATGCTTTTCAAAGAATGAAACAAGTAATGTTAGAATTGTCATTCACATGTAAAGCTTTTCAAAGAATCAAACATGCAAAGTTGTACTTGCATCTTTGAACAAACGTAAAGTTTTAAAAGGATATTCAAGCTAAACATAAGATTAAAAAGTGGTAAACTATTCAACCCCCCTTCTAGTTTTCCACATAGGGTTCGAATAAGGTTGTTGATGGTGCGAGTCATCCGTTCTGACTTCCCATTTTGCTGAGATGTCTTGGGGCATGAGAAACGAAACTGAATGCCATTTTCGGAAAAAAGTTTATGTAGGGTGCAGTTATCAAATTCACCGCCATGGTCACATTGAAACGATTTGACTTCACGCTTAAATTGAGTGTGAACGTACTTGCGGAATAGAACAAATTTTGATAATACATCAGATTTGTTTATCAATGGGTAGACCCAAACAAAATGAGAATAGTGATCCAAAAACAAAACATAATATTTAAAACCGGAGAGGCTCAAAATTGGTGAAGTCCATACATCAGAATGAATAACATCAAAACATGCATTAACAATAGAATCGGAACTGACAAATGGAAGTCGAACGTGTTTGCCAAGCTGGCAAGCATGAAAAAGCACAGGTGGCTTCTCTTTATTACAAGATATAAAATTATTTGAAACGAGACGGCGTATGATTGGGTCTAAACCGTCAGATTATTATTGACCAAGGTCAACAAGTCAAAGACAGCCTAGAATCAATACTCCGTAGATAGTATAGTGTGTCCCCGGGTCGTTAAAGTCCCAGCGAGATTGAAATGGTGTCGTTTGAAATCGTTTTTGAGAAAGTGGCACTGAGGACAGTAGCCAGATGATGTGGAGTTGATATTGCTACTGTTATTTTGGTATTTATACACAGATATAATATTCACAAAAATCAGATATACAATTATATGCACGAATTCACAATTCAGATTTACGCAATCGGACTGAAAAAGTGGGTTTTGGTATTTAACAAACTACAGGGGGTGCTTTTGACACTTTTTAAAACTTAAAATTAAAAATGAAAAATGAAATTATGAAAATGATTAAAATACTATTTAAATATTATTTAATTAATAAAACTATTTAAAATCTAAATTAAATTCTAATTTAAATTAACTAATAATTATAACTATTACAAATTAAACTAAAAATTTGCAAAAATAATTTCTAAACTTAAATTAGAACTTGAAGAAAGTATAAAAAATAAAAATAAATATTTTTGTCTTTTTATGGGTTTTTTTATAAATTGAAAACTATTTAACTTAATTAAACGAATTAAACTACTTTTAATTAATATTAATACTAAATTAACTTAGAAAATTAAGATAAAATTTATAAAATTACTTAACCATCACAGGAATCCTATAAAATTATAAAAACTCTAAAAATTAAGTTTTAAGATTAATCCACTAATTATTTACCTTTTAATTACTTTAATTCTAATTTAAACAAATTAAATAAGAAAAATGGAAAATGAACAGTAGAATCCAAAATTATATTTTTTAAAAGTTTAATATACTATATTAAAGCTAAGAAAAATATAAAAACTAAGTTTTAATTTATAAAAACTAAATATGCTATTTAATACTTAATATTAATTAATAATAAAGAAAACTAAAATTAAATCTAATTAATACTAAATGACAAAATAAAAATCTGAAAAAATTATCAAAATTACTTTACTATATAAGGTATTTAATAAAAATATAAAATTGACAAGTACTTAATAAAAATCTAAAAATGCAAAATCAAATTTAAATTACATTAAATAGAAACTATCACTTAATTTTAAATTAACTTTTTTTGGATTTTTCTTTTACAAACTTGTTTTAAACCTAAAAACAAAGACTTTTAATGAAAACAACTTTTTTTGTAATTAAAAATTAAGCACTTTGCACCCCCTTTGCTTATTCAGTTGACTTTTGTTGACCGTGTGGTCAAATGAGGTCAAATGGCTTATGGTGGGGTCCACAATGATTGAAATGGGTGCAAACAAGCTCAACTATCTCAAATAAGCCAGAAACAACAAGACTTAAGCACCAATAAGCTGAATAAGTTCAAATAAGCACTTGAGCACAATGAAAATTACCACAGAATGGGGACAGACTCTAAGATGAAATCTAGGTGGGGTCCACTTGTCTTGGGGTCAAAGTTTTGGTCAAAATCTATTCCTTGGTAGGAGGGGGGTTGGGAAAACCTAAATCTAGGGTGTGGGGCCCACTGAGGTGGCCACAAAACCACCACCAAGTGGTGGTGGTGGTGGACTGATGTGCAGCTGCACAGAGCAGTTGGTTGCCCTGCAGCCCTCTTTGGAGGGTTGTAGGGCCCACAGAGAAAATCACAAAAATAAGACAAATGTGGGACTCAATGGGTGAGGTGGTAGACTGCTTATTCTGAAAAGCTTAAGGTCTGAAACCAATTAAACAAATCTACAAAAATCTTTGAATTTTTGGAAAAATCAGAAAGGCACAAATTTGACTTTTGCAAAAAACTACTTATGTTAACTTTGGTGAGATTCTAAGTGATCCTACTGATTACTCAAGTTATGCTAAACCTAGAATAAGCTAAATTAACCTACTTATATTAATTTAGAACTGAAATGAGGGTTTGTGTACCTTAAATCCAAAACAGTGACTGATAAGGGATAATTTTTGGATATTTTGACTATTAGTCACTTGAGTCCATTGTTTAACACTTGATTTATCTCAATATAACCTAGATGGGTATGACTGAACTAGAAACACCAAAACACACAGCCCTTAACTCATCTAAAATAGTAATTCCAAACACCCCTTTATAACTAAGATTACACTACAATTATTAATATTAGACTATACCTACTGATTTTTAAGCTCTAAACAGTTTTAGTATGTTGATTAGAAACTAAGTATGCAATAAGGGTCCACAATAAACACTTAGAACAAGAAGATGCTATCTAAGCTATTACTAAGACAGTGAAAATGCAATCTATTACTAATACTAAAACAAGTTAAACACAAGCTATTGAAGGACTGAAATAGATAGAACACACAAGATTAAAGTACAAATTTCCACTAATAAGCTACTAGAAACAGAATTAAACTAATGAGCAGTAGTCTAAACTAAGACTGCAATAGATTCAAGAGGAAACTTACTAAATGCATTCCAGCTTAAAACTCAGAACCAAGAACCATTACCTATGCTCCCATGAGCTCTAATACCCACAACATTCATCATATTTCCTTGAATTCAGCTCCAATATACCTCCACAGTGATTTATACTATTATGAGCAATTTATATGATTTTATACTAATTTGACTTTATTGAGTGGAAACTAATGAGAGCTTGTAACTGAGCTTAATTGAGCTTAAACCAACACCAAACAACAACTTTCAGCAATGCTTAAATGATTTAAGATTTTTATGCAAAACTGCAATTTTGAATTTCAAATAACAATTAAAGTTTAAGATAGTTAATATTACAATAGAAATGTTGATTACAACTTTTGGAAACTGAAAATACAACTGGAATACTACATTAAATTACCTACGTCTACCTAAAACTAAAATTATACTCATTAAACTCTTCCACTGCTCCTTCTTCTCTTTTATAAACCCAATTGTGTTGTGTGGGTCCCACTGGTCAAATCCCACCAGTCAAATAGCTATTTGGATGAGTCTTGTCTTCTTACTCAATTTGGCGGGAAAACTGTATGTTGCAATTTGCTTCTGTGAAAGGCCCTAGGGGGGGTGGGATGTGATGGGTGTCTTGGGGTGTGGAAATGGGAGGATAAGGTGGAGCAAGTGGGGAAAATACCAGGTGGTATTCTGGTATTGGAGGAGATGGGATGGCCAAGTGGGGAGGGAAAGCTGTGGGGGAGACGGGTTTGACTTCTGTTGATCCTAGGGATTATTTAAAACGGTTTGTAAAGGGTTTGGGCTTAAAGTTGGGCTTGGGGTGTTTGTTGGACCAGATCAAAAAGGTGGGTTGGGTTGTTATTTTTGGTGGATTGGTTTGGTTGGATTTAGTAACATATTAAGGATCCGTTTGGTTGTTCATAAATCACAAGGACCATTTTTGCGATTTTCTGAATTTTGAAGGGTGTGGTTTGGCAACTTTCAAAATTTATTATAAGGGTTGAAATTGCCAAGTGTGAATAATATGAGGACCTGTTTTGACTTTTTCCAATTTTTAGCTTGCAGGGACCATTTCTGTCAATTCACCAAACTTCAGGGACCAATCTTGTAACTTTCCCAATTTTCACCCAAGGACTAATGTTGCCAACCTGTGATTTCCCAAGGACCAAAAATGAACTTTTATCCAAAAATATTTCACCAGGGAGTGATTTTGTCAAGTTTTGAAAGTTTAGGGACCTTTTATGCCAAATTTGGATTTTGAGGGGTAAAAGTTGCCAGTTTGTTAAAACTTTCATCCAGGGACTATTTGTGAACATGTTTTGACTTCCCATGGACTAAAGTTGACTTTTTATTAATTTAAAACCTTCAGGGACTAGTTTTGCCAATTTATGAAACTTGAGGGACTGAAACTGCCAATTATGCAAACTTTGTTCGTTTTTCATTTGTTTTTAAACATTTTGCATCTAAAACATATAAAACACACTTTTGAGATAATTTCAGTATTTTGATGCAATATTGAGTGTTTTTGGATGTTTTGGCAGTTCAGATTGGTATAAAATGATGAGTATTTACACACTCATCAGCGTAGCACTTCGCTCCCTTGATGTCTAAGGCGCTGATGCCACGTATGTTGACTTACAACAGTGCAATTATTGTCACAGACAAATTGACGGACAGATATAAGATTTTTGACAATATGAGGGGTGATAAGGACGTTATTTAAGTAAAGGGGTTGAGAAGGAGTAGGCAAAATGCTACGACCCGTATTGGTGACCGGAATGTTATGCCCGTCACCAAACGATATAGATGGATACATGCAAGTATTAAAAATGTTACTAAGACTATTAACAGATGCATTCAGATGTGAGCTCGCACCTGTATCCATGTTCCAGGCTCTGGTAGTGGGATCATGGAGAGACCCGGCTGCAAAAGCATGTGTCGACATTGTTCCTTGTGTCGTAGTGGGCGTGGGTCCCACGGTACCTATAGGTGGAGCAGTAGGTGCGGTTTGGGGTAGCTGGGTTGTTGGGTGAATATGTAATGGGCTTGGAATTGTTTGTTGGGCCGGATAGTAGTATTGGGTGTAATAGGGACTTGGGCTAGAAAACTGTTGGGCCCCGTTGTGAGTTGGAACAAATTCCTGAGGTGTAACATTAGAACTTACAAATTGTGTTGAGATTGTTGGTGTACCGTGAGATAATCCCACCCCCAAACGACCCAATAGTTGAATTAACAACTCATCAGTAGTGTTTTTCTTAGGTGCCTCCCTAGTATTCATGATTGTCTAGGGTCTTTTATGAGTGAGTCAAAAACAACAGTAGGTGAAATAGGGTTTGTATGGTTCGAATGGAATTATTGAGTAATATTATACGAGCAGTAACAGAAAACTTAATAAACCAGATGTGTGGATCAATGACCATGCACGGTCACCAGCACAAAGGAGTAAGATTACGCGACCTGAGCACGTAATACCAATAAACAATACGTGTGGATTTGTGACCGAGCACAAATCACCAACACCTGTGGGTTTCGAATAGGACAGGGGCAGTTTTAGGTTTTGTTTTAAAAAATTTCGGATGAAGGAGAAGTATTAAGGAAAGGAGCATGGTGAGTAAATGGCGATTAGATCTCGGATACCATATTCGGTATTGAGAGAATAATACTGATTCATTAATTGAATAATGCAGATTACATGTACAAATATATATAGGACTAGAGATGATTCTAGCATCGGGCTAGGCCCATGACAACAATATGATACATATTGGACTAACAGAACAAACTTTATTTGCTAAAGAGGAAGCTGACGAGTGTAAACGTAAGTATGATGTTTTTAAAGAAGCAAAAAGTTCTCTTGAATAGGCAGCTATTGTTCAAGACCGTGCAAGTAAAGAAACTTCGCAACAAACGTTGTCTACAAAGAAATCACATTTCGCATATAAATAACCCTTATGTAATTAATTTATTATTATACTTATGATTGTTATTTTTATTTATAATACATGAGCAATATATTTTATGATTTTAAATTTTTTGCCTTCAACCTATTTTAATTATTCATTATTTATTTTACGTGAAAACAAGATTCGACAAACAATTTTATGAAGTGTACACGCCCATCGGGCGGATCATGAAGCAAGTAACTATATATATGCTGACTCTTAAGCTTTAAAACTTTACAAAATAGGTCCTTATACTTATAACTTTAGAAATATGGCAAAATTAACCCTTATACTTAATAGTTTCCAAAAGCTACAATATATACCCCTTTGCATGAAATACTTTGCAAAACTAGTACAAAAATCATGCAAAGTACATTTTAATAATACAAAAGAGTTTTATAGCTTATGACTTATTAATATAAGCTTATATAAGTAGCATTTACAATATTATTGCTTATGGAAAGAGCTTATGATCTAAAAACATCAATTCGAATGTTTTTAGGGTTTTAAAAAGAAAACATGTAGGTTTTTGTGATCAAGGCTTAAACAAGGGTTCATGTATGATCTATCAAAGCTTATAAACATTATGAAACCAAAATAGAGCTTATAGAACTAGTGGAGAGGGCTTACACATTAAAAATAGGTTGAATAAGGTTTAGGGTTTTCTCGACAAGAAATGAACTCAAAGAGGCTTCAAGGCTTGATTCTTGGCTTCTATTTTGATCTAGGGACTCTAATACTTCTACTAGGATCAAGTGAGAGCAGAGAATTGAGGTGGTGAAGTGTTTTGGGATGGTTTTTAATTGTAAGGGTTCTCGTGGTATTTATAGGCTTCGAAAGAGACTTAGGGTCCAAGTTGCTTGGAGTGGTGGCCATGGGTGGAGGGGTGACTCATGGAAGCTAGTAGGTGACTAGGAGAGGCTAGGAGGGTAGCTAGAGGTGCTGGTAGGGTATTTGTGGTTGTAATGGTGTTGTGGTAGTGTTTTGAGGACAAGGAGGTGACAAGTAGCTTATGGTGGTGGTTGGTAGGTTGCTTGGTGAATGACAAGCTGGTGATGAAGGTGCTAGGTTGGTTGGTTGGGCAATGGTGGTGCTAGGTGCTTGGTTTAGTTAGTTTTTAGGCTAAAACTAGGTTTAGGGCTAAGTTTAGGATTAGGGTTTAGTTTAGGGTTTAGTGCTAAGATTAGGGTTTAGAAATTAGTGACTAAGTTTAAGGTTTAGGAGTCATGTCTTAAGGGTTTGTAACTTGTACTAAAGAAATGGTAAGGTTTAAACACGGTTTAGGCAGCTGATCTAATTTGGTTTCTGTGCTTAAAGGGCTTGTACATTGTGCTCTAGGTAGTTGTACTAGAGTTTAGGAAAGGAAATGTAGCTAAGATAACTTATACATAAGCCTTGAATACTTTCAAGTTAGTTTAGACTTGAAATTAGGGTTTTTGAAATAATTGTAAACGTATAGGATTTGTTTTGGTATAATGTAGAAATTAGTAAGTTGGATTGATAGAATACTTGATAAAATGATATTTGAAACATAGACTTGACATACCACGAGGTTTACATGAAGTAAACATAAAGATATTTGGCATTAGTAGTTGCGTGAGCACGTCTAGTGGGCTATATAAGTTACTTTACATAGTTGGAGTGAGATAAAGCAAAAATTTTGCCGTGAAAATACTTTATATGGATATCGTAGTGAAAATTATATTGATGAAAATTACAGGTTGTTATACTTTATTATAATGTATAGATAAAATGAAATTAACAAGAGAAAATAAATAAAATAATAATAATAATAATAATAATAACTCTGGAATTAGTCAACCAAAAAAGTTCAAAATTATGGTTACACACAAAAATAATACTGTAATAATAATAATAATAATAATAATGGGTAAACGGTCATAACCCGTACCCAGCCCAAGTCATCACGGGTGAAAAAAAAAAAAGGGTTTTTTTACTTTTCACCTTCCAAAAATAGAATAACTTGAAGAACAAACCAAAAAAACATCTCTAAAACCCTGTCTTCACCCCCAATCCAAAAAATGAGCAGCACCAATCCAGCAGCAATGGCTTTCTTAACAAACATAGCACGCGCCGCCTTAGGTCTCGGCCTGTCAGCCTCCCTCTTGAGCTCCTCTCTCTACACCGTAGACGGCGGCCAACGCGCCGTCCTCTTCGACCGTTTTCGCGGTGTCATAGACGACACAGTTGGCGAAGGAACACATTTCCTAATCCCATGGCTTCAAAAGCCTTACATATTTGACATCCGTACTAGGCCACACACCTTTTCGTCTGTTTCGGGTACTAAAGATTTACAAATGGTTAATTTAACTTTACGTATATTGTCTAGGCCCCAAGTAGTTAAACTGCCTGCTATTTTTAAGACTTTAGGTCTCGAATACGACGAAAAAGTGTTGCCTTCTATTGGTAATGAGGTTTTGAAAGCTGTTGTGGCTCAGTTTAATGCTGATCAGTTGTTAACTGAAAGGCCCCGTGTTTCGGCTTTAGTTAGAGATAGTTTGGTTCGTAGGGCTAAGGATTTTAATATTGAGCTTGATGATGTGGCCATCACGCATTTGTCTTATGGTGCTGAGTTTAGTAGGGCTGTGGAGCAGAAACAGGTGGCGCAGCAGGAGGCTGAGAGGAGTAAGTTTGTTGTGGCCAAAGCGGAGCAGGAGAGGAGAGCGGCAATTATTAGGGCGGAAGGTGAGAGTGAGAGTGCGAAGCTAATATCAGATGCGACTTCTGCGGCTGGGATGGGGTTGATTGAGTTGAGGAGGATTGAGGCGAGTAGGGAGATAGCGGCGACTTTGGCTAGGAGTGGGAATGTTATGTATTTGCCGAATAGTGGGAGTCAGATGCTTCTTGGGCTTAATCAGACTCGTTGATTTGGTAATGTTGGTTTTGTTTTAATTCTGTTATGAACTTATATGCCTATGATAATGAGTATGAATAAATGTTTGTGTTAGTGTGTTTTAAGTTATGCATACTGTTTGCTCTATGCTGCCAACTGTAGTTTGCTAAATTTGTGATGTTTAAAGTAGTAAATTACTTTCTGGAGTGAGATCATATGTTTGGAGTAAAATTAAGGTTTGTGCTGTTTGTTATGTAAAAAGCTGCATTTGGTTTCTAGTTTCATAGTTACAAGGATATAAATGTGCTAAGCTAATGCTTTATTCTGTAAATTTCTTACTAGTGGGAACTTGATCCATATTTGGGGTGACCTTTTGTAACAATATGCGTTGGATCCATGGTAGACATCTGTCCCAAAATAACATATTACGTCTCCAAAAGTCTGCAATGAAAATTTAGAATTATATTTAAACAAATATAACTATAAGTATGCTATTCACAGTCGCGCAGATGCTGTTGCTTTAATGAACCTATGTTGATATATTAGGAAGCCGTTTGGGAACACACTTTAGTAACCTTTAGGACATTCACGAAAAGTATCGTCAACCACGAATGCTGGATAACGAAACACTCAAATTAGTTGCCAAGACAAGCATACCAATGCATAATGCTTAGTAGACCCACTGAGAAGATCATTCTTTCTAGGCGGTCGCTGTTATCTTTTCTTTTCTTTTTTCTGTCCAAAGCACAAAACCGTCACATAGTTCCAACTCTAGGCCTTTGTGTTAATCCCCTCCCTTGAATAACTCGTTGTTGGTAGCGGATCTGTATACCTCAATTCATTTTTTTGCAATTTCTCTCTGAAATAAAACCATTGCTCATATAGTCATATGATCCACTGTTATGATGTACAGTTGTACACAGTTGCAGTTGACAGTTATAATTTTGTATGTCGTGGTTGATTGATTCTTATGCTTCAAGCAAACATGTACTCGGTTATTATGGTGTAGAACACCACCTTATTGCCTGCTTCATGTTTTATGTTCACAGGACTTGGTTGATTTGAAGCCTGAAGTTATTGATGTTTGAAGCTTGAAGTCCTGCTTCAACGTATCTTGCACATCTTATACTTTTTTTTTTTTTGTAATGGTTTAGAAGTTGAAATTTTAAACATTGAACGATGTCGTTTTTGTGTGGTTCTGGAAGAATATTGAGTGTTTTTCTGGTGATTAATGACACAATGAGGCAACCACTTTGAAAATTATGATTTACTTTGTGTGTTTTTCTGCAACTTTGCGTTGCAAGTTTACTCTGATGTATTACACTTTTTGAGCAGAATTAGTGACGGTGTGATCAATCACTGGTCATCTGTGTGTGCTATGTGCTATCCTCAGTTTTTGGGTTTCGATTAACTGTGGTTGCTGCCTAAGTGTACTCTCCTACAAAATATGCAAATATCGGCATGTGTTCATGTGTTTGGCTTATCTTTTGGGCAGCAAATGTTAATGTGGTGTCTCGTTAGAGTTATATCGAGAAATAACATTTTTAATCAAGAATAATGGACATAATTGATGATATCACCTTTGGTTTTATATTTCTAACTCAAAGACGTGACATCCAAACCCCCTGTTAGTAAACCTCTGTGTAATTGTTAACATCCAAATTGTTATAATATTTACTTCAACTAATTTATCGATTGTGCCTTTAAATGTAATCGGAAATTGTTATTATCAAAAACCGGAAATATTATTTGACTTCGGAGTAATTATTATGATGTTGGATATGTTATATACGAAACCATTATTTGCTTAAATGGTTTATGAAAAGGTTAACATTGAGTAGTAAAGTTATATAAATTACAAGTTTATTTAAAACCGGAAGGAAACTACGTCGTTTAGCACTGCTCATCTACAGTACATCTTTCCCGCCAAAATTACGGCCCACCTTCTGGGCCAGTTTTGGCCTGCTTTTCCGGCCTCTTTTTGCATAATCCAGCCCGTTGTGCTATAATAATACTCCCCAAACTTCATTCATCCACCAAACCTGCTCCACATCGTGTGTGATGATGACGTTCAATGAGGTGTGGGTGTGTGACGATGGTGTACAAGTGACGGGGTATGGAGGATTTAGGCCAAACAAAAAAGAAAGGTATACAATTATTTATATAAAATCTAATTGGAAATTAGGGTTTGGTTATAATTGGGGGTTTTGCTAATTTCGGGTATATATATATAAATTTATGAGCTTATTTGATTTTGCTTACGGCTTAGGGTAGTTTTGTTGTTGTATTAGGGGGTGTTCGTCTCAGGTTATCAGCTAAATTAGGGTTTTCTTATAATTGGGGGTTTTGCTTTTGGTAATTTTGTTGTTTTGTTACTTTTTATTCAATTTGGAGTAATTATTATTATTCTTTGAGTGATTCTTATAGATTGTAATTCATGTTTTGATGGTTCATGCTAAGGTTTAGCTGCTTAGACATAACCACCAGCACGACAAACAAAGACGATGGGTGGCCGTGAAGAGACAAGAACAGTGGAGAGAAGAATGAAGTCTCCGGCGTGTTTGTTTTTCTAGGAAACCTTGCACTGTCGTCTTCACGCCGACCACCAATAGTAAGTCTGATCATATCTTTTTTAAAGTTTCTAATGAGTTGGGCTTTAGTTATTTGATCATTAAAACTGAAGAAACAGAGTTACAGTGGATGAGTTGTTGCGAGAAGACCCGAGAAGCCAAACAGTAGGTGCTCACGTGTCATCTAAAAACACTATAGAATCGCCGGAGATTGACCTTTTGTTACTTTTTTCAGGATGTTAGATTTCCAGTCGTTGCTACGGTTTTGGAAGCCATTGTTGGAAGACCTTGGTATTTCTGTCGGCGCCGTGATTGCAGGCACAAAATATTTAACGACCGTCCGCATGCGCACTGTGGACCGCCTAATCCTGGAGAACCAGGCCACTACAGGTACAAGTGATCACATACAACATCTAAACAATGGGTCGTTGAAGATCTAATGCCTTTTATTTTGAAGATTTTCAGCCGCTGTTTTTCTTACGATATGTATAATCTAATAAATCTATATGTTTTGCAGCGCGGAATCAATGACTTTGAAAATTTTAGGTTGCCTTTTATTGAAAACTCACCTGCAGCTGCTGCTCCCATTACTTTGCGTCAAAATAGTGGCCATGAACTTTCAGTCACTCAGGGTAATTTCATTACTTATGGGCGATCACTTTGACTAAAAACGTTGCAGCTGATACTTTGATTAACGTTGTCATTTTAGGTTTTAGCCATCGAAAGACATGCTTCATTCTTTTATTAGGTAATCTCATAACCAAGAATCCATATTTTATGTCCATATATTGTCAGGTGATTAAATATATTCCTAACGATCATCAACCTATTCTAATTTGAAATGGGCTGAATCACAGACGGGTGACGTAGCTGCAGAAGCTGCTGCTGAGAGCTACTTTTTTTTGCAGCCAGGAAGTTAAATTAATTGAAAGGTATAACGTCTTTGCTTTTATATGCGTATTCTGATTGATTTATGCTATTTTCGTGCAACTGGGATCTTTTTTTCTTGATCAGACAACTTGCTCTTATCTCATCCCGTACACAATTTTTTTATGTCATGTATTGAATCAACTATTATGCTTGATCAGGCAACGGCCTGTTGCAGTGCTGTGGACCGTCATCACCAGCTTTAGTGTTGGGTGATTATACATTTCGTAATATAAATAGTTCTGAGGTAGCAGCGATATGTATAATCTAATAAATGGTGATTATACAAAAAATTGGTTCAAGGCATCTGTCATGCCTGTGGCATGGAAAAATAAATAAATACAACCATTTCTTTAACTGTCATAATGGAAAGGTTTAGTGTTGGGTGAAACGGGTAGTTTTTGGAACAAGTTAAAATTCGTCGGTATATCTCACAGACGCACGTTGAATAACGTATGAACCATATTCTTTTAAGCTATTCTCTTTTTACTTAATATGAGTGTTTAGATTAGCTTACTTCTTAGGTTTAATAAACGGAAATTCTATTTCGAATAAGCAGTTGCCTATGGCAAATTGTTGAAACCCAGCCTGCTTATTCAAATCATACAATAGCACTTATATGGGGTTTTGCGGTTTAGTTCTAACATGGCAAATGGATTAAGCAACTACATGATTTGAATGTATTTGCTTAATCCATTTGAATGTAGTTGCTTAATCACATATAAGTACTATTGTATGATTTGAAAGTGGCCCGAAAACAGAGGCTGAATTTGACATTGTGGTTGCAGCTCACTCCGGTGAAACTCAAAGGATTAGCAGGCTGCACCCATGTTACATGGCACTTCAACTGCCATTGCTATTTATTTATGGGGAACAAGGGTATCACACAGGGCTTCGTTTGCTAGACGTTGATGGAACAGACCCCGAGGGAGAGAAAAGAATGTATGTGAATGCGTATTATGCATACCAAAGTTAGTATTTTTATACACTCTATGCAGTGGCTAATATATTTTATCGGATACTATGATGCGTATAATTTGGTCACTCTAATTTTGTTATTGTGTATTGTTACACAGGCCCACCAAGCGAGTGCAAAGCATTTGGCCCATGTAATCGGACATGCTTGCACTGCTGTGCCATGTTTTGGGACGAGGAAAAGCTTCAGTCTTCCACAACCTATACAGGCCTTCTATATCATCATTGCTGCTTGGAAGGGAGAGTCAAAGTATTCATATCCCAGCAATACCCTCCCCTCAGTCAAACACTTTTTTCGGACAACGAGGTACACAGCAGGTTAAGTCATTTTAGAGAAAGCTCGCAGCCCGTTTTGCGTCCAACCGTTGTTGAGCCATTGATAAGGTTTCTTGACAGCAATAATGCGCTGGTCCAGCTATGGAACACGTCTATGAACAGGATGGGTCTGTTAGTCCTGTGCCACCTCTGCCTGAGGAATGTCTCTTGGGTTCTGCTGGAGGTGAAAATTACAACACTTTGGTTGAGGCCCCTGTCCAGCTACATGAGTCGGTTACCAGGATGGATGTTATGGGTGCGTTTGGTAACTCTTCCAATGGTATAACGATCAACGAGGCAGATTTCTTGCATACGGGTGCGTCGTACCGTTATCGCCAAACTTTGTTAGAAGTAGCTATTATCGGAAAGGGGAAAAGGAAAATGGATGATGTGGCGCTTTATGGGTCTAGCGGTATAACCATGTGCTTTCTTTCTAGCTTTTGTCATTGACCTGTTATATCCACATTTGTTATTTTCTCCTAACATTTTCTGTTTGTAGGATGCTGTACTACAGACGGTTCAACTTCCGGCCCACCGCCGATGGGGCCGCCTGTTGGGGACATTACCATTGCTGTCGGTATGCTCATCGGCGATTTCTTTGTTATCTTCTTCTATCATCTGATTGTGTATGCTTTACAGGTCTCAATATGTGTATTCTTTTGTTCTTTTGACAGAACCTGGTGGTGTTGCTTATGAAACATCATCGACTTACTCTTTTGAGGGTGACGGTCACGCGGGTCCTGGGACTCATACTATCGTGATGCGTGGTGAGTCTTAGGTTGATATGAGAGAGAAAGAGATCAAATCAAATACAGGGCGACCAAATAGATCCACACGATAAGGGAAGAAGTACAAGGTAGTAAGGTACGCTCATTTTCTTCCGAGATTTATTCACCCCTTAGGGACGTTAAAGTAAATTGGTTGAAAAAAAGTGCAGATGATAGCAGATTCTACAAGACAACTTAATTGGTTGATTATACTTAAAATATTTTATGCTGTTTAATATTTAAATTACATAATCTCAGGTTTATAAGTGTTTATAAGTGTGTTTGGATATGCATTTTAGCATGATGATCGTACAGTGTTAAAAGATGGCGATAGTATTAACGCTTAATTTTTTTCTTCAAAAATTGGTATCGCAACTGATTTTACATTAAAAAAATATTCTTAGTACTTTTTTCATAAATTTTCCCGTATTTAGTTCTTCATACACCACCTGGAGTGTGGCGCGATATGAAATCTGTTCTGACCTTTCCATTGACAGGTGCGGGGCAACCTCACCCACATTATGGTTGCAGCCAAGGCCGGTATTTGGTTTTGCTTATATATTTGCAGACCCAAGCCTCATAAGTATCGTAAATGAAGCAGTGTCAGTTATGGTGTGTGTGCGCGCGTGGGTTCTGGAAAATTTGAACACGCTGGTGTCTTGGCAGGGCAACCTAACTCTGATTGTGGTTGCATAATACACCATTTAAAACGAGAGTGTAATCATGTTGCAGGATGACGCTGCGCATCTGCTACAACATCATTTTCAGGATCCTTAGGTAACCTATGTTCCCAAAGGTTATTCTATTAATTTCAGTATATATCTTCTATCTACATATACATATTTAGTTTCTGAATTTGTTTTTGTTTAAGTTATTTGAATTTATGATTAATAAGTCACAAAACAAACTTGCAAAACTAATGATGCAAATAAACTGGTTGTTGAAATTATGTTTACAAAAACGTTGGAAAAAATCTGTTACATTCATAAGCCAAATTCAGAAATTAACACCAAACTTCTCTGAAGCCTATTGCTTTTTAGACTGGGATGCAAATTAACACTAGACTAAAAGGCATTAGGTGGTTACGGGGTGTTTGGCATGGCGTAGTTTAAAACTGCTTATATTCTGTCCTAAAGAAAATGCGGATGAGGAGACTTAGTTTGGACAATCAATACACTACAAACCGGGTTTTTTTTTTTATATGTTTCACTCATGGCCAGGAGAGTTCAAAGGTATCATTAGTTTTAGTTTAGGTCCTTTGATACAGTTTTGATGGGCCTTATAGAAATAAAAGAAGAAACATAACATAAAATTTTTCAGTTAATGCGGGTAAAGCCACTGTAAAAGGGCTATATATGTATACACATTTCACCGAACACTTAATGAGGTATTAAAACGTAGTCACAATAGAAACTCTAAGCGAAAATTAGTCATAAAGGATGTTTGGATTGATTTGTGTTACCCGCCTTAACTCTAAAGTCTCTAAGCGAAAATTAGTCATAAAGGATGCTTGGATTGATTTGTGTTACCCGCCTTAAGGATTGTTTGGAAAATGTTAGCATCTGTTTATCTTTCAAAATTTACAGGGAAGAACACGACACGGCAGGTTACGGAGTCGGTTCTCAAGGGGGTCGGTTGCCGTTAACAAAGGTGCAAGCAGTGTGGCTATTGGTTCAAGTATTGCAACGGATGGTGAGTCGGTTCATGGTAGTTTTACTCCAAAAGTAAGTGCTTCAAAAGTAAAATTTAGTTAATATAACACCTGGTATAAGAACATGCACGATCTTTGTTGAGTTTTGATTAAAGTTTTAAGTATATTATGAAAATTAATATTGTATATATTCATAATGATCATGAGTAGATTAAGTAGTATTAGAGTATTAGACAAGCTTGGTTTTAAGAAAAATAATGAGATCAGAACAAATAGCACCTTAGCTCACTCTTTACAGTAATAAACTTGAGTGACTTTCAATCTGTTCGACCCTTTTTACTCATTTCACTTTTAGCTGAAAAATGTTTGGTGACTACTAAAGTCCATGTTTAATGCACATTTTGGGCAAGTGGTGAAACTGCAGTGTCTCTTGAACAAAATCTCAATATTTTGCTTGATCTTTATCTATGATGGTTTTTTAAGATACTGAATTTGGATGCCATGGATAAAACCCGACATTGGAGGATCATAGGCTACAGTACGTACACTGGAGATGGGTTACTGGATGGATTTGATTGGTTGGTTCAAGACATTGCTTGATGTGTTTATGTTCTTGATTAGTTGAACCAACATTCACCATCTTTGATACAGATAAACTTTGTACAACTTTGAAGTTAAGTTTCAAATCAATGTATCAATAATAGGAGTGCACTTCAAGG
This sequence comes from Artemisia argyi, assembly GCA_030686995.1. NCBI lineage: Eukaryota > Viridiplantae > Streptophyta > Magnoliopsida > Asterales > Asteraceae > Artemisia > Artemisia argyi. Next base: position 88,478,913 of record CM060690.1, read on the forward strand.
TTTTTAGCATTTGCCCATCTCTGTTTATAAACGTCCCATGTTGTGTGATGCAATCTGAAATATATTACTACATAGACTCGCTATAGTTGTCAATATTCATTAGTGTATGCTGGCTTCAGTTATCATAATGACTTCAATTCTCAAAAATAGCGACGACAACACACGAAACAACCAGCCTACTTTCTACTTAAATAAAATACCGCAAAAGAAACCCTCGTGTTTAACAAAATATGGATGGAAATAGTTATGTGTTTAATAGCAAATTAAAGATGTTGATTGATAATTGTGTTATGTTATATTATTACCACTTACTAATCGAAACCTTACCCTTTTGGTTATTATCACTTTTGAAGGTTCAAGCATTATGCGAATGGTAATGACACATGTTGAGTAGAAGATGAGGTGAATGATACTCACCTTTGTTTGCTTATAGTCTGCGGGTAAGCCTTGAGAACCATGTTATGATTAAGATGATGTACCCTATTTTAAAAGCTCGAAGTACTGAAAAGTAATCAAGTTTTGATGTAACGGGTAAAACTTGAATCCGTGTGAGTGTTTATATATGAAAGAAAGATGAGACCACTTTGGTTGTTATTTTCTTATAAGAGTCAAACGGGTCGTTTTGTTAACCCTTTACTCAAACATATGTTTTGAAGTTTATTTTTAAGAAAGTGACGGGTTTTCTTTTCATGTACTGTACGAGTATGTGTGATGAAGTGATCTCTTGTTTGCAACAACTGTTTTAACTTTTAACCCTCAAATTAAGGAGTACATAAAAGAAATTTGTTTTATATCAAAGTTTGAAATCTTAAAAGCATTAGTGATATCTGGCAATATACTAGCAATTGTTTATATAGGCCATCGGCCCATCGTAGATGCTAATTGAAAGAGGCCATCCAAATAGTCAGCGAATAAATGACGACCTTCGGCATATACCATTGATACCTACAAAATTAAAGGCTTGGGAATGGTAACGCCGGTTAGGCGTTATTGTCTACTTGACACCCAAATAACGCCGTTTTCGCGTTATCACCACTCCCACCATGCTAGCGTTATCCATGCATTTCCATTTACGTTACTTCAATAACGTGCGTTGTGAGAGTGAAAGTTAAAAATAAATAAATAAAAATAAAAATAAAAACGCCCCCTCCATGTTACAACGGTTAGTTTTAGAATTAAAAAAAAAAATGCCGTTGTAAACGGCTAGTATTTTTAAAAGTAACACATTTTTTTTAAACCTTATAAATAGATTGGTTATTCTAACTCTTTTACAAACACAAAAATAAAACCATCTTATATCTAAAAATAATTCTTTGAGAATGGATCCACATCAAACTTACGCCACACATGTAAACCTTTCAGATGTCGAAGATGAAGCCGATGATTTAGCAATTATGGCCGCCTATGAGTACCAACGAATACAAAAAGAAGAAGCCCAATCATCTTTCCGGTTAACCCGTAACCCAATTCTCTGTAAGCGTGAGCTTGCAGAAGAGCGTTTGATGGCCGACTATTTTAATGAAAATTGTAAGTATCCCGATAGAGACTTTCGTAATAGATTTCGTATGAGCCGGAAACTACTTCTAGAAATAGTTTCAAGTATTAAATCATATACTGCCGATCTTCTTCCTGCTCATTTTGCATACTTTAGCCAAGAACCCGATTGTACAGGTCGGATGGGTATTAGTGTTCTCATGAAATGCACTATGGCCATTCGCCAATTGGCATACGGAAACTCACCGGATGCGTTCGATGAATATTTTCAAAGGAATGCACCTACAGGACGTGATTGTCCGGATAAGTTCAATATGTGCGTTATTGATTTGTTTAAACCTGAGTTTTTAAAAAAACCAAATATGCATGACGTTCAAAACCTATATGCAAAACATGAGAAGGAACATGGTTTTTCGGGAATGCTTGGTAGCATCAATTGTATGCATTGGCAATGGAAAATTTGTCCGGTGTCATCGGGCAGTATGTTAGTGGTCATAAAAAATACCCGACTATATTGCTTGAAGCTGTTGCGTCGCATGATTTGTGGATTTGGCATGCTTTTTTTTTTTATATAGCGGGTGCGAATAATGATATCAATGTTTTAGATAATTCGCCGTTGTTCGATGACCTGCTTAAAGATGAAGCCCTTGTAGCTTCGTATGTGGTAAATGGAGTTGTGTTTGATAAGGGTTATTACTTAGCCGATTGAATTTACCCATAGTGGACTACTTTCGTCAAATCGTTCATAACAGCTTCAGACGAGAAACACAGTTTCTTTAAAAAGCGACAAGAAAGTGCAAGAAAGGATGTTGAACGTGCTTTCGGTGTTCTCCAAGGACGTTGAGGAATAATACAATAACCAGCACGAGCTTACGAGGTTTCCAAGATACGTAGAATCATGTATTCTTGCATCATATTGCATAACATGATTTTAAAAGACCAAAAGTTTGCACTAAGTGACTACAGAGCATTGTTCAGGAATCCGGCTAGACACATGGAAGACAGATGGATTGACAAATGTGATCAGCGTCGTCGAAGGAATAAGGAATTACGTGACAAAGATGTTCATCTTAATCTCCAACAGCAGCTTATGGAGCATATTTGGCGTGAATGTGAGGAGTTTATGGAAGTAGATGACGACTAGTTTTAGTTATTTACTTATCGTATTTTTCATTTCGTATTTTATTTCGTAATTTCTTTTATGTCGTTTTGTTTAATGTAATTTTTTATTTTATTTTATTTTATTTTATTTTATTTTTTTGCATTGTAATGTTTAATTTTATAAATAAAGTATTTGAATGTTTAATGAATGAAATTGTTGATGGTAGAATTTGTAAATTGTTATTTTAAAAAAAATGTATCCTTGAAAGTGGTGTTATTTGGTGTTATGAGTTCCTGGAGTTTTTGATGTTATGTAATCTGGTGTTAAAATTATGTGACGCTGGCATGACGATGATATTGATGTTATAACATGTTACTACTCCTTTGGCTCTTAGTTGTTGGTCATATCATGAATAAGCATAACTTGTCAAATAATGGTAATAAATGTTTTTGCATATGAAGATTGTTTGAAAGATCAAACTCACTTATGCATAAGTTGTCACGTTAATATTTCCTAGCAAATGTATTTATAGTTCCGTTACGAGTTAACTACTGTAATTGCTTAACAGTGTAACACATAAACTAGGATGAGCAAAAGAACCAAAGAAAAGGATCCGGACCAAGAACCGGACCGGAACCATGAAGAACCGAACCAAAACCAGAACCAATGGTTCCAGTTCCAGTTCTTGATTTTGAGATTTTTCGGTTCTTGGGTCGGTTCGGATTGGTTCCACCGGTTCTCGGTTCCGGAACCAAAGATCCAATAGTTATAAAAATATGTAATTTTTTTACTTCTTATCATAATATTAAGCAAGTCCTACGTATCATCATCATTAAAAAAAAATAATAAGAAAAAAAAAAATAAATAAATAAATAATACTAGCCATCAAGCCAAACACTCTAAACCATAATCTTTAATTCACTTAAACATCCACAAATCAATAATTACTCTAAACCTAATAACATTTCAAGGTCGTTCATCATTATTAAAACAATGGAAGTCAGTTTATATTTTATTTTTATTTGCATTCGATTAGCTTTTACATGTTCATCATGCTAAAATTTGATAGCACTTTTATTAATAATTGTTTATTATCTATCATCATCACGTAGTCACATGATCATCACGTAGCACTTTTAGTTTTATTAATACTTTGCCTAACAGATGTGAACAAAGTTTTAAGTTATTTTATTTTGTTTTTCGGATTGTTATGCATTATTGTTTTGTTAAAAATATGAACAAGTGAAAGTAACTATAGAATGATTGATTATTCGAGTTTATGGTTTAGTTGTTAATTGTTATTTGCTTAAATATAAATGGATGCAAGTTCTTAAAAAGTTAATTTTTTTGTGTTTTTTATTAGCTTAATAGAAAATCGGTTCCTATACGGGTAGATCCAAAAGAACCGGAACCGGAATTGGAATTGGAACTGGAACCAGAACCGGAACCAAAAACTAAATTCGGTTCGGTTCTCAGTTCCTACTTTTCAGAAAAGTTGGTTCTCGGATCCACCGGTTGCGGTTCCGGTTCCAGAACCATGCTCATCCCTAACATAAACCGCATTTAAAAAAAAAAATAGTTATCTTGACACACTATATAGACATGCCTTTAGTCTATCTGTTCTTCTAAGAATGTCAAAGACAATATTATTAGCATATTAATCAAGACTTGTGAGATGATCACATAGAAAGGGTATTTAGTCGTAAAGATGGTTTGAAAAGTGTAAATAGTGTCGACAACACTCATATGCTCCCCTTACACCCGAACCAACACACATGGGTGATAATCGTAAACTACATTACTATCTGCTACTTGTATTTATTGTTGCAATGTTGTTCAATCAAATAGTTTGTAGATCTGATTTTCTAATTTAATATTGTATAGTTAGTTTCATCAAGTTTAGATCATATGTGCAGAATTACTATATTAGCAAAGCGTGTAATTTTGACTATTACTCCGTAATCCGTATATCTTTAAAAAGATCGTAATTAGTATATAAAATGATGATTGATCCATAAAGCTAAATTGGTTAATTGAAAGGTGGTTAGAGCATGATGTATGTTAAAATGTTATTGCTCGCGCCAATTTTACTTCTTTGACACTTTTCTCATATTATGTTTCCATCATATAACTATTAACCACTTTTTTCAACAAAACATATCACGTACGGCTGCGACCAACCACCCGGTGTGTTGATGGACAACGATAAGTCCGGACAACCCAATGACAAACATGTATATCTCAGATGCTGTTACTCTGTTAGAGATCATTTATTATTTTCATCTCAACCACTAGCTATCTCATTAATGTTTCAGATTACTTAAGATAGGCTTAGAAATCCCTACGTATGCAAATGACATTATTTGACTTATTCCCACATTGATAAGATATAGCCATAGGTAAGCAATGCAAATGTACGAACATGAGGACAACTATGTACCTAATGATGGGCCTTATCGACACCAAATTAAAAGAGTTGGTGGCAACGCACTAAGAAAGCAGCCGCCCTCTATCCCTTTCTCGTCAAATTGACATCTACTCTTATTTACTTGATTGGTGAGGTTCACTTGAAGTGATCGGTGACAATGAGTCGGTTCGTAACCTGTTAATAGTTTACTAGGTTTAATTAAGTTTTGTTTAAGTTTAATTTTGAATTTACTTAAGTCGACTTATATTTTATAAATTTCCATTTTCTCGGTTCAAAAAAAATTATTTTCAAATAATTACTCAAATAAGTTCATAAGTCAAAGAATTAAAGCGAAAAAAAAAAAAAAAAAATTATTTTCAAATAATTACTCAAATATCAAAAAGTAATCTAAAGTGTTGTGAGTTTATGAACCGTTTGTAAGATGTTCGTTTATATTTTTTTTTATATTGAATGAACGAATATGAACAGTGTTCATTTAGTTAAATGATGAACATGAACAAAAATTTTGTCTGTTCATTAATGTTCATGAACATCTGATTATCACTTATGTTCATTTGTTTCTATATCATATCATTTTATTATATACTTTTACATTATGTAAATTTTTGTAACTTTTGTGTCTCCTTTTTTATGTTCATTTATTTTTGTTTAGTATTTTAATTAACGAATATGAACAACATAATCTTTTTAATAAACAAACATGACCAGGAAAAGTTGTCCGTTTAAGCGGTCATTTTTGTTATTTGTTCGGCTAAAATTAAACGAACGAATATAAACAAGACTCTGTTTGTGTTCGTCTTTTTCGTATAAAGCTGTATCACAAATAGAAAAAAGATTTCAAAAAACATACATACATAACCTAAGCTAATGAAGCTCGTAAGTCAACAATAAGCTTAATCTCTACGTAGCGTGGATTTGCTCGATCCATTATCGTTTAGTTTGATACAAATGCTTTTTTTTTTCTTTTTTTCTTTTTTTTTTTCAAATTTTTTCATTGTTTGTAACTTATAACTATGTATAAGTTCCGTGCACACATGAAGATTACATATAAATCAATTTTATTTTAAAATTTTTAATTAATTTAGTATATAAACATAAAAAAAATTTACCTGTGAAAATTGTGATATAAATATAACTATTACGTAATAAATATGCATGAGTTTTTCATTATATATTAATATCTATTAATATTTTGTTAAAAAAATGGATGAAAGATTTATTTGTTTAACTGAAACAAATGTTAAGATTAAGGTTGACGTTGTTGTTTAACATTAACTATTGATATCAAGTTGCACAAAATATGCGAGCTTAGTAGCACATAATGAGCATTGATGAAGTTAAAATATACCTCGTAAAATTTTATAAAAATGTTTATCCGAATATCTATCTATATATAAACTTTAAATAATAATTACATGATTCGTTGTTATAAGTACAATCGCAAATATTTATTTTTATATCACAGTAACTAGTGCTTACCATTTGATATTTATATTACCATTAATAATAATTTAGTCGCATTTAATATTTAAACCCGTGTACGCATAAATTAAACTTTTAAATAAGATAACATTAGTCCTTATTTAACGTATATAGTAAAAAATAATATTTTAATAGATGAAAGTTTAAAACTGCTATTTATTTTAAAAATATTTAACATATTATAAAGTCTAATTCATACATTTACAAAATTCGTACATTTACAAAAAATTTATAATTTTAATGGATAAAAGTATCAAACTAATAATAATACTCAAGTAATTGTAAACAAAATTCATATTATAAAATTTAATAAAATATAAGAGGTTATTTGTTTATTATCTTACTCGTAATAAAAAACATGAAAACTTATAATTTTATATTTAATTATATATAATATATTTAAAATTCAATCATTAAAGTTTTATTCATTGCCTTTTGTCTTCCTTTTTTTTTTTTTTTTTTAGTTTTTGTTTTTATAAATTTGACACATGTGTTTTTTTCATTAATCAAATTCTCCACCAAATTTATTAAAATTTGACCAAAATCAATTTAATTGTAACTTTTTATTAGTCAATCATATTTCTTGATTTCGCTTATATGTCAAAATCGAGCTTTTCTATTCGTCTATTTTTTCTCCAATGAAAAGATTTTTGCAAAAATACTCTAAAATAATGTAATTCTTTTTTCTATATAAATATAAAAGATAGTAGTCCCAGTTATGATATTGATAAGTCCATGTTGTGATAATGGGAGCGGGGCATGCCTATAGTCGGCAGGTTTAATCTATACTACGTATAATGCACAAATGAATCTCTCTCTAAAATTTTCAGACTTACAAGAAATAAAGCATGGTTTACAACACTTTAATGCACCAAATTTTAAGAATTACAACAAAACAAGCATATGGTACAACAAAAATAAGCATTGAGTCATTTTCAGACCACTTTTCTATCAAATAACATTAATGTTATTAAATAGTAGTTATTAAAATACCCTTTAAGTGAAAAATACTACCTTATAAGCATTATTTACAAGGCCTCAAAGCACACATAAAACTAAAAAAAGAATACTCACCTAATACAATTAATACATTATTAAAAACACCCCTCATCAAAAAATACATAAACATGTTACTTTTGCTTTACGAGTGGTTTATGATTTATATTTATACAAATATCATAAAAATTACGAAACCAAAAAGTTACAATAAAAAAAATGAAAAAAATACGTCTGCTAAAAATCAACCCCGCTGCAACACGCAGTATAAATGAAAAATAGTTGTTCGCCACAAAATTAGTCATCGGGTACCCGCCGCCGCATTACGCAGTTACCCTGCTATATATATCAATGCTCAAAATTGTTTAATTTGTCCGCCGTGTGAAACTTAAATAGTAGTATATCAAGTCTTTTATGAAAATATCAAAATCATGTCGAAGATCTAAGTTTACATGTTACATTTTTAGGATTTTGATCTTCTCAAATTAATATATATGAACATGGACAAAAGTTTTATACGGAAAAGTTTACATTTTAAGGATTTTGATCTTCTCAAATTAATATATATGAACATGGACAAAAGTTTTATACAGAAAATTTTTTATTTAAAGAACAAAGCATATTAAATACAAAAATCAACTTTCAACATTTTTTTAAATTAAAATATCTCGCAAACTGTTAAACGTTACACAAAATTAATTATACAATTGAAATAAGAATTAGATGATCTTTCTAAAAATATTCACTTCTATATATTTTCGACAAACTTTTTATTCAAAATTTTCGTTCAAAGATTTCACATGTGATTCGAAAAATCATGTGTAATTTATTACTTTAAAAATCACACATAACTTGTGAAAAAATAGCAAATAACAAGTGATTATACAAATCAGAAAAATAACAAATCACAAGTGATTTTCTGGACGAAAATTTTATAAATCAGAAAAATAACAAATCACAAGAGACTTTACAAATCACGTGTGATTTTTCGGGGCGTAAAGTTTGAAAATAAAAGTTCATCTAAATTATATAGAAGTGCATATCATAAAAAGATAATTATGGTGTACTTTTCGTAGATTCGGAAGATATGTTCTAAAAAAATATGAAAAATGATTTTTTTATATAAAAAAAATATATAGATTGTTAGAATTCACTTTGTAGTTTAAATGGATCTACTTTATAACTTTAAATGGTAGCAATTAAGTTTGTTAAAGGGTTAATGGCATGTAATAGCAACGTACTTTGCTATTTGTTCCATTATCAGATACGAACCCAAAATATTACAAAAATACCCTACAAACTTTCATATTTTTGTGTAGATATCATCATTTGACCTACAAAATTGGGTAATCATATTCCTGTCATCTTCTCCACTTCTTCCAGCCACTTTTCTTGGTAATCTTTTTCTGCAACTTACATATAACACTCAAAAACACCACATAATACAGCCACACTTCGCATACATATCCACAAGAGCCGTCCCCAAAATCCCATCCAACTCATCTTCTTCTTATCAACATACGCATGAATGATGAATCCATCTCCCTTGATCCAATGCAACAAGAAAACCACACGCAGACAAAGCACCACAACCGGCCCCTGCATGATTAGGCCGAAAACCGCACCTCAACATCTCATTAAACAAATCCAAACCCTCTTGAAACAACCCACCTTTCACATAGCCATTAATCATAACACTCCACGACACATTATTCTTATTCGGCATTACATCAAACAGTTTACGCGCTTCCTCAACTCGTCCCACACTCACATAACCATTAATAATCGCAGTCCATGTCACAACATCCTTAGTATCACACTCATCAAACAACCTACGACAATAAACCAAACACTCACAAACACCATACAAATGTACCGTCAATCAGAAATGTCTTAATCGTTGTGGTCTTCATCAAACAACCTCAGTATCTGGATTTTTATTAAGTTTTGGGATCTGAAGTGTTTTGGATTTTTCAATCTGTTTGAAAGGAATGAATAAATGGGTATTATAATTTGTGTGTTTGTGTTTGGTTTGATGTTCCTGGTGTTGGAGGGAGTTGGTTTATAAATCTCTGAGTTTTTTCATGAATATTTTTGATGTTCATGTTCATGCTCATGTTCAGTCACGAAGGAAGAAGATAAAAAAAATAAATAAATAAATAAAATCCACGTATTTAATTTTAACCTGTGTAGCCGGTTGCCAATCATGCCACGTAAGCAAAAGTATGATAACGAAACAAATTTTAAAGAGTTGGATGGGTATTTTTGTAATATTTTGAGTTTGTATCTTATAATAGAACAAATGAAAAAGTATGTTTCTATTACATGCCATTAACGCTTTGTTAAATAGTAGCAGTTTGCTTTGTCTTTTGCAGGTTAATTCATTTTTGCAAATCATAGGTAACTGGTATTTTAAATGGGTTTTTGTACAGCAAATCATGTGTTGTTCATTTTTGCAAATCATAGGTGATTGGAATTTTACATGTTATCTGCAAAATTGAAGTGAACATGTTCTCTGCAAATTTTACATTTTTCCTGATAATTTGTGTTCATGATCTTGGTGTATGATTTTAATGATTTGTGGAAATTTGAGTTCTTGATTTGAGAAGCAAATTTGTGTTAATGTGTATGAATGATGATTTTTGTATGGTTCATGACTTGAGATTAAGAGAATAATAAAAGGTTTTGAAATGGGTATAAACGAGCATAAGCACCCAGGTTTTTAATATGATTTTCTACATCAGATAAAATTAATGTCGTGGAAAGTAAAATTGGTATACTGGTGGGATTTACAGGTAACATCAAGTTTTGTTGGTGATGAAGGCATTAAAAAAAGTAAATTGATAGTATGTGAAAATTTGGGAAAGTCTGTTGGGATAACTAACACAGTTTTGCATTGAACGTTAATAGTTTAAAACTGTTTTCATTAGGCTAAATTTATGGGTATATGCTGGAACAATGTCTGTTCCTGTGGTTTTACATATACAATACAATACTGTTTGTGTATCTGATATAACAATGCTTGAAGTGCATCTATTCAGGTTACTGATTTCTGCATCTATTTGTCACTACTGATAAGAGTTGAAATCTTTTTGTGTATCTGATATAACCTTAATGTGTTATAGCTATAATGGAAGGTCCCAAGCAACGTAAAAATTGGTCCAATGAGATGATCAAAGTCTTACTAGAAACATGCATTGAAGAAATGCAAATGACCGGTAGAAATGGCGTTAGCTTGTATAGGTCATCTTGGGTTAGGTTAGGTCGGGTGCTCAAAGACAAGTTTGGCATGGATTTCACACAAAAAGAAATGAAAAACGGATTTGATACTTTAAAAGCGAAATATATTGGATAGCTTTACTTGAAGAACAAAACAGGGAACATCTATAACTGTCAAACAAAGATGTTTAACCTAACTCCCGAACAATGGGAAGACTTTAAGAAGGTGCATGGTTATAAGATATTTAACACTTATGTCATTTTTTTCTAAAAAAATAACTTATCTAGAAATTCTTTCGAATTTGGGTACAGATTCATAAAAGGGCTGGATCTTTGCAATCGAATCCATTACCTTACCAAGAACTATGTGAAATTGTGTTTTAAAGTATTTCCCCCAATGGTGATGGTCAATGGACCAATTCAGAAGGGTCTGGGGCGTCGGGGTCTACCACATCAGCATTTGGGGCATCGGCTATGAGGGAACGTGTTGGGGCAATTGATATCGACGATGACCCTTTGGTTGACGTGGATATTGATGATGAAGATGATGGGAACTCCTGTACACAAAGGCTACATGATGAAGTTAGGCCTAAGAAAAAGGCAAAGACTTCTCGTGTTACTTTCGATGACCTGTGTAACAACCCACTAACTTCCCCTTAGGTTAGAAATGCCTTACTAACTTAACTTAGGCCCTCACTAAGCACCATAGGATTAGAAATACCATACTAACTTAACTTAGGCCCTCACTAATCACAAACTAGGATTAGAAATGCCTATAGGATTTTCCCGAGCTAAATTTTTTGCTTTATTATATCCTTATGACCTAACTAACCTCTAGACAAGCTCACGTATCCACCCATGCCAACCACCACCATGTTTACTTGATGTAAACATCCCGGTATGTCAAGTCAAGGTTATAAACATATTTTCACTAAGAAAACTATCACTCTAATAGACCATACGTGCTAGAAAACCCTAAATGCACCTATGTGTTCCCAGTTGGCTTTAAAACCCTAACATGAAAGTGTTTAAGGCTTAGATATGAGTTACATTAGTTACTTTAGGATATATTAGACTCCCTAGATCATAGTACAAATCCCTAGAACTTAGGCACAAGTCATATAAGCACAAAACCCTAATTAGGTCATAACTTCTCGAAACTAGGTCTAAACTATCCCAAATCTTTACCATAAGTTATCACCACTTAGTATAAGCTACTTAAGACATTATATTAGTTACTAGACATCATTAGGACCCTGAATAAAACACTAAACCCTAGGCAAAACCTTAAACTCTCACTATACAAAACTAGGTTAAAATTTGACCTAAACACTTAAACCATGATACTTAAGCACCTCAAATTAAACAAGCAACCACCCTAGCACCTCCCTAATAACTAAGAAACAACCCTAACACCTCTAACTACCCAAGCAAGTAGGTGGATCACCTACTTGTCACCTTCTTCCACAAACAGCCTCTTTCGGCTCATAACCACCACAACCGGCCTATGGCGCCCCCTAGCTACCTCTATAGCTGCTCCTCATCACCACCTAGACCTGCCACACTATTCCATAGCTCAGCTTAGTCGATTCCCCCCCCCCCCCACGACACATGGCAGCCCTTGCCTTGGTCGCTACTCCTTATGCGAGAATAAATACCCCTCCCCTCCCCTCCATTTCTCTTTAAACCTTTCTCTCCTCTCTACCTTACACTTTTCTATATTCTAAGACCCTTAAAAGCCCTAGAGAACGAGTAGCAAAGCCCTGGCCAAGTCGAGTTGTGGTTTGAGCTGAAAGAAACCCTAGAAACCCTTTAGCCCTCGTTAACACTTGCACGTCTTAGGTAAGCCTTAGTTTTCATTATATTAGTCTTAGAATAGACTTAGGATACTTAGGATGAGCCTTAGAAAACATAGGATAACCTTAAACCTTCCCGTTTGCATGCTTTCTTTTCGTAACCCTAGATATAGTCGAATTGCATGTTTACATGTGATATAGCTTATTTCTGTGATATAATATGAAATATATGACTTATTTGAACTTATATGAACTAAACATAAGCTTATAAGCCTAGTTGTTATGTTAAAATATGATTTACATGCATTTAGGACTAGTTTTGCAAAACTTTACATGCATAGGGGTATATATTATAAATTCCTGAAACTATAAAGTCTAGGGACTGTTTTTGACATTTCCTAGAAGTTATAAGTGTAAGGACTCATTTTGCAAAGTATTAAAACCTTAGGATAGAAATTAAAACAAGTTATAAACTAAAAAGGACTAATATGACAAATACTATAAAGTTAAGGGTAAAAAGGGTAAATAATGAAAGTTAGTATAGTTTAGGGACTATTTTTGTCATTTCTCTAAAATATATAAGTATAGGGATTAAATGTGCAAAAGTTAGAAAGTTATATGCTTAATTGTTATAAGTTTATAAGTATAGGGTAGAAAATATAAATCTATAAACTTAAAGGGTAAAAACGGACTATTTTCATATAAATATAAAACCTATTTAAGTTAGAAGCATAACACAATACTAGGGAGCTTCATGCAAGGAGTACTATGTGGATATTTCATTTTGACGAGTTTGTTGGGTTTACGAATTAAAGTGCCCTGGCTCCTCAAACGATTATTACATATACTTCTGATTTTTGATGGCCCGAACGGTGTTATGTTATAACTAAAACCTTAATAACAACATAACTCAATAGTAGGGAGCTTCGTGTGAGGAGTATTAACTTTTGAATTATGATGGCCCGAACGATATTATGTTGATAACATAATACAATAGTAGGGAGCTTCATGTGAGGAGTCATATACTTCTGAATTACGATGGCCCGAACGGTGTTATGTAAGACTTGACATACACACACCTACACTACCCCCAGGATACGTGAGTGAGTTGTCTAAACCCCTACTTTACTTACCTTAAGACCCAGGCGAGTTTTTCATAGCCTCACTTTTAAATGTTTTACAACCCTATGAGGGGGATACATGCTTTAAACCGAATACAAGTCTTTTCCCTTGGTTATTGCACGAGTAAACTATCTGCCATCACTACTTAACCAAAAGTCATGAATCTAATCATTTGGGATATTTTACCCACGCGTACGCGAATATAATTGATAGATCTATTGGAGTTTGACAACTCCCGTTGGTATTAACATCTCACTGGATGGTACCAATAAGTACTATATTTGAACCCACTAAAGGATTAACTTTGGCAAGTTATACTTCCCGTCCCCTCATGGTTTGGTCTGCAGACCCCATGACCCGGACTGTTAACGTGTGGTTCATGAGCTTAGTGCAATATACCTTCTATCACTAAAACCTTTCCACACATAGGGTTTAAGCTGAACCTTGTGGAACTTGTATTCATACCCTATCTACTTAAACATATGACTCTCACTCAACATTCGTGTTGACTTTTAAGCATGTTTTCTTAGGTAGTTAGGCACTATAGGAACCCTGGCACAGAGAAGTACTGGACATGAGGACGTCCAGAATATTTATCATTCATCAAGTTTTGTGTCATAAGACGTATCTTAGAGACCTCTCTTTTGGTAAAAGTACATCTTTTACTATAAGAACTCTGATGAATAAATAAATGATAACACCTTTTTCAAAAACGTCTCTTTTCGAGTCGTTTTCTATTATCTTGTCTTTGTTTCCATGAGTAATACCCCAAACACTTAATCTGCTGCGATCAGTGAAAAATGGGGGTGTTACAGATTGGTACCAGTGCCTTGGTTATAGAGAACAAAGGATTTTTCCTAAACTATAACCACTTTTTCAAAAAGTCCTCCGTGCCACTAGAATCCCCGAACTTGCCTTTAGACTCCCGACTTGCCTTTAGGTTAGAATTCCCGACTTGCCTTTAGGTTAGAACCCCCAAATTGCCTTTAGGATAGATACCTCACTATTGCCTTTAGGATAGAATCCCCACTATTAGTATTGCCTTTAGGATACCTACTTAGGTTAGAATTATGCTAAGATACTCTTTCGGGTATTACAGTTAGATATGTCATCCTTTAACAATCCTATCATCATGTTGGATACCGATGATACGGATACTTCATCCGATAGTTATGAGTATGCTCCGGCTACTCCTACTTACTCATCTTCTGGTTCTAATTCTCCGGAAGAATTAGCCCAGAACATCTTAACTAAATTAGGTTTAGAACTTTCCCCGAATGATCCCTATATGCAGGCATATAATGGGTATATGTAAGCATATGGTGGAGAAATTCCTACCGTACCTACTATAACCCCTACCCAATCTATACCCCACTATAATAGTCAAGATCTTTATGTTCCCGAAATAGTTTCACATCCCCGTAAGAAAATACGTATTATACCATCATCACCTCCCCTAGGTTTAAAATAGGTAGTAGTTCATATAAAACACCTTTAGAAAAGCATGATGAACAAATAGAGGAAATACTTAGTCATTTAGATAAATTATCTTTAGGACGAATGGAAGAAGTAAAAACTAGGATTAGGGAATTAGGAATAGGTAGAAATAAGTTAGAAAATGAATTAGAGAAAACTCGTAATTAAATCTTTATGTTACAAACAAAATATGAGGGACACTCTGACGAAGTAGTTACTGCACATGTTAGACTTTCCACTTTAGAAATGATTATCGAGGATATTAGGGATAATCATAGGTCTGATATAGACGATCTTTTGGAAGCCATTCAGGAACTAAAGGGTAACAAAGAATTAAAATAAGGTTATAGACTTAGATAATATAGGTTTATAAGTAGATAACTTAGTCTTAAATGGGTAGTTGCTAGATTTTCAAATTATAAAATAAAAGTTTTAAACTACTCATATTTAATTTTTCATAAAACTAGTATCCCGTATTAAGATCCCCTATTGCCTTAGGACATCATATAGACTGCCTTAGGATTTAAGAACTAGAAAATATAGGAAATTAAAATAAGTAGACATACCTAGGAACACTAAAAATTTAGGATCTCTTAAGATCACTGGGCCTTTAGACGGGGGAAACTAGTTTCGGTGGAATATAACGATTCTTTTTAGGAAATTCGCCCTTTTAGTTTTAGGATTCCCTACCCATCTGGTATCAGATAGTGTTCTAAGAACTTAGAACATAAACTATGACACTATTCTTATCACGTCTTACCTATAGAATGGCACGTACAAGAGCTACCACTCCCGTTACTCCCACTACTCCCACCATGACTCCGAAAGACATCCAGCGACTAGTGACTGACAATGTGACTGCAGCACTAGGAGCTAGGGAAGCAAACATGGCTAGAAACCCCGAAATTCCTGTAGTGAAGAAGAGTAACTACAAGGAATTTATGAGCTGTCAGCCCTTCAATTTCAAAAGGACAGAAGGGGCCATAGGATTGATTCACTGGTTTGAGAGATGTTAATCGGTATTTTCCCGTAGTAACTGTACTGAGGATTGTAGGGTTAAGTTTGCGGCTGGTATGCTTACTGAGGAAGCGTTATCTTGGTGGAACTCGTATGCCCAACCAATAGGAATAGAAGAGGCATACAAGTTATCTTGGGTTGAGTTTAAGAAACTTATGATTAAGAAATACTTCCCTCGAACGGAAGTCAAGAAAATGTAGGATGAATTTTATAACTTGACTGTGAAGGGGAACGATGTTAAAAATTATATTAGGAGATTTCAAAAGTTGGCAACTTTGTGTCCTACAATGGTGCCAACTATTGAAAAGACGATAGAAGTTTTCATCGGAGGTTTGCCCCGGAGTATCGAAGGGAATGTTACAGCCTCTAAACCTCAAACTTTAGAGGAGGCCAGTAACATAACTTTGAGGTTAATGGACCAAGTAATAAAGCACAACCCCTGTGCTAGTGCCCTACGATAATAAACGAAAGTTCCACGATGGGAGAGCTTTCGGTAACACTCGTAATACCAATAGTAGTAACCGTACAAACCCCTATCCTCAACCAAGGCAAGAGAATGCAAGAGCTTATGCCACCACTTTAAATGAGAAAAGTGGTTATGCTGGGAATGCCCCTCTGTGTAAGAAATGCAACTGGCATCACACAGGGCCTTGTTCCATTAAATGTAATACATGTAACAAGGTGGGCCATCACTTAAGGGATTGCAAGAACAAAGGACCAGTTACTGGGGGTAATCCACCACAGCAACAGTCATTTGTCATACTTGCGGAGAAAAGGGACACTATGCAAATAGATGCCCAAAGAAAAATACTGACGGTGCCCAGAGTAAAGCATATATGTTGAGGGATAGGAATGATCCACAAGATCCGAGCGTAGTCACGGGTAAGTTTCTCTTAAACAATCACTTAGTTAGAATATTATTTGATTATGGAGCCGATAGGAGTTTCGTATCTATACCCTTAGCCTCTAGACTTAGGATTGAAACTATAGCTTTAGATAATTACTATGAGATAGAAATGGCCGACGGAAACTTAGTTAGTACTAACACGGTCATCAAGGTTGTACCCTAACTTTACTAAACCACCCCTTCGAGATTGATCTCATACCCATTAGACTCGGTAGTTTTGACGTTGTTGTGGGAATGGATTGGTTGTCCAAGAATCAAGTAAAGATTCTTTGTGACGAGAAAATCACCCATGTACCTATCAACGGTGAGACTTTAACTATCTGAGGAGATCAAAGTAAAAATCGACTTAACTTCATTTCATGTATCAAAACGGAACGATACATGTCACGAGGTTGTCAAGTTTTTGTGGTTCAAGTAACGGAGACTAAGCCAGATGAAAAACGACTAGAGGAGATCCCTGTAGTCAGGGAATACCCAGAAGTTTTTCCTAGGGATTTACCTAGCTTACCTCCTGTTCGTCAGATAGAATTCCAAATCGATTTAATTTCCGGAGCGGCACCTATAGCCCAAGCACCCTATAGGTTAGCCGCTTCAGAGATGAAGGAACTCTCAGAACAACTCCAGGAATTAACTGATCGAGGTTTTATACGCCCAAGTACATCACCCTGGGGAGCTCCTGTCCTATTCATAAAGAAGAAAGATGGATCTATGAGGATGTGTATCGATTATCGTGGATTGAACAAACTTACTATCAAAAATCGATACCCATTACCCAGGATTGATGACTTATTTGATCAACTACAAGGTTCGAGCGTATATTCAAAAATCGACTTACGATGAGGTTATCATCAACTGAGAATGAGGGAAGAAGATATCCCTAAGACCGCTTTCAGAACGAGATATGGGCACTATGAATTTCAAGTTATGCAATTTGGTTTGACAAACGCACCAGTGGTTTTCATGGATCTCATGAACCGGATGTGTAAACCATACTTGGATAAATTTGTTATAGTGTTCATAGATGATATCCTTATCTATTCACGTAACGAGGAAGAGCACGCTAAACACTTGAGAATAATCCTAGAACTGCTTAAGACGGAGAAACTTTATGCAAAGTTCTCTAAGTGTGAATTCTGGATTAGTGATGAGTGCTCAAACACTCATCGTTTTTGATATATTTAAACTGCCAAAACGCACAAAAACAATCAAAAAGATATCAAAATACTTAAATTATCCCAGGGATTGTGTTTTATGTGTTTTAAATGCAAAATGAGCAAAAACAAAGAAAAAACGTACAAAGTTTGCAATATTGGCAGTTTTAGTCCCTCAAGTTTCAAAACTTGTCAAATTTAGTCCCTATGCATTTATTTTGAAAGGAAAAGTCAACCCAAGGTTTTAAAAGTCAAATAATCATAAAAATTACACTTGGGTATCAAGTTTTCCAAAATTACAAGTTTGGTCCCTGAGATTTCAAATTTGGCAAAACAGGTCCCTGGGAATTTTAAAAATTGGAAAAATGCAAAAAATGGTTCTTGGAATTATGGTACTTGGCATGATTGGTCCTCATAAGCAATTTGGAAAAGTTTCATTTTCAGTCCTAAAAAATTGGTAAAAGTGCAAAAGTGGTCCTTGTGATAACTAATAGCAAACCGGACCCTTTTTTTATAACAATCCAAATCCAAATCCAAAGCCCACATCCAAGCCCAACCAATCCAAGCCCGTTCCCTTTTTATAATAACCCAGGGTCAAAGAGTCAGCGCCGGTCAAACATGGTCAAACAGACCATCTTCCCCATCATCTCCCCCGTTTTCCCTCCTCCTTGTCTCCCCCCCCCCCTCAAACTTTTCACCAACTCAACCCCCCACAATAAATACTTCTCACCAACCTAACCAACCCCCCACCACTCCATTTAATACCCCATCTGTACCACTCAATTTGGCCGGTTAAGATTTTTGGCGGGAAAACACAATCAAGGGCTCAGATTCAGCAAATCTTAATTGAAGGGTTGGGATATGGTCGTTGGTCAACAGAGGTGCATGTGGGAGTAGTTATGTGCAACAGGAAGCTCTTATGAGGGGGATATCTTTTATTTTTAGAAGTAGTATAAGTAGCAGTAGTTAGATAGCTCAGGGTGTGTAATTTTTTTTTTTAGTTT
This sequence comes from Artemisia argyi, assembly GCA_030686995.1. Classification (NCBI taxonomy): domain Eukaryota; kingdom Viridiplantae; phylum Streptophyta; class Magnoliopsida; order Asterales; family Asteraceae; genus Artemisia; species Artemisia argyi. The sequence goes on from CM060690.1 coordinate 88,498,107, forward strand.
TCTAGTCTTTGTAATGTTTAATTAGTAGTTGTAATCAAACTTCAAAGTTAATGCAAGTTTTCCTTTTTGTTTACATTCTATGTTAAAATTCAAAGTTTCTTATAAAAAATATATATCAAGCCTCTGTTTAAGTTTATAAAACAATACCAAGTACTTGTTAGCTTTGATAAGTTCAAATACAAAGACCATTAGAAGCTTTATAAGCTTCTAATTCAATCAGAAGCTTACAGTCAGAAAATAATTAAACATAAAAAGAGAAATCAAAGGAAAATAAAAAATTGTGGTTCAAGATAATGGAGCAGAGCAAGGATGGGGAGATAATGGTTTAGAGCTCAAGGGAGCCTTAGGGTGTTCTGTAGTTAAGTGGGTCTCAGTTTCTCAGCTTTGGAAGGCAGTTGTAAGATCCATTTTTAATCTGAGCTTTCTTAGTGTTTAATAATATTTGTTGTATTTACCTGTTAGATTTTGATTAATTAGGTGTAATTTAACTTGTTATAAGTTTCTTAGCCCAGTTTGTAGAATGATATAGCCATTCCCTTTAAAAAATCTTCAAAACAGTTTCAAAGAGGGTGTTTGGTTCAGTTGAGTTCAGGGTATTCTACCTTGTTTTGCTCATTGCATTTGGTCTAAACATGTTGCAGTAGGTTAAATTGGAGCATTAGAACTATAAAAACCAGCTCTTATTAGTAAAAAGTCAAAGTACCCTTGTAATCCGTCATACTTGTTATCTGTTACAACTCTTGGGTTCATAATCCTAATATTGGTTTGAAATCTGATCTTCTAGCATAATTTCATATCTCAGTAGCTTAAATTAACATAATCAGTGGTACAATTTGATCCAAAGTTCAGTTTAGTCAAAGTAGGAGTATAACTTAAAAAGTCAAATTTCAGCTTGGGTAGTTTTTGAATAAACTTTGGAATTTTGTGTAGGGTTTAGTTTTAGGAATTAAAACTTGTGCTTTCTAGATCTTGTAATTTTGCTGCTCATCTTGTTGCTTGTATTTTTAATAATTTTTAGTTTGCTTGGTAAACTGCTTAATTGTAGCTTGTTAATTAGCACTTTTCTTGGAACTTGCCCTACTCACAGCTTGGCATACCAATCTCATTAGCTTGTGAATTCTTTGTTAATTAGCTTAAGCTTGTGTAATTTGTTGCTATTTGTAGCTTAACTGGCTAAGTTGTTAGATGTGCTTTTGCTTTTCTTTAGACTGCTTATTGTCACTGCTTAACTTGCTTGCCATGTACCACCAAGTCATCTCATTACACTGAGCAATCAGTGTAGTTGAGGTCTTTCACAAGCTCAATCACAAGCTCATTTCTGAGCTTCTGCCTGTGAACCTTGGCTTGTTGGGAAGCTTAGCAAGCCAGCTTCAAGTTCCAATCTTGTTTAAGCTTTTTAAAGCTTGTATACTAGGGCTGCAAGCAGTCCCTAGTTTGTCCCATCTGTTTGTTTGCATTTGATACTCAGCAGACTCATTTCACCACCCAACTTTGGTGGTAAATTGTGGTTACCCCAGTGGGTCCCACACCCCATAGTTAGTCTTGCCCAACCCCCTCCTACCAGGGAGTGAAGATTGACCAAGATTTTGACCATTTGATCACTGGACCCCACCTGAATTAGGTCCCAAACCCTGTCCCTCATCTGTCTCAGAAACCAATTGAGCAAACTGCTTATTTGTGATTATTGGCTTATTGAAGCCACTTATTTGGCTCATTCTTGCTTATTCAGGTTCTACTAACTCAGAGAAATCAAAAGTTATCATTGTGGACCCCACACTCTTCATTTGAGCTTAATTACACCCTCAGTCAACAAAAGTCAACTGAGTGGACAAATAAGCACTCAAAGTGCTTATTTCTGGATTGTGTGAAAAGTGTTTTTATTAAAAGTCTTTGTTTTTAGTGTATATTCAGTTTGGAAAAAGAAAAAAACCAAAAAAATCAACTTTAATATTAGTGATAGCTTCTATTTAATAGGATTTATTATTTTAATTTTCTTTCTAGCTTATTTATAAGCAATATATCACTTTGATATTTTTAGAAATTCTCTTTTAGGTTAAAGTAATTTTACAAAATTTTCCAGAATTTTATTTTGTCTTTTAGTGGTTTTTATGATTAATTTTAGTTTAATTTAGTTTTAATTAATATTAAGTAATTAAATAGCATAATTAGATTTTACAAAGTATAACCTAATTTTTATAATTTTTCTAGCTTTTATTTAAATTAAAACCTTTTTAGAAATTTTTCTAGAATTTATATTACTCATTTTCTATTTTTCCTAATATAATTAGTATAATTAGAAATTAATAAGTAATTAGATTAATAATTAGTTAATTAGTTTAAAAATATATAAAATAAACTTTTTATAATTTTTTAGGATTCCTGTAATGGTTAATTAGATTTGTAAAATTTTTCTTAATTTTCTAAGCCTTTTTAGTATTTTTAATAAATCTAATTAGTTTAATTAGTTAATAATTAGATAATTAGTAATTAATTAATAATAAATAATTAAATAGTGTAAAAATAGTTTTTAATTTTCTTAAAATTTTCTTTAATTAATAGGATTGTAAAAATATTAATTTTACACTTATAACCCTTCCAGTCCATCAGTTGTACTTTTTGTTTTGTTCATCTGTGTACGTTTTTAATCAAAACGTACGTTTTTAAGTTTTAGCTCAAATCTTCATAACCTAAATTCACGTAACCATTTACATAGCTTTCCTAAGCTATTTTTGTTAATAATCTCCAAATAATTCTCAAAACAAACCCTTTCTGTGAATAACACCCGATCACAAAGCACGCTAAAGTTACATTTTACACCTCAACGGGATTTAACGACCCGGTGATACCTTATATTACCCGGAGTATTGATCTAGGCTATTTGACTTTGTTGACCATTCTTTGGTCAATATAAGTTGGTGGTTTAGCGTCAATCAATTTTTGGCGCCGCTACCGGGGAGGTGTGCGCGTTTTTGTAGCGTCTTTTGAGATTAGTGTTATCTCACCTCACTCACTGTACAAATACCATCACTTGTGAATATTTTCAAAATCAAAACACATAAAAAAGTCATTGACACTTTTCCTAAAGTGTTAAAACACCAAAAAAAGTAAAAAACAACAAAACCATATCGTAATGTTTTCTGATTCGGTTTTCCTTTAAGGTGATTCTTAGGGAGAAACGATTCTGGATTACGGGACGATAACAAAAATATTGTCCAAAAAGTTTTTATCCCTAGTGCATGCGCACTCGTTCTTCAAGGTCCACTAGCCCATTACGTGAGCTGGTCCGGAAACCTCGAAGGCCTCGTAGACGTTCTGCACCAACAGTCGGATCTGAGATCCGTACTGTTCCACCTCCAGCTGTCATCATGGCGGCTGAACCCACTATGAACGAGCTTCTCCAAGCACCCGTCGAGGGTTACGAAGATGCTATCGTTGTTCCGGCAATCATGACCGACAATTTTGAGCTTAAAACAGGGTTGATAAACCTGGCCACATCACGTCAATTCTACGGTTATGAGAGGGACGATCCTCAAGATCACATTCGATGGTTCAATAAAATCACATACACCATCAAATGCAAAGATGTCCCCTGTGAAGCAATCAAACTTCTTCTCTTCCCATTCTCCCTGGAGGGACAAGCCCGGATTTGGCTTGAAAAACAACCTCCACGATCTATTGAGACATGGGAAGATCTTGTGAAAAAGTTCGTGAATGAATTCTTTCCTCCTTCCAAAACCACGAGTCTCAAGAATGAGATCATGAAATTCACGCAGAAATTTGATGAATCCTTTAGTGAGGCATGGGATCGTTACAAGGAATTGCTCCGAAAATGTCCTCACCACGGGTTCTCCGATCTCATGACACTTGATACTTTCTACAATGGTGTAAGCCAATCCGATCAAGACTCTCTAAATGCCTCCGCTGGAGGTAACTTCTTGAATCGCACCACGAAGGATGCTTTAGCGATCATTGAGAATAAATCTAAGGTCCGCATTCCCCGAAGCAGATCGGTTGTTTCCCAAAGGGATGTTGTTCCTTCTTCCTCATTGCCCGTGGCTCAGTCTAGCATCGATGCTAGACTTGACAAACTCACGGAAGCTGTCCATGCATTTGTTCTCGCCCAAGGCAAGAAAGATTCTTCTCCTTCTCCACAAGCTGAAATCAAAAAGATAGAAGTTTGTGTCACTTGTGGTGGTCCACATTCATATTATAATTGCACTGCCACCGAAGGCAATCCATTCGAAGTAAATGCAATAGCCAGCAATTCCAACCAAGGAGGTAACCAATACCGTCCTCAAGTGGAACCAAATTACCGGGCTAGCAACCAGGGTGGACCACCCGGGTTTCCTAAAAATCCAAATAGGTTTAATCCTAATCCACCAAGGGGGCCTAATATGCAAAATCAGAATCCTGCCCCCGTCAATCAGTACCCACCCCAAAGGGGTAATCAAGGGTATTCAGCTCCAAATTATCAAGATCCCCTCCCAAACGAGCTCAATAACTACATCAAAGTTAATGAGACCAAAATGAGGGCAATGCAAAATCAAATCTCAAATTTGAAGAATGATTTCCAATCATCAATAGCCAAACAGGGTCAAGAGCTGAAGAGTGAGTTGATGGTAACAAACAACAAAATTGATCAAAATCAAGGCAAGATAGAAAATATGCTTGCCAGTCTTATGAATCATCTCACTCCACCCTCTACATCAGGAGGTCTCCCGGCTAATACAGTTGTTAACGCCAAGGGTGAACTCAAAGCTATTACTACACGCAGTGGTAAAGCTTATGAAGAGCCGCCAGTTCCTCCTATTCCTCCTCCTCTTTATTCCGAGGAAGTAGAAATTGAGCCTGAGGCAACCACGGACAAGGTGCAATTTACTAGCCCACGAAGTACCGCACACGTCCACCCTCAGGTTGTTCCAGAAATTGTACCAAAATCTGGACTTGTACCAAAACCGGGAGTTGTATTTGAACCATCAACAACTCCTGGAGAGAACCCTAAATCCAAAACTTCACTACCATACCCGTCACGACTTAATGAGCAAAAGCTCCGCGAAAAGGCTAGTCACCAAATGGATAAGTTTTATCAAATCTTTCAAGATTTGCATTTTGACGTTAGCCTTGCGGATGCTATCATCCTGATGCCCAAATTCGCATCGATGATCAAGAACTTGTTAAGCAACAAGGAAAAATTGTACGAAATGGCAAAGACTCCATTGAACGAAAACTGCTCAGCAGTTATCTTAAAGAAGCTTCCTAAGAAGCTTGGAGACCCTGGGAGATTTCTCATTCCATGTGTTTTCCCTGGGATGGTTGAATGCTTCGCCTTAGCTGATCTTGGCGCTAGCATTAACCTGATGCCTTACTCAGTGTGGGAGAAACTCTCTCTTCCTGAACTCACTCCTACGTGCATGACTCTCAAGCTTGCCAACCGTTCAATCTCTCGTCCTCTCGGCATTGCCGAAGACGTATTCGTGAAAGTAGGAAAGTTCCATTTCCCCGCTGACTTCGTTGTTGTTAAGTTCGATGCTGACCCACGAGTTCCTCTCATTCTTGGGAGAGGATTCTTAAGGACGGGTCGTGCGTTAATTGATGTGCACGAAGAGGAAATAACTCTTCGTGTTGGTAATGAAGCTGTAACCTTTAACCTCGATCAAACTTCGAGGTACTCCTCTAATTATGACGCCGAAACGGTTAACCGAATTGATGTCATTGATGTCGCGTCTGAGGAGTACGCTCAAGAGGTTTTAGGTTTTGTCGATGATTCTCCGAGTGAAAACTTCACTCCATCTTCTCACCCCATTATTGCCAATTCTTCTCCTTCCCTCACTCCGTTTGAGGGAAGTGACTTCATCTTAGAAGAAATTGAGGCCTTTCTCAAAAGTGATTCGATTCCCGATGGAATCGATAACCAAGAGATTGACCTCGAGGGGGATGTTCTCACGCTTGAAAAGTTATTAAACGAAGATCCCTCTCCTCTTCCTGTTCTACCACAAACACTTCATAAGGAGGAAGTCAAAAATGTTGAGAAAACTGATGACTTTCCCGCGGTTGAACTTAAGGACTTGTCGCCTCATCTTGAATATGCATTTCTTGAGGGTGATGATAAATTGCCCGTCATAATTGCTAAAGACTTAAGTGTTGAGGAAAAGGCTGCTCTTATACAGGTTTTAAAGTCTCATAAACGAGCAATTGCTTGGCATCTCTCCGACATCAAGGGCATCGACCCTGAGTTTTGTACTCACAAGATATTAATGGAGGATGACTTCAAACCTGCGGTCCAACATCAAAGAAGGGTGAATCCAAAAATTCACGAGGTTATCAAACAAGAGGTTTTAAAACTTCTTGATGCCGGATTGATTTACCCTATCTCGGACAGTCCTTGGGTCAGCCCAGTTCATTGTGTTCCAAAAAAGGGTGGCATTACTGTTGTCACAAACGAGGAAAATGAGTTAATTCCAACTCGATTGGTTACGGGTTGGCGCGTCTGCATTGATTATCATAAATTAAATGACGCCACCCGTAAGGATCATTTTCCTCTGCCCTTTATGGATCAGATGCTCGAGAGATTAGCGGGGAATGAGTACTATTGCTTCCTCGATGGTTTCTCGGGTTACTTTCAGATTCCGATTGACCCGCAAGACCAAGAAAAGACCACTTTTACGTGCCCCTATGGAACCTTCGCATATAAACGTATGCCATTTGGCTTATGTAATGCTCCGGGCACGTTTCAAAGATGTATGATGGCCATTTTTTCCGACATGATCGGGAAAAGTATGGAGGTCTTTATGGACGATTTCTCGGTCATTGGGGATTCGTTTAAATCATGTCTCTCCCATTTAGACAGCATGCTAAAACGTTGTGAAGACACAAAGTTATGTCTAAATTGGGAGAAGAGTCACTTTATGGTCAAAGAGGGCATTGTCCTCGGCCATAAAATTTCAAAAAACGGGATTGAGGTTGACCGTGCCAAAGTGGACTTCATTGCAAAATTGCCTCATCCCACGACTGTGAAAGGTGTTAGGAGCTTTTTGGGTCACGCCGGTTTCTACCGTAGGTTTATTCAAGATTTTTCTAAAATCGCCCGGCCTATGACCCATCTCCTCGAGAAGGATGCTCCTTTTATCTTCTCCCCTGAGTGCATCCAAGCCTTTGAAACATTAAAGAAAAGGCTTACCGAGGCACCGATTCTTGTTGCCCCCGATTGGGACTTGCCCTTCGAGCTCATGTGTGATGCTAGTGATTATGCGATGGGGGCAGTCTTGGGGCAACGCAAAACAAAACATTTTCAGCCTATACACTATGCCAGCAAGACTATGACCGAGGCTCAAAGTCGTTACACCACCACTGAAAAAGAATTATTAGCTGTGATGTATGCTTTTGAAAAATTCCGGCCATACTTGATTCTGACTAAAAGCATAGTGTATACGGATCATTCGGCTTTGAAGTATCTATTTGCAAAACAAGATGCAAAGCCGAGACTCCTCCGTTGGGTTCTCCTCCTTCAGGAATTTGATATCATCATTCGTGATAAAAAAGGAGCTGAGAACCTAGCTGCTGATCATCTCTCCCGTCTTGAAAACCCTCACCAAAATGATTTCGAGAAAAAGGAAATAAATGAAACATTTCCTCTCGAAACCCTCAATGTGGTTTCATTTCGTGGAGACTCGATTACCCCATGGTTTGCCGACTTTGCAAACTATCTTGCGGGTAACTTCATTGTGAAAGGGATGTCGTCCCAACAAAAAAATAAATTTTTCAAAGATGTCAAGCATTACTTCTGGGACGACCCCTACTTGTTCAAGATATGCGCGGATCAAGTCATCCGGCGGTGTGTGTATGGTCAGGAAGCCGCTGAAATTTTAAAGGCTTGCCATGCTGGTCCCACGGGGGGCCACCACAATGCCAACTACACCGCCAAAAAGGTGTTTGATTCCGGCTTCTATTGGCCCTCGATCTACAAGGATGCCCAAGATTTGGTCAAGCCCTGTGACGCTTGTCAGCGTCACGGGAATATTTCACAAAAGAATGAAATGCCTCAGAATGCAATTCATGTTTGTGAAATCTTTGATATCTGGGGCATCGACTTTATGGGGCCGTTTCTATCATCTCACGGCAACAAATACATACTCGTGGCAGTTGACTACTTGTCAAAATGGGTTGAAGCGAAAGCTTTACCCACAAATGATGCCCGAGTAGTCGTGAAATTTTTAAAAGCTCTTTTTGCCCGATTCGGAACTCCACGTGCTATTATTAGTGATCGTGGTACGCACTTCTGTAATGACAAATTTGACAAAGTCATGCAAAAGTACGGTGTGACTCACCGTCTTTCCACTGCGTACCACCCTCAAACGAGTGGACAAGTCGAAGTGTCCAATCGGGGCATTAAAAGAATCTTGGAAAGAACTGTAGGTGAAAATCGTGCATCGTGGTCGGACAAATTAGATGATGCACTTTGGGCTTTCCGTACGGCTTACAAAACACCCATTGGGTGTACGCCTTATAAACTTGTGTACGGGAAAGCGTGCCATCTTCCGATCGAGCTTGAGCATAAAGCCTATTGGGCCCTCAAGCATGCCAATTTCGACCTCAAAACGGCGGGTGATCACAGAAAAGTTCAACTAAATGAATTAAACGAACTTCGTGATCAAGCTTACGAGAACTCTTTGATCTATAAACAAAAGATAAAGAAGATTCATGACTCAAAAATCAAAAACCGCGTTTTCAACGTTGGTGATCGAGTCCTTCTTTTCAACTCTAGACTCAAGATCTTCTCGGGAAAGCTCAAAACCCGATGGACTGGTCCATTCACTATCACAAAAGTTTATCCTTATGGTACCGTCGAATTATCTCAAAATGACGGTCCTAACTTCAAAGTGAATGGACATCGTTTAAAGCACTACTTTGGAGAGGACGTACCATCCATGGTCGTCCCGGATCTCCAAACTTTCCCCAAGGACAATTGAATTCGGGGATCGAGTCAAGCTAGCGACTCGATGAACAAAAATTAGCAACAATACGGGTTTTCACCCGTATCTCTGATTCTTTCTATTTTCTACCACCTAGTGTGGGGGAATGGCCAACCCCCCGCTGTTTGAAAAAATGTATATATGTATATAAGTGTAAAAAAAAAAAAAAAAGTTGTATATATATAGAAATAAAGTGAAAATTGATATTTCCGCAGTTAGATTCGAATCTTGGCTTTTTACGTTCATAGCTTCGGCATAATAGCCGGGACTTTGAATATTGAGGACAATATTCATTTCTAAGTGTGGGGGGGGGGGGGGATTCTATCGAATTTTATCAAAATATCTTTCAAGTACCCCTGTTTTTTGCCAAAATTTTCAAAAATTTTTTCACTTTATTTCAAAATTTTTGTGGTAATCAGTCCGCCTTGTCTAAGCGACAAAAGGGATTGGCTAATCCAGGAGCAAACGGCTCTTGGTAAAGATAAATCAAATCCGTTGACGGCTTGCAATTTGCCCAAAATTGTACGGTTCCTCAACTCCCCTAAAACAAATGAGTTGGCTAGCCCGCAAGATTATGGCTTGTGGTAAAGGCCGTGGAAAATCCATAATTGGTAATCAGCTCACCAAGATGTTGACTAGGTCCATCAAGATGCTGGCTAGTCCAGGAGCAAACGGCTCTTGGTAAAGACTTAACAAATCCGTTGAAAGTTGGTGGTTTGCTCAAAATCACACGGTTATCAGGTGTGCCACAGTTCTTACACCTGGCTACTCCAGAAGTGATGGCTTTTGGTAAAGAGTTTAAAATCCATCAATTTTTCTAAAAAGATTCCTAGGGACTAGCAATAGTTTAGTGTGGGGGATTGATGAGTGCTCAAAAACTCATCGTTTTTGATATATTTAAACTGCCAAAACGCACAAAAACAATCAAAAAGATATAAAAATACTTAAATTATCCCAGGGATTGTGTTTTATGTGTTTTAAATGCAAAATGAGCAAAAACAAAGAAAAAATGTACAAAGTTTGCAATATTGGCAGTTTCAGTCCCCCAAGTTTCAAAACTTGTCTAATTTAGTCCCTATGCATTTATTTTGAAAGGAAAAGTCAACCCAAGGTTTTAAAAGTCAAATAATCATAAAAATTACACTTGGGTATCAAGTTTTCCAAAATTACAAGTTTGGTCCCTGAGATTTCAAATTTGGCAAAACAAGTCCCTGGGAATTTTGAAAATTGGAAAAATGCAAAAAATGGTTCTTGGAATTATGGTACTTGGCATGATTGGTCCTCATAAGCAATTTGGAAAAGTTTCATTTTCAGTCCTAAAAAATTGGTAAAAGTGCAAAAGTGGTCCTTGTGATAACTAATAGCAAACCGGACCCTTTTTTATAACAATCCAAATCCAAATCCAAAGCCCACATCCAAGCCCAACCAATCCAAGCCCGTTCCCTTTTTATAATAACCCAGGGTCAAAGAGTCAGCGCCGGTCAAACATGGTCAAACAGACCATCTTCCCCATCATCTCCCCCATTTTCCCTCCTCCTTGTCTCCCCCCCCCCTCCAACTTTTCACCAACTCAACCCCCCACAATAAATACTTCTCACCAACCTAACCAACCCCCCCACCACTCCATTTAATACCCCATCTGTACCACTCAACTTGGCCGGTTAAGATTTTTGGCGGGAAAACACAATCAAGGGCTCAGAGTCAGCAAATCTTAATTGAAGGGTTGGGATATGGTCGTTGGTCAACAGAGGTGCATGTGGGAGTAGCTATGTGCAACAGGAAGCTCTTATGAGGGGGATATCTTTTATTTTTAGAAGTAGTATAAGTAGCAGTAGTTAGATAGCTCAGGGTGTGTAATTTTTTTTAGTTTTCTAGTCTTTGTAATGTTTAATTAGTAGTTGTAATCAAACTTCAAAGTTAATGCAAGTTTTCCTTTTTATTTACATTCTATGTTAAAATTCAAAGTTTCTTATAAAAAATATATATCAAGCCTCTGTTTAAGTTTATAAAACAATACCAAGTACTTGTTAGCTTTGATAAGTTCAAATACAAAGACCATTAGAAGCTTTATAAGCTTCTAATTCAATCAGAAGCTTACAGTCAGAAAATAATTAAACATAAAAAGAGAAATCAAAGGAAAATAAAAAAATTGTGGTTCAAGATAATGGAGCAGAGCAAGGATGGGGAGATAATGGTTTAGAGCTCAAGGGAGCCTTAGGGTGTTCTGTAATTAAGTGGGTCTCAGTTTCTCAGCTTTGGAAGGCAGTTGTAAGATCCATTTTTAATCTGAGCTTTCTTAGTGTTTAATAATATTTGTTGTATTTACCTGTTAGATTTTGATTAATTAGGTGTAATTTAACTTGTTATAAGTTTCTTAGCCCAGTTTGTAGAATGATATAGCCATTCCCTTTAAAAAATCTTCAAAACAGTTTCAAAGAGGGTGTTTGGTTCAGTTGAGTTCAGGGTATTCTACCTTGTTTTGCTCATTGCATGTGGTCTAAACATGTTGCAGTAGGTTAAATTGGAGCATTAGAACTATAAAAACCAGCTCTTATTAGCAAAAAGTCAAAGTACCCTTGTAATCCGTCATACTTGTTATCTGTTATAACTCTTGGGTTCATAATCCTAATATTGGTTTGAAATCTGATCTTCTAGCATAATTTCATATCTCAGTAGCTTAAATTAACATAATCAGTGGTACAATTTGATCCAAAGTTCAGTTTAGTCAAAGTAGGAGTATAACTTAAAAAGTCAAATTTCAGCTTGGGTAGTTTTTGAATAAACTTTGGAATTTTGTGTAGGGTTTAGTTTTAGGAATTAAAACTTGTGCTTTCTAGATCTTGTAATTTTGCATTTCATCTTGTTGCTTGTATTTTTAATAATTTTTAGTTTGCTTGGTAAACTGCTTAATTGTAGCTTGTTAATTAGCACTTTTCTTGGAACTTGCCCTGCTCACAGCTTGGCATACCAATCTCATTAGCTTGTGAATTCTTTGTTAATTAGCTTAAGCTTGTGTAATTTGTTGCTATTTGTAGCTTAACTGGCTAAGTTGTTAGATGTGCTTTTGCTTTTCTTTAGACTGCTTATTGTCACTGCTTAACTTGCTTGCCATGTACCACCAAGTCATCTCATTACACTGAGCAATCAGTGTAGTTGAGGTCTTTCACAAGCTCAATCACAAGCTCATTTTTGAGCTTCTGCCTGTGAACCTTGGCTTGTTGGGAAGCTTAGCAAGCCAGCTTCAAGTTCCAATCTTGTTTAAGCTTTTTAAAGCTTGTATACTAGGGCTGCAAGCAGTCCCTAGTTTGTCCCATCTGTTTGTTTGCATTTGATACTCAGCAGACTCATTTCACCACCCAACTTTGGTGGTAAATTGTGGTTACCCCAGTGGGTCCCACACCCCATAGTTAGTCTTGCCCAACCCCCCTCCTACCAGGGAGTGAAGATTGACCAAGATTTTGACCATTTGATCACTGGACCCCACCTGAATTAGGTCCCAAACCCTGTCCCTCATCTGTCTCAGAAACCAATTGAGCAAACTGCTTATTTGTGATTATTGGCTTATTGAAGCCACTTATTTGGCTCATTCTTGCTTATTCAGGTTCTACTAACTCAGAGAAATCAAAAGTTATCATTGTGGACCCCACACTCTTCATTTGAGCTTAATTACACCCTCAGTCAACAAAAGTCAACTGAGTGGACAAATAAGCACTCAAAGTGCTTATTTCTGGATTGTGTGAAAAGTGTTTTTATTAAAAGTCTTTGTTTTTAGTGTATATTCAGTTTGGAAAAAGAAAAAAACCAAAAAAATCAACTTTAATATTAGTGATAGCTTCTATTTAATAGGATTTATCATTTTAATTTTCTTTCTAGCTTATTTATAAGCAATATATCACTTTGATATTTTTAGAAATTCTCTTTTAGGTTAAAGTAATTTTACAAATTTTTCCAGAATTTTATTTTGTCTTTTAGTGGTTTTTATGATTAATTTTAGTTTAATTTAGTTTTAATTAATATTAAGTAATTAAATAGCATAATTAGATTTTACAAAGTATAACCTAATTTTTATAATTTTTCTAGCTTTTATTTAAATTAAAACCTTTTTAGAAATTTTTCTAGAATTTATATTACTCAATTTCTATTTTTCCTAATATAATTAGTATAATTAGAAATTAATAAGTAATTAGATTAATAATTAGTTAATTAGTTTAAAAATACATAAAATAAACTTTTTATAATTTTTTAGGATTCCTGTAATGGTTAATTAGATTTGTAAAATTTTTCTTAATTTTCTAAGCCTTTTTAGTATTTTTAATAAATCTAATTAGTTTAATTAGTTAATAATTAGATAATTAGTAATTAATTAATAATAAATAATTAAATAGTGTAAAGATAGTTTTTAATTTTCTTAAAATTTTCTTTAATTAATAGGATTGTAAAAATATTAATTTTACACTTATAACCCTTTCAGTCCATCAGTTGTACTTTTTGTTTTGTTCATCTGTGTACGTTTTTAATCAAAACGTACGTTTTTAAGTTTTAGCTCAAATCTTCATAACCTAAATTCACGTAACCATTCACATAGCTTTCCTAAGCTATTTTTGTTAATAATCTCCAAATAATTCTCAAAACAAACCCTTTCTGTGAATAACACCCGATCACAAAGCACGCTAAAGTTACATTTTACACCTCAACGGGATTTAACGACCCGGTGATACCTTATATTACCCGGAGTATTGATCTAGGCTATTTGACTTTGTTGACCATTCTTTGATCAATATAAGTTGGTGGTTTAGCGTCAATCAATTAGTGTTGTGCAATTTCTCGGACACATGATAGATAAACAAGGACTTCGTGTCCATCCATCAAAAATCAAAGTCGTTAAGGATTGGCCGCATCCTATGAATCCTACTGAGATACGAAAATTCTTAGGACTTGTGGGATACGATCGAAGGTTTATTGAGGGATTTTCAAAAATAGCAAAACCTTTGATAGAGCTAACCCAGAAAAACAGAAAATTTGACTAGGGAAAAGATCAAGAGATAACTTTCCAACTTTTGAAGAGAAAGTTGTGTGAAGCTCCGATCTTAGCATTACCAGAGGGAAACGATGATTTGTTGTTTATTATGATGCTTCGCGTAGAGGTCTTGGAGCTGTATTAATGCAAAAGGATAAGGTAATCGCTTACGCATCATGACAACTCAAGACACATGAGGAAAACTACACTACACGTGATCTAGAATTAGGAGCAGTAGTGTTCGCTCTACGAATATGGAGACATTACCTGTATGGCACTAAGTGTACGGTTTTCACTGATAAAAAATGCCTACAGCATATTCTTAATCAGAAAGAGTTGAACATGAGACAACATCGATGGATAGAACTGCTCGCTGATTATGATTGTGAGATTCGTTACCACCCTAGCAAAGCTAACGTAGTAGCAGATGCTTTGAGCCAAAAGGAACAAATCAAACCACTTAGAGTTATGTCATTAGTTATGACTCTTCATTCGAATTTACCTTCTCAAATACTCAAAGCCCAGAATGAAGCCCTCGAAATGAAGGATCGTAAACTTGAGAATTTACGAGGGATGGATAAGGCTTTTGAGATACGTTCAAACGGAACTCATTGTATTAAGGGTCGGAGATGGTTACCTCACCATGGTAACTTAAGGAATGTAATAATGCACGAGTCCCATAAATCTAAGTACTCCATCCACCCAAGTTTTGACAAGATGTATCAGGATATGAAGAAACACTATTGGTGGCCCGACATGAAGGCATCCATTGCTAGATATGTGGGCAGGTGTTTAACATGTTCTAGGGTAAAGGCTAAATGTCAAAAGCCATCCGGCTTATTGGAACAACCTGAGATTCCCAATTGGAAGTGGGAAAGAATTACGATGGATTTTATCACTAAACTCCTTAGAACATCCAATGGGCATGATGTTATTTGAGTAATAGTTGATCGCCTTACGAAATCTGCTCACTTCATTCCTATACGAGAAACGGATGATATGGAAACCCTTGCTAGGTTGTACCTTAAGGAAATAGTTTCCCGACATGGAGTGCCAATATCTATCATATCGGATCATGATTTTCGTTTCACGTCGAGATGTTGGCAATCTATGCAAAAGGCCTTAGGTACTCAGATACACATGAGTACGGCATATCATCCGCAAACCGAAGGTCAAAGTGCTAGAACTATCCAAACACTCGAGGATATGCTTCGAGCATGTGTGATAGATTTTGGAAAAGGATGGGAGAAACACTTGCCGTTGGTAGAATTCTCGTATAACAATAGTTATCACGCTAGTATTAAGGCAGCACCGTATGAGGCACTTTATGGGAGAAAGTGCAGATCCCCTGTCTGCTGGGCCGAAGTTGGAGAAGTACAACTTACGGGTCCAGAGATAATCCATGAGACAAATGAGAAAATAGTTCAAATCCGACAATGCTTACAAGCCGCAAGGGATCGGCAAAAGAGTTATGCCGATATAAGACGTAAGCCTTTAGAATTTCAGGTCAGAGATAGGGTTATGTTGAAAGTTTCACCTAGGAAAGGTGTCTTTCATCTCGGAAAGCAAGGAAAGCTTAGTCCGAGATACATTGGACCATTTAAGGTTTTAGAACGAATTGGTCCAGTTGCATACCGACTTGAATTTCCGGATGAACTAAGTAAAATACATGACACGTTTCACATCTCAAATCTTAAGAAGTGTTTATTAGACGAATCACTCGTCATTCCTATGAAAGAGCTTCAATTGGATGATAAGCTCAATTTCACTGAAGAACCAGTGGAAATTATGGACCGAGAGGTCAAAAATCTAAAACACCACCGGATTCCTATCGTTAAGGTACGCTGGGACTCCCAAAGAGGACTAGAGTATACTTGGGAACGAGAGGATCAAATCCATGCTAAATATCCCCATCTATTCTCACCCTCGCACACTAACTCTAGTTAAATCTCGGGACGAGATTTTCTTTTAGGATGGGAGACTGTAACAACCCACTAACTTCCCCTTAGGTTAGAAATGCCTTACTAACTTAACTTAGGTCCTCAATAAGCACCATAGGATTAAAAATGCCTTACTAACTTAACTTAGGCCCTCACTAAGCACAAACTAGGATTAGAAATGCCTATAGGATTTTCCCGAGCTAAATTTTTTGCTTTATTATATCCTTATGACCTAATTAACCACTAAACAAGCTCACGTATCCACCCATGCCAACCACCACCATGTTTACTTGATGTAAACATCCTAGTATGTCAACTCAAGGTTATAAACATATTTTCACTAAGAAAACTATCACTCTAATACACCATACTTGCTAGAAAACCCTAAATGCACCTATGTATTCCCGGTTAGCTTTGAAACCCTAACTGCTTATTTGAACTAACATGAAAGTGTTTAAGGCTTAGATATGAGTTACATTAGTTACTTTAGGATATATTAGGCTCCCTAGATCATAGTACAAATCACTAGAACTTAGGCACACGTCATATAAGCACAAAACCCTAATTAGGTCATAACTTCCTGAAACTAGGTCTAAACTATCCCAAATCTTTACCATAAGTTATCACCACTTAGTATAAACTACTTAAGACATTATATTAGTTACTAAACATCATTAGGACCCTGAATAAAACACTAAACCCAAGGCAAAACCATCTCTCACTATACAAAACTAGGTTAAAATTTGACCTAAACACTTAAACCATGATACTTAAGCACCTCAAACTAAACAAGCAACCAACCTAGCACCTCCCTAATAACTAAAAAACCACCCTAACACCATTAACCACCCAAGCAAGTAGGTGGATCACCTACTTGTCACCTTCTTCCCCAAACCGCTTCTTTCGGCTCATAACCACCACAACCGGCCTATGGCGCCGCCTAAGTACCTCCATAGCTGCTCCTCATCACCACCTAGACCTGCCACACCATCCCAAAGCTCAGCTTAGTCGATTTCCCCACCCCCATGACACATGGCAGCCCTTGCCTTGGTCGCTACTCCTTACGCGAGTATAAATACCCCTCTCCTCCCCTCCATTTCTCTTGACACCTTTCTCTCCTCTCTACTTTACACCTTTATATAGTCTAAGACCCTTAGAATCCCTAGAGAACAAGTAGCGAAGCCCTGGCCTAGTCGAGTTGTGGTTTGAGCCGAAAGAAACCCTAGAAACCCTTTAGCCCTCGTTAACCCTTGCATGACCTAGGTAAGACTTAGTTTTCATTATAGTAGTCTTAGAATAGACCTAGGATACTTAGGATTAGCCTTAGAAACCATAAGATAACCTTAAACGTTCCCGTTTGCATGCTTTCTTTTCGTAACCCTGGATATAGTCAAATTGCATGTTTACATGTGATATAGCTTATTCCTGTGATATAATCTTAAATATATGACTTATTTGAACTTATATGAACTAAACATAAGCTTAGAAACCTAGTTGTTATGTTAAAATATGATTTACATGCATTTAGGACTAGTTTTGCAAAACTTTACATGCATAGGGGTATACATTGTAAATTCCTGACACTACTTGACATTTCCTAGAAGTTATAAGTGTAAGGACTCATTTTGCAAAGTATTAAAACCTTAGGATAGAAATTAAAACAACTTATAAACTAAAAAGGACTAATATTGCAAATACTATAAAGTTAAGGGTAAAAAGAGTAAATAACGAAAGTTAGTATAGTTTAGGGACTATTTTTGTCATTTCTCTAAAATATATAAGTATATGGATTAAATGTGCAAAAGTTATAAAGTTATATGCTTAGTTGTTATAAGTTTATAAGTATAGGGTAGAAAATGTAAATATATGATCTTAAAGGGTACAAACGGACAATTTTCATATAAATATAAAACCTATTTAAGTTAGAAGCATAACACAATACTTGGGAGCTTCATGCGAGGAGACTATGTGGATATTTCGTTTTGACGAGTTTGCTGGGTTTACGAATTAAAGTGCCCTGACTCCTCAAACGATTATTGCATATACTTCTGAGTTATGATGGCCCGAACGGTGTTAGGTTATAACTAAAACCTTAATAACAACATAACTCAATAGTAGGGAGCTTCGTGTGAGGAGTATTAACTTCTAAATTATGATGGCCGAAACGGTATTATGTTGATAACATAATACAATAGTAGGGAGCTTCATGTGAGGAGTCATATACTTCTGAATTACGATGGCGAGAACGGTGTTATGTTATATATAAAAACCTAATAGTGATTAGTTAAGAAAACCTGAACTAAGACTTGACATACACACACCTACACTACCCAAAGGATACGTGATTGAGTTGTCTAAACCCGTACTTTACTTACCTTAAGACCCAGGTGAGTTTTTCATAACCTCACTTTTAAATGTTTTATAACCCTGTGAGGGGGATACATGCTTTAAACCGAATACAAGTCTTTTCCCTTGGTTATTGCACGAGTAAACTTACTGATCACTACATAACCAAAATTCATGAATTTAATCGTTTGGGATATTTTACCCACGCGAACGCGAATATAGTTGATAGATCTATTGGAGTTTGACAACTCCCGTTGGTATTAACATCTAATAAGTACTATATTTGAACCCACTAAATGATTAACTTTGGCAAGTTATCCTTCCCGTCCCCTCATGGTTTGGTATGCAGACCCCATGACCCGAACTGTTAACGTTTGGTTCATGAGCTTAGTGCAATATCACTAAAACCTTTCCACACATAGGGTTTAAGCTGAACCCTGTGGAACTTGTATTCTTACCCTATCTACTTAAACCTATGACTCGCAGTCAACATTCGTGTTGACTTTTAAGCATGTTATCTTAGGTAATTAGGCACTATAGGAACCCTGGCACGGAGAAGTACTGGACATGAGGACGTCCCGAATAGTTATCATTCACCAAGTTTTGTATCATAAAACGTATCTTAGGGACCTCTCTTTTGGTAAAAGTACATCTTTTACTGTAAAAACTCTGATGAATAAATGAATGATAACACCTTTTTCAAAAACGTCTCTTTTCGAGTCCTTTTCTTTTATCTTGTCTTTATTTCCATGAGTAATACCCCAAACACTTAATCCGCTGCGATCAGTGAAAAATGGGGGTGTTACAACCTGGCTGTGGATATGTAGTGTGCCTTGAGACATATGGTGAAAACCAATGATGGGCCAACACTAGGTGAATGTGCTGAAAAGTTGAAACTAGTTGATTTACCACGGTTGGATCCTTTATTTCTAGAGGCATTCAATATTTTCGGCCAGTCAAGGGATATGAGAAAGGCATGGATGGCTTTGCCATCGGATCCAGACATCTTAAAGGGGTGGATTGAGATGACGGGTAGAACATTTGGAATTTTCAAGTAGGGAGATCGTAAAGGGGTTGTAACGTGGTTTAGTTGTTCCGTACCTTATTTGGCTGGTGATGTTTTGTTATGTTGTTAGATTGATGTCTATTTTAGATGTTCTAAGATGTTTTGATTTTCATATATGGTACTGTTATGTAGTTTTATTATTTTATGGATTAAGATGTTAATGAATAATGATTTGTTGTAATTCATGGTAACTGATTAATATATGGTACTGTTCTATGAAGTTTTATAATGGTTTAAGATAATGCTCAGGTTACTTGTTTTTTATATAATATGCTACTTGTACTTGTAACTTTATTTGAACCATTGAGTTTATTTTTTTATATTTATATTTGAACAGGGTTTATCATGGATTATAATCAAAAATTTATACTCATTATTTCTATGTATACATATCTTCGTTACTTTAGATCAAGGAAAAGAAAACAAAAAAGAGATACTACTTCAGCAATGTCGGGTCATCAGTTTACATTAGAGTTATTGCAAGGAAATGACAGACAATGTATTGAGTTGCTACGCATGTCACGTGGTTCCTTTGTTCGTCTTTGCACACATTTTAGAGTAAAAGGGTGGTTAAAAGATAGCAAACATGTATCAGTTGAAGAAAAAATGGCTATGTTCTTGATGATGTTAGGTCATAATCAACGGTATGCGGTGATAAAAAACCGATTTCAACACAACGCAAACGATTCATAAGTTTTTTCATGAAGCACTAGCTAAATGGTGGAGTTTGCTAAGGAGATTATAATACCAATAAATTTTAATCCTAATTCAAACATTCCGGGACATAATAGGAGATTACGTCAGATATTTAAGGTAATTAGTAACTTTATTAGTGATGCGAGATTTTGATTCACATTTAAATTTTGACTATTAACTTCATTTATGTAAGGAGATGTTGGTGCACTGGATGGAACTTTGATACATGCTTGTGTCCCAAAAGTCAAGCAACATTTATATCGAGGGAGAGGAAAAGGAGATTGCTATCAAAATGTTTTGGCAATATGCGACTTTAACATGATGTTTACATTTCTTGTTGCCGGATGGGAAAGAGTACCTCATGATTTGAGAATTTTATCAAAAGCAATAAGAAATCCTAATGCACCCTTTCCATTACCCCCTCCAGGTACGTACATACATACACAAACATTTATTCAATTCATTGTACATTGTTTTTGTTCATTTGAGTCATAGTAGTATTTTTTTTCTTGAATATTAATTATCAACTATTTCTTAAATATTAATTATCATATAACATTTACAGACAACTATTATCTTTGTGATGCCGCCTACGCACACACGAGGGTTTATGGCGCCATATCGCAATGTGAGATATTGGTTAGGAGATTTTCGGCGAACCCGTCCATTGAATAGTAGAGAAAAATTCAACCACTCACATGCGAAACTTAGAAATGTGATTGAAAGTGCCTATGGTGTCTTAAAAGCACATTTTCATATATTAAAGAAGATGGCACCTTTTCCACTAACAAAACAACGAAATATCACGATTGCATGTTTTGCACTTCATAATTTTATACGCAAAGAAGGTTTAGATGATGAACTCTTTGCTAGATATGAGCAATCAAATATGCAACTTGATAATGAAAACGCATTAGTTGAAGTTGATGACGAAGTTATTGAAGAAGATCAAGTTGTTCAACCACAAGGCAATGCATCCGACCAAATATATGACTAATTTAAGAGATCAAATCGCGCAACAATTAATGCAAAGTGATTGAACGGGTCGGGTCCTAATTTGATATGTGTTTGCAGTATTTTGATAATTTATGTGCTTTGGAATTTTTATGTTTTGAACCATTATGTATTGGTATAATTTGAACCATATGTATTGTCTTTAATACTCCGTCTTTTAAGCGATATTGGTATATTTTAAACCATTATGTATTATTTTTAATACTTTGTATTTTAAGCAATTGCTTGTTTTACACTCAATAGCACAAAAAACTAGTGAAAAAGAAAAAGGAAATGAAGAAGAAGAAGGAAAAAAAAGTACTTCAATAGAAAAAAAATGTACTTCAATAGCACAAAAAAATACTAGTGAAAAAGAAAAAAAAAATAAATAAAAAGGAAAGAAGTACTTCAATAGTACAAAAACAAACGGTCTTTTTCTTGTAGATGAAGAGCTTCAGATGTACCTCTTCTTCTGCAGACATGGTTTGCAGATGAAGAAGTAAAAGCTCTGAAAAAACAAACGACACCTAAGTCTTTAACCTTTGTTTTTTAGAAAAAAGTGTTATTTGTTTATCTCACCTTTACGAACATGATTAGGGCTGAGCATTGGTCTTGGACTGGACCGGACCGAATTAGCCAAAAAGCCGAGACCGAGGATCGGAAAAATGTGGTCGGTCCGGTCCGGTCTCGATCGATTCGTCGGTCGGTCCGGTCCAACAAGGCAAAATAGTCGGTTTGTGGTCCGGACCGGACCGACCAATACCGAGACCGAATTAGCCCAAAAACTGTGATCGAGGACCGGACCGAATGTGGTCGGTCCGATCCGTTTGGGTGGTTTGCTCAACCCTAAACATGATTGGTAATTTTCTTTAAATATTTTTTTTATTGTAAAAACATTAATGATATTTTAATAGCATTTGTCCTCTATTATTGTTGTTATTGCTTACTGCTACTGTTTGCTGTTTATTGCTTACTGCTACTTGCTACTGCTATGTGTCGCTAAACATGGTAAAAACTAGTATCATCTTTAACAATTGCTTGTAGATATTAATAGTGTTTTACAATTTAACGAGAGGACAACCTTTTCAGCAATTGTTTTGTCTCAATATATTTCACATGAAAGTGTATATAGTTTTTTTTTTTTTTTTTTTTTTTTTTTTTTACATCATGTTGAAATTCCCAAGCTTGTGTGCTCGATTTATCCGGAAACTAAGGACTCGTAATATTTGATGTGATTAAAATCAGTGTTCTAAAAGGCGCGCCAAGGCGCCGCCAAGGCGCGAGGCGTGGCCTCGGCGCCACGAAATGGACCAAGGCGTGAAGTCTAGGCGTCGTGTGAAAAGGCGTGGAATAAGGCGCGAAAAGGCGTGCCAAGGCGCGCCTTATCGTATGGCGTGGCGCCATTTTTAGAAGGGGATGATGTGGGCTTAAATTTTGGGCCTAGTAATTTCTAAACATAGTTCAAATTTTCACTTTATTTCTTATGCATATCACTTTTTGTAAGTTCACCTTTTGTAAACTCACCTTTTGTAAACTCGATATGTATATAAAATATGATATTATAACATAAATGATAAATATATAAATATTTTTTCGCCGCCTTAATCACGCCGCAAAAAACGCCATGGCTTCGCCATGGCGCGTAAGGCTTGAGGCGTGGCCTTGCCGCCACGCCACGCCTCACGCCATTTATAACATTGATTAAAATATATAGATACTTATAGACTAAAATACGTCCCTGAACTTTCCACAAAACATCGAATGACGCCCTAACTTTATAAAAATGTCGTGTGGCGTCCAAAACATGTGAAATTGAGGCCGAATGCGTCCCTTGACCACTTTTGTCTTGGTCAACGCTCATACTTTGGTACATTTCCAAGGGTATAATAGGAAAAATACATTTATCACCACACAGTGGTTAAATTAACCATGATATATGATAGTTTAGGGACCAACTAAGAACTATGCTTCGCAACTTGAGCCTATCTTCTCTGATACGCTAGTTATTATTCGCGCGATAACCAATTAACCCACAAACCAAACACATTTACACACCATAATTACAAAAACCCTTATCCAGACCATCACCGGTAAATCAAAACCCAAAACCAGTCACCCATTTCCAGATGTCAAAGACCCAACTAAAATTCCAACATTACAATGTCTTTTGGAGACAATGTGATCACTGATATGGCAAATTATATCACCAACATGCCAGATAACGTGACCACTAACATTATGAACCAATTGCCGCTAAAAGATGCGGTGAGGACCGGTAGTTTAGCCAGAAGCTGGAGGTTTAAGTGGACTTTGCTGACGGATGTCATAGTTGATGAGGATTTGTTTTACTATTTAACAAATACCTTTGATGGGAGGCATATTACTAGGCGTTTACTTCAGCTTAATGGGTCAGTAAGAAGGTTTGTATTCTCCGTAGAGCCCAAAATGCTATTTGGACAAGACGCCTTGAATTATGAAGACATATATGAGTGGCTTTTGTTTTTGGCTCGGGTCGGAGTTGAGGATCTTACAATTCAAAACTGGTATGGTGAGCCAGTTACTTTGTCAACCCAACTTTACTATTGTCGGGAGTTGAAATTTCTCGAACTTCATTGTTGCACTTTTCCCACTATGACAAGTTTTAGGGGTTTTCCAAAGCTACTCAGCTTAGAATTATGTAATGTCAATTTTCATAGTGGTACAGTTTGGGACTTAGTTGCTGGTTGTCCCTTGCTTGAGTCTCTAAATATGGATCGTTGTACTACAAACGAGATGAGACTATGGGATATTGCAATTCTTAGCAATTTGAAGAAGTTAAATGTGTCATTTGGTATTTGGAACCATCCTATGACAATAACAACTTCCAATATCTTTCAGTTGTCAAATGTTCCTAAACTTGAGACCCTTACCATGGATTTTCAAGACTGCAATGTAAGACCTATTTCATTTTTCCACTTCAACTTACATAATATTAAAGTAATTTCTAACATTCATGCAATGTTAGCTTTGAAACTAAAGGAAATTCGTCCTTTTGTAGTTGTTGGAAGAAGGTACCTCCTGGATGAATGTCCGTGTGGCCTTTATATCCCTCAAGTCTCTTGAGATATACGGGGTCGATTTTGGGAATAATGCAATGAATTCATTGATCGTTCAAATGATTCGTGGGTCTCCAATTATGCAAAGGCTAGAAACCAAGGTAAGTGGAATGCATATGTATGAAAGACATCATATAAAATTCCAATTGTTGTGCATATGAATAGTCTCTCATTTTGAAGGCCATATACACGCTTACTTATGTACCTTTGGAGATTGATTCATTTGATGTAACCATCAACAGAATGACCACGAGGCAGCTTTAAACTGTGGTGTTTCGTTCTTTCCCTAAAACAGAGAATGAAATAGCCATAATAAGGTTGATACTTGCATGTTCCCCCTTACTGAAGAAAATTTATATCCATGACTGCAATTTGACTCCTGATGAGAATCAAAACATCAAGTTGAACTGGGATTTGGCAAGGAGGCTGTTGAAACTCCATCGAGCTTCCCCCACAGTCGGGGTTGATTTATTTTACTGATTATAGTTTATGTATGGGTTGAATACCCTAAGAAAACTATTTTCATATAAGTATGTTGCTATTTACTTTCAACGTTGTGAATATGCCTGTGATTCGAATGGTTACTTTGTATACTGCCTATGTTGCTAACCAAATGCAATGGCAAGTTTGACTTTAGGAAGTCAAACGTGCAAATGGTAAAGGTTATTTTGGATATGCAATGTGAAGTTTGACTTTAGGAAGTCAAACGTGCAAATGACAAGATTGAAATTAGGAAGTCAAACGTGCTAATGGTACAAGTTATTAAACAAGCCAAACGTGGTCACAAATTTTCTTACACAATACGTATGTCTTGTGATTGGATATGAAAAGGCACGAAACTAAACCATACTTTATTTGTTATATGTATTCATTTTGTGTCTTTATGTTTAGTGATTTTAGTTAATGAATATATTATTTTTGACTTTCATATGGGTCAGTAAGGATTTTATGAGGTGCCATTAATTTTATTGAAATTACACCGTAGGTCCCTAAGCTTGTAAACTAAATGTACCATGTTGTGAACACGTCACTATATTTTGGGCGGGAATTGTACCTACTTTGACGATAATGTTGACAACCTTAGGGACCAAGTATGAAATAAAAATGGTTATTAAACCCCCTCCACCGTCTCTTCACTGAGAATGTATTAACTTTAGCGTGTAACCCAATAAACCCATCAACAAGCTTTTCCTCACACATTTCCCCATGGAAGAAGATTTCCCAATCTTGAATGAACTCATGGTAGTGGCTGATTCACCACGATTACATCATATGAGCCGCTGGTTTGGTAAAGAGGCTGTTAAAGCAGAGTTTTTTAAAAACTTTATTCGTATCGCTATTGATCATCTCAAGAGGATGATACCAAAGCGTAGGGAGCTGATTCAGGAGAATGAAACTTTGGGACCTCGTGGTGTGGCGCTTAACTGTTTGGAGGCTTTGAAAAAAACCCAAGCCATTGAAATCGACCTACTTGCACGTTTGATCAAGATGTATGGTGAAGCTGATGCTAATATTCGTATGCAGGAAGGTTTTGTTCAGAAAATGGCAGAAAAGAATTAGTGTAATGGGGTCTTAATTTAGGGTATTTCCAGAGGTAGGTTAATGGGGTCTTTTGGGTTCTTGTTTTAGGATTTTAATGTTCTTGTAGGCTAATTGCCACTATTATGCATATATAATTCTATGTTTTCTCGTTTAATTTTCTTGTAGTATCCTATTTTGTTTAATGTTCTTATGACCAAAAACAAACACCCCTTTATGTCAGCAAATCCAAAGACAGTGGTTTGGGGCCAAAATGCAAAACTGTAACAAACCAAACACCCCTTTTATGTACTTTTTGTAACGGCAAAAACCAAACACCCCTTAATATGATGAAAACCAAACACAGTTGATATAAATTTCGTAACAGCAAAATCAAACACTCCCTTTATTGACAATTTTTCTTTGTTTATGGCCCGTAATGACTTCCATGAGTCAAACCTATTTATCTAATGTCACAAATTGTAACCTCAATCGGTTTGACTTTCCTAATTCAAAACTATTTATCTAATGCATAACCAAAGCAAATAACACAAAAGGGAAAACGGGTTGCTAGGTAAAGTTCATAATTGGTCACTAAAATATCACTAGAGTGTACTACACACTTGGTACCCAAAGTCATATGTCATGGTTAATTTAACCATAGTGTGGTGATAAATGTATTTTGCCTATTATACCCTTGGAAATGTACCAAAGTATGGGCGTTGACCGAGACAAAAGTGGTCAAGGGACGCATTCGGCCTCAATTTCACATGTTTTGGACGCAACTGACGTTTTTAGAAAGCTAGGGTGCCATGCGATGTTTTGTGGAAAGTTCAGGGACCAATGGTGTATTTTAGTCATACTTATATTTAGAACTCTCTTTTTACATAATTTTTCTAAGAGTTAGGTTCAAATAAAAAGAGAAATTAAAATAAGAATGATAAGAAGAAAGAATAACCACTCATTTCAAATGCACCTACATAACTAGACGCATCTCCTTTTAAAATTCTCACTCTTATTTGAAATGTGTGGCTAGAAATTATTCGTATTCTTTCTATTTTAGTTTTTCTTTTTACCGGATCCCTTCCCATTTTTCTAATGCATAAAAAGATGACTAGAAGAATACTCGTGCAGAGCAATGGAATTTTACTACGACAAACTTTCATAGTTTGCGTGATTATTCATTTTCATCAATTATGAACTAACAGAATAATAATAAAAAACAAATATATAAATAAAAATTGTAATATAGTGTCTTATATAATTGAGTTTGTAGATAAATTTTTGAAAATTATTATTGTCGGGATTACATAATTAGAAAAAAAAGAAAAAAAAAACTTTTTTAAGAAACTATAAAAGAAATATTCAAAACTTGTCATGCATTTTTTCTTTTTTTAATTTTAATGTGGGAATTTTAAAGCAACTATTTCTTTAAAATACATTGTTTGAATTTGTATATCGGAATTTAAGCTTAAAAACATATTATACGGATTAAACATTATTCACTTTTAAGTATTTTTAAATTTCAAAAAAATACATACATATCTTATATGTAGTAAAAATATATGAAATCCACTTATTTCTCATAACATGTCATTCAATCATTTTACATACATTACATTATATATCATTTGTCGCTGGACCGAATTCCCAATTTTGATTATAATACTATTTCGCAATACTATTCCTTATTATATTGATTCCCCCTTAAAGTATTGGTTCTCTCTTTTAATAGTTCAGTACGTGTATTTTTCGCATGAGATACGTGTCTTTTGCAAAGGAAATCTTCGACAACTCACCTGATAACTCTCTTTCTCTCTCTCTCTCTCTCACTCTCTCTCTCTCTCTCTCTCTCTCTCTCTCTCTCACACACACACACACACACACACACACACACATAAGAATATAAATTCTAGTGAGTTTTCATGTCAGATCTAAACATGCGCCATTTTTAATACATAAATCTTGAAGGCAATTGTTAGAATACTAATCATAAACTTGATGAAGGTTTAATTAATTCTTTTTAGCAATTTAGTGAAGGTTTAGTTTTGGGGTTTGCGTTCTGTATTATGATTTTGGGGTTCAACTACTTTCGGATTTTGGCTTGTTATAATCATATTGTTAGATGTCAAGTATTAAGAATGTAAACGGGTTAATGAGTATACCATTTACTTATTTTTATTTACATATATCACTAATAAGAGATATTTTGAGTAATTTTGCAATCTTGAAAATGCACAAAACATGTATGAGTAGTTGGTTATGAACGTAAGGCTGGTGCCGGTGGGCGTAGCAAACCAATGACAACAACAACACTTATGCAGCAACATCGTTGGGTGGTGTTTGCTTATGTCGGCAACACACAAACCAAGATCACCAAGGGTGAGGGTTTCACTACATGGTGGAGTGTGCCAAGTGGGTCCTCTTGTGTTTATATTATTTATTATTTGGTTGTGAGTGTAATAGGGACAAGATTCGTGATCAAGACACGAATATAGAATGATGTTACTAGTAGTAGGAGTAAGGGTACTAGTAGTAAGAGTAAGGGTACTAAACATAAGCAGCCATACCACTAAACATACTGAGTTTACTGGTGTTTGTGTGTGACTTAACAAGTAACCCTACTAGTGTTTCTTAATGGCTTTTTGTTTGTGTCGTGAATTTTATTTTAGTTTCTTTATTTTGTTTGTTCTAAAATAATTTTGTTAAATTTCTTCCTAACTTTAGTTTCCTATAAATATAAGGCTTGAGTTTATTGTTTTGGCATTCTAGAAATTGTTAATAAAATTGTATTTTATAGTTTATCTCTTGTTTGGGTTTATTCCCGCAAGGTGCGCCATAATTACCCTTAGATTAGGGTTTATCTAAATATGCTTCCGCGCGTCCTGCATCAGAGCTTCTTAGTATCATGGTGGTAATTGGTGTAGAAGGTTCTATTTCAATTAATGTCTAGAGCTTGTTAGTATCCTAGATGATCAATGGTGTAGAAGATTTAAAAACTCATACTGTCGGTGGGGTATGGTCTGGAGAGTACATGAATCATGGTTTTACGAAATCTATGAAAGAACTTGACAGTTGCTACACTATGCTAGAAGAACTACGTTCCGTGATCGTAGGTGGGACATCAATCCACAAGAATCGCGAGGGTAGCAATTATTGAGGTTCAAGAATTCGTCCAACTATAGGCGGATCTATTGACAACCGTAGGTGCAACCAATTCCCGTTCAATAGGGGGGTTGATGAATGGGAGGAAAACATGAAGATTGAGATTGACTACCAACAATCAAGTGGTTTCATTCAAGATTTTCAATCAATAAAAAGGTATTTTCTTTAATTATTGATAATTATGGGGGCTAGGAACTTGGTGTCAAGAAAATTGGTCAATTACTTTAATTTTCCAATAGAAACTTGTTTGGTTGGAGATCATGAGGTTTGTAGGATTTCGATCTTTATTGGTAAATTTTACAAGGATGAGGTAATTTGTTATTTGGATGACATGGAGGATTGTAATATTCGGTTGGGAAAATCATGGCATTACAAAGTTCAAGGTTTTTATGATTTAAAGCGTAATCTTTCTCTTTCCTTAAGGGAAGGAAAGAGAATTGGGATGATTCCATATGAAGAAAAATTAGATGTACTAATGACCGAGGTTAAGGAAGTAGAAAAGATGTTGAAGGTTGAAGTTGTTGAAAAACATGTCGAGAAAATTGAAGACCTTCAAATTTGTGATAAACATGTTAACGAAATTTCAACTTTAGTGTTGGAAACAACAAATAAAGTTGGTACCTTGAAGACTTGTGAAAAAGAAGATATGGGTTTTAGCGATGATGAAGATGATTATGAGATAAACATGGATTCCGAAGGCGTCAAAGAGTCAAAGGTTTGTGATATTGACTATGGGATAAATTTAAATATGATTATCACAAATCCAATGAAGTTTTCAATGGTAAACAAAGAATTTAATTTTATTGCAATTGAAGACTTGGTGATCATTGATAAAGAGTTCATAACTCGATGTTCTAATTCATATGTGGATCATTGGAAGTCTGGTAGACATGTTAAAAAATATGAAGGTTCTCGAGTTAATGTAAAGCGCAAATCTATTGAAGACAAGGTTCATCGTGAGAAGTGTTCGAGGTAGATGAAGCCTTTGACAGTGAGAACTCGAGGCCGAGTTCTTTTTAAGTGAGGAGGAATGATAGGGACGAGATTTATGATCAAGACACAAATATAGAATGATATTACTGTTAGTAGGAGTAAGGGTACTAATAATAGGAGTAAGGGTACTAAACATAAGCAACCCTATTACTAAACATACTGAGTATACTGGTGTTTGTGTATGACTTGACAAGTAACCCTACTGGTGTTTCTTACTGGTTTTTTGTTTGTGTTGTGAATTTTATTTTAGTTTCTTTATTTAGTTTGTTCTATAATAATTTTGTTACTTTTTCCTCAAGTTTAGTTTTCCTATAAATATATATAGGGCTCGGATTTATTATTTGGCATTCTAGAAATCATTAATAAAATTATCTTTTAGTGTTTATCTTGTGTTTGGGTTTATTCTCACAAGGTGCGCATTGTTTAATTACCCTTTAATTAGGGTTTATTTAAATACGCTTGTGCGCGTCTTGCGTTAGAGTGTGTGGGCTATTTAATGGGGCATGTTTTTGTAAAAGTGAGTAATATATGATGAAAGGTGAAGTGGAGTGAGTTATTAGGAGTGAAAAGTGAAAGAATTTGAAAGGTGAGAGAAATTTTTTGTGATGCTAAAATGAAAAGTGAAGTTGTGGTATGAGCAGTGTTCTAAAAGGCGCGCCTTGGCGCCGCAAAGGCCTCGCAAAGGCGCGAGGCGTCACCTCCACGCCATGCAATAGACCAAGGCGTCGTCTTAAGGCTTGACATGAGATGAGGTGCAATAAGGCGCGATAAGGTGTATTGGTAATTGAGACGTTTAGGGGATTTGCTAGTAATTAGAATTTGGGCATCGTATTTGAGGTTTACTGGTATTTGGCGTTTAGGGGTTTACTAGTATTTGAAGAAGATTACAAATGTAAAGAGAGTTTCTTGACTTTATTGCTTATTTATAACACTTTTTGTAAACTTGATGTATATGAAATATGATATACTAATGAAATATGATATAAATCTATAAATCTATAAATATTTTTTGCCGCCTTAATTCACGCTTTAAAAACGTCATGCCGCCACGCCTCACGCTAAGGCTTGAGGCTTGAGCATGCCGCCACGCCACGCCTCACGCTATTTATAACCTTGGGTATGAGTGAGGAGAATGGTTGGAGCTTTTATAAGGGGTCTTGACCCCCTCAACTTTTTTTTTGTCGTTAATGTAATTTATGCATTTTGTTAGTGTAGAAAAATATTATTTAATAATTTAGCCTATTCAAAATTAATAAGTTACGGTTTGAAAGTTTAATTAAAAGTTTCAACTTTCAAGCTTCATCCACTTTAACAACTTTGTAAATGTATTACTCAATTAGGCCAGTGGTACTGGGTACGTTGCACCCTAACCAACCGAGCACCCTTACCGCGTTCCACTCCAACAATTCTAATCGACGTGTCCTATCATTCTGTTACAAAACAATTTTGTGTAGTATTTTTTTGTTGTGGTTGCGATCAATTTATTAATAAATTATAGTCCATGTGTAACATTGAAGAGAAAAAACTAAAGGGAATCATATCGGCCTTATTTGTGACAGCCGGATTTTTGTTACAAAACGAGTCGGATAAAACAAAGTGTAGGCTGTACTTGTTACTTTTTGTTAACCGACGTGTACTAGCATTCCCGCGTGACGATAATGACAAGGCGCGAACTATTTGACCAGTCTTTAGACTATGTTTACTGGTGACCTAAAGTCACAACCGGTCACAAGAGATTGCCAATTTGTGGTCACTTGGTGACCTAAAGTCACAATCGATTGCCACATGTCAATTTGTGATTGGTTGAAAGGGGAGAATCGGTCGTGGCCCCAACCCACAACCCACACCAAAGGTCACCAATAAACATAGTCTTACAAAATCTCGATCTCACAACTTTAGTCATATCATTTTCATCGAAATTCTCACATTTACTCTTTACTTTATTCAATTCTTCTCTCTTCGTTTCGTCAAACACCTGCAAAACAATCTCACTTTTACAATTTTCACCGTCGAATCTTCCTTTTTTCCCCATATCCTTAAATTACCACTTACCCTTCCCGCCATATTTCTTACTTATATATCTTTTTTACACCATCATAAGAAAAGAAGAAGAAAAAAAAAAAGACATTGTCTTTTGGTCACATTATAACGTTGGTTGTTAAGGTAATATTTCCCTTTCTTTCTTTTATTGCTTTTATTGTAATCATATTATATCACTTTCTTATGTATCTTTAACTACAAGGTAAAAAAAAAAAATCCTTTAAACTAATAATGTTGTCATGTGATCATGT
Organism: Artemisia argyi; assembly: GCA_030686995.1. NCBI lineage: Eukaryota > Viridiplantae > Streptophyta > Magnoliopsida > Asterales > Asteraceae > Artemisia > Artemisia argyi. Next base: position 88,530,196 of record CM060690.1, read on the forward strand.
CTTACTTTCAGTGATTTTGATACTAGTTACCATAATAGTTAATTAATTAGTGTCATAGTTAAAGTTTACTAGTGTAGATGTAATAATTTCATTAGGGAGCATGCTTATGTCTCTGACAAGCTATGGTGGTTAAATTCACATGGTGTTTGTGCTTTGTTTCATTCTGTGTACTTCCTCATATTACCCTTTTAAGGGTTTATCTTAATCTTTAGTATCAAGTTTTTATGCCCTATTAGAATTATATAAAACACCCTGCATGCATTTGTTAAGAAAGTGAATTTTTAGTTTCATTTGTGATTGCAGATATCTTGAATTTGTGTATACTTGTTATATTGTCCAATGCCGCAAACATATTTTCCCCTTAGATGGGAGAGCACGGGTGACCAATGGTGGTACGCCTCTCCCATAGATTACGCGGCTGCAAACGGCCAGTACGACTTGGTCCGTGAGCTTCTTAGGCTTGATGGTAATCACTTAATTAATCTAACATCTTTAAGGCGCATACGCCGCCTTGAAGTTGTTTGGGATGACGAAAAGCAGTTTGATGATGTGGCAAAGAATCGGTCTTTGGTAGCCCAGAAGCTATTACACGAGGGTGAATGCAAACGCGGCAAAAACTCGTTGATCGGGTCAGGGTATGGAGGGTGGCTTTTGTATACTGCTGCTTCTGCTGGTGATTTGGATTTTGTTCAAGAGTTGTTACAAAAAGACCCGCTTTTGGTTTTTGGTGAAGGGGAGTATGGTGTGACTGATATACTTTATGCGGCTGCTAGGAGCAAGAAAAGTGAGGTTTTTTGGGTTGTTTATGATTTTGCATTGTCGCCGAGGTTTGTGTCGGGTACTGGAAGGGACTTTGGGGAAAATGTTGGGGAGATACCGTCTGGTTATAAGTATGAAATGAAGAATAGGGCAGTTCATGCTTTGGCTAGAGGTGGTAATTTGGAGATGTTGAAAGAGATTCTTGTTGATTGTTCTGATGAAGATGTTTTGGGTTATCGAGATGTTCAGTGTTCCACGATCTTGCACACTGCAGCTGCACGAGGGCAGGTTGAGGTAAGCCATTAGCAGTTTGTTATATATCATTTTTTGCGTGAAATTTGAACACAATGTCAACTGGAATTTGGCCCAAGTACCGACATAGACACAAAGCATTAATTTATGGTTTTAGTTCGGTTAATTTTCTATAGGTAAATAAAAAAGATAAAGAAAAATATTGAGAGAATTAAAATTTTATGCGGTGAATATGAACTCTGAGGGTTTGTCTTTTCAGATCTAGTTCATTAAGATTTTGACTTTTGAGATTATTTTATTTTTAGTATTTGAATGTTCTAATCAAAACAAAACTATGCTTTTTTAGATGTTAAAAGTAGGTTTGATGTGAACAGATTTTGGTAAAGGTATTGGATCACAATTGAACCATGTAATATGGATCTGTGACGTCTTCTGAACCAAAACTGAACCATATTGTTTCTTTGACCTGTATTTTGGTTTTCGGTTTTTATAACAGCTACAATTGCATATAAGTAGAGTAAGCATAAGGTTTTTATTACAGCTACAATACTTATTTAGGCACAAAGAAGAGACTGCACTTTAGATCCGTTTTTGTCTGAGAGACTTTGTTATGTAAAGTAAGCATAAAGTGCATTGCTTTTTACTGAGATTGACCATTTGTAAAATCAGATATGGCTGGTTTATGCCTAGTAGTTCCAAATCACCTTAAAATTATAAGAGGCTCACCATTTTTGTACATGGTTGATGATATGTTACAGTTGATGTCTTAAAGATACGGTTGATAGCAGCCCTTTGTTATCTTCATTTGCATATACTCATGTTTAAATGGCTATAACTTGTCATGAAATGCAGGTAGTCAAAGATCTCATGTCATCGTATGCAATAATAAACTCCACAGACAAACAAGGCAACACGGCTTTACATACAGCAGCATACAGGGGCCAATTATCAACTGTTGAAGTGTTAATCCAAGCAAACCCTTCTTCTATACATTCAAGAAACAATGCTGGAGAGACGTTTTTACACAAAGCAGTGACAGGTTTCCAGACACCTACTTTCAGAAGACTCGATCGCCAGATTGTTCTCATGAAACAGTTAGTCTGCTCGAAAACATTCAAAATTGATGAAATCATTAACGCTACAGATAATGAAGGAAGAACTGCACTTCATGTAGCCATTCAGGGAAACTTGCACACTGATTTGGTGGAACTGCTTATGATTGTGGGTTCACTTGATGTGAACATCCGTGACAACAAGGGTATGGCCCCACTTGATCTTCTTAAGCAACGACCACGATCAGCTTCGTCAGAACTACTCACTAGACAGCTGATATCAGTTGGGGCAACTCTTGGTAGTCAAGATTATACAGCTAGGAAAATTATCGCTTCTAATTTGAAAATGGGTGGTAATGGTGGCGGTATTAGTCCTGGGACATCCTTTAAACTTTCAGATTCTGAAATGTTCTTGTACACCGGGATGGTTAGTACTTCCACCACTTCTTTTGGTACTCCTGTATTCAGCATGCATTCTGCAGAGTTGAGTCAAATCGACTCGTGTTCAAATTCAAACTCGAATGTTGAATCTAAGCGTTCAAAAAAGAATAAGCAGAAGGGCATACAACGGTTTCTTGGGTGGATCAGAACGATGAAAGGAGGAAATGAAGGGCCTGTTTTGACAAGAGACTTGGATGAAATCCCGGTCCCGTTAAGACAAAGATATTCAAAATCGTTATCGCTTCCAAACAACAAGAGAACTCTTGCTGCAAGAAGTGATCTTCCCAGTCCAACTGTTAAAAAGAAGCTCGCTTCTGGATTGGTTAATGGTGTTATGCAGGCAATGCCACATATGAACCGGAGATCACGTTCTAATTCCTTCTCGAAGTCATCAATGTCTTCACAGAATTCATTGGATTACAAACATACTGGAATAGATGTTATGGGTGCATCGAGTTCAAATCAAATGTTTGATGATGGAATTGATGAAGAGGAAGGGGTCGTGAACAGTAAGTCGGCAGTGAACCAGTGCTTCTGTTTTGGTGCACCCTGTCAACCTACCGAATGTTTGAGCGCTGGTCAACAGGAGCAAGAGATTTATGATCGTTATGTTTTATCGAAAAACTAAATACTTGGTAGGTGAGTTGGTTAATCCTGTAGCTTTGTAGCCTTGAGTATTTTCTTGTTTATCTACATATGTGATGTTAGTTGTGGAAATGTCCAAGAGTCTTGACATTTTAGCAAACAAAATCGATGCTTATAATGCCAATAAGTGTTTGCTCATTATATGTCTTAAAACATATAGAAAAAATACTCTATATAAGCAACATCTTGACATAGACATTCTTGTTATTGGGTCATTGTTAGGGAGATCAACTTGCACTCAATCCTGCCGATGTGGTGGTGAGACTGACCACCATTACAAATTTGAAGATCCACGTAGCATCAATAAATTTTGCACCATGACCTAGAAACTACGTTGTACTTCGCCACATACAACTCTAATCCAAATTGCATTGTAAATGAGCAAAGAGTAATCTGTGTTTTCGCCAAATCCCAAAAGAGTTCTATACTGTCTTAGTGACCTAGTACAGAAATATCACCAAGCATGTGCTTTGTTATGAGGAAAAAAAAAAATAATAAATTTTAAGGATCTGAGAAAAGATATCAGTTTCTTGGGGCCTTGCAGACAGGTTCAGAACATCAGATCCAATTAGGTGCAAGGTTCCGTAAGTTTATGGAGAATTCTTCTTTGACTGGCTACGGCTGTTGGTAGATTTTTGACTTTATGGACTTCACGGGGAAATGGCTTAATGCCGTGATACTTTGTGATGCTATTTGGATGACTAGTTATATAGAAACCCAATGTCTTCACCACAGTTTAAAGTTTAAAAAGAAATCCCCAAGCATGTGGCTTGATTTTGATTTTTGAGAAAGATGGGGATAGTAAAGTGAAAGAAATTGAAAAAAGATATTGGTTTTCAGGAGCCTTTCTAGAAACTGGACAAGTTTAAAGGTTCATATATACTTTGCTGCAAGTTTGCACACTTGTCGTCACAAGTTTTAGGAGGATTGTTCTTTAACTGTCAGTAATTTTCGGTATCCTGATGTTGGCTTAATGGATCATTGATTTAATCTGGTCAATTTGGATTGCAAGGCTTAAGCAATTTGTGTCATTGAATTCCTTTGTTGATAATCAGCTTGGTTACTAGCAAACCAGTCAGCTTTAGATAGTAAATTGTAGCCTAAAGTTGGAGCTTCCAAAAGCTTGCTATGCTTTTTGGAGACAAAATTTGGAGTGCTTTTCAAGTCTTTTTTAGTGCAACTATCTTTATCATATATATGTTGCTAGTGCAACATAAACTATTTGAATCCTATTAATAGATTGGAAATAGTGGTAAACTAACAACTGAAATTATCAAAGAGAAAGTAATTCGTAGTTGAAATTTGAAATGATTTGTTATTGACAATGATGAATTGTTTACACAGTGAAGAGAGAGATAACATCTAAAACTGAGTGATGACATCTCATGAGTGTGCTATTTATACAAAGTAAAATGAGCAGGAAAAGTAGTTAAAGGGTGGTTTGGACTTAGCACATGCTGGTCACATACTCTCTTAACAACTATTTATTTGAACGTATAAAAAGAACATCCTTTGCACATCTTCATTGCCATTACTCCACTGAATCAAACCAAACACTACTACCTTGTTTCACTTTCTTCCTTTCTAGTAAGAGGGCAATTGCAGTTTATAAGCAACGTGTCCAATTCTAGCAATTACTTATAAAGGGCCAAAGAACTTAGGAGACAACTTGTGTTGTTTCCCCTGCTTGATAGTGAGTTGCCTATAAGGTTGTAACTTCAAATAGACCCATTAATTTGTGGGTGACATGAAACCTAAAGGTACAAAAAAGGGGCATGACATGTACATGTGTCACATGACGTGAATTTTGAAAGTAAAAATGATGAAGTTGCTGATATCGGCACAAAAATGCAAAGTTCGATGGGTATTGTGGTAATATTTTATCCCTGTTACTTACAAAGGATTTAGGCAGACCATGTAACATGCAGATGTTGTCTAAGAACGATTGAGCCACTTGAGAAGCATTATAAAGGTGAAGGTAAAAAATGAGCCTTCTTTGATAGTCTGTCTACTATCACTAAAATAGCACTTTTTCCATGTGACAGTCACAATGATTCAATAAAGTCCATGGAAATTTCTTGCCAAATCTTATCAGAGATTGGTAAGGGTTAAATTAAACCTGGATATGCTGACAAGTCTGCCTTATTTCTCTAACATACATCACACTTTATCATCTATTGTTTCACCATTTTTCTTAAACCTTTCCAATAGAAGTAAGTAGTGAGCCTTACAGTAGTAGCATGTACTCGTGAGTGTCCTCCCATAGCACAACCATGAAAATGAGTTATTAACTTGTTTCTCAACTATTCATTTTGCCCCACTACTTATTCATTTTTCCTTCTGGACGGGCTAAGCAAGTATGCACATTTTTTACCCTTGTCACATCCTTTCACAGCTTCTCAAGTGGCTAAAGTTTGGTTATCCAGGTTTATAAACTACATGAATTGCCTAAGTCAATTGTGTCTGATAGAGACAAGGTTTTCCTTAGTAAATTTTAGAAAGAATTGTTTAAAATCCTGCAAATCAAGCTGCTCATGTCCACTTCCTACCACCCCCAAATTGATGGTCAGACAGAAGTAGTAAAAAGGTGTTTGGAGTGTTATCCCATGACAGAGGATCAACCAAAAGAATGGTGTAAGTGCCTGCCTATGGCTGCACTATGGTACAATTGTAATGCCAGCCACACCTTTTGAAGCAGTTTATGGTCAACCACTACCTATATATGTTCCCTATTTGAGTGGTACAAGTAAAGTGGATGCAGTGGATAGAACCTTGTTAGCAAGAGAATAAGCAATTCAACAAAAAGCAAATAAGGGAAGATCTGATAGAAGTTTTGCTATAAGAGATTGGGTGTTTCTGAAATTGCAACCTCACAGACAAGTTTCACTCAGAAAACATAAGCAAGATAAGTTCTCCTAAGTACTATGGACCATTTGAGGTTATTGAGAAAATTGGAGAAGTTGCCTATAAACTACAGCTGCCTAATCATTCCTTAATCCACAATGTATTCTATGTGTCCCATTCAAGAAGTAACATAGTGCAGCTGCGTGTTTGTGATGATAATGGGTTGTTAGCAGTGGAGCCATATAAGATTTTGGAAAGGAAGATGGTTAAGAAAAGAAATGTTGCAGTAGTCTATTCTTTGGTACAATGGGTCAATGGTTCCACAGAAGATGCAACTTGGGAGTTGATGGAGGATCTGATGAAAAGATTTCCTATCTTTGATGTTAGTTTTTGAGGACAAGAACAATTTAAGATATGGGGAATGATAGAGCTCGTTTAGTTTATGTGTGTGTAGGCACGTGAGGGGCACATGTGAGGTTTTAGCGCACACACGCGAGGTGCACTTGACACTCTCCTCACATCTCTTAACTAAATTTCCCGTCTAAAGTTGTAGTTTAAAAACTTGTTCATTCCTCTCAGTTCATTAGCTTGTTAATTGTAATCCTGGGGTGAAACTCCTGGGGGGAGCCGTCAGTCGAGATGTGGGGTTTATTAGTGAGTTGGCCGTGAGGAGAGCTTTGGGTGCCGTTGACCTTATGGGACGCCTTCCTTGCCTAAGGGATCCCCAAAGCGAGCTCCTCTTGCTTCGATCTTGCATGGGGGTGGCTAAGTTGTTGTTTGGTCTGCGGACGTGCCAACCTTCCATGATGGAGGAAGCGATATCTCGGTTTGATAATGGGCTCCGGGAAGCTATTGAAGGTATTGTTGTGTGTGGGGGGCCTTTTTTTGGCGACTTCCAATGGCGGATGGCGTCACTGCCGATGCGCCTAGGAGGCCTGGGGCTTCTTTCAGCTCGAGATGTTGCCGTATATGCTTTTGTGGCTTCTAGAGCCCAATCTTGGAAGTTGCAGGACCACATCCTGCGGGACAGTGGGGTCGTGGATCTTGACCCAGATTACGTACAAGCTTTGGAATATCTGCGCGAGTCTCTCTCAGATTTTGATCTTGGCGGTTTCACTAATAAGGACACCGCCCCACCAAAGACCCAGGAAACTTTGGCGAATGCCCTTTTTAGTAAAATTGCACAGAACATGGGGAATGATTTTGGTTTGTCTCCTCGCCAGAAAGCAGTGGTGGAATGCTTGCAAGGACCCCACGCCCAGGACTTCCTGACTGTCATTCCTATTGAAGGGTTGGGGCAACGGATGTCAGCAGTTGAATATAGGGCGATTCTTAAATACCGCCTAATGATTCCTATGTTCCCAGACGATGAAACTTGCCCAGTTTGTCGGAAGGCTTGTTTGGACCAATATGGGGAACACGCGGTCCATTGCAAAGAGTTGCCAGGTTTCAAGTATCGCCATGACTTTGTTCGGGATGCCTTGTGGGATATACTTAGGCGGGCAGGGATATCGGCGAAAAAGGAGGCACCAGTTAATTTCCTAACGGACCCGACGGATGGGAGATCTACTCTCCGCCCAGCAAATGTGCTTGTGTTTGGATGGGTGGGCGGGAAACACGCTTGTGTGGACCTTACAGGGGTATCCCCGCTCGTCGGTTTTCGAGATACTGGGTTTGTGACCGGACAGGCGATGCGGAAAGCCGAGTCCAAGAAGATTGAGAAGCATGCCAAAGCTTGTGAGGATAATCAACATGTTTTTGTCCCATTAGCCTTTGATACTTTTGGGGCGTTGGCACCGGAAGCTATCTGGTTCCTTGCCAGAGTTCAACGGGTCGTTCATAGCAATTATTCGACCCCCCAGGGGCAAGGATTTGTGTTTAGTAGGTTTGGTTTTGCTATTCAGAAAGGGGTGGCGGCGCAGCTTGTTGCCCGTCTACCAGTCATTATGTGAAAAAATTATTATTATTAAAAAAATATATATATAAAAAGATTTTCATTTCAAAAAAAAAAAAAAAAAAAAAAAAAAAAAAAAAAATTGTAATCTTTCCCTGTCTCAAATCTGTTGTAACTAATCATTCAGTTGTGATAATGAAAACTACTTTTCGAGCTCTATTCTCCATTAAAGCTCCTGAATCGTTTTCAGCTTTCTTCGAATTCTACTAATTCCCGGAATAGCCTATCATGTATCAACAGTTTGATATATCAACTGCAGTTTGCAGTAGTTTAGGAGCTATATACTACCATTTGTAACTTTAGGTCACTGTAGATTTTATAAACTTAAACACAAAATATTGATCTTTAAAATTTGTGTTGAAAATAAATTCTTGGCAATATGTACATTATAACAAACTTGTGCTGTATAAATAATAGAAACCATGTAGCGGTAACTTTTAGTTACTCAATTATTTTACAGCAGGGATACTGCTGTTTCAACTAATGAATGAATCGACGTCTTATATCTGCTCAATCCAATCGCACCAGAAAAAGTATTAAAACTTTCTATCTCTGCCGTTGTCTCTGTGATACCTTCAAGCTCTTGTTGCATTCCTAGATTTTTGAAAGTCTGAATATTATTATGTGTATCTTTCATCATCCAAATTGCCAACTCCACCACATATCTCCTTATTCTTGGAGTCTTGGCTTGTGGTTGTGGATTTTTCTTTAAAATTTGGACGAGTGCTGTTGCTAAATCACTTTCTTGTATTCCAGTTCTTTTAAACATGGCACTGGCTTCTTCAGATGTCATATATCGAAAGACATGTGCTGCTAGTCCAACCATAACTTCCTGCAGCTTATTTTCTTCTGTCATGATTGCCTTTAATATCTGCAAACACCAGTGGGTTACTTAGTCTTGAGGTACAGGATTCGATTTACGATTTAAAACTAGTTTTCTCAATAAAAATGATCAATTTTTACTTTTTTGACAAATATGTTGTGATTCTACTATTCTAGAGTTCCAGTTGCCTACCTTTAATCAGGGAACAAATAATAAGTTTCATACAATCAGTCTCAAACAAACTACAACAAAGTGTTAACCCAAAGATAACATGATCTGCTTTTTGATCATTTTATCTACCGATTCCTAAAGAAATCAGATTTGTCGTAAACTTACGCATCTGATCATGTGTTTATTTGTAGGTTCGAGTACCACAAGGGACGAAAGTGAGATTGTAACCGATTATCTGATTGTACTAATTTGAAATGCGATGCTAACAAATTTTTGACTCTTTTCCTTAAGCTATTACTGTATTCATTTAAGTTGCGAGACATAAACATAACCTGTATTGACCCATTCTAAGTAAATGGGTCAGTATTTCCATTATAAGTATGACACAAAATAAATAGATCTCTTGAGGTTCACTTACAGTTGATGCAGCTGTGGTTACCCCTCTTAGCTGTTGATGACACTCCGACCCACTGTAAATGCATAAGTTTCTTAAAATCCGTGCGGCGTTTATTCGAAGCAAGGGGTTTTCCAGAGCATTAACAAGCTTCTCAGTTACTTTTAGTTTGAAGACACGCAGACAGTTATTCGTGCTTTCAAATACCAGCATTCCAAGTGCTTCTCCAGCAGCTATTCTAACATGGTTCTGATTCTCCGAAATCCCTTCTCTAAAGAAAATGTTGAACAATTCTTTTAGAACCCCTCCTGTTCCTCCTATCCTTTCTGTTGCATCGGCATCCAGTGCCAAACTTGTTAATATTTCTATTCCAAGTTTATGTAGGGTTGGGTGTTTTTCACCATATCTCAATATATCTCTTATGTAGCTAATTGTGAAAACCACCTCTGATATCTCTGATCGAAGCTGTCTCCCAGTGCCACCCGTTGTGCTCGCTAGCATCTTCAACACCTGTAAAGATGTTGTCACAATCAGAATATGAGATTCGGTGACCCTATCACCCTTCAACAATCTCTCTTCCGCGTGTGTGAAATCTATGATTTTTACTAAAAGATCCTTTGTGTTTCCAATCTTTGCACAGTTGTCATGATCACGGGCAAGTTTCTTCAATATTTGAAGACCCAATTGATTGAATGCCCAATAACCATAGTCTTCTTTGTCAATTATGATTTCCTTTTTGGAAATTTCACCACATTTTGTGACACCAGAGTTTCTATGGGTATGCAATAGAGAGGATATAGATTCCATGGCGCCCGGAATGCCAGCAACCCTAAGTGAGTTTTGTTTCTTACCAGCAAGTTTTATAAGTATTTCTGCAGCTGTTTTTCGTATCTCTTCCTCTTGTGGGTCTTTCCAGTTCAACATTTCAACCAATCGTTCTATTACCGTTATGGTGATTCCTATCTTCTGAAGGGTATCTTTGGAAAAACGTAGATTTTTTGTGAAATTTCCCAAGATTTGCATCCCAATGAGTTGCTCATCTGAGGAATCAGACATCATAAGTTCCATTGCAAACGAAACAAAATCCATCTTTAAGCCATCGAAGATGCTTCCATTGACACATTTTGAGTAAGAATCATAGAAAAACCGCCTAACAGAAATGATCCCCGTTGGACCCAACTGGCACTCTTCGTTTATCTGATCTAATAATTTCTTGTACATAACCTTCCATTCCCAATAAGCTTTCTCCAGAAGAAATAAAAGGGCCTCTGCCAACGCCAGTGAATAGAATATAATCAAAGCTGCTTTTCGGTTTCTCTTATCTGTATCTCCTTTCTCTATTTCTCCAAAATTTTGTTTCACGAGTTTTATCAATGACAAGACTACACAAGCTGTTGCTGAAGCTAATTGTAGCCAATAAAGAAGCCTGCTAATATTTCTCGACAGAAATACCCATTGACCATATGGAAGGAGAGGAACATCTGAGCTCGTCCAAGTTCGAGTTAACGTCTTTTTCTTCTCCAAGTTCCTGCTAGTCTGTCGACGACGAAGTGTTTGCAAATGTGAACTCTTGCTTCCCCCTTTGTTGATCTGAAACAATGCCTTAAAACCTCTAACCAATATGTGAGAGCTAGACTTTACAGCACGAAAGCTATTAATGCCAGCGTCAGTTAATGACCAAGTGGCTTGGTGCTGCCATTCTAGCTCACGGCTACGGCTAAAGATCCTGGTACCTTCTATTAATAGAATAACAGTGATGAACCAGAAATCGGTTTGGTCTATAGTAATGGCAAAGCCACCTAATAAAACGACAGTGGCCCAAATGAACCCAAGGGTCCCTAGCCCGGTCGCTGTTTTTTCTAGAACCGCAAGCCTCAAGGCGAAAAGGGTAAGTTTCTTTTCAGGTGCCCGGTTCGCTTGTCTTGGACCTGCTGTAACTGTATTATTGCTACTGCTGTTTGTTGTTTCGATACTGCTAATTTGTGGTTTAAAAATGGCGGGGCTTAATTCTGCATTAAGCGAGTGGATAGATATCTCTATTGATTTCTTTTGATCCATAGTTTTTGAAATTATTAACAGCTTTTGTTTTCATCATGTGGTATTTATATCTGTTGGGAGATTGAGCTTGGGGTGCACGTCATGGAAATGATAAAGGATGTGTAAACGCACAGTCTGTTATTGTAGTTGGTGAAAACTTAATCAGTTTTTTCTCTTTTGTCGTAATGCAATAATGCATCCTTTACAACTGTTGTTGACGATCTTATATTTTCTTTTCCTGTTTCTTTGAAGATAGTCGTTAGAATTTAGAAGATTAAATAATTACATTAAATACTTTTCATTTAACATTTATATATACTAAGGAGTATTCATTTTCAAAGTTTCTTAGAACATGAGGTTTCCATGTTGCCCTTCCGCTGTTGCTGTGAAAAAAATACCAGTCACATTACCACTTTTTTTCATAACACCATAATTCATTACAACACCAAAAACACTTTTTCCTTCTATCACATTATAGAATCTGGTGCCATGATGCACCCATGGACCACACATTTTTTTTTTTATTCAAATAAAACAACACATTTAACTAAAATTAAAATTTCATTAATAAAAAGAATACATTAAAAATGTAAAAAATGAAAATAAACGATATGTCTTGCATCGTTCGATCCAAATATGTGTATATTCGGCTGTGGAGAAATGTACAATTTAAATTACACACTACAAAATATTGATCTTTCAATATCATGTTATGTAATATGATGCAACGATACATGATTCTTCGTAACATGTTGATTTGGTAAGTACGTACGGGGTTGTGTAAAATTCTTCAAGGACCTTGTAGGATTCCGAAAGCTCGTTCGATATATTTTCTTGAACTACTTTAAACTTCATTGTTTTTCATCCCTTGCAAGAGAATATGATTTAAAAAATGCAGACCATTGAGGATAAATTCCATCCGCTAAATAGTAACCTTTTGCGTTTGTTTTTAAATTTATTACAAAAGGAGCTTTCGGAGCTATATCGGCAAGAAGGTCATCAAATAACGATGAACTGTATAGAACATTGAGGTCATTATTTTCTCTCGGAACACCAAAATATGCATGATAAATCCACAAATCATGTGATGTAACGAATTCAAGCATTAGAGTTGGGTATTTATGATCATGCCTTTTGAATTGCCCGTGTAAGCCCTTTGGATAGGTTGTCCATTCCCAATGCATACAATCAATGTTTCCGAGCATTCCCAGGAGTCCATGTTTTTCTTCGTGCAATATATATATATATATATATATATATATATATATATATATATATATATATATATATATATATATATATATATATATGTATATATATATATATATATATATATATATATATATATATATATATATATATATATATATATGGGGCTTTATTTTCAGAACCCTGTTAAGTGCGGGAACTGCGAAAACTCCTATTTTGCATTAGAAAACATGCATGTTCATATAAAACATGTATGTTTTCTTACATACACTTTAATACGCATACCTGCGTAACATACATTTTCATATAAAACTATTTTGCATTGATATGTTGCACTTAACAGGGTTTTATATGAAAATGTATGTTACGCAGGTATGTGTATTAAGGTGTATGTAAGAAAACATACATGTTTTATATGAACATGCATGTTTTTTAATGATAAATTGGAGTTCTCGCAGTTTTCTCACTTAACAGGGTTCTGAAAATAAAGATACTATATATATATATATATATATATATATATATATATATATATATGTATATATATATATATATATATATATATATATATATATATGTAGATATGTATATATATATGTATATATATATGTATATATATATATATGTATATATATATATATACATATATATATATATATATATGTATATATATATATATATACATATATATATATATATATATATATATATATGTATATATATATATATACATATATATATATATACATATATATATATATACATATATATATACATATATATATATATATATATATATATATATATATATATATATATATACATATATATATATACATATATATATACATATATATATATATATATATATATATATATATATATATATATATATATATATATATATATATATATGTTTGGGTTAAAATAAAAAATGTGTTATAATAAAAAGTGTAGGAAGCCACCAGGAGCTGCCATGTGTCCCAATTAGTCCGCCCCTTTTTCTAATACTCTCAAGGGTATTTTTGTCTTTTACGTTCAATCATATAAAAACTTTTATCCTCATTCATTCTCTACTTCATCCTCATTCCCTGCTTTCCTCCTTCCCTCCTTCTCCCCTCTCCTCCTTCGATCCACCAGTCACCAACGGCTTCACAACCATTCACCACCGCCTTCAGCACCATTCACCACCACCTTCCCCATCGTTTACCATCAACCGTTCGCCATCGTTCCCCGTCAAAGATGTAACCATATTAATTATTCAATTTGAAAGTAAGGTTTTTTAATTGTAGTTAATTGTTACTCTTAATTAATATGGATATATTGATAGTCGTTTGCATGTATATGATGTTCATTGATTTATATTGAATAATTTGTCCCATTTTTTGTTGTTATAGTTTTAAATATGTTATATTCAAAGTGTCTAGATCTGAACCAAATAAATACAAAATGTTTTTAGTAAAGCTGCACATAAGGTGTTTGATAAAATGTCTAGGTGATATTTTATAACTCGGATGCACTAAAGTTTACACTGTGATGCATCAACTTTTAAATCTTTAATTTTTTAGTCATTTTTAGTGGAAAACGATTATATGTATAGTTGTATGTATATAAAGTTGTTATGAAATACTAATGCAACAAGTTTTTGTTTTTGGAATATATAGATGTGAAAAAAATAAATAAATACAAAATGTGTTTAGTAAAGCTGCACATAAGGTGTATGATAAAATGTCTTGGTGATATTTTATAACTCTTATGCACTAAGTTTATAAATACGAAATGGTTTACAAATAAGTGTCATATAGTTCAGGTTGTACTTGAAAGTATGTGCTTTTCAAGTGAAAAATATTTTGGACTCGATGAATAAAGATTCAAGTGAGAAAGGTGAAACACATAATGCTAAAGGACCGTTTTTGCTTATGGTCGATTGAGGGTCTTGCAAATTTAGGTATGTTTTCATAATACGTAACTAAATAGGCGGGAGTATGCATTTGGTAACTAGTCAAAACGAGTTTTGGTTAAAATGGTTATGTTTGGTACATCGTCATGCAGTGGATTTTAGTCATTGTGATGCAGCAGATTTATAACATTGTGATGGAGTAAATTCTATACATTATGATGCAGCAGATTTATAACATTTTGATGCAGAAGATTTATACATTATGATGCAGCAGATAAGATTGTGATACAGTTGATTTATACATTGTGTGCAATAGATTTATAACATTGACTTTTACAAGTATTTAGGAGAATTTGAATATTAGCACTGATTTAAATATTGGGTTTTCAGGATTTGAAACTTGTTATTTAATAAGCGATTGCATCATATAGGTTTTAGGCAGAATGATTATTAGGAGGTTATGTTTATGAATTAATAATCTTATTTTGAAGAGCGTAACCGAATTGTATAGTATTTATGAATTAATGATCTTATTAGGATGTTATGTTTATGAATTAATGATCTTATAAGGAGGTTATGTTTATAAATTAGTGAATTAATGATCCTTTAGTTGCTAACATCTATCAAACTACAGGCAAGTCTTTTATTCATGCGAGCGATGGATGATGGCAACTTTGACTCCGTAGTCGACTTGCGAATACATAAAGAATAAAGTCAAAGTGATATGTCTCGTATGATTTCTTGCGTTGCAGCCTACGTGTGCCATTCAGCCCAAGAAACATATAATTATCTGACTTAAACGACGGTATCCGACCAAGACACATGGAATTTTAGATCAAGAAATGATTTTGAAAATAGAAAGAAATGTGTAAAGTTTGTTGCTTTTGTATTGTACACTGCATCATTGTTATTTTCTATGGTGCATATGTGATTTTTATGTAATACATCATACTTTTATATATGTTTTTGTAGGTTGTTTTTTGTAGTACATAATACCGAGTTTTAATGCATCATGGTCTTATTGTTTAGTGCATAATGATGCAGTAAAATAACATTGTGATGCAACAGATTTATACATTGTGATACAGTAGATTTTTACATAGTGATACAGTAGTTAACATTGTTTCATTCAAACTACATAATGCTTTCTTCTAGATCTGCATCACAATTCAAAATTCAGTGCATCACATTGTTATTTCAGTGCATCGCAGTCTTTGTGTTATTGCATCACAGATATTTTTTAGTACATCAAAAATAAGGAATCATACTATTAATATTTTTGATTCAGTTGTGGTAATTTCAAAAATTCTTTATATTTAAATGAATATATACAATGGTATGCACCAAATTCTTAGACTGTGGTACACTTGATATATGTATTATGATGCACCACTTGTATACAGTGTGATGCACTAGTATTTTTAGTGCATCATAGTTCACAATTTAGTGCATCACAATGAACAATTTAGTGAATCACAGTTTTATACAATTGGTACATATATGCTCTTTCAGAATGAGCAATAATAAAAAATAACAAACAATATGCTCACAAAGAGGCAAACTATTTAGTATTAAACATTCAGTAATCCAAAGTATTACAACTAATAGTTTGAAACATTAGTAGAATTTACACCATTTTTTTGAAATAATAATTAATATTCCTTTACGAATGACAACACTTCAAATTTCTCTCATTGATACTTGAATTCTTTCATATTAGGTTGATCTTCACTCCATTTTCAGGATTTAGAATCTTGCCCATCTCGTCGCCTTTTACGTGACATTTCCTAAGCAAGTTGTTAAAAACATGCTAACCTGTGTGTACCAAGATAGATTATTAAAATGATGCACTATTTTCTAAATGAGTTGATGTGCTTAATATAAACAAACAAACAAACACATTTAAGCACATAAAGCAACCTACGCTTAAACATTGGCAAACAGTGTATTACTAGTTAATTTGTATTGTTATGTTATCATCTGTCAGAGCTTAAACATTTGCTTAATTTATTTATATTTGAAAACTAATGTTTAGATTAATTCATCATCATATGCGAAAACTAATCTTTAGCTTAATTCATCATTACCGCATAAGTATTTAAATTTACTTATGTTTAGCTTAATTCAACATTATATGTGAAAACTGAATACTTACCAACATTTAGCCTAATTCATTTTTATACATGACAACTCAACACCTACTGCACACAATTCAAATTCAAGTGTATCTCACATACAACCAAGCACAAAAACACAAATCCACGCATAATACAAATACACACACACATTACGCGTGACCTAATTGAACCTTATACGCCACAAATAAACACCTAATGCAACACTTTTTTAAACCAACTACATCATGCATAAAAATACACATTTAAACCTTTTTCTAAATGTACCTATTTGTGTCTTAATCTAACCTAATGTGCCACATATAAGAACTAACTGCATCATTTCATTACACTAACTACATCATATATACAAACACATAAAAACACTTTTTGACAAGTAAGATACCCTATGCATAACCTAATAAAACCTTATGTGCCACACATGAACACCTATTGCATCACTTCTTTTCAACAACTGCATCATGCATACATATACACACACAACCTCTTTTCCACAAGTAATACACCCTACGCGTTACCTGTTTGAACCTTACATGACACAAATGAACACCTAATGCATCACTTATTTACAGTAACTGCATCATGTATACAAATACACACTTTGACAAGTAAAACACAATATACACTTGTTGACAAATAAAACACAATGTATCTAACCTAATCTAACCTTTTATGCCACAAACATGTATAACTGCATCACTTCATGACACCAAATGCATTATCCAACACTTTTCGACAAGTAACGCACCCTCCGCGTGGCCTAATCTAACCTTATATACCACAGATAAGAACCTACTGCCTCAATTCATCATACTAAAACATATAAACACCTACTGCATCTCGGTTCAAATTCCAATGCATCACATATACAACCAAGCATATAAACACAATAACATACATAAAACTACCTAGGCTTAGCCTATTTCATCCTTACACGCGACAACTGAATACCTACAACATCTCAGTTCAAATTCCAGTGCATCACATATACAACCAAGCATACAAACACATTTACACATAAAAAAACCTATACTGCCTTTTTCATCCTTACACGCGACAACTGAATACCTACTGCATCTCAGTTCAAATTCCAGTGAGTCACATATAAAACCTAGCATACAAACATATTTATACACATAAAGTAACAAAAGCTTAGCCTATTTCATCCTTACATGCGACAACTGAACACTTACTGCATCTCAGTTCATTTTCTAGTGCATCACACATACAAACACATGTACACACATAAAACAACTTACACTTAGTCTACTCCATCCTTACAAGCAACAACTAAACACCTACTGCATCTCAGTTCAGATCCCAGTGCATCAGACATAAAAACAAGTTTACACACATAAAACAACCTACGCTTAGCCTATTTCATCCATACACGTGACTACTAAACACCTACTGCATCTCAGTTCAAATTCCAGTGCATCAGACATACAAACAATTTTACACACATAAAAAGCCTACTCTTAGCCTATTTTATCCGTACACTTAAAAACTAAACACCTATTGCATCTCAGTTCAAATTTAGCGCATCACAGTTTCATTAAAAGTGCATCAGAATATAAAGTTAGTGCACCACATTTATAAAGTCCCATTGAAACATTTTATCAAACACCTTGTATGCACCAATCCTAAAAATACATAAACACACACTCTTGAACAGATTTGATAGCCTACTTCATCATATTTCAAATACGAACATAAATTGATGAAAAAAACAAGACCTTACTAAACCAAAACTAAAAAATTGATTCACATGTAACGGATTTTTTTTTTTTTCACATGTGACGAAATTTTTTTTTTCACATGCGACGGAATATTTTTTCACATGTGACAAAAAAAAGTCTCACACGTGACAAAAAATTTCATGAAAATTTCCAAAATTTTTCACATGTGACAAAAATTCGAAAAAGAAATTTCCGGTATCGCAAAAAAAATTTCTAAAAAAAGTTTTTCGGAAAAAAATTTTCAGATTCGAAAAATTTTCCGGAAAAATTTTTTTCAAAAAAAAAAAAAAAAAAAACGGAATTTTTTTGAAAAATTTTAAAATTTTTTTTAGAAATTTTCAAAAAGTTGGTTAATTAATATTAGCCATTAGATCAAAGTTAAATGAAGAAAAAGTGAGTGGCTAGGATTGCTTCTCGCGTTCTCACCAAATTTAAGCTTCTCATTTGAACGCTTCAAATATATATATATATATATATATATATATATATATATATATATATATATATATATATATATATATATATATATATATATATCAGGCTTTCTTATAAAGTATATATGCATTTAATGAAGTTTTGTAATAATTCACGTGAATAACGTCCATCAATTTGCTAGTACTCATTAAATGCATTGGGTGTGGTGTCGTATGCCAATTGACGTATGGCCATTGTGTATTTCATGATAGGACTAATAGTTAAACAACTCAAAGCATCATGTCGTTGTTTATAAAAGCAGAAGTGTTCGGGAAGTGGGTCGACATTGTAATTGGTAATACCATTAACTATTTGTTAAAAAGTTTTGAACTTATACGATACCTTCGCCTAAAATTCTTCTCTGTGGATTGTTTTCGTCTCCAAAATAATCTTTCAATAGCTATTGTTCCGCATCTTCTCATCCACGTGGTATTTACGTCCTACGTTTAGGGCCCGAACTCTTGGCTTCTTGATTACCCAAAGTTGGAAATTGTTAATAATATTGAAAATATTAAGAGTACCGTTCCACATCGTCTTTAGAGATCGTAAAGATCATATTCGTTGGGATCCATAACATTTTTTTGAACTTAAAAGAGAAATATTATTAAGATGTGTATGTAGAAGTGTGAGTAAAAATTTGAAGATTAATGGGATATTAATTATATGATTTTTAAAGGGTAAAAAAATATAAAAAAGTGGGTATTTTTGGCTTCAAACGGCTATATTTAAAAAAAAATAAAAGAAAAAAAAAATAAAAAGTGGGTATTTTTGTTTTTGTTTTGGATAGTTGTTCAACGTTTAAAAAGGAGAAAGAAAAAAATTGAAATACGGGACCATTGGGCTAGCGGTGACGGTGCAAGACCCGAAAACACCAGTTCTGGTGCTATCAAATCGCGTTGTTGAAAAAAACGCCGCCCACGGCGCAAGGTATCCTGAGCTCTTACAAAAGAGAAAAGAATTGATGATGCTTAAGAAATACAATTATTATTTTGTCTTTACGTTTAAGCCTTTTTTTCATTTTTCGCTCAAAAACCCAAGATCGAACCCTGCTAATTGAAGAGTTGGAAAAAAAAAAATAAAAAATAATAATAATAATAATAATAATAATAATAATAATAATAATAATAATAATAATAATAATAATAATAATAATACAATAAATGTAATCTATTTTGCACTCTAGTTTTAGCTATTTAATAATTAAGGCCGACTAAAAAAACGATGTATGGATTAGTTGATGATGGTATATAGGTACAGTGGTACACATACACATTTAAGGGTTGGTGATGGTCGTTAATATTTTTTTAATTGATTTAATAGTAGGTATCACGTAAAAAGAAATATAACGTGGAGGGGTAAGGGCGGTTTGGCTATGTGATTGCTTGCAAGTGTCCGGTTAGGCTATACAACAAGTCTTATTGTGTAGAAGCAAGTGGTGGTTTTCGGTTTCTCATTAGCTCATCAACATTTTTCCTTTTCTATTGGACTTGGAGTATACGGTTGGTGTTGATATTTGTTCTTTAACTTAGAGAAATTGAATCTTACAAGCCATGCATCAAATGAAAAATGATGACCAAAGTCTTCTTTGCTTTACGTGGTGACCCATCAATATAAATGTTGTGTTTTCAAGTCTCGTTAGAGATATGTGAAATAGACTTTTTGAGATAGGTGGTGTAGGTTGTAAATTTTTCCGTTAATAATAATAATAATAATAATAATAATAATAATAATAATAATAAATAAAAATGATGTCTACCTTATTAAGTATTAGCAACTAGTTCGTACCCCCACGTTGCGTGGCGGATACTTGTGTAGTTAAATTTTCTTACGAGCAAATGTTTTTTTTTTCTTTCTTTTTATTTATTTATTTATTTATTTTAATTTTAATTTTACGTTGGATAACAAACATACTGGAATCGATGATGTAGGTGCATCTAGTTGACATCCATGTTTGATGAAGAGGATGATGTAGGTGCATCTAGTTGACATCCATGTCCATATCCAAATAACGTATGACTGGAAAACATGTGAGTCTATTGGGACACACGCATTAATACGTAAAACAATTAGTTAGTGATAAGCTATAACGGAGTTTTACTAATATTCGTTAAAAGTTAACTATAAGGATTAAAGTGTAAAATGGAAGATGAGAAAGGTTTGGTTTTCGCTCCTTGTTTTGCCAACAAGGATGGCTGCGGTCCGCCACAACGTGTCTGAACTGGTATTAGTTTTTGGCAGCGGGTTAAGGATACAAAGTGTGCTTTCGGAAAGGATGACATGGTTTTATGGCTTTAAGCATATTTTAGCTTCTAATCTATTAATTCGTTGGAGAGTCTCACAAGGAGTGGGATTGCTTGGCTTGCAAGCCAAGTAATTCAAGTACATATAATGAAACCTTAAGTTCATTATTTAAGACTTTTGATGAATCCCTAAAACATAAAAATAGCTTTATGTTCTTTTCATCTTGTACCTAATCGACACAATGTATATCAAAACCTACGCATACATTAATCGACACAATGTATATCAAAACCTACGCATGGTATATATGTGATAACCAACCATACGTATACATGCAACATATATAGAACATGCAATGTTTCCTATTCTTAGTGTTTCTGTGGCCAGCAATTAATTCCCATGTGGGATTCGATTATGTTCGATCTCGAACACCAAACTCAGAACAGAACCATATATAAGGGTGCGTAAGGTGTGCCATCGCACAGGGTCTTCAAGTTTTAAGGGCCACAAAATTTTTATATGATATTTATATCTAATCTATAAAGTAACTACAAGTAATTGAAGAAATTTCATCAATTTTTTTTTTTAATTTTTTATTTATTTTTTTTTGCGAAGGAATTTTTAAAATAATTGTTTCTCATTTTATCTCTTTAGAAAATTCTTTATTTTCAATTATAGGCCTTATTTTTGTAGTTAAACTGAATTGTGTACAGGGCTTCCGTAAACTTAAAAATGGCACTGACCAAACTCTTATTTGTTCGTGGTGTTTAAAGCCAATCGAACAATCAAACGCAAAGGGTTTCGAGTTTTGTTTGGTTCAAGAATCAAGAGCTTCGTTTGCTTATCACTACAAGTACTAGCATACTTTACTGTTTGCTAAGAACACAATGTGTGTGGATAGAGAGATAATACTTTTGATCTTAGTGGTTTCTGTTAGTTTGACGAATAATAAATTAGTGTAGCATGACAGGATTCGAACTTGGGACTTCGAGATTGCACACTTTACGTAAAAGATTTAATGTTTTAATAATTAATATATTAATTTATATTTAGTTATTAAAATCACAAAATAAACACTTAACGGTCACTAACGACCGTTAGACGAAAGAAGAGGGATTAGAGTGAAACAAGAGACAAGGAAGGATCCGGAAGCCCTCCCCTTGGGCTTGTTCGGCCGACCCACACAAGAGGGGTACTCCTACCCTGGCTTGGACTCTAAGTTTTCAAAAACTATATATAGAGGGCCTTGGTTCATTCATTTATTCACTCTTGATTCCCTAATCAAATCTCTCTTCTTTCTTCTCCCCTCCTTTGTATTTTGGCCGATCACCATCCCTAAACACCTTAGGGATTCGATTTCCCAATAACACAAATAAAGTTTTTGATTTGGTTTTGTGATCTTGAACCTAGCTTTTCACATTAAATCGTTACTATTGCGTGTGTGTGAGAACGAAGAGTTAACATACTTTTGTTAACAAGATTTGCCTTACTCGACTCATCTAGAAGTCGACTACATTAAACCCTAGTTAGGGTTTTACTTGATCTTGAATCTTGATTTCTTGTTCTTGCTAGAAATCACAACGGTACGCATATTCTTTTATATTTGGTTAATTTTTATTACATGTATTTGATTCTATATTCCGCTGCGTTGCTTGATGATGTTTTTATGTTTTGTATAATTGTTATGATTTACATATTCCAACAGTGGCATCATGAGCTGTTAATACGTTGTAATTAATTACCGAAACACATAAAATTGAATCGTTTGTGATTATTACATGTTATGGTGTTCTAAAGTTTTTAAAATTTTGTAAACCCTAAAATTTTTTTTATAGGTCGATTACTAATTTTTTTAAGAAAAAATTAGGGTTTTAGATTTTGTAAAAACTTGTAAAAACCCTAGGTTGCATGTAATCTTTATGTGATTTTTAATAGATATTTGTTATATGCCATTATTAGATATGCGATCTATGACTTGATTATATGTTTATAATAAGTGCTATGTGGGTATCCATGACAAACCATGCATGTGTTGTTATGGATTATGATAATTTTGTAGTAAATTGTTACGTGTTATTATGATTTCATGCTTATTTATGCGATTTGTACTAATTAATAAGGGTTTTTAGTAAATGTTTGACATGTATAGATCACTAAAAATTAATTAATTATGTAATTAGGGAAGACCTAAAATTGGGGAAGAACAAATGTAAATCGTGTATATTGATCAATTGTGTGTATTAATTGATTTATTTTGCATGTTCATTATTTAAGTTGTTTATTTATTTTATTTAATTGCTATTTGTTTATATATGTTTGTGACATGATAGTAAGCAAAAGGGTAATTTCATAATAAAATTATAAACCGGACTTAATAATGGTGAAATCTTGTTTTGAGCTTTAAAAATCATAAACTTTTGATTGATTGATGTGACTGTACATAATGGTCGGACGGTAAAGCTAATTTTGACAAACTATGTGGTGGGTATAAGTGGAACCGGCTTTTTAAGGATCTTCGGACCACCTTTGGTTCTGCGCTCGCTTGTGCGTCAAATTAGTCTCACCCTACAACCATTATGTACGAAGCATCTTAAGGCAATGTTGTAATTTGCTCAACGCCTCAATTAAAACTTTGATGAATTTTCTCGTAAAGAAACTTATGAGTAAAAGTTTTTTATATGAAATATTATGTGACAAAGTTGAATGCATGACATCTTTGTACATATTTTGATTACACACATCAAAACTTATACCCTTTAATTTAAGTTATATGCCATCCAATAAAACGAAAACACCTAAAGTTGTAGTTTACGTCAGGGCGTAACCTGGCTAGATTACAATGGAAGGGTAAATTACATGATTTCATTACTAGCAGATCAACTGGTGTGATGGATTTATTGTTGGGTCTGTTAAAACCCAAACTCCTTAATCTAGGATTTGAACATAAATATCCTAAGTGTTTGATAACCGAGAACACCAAACAAGTCACTGAATGCATAGTCGTTCAGTGAGTCATCCTCAAGTTGCTCAGGGCGAATCTATGAAGAAAGGTTCACCATTCAGTGAGGCGGTTCTCAGTGAATGATACCTGAGCCAAAGAAGAAGATGATGGACTCAGTGAGGGATGACAATAACTCACTGAGTCCCATGACTCCTCACCAACTAAGAATACTGAGTGAACAAAGACTAAAGATAAGTAGACTGAAGTAAAGGCGGGATTAGGCGGGATAAGTTTGATTGGATAAGGGAAGGTCCTTATCATGCAAAGGTCAACTTTCCCTGAATGAGTATAAAACCCAGACATGTGTCAACACTGAAGACCAGAAAGCATCCCTGCGCTTTACTACTTATAGTCATTTGTAACAGGGACAAAATACCTTTGTATGTTGTCCAATGTAGGCTGATGTAATTTGTCTTGTAGTCTTTGTCTATTAGGTATCTGTTAGAACCACCTTATGTATAAATAGAGAATAAGTGGGAGAGGTAAATATTATGTTTGTACACTTAATGCTTAGACATTCACAAACCAAATCTTTACTCTCTCCAAAGAACAACACAATCCCTGAGATAGCTCAGCTGGATCTTAGTTGTCACTCAAACTTAGTTTGAGTTTAGCGAGGAGTATACCATACTTGTCATTTCAATCCCAAGTGTTGTTCCACAAACACTTGGGTATAATTCTTTTGATTAATTACTAATAAAGAATTAAACGTTGAAAAATTTTGTGTCTTATCTTTTACGTTTATTTACTTTTGATAATTAATCAATACTTCGCTACATCATGGAACTTGGTTAGATTAACCCTGTAGTTAACTTTAACCAAGTAAAATGGTACAACAAGTGGTATCAGAGACTCTGATTTGTAAAACTTCTCAAAACTTTTTCAAACAAAAGAGTGCTCAAAGTTTTTAAAATCAAGATCCCACCATGGCTGATAGCGATGTACCCCAGCTAGTTGATAAAAAGGGAGGTGGCTATTCAGCTATAGCTCCTAAACTAGAAGCTGGTAAATTTATCAAGTGGAAAAAGCGTATGCTTTGCTACTTGACTGGTATGGAACCATACTACATCACATGCATCAATGAAGGTCCCTTTGTCCCTAAGACTGCTTAAGGTTTGCCTAAACCTGAAGCACAATGGACTCCTGATGAGACGAGGGTGGTCAATCAGGACCAACGCCTGAAAAGCATCATTATATCGTGTCTCCCTGACGATACAATGAAATCAGTCATTAACTGTCCTACAGCCAAACAAACCTGGCTTGACTTGGTTCATAGCTTTGAAGGTCCCTCAGATACCAAGGAAAACAGGATCATGGACCCGAAACTTGAGTATAACACTTTCAGGGCCAAAGAATCTGAAAGTCTCTCTCAGTCCTATACCCGATACAAAACCTTGCTCAATGAGCTCTCAAATGAGAGTGTAGTACTGTCTAAGCATGAAATTAATGTTGGCTTTGTCAACAGTCTCCCTGAAAAGTGGTTAAACTTTTCTCAGGGTCTTAGGAATGCTAATCACATTCAGAATCTTTAGCTCCCTCAAATTTATGGGAAGTTTGTCTATGAAGACAACCTAATCGCAAGGCGATACCCTGAAAAGGCTCAAGAAACCAAAAAGGCCCTGACTGTTTCACCCATATCCACTGCCTTCTACTCTAATGGTGTTGTGCATGATTTTCAAGATGATTCTGATGATGAGGTTGATGTGAGAACCAGTGAAGAGTATCTTAATGATCTTCAAGTTGAATTTCAAGAAAGAGCTCTTTTAGCAAACTCAAAACGTTTTATTAAAAGAAACAAGTCAAATTTTCAAAAAGCTAAGGCTAATGAATCCACTGAATGTTTCAACTGTGGCAAAAGGGGTCACTTTGCTAAAGACTGTTTTTCAAAAACAACCTCAGACCCTTCATACAAACCTTCTGGTAGTAGTTCTTCTTCAGGAACTAGCAAGTTTCAACAAAAAATGCTTCAGTCCACTCAACATTTTCAAAATGCAAATATTCAAAAGGACTTTCAAGCTAAGTATAGAAAAGCTAAAGCTAAACTTGCTCTCCTTGAGACAACTCCCTCAGTACCCCAGGCTGCACCTTCTAAACCTGTTCAGGGCAAAAACAAGGTACTTGTTGCTGAAGCCTATGACTGGGACGAGCAAGATGTCTCATCTGATGAAGAAGTAAGAGTCAGTGCACTGATGACACTTTCAAATGATAACAAGCTGGCTGTTGGAAAAAGCCATGCTAGAAATGGAGAATAGGTCAACATCACCATGAAAAAGGTAAACATTTTGTTGTCTATGGATGATGATGTTGATTGGCAATCCTACTTAAACTACTTAAATGTGGATCTTAAGTTTGTTGAAGAGCAAAGACAAAATTTGTTTTCAAAATTCAATAAGTTAATTTTTGAGTTAAATAAGTGTAGAGATGAATTACTTGTTTTAAAACAAGCAAAGCTTGAGGCTGTTACACTTCAAATTCAAAACACTGAACTAGTAAAACAAAATCAAGCTCTTCAGGATGAACTTAAGAAAGAAAAGGCTGTGATATGTAAGTGGACTCAGAAAAACCCTAGGGTTTTTGACTCAGTGAGTCTCACACCAAGCAATAAGAAAGTTATTATTGGTGAAGGTCAAAACACTGAGTCCTCAAGTGAGAATCATGGTGAAAAGGCATTTCTGCCTTCAGGAATATCCTTTAACAAGGAGATGGCACCAAAACCCAGTGACTGGATTGAAAGAGTCAACCCAGATAGCAAATTACCGAACTTTAACACTGGAAAGATATTGGAACCTGAAAGTCAAGCCATCAAAATATGCTTGGGGTCACTGATGAATCTAGTCCTCCTGAGTCCATTAATGAGTCTGAACATGTCTCACAGAATCCACTCCCACCACTAAAAGTTCTTTAGGGAGCTAAACCTAGCTCTGAGCTAACACCCTTGGTGTATACTCAACACTCTCCAAGAGAGAAGGTTGGTTTAGGAAGAACTATCTTGAAAAGACCACTCACTGAAGTCTTTGTTCCCAATGATGACTCTATAACCTCTGTCTCAAATGAGGCTATCACTGACAGCCCTGATTCCAAATATGATCAGTTGGCTGAACTTGTTAGGAAGCTGAGTGAAAAGATTGAATCATCTGAGAAAAACCCTCAACCTTTGGAAAAGGAAATTAAACCAGCTTCCTCAAGTTCTACCAAATCTAAGGCCACATCTAAACCAAAACTGAGATGTGAATTGTGTAATTATACCACACATACCACTGATGACTATTATAGAATCCTTTTTTGCATGATATCTAAAAAGGAAGATCACAGAACCTCTGATCATCTATCTTACACAGTCTCATCAGGTGTTGTATCCTACCACAATCCTCAGTCTCTTGACTATGCCTTAGGCTCTAAACAGATAAGGCAAAAAGCTAAACCTTTTTCACCTTGCATCCACTGTGGATTCAATGATCATCTCCCTGATGATTGTTTGATGTATCCATGTTGTGATATCTGTGGAGACCCTACTCATGACAGTTCAGGACATGAACAGGTCATTCAGTCCAGAAAAGGCATCACCAAGCCAACCCAACCCAACAAACTACCTCTTCTCCCAGATGCAAAATCTGTGGAAGCAATATTCGCACCACCACTGATCATGGATCAATCTCTCAGTTCAAAAAAGCCATTAAAGCCAAATCCACCAAAAAGTGGGTTCACAAGAAAAACTAACTCAGTTTACATTTGTGCAGAGACATGCCAGAGATCCTGTTTGGCATCTTGATAGTGGATGTTCAAGAAGCATGACTGGCGTGAAGGAATATCTGCACAAATATGTAAAAGAACCAGGACCTAAGGTGGTATTTGCTGATAACTCATCTTGTCTCACTGAAGGTTATGGTTCAGTAAACTGTAGTGGAATAGTTTTTACTAGAATAGCTTATGTTAATGGTCTTAAATATAACTTAATCGGTGTCAGTCAACTATGTGATGCTAAATACATAGTTCAGTTTGATGATAAGCAAGGTACCATCTTCAATGCAAACAAAGAAGTTGTTCTTATTGCACCAAGAAGGCAGGATGTCTATGTTTTGGATATGTCCTCACTCACTCAGAATGGAACATGCCTTTTTGCTAAAGCCACTGAAACCCTCAATTGGCTTTGGCATAAAAGACTTTCCCATCTGAATTTCAAAACATAAACAACCTGGCCAAACAAAACAAAGTCCTTGGCTTACCATCACTTGTGTTCTCTAAGGATAAACCCTGCCCTGCCTGTGAAAAAGGTAAACACCACAGGGCATCCTTTAAAACCAAACAAAATTCCTCTATCACCAACTGCCTGCACCTACTTCACATGGATCTTTGGACCCATCAGTCCAATGTCAATCCACCATGAGAAGTACACTCTGGTCATTGTGGATGAATACTCAAGATACACTTGGGTATATTTTCTGACCAAAAAGAGTCAGGCTGCTGAAACAATCATGTCCTTTATCAGGAAGATTGAAAACCAAAATGACATCAGGGTTAAACAAATCAGGACTGATAATGGGACTGAATTAAAAAACAATGACCTTGAAAGTTTCTATGATGAGAAGGGTATATCTCAAAACTTTTCCTCTCCTACACCCCTGAACAAAATGGGGTTGCTGAAAGAAAGAACAGAACCCTCATTGAGGCTACTAGAACAATGCTTAATGGATCTGCTCTCTTCAAACACTTTTGGATTGAGGCAGTAAAAACAGCCTGTTATACACAAAACAGGTCCATTATCGTTAAGAGACATAGCAAACTCCCTATGAGTTATTTAAAGGAAGAATTCCTGACATCAGCTATTTCCATGTGTTTGGGTGTCCTGTGTTTATCCATAATCATAAGGATCATCTTGGAAAGTTTGATGCAAAAGCTGATGATGGGTACTTTCTAGGGTATTCCCTTGTCTCAAAAGCCTTTAGGGTGTTCAACACAAGTAAACAACAGACTGAGGAAACCTTCCATGTCACATTTGATGAGAGTACTGAAGCTGGCAGGTTTTATAATTCCTTAGTGGAAGAAATTGGTATTGATTACTCATTAAGATATCCTCCTGATGAGTATCACCTTGAGAGTAACCTCTCTACACAATAGCAAGCTGATGCAGACGTCTCATATTACATCAATCCTCACAACTTATCTCAACCTACCATCAGTGAGTTCATAGAAACTCAACAAGTCTCCAATGAGACTACCACCACTGAACCAATTGTTCAGAATACCACAATTCAAGCTGATCACACTAAGGTAACTAAAAATCTCAATCTTGAGGAACCTCAGGCTCCTGTATCTGAACCCACCCCACCTATACATCAGGCTTCTACAAGTTCCAACTACTATCCAAGACCTCAGGATAGCTAGACTAAGTCCAAATCAATAGAACTTGTTAACATCATTGGTGAGCCCACTGAAGGTATGCTTACAAGGAGCATGGCTACTAAACTCAAAGCGGCCTCAACCAATGTATGTCTTTATGTTGATTTTCTCTCAGAGATAGAGCCTAAAAATGTTAAAGAAGCTTTTAAATATAAGAGTTGGGTTCAGGCCTTGAGAGATGAACTAGAACAGTTTGATAGAAATGATGTCATGACCCTAGTTGAATGCCCTCAGGGTGTTTTTGTTATTGAAATGAAATGGGTCTTCAAAAATAAGACTGATGAGTCTGGTACAGTTTTCAAAAACAAGGCAAGACTTGTTGTAAAAGGATATAATCAACAAGAAGGTATTGATTATGAGGAAACCTTTGCACCAGTTGCTAGAATGGAAGCCATAAAGATCTTTCTTGCATATGCAACATACATGAAGTTTAAAGTATACCAAATGGATGTAAAGAGTGCATTCCTAAATGGTAACATTAAAGAAGATATATATGTGCAACAACCTCCTGGTTTTGAGAGTTGTGAATTTCCTAACCATGTCTACAAGCTAAACAAAGCCCTCTATGGACTAAAACAAGCACCCAAGGCATGGTATGAAACTCTTTCAGCCTTCCTAATCCAAAACAAGTTTGTCATAGGCAAAATTGACAATACATTGTTCACCTATAGGACAAAAGAGGATGTAATTTTGGTCCAAGTGTATGTGGATGACGTCATATTTGGCTCAACAAGCTATAAACTTTGTAAACAGTTTGAAAAACTAATGACAAAGAAGTTTGAAATGAGTATGATGGGTGAACTCACTTACTTTCTTGGACTACAAATCAAACAAACTGAAAAAGGCACCTCCACCAGTCAAGAAAAGTACAATAGGAACTTACTGAAAAAGTATGACCTCAGTGACTGTGCCTCAGTGAAAACTCCAATGGTGCCTCCTAACAACCTAGGCCCTTATCTTGCTGGAAAACCAGTTAATCCTACTCTTTTTAGAGGTATGATTGGGTCACTGATGTACCTTTTTGCCTCAAGGCCTGACATTCAGTTCTCAGTCTGCTTATGTGCAAGATATCAGTCTGACCCAAAAGAATCTCATCTCACTGCTGTCAAAAGGATTCTGAGATACATGAAAGGCACTTCCAGTCTTGGACTCTATTATCCCAAATTTTCAGGGTTTGATCTGAAGGGATACTCAGACTCTGACTATGCAGGATGCAACATGGACAGAAAAAGTACTTCAAGCTCCTGCCAATTTCTTGGAGGAAAGTTAGTCTGTTGGAGTGCTAAAAAGCAACAATCTATTGCAATGTCCTCAGCAGAAGCTGAATATGTTGCTGCTGCAGGCTGTTGTGCAAATGTATTATGGATGAAAAGTCAGCTCAATGACTATGGTATTCATTACAAAATGGTACCCATCTTTTGTGACAACACTAGTGCAATAGCTATTTCAAACAACCATGTGCTTCATCAAAGAACAAAGCATATTGATATCAGGTATCATTTCATCAGGGATCATATCATGAAAGGTGATATTGAATTACACTTCATTCCCACTGAGTATCAGTTAGCTGATATCTTCATAAAACCTTTGGATGAACCTACTTTCACCAGACTGAAAGCAGAACTGGGCATGTTAGATATTGATAATCAGCTCACTGATTAAAATATTCTAACATGGTGTATATTCTCTATCTTATCCCTGATCCCTTACCTTCCTCAGTGAAACCCTTCAACATCATCAATAACCCACCTGCAAGGAGTTTCTCACATAGTGAAAGACTCACTAAATAAACAGACCAGAATATTCTCACTGAATGAATTCTCATTCAGCGGGTGATGCGTGGGAATTGCACCAGGCTTTACCTCTCGAGGGATCTCGAGAAGCTTACAACCCCCACCAGGCAGTGTACCTGATCGTTGTAGTATAGTATAGTGACAAGTACCAGGGGATTGATCGTTCAACTCAAGAATAGTGTCGCTAGGATTAGAAAGCCTAAAAACTAGGTCTAGAGGTGAGGGATGATTCTTTTTGTATTTTTATATTTTATGAAAAGCAAGTGAAAATCTTGGTTTTTGGAAGAGTGGGCGGAATTAGTTGCTAGTCAACTAACCCAATAACTAAGATGCAATCAAAATAAAATAACAAAAATGAAAATAAAAGCTAATTACTAATGTGGAGTGAACAATAAATGGGAAAAATGTGTTTACTTAGATTTCATTACTCCCTAGATATCTTTTACAGGTTGATAGTTTGTTACAGTTGCGTGGATGATGGGTTATATTCCTTAATACCATTCGTGTGGTGGCGTACGTACTTCCCCAACTCTATAAGCTCCTACTTCACTCCTATGTCGAGCCTGCAAGAAGCTCCTAACATGGGATCACTAGAATTCGCTCATGCATTAAATACAACCATAAAAACCTTAGTACGCATTGGTTCATGTTTCTTAAGACGTTCAAGCAAGTTGCACTATGGAAGTCTGCCAGTTTTCTTAAGCCTAACATCGAAATCATTCATCCATTACAACTATAAACAAGCAATCAACCTATAATCAACATCTAGGTTTCATTACATCTAAGCAAACACACAAGAGATCTAGCCTAGCATGTTAAAATCAAGACAAGCGTAAGATATATTCAAACAACACATAGACATATTGAATGAATTGAAAGGATACTTATCTTAATTGAACATGAAGGGTTCCAAGGGGTGAAAACCCTTGAAAATACTGTAAAAGTCGAGCTAGGGTTTATTCAAGTCGTCCCTAATATTGTCCTCTCCCAAATGAATAAAAATTACAAAACTATATATAGATTTTCTAAGGTGACGGCATCAAGAAGAAACTTCTGACGCCGTCAACCCTCCGCCCATAATATTCTCGGACTGCCTAGATCCAGATCTGACACCGTCATGTGTAATGTTGTTCTGGGCCGTCACCACTTTTACTCTTGGCTGCCACGCTTTGACGCCGTCACATTTTCACTGGACCGTCACCATTTTGCTCTTGACGCAGTCATCAAATTGCTCTTGACGCCGTTCCCAGCAAGGAAAATTAAGACTTTGCCGTTTTATTCACTTTGATGCTCCAAAAACGTCCAAAATGCTTCTTTTTCCAGAATTCACTCCAAAAGTACCTAAAATCACAAAAGGAAAGATTTAGGGCATTATTTGATCAAATACATTCGAATTCCGGCTTAAATGACCCCCTAAAAACGGATCATTTTTCGCCTCATCATATACCCTTACACTTGAGATTTGCTTGTCCTCAAGCAAATGCGCTTTTATTCTAATCAAAATACAAGTTAGGGGTCATTTAATACTAATATAAAAGTAATTACAACAAATAATCGTTCCACTAAAGACCAAAGACAAGCACGGAGGTCATATACTAGCACCTCACAAATAGTGTTTAGATACTCACATCTCTCGGGTGTAATAAAATATATATCATAATATGAAAATGAAAAATATCTCTCACTACCTGTCATAGAAAAATAGATTACCATAGGCTTGGAAAAGGATCAAACCTCCACCACATGGCGTAAGCACCTAGGATAAACTATCAAAGAGGTCTTTTAAAAGGGTTATAACGTTAGGTGTAGGGATATGGAATACACGGTTTTGTTGGATATAGGCAATCTTTACTGGTGGCGAGTTAATCATCTTGGTTAATTACATGTACAATATGGCGTTGCTAAGCCAAGACTAGACTCGACTTAAGCTAATAAATGAAAAATAACAAAAACATAAAATAAACATAGAATGAAACGGGATGGTAGTCCGTATGTTTTTCTCTTTTTTTTTCCCCTTTTTTTTTTTTTTTTTTTTTTTTTTTTTTTTTTTTTTTTTTTTTTTTGCATACATTCTTACCCTACCATCCAAAATAATACATCATAGGGAATGAACATTCCCCTTACACTTGAATTTTTACATACTTTACAATAAACTAATCTAATGACTCGAATTAAGATAATCAAAACACTTAGAGTACTTTTAAGATTAACGCACGTATGGGGGTAATAATATTATGTTCTTCCCCATTACTCCATAACATAAGTACTTTACCCCTGAGTCCCAATCGTCCCAAAACAATATGTACAAGGATATGACTCGACTTAGCAACCATGTAATCAATTAGATAATTAACTAAGGGTTTAAACAAATAACAATAATGCACTAAATATGAGTGCATACACGGAAGGCTAAGGCGATTTGGGTGTACATTTAAGTGGGGTGTAACAAATTCTTCCTTTAAGTAAGATGCTTAAAGGTAGAAACAAAAAGATAGGCTCGGAGGGGTGTACTAGGGGTTTCGTTTACTAAAAATGAGTATAACGCTAATGGTGTGGGAAAAATTAGTTGACTTAACTAGTTAAGTAATATGACTTAAATGGTCAAGTAATTATGATACGAGTTTAACACAAGGGTGATCCTAATGCCTCTTATCATGTAGTAAATCCTACTACACGAATGTAGTCTGACTAGCGGTCTCGGGATGCATCACTAACGCAAGTTTTAGAATCTAAATGCTGCCGGTACACTCATAAGCACTAATAGTAAATGCTTTTCCTATCAAATCTAAAGGCGAACCTCACATATTTGGATGGAAAATTTTTCTAAATGGTACGGTTTTGTGCTAGTCATACGACTCCTATCCATGAGACGCTTGCTAAGGCTAAAGTTTCACTCCTAAATGTTGTAAAAAATTTTAAATTTGGCGCTAAAATTACACTAACAAGTATTTCTCATAGTTTTATTACACATCTACCATCAAACAAACGTACTCAAGTGAAAGTGTATACTATAAGGTATCATCATTTTACCTTCCCCTTACACTTAGGATGAACATTGTCCCCAATGTTCAATTAAAGAATGTAAAAGTAAAACAGGTAAAAGAATGAAATCAAATACTCCCCTGATTCGCTCGGTGTGGATAGTATGGTAAGTTAGATCTTCCTCCAAGAAAATGAACAATCAAAGCTTCCCTTCCAGAATATAAATCATCTTCTTGTCATACATAACCTGTTAAACCTGAGAAAACAAACAAGGCAACCTCGCGTAAAATCGGCGGCAATCTATATATACTAATAAATCCTAGAAAACAAAGTAAGATATAATACTTGTGGAATGAGTGTTTGCAGATTTCCTGGAGTTTATAAAACTAAAGATTCAACAAAAACTTTGAGACTCCGTTAGAAAAACAAAACTAGCAAAATTTCCAGAATTTTACACATGACGCCGTCAGAAATTTCTTCCTGACGCCGTCAGAAGTGACCTGCAGAAATCTTGATGTTAAGTTTCCGGAAAATTTTTTGGAAAACTTATGTCCTACTTCCTGGAAAATCCTGCAAAACATCATTATGACTCGATACAAGCATTTGACTCTAACAAATACGAATATACATGTCCATTTAATATTGTGGAGAATCATGATCAATTTTGTTTCTTAAAAACATATTTGGGGTTTCCCCTTACACTTATCTTTTGCGAAATACCTTTGGATGAAGTTTAGACAAAGCCAAACGACAAAATAAAGTATTTTCACCATTTTAGTTTGAAACATGATCTACCAACAATAAAAAATAAACCATGCATACGGAAACAAATAACAATTAAACAAAAATAAAAATCACACAAATCATGGGTTGCCTCCCAAAATCGCTTTTCTTTATTTACGAGTCTTGTAGCTAGACTCAAGGTCATGGGTTATTACGTGACCTCATCGTTGGTTTCAGTTTCTAGGTCATCTCCTATATTAGTTTTGTATTCCGGACCTAGTTGCAAGCATTCTTTGTAGAAACCAAGTATTTTATTCATAACATACTCTACTCCTCTACGTCTATCCTCATCATTCCTATAGTAAACTGCCTGTTTGTGTTCCTTTTCTATGTTTGATAGGAGGCGGTATTGTTCAATCTTATAGGGCATTTGGTAAGCAATCTCATCATTCTCTTCCTTGAATCTAACTATGCCTAGAGTTGGATCATAACTCATCGTAGAAGCCTCAACGAACGGTTTTCCGAACACTACTTGACTTAAGCAATCATCTATCACTGGACGAGTGTCCTCCACTATCATAAAGTCGGTCTCTAAGGTGAAGTTTCCGACAATCACATGCAATCCTTTCACTCTACCTACAAAATTACTTATCAAATTCTTACTGGGCATCATCCTATAACCAAGTTGCTTCTTCATTACCCAAGTATAGTAAGTCCTAGTCAAGATGTTTATAGGAGACCTAGGATCGATATAAGCTTTCCATACATGCATATGCCCAATGTTGCATGGTATGTTGATGTTAGAGGGGTCACCTACTTTAATAAGGGGTGAACCAAGGATATATGGTGTCTCGGGGTCATTGAATAAATCCTTGTGATATTCCCGTTCTTCCTTGGTGGGCAACTTATCAAAGCATTCTTCTACGTTTTCTACTTCCTCTAACTTTTCTCCCTTATTATCCTCAACTTCCTTAATTTCATCCCTAGTCTCGGTCTCTACTCCAACTTTATCCTTGTCACTTTCTTCTACATCTTTATCTTTTGGCTTAATAGTGAAAACATTGACAAAGTGGACGTGTTTGGATGATGAGGGGTCCTTAATTTGGATTCCGCTATTGGCGTCCCTAGTGTCCTTCCTAGGTGTAGTTAACACTTGGTTGTTGAGGGCTTTCAACAAGTTGTCAATCTTATTGGTTATCTCCGTTTGTTGTTGATTAAATTCTGTTTCAAACTTAGCTATGCGAGCTTCTTGAGATGCCATAAACTTGGACATCAATCCTTCAAGATTTTTGGTACTACCATAGTTATTAGAAGGATTGTTGTTGAAAGTACGGATGGAGGGTGGACCGTTTGGTTGGTAACGATTAGGCGGATTGGAAGAATTGTTTTGGTTTTGTTTCCACCTAAGGTTCGGGTGATTTTTCCAAGAAGGGTTGTAGGAATCACCGTAAGGGTTTGGCTCGGGTTTGAAAGTATACCACTTATCTCTCGCTTTGTTGGTACGCGAAGATGCGTAGTCCGCAAAAGCTGTTCCGGGGAGTTCCACGCAATCATAAGTGTCATGGGGACTAATACATAATTCGCATGAAGAAGTGATTTTGTTCACTTGGCTTAAAGGCTTAGGAGCTTCGTAAGATTTCATGAGAAACTTGACTTGGTCTTCAAGTTCCATGATCCTACGGTCGGGAGTGCTTGAATTGTTCAAAGGCAAGGATATTGCCTTGACCGTTTTGTTCAAATCACGGGGATCATTCCAACTTTCGTTGTCATAGAGAGCAAGATCTTCTATGAGTTCCCATGATTCTTCCGCACTTAGATCACGTAGTTTACCACCGGCAGATTGGTCAATGGTTCACCTTGTGGAGAGATCGATATGGTCATAGAAGATTTGGACTTGGAGCCAAAGATCTATGCCATGATGAGGGACTTTTTGGAGTAAGTCCTTGAAACGAGTCCATGCTTCATATAGAGTTTCACCTTGACGTTGTTGGAACATCAAGATATCATTTCTAAGCTTAGTAGTTCTCCCCGGTGGGAAAAATTGAGCAAGGAAACGAGTGGTGAGATCATCCCATGAGGTGATGGATCCCGCGGGTAAACGTTCAAGCCATTGACTAGCTTGATCACGTAGAGAGAATTGGAATAGGCGTAATCGGGTCAACTCTCTACTTGTAACATCAAGGTCTATAGAATCTACCATTTTAAGGAAGTCCTTGAGATGTTGATTAGGATCTTCGGAACGAAGTACATGGAATGCACATCCGCTTTGCACCAACCGGATGGTGTCGGATCGCAAGGGAGACACATTGGCTCCTTGGGTGAGCTCAATAGTATTCCAATAGCCTTGGTGGCTAGGTAGGGAATACTCTCCTAGGGTTCGGGGCCTAAGAGGTTGGTTTGCTAGTGGTGGGTTTTATGGGTGGTCTTGTTGTGGTGGGTTGATGGGTTCAAAGATGTTACCACCTTCCATGATGTCGGATGGTAAAGGTAACAAACAAAGACACGAAGAAATAAGATAGACTAAAGAAATCCTAAAAAATAATAATAAAATCTTACTAGAAAGGAATCTAGCAAGTAGACCTAATAAAAAGAAGTTCTAACCTAGACAATAACTATTCCCCGGGCTGCGGCGCCAAAAACTTGATGCGTGGGAATTGCACCAGGCTTTACCTCTCGAGGGATCTCGAGAAGCTTACAAACCCCACCAGGCAGTGTACCTGATCGTTGTAGTATAGTATAGTGACAAGTACCAGAGGATTGATCGTTCAACTCAGGAATAGTGTCGCTAGGATTAGAAAGCCTAAAAACTAGGTCTAGAGGTGAGGGATGATTCTTTTTGTATTTTTATATTTTATGAAAAGCAAGTAAAAATCTTGGTTTTTGGAAGAGTGGGCTGAATTAGTTGCTAGTCAACTAACCCAATAACTAAGATGCAATCAAAATAAAATAACAAAAATGAAAATAAAAGTTAATTACTAATGTGGAGTGACAATAAATGGGAAAAATGTGTTTACTTAGATTTTATTACTCCCTAGATATCTTTTACAGGTTGATAGTTTGTTACAGTTGCGTGGATGACGGGTTATATTCCTTTATACCATTCGTGGGGTGGCGTACGTACTTCCCCAACTCTATAAGCTCCTACTTCACTCCTATGTCAAGCCTGCAAGAAGCTCCTAACATGGGATCACTAGAATTCGCTCACGCATTAAATACAACCATAAAAACCTTAGTACGCATTGGTTCATGTGTAATGTTGTTCTGGGCCGTCACTACTTTTACTCTTGATGGCCAAGCTTTGACGCCGTCACATTTTCACTGGACCGTCACCATTTTTGCTCTTGACGCCATCCTCAAATTGCTCTTGACGCCGTCAGGTACTGTTCCCAGCAAGGAAAATTAAGACTTTGCCGTTTTCTTCACTTTTATGCTCTAAAAACGTCCAAAATGCTTCCTTTTCCAGAATTCACTCCAAAAGTACCTAAAATCACAAAAGGAATGATTTAGGGCATTATTTGATCAAATAAATTCGAATTCCAGCTTAAATGACCCCCTAAAAACGGATCATTTTTCGCCTCATCAGGGGGCTCATGACATTTACTGATGCAATTCAATGCACAACTAAATGCTCTAAGTATCTAGTTAGTGAATGTCCTAGGTTGGTAACTGAATTTCCTATTTAATATAGGAAAATATGTCTCTGCCTCACTGTCATCCATATCTTGAGCCCCCACTTAATTACCAATATCCCACTAGGCATTAGTTGCCTTCCCTCACAAATAATATCTCTTGATATTTCTGTGACATCATGCCTGCAAAAATGCACTTTGTACAGGCCCTTGCACTATTCACCTCAACAATTGCACATAACCCGGGAAAGTGGAGTGGTAGCATTTAATGCGGAACCCAAAACGGTTATTCATTTTGATTTTCAAAATCCCTAACCAATGGTATTCCTCACCCTCTATAAATACCCCTTTCAAAACACACAAAACACACACACAAAAATTTCTTAAAGAAACTCTTCAAAAATTTCTCCATTGCAAAGTTGTGTGTAATCTTTAAAAAAAATAGGCTTTTTCAAATCATTCTTTCTTGGTTAAGAAGATTTGCAGCAAGAAATCCTTTCTGTTTGCAATCATCTTGATAACAATATCACTCATTTAACGAACAGAAAATGAGTTAGACTCAACTTGTGGATCATCTGGTGAGTGATATTCTGCCATTAAAATTTAAAAAATCTTTTTGACCAAAAATGGCAGATGACCAAGGAATCAAGCTTGCACCTCAATGGGCAAAATTGACTCTGGCTGATGTACAATTCAAAACCAACAATGTTGTAAGCAACTTTAACTACCCAACCAATGTCCCTGCTTACAAGGAAATCATAAAGTTTTTGTATAACTGCCCTTTGAAAACCGCCTTCATCTCCACACCCTACTTTCAGTACCACAAATTCCTCAGGGAGTTTTGGGGTACTGCTCAGGCCCATGACCCGACACCCTCTACTGATGAGAACGAACTCAGGCCCCTTAAGGAATTTCTCATCAGTTTCTCAGTCTTAAATGGGAAAAGGAAACTTGTCCTGGATTTCAAAACTTTTTGCTCAGCAACAGGACTTGATTATAACAATGGAATTTATGTTGCACACCCTGACCCAAACAATGTTAAATCAGGGTTAGAAAAAATTTCTTTGGATCCAAGATATTTAGAGCAGACCCCTGTCACCAAGAACTCCTTTCCCGTGGCTTGGAAGATTCTGTTCACTTTTATGATTCAGGTCCTCGGCGGGAACCATTCATCCACTGAGCAGATTAACTCTGTTCAGATGATGATGGCATATTGCCTGATGTCAGGGGTCACTGTCGACATTGGAGAGTTCATTTATGGTGATCTTGTAACCAAGCTAATGAATAAAACTAGGTTACACTATGTGTCGTACCCTAGGTTTATTTCATGTGCTCTTCAAAGGTTACTAGGTTGTGACTACAATCAGGACGTTCATTTAAGCGCTTTACCAGCCGTCCTGAGTTCTTCAAAATTTTCAAAGGACGCGTCCTCTGTTTCTAACATCGAATTGACGGCCCATATGGTTGCCATAAACAACCGGAGGGACTCAGTGTACCCACCTTCCCCTCTTAAGAGGACAGGGAAGACTCAGTCTGTGTCAAAGACAAAACCAAAGGCACAGGGCCCTGGGGCTTCAGGGACACATGCTTCTAAGCCAAAAAGGAAACCCAAGACTGATACTGCTACCCATGGCCAGGTTCCACCACCCTCAGGGACAATGAAGGGCAATGATAAATCACAGTCAGGGTCCTTCGTCCACATGACTGCTCCCAAAGATCTAGAGGGAAACATACAACCCGCTAGTAGGGGAGCGCCTTCCACCTTTCCCGTTCACGTCTCTGGTACATCACAACCAGGGTCTTAGGGAGTAGCGGCCCCTAAATCTTCAACAGGCAAGCACCAGCCAGTTGGAACGGGGTGCCTTAACATTACACATGTTTTTGGTGATTTCACTGACATTAACCCATCAGTGGATGAAGGAACAACTGGGGACAAAGACTCAGGGGGACATAAACCACCCACTGATACGGAACAATCACCCCCCCCCCCCCCATGGAGGTGCGCATACCTCACAAACTGACTCTAAGGACCAGGCAGATAAATCCCAGTCTGCTGGATTAGAGGGGTAAAGGAGTGACCAAAACCAAGGCAAGTCTTCGTATGAAGAGGAGCCGGCTAACCACTTTTTACAGATAGACTCAATGGCACTTTTCTGGCTGTTCTTGACTCTGATGATGATGAGAGCAAAGCCAGTGAGGAAGAATTATATGAAGCTGGTGATGGTATTGAGACTGATGCCACTGAACAATCCCATCAGTCTCCCTTTGATCCACAAGAGGAAGAAACCAAATCTCAGGATGATGAACCTGAGACTTCCTCTCCTGAAAGACTGGCCAAGTATGATGATTCCAAGCCCCTCACTGAAAGAAAGCTAATGAAATTTATGAGCAAGGCTAGTAACATCATTTACAGAGGAATCACTGATGATGTGTTCGACATGCACATTGAGCAAGCCGTTCACTACTTCAATCTCAAGAAATATGTTGAAGCTTTTCATGATAATACCTTGGAACAACAGGTTGACGTCTCATTCTCACTGACAGCTCTTAATGGTCATCTCAACAAGTTCAATGAATCGCTCAGCCAAATCACCAAGAGCGTGTCCACCATTCAAGAGTGTATCAAAGATGACCCCGAGCTCAACAGGAAAATACTTCAGGCAGCTCAGATCTACCAGCAGAACTCTGCCCAATTCACTGAGCTGGTAGATATACTGAAGTCTGCTAATCTTCAGGGTCTTCAATCTTCAGTGACTTCCATCTATTCATCTTTGAGTCTCATGGAGAAAAACTTGGCTGCGTGGGCTAAGTCTTCCAACTCCTTGGCCTGGAATCTTGGACCAAGTATGTCTGCCATTGAATCTTCTTAGGCTTCCCTGGATGCCAAGGTATCTACAATTCAGAAGGATGCCTCTAACATCAAGAGCATGCTCACGAAACTCTATCAGGCCTTCAAGGGTTCTTCTGCTTCAGTGGATACACCAACTTTTGCTCTCGCTGATGCTCAGGCAATAGTTGAAGGGGAGTG
Source organism: Artemisia argyi (assembly GCA_030686995.1). Lineage (NCBI taxonomy): Eukaryota > Viridiplantae > Streptophyta > Magnoliopsida > Asterales > Asteraceae > Artemisia > Artemisia argyi. The sequence continues at coordinate 88,571,819 of CM060690.1, forward strand.
GTATGTGTTAATTTACATACCATTTTATGACCAAATACCGACCCAAATAGACTAAATGTGCTAACATATACTAAAGAATTGTGTGTTTTATGTTTGTGAACGTGCATGAACGGATATCTCATTAAAAGATGAAAAACAAACGGAAATCAACAAAAACGAGCATGAGAGTAGATGCATGTGTAGTCAGTCAATGAAAGTCAACACTGAGCTTTTGAAGTCATCAGAGATTTGAGATTTATCAGTTTTGATCCTTGGTTCAAGTTTCAGAGATTGTTAGAATCAGTCCTCCAAGTTTCAAGAGATGTCAATTATGGTCCTTTGAAGATATTTTAGAAGAAATTGCATGATTGATCCTCCATCATTCAGAAATATACTACAAAAGCCCTTGGATGATACTTTTTGATATTGGCAGAAGCTACCCTTACAGTTTCAGATATTTCACAATTGGTCCTTGTAGTTTCATATCATAAAATCTGAAAATACTACAAGTGATAAAAGACTAGTCCAATTTTTAAATGTGTAAAGTCCAGTCTAAATTATAAACATCAAGTCCAACACAAATCTAATACCCAAAAGCCCAACCATCCACTAAAGCCCATACCCGGTTAAACTACTAACTACGGGTCAATTGTCAATCCCAAGTCAAATCCCATTAAAATATTACCCGTTACCTTTACCCGCCCCCCAAAACTTACCCAAACCCAGATTTCACTATTCACCCATGAACCCTAATACCCCATCCCTCAAATTAACAGCAATTAAGGGCGTTTTGGTCAAATTAATGGGTTCTAGAAGACTGTCAGACGTGTCAGATATTGTCAGAGCATAAAAAGCACAAGGAATGATAGGTGGCAGCCTCCTGTTGGTCTCTACACGTCATAATACTCAATCCAAGGGCTAATAATCAAAGGGCAATCATTGATCAGGATCAGAGGGCTCAGAATTGATTACAGAAAACACACCACACGGATTGCCAAGGTGGCAATCCGTGAGCACTTCTCTCTAGAATCATCTATCACGTAGTATAAATAGAAGCTTAGGCCAAGTGTATTAAGTGTGGAGTTTTGGAGTAGCCAAACTCTGCCCAATTTTCTTTAAAATTGTAGTTCATTTAAATTTCAGTTGTAACTCTTTTTTTTTAATGAAATATGTTTTTACCTTTAATCAATTCTGCTTATTAGAGTTTACTTGTAATTGTTTCAGCTTATATCTTCAAGTTTTTAGTTAATTTAGTTAGTTTACATTTCATAAAAGATAGCTTTAAGTTTCAGTTTTAACATCATTTAGATGTTCATTTAAATAAGAAAATATAAAAATAAAAATAGATTTGTAATAAATCAGCTTTTGGTAAAACTTGTTTAAAGTCTAATACATCTCAATTCAGCTCAGTAATGTTTTTGTAAGTTTATAATTCAGTCTCTTCATAGTTAATGTTCATTTGAAGTTTTGGTCAACAGTAGTCAAACTGTTTGATTCATCTGATTTAGAGGAGTAATTTGATAGTCCAAAGAGAGTTTTGGAAGCTCTTGGCCTGTCTAGAGACATGCTTGCTAAGTGAATCACCTCTATTTAGAGCTGAGGTGAATTGAATTGTAAGTTTTTCTTTCATTTTATTTCATAATTTTGTATGTATCTGTGTTTCTGTTGGATTTAATTGTGTTTGATAGTTGAATTAGCTTTCATTTGTGTTATCATAGCTGTTATCATAGCTGTAATGATCAATAGTTTGGAGATTAACAGTTTGTTCCATAGATTCATGATGTAAGCTGCAAATAAGGGGGTGTTTGGTTATGTGCATTGCTGAGGTTAGTAGTTGATAATTTGTTGTTTTAGATTCACACATAGGTTGTATTACAGTAATAACAGGTTTATAGGTTATAAAATCAGTAGTTAGATATTGAAAATAGTCAAAGTTAAGTTTCAATTTTTATAACTGTTAGAGTTTTTATGAATCAGTTAGTAGCATTTAAAAGTTAGTTGCATAATAGTTAAAAGTAGATTATTCAAGTGTAATCTCAGCTTATTATTACATGTATAAGTAGATACAATAAGTAGAATTAAGCTTAGGTCAAATTAGTTTAACACTCATTTAGTCAACTGATTTTCAGTTTCATATCTTCTACTAGCTGCTGAACTTAGGCTAATTTAGAGTAGCAATTGGAACTATTAGATAGGGCTTTTAAACTTTTTAACATCTCAGTATATCTAGTTAGCATTTGCCCCACTAAAAGTGTAGTTTAGAGCTTATTAGGATTGGCTTATCAGGTCTGCTAGAGTGGGTGTTAGATTGGTTTTCTGTTATTAAAATAGGCCTGCTAAGTAACTTGTTTGCTTGTAGCTTTTGCTTATTTGTAGTTTCTGAGCTCTTGTTAGTACATTTAACCTGTTTTACATTGTTTCTTGCACTTTGCTTATTCTGAAGCTTATCAGCTTATGCATTTGCTTATAGATTAACTGCTTATTGTTTGATTTCCCTTGTTACTGTTTGATCTTTGTTCATTCTTGAGTTTCATTGTGCTTGTTATAGTATTATGCATCTGTGTGATCAGTTTGTGTAAGAATTTGTGGCAAGTGCTTATAAATAAGCACTTGCCATAAGCTGTTTTAGTCAAAATAAGCACTTCTGCTTAACTTTTTCTTTTCAAAATTTTTCTACAAGCTTTCAAAATTATTTTAGATTTTATGTAAATTTTTCATATTTTTCTGAGTTGATTTGATATTTTTCTTAATTCTTCTTCATTATTAATCATTTTTATATCATTTTTAATAAACAAAAATCCATAAAAAATCATAAAAAGCTTTTAAAAATACAAAAATATTTTAGGAAATTCTTTTATAATATTTTAGATTTTTCAGAATAGATTTTACATTTTTCCCATTAATTTTTATAATTTCCTTTGTTTTTAATTCAATAAATAGAAATTAAATTATAGAAAATAAATAAAAAGTCAAAAAAATATTTTTCGTTTTCTCAAAATTCTTTTTAGTAGTTTAAGATTTTTAGAAATTTGTTTTACATTTGTAGGATCATTTTTAGAATAAAAAGTCGCGTTTTATTTCGTACGTTACGTTTTAAAATTACGTTTGCATTACCGTTTTCACGTTTTAGACTTTTGTGCATATATAGCTTGTACCCTTTGCATTATTCACTATTTCTTTTCACATTTTGATTTCATAATCACTTTTCACTTTACACTACACGATTCCTAATTCGATTATTCGAAATTCTATTCAAACCTTCGTTGGGAGAACGACCCGGGAAATACTTTCCTACGTATTTCTTCGGTAAAATAAATATATACTATAATTGACACACATCAATTTTTGGCGCCGCTGCCGGGGAAGGTCGAAGTGAGTTTTGAATTTCGTTTTGAAAAATCGTGTTTTATTAAGCCTTCCTCTATTTTGTATATATTTTTATACAAATATAAAAATTGAAAAAAATCTAAAACACTTTTCCTAAAGTGTTTTCAAAAATACCAAAAAAATAATAAACTTACAGCCTCGACTCTGTCGTAGAAGGGAGGGCGTTGTAAACTAAATAAGTCTCACAATATAACATAAACGTGAAATTAGTTGTTTATCAGATTATTTCAATTACTACAACCGATTAAGCGGAAAATACAGAAGCTAAGACATTAAATTGCTAGCTGAAGAGAGATCCATTCTTCTCTCCTGTCCCGTCGCGCGTGGTTTTGAAAGAAACGGTTTCAATTAACGTAACGTTTTACAAAAAGAAAATAAAAGTTTTTGTGATTTGTTTTTCTATAAAAATAAAAACAAAAAAATAATCTTCTATTCCTCTAAAATTTGATTCTTTTTCTCAAACCCTCTCATGTTTAATTCTTATGGATCCAATTTGTTTTAATTGTGGAGAACCTTTCTTCGGAGGGTTGTGTGTGTGGTGTACGTGCGACCAATGTGGTGATAATATTCATGATGGAGTTTGTTGGAATTGTAATTCTCCCGCGTATGATCAAAGATCGTTCAACAATCCGTCAAACGTTCTCGATTTCTATCCAACATCACCACCACCTTCGTTTAATTGCTATAATTGTGGAAACCCTTCCGAAGAAGGAGTGCCTTGTGGGGTATGTTTTTGTAATGAATGTGGATACGCTAATTGTATGTGTTATGCCCCGAGTGCTGACACGTCTTACGCTTACGATCCGAGCTTTGATAATTATCCTCAAAATGATTTCAATCATCTTTATCAAAACTCTTATGAGCAACACCCGTGTTCCAATAATAATTCATTTCAAAATACATCAAATTTTGAACATTGTGGGGGATCGTCTGAAAATTTTTATGAGCCGAATTCATATTACGATCCTTATGGTTTTAACCAACCCCCAAAAATTCCCAATAAGTTTCAAGTTCCTATTGAATTAATTGATGAAATGAAATATGTTATCGAGACGTTAAAAGAGTGGGTGGCTAATCGTTATATGCATACTCCTGAGCCTCATGTGAAATCAATGGAAGAACTTCTTGTCGAAGAAAGAAAAGCTAAATTCTGTGAGTGTTGTATGTACGACGATGATGATTCCATGATTACGATTGTTCTTAACCCTCAAAAAGAATCTATCTCTCCTTCCGTAGAACCCGAGGACTCTCTAAAAATAGGGGACGAGCATCTAAACACTATTCCGGCAACGGAATCGGACGAATTCAATAAGTCTAGTGTTGAGAACCTCGTCCCAATCCCAAGTGAGTCCGGGGAAATTTCTAACGGTGATGGAGAATTTGTTGAAAATAATCGTCTTGATAATCATGTTGATACGAATGGTATACCGTTTGATGATAATCATGTTGAGATATTCTCCGATTCTGACGATGACGATTCTATATCTTGTGGAGAAATCAAATATGTTGATGATGTACCTTCTGAGATCGTCAGCCTAGAAGAAGAAAATGATGAAAAAGTTGAGACTGAAATTCAAGATGAAGCTCTACGTGAAACATTATTGAATGTCAATCTTCTTATCTCTCAAATTGAAGCATTAAATGATCCGCCGACTTCTTCTCCTATCCCCAATATGGATAGTGATTTCTTACCCGAGCTTGAAATCTTTCGATTTGAAGAGACGAGTAGTGGCAGTCCCACTATTCATGCTGATATCTCTCTTCCGGATCATGAATGCTTTACCTTTGAGATCGACTCTATACCTATTTCTGATAATCCGTTACGTGACCCTCTTTTAGAGGATGTTGATTGATTTCTTGCTGCGGATGACTGGATACCACCGGGTATTGAGAATGACGAGAATGTCCTTCACAGAAATATTCTTTCCGATTTACCTTCTTCTCGTCCGCCCGCGAAACCACCCGATGTAGATTGTGAATCCGATACGAATGAAGATATTTTTGGAGTGGTGGACAATACTTATGAACAAGATGTTCCTATGCTTAATATTTTACCCACCCAACCCACCCATGATTTTGAAATCGACTTTGCTATTACCATCCGAGTGTTTCAACCATTCTATACTTATACCATCATTTTTTCTTTCCACTCCACCGTATTTGACCCTGGCATCTCTATCTTTTGTGTCGGGTGTCCGTTCCATCTGCTCTCCCCAAGGACGAATTAATTCGGGGATCGAGTCAAGATACGTGACTCGGAAATAAAAAACAAAGCGCTTCGTGGGTGGAAACCCATGCTTATCCAATTTCTTCTTCTTATTTTCTATTTTCTAACGAATAACGTGAGGAGGGGGTGCCTCTTCTACTCTTGTGTTCCATGGTTGTTTGTGATGTTTGTTTAGGATTGTCCGCGATTTATGATGACTCTCGTGCACGTTATCTTCTCTCTGCTCGAGTTTCATTCATCGGTGCTCATTGGAAATCCTATATCCGTGAATCTTATCGACTAACGTTTTCTTTGGCATATTTAATAAACGGCCCTAGAATTTTGTTAAGATTACCTTAACCCGTAAAACATTGAGGACAATGTTTCATTCTAGTCTGGGGGAGGGTGAATCTTCGATTCGATTTTAACCTTGCATTTTTCACATATCGTGCACCCTTGCAACTCCGTTTTCCACCAAAAATGAAAAAGTTGAAAAAAATTTTGAAGAAAAATCAATGAAAATGTTGTGAAAAAGCACAAAAAAATGAGAAAAAGTTGTGCAAAAATATAATAAAGTTTGAATAAGTGTTTTGACACCTTGTTGACTTTCTTGCTGGCGAGAGTAGGAATAAATATTTTGACTTGACCGGGTGTGTTGAGCCCTAGCTTGTTCCCTTAACCAATGATAATCACATAAGCTTGTGCTAGTTTTGTACACAAGGAGCTATAAAATGCGAATTCTTTCTTAAGAATCTGCAAGTTCCCGTACTTGACTTTATACATGCGCAACTTAAAAGCTTTCGCTAGTCTTTTACATTAGGAGCTAGAAAACGCGAATTCTTCTTCTAGAATTTGCAAGTTTCCGTAACTGACTTTATATGTGCGTGGCTGATTATCGGCAAAGTATTCGCTGGTTTCATTATTTGGAATCTTAAATTGCGAAGAGCGAGAAATGATAGAGTTTATTTAGAAGTTAGATGCTAAACGTGGAGTAGTGGTTCTCTTTAGAGCTCATAAGAGGTACTTTTGGCTTTTTACTCCCATCAGATACGTCACCCATATATAATAGATGTTCTAGGTTAATTAGTGGTATTTCGGTTTGAATAATATTTAGTTCTTTGTTTTCTTAAGAGAATTGTTGCTTTAGAAGTTGGGTACATATCAAGGAATATCAAAAATAAGAGCAAAAAGTGAAAAAAAAAAATCAAAAGTCAAAAGTTGATTATCTATGTGGTTTTGGAGCTACCCGATAAGCTTCCATTGATGTTATGAGAAAAAAGTCAAGAAAGAAAAAAGTGAAAAGTATGAAAAATATGAGAAAAGTGAAAAAATGAAAAAGTGAAAGTTGAAAGTTATGTTGAATAAGAGCTTGAATGTAAATAAGTTGTTGACGCGTGAGATTCTGAATTGAACGCATGAGGTGCACGTGTAGTACTCCGCAACTTATATTTATGATGTTGTATGTACCAAAATTCCTTGATGTGGACCGAATTTCTATTGCAGTGGTTCTTAAGGGAATATGAATAACTACTTATCGTTTGAACTTAGGTGTCACTGTCGGACTAAAAATTATTGAAACGAGAAAATATGAAGCAATTCATTTCTCAACAAAAATAAAATATTGAGATACAAAAACTTAGGACATGGGAGTAAGGAGTTTCCACAAGTAACTATTATGAGTAGTGTTAGCATCTAATTTGTAGATAAGCTGTGATCTCGTTTATACGCTTAGTTTGGGGACTTGTGAAAAATCAAGGATGACGATTTTTATCCGTATGGTCGCTTCTTAAATAGAAGTGTTTCTACTCGTTGACCCTAATAATTATTGCATAATAATGAAAGTCGGCAAACTGTCACAAGTATGAATAATGAAAAGTACAAAAATATAAGTGAAAGTGGAATAAAGGAATAAAGGAAAAATTTTGGAAAACGGAGCGTTTTCGGGAATAAATGATTTAATTACTTCTTTCGAATCTCCTTGCTACTTTTCAAAGTTAGTAGGAAGAGTTTTGAAATTATTTATCTCAAAAGCGTGAATTGATCAGGGAGAGAGCCACTGAAGCTCCATCTATTGGTCAGCCCTCAGCTACTGATGTTGCTTCAAGAAGACAATCCTCTTCTCAGGCTGAGGGGGAGCACATCATTGAAGCCACTCCAATCTCCTCCTATCAACCTCCTGAGACAACCACTCACTCAGCTAACCATCCAGACAAAGGCAAGGGCATTCTTACTATAGTGTCTGAACCTACAACACCACTGATACCTGCCTCCTCAATCGTAAGACCTGACCCTGATGCACCTGTCAGGGTCCCCTTTCAGATGAATGGAGTAACATATCTAATGACTGAGGATGAAATCCAAGCTCATATGGATAAGGTTGAAAGGCTGAAGAAAGTAGCTTTAGAGGAACAAGCAAGCAAGGCTACTCTCATAGAGGTGGTTAATGAAGAAGCAACAGCTATTGGGTTGAAGTCTCAGGATCTTGCTACCAGGGAAGGTGGTGAGAAGTTTACGAAAGCTTAGGATGCTGCCTTGATGGCTCTCAAGGCAAAGAGGGATGCCAGACTGAAGAAATCTGCTGAAGCAAGGCAACAAAACATTGATAGGTATAACTGGGTCATGTGATGTGTGGTTTTTCAACCTTGCAAAAGGTTTTACCTCTCAAGGGAATCTTGAGAAGCTTGCAATCCTCACCAGGCAGTGTACCTGACCAATGTAGTATAGTGTAGTGGCAAGTACCGGGGGATTGATCGTTCAACTCAAAGAATAGTGTTCGCTAGGGTTAAAACTTAATTAAACTAGGTCTAGAGATGAGGGATGATTCTTTTTGTATTTTTATATTTTATGGAAAGTAAGTAAAAATCTCGGGTTTTGGAAGAATGGGCGAAATTAGTTGGTAGTCAACTAACCCAAATAACTACAAATGCAATAGAAATAAAATAAAATGACACGAAAGTAAATATGGAGAAAAACAATAATAAGAGAAATGTGCTTACTTAGATTTGACTACTCCCTAGCTATGTTTTACTAGTTGATTAGTTTGTTACAATTGCATGGATGACGGGTTATATTCCTTAATACCATTCGTAGGGCCGTGTACGATCTTCCCTAACTTTATAAGCTTCTACCTCTTCCTATGTCGAGCCGACTACTAGCTCCTAACATGGCATCCTTAGTAGTTACATATGCATTAAATATAACCAATTAAGCGTAGTACACATCCGATCATTTTTCTTAAGACGTTCAAGCATGTTACCAATTGGAAGTCTGTCAGTTTTTTTAAGCCTAACATCGATGTAATTCATCCACAACAATTATAAACAAACAACCAACCAATAATCAATAACTAAGTTTCATTACATCTAAGCAAACACAAAGAAAACCTAGCCTAGCATGTTAAAGTAAAGACAAGCATAAGATAGAATCAAACACATAGACATATTGAATGATTATTGGAAAACTTATCTTCAATTAAATATGGATGAAACAAGGGTTTCGAACCCTTAAAAGTAAGGTAAAAATCGTGCTAGGGTTTCTCTAAAACTATCCCAAAGTTCTCCTCCTTTTAACAAATGAAAAATAGAAAACTATATATAGATTTTTGAGTCTGACGGCGTCACGTGTAAATCCTGACGCCATCAACTCGCCGCCATAAAAACTCTCGTATTGCCTAAATCCAGATCTGACGCCATCATGTATTATTCTTCTCTTGGCCGTCTCTTGTAATTTGAACGTGACGGCCTTGGTGATGCCGTCACATGTTAAATCTCCAAAACATTCTGGCGCGTCATGTGTATTTAATTTATCCACCTCTTTGTACATGAGTGATGGCGTCACATGCAATTCTTAACGCCGTCAGGTACCAAATTCAGCATGATTTGGAGACTTTGTCGTTTTCTTCACTTTTTCTCTCCAAAAACGTCCAAAATGCTTCCTTTTCCAGATTTCTTCTCCAAAGTACCTAATATGACAAAAAGAACGACTTAGGGCAATATTTGATCAAATAATCTCGACTTTGGGCTTAAATGACCCCCTAAAAGTGGTACACTTTTCGTCTCATCAAATACCCTTACACTTGAGATTTGCTTGTCCTCAAGCAAATGTGCTTTTATTCTAATCAAAATACAAGCTAGGGGTCATTTAACACTAATATAAAAGTAATTACAACAAATAATCATTCCACTTCAACCAAAACAAGCGCTAAAATTATACACTAGCACCTCACAAATACTGTTTAGATACTCATATCTCTCGGGTGTAATAAAAGTATATATCACAATATGAAAATGGAAAATATCTCTCACTACCTGTCATAGCACATAGATTACCATAGGCTTGGGAAAGGATCAAACCTCCACCACTTGGTGAAAGCACCTTGGATAAACTATCAAAGAGGTCTTTTAAAAGGGTTATAACGTGAGGTGTAGGGATATGATAAACACGGTTTTGTTGGATAAAGGAAATCTTTACTGGTGGTGAGTTAATCATCTTGGTCAATTGCATGTACAATGTGGCGTTGCTAAGCCAAAACTCGACTCGACTTAAGCTAATCAAAACTTACAAAAAACATAAAATAAACATAGAAGGAAACGGGATGGTAGTCCACATCTCTTTTTCTTTTTCTATTTTTTTTTTCTTGATTTTTTGCTTTATTTATTTATTTATTTTATTTTTTGCATACACTCTTGCCCTACCATAAAAATAATACATCATAGGGGATTTACATCCCCCTTACACTTGAACTTTTACATACTTTACAATTAACTATTCTAATGACTCGAATTAAGATAATCAAAACACTTGGAGTACTTTTTTAAAATTAACGCACATATTGGGGTAATAATTGATGTTCTTCCCCAATACTCCATAACACTAGTACTTTACCCATGAGTCTCAATCGTCCCAAAACAATATGTACAAGATATGACTCGATTTAGCAACCATGTAATCAATTAGACAATTATCTAAGGGTTTAAACATGTAACAATAATGCACTAAAGGTGAGTGCATACAAGGAAGGCTAAGGCGATTTGGTTGCACATTTGGGGTGGATTGTTAACAAATTCTTCCTTTAAGTAAAATGCTTAAAGTTAGAAACGAAAAAGATAGGCTAGGAGGGGTGTACTAGGGGTATCGGGTACTAAAAATGAGTACAACGCAAAGGTGTGGGAAAATTAATTGACTTTACTAGTCAAGTAATTATGAATTCATTGGTTAAGTAATTATAATACGGGTTTAACACAAGGGTGATCCTAATGCCTCTTATCATGTAGTAAATTCTAACTACACGAATGCAGTCTCACTAGCGGTCTCGGGATGCATCACTAACGCAAGTCCTAGAATCTAAGTACTACCGGTACACTCATAAGCATCAATAATGAATGCTTTTTTCCTAAAGATCTAAAGGCAAACCTCACATATTTGGGGTGGAAAATTTTGAGTGATACGGTTTTTCGTGCTAGTCATACAACTCCTATCCATGAGACGCTCATTAATGCTAAAGCTTCACTCCTAAATGTTGTAAAAAAATTTAAATTTGGCGCTAAAATTGCCCTAACAAGTATTTCTCTTAGTTTTATTACACACCTACTATTGAACAAACAAAATCAAGTGCAATTGTATTCTCTAAGGTATCATCATTTACCCTCCCCTTACACTTAGGCTGAACATTGTCCCCAATGTTCAATAAAAAAGATGTAAAAGTAATGAAGGTAAAAGAATGAAACAAATACTCCCCTGATTCGTTCGGTGTGGATAATATGATAACATGGTTAGATCCTCCTCCAAGAAAATGAACGTTGAACGCGTCCCTCCAGAAATATAAATCATCTTCTTGTCCAATATAACATGTTAAACCTGAGAAAACAATCAAGGCAAACCTCACATATAATCGGCAGCTCTCTCTCTATATATATAAAGATATAATACTTGTGGAATGAATGTTTGCAGATTTCCTGGAGTTTATAAAACTAAAGAATTAACGACAACTTTAAGACTCCGGTAGAAAAACAAAACTTGCAAAATTTTTTAGATTTTTTTTACACCTGACGCCGTCAGGTTATATTCCTGACGCCGTCAGAGTGTTCTGACATAAATCTTATGTTAAGTTTCTGGAAAATTTCTGGAAAAACTCACGCCTTAATTCCTGGAATTCCTGCAAAACGTCATTATGACTCGATACAAGCATTTGACTCAAACAAATACTAATACGCATGTTCATTTAATCTTGTTGTGGTCCATGTTCAATTTTGTTCTTAGAAACAAATTTAGATTTCCCTTACACTTACCTTTTGTGAAATACCTTTATATGAAGTTAAGACGAAGTTAAACAACAAGGTAAAACAGTTTCACAATTTATTTTGAAACATGAGCCACAAACAATAAAAATAAAGCATGCATACGGAAACAAGTAAAATCAAACAAACAAACCATCAAACAAATAAAACTTGGGTACCTCCCAAGAAGCGCTTTTCTTTATTTACGAGTCTTGTAGCTAGACTCAAGGTCACGGGCTATTACGTGACCTCGTCATTGGTCACAGTTTCTAAGTCATCCTTGATTTTAGTTTTGTATTCCGGACCTAGTTGCAAGCATTCCTTGTAGAAACCAAATATTCTATTCATAACATAGTCTACTCCTCTATGTCTATCCTCAACCTTTTCGATGTTTGATAAAAGACGGAATTGTTCAATCTTATAGGGCATTTGGTAGGCTATCTCATCGTCCTCATCCTTTAACCTAACTATCCCTAGTGATGGGTCATAATTCATCTTAGAGGTCTCAACAAACGGCTTTCCGAACACTACTTGACTTAGGCAACCATCTATTACCGGACGAATATCTTCTACAATCATAAAGTCGGTAACGTAGGTGAAGTTTCCTACAAAGACATGCAATCCTTAGTTACTCATCCAACCTGTGTTGGGAATCATCCTAGGTCCTAGTTGCTTCTTCATTACCCAATTGTAATGGGTCTTAGTCATAATGTTTATGGGAGATCTACGATCGATGTAGGCTTTTCACGCATGCACATGCCCAATGTTGCATGGTATGTTGATGTTAGATGGATTATCACCCACTTTGATGATTGGTGAACCAAGGATGTATGGTGTTTCGGAGTCATCGAATAAATCCTTATGGTATTCCCGTTCTTCCTTGGTAGGTAACCTATCAAATTATTCCTCTACATTTTTTACTTCCTTAACTTTCTCTTCCTTTTTATCCTCAAATTCCTTAATCTCATCCATATCACTTTCTTCCCTATTATTATCGATTGGCTTAATAATGACTACATTAACAAAGTGGACGTGTTTGGATGATGAGGGGTCCTTAATTTGGGTTCCGCTACTAGTGTCCCTAGTGTTTGGTGTAGTTAGCACTTGGTTGTTGAGGGCTTTCAACAAATTGTCGATTGTATTGGTCATCTCCGCTTGTTGTTGATTGAATTCAGATTCAAACTTAGCTATACAAGCTTCTTGAGATGCCATAAATTTGGACATCCATCCTACAAGATTATTGGTATTACCATAGTTGTTGGAAGGATTGTTGTTGAAAGTACGGTTAGGGGTGGACCATTTGATTGGTAACGATTAGGTTGATTGGAAGAATTCTTATGGGGCATGTTTTGGTTTTGTTTCCACCTAAGGTTGGGGTGATTTTTCCTAGAAAGATTGTATGAATCACCATAAGTGTTTGGCTCGGGTTTGAAAGTGTACCACTTATCTCCCGCTCCGTCGGTACGTGAGGATGTGTAATCCGCAAAAGCTTGTTCGGGGAGTTCCATGCAATCACGAGTGTCGTAGGGACCACTACATAATTCGCATGAGGAGGTGATTTTGTTCACTTGGCTTGAAGGTTTAGGAGCCTCGTAGGATTTCATGAGAAACTTGAATTGGTCTTCAAGTTCCATGATCCTACGGTTGGGAGTGCTTGAATTGTTCGAAGGCAAATATATTGCCTTGACCGTTTTGTTCAAATCACGGGGATCATTCCAACTTTCGTTGTCATAGAGAGCAACATCTTCTATGAGTTCCCATGATTCTTCCGCACTTCAATCACGTAGCTTGCCACCAGCCGCTTGGTCAATGGTTTGCCTCGTGGGGAGATTGATGTGGTCATAAAAAATTTGGACTTGGAGCCAAAGATCTATGCCATGATGAGGGACTTTTTGGAGTAAGTCCTTGAAACGAGCCCATGCGTCATAGAGAGTTTCACCTTGACGTTGTTGGAACATCAAGATGTCATTTCTAAGCTTGGTAGTTCTCCCCGGTGGGAAAAATTGAGCAAGGAAATGAGTGTTGAGATCTGATGCGTGGGAATTGCAACAGGCTTTACCTCTCAAGGGATCTTGAGAAGCTTACAACCCCCACCAGGCAGTGTACATGATCGTTGTAGTATAGTATAGTGACAAGTACCGGGGGATTGATCGTTCAGCTTAGGAATAGTGTCGCTAGGATTAGAAAGCCTAAATACTAGTTCTAAAGGTGAGGGATGATTATTTTTGTGTTTTTATATTTTATAGAAAGCAAATTAAAATCTCGGGTTTGAAGGATTTGGGCGGAATTATTTGCTAATCAACTAACCCAATACTAAGATGCAATCAAAATAAAATACTAGAAATGAAAATAAACTAATTTATACTAAGGTTATGAGCAGTAATTGGAGAAAATGTGTTTACTTAGATTTCACTACTCCCTAGATATCTTTTACACGTTAATTACTTGTTATAATTGCATGGATGATGGATCGTATTCCTTAATACCATTCATGGGGTGGCACACATAACTCCCCAATTCTATGAGCTCTTATCTCCTCCTACACCATGCCCATCACAACTATAGGGATTGTAAACAGTGGCTCATGCATTAAATACAACCAATAAAGACCTAGTGCGCGTTGGTTCATGTTTCTTAAGACGTTCAAGCATGTTACCAATTAGAGATCTGCCAGTTTTCTTAAGCCTAACATATAAATCATTCATCCAAGACAAGAATAAACAAGTAATCAACACATAATCAATATCTAGGTTTCATTAGATCTAAGCAAACACAGGATAAATCTAGCCTAGCATGATGGAATTAATACAAGAACAAGATATAGACAACCAACACATAGACATATTGATTGAATTAGAAGAACACTTATCTTGATTAATCATGCAAGGTATCAAGGGGTTGGAACCCTTGAAAAACCTGTAAAGTTACACCAAAATCGTACTTAGGGTTTCTCCCAAAACTTCTCTCCTTAAATGTGAAAAACTAGAAAACTATATATAGGAAAAGGGGTCTGACGGCGTCAAGACCAATTAGGTGACGCCGTCACCTCGCCGCCAAAACAATCCTCGGACTGCCTAGATCTACATTTGACGCCGTCAAGAACAATTTATTTCCATGCCGTCATGACTTTTACTCTTGACGCCCTACCTTCATGACGCCGTCAAAACTCTTCTGGGTCGTCATGGAATTTTACTCTTGACGCCGTCAGGGAACTACTCTTGACGCCGTCATGCACTGTTCCCAGCATGGAAAATTAAGACTTTGGCGTTTTCTTCACTTTTATGCTCCAAAAACGTCCGAATTGCTTCCTTTTCCAGATTTCACTCCCAAAGTACCTAAAATCACAAAAGGAACGATTTAGGGCAATATTTGATCAAATAAATTCGGATTCGGGCTTAAATGACCCCCTAAAAACGGATCATTTTTCGCCTCATCATATACCCTTATACTTGAGATTTGCTTGTCCTCAAGCAAATGCGCTTTTATTCTAGTCAAAATACAAGTTAGGGGTCATTTAACACTAATATAAAAGTAATTACAACAAATAATCATTCCACTAAAGACCAATAGACAAGCACGGAGGTCATACACAAGCACCTCACAAATAGTGTTTAGATACTCACATCTCTCGGGTGTAATAAAGTGTAAATTACAATATGGAAACGGAAGATATCTCTCACTACCTGTCATAGCAAAATAGATTACCATAGGTTTGGGAAAGGATCAAACCTCCACCACATGGCGTAAGCACCTAGGATAAACTATCAAAGAGGTCTTTTAAAGGGTTGTAACGTTAGGTGTAGGGATATGAAACACACGGTTTTGTTGGATAAAGGAAGTTTTACTGGTGGCGAGTTAACAATCTTGGTTAATTACATGTACAATGTGGCGTTGCTAAGCCAAGACTAGACTCGACTTAAGCTAATAAATGAGAAATAACAAAAACATAAAATGAACATAGAATAAAAAGGGATGGTAGTCCGTATTTTTTTTTTTTTTTTTTTTTTTTTTTTTTTTTTTTTTTTTGTGTGCATACACTCTTACCCTACCATCCAAAATAATACATCATAGGGGATGAGAATTCCCCTTACACTTGAATCTTTACATACTTTACAATTAACTAATCTAATGACTCGAATTAAGAAAATCAAAACACTTGGAGTACTTTTAAGATTAACGCACATATGGGGGTAATAATATTATGTTCTTCCCCATTACTCCATAAATAAGTACTTTACCCATGAGTCCCAATCGTCCCAAAACAATATGTACAAGGATATGACTCGACTTAGCAACCATGTAATCAATTAGAAAGTTAACTTAGGGTTTAACAAATAACAATAATGCGCTAAAAATGAGCGCATACACGGAAGGCTAAGGCGATTTGGTTGTACATTTAAGTGGGGTGTAACAAATTCTTCCTTTAAGTAAAATGCTTAAAGTTAGAAACGAAAAGATAGGCTCGGAGGGGTGTACTAGGGGTTTCGTGTACTAAAAATGAGTACAACGCTAAGGGTGTGGGAAAAATTAGTTGACTTAACTAGCCAAGTAATATGACTTAAATGGTCAAGTAATTATGATACGGGTTTAACACAAAGGTGATCCTAATGCCTCTTATCATGTAGTAAATCCTACCACACGAATGTAGTCTCACTAGCGGTCTCGGGATGCATCACTAACGCAAGTTCTAGAATCTAAATGCTACCGGTACACTCATAAGCACTAATAGTAAATGCTTTTCCTATCAAATCTAAAGGCGAACCTCACAAATTTGGGTGGAAAAATTTTCTGAATATACGGTTATGTGCTAGTCATACAATCTCCTATCCATGAGACGCTTGCTATGGCTAAAGTTTCACTCCTAAATGTTGTAAAAAATTTTAAATTTGGCGCTAAAATTGCACTAACAAGTATTTCTCATAGTTTTATTACACATCTACCATTAAACAAAACAAACTCAAGCGAAAGTGCATATGTAAGGTATCATCTTTTTACCCTCCCCTTACACTTAAGATGAACATTGTCCCCAATGTTCAAGTAAAGAATGTGAAAGTGAAAAGTAAAGAGAATGAAATCAAATACTCCCCTGATTCGCTCGGTATGGATAATAGGATGGCCAGGTTAAATCTTCCTCCAAGAAAATGAACAATCAAAGCTTCCCTTTTAGAATATAAATCATCTTCTTGTCATACATAACCTGTAAAACCTGACAAAATAGACAAGACAACCTCGCGTAAAATCGGCGGCATCCTATATAAGTTACTAAATCCTAGAAAACAAGATAAGATATAATGCTTGTGGAATGAAGTTTGCAGATCTCCTGGAGATTATAAAACTTAATAATTCACAAAAACCATAAGACTCCGTTAGAAAAATAAAACCGGTAAAATTTCCAGATTTTTACTCCTGACACCGTCAAGAGTAAACTCCTGACGCCGTCAGAATTGACTTGCAGAAATTCTTATGTTAAGTTTCCGGAAAATTTCTGGAAAAACTTGGTCCTACTTCCTGGAAAATCCTGCAAAACTTCATTGTGACTCAATACAAGCATTTGACTCTAACAAATACGAATATACATGTTCATTTAATATTGTGGAGAATCATGATCGGTTTGTTTCTTAAAAACATATTTGGGGTTTCCCCTTACACTTATCTTTTGCAAAAATACCTTTAGGTGGAGTTAAGACTAGGCCAAAACAACAAAGTAAAGTATTTCCACTATTTAGTTTAGAAACATGATCTACCAACAATAAAAATAAAGCATGCATACGGAAACAAATAACATTCAAACAAATAAACCACACAAAACATGGGTTGCCTCCCAAGAAGCGCTTTTCTTTATTTACGAGTCTTGTAGCTAGACTCAAGGTTATGGGTTATCGTGTATCGCTTATGCTCACATAACCAAGTTTGAGCCATCTAATAGTCGCCTCATCTTTCTTATACTCGTCTCCTAACTCTAAGCACCCGCGATAGTATTTTTTATTCTTTTCATGCGTGTACTTAAGTCCTTTTCTCTTATCATTCTCACTTAGCATTTCCATGGGCGGATACCTACTACACTTTTCCATGGAAAAATCTTTGAACCTAGGGTGTGCGCGGGACATTTGATAGACAAAATCTTCATCCCCATCCGAGAATGTGATTAGCCCTTCTATGAGTTTTTCATCGAGTTTGGTCAACCGTTTGAACGGTTTTCCGAACACAACTTGGGTCAATTTATTATCAATAAACTCTCCTAGATTCTCCATAACCATGAACTCAACAAGATAAACCAACCTTCCTACAAACACATGCAATGGTATTGCCTTAGCAATAATGTTTTCTCCTTTGTATTCTAACTCATCTACCATGATTTTATTGTATTCATTACGTGAGATTATGTTCATTGGAAGAGATGAGTTGAGATAGGCGTTAAAGCTCTTAAATCCGATCTTACAAGGGAATTGCATGTTAAATGAACTATCGCACACAATCCTAGTTCTAGGGTCAACATCCCTAAGAGGGTTTATTTCCTCTTCCATTCTATCCTCATTAATCACGTCACCGTCATCAAGATCCTCATCGGAGTCTGAATAGTAAAAAGGACTAGCCCTACGGTCATCATCATGATCAGACTCTTCTAGCTCAAAATTATTGTCAAAGTGGTGGTTGGGTGAGAGGTTAGGTGGGTTCTCATTCTCCACTAGAGGGAGTGGGGCTGGCATTTGGAAAATCCTACGACGAAAAACACGAATAACAGGAATCAAACGATCAATGTTATTGTTATCCATCGAAATAGTTTACGAACAAAGACACAAAGAAATAAGATAGACTAAAGAAAACCTAAAAATAAAAATAAAATCTTACTAGAAAGGAATCTAGCAAGTAGACCTAATAAAAAGAAAATTCTAACCAAGACAATAATTATTCCCCGGGCTGCGGCGCCAAAAACTTGATGCGTGGGAATCGCAACAGGCTTTACCTCTCAAGGGATCTTGAGAAGCTTACAACCCCCACCAGGCATTGTACCTGATCGTTGTAGTATAGTATAGTGACAAGTACCGGGGGATTGATCGTTCAGCTTAGGAATAGTGTCGCGAGGATTAGAAAGCCTAAATACTAGTTCTAAAGGTGAGGGATGATTATTTTTGTGTTTTTATATTTTATAGAAAGCAAATTAAAATCTCGGGTTTCAAGGATTTGGGCGGAATTATTTGCTAATCAACTAACCCAATACTAAGATGCAATCAAAATAAAATACTAGAAATGAAAATAAACTAATTTATACTAAGGTTGTGAGCAGTAATTGGAGAAAATGTGTTTACTTAGATTTCACTACTCCCTAGATATCTTTTACACGTTAATTACTTGTTATAATTGCATGGATGACGGATCGTATTCCTTAATACCATTCATGGGGTGGCACACATAACTCCCCAATTCTATGAGCTCTTATCTCCTCCTACACCATGCCCAGCACAACTATAGGGATTGTAAACAGTGGCTCATGCATTAAATACAACCAATAAAGACCTAGTGCGCGTTGGTTCATGTTTCTTAAGACGTTCAAGCATGTTACCAATTAGAGATCTACCAGTTTTCTTAAGCCTAACATATAAATCATTCATCCAAGACAAGAATAAACAAGTAATCAACACATAATCAATATCTAGGTTTCATTAGATCTAAGCAAACACAGGATAGATCTAGCCTAGCATGATGGAATTAAGACAAGAACAAGATATAGACAACCAACACATAGACATATTGATTGAATTAGAAGAACACTTATCTTGATTAATCATGCAAGGTATCAAGGGGTTGGAACCCTTGAAAAACCTGTAAAGTTACACCAAAATCGTACTTAGGGTTTCTCCCAAAACTTCTCTCCTTAAATGTGAAAAACTAGAAAACTATATATAGGAAAAGGGGTCTGACGGCGTCAAGACCAATTAGGTGACGCCGTCACCTCGCCGCCAAAACAATCCTCGGACTGCCTAGATCTACATTTGACGCCGTCAAGAACAATTTATTTCCAGGCCGTCATGACTTTTACTCTTGACGCCCTACCTTCATGACGCCGTCAAAACTCTTCTGGGTCGTCATGGAATTTTACTCTTGACGCCGTCAGGGAACTACTCTTGACGCCGTCATGCACTGTTCCCAGCATGGAAAATTAAGACTTTGGCGTTTTCTTCACTTTTATGCTCCAAAAACGTCCGAATTGCTTCCTTTTCCAGATTTCACTCCCAAAGTACCTAAAATCACAAAAGGAACGATTTAGGGCAATATTTGATCAAATAAATTCGGATTCAGGCTTAAATGACCCCCTAAAAACGGATCATTTTTCGCCTCATCAAGATCATCCCAAGAGGTGATGGATCCCGCGGGTAAACGCTCAAGTCATTGACTAGCTTGGTCACGTAGAGAGAATTGGAAGAGACGCAATCGGGTCGTCTCTCGAGTTTCAACATCAAGATCTATGGAATCTATGATTTTTAGGAAATCCTTGAGATGTTGATTAGGATCTTTGGAACGAAGTCCATGGAATGCGCATCCGCTTTGCACCAACCGGATGGTGTCGGATCGCAAGGGAGACACATTGGCTCCTTAAGTGAGCTCAATGGTGTTTCGATAGCCTTGGTGGCTAGGACGGGAGTACTCTCCTAAAGTTCGGGGTCTAGGAGGTTGATTTGGTTGTGGTGGGTTTTGTGCATGGTTTTGTTGTGGGTGGTTGATGGAATCTAAGAGATTACCACCTTCCATGATGGCGGATGGTAATGGTTACGAACAAAGGAATGAAGAAAAAGATAGACTAAAGAAGACCTATAAAAATAAAAATAAAAGTCTTACTAGAAAGGAATCTAGCAAGTAGACCTAATAAAAAGAAATTTCAACCTAAACAATAATTGTTCCCCGGCAGCGGCGCCAAAAACTTGATGCGTGGGATTGCGCCCTCGCAAAAGGTTTTACCTCTCAAGGGATCTCAAAAGGCTTGTAATCCCCACCAGGCAGTGTACCTGACCAATGTAGTATAGTGTAGTGGCAGGTACCGGGGGATTGATCATTCTCTCGGGGAATAGTGTCGTTAGGATCAAAACTTAATTAAACTAGGTCTAGAGATGAGAGATGCATGAATAAGAAGAGAAGGAACGGGTTGCTATCTGAAATAATAGCAAGCCATAATGGCAAGTTTTAAACTTTTGTTCGAACTTCATTTAAAGACCCGTGCCATTATTGAATGATATTTCTAGAACCGTAAATGTTATCGATGCCAGAAGACTTGCCAAGGCAAAAATTTTGTAATTACCAAAAAATTTATGAATTAACTAATTCTACATGTAAATATATATACAAAGGATACTGGATGAACGAGCGCAGATGTTCATACACATCACCATCATTGAAGTCCGAGTCCTGATAGGAAAATTACCAAGAGTCTTCATGCAACATTCAACACTGTCTGTTCTCCTGAGTCCCAATTACTGGATAGAGTAGTCTTTTTGGTCGCCAAACTTTGAGTCTCTCTGTAGGAGGTCCTGCACGTAAGACGGAAAACTCTGCACCAACATGAACATTATGCTTGTTTTGATATGAGTTAGTGGTATTAGAGTCCCGATCTGTGGGGGTCATACAGATAACTTTAGTGTTTCTAGTAAACCTCATTGGTGTCCACTTAAGACCAATCAACTTAAAGATTCCACCCGTAGGAATCCACTTAAGGCAAGTTTTGGAGAGCTTATAATTAGACCTTCCTAGTCCAATGGAGGACTACCTTATAGGTTGAGAACTAAGCCTCATGGGATTTTTGTTCTTAAGTGATGGGGGTCTAACCATGGTTGGAATACCTACATTTATTGCACAGTCTTTCCTAATGAGGTCCTTGGGAGAAGGCACAACCTTATGATAACATTGCGAAGTGACTGGTTTTGACAAGTCTTGTTTCGCATCCACTTGGGGGGCACACCTTGATTTAGAAAACTTTGGTCGATTCTTTCTAAAAGCGGATGGTTGTTTAGCAACCCTAGGTTTTCTATGTGGCAGGGACGGAGGTGCTCCCAAGATAGAAAGTTTATCAAACTTAGTGTTCACATCTTTCCTGACCAATTTTATTAATTCATTTTTTAATGTCGTGATCTCGAAGTCTTTCTCCTGAAGTTTAGTATTGAAGTCATCATTGTGTGCAAGCAAAGAATTTGTGTGCTTGGAAATTTTTGATCTCTCTTCTTTGATAAACTCTTTCAGGGTTTTACTGTGTCTTTTCAAAGTTTCATTTTCATTTTGCAACACCGTTACCTTGTGCACTAATTCAGTAATGGTTGTAGAGTCAATGTTGTTATCATGTGTTTTAGGAATACAAATATTCCTGTAAAAGTCTCGGTCACCTGATTATTGTAATAGCATTAAGTTAGCTCGTAGTTAGTTTATATATTAGTTAGTTAGTAGTAGTTTAAGTAACACCGTGGAAGAGGGACGGGTCTTTAACCACTGTATGCCTGTTCCACAGCCCGGGTATGGGCATTTATGTTGTAAGTATAAATACCCCTTTCCACATGTGGAGAGGGTTGGACCTTCATTTCTCTATAATCTAATCTTTCTATTTCTCTCTCAAGGTTCCACTCTTTCTTCCTCTTTATCTATTCCAACGCCACACAAACCACTAGGAAATCATGTTTCCAACTTGATTAGTATTCTACAATTGGTATCAAGAGCCAAGGTTACATCTTAGGGCCTTGTAGAATCGGATGTGATGTGGTTTTGTGTAGCTTTTGTGAGTTTGAAGTCAATTTCTTGAAAAACATATTGGTTTGATGTACTTTTATGATCCTTGGTGTTAATAGAACATTGTGTTTCAATTGGTTATACCATATCTTTAATCTATTTGAAGTTTGGATTAGGTTTTAGGCGTATTTCATAGTTGCGGTTAGTTCCACTGTTGCATTGCTTGCCTGCGTTTAGTTCCTGATCTCTGTGGTTAGTTTTCGTGTATTTACTATTTTGGGAATACAAACAAACCGCAAGGAAAGTGACAGTTTTGGACTTTTGTCTCTGCGATTAGCTCCTGCGGTGAAGTGGTCTGCAATTAGTTCATTATGTTTAGCGTGCTGCGGTTAAGTGGTCCACGATTAGTTCACTGTGTTTAGCGTGATGCGGTTAAGTGGTCTGCGATTAGTTCATTGTGTTTAGCTTTCTGCGGTTATGTGGGTTGCGATTAGTTCTTTGGGTTGCGATTAGTTATTTGTGGTTAGCCTCACTTGCGGTTTGAATATTCTGCGGTTTGATTGTTCTGCGGTTGGATTATTCTGCGGTTTGCTACACTCTGTGATGACATTCAATCTGTTGGGTCCGACACCCGACCTCCGATGTTGGACAGAACTGACTATGAATCATGGGCACAAAGGATTCGTCTCTATTGTTTGGGTAAGGAAAATGGAGTCATGATGAGGCAAAAAATGAACCACTTTTAGGGGGTCATTTAAGCCCGAAATTGAATTTATTTGATCAAATATTACCCTAACTCGTTCCTTTTGTGATTTTAGGTACTTTGGGAGTGAAATCTGGAAAAGGAAGCAATTCGAACGTTTTTGGAGCATAAAAGTGAAGAAAACGCCAAAGACTTAATTTTCCATGCTGAGAACAGTACCTGACGGCGTCAAGAGGAAGACCCTGACGGCGTCAGGAGTAAAAGTGGTGACGACCCAGTGCAAACCTGACGGCGTCACAACAAGGGCGTCAAGAGTTAAAATCATGATGGCCTGCATAAGGTGTACACATGACGGTGTCAGACCCAGATCTAGGGAGTCCGAGGAACTATTTGGTGGTGAGATGACGGCGTCAGCCCTTTGTTCTTGACGTCGTCACCTCGAAAACTCTATATATAGTTTTCTAATTTTCATTCATTAGAGAGGAACTTGTGTGGAGAACCCTAGGGCCGAACTTTGTAAACCCTAGCTCATATTTTACAGTATTTTCAAGGGTTTTCAACCCTTGAATCCTTTCATGTGCTATTAAGATAAGTCTTCTCTTTAATTCAATCAATATGTCTATGTGTTGGTTGATTATATCTTTTACTTGTCTTGATTTCAACATGCTAGGCTAGATTTATCTTGTGTTTGCTTAGATCTAATGAAACCTAGATGTTAATTATGTGTTGATTACTTGTTTTTGGTTGTATTGGATGAATAATTTCAATGTTAGGCTTAAGAAAATTGGCAGATCTCCATTGTGTAACATGCTTGAACGTCTTAGGAAACATGAACCGATGTGTACTAGGTTTTATTGGTTGTATTTAATGCATAAGTAAATTCTAATGATCCCATGTTAGGAGCTTCTTAGCCGGCTCGACATAGGGGTCAAGTAGGCACTCATAGAATTGGGGAAGTAAGTACGCCACCCCATGAATGGTATTAAGGAATACAATCCGTCATCCACGCAACTATAACAAGTAATTAACGTGTAAAAGATATCTAGGGAGTAGTGAAGTCTAAGTAAACACATTTCTCCTACATATTGCTCACAACTTTAGTTTAATATAGTTTATTTTCATTTTTAGTATTTTATTTTGATTGCATCTTAGTATTGGGTTAGTTGACTAGCAACTAATTCCGCCCCAATCCTTCAAACACGTGATTTTTACTTGCTTTCTAAAAAAATATAAAAATACAAAAAGAATCATCCCTCATCTCTAGACCTAGTCTTTAGGTTTTCTAATCCTAGCGACACTATTCCTAGCTGAATGATCAATCCCCCGGTACTTGTCATTATACTATACTATATCGATCAGGTACACTGCTTGGTGGGGGTTGTAAGCTTCTCGAGATCCCTCGAGAGGTAAAGCCTGGTGCAATCCCTACACATCATGTTTTTGGCGCCGCAGCCCGGGGAATAGTTATTGTCTAGGTTAGAATCTCTTTTTATTAGGTCTACTTGCTAAATTCCTTTCTAGTAAGATTTTATTTTTATTTTTTAGGTTCTCTTTAGTCTATCTATTTTCTTCGTGTTTTTGTTCGTAACTCTTCACCACCCGACATCATGGACGATGGGAACATCTTTGAACCCGTCATTCCACCACAACCCACCACTAGAACCTCTTAGGCCCCGAACCTTAGGAGAGTATTCTCGACCTAGCCACCAAGGCTACCGAAACACCATTGAGCTCACTGGAGCCAATGTGACCCCCTTGCGATCCGACACCATCCGGTTGGTGCAAAGCGGATGTGCATTCCATGGACTTCATTTCGGAGATCCAAATCAACATCTCAAGGACTTCCTTAAAATCGTAGATTCCATAGACCTAGATGTTGCAACTAGAGTGACAACCCGATTACGCCTATTCCAATTCTCTCTACGTGATCAAGCTAGCCAATGGCTTGAGCGATTACCCGCGGGATCCATCACCACATGGGATGATCTCACCACTCATTTTCTTGCTCAATTTTTCCCCACTGGGGAGAACTACTAAGCTTAGAAATGACATCTTGATGTTCCAACAACGTCAAAATGAAACTCTCTATGAAGCACGGACTCGATTCAAGGACTTACTCCAAAAAGTCCCTCATTATGGCATAGATCTTTGGCTCCAAGTCCAAATCTTCTATGACCATATCGATCTCTCCACGAGGCGAGCCATTGACCAATCGGCCGGTGGTAAGCTACGTGATCTAAGTGCGGAACAATCATGGGAACTCATAGAAGATCTTGCTCTCTATGACAACGAAAGTTGGAATGATCCCCATGATTTGAACAAAATGGTCAAGGAAATATCTTTGCCTTTGAACAACTCTAGCACTCCTGACCGTAGGATCATGGAACTTGAAGGTCGAGTTAAGTCTCTCATGAAATCTTACGAAGCTCAAAAGCCTTCAAGCCAAGTGAGCAGGATCGTTTCTGCATGTAAATTGTGTAATGGCTCTCACGAAACTCATAACTGCATGGAGCTCCCAAAACGCGCTTATAACGAATTCACATCGTCACAAGTTGGTCGAGGCCCTCGAAACTCTGACGAGGCCTATGAGGCATGGAAGGATAAACCTAATTTCAGAGGGTACCAAACGCGGAGCGTATCCTTCAATGACTCCTCACCACTCAAATGGTCTGAGCAGTTTCCATCACAGAGCACTCCTAGGCAAAGCTGTGAAGATGCCTTGCGAAAATTCATTCTATCTAAAGAATTGCAGCTCTCTACGCTCGAGGCTAAATTTAGACAACAGCAGGCCGATATGAATAACAAGATTTGTAATCTGTTAACTGCTATCAAAGAGCACGCTGTTAATAAACCAATTCACGTTGATGAGGTCAAATCTGTTACCATCATGAGTCCGCCAACCTCTCATGTGAAAATAAAAAGTCCTAGTAAGCTATTCAAACATCTATTACCAAAAGTAAAAGAACCTGTCAACCCCCTAGGACCAATCCATTTCGTAAATACCATCACCACGATATCTGCTTCTACACCTAACCTGAACCAACAACAAACTGAAAATATTGGTCATACAGCTAAAGATGAGACCTCAAGGGTGGACCACGATTTGGCCAGAAGCCCTACCAACTCATTCGAGCAGTCCGCCACACAAGAATCTAGCAACTCGGATGAAGGGAAATAGAGATCAGAAATGCATACGAGAAATCCAGCCATTTTGGGTAAATCTATTATAGAGGAACCCGAGAGAAAAATGGAGGATGTTACTAGTGGGAGTAGTGGTAGGACTGAGGAAAGCAACTCTAAAGTTTTCAAGATTTCCTGCACCATTAAGAAAAAGCTCTTAACCGATAGTCATATTGATCCTAGCCTCTCCGTCAACATAATCCCCCTTTTCCTATACCACGAAGCCTTCCCAGAACGCATGGTGTGCGAAAGAGTCAATAATGCAAGGGTAATAAAAGATTTATCAATCATGATTGGAGAACTTGCTTACAATACTGACCTCATCGTGGTCGATGACATGGACCCTGTCACCAATCAAACATTAACCAACCTTGTTCTTGGGAAACCATTTATCAATGAATTGGGAGTAATCCTTGATGAGAAGGATGGTAGTGCATTGTTCACCAATGGTGTCAAGAAGGTAATTTTTCGTAGGGGTAATGAGGAGCTGTACGAGTACCGTCCTTCCCTTGAGGGGAATCTATATGGATCAAGGGATGGAGAATCGGGGAAGATAAGGAGGCGTGATCCGAATAATCTCAAAATTCCCAGCATGATCGGTCATAATTACTTCGATAACGTCTACATTAACATATTCCTACCTAAGAATTTTATGTCCCTATTCCACTATAACAACATATGTAGATGGGGAATGATTTATAAGGGCGAGAAAGTGGTTGGTAGGGATCATGAAATCCAGGTGTTCGTAGGAAATATGGCATTAACTATGGAATTTACGATCGTAGACAACATCGAAGACTATGTCAACCCGAGGTTATCACAAGTTGTTTTTGGAGCACCCCTTTGTAAAATCACTAATTTAATAGTTGATGACCGGCACGGAATCATGACCTTCGCTGACGGAATTAGGAGGGTTTCATACCAAACACCGTACAAGAGAAAAGATCTCAAGGAAATCGGTTGTGACGGGCTTGATAGGCTAAGTTCCCAACTTATTTTGTGTGATGAAGATGTGCGGAGAGGATGTAAGAACACTTCCGATCTATCATGTGGGTTCTTTAAAGATGTTAGTAAACTTGGTTCTAAGTATCGAAAAGATGTCTTTGAGTTCGAAGACCCGAAATACTTGCACTATGAAAGCGATACTGGCTTAAAAGACGACCTAGAGAGTGAAACCAACGATGAGGTCACGTAGTAACCCATGACCTTGAGTCTAGCTACAAGACTCGTAAATAAAGAAAAGCGCTTCTTGGGAGGCAACCCATGTTTTGTATGTGATTTTTATTTTATTTGTTTGGTATTTGCTTCCGTATGCATGCTTTATTTTTATTGTTGGTAGATCATGTTTCTAAACTAAATAGTGAAAATGCTTTATTTTGTTGTTTGGCCTAGTCTTAACTTCACCCAAAGGTAATTTTGCAAAAGATAAGTGTAAGGGGAAACCCCAAATATGTTTTTAAGAAACAAAACCGATTATGATTCTCCACAATATTAAATGAACATGTATATTCGTATTTGTTAGAGTCAAATGCTTGTATCGAGTCATAATGAAGTTTTGCAGGATTTTCCAGGAAGTAGGACCAAGTTTTTCCAGAAATTTTCCGGAAACTTAACATAAGAATTTCTGCAGGTCACTTCTGACGGCGTCACGAGTTTACTCTTGACGGCGTCACGTGTAAAAATCTGGAAATTTTACCAGTTTTGTTTTTCTAACGGAGACTTAAAGTTTTTGTTGAATTATTAGTTTTATAATCTCCAGGAAATCTGCAAACATCATTCCACAAGCATTATATCTAATTTTGTTTTCTAGGATTTATTAGCATATGTAGATTGCCGCCGATTTTATGCGAGGTTGCCTTGTCTGTTTTCTCAGGATTTACAGGTTATGTTTAACAAGAAGATGATTTATATTCTGGAAGGGAAGCTTTGATTGTTCATTTTCTTGGAGGAAGATCTAACCTGGCCACCTTATTATCCATACCGAGCGAATCAGGGGAGTATTTGATTTCATTCTTTTTACTTATTTCACTTTTACATTCTTTATTTGAACACTGGGGACAATGTTCATCCTAAGTGTAAGGGGAGGGTAAAATGATGATACCTTACAAATACACTTTCGCTTGAGTTTGTTTGTTTGATAGTAGATGTGTAATAAAACTATAAGAAATACTTGTTAATGTAATTTTAGCGCCAAATTTAAAATTTTTTACAACATTTAGGAGTGAAACTTTAGCCATAGCAAGCGTCTCATGGATAGGAGATTGTATGACTAGCACATAACCGTACTATTCAGAAAAATTTTCCACCCAAATATGTGAGGTTCGCCTTTAGATTTGATAGGAAAAGCATTTACTATTAGTGCTTATGAGTGTACCGGTAGCATTTAGATTCTAGAACTTGCGTTAGTGATGCATCCCAAGACCGCTAGTGAGACTACATTCGTGTAGTAGGATTTACTACATGATAAGAGGCATTAGGATCACCCTTTTGTTAAACCCGTATCATAATTACTTGACCATTTAAGTCATATTACTTGGCTAGTTAAGTCAATTAATTTTTCCCACACCATTAGCGTTGTACTCATTTTTAGTACACGAAACCCCTAGTCACCCCTCCGAGCCTATCTTTTCGTTTCTAACTTTAAGCATTTTACTTAAAGGAAGAATTTGTTACACCCCACTTAAATGTACACCCAAATCGCCTTAGCCTTCCGTGTATGCACTCATCTTTAGTGCATTATTGTTATTTGTTAAACCCTTAGTTAATTATCTAATTGATTACATGGTTGCTAAGTCGAGTCATATCCTTGTACATATTGTATGGGACGATTGGGACTCATGGGTAAAGTACTTATTTTATGGAGTAATGGAGAAGAACACCATTTTATTACCCCCATATGTGCGTTAATCATAAAAGTACTCCAAGTGTTTTGATTTTCTTAATTCGAGTCATTAGATTAGTTGATTGTAAAGTATGTAAAAATTCAAGTGTTAGGGGAATGTTTATTCCCTATGATGTATTATTTTGGATGGTACGGTAAGAGTGTATGCAAAAAAAAAAAAAAAAAAAAAAAAAAAAAAAGAAAAAAAAAAAATCGAAAAAGTCAAGAAAAAGATAAAGAAAAAACATACGGACTATCATCCCTTTTCATTCTATGTTTATTTTATGTTTTTGTTATTTTTCATTTGTTTGCTTAAGTCGAGTCTAGTCTTGGATTAGCAATGCCATATTTTACATGTAATTAATCAAGATTGTTAACTCGCCACCAGTAAAGACTGCCTATATCCAACAAAACCGTGTATTTCATATCCCTATACCTAACGTTACAACCCTTTTAAAAGACCTCTTTGATAATTTATCCTAGGTGCTTACACCATGTGGTGGAGGTTTGATCCTTTCCCAAGCCTATGGTAATCTATTTTGCTATGACAGGTAGTGAGAGATGTTTTCCATTTTCATAATGTGATATTACTTTATTACACCCGAGAGATGTGAGTGTCTAAACACTATTTGTGAGGTGCTAGTGTATGACCTCCGTGCTTGTCTTTGGTCTTTAGTGGAACGATTATTTGTTGTAATTACTTTTATATTAGTGTTAAATGACCCCTAACTTGTATTTTGATTAGAATAAAAGCGCATTTGCTTGAGGACAAGCAAATCTCAAGTGTAAGAGTATATGATGAGGCGAAAAATGAACCACTTTTAGGGGGTCATTTAAACCCGGAATTGAATTTATTTGATCAAATATTATCCTAAATCGTTCCTTTTGTGATTTTAGGTACTTTGGGAGAGAAATCTGAAAAAGGAAGCAATTCAGACGTTTTTGGAGCATAAAAGTGAAGAAAACGCCAAAGACTTAATTTTCCATTCTGAGAACAGTACCTGACGGCGTCAAGAGGAAGACCCTGACGGCGTCAGGAGTAAAAGTGGTGACGACCCAGTGCAAACCTGACGGCGTCACAACAAGGGCGTCAAGAGTTAAAATCATGACGGCCTGCATAAGGTGTACACATGACGGTGTCAGACCCAGATCTAGGGAGTCCGAGGAACTATTTGGCGGCGAGATGATGGCGTCAGCCCTTTGTTCTTGACGCCGTCACCTCCTAAACTCTATATATAGTTTTCTAATTTTCATTCATTAGAGAGGAACTTGTGTGGAGAACCCTAGGGCCACACTTTGTAAATCCTAGCTCATATTTTACAGTATTTTCAAGGGTTTTCAACCCTTGAATCCTTTCATGTGCTATTAAGTTAAGTCTTCTCTTTAATTCAATCAATATGTCCATGTATTGGTTGATTATATCTTTTACTTGTCTTGATTTCAACATGATAGGCTAGATTTATCTGGTGTTTGCTTAGATCTAATGAAACCTAGATGTTAATTATGTGTTGATTACTTGTTTATGGTTGTATTGGATGAATGATTTCAATGTTAGGCTTAAGAAAACTGGCAGATCTCTATTGTGTAACATGCTTGAACGTCTTAGGAAACATGAACCGATGTGTACTAGGTTTTTTTGGTTGTATTTAATGTATGAGTAAATTCTAATGATCCCATGTTAGGAGCTTCTTAGCCGGCTCGACATAGGAGTGAAGTAGGCACTCATAGGATTGGGGAAGTAAGTACGCCACCCCATGAATGGTATTAAGGAATACAATCCGTCATCCACGCAACTATAACAAGTAATTAACGTGTAAAAGATATCTAGGGAGTAGTGAAGTCTAAGTAAACACATTTCTCCCACATATTGCGCACAAATTTAGTTTAATATAGTTTATTTTCATTTTTAGTATTTTATTTTGATTGCATCTTAGTATTGGGTTAGTTGACTAGCAACTAATTCCGCCCAAATCCTTCAAACCCGATATTTTTACTTGCTTTCTAAAAAAATATAAAAATACAAAAAGAATCATCCCTCATCTCTAGACCTAGTCTTTAGGTTTTCTAATTCTAGCGACACTATTCCTAGCTGAACGATCAATCCCCGGTACTTGTCATTATACTACATACTACATCGATCAGGTACACTGCCTGGTGGGGGTTGTAAGCTTCTCGAGATCCCTCGAGAGGTAAAGCCTGGTGCAATCCCTACGGATCAAGTCAACATTTTGAAATCCATCGATGAGGGACCCTTCCAAATGGGTACTACTAGAGACACGGTCGCAGCAACTGATCAACAACCGGCTGTAGTTGGTCCAGATAGACCTCGCACTTACAATGAGCTATCGGATGAAGAAAAGAAACGCTATGATGCCGACATCAGAGCATCGAATATTGTCATTCAAGGGCTTCCTAAAGATGTCTACAAACTTATCAACTACAACACTGAAGCCAAGGCTGTCTGGGATAATGTGAAAATGCTTCTTGTGGGGTCTGAGTTAACCAAAGAAGATCGGGAGTCTCAGTTATACGATGAATTTGAGCATTTCAAAATGAACCCAGGTGAAAGCATCACTGATTATTACGTCAGATTTCACAAGCTGGTCAATGATATGAGAGCCATCAAGATGACAATGCCCAATATTCAGCTCAATTCTAAATTCGTGGATAACATGGCACCAGAATGGGATAGGTTTGTTACAGCCGTTAAGCTCAACAAAGGTCTCAGGCATACTAATCATGAACAACTCTATGCATATCTCCAACAACATGAGAAACATTCTGCTTATGATCGGTTAATGCGAGAAAAGCTTAATCCGTCAACATCAAATGAATCTCTTGCCTTTGTCTCTAATGCTCAACAACTTACCCAAACTTCAAATGATCAATCTCAACCATTTCAACCGTCTTCTAGGTCTACACCAACAAATGGTCAATCATCAACTACCTCACCATCTGCTTTGAACACACAACTGGATTCTGGGTATTCACACACTGACATGATGATTGATAATCTCTCCAACCAAGTTTCCTTACTGGTCCAACAGTTCAGGGCTGCACTTCCATCAACTAATAACCAACTTAGGACCTCGTCTAATCCACGTAATCAGGCAGTCATAGAAGATGGTAGGGTGGTGGTGCAGAATGTGCAGGGAAGACAAAACTTCAATCAAAGAAATGCTGGTAGAGAAAATGGGCAGTACAGAGTTGGGAATGCTCTTCAAGTACAAACTAAGCAGCCTAAGTGTTATAACTGCGGAGGGTTAGGCCACATAGCTAGGAATTGCACTCTCCCAAAGAATCCTCAAAACTCTGAGTACTTCAAGGACAAGATGTTACTAATGCAAGCGCAAGAGAATGGGACTGTGTTGGATGAAGAAGCTCTGCTCTTTCTGGCTGGTAATGACGGGAACACGTTTGATGCTGATGTGGATGATCAGCCTGTTCAGGACATGGCTCTTAATGATCCGAATATCTTTCAAGTTGAAGAATGTGATGCATTTGACTAAGATGTAGATGACGAACCTACAGCTCAAACCATCTTCATGGCTAATCTGTCTGCAGCTGCATCCTCTCCTCAGCATTCTGACTCCTCCATCACATCTGCTATTTCTGAGGTACCAACGTCACTTAATCCTGATTTGAATACTCTTACAAATTCACAGGAGGTGTGTGACTCTGTACAACTCAAGAATATTGTCAACACAGACACCACAAATATGGGAAATACCAATAATATCCCATATGAAATGTATGTGAATGACAATAGACTGCCAGTTGTACCAACTGACACGCCGTCTGTTGATCCTTGTGAACATGAGTTACATGATCACACGATATACAACCCTGATGATTCCTTGATCACTAGAGTTAACATCCTTAAGGATCAAGTGAACATATATGAACAGCGTGCTAGATTTGAGCTTAATGAACGTGAGCAGAAAATGGAATGGCAAATGCGTACTTACATATCTGAAAACAATTCAAAACAAGAAACATTGAAAAGGGAGTTAGTTTCTTTGAAAAAACAATTGGAGCAAACTATTAAACAAAAACAAGAATTTCAAAAAGGTTTGACTTCAATCAAACTCGAATACAAAGATAAAGAGACTAAACTTCTAAATGATTTCTCAAAACTCAAAATGTTGAAAAATAAATTGGAAGATAAGTTGTACACACAAGGCCAAACCATCCAATCTGCTCAAATGATGCAAAACCATAGGAAACTTAGTGATGAATTTAGTGAACAGGATGCCTCTAAGCCTAAAGCAAAATTCCTTAGAAATGGTATAGGTGCTCAACCTGCATTATATGATGCAAACACTATGCTTGAACCTAACCATGCCCCTCCTGATGTGAGATCTTATGATGAGATTGACGAGGCGGAGGATAGAACTAGGATAAAACTTGCTGAACGATTAAAGGATCCTAAGTGCATTCCTAATAATATTGTGTTTCACTATGACTATGCGAATGACAATCATTCAGCCATTTTGGTTCCTCAAAAGAGAATCCTTCCTGACAAAGTTTTTTGGAATATTGACATTGAGAAAATGAAAGCTGAAAGAATTGTGGGTAACACACGCACTATTTTTAGAATTGCTGACCCAACTATTTATCCCCAGAATACACCCAGGCACCTTGTACCTTTTACTCTTCCCACACAGTGTAATACTCTAATTGGGTTGTATGTTCTAGGTCAATTGTTTAATGACTTTGAGAAAACATGTAAAATGAGAATTACACCAATAGGGATTACTGAAGGGGAAAGGGGTTTTGAGCAAACAAAACAGTGTTTCCTTACTAAAGTCATGCCATTTTTCAAACTTCTAAAAGAACACTTTGAGGGCCTTAAAAATACCATTAATGATGATGTGACTCAAACGAAAAAGGTTTTTAAAGAAGTGGAAAATGAGAGTAACCAATTAGCTATTGATCTCAAATACAGTGAAATTGACAGGAAAAACATTCTCATTATGAATGAAAACTTGCTGGCTAATTGCATTGCAAAAGATGTGTTTTACACTGTAACTGACTCTGTTTATCTGCTCGACAATTTCATGAAATGTCGGTCACTTTGAATTTCTTCCAGAATCGTGTAATTGAGCTTGAGGGGGAGAATTACAAACTTCATGAAAAAATTCAAAACGACGACCACGATAACATGGTCAGGAATTTCTCAAAACTAGAAGTTGATAATCTTAACTTACAACTAAAATATCAACATCTAGAAGAAAGCATTAAAATATCAAATGCCAAGACATCTTCGGATGCTCCTGATTTTGACACATGTTTTGAATTAGCCAAAAAGGATGAAGTAATTCAAGTTCACTCAAACACGATTCGGAAATTGAAGGTCCAAATTGCACAATTAAAATCGAACAAAAGCGACGTGACCAATACCAATTACCAGAAGTCGATAGATTCTCAAAACTTTCAGAAACAAGGCATTATCAATGAATTACAACATGAAAATGAGTGGCTTCGTGCTGAAATGTCAAACGCTAAACAACGTTACAAAGAGTTATTTGAGTCTATTAAAATAACTTGTGATCAATACAATGAAAGAGTCACTTCTTTGTTAAACGAAATTGAGAATCTAAAGACTATGGTGAAGGGTAAAATGCCAGTCGTTTCATGTGATCATGCAATTTCCAATGTACATGCTTGTAAGAAATATGCATGCGATGCTGTGAATGTCTCTCTTCCCCTTAGGAACAATAAGTTAGTTCATAGCAACTATCTTAGATATCTTAAGGATTGTCTGGCCATACTTAGAGAAACCATTGAAGATGAGAGGATACCTAAACCACAGGATGATGTTATTATTAGTGCTTGCTTCCTCACTAATAGAGCCCAAGAATTATTAGAATATGCTATAGGTTCATGCCCCAAGAATGATAATAAGTTGGATAGGTCATTTTCGTCGCACTCTAAAAGTGGCAACAAACATGTTACATTTGATTATCCCCAAACCATGTCACAATCCACCATCATGATCACCGGTAAACAAGTAGCAACTAATCATACTAATGTTCCCGTCATTGCTTCTACAGGAGTAAAAGCTGTATCTAATGCTAGTTATCATCGATGATCACTCTCGATTCATGTGGGTAAAGTTTCTACGATCAAAAGACGAAACTCCGGAAACCATCATCAAACTCATCAAGCAGTTGCAAGTTCGTTTCAACAAAACTGTTAGATTCATTTGTACTGATAATGGAACTGAGTTTGTGAACAAACAACTTACTTAATTTTATGAAGGTGTCGGCATTAGTCATCAAAAGAGCATTCCACGTACTCCTCAACAAAATGGAGTTGTTGAAAGACGCAATCGCACCTTAGTTGAAGCTGCAAGGACTATGCTCATCTTCTCCAAAGCTCCTATGTTTCATTAGGCTGAGGCAATTGCAACTGCATGTTACACACAGAACTGATCCTTGATACATCCTCTCCACTGCAAGACTCCATATGAACTGGTTCATGGCAGAAAACCAGACCTTTCATTTCTTCGAGTGTTTGGTGCATTGTGCTATCCAACTAATGACAGTGAAGACCTTGGGAAACTCAAGGCCAAGGCCGACATTGGTTTCTTTGTTGGCTATGCTCCAGAGCGAAAGGGGTACCGAATCTACAACAAACGTACCAGAGACATAATGGAAACAATCCACGTTACTTTCGATGAGCTAACTGAGCAACCGGTTCCTGGACAATCAAGTTCTGGACCCGTACCTAACTTTTTGTCTCCTGGACCTTTAAGCTCCAGGCTTGTACAGAATCCCACTCCTGTTACTCCTTTTGTACCTCCTACAAGTGAAGATTGGAAGAAACTGTTTAACCCTATGTTTGATGAATACTTTGAACCTTCGCATGTGGATGCTCAAGAAGCCACAGTCGTTCCACAACCAGCTGAGATAGCCAATGTCCCAGATGATAATGCTGGGCCATCCACTTCGTTTTCATGGGATCCTGAAGCCCCCACCATCAGTCGTTCAGTTACCACATCTGATGGTCAACCTTCATTTGTACAACGAGTAGCAGCTGTGGATAATTCGTTTGAAGTAAATCCATTCACTCCACCTGATAATGAGCCATTTGTTAACATCTTTGCTCCTGAATCGTCAAATGATGCTACATCCTCAGACGAATCTAACACGGCTACCTCAGTTCCCTATCCTCAACCCCATGAACACCTTAGGAAATGGAGAAATGATCATCCACTTAACAACATTATTGGAAACCCTTTGCGTCCAGTATCAACCCGTAAGCAACTTGCAACTGACACATTGTGGTGCTTCTTCAATTCTGTCCTCTCTAAAGTTGAGCCAAAAGATTTCAAGGATGCAATGTCCAAACACTCATGGTTCACTGCTATGGTGGACAAGATTCATAAGTTTGACCGACTTGATGTGTGGAAATTAGTACCGGCTCCCGATTGTGTTATGATCATTGCTCTCAAATGGATATTTAAAGTTAAACTTGATGAGCATGGAGATGTATTGAAGAACAAGGCTAGGCTGGTGGCAAAAGGATATCGTCAAGAAGAAGGTATAGATTTTGAAGAATCCTTCGCACCTGTTGTTAGAATTGAAGCCATAAGAATATATCTAGCAAATGCGGCAAGTCAGAATATGGTGGTTTATCAAATGGATGTTAAGACTGCATTCTTAAATGGCGATCTTAAAGAGGTGGTGTATGTGAGCCAACCCGAAGGATTCGT
This sequence comes from Artemisia argyi, assembly GCA_030686995.1. Lineage (NCBI taxonomy): Eukaryota > Viridiplantae > Streptophyta > Magnoliopsida > Asterales > Asteraceae > Artemisia > Artemisia argyi. The sequence goes on from CM060690.1 coordinate 88,608,854, forward strand.
GGATCCAGAACGTCCTAACCATGTGTATCGCTTGAAGAAGGCTCTTTATGGACTTAAGCAAGCTCTTAGGGCGTGGTACGACACCTTGTCAAAATTCCTTCTTGCTCACAAGTTTTCCAAAGGTGCTGTTGATCCTACACTCTTTACCAGAAAAACGGGCAAAAACCTTCTTCATGAACAAATCTACGTTGATGACATCATATTTGCCTCCTCTGATCCCAAAGAGTGTGATCGTTTCTCCCAAGAGATGAGTTCTGAGTTCCAGATGTCCATGATGGGTAAAATGTCCTTATTTCTAGGCTTGCAAATATCTCAAAATCCCAATGGCATGTTCATTAAACAAACCAAGTATCGAAGCATGATTGGTTCCTTAATGTATCTTACTGCCAGCAGACCGGATCTTTTATTTGCAGTTTGCATGTGTGCTCGGTATCAATCCAAACCTACCAAGAAACACCTGGAAGCTGTCAAGAGAGTCTTTCGGTATCTTAAAGGAACAACCCACATAGGCCTTTGGTACCCCAAGGACATTTCTATGGCTCTCACAGCCTATTCTGATGCTGACCATGCAGGATGTCAAGACACTCGTCGCAGTACATCTGGGGGTGCTCAATTTTTGGGTAATAAGCTTGTCAGCTCGTCTTCAAAGAAACAAATGAGTACATCAATTTCCTCCACAGAAGCTGAATACATTGCCATGTCCTCGTGCTGTGCTCAGATCTTATGGATGAGATCTCAACTTTCGGACTATGGCTTTATATGCAACAAGATTCCCATGTACTGTGACAACAAAAGTGCAATTACACTATGCTGCAACAATGTCTAGCACTCAAGGACTAAGCACATTGACATTAGACATCACTTCATCAGGGAGCAAGTTGAGAAAGGAATTGTGGAACTTTACTTCATGAGGACTGAGTTCCAGCTAGCGGATATCTTCACCAAAGCACTTTCTAGGGACCGATTTCAATTCATCCTCCCACGTCTTGGTATGAAGAGTCTCACGCCTGAGGATCTCATAAGTCTTCAGGAAGATCAGGAGGAGTAAAGGGGTTGCTTCATATATCCTTTGTACATAATATTAACACAAAAAGAAAATACAAATATACAAAACCTATAAAAACCATAAAAATATGAAAAATCATTAAAAAAATCCAAAAATATTCTTCTCACGACATGTCTCTTGTGTAATCAATATTATGTACGTTTCTAGAAATGTCATTCAATAATGACACGGAATCATACATATGCTTGAGCAAGAGTTTTTCGGTTTCAAATAAAGTTTTTTTTTTTAAAAACATGTCGTATCTCAAAACATTCTTAAAAAATATGGCTTGCAGTCATTTCAGGCTGTAACCCGCGCTTAAACTCATGGCTTGTAGTCATTTCAGGCTACAACCCGCACTTCAAATTTATGGCTTGCTATTACTTCAGATAGCAACCCGGTTTTCAAAATGAGGAAAACACGTCGCCAAAAAGACGGTTGTTCCTAGCAAAGGGTGCCATTCATCCGAGCGTGAATTACTTTATATTCATGCACCCTCGATCTAATGAACGCATCAGTGCATTATTTCTTGATAAAGAAGAGAAATCTTCTTTTTATCGCCAAATACTTTCTCGTTTATGATTCTTTCGGAAAGTATTTGTGCAAACCTTGGTGGTACCATGAGATTTTGACTAAAAATCCAATTGAACTCAAAAGTTTGATAAAAATTTTCACTCAATCAATGACGTTAATATTTTATGAAAAGATTTAAGTTTTCACATCCGTCATTGATTGAGGGGGAGAGTGATTTCTCAAAATTTTATGTATCATCAAAACTCTCCACACTTTGTAAAAAAAATCTTGCAACAAAATGATTTGTGATGGTTATGTGTCAGAATGAGAACCTTTTCAAAGAGTTTTCGGTAAAACGTCAAATCTTTTGTAAACTCATCAAATCTGACACATATCAGCCTCCCTCATAGATTGAGGGGGAGCATGAAAAAGGTTCCTCGTTTATCAGAAAACATTAAAACTAACCGCATTTCTCTCCCAAAAGCTTTCTAACTTATTTAAATCAATTGAGATAAAAAATCTCGAATGATTTGAAATTTTTGATCGGGGGAGAGAATGTGATTTAAATTTGAAATCTGATAATCAAAAGTGATCTTCTGGACTCAATAAATAGGCTCCCATATATGTGCTAAACACTTTCGAATATCGATGCACATATTGAGGGGGAGCAAAAGCGTTTGTGGAAGTAATACCAAAGACCGACCCTTTATCTTTATGCATGGAGTTATAAGGATGGTTAAGGTTAGGTATGAGTTCCCATGATCCACCAGAACCGGAAGGATCTTCCCAGGGACAATCCATATATAGCCTAGAAGCCCTTAGGAATGAATGAAAAAAGGAGTAAAGTGAGAAAGGGAAGAGTGTGGACTGGAACAAACCTAACAAGGTTCTAGTGGTGAAGTATCGGTAAGCACTGAAGGGGTTGAAGAATGAAAAAGAAATAAAATTAGAAAGGCTGAAAAGAAATAGCCCTCCATATATTCAACCTTAGGGCAGAAACCGGGTTCAATTCATAATCTACTAGTGGTTACTAAGGTAACACCGGTATTGAAGACAAGACGTCATGGACCCAGTGACACACTGCACTAAACTTCCCAACCACTCAAGTTCTCTTAAAAGAGCTTGTTCCATTCTCACGGGGAACCCTGTGCCATGTATCGACCGCTCATTGCGAGCTATGTTGATACCTAAAACAGGAGACGCCCCCCCCCCCCCCCCCCTCAGTCTCTAGGATCGGATCAAAATGCACTATTGAGTCTAGAGCCATGAGATCATCCATAAATCTCGATATGACACATTCCAAATATGCTTATTGTTTCACACAATGTGGAAAATAAGATAAAATATTTAGAGTCCTACGCATTATCCTTGTGGTATTGCCAGAACATCCGAGTGATATGAAAATATTCACAATGAAAATGGAAATCCTTCTAGAGCGAACATCTTGCAAGCTCTTGGTAGGTGACATGTGAGATCTATCTTGGATCAATGATCAAGTGACAACTGGAAAACAACAATGGTGCGATTCAACATGGAATCAAACTTGTTCTAGGATATGGATTGACGGATACTTTTGCAAAAACCTTTCAATGTGCTCACAAACTAACTTTCGAGCACACTGATTGTGTATAATCTTTCAAACAAAAGTATTTTTGATGGAAATGTGATTCTGAGTATAAAACACTCGTTGTGTCTCAAAAATTGTTTATTATATGACACGCGAGTGATTTCTATAAATCAATTTTTCATCAATCCGTGAATATCAATTCACCAATTCACTCTATCGTGTTGTCTACTTTGACACGTTCCAGTATGAGAACATGCTTAGTATGAAGATTCCAAAGCGGATTCTTTGGAAAATTCATTACTATAAGCTGGAAATTCCTGTCAAGGAGAGTCTACTTTAAAAGAGACTCTACCTGATCATAGGTCGGTTTTCACAAAACCGGAGGGTAGTCTGTCCTCGCAGAATGAATGACAAAGCCATATTCGTTCTCTATCTTTATTGCTAACTATTTTATTTCAGGGACACATATAAAGATGGCGTTGATGGCTCCTATTTCTAGCTGAATCGGGTCAATCCATACCTCATGCTCACACATCCTCTACACTATCAATGACGATGAGAGACTTGCTACAACAAATGTTGAGAGACTACCAACAACGTTTCCGCAACTCTGATGAAAAGGTCTCCTGATCCACAACTCTAAAGTAATGTCTCTTGATCTAGAAGGGTGTGAGCATGATGGTCCTTGAGTCACTATGTCACATGAAGGCAATACTGCTATGGATGAGCTTGGAGATTTACTATGATTGATGATCTCAAAGAAGCTCAAAGATCACACAACAAAGGAATCTAAATCACATGTTCGTTGCTTGAAGTACAAAGTGTGCAGAAAAGTGAAGAATCAGAACCTACGAGCTACAAAGACTAAAGAATGCTTAAAGACCAAAGAGCTTAATTTCAAAGGTGACCTCGCTTAGGGGGAGATTGTTAGGAATACAAATATTCTTGTAAAAGTCTCGGTCACCTGATTATTGTAATAGCATTAAGTTAGCTCGTAGTTAGTTTATATATTAGTTAGTTAGTAGTAGTTTAAGTAACACCGTGGAAGAAGGACGGGTCTTTACCCACTGTATGTGATGAGGCGAAAAATGAACCACTTTTAGGGGGTCATTTAAGCCCGGAATTGAATTTATTTGATCAAATATTGCCCTAAATTGTTCCTTTTGTGATTTTAGGTACTTTGGGAGTGAAATCTAGAAAAGGAAGCAATTCGGACGTTTTTGGAGCATAAAAGTGAAGAAAATGCCAAAGTATTAATTTTCCTTGCTGGGAACAGTAGGTGACGGCGTCAAGAGCAACATCCTGACGGCGTCAAGAGTAAATTGCATGACGGCCCAGTACAAACGTGAAGGCGTCACAAGTAGAGCGTCAAGAGTAAAAGACGTGACGGTCTGGAAGACCATAACACATGACGGAGTCAGATGAAGATTAAGGTAGTCCGAGAAGTATTTTGGCGGCGAGATGACGACGTCACCAATTTGGTCTTGACGCCGTCAGCCTCAGTTTTCTATATATAGTTTTCTAATTTTCATTCATAAGAGAGAGAAGTTTTGGAGAAACCCTAAGGCCGAACCTATTACGAATTTTACAGGTTTTTCAAGGGTTTTCAGCCCTTGAACCCTTTCATGTGTAATTGAGATAAGTATTCTTTTAATTCAATCAATATGTTTATGTGTTGGTTGTCTATATCTTGTTCTTGTCTTAATTCCATTATGCTAGGCTAGATCTATCTTGTGTTTGCTTAGATCTAATGAAACCTAGATGTTGATTATGTGTTGATTACTTGTTTATGGTTGTATTGGATGAATGATTTCGATGTTAGGCTTAAGAAAACTGGCAGATCTCCAAATGGTAACATGCTTGAACGTCTTAGGAAACATGAACTGACATGCACTAGGTTTTATTAGTTGTATTTAATGCATGAGTAAATTCTAATGATCCCATGTTAGGAGCTTCTTAGCCGGCTCGACATAGGAGTGAAGTAGGCACTCATAGGATTGGGGAATTAAGTGCGCCACCCCATGAATGGTATTAAGGAATACAATCCGTCATCCACGCAACTATAACAAGTAATTAACGTTTAAAAGATATCTAGGGAGTAGTGAAATCTAAGTAAATACAATTTCTCCACTTATTGCTCACAACCTTAGTTAATTTAGTTTTATTTTCATTTCTAGTATTTTATTTTGATAGCATCTTTAGTATTGGGTTAGTTGACTAGCACCTAATTCCGCCCAAATCCTTAAAACCCGAGATTTTTACTTGCTTTCTAAAAAATATAAAAAATACAAAAATAATCATCCCTCATCTCTAGAACTAGTATTTAGGTTTTCTAATCCTAGCGACACTATTCCTAGCTGAACGATCAATCCTCCGGTACTTGTCACTATACTATACTACAACGATCAGGTATACTGCCTGGTGGGGGTTGTAAGCTTCTCAAGATCCCTTGAGAGGTAAAGCCTGGTGCGATTCCCACGTATTAAGTTTTTGGCGCCGCAGCCCGGGGAATAGTTATTGTCTAGGTTAGAATTTGTTTTTATTAGGTCTACTTAGTAGATTCCTTTCTAGTAAGATTTTATTTTTATTTTTAGGTTCTCTTTAGTCTATCTTAATTCTTCGTGTTTTTGTTTGTACTAGTTTGGTCTTTATGGAATTAGAGAGTCGCCGTTTAGAAGTTAGCAAGAGGCTTATTGCGCATAAAAGAAGAAAGAGAGAAGTTAACACATTTAAGGAATTCATTAAGCCTCTCCAAATGAAAATTGAGTTTACTGACTTCGCTCCAACCCCGGATGAATTGAGTTGCCATAGGTTCCTTTTACAACACCCTTGCCCCTCAAAATATAGAAAGACACCATGGATTAGGAGGCATAACTTCAGGAACATAAAAATTCCTTGCATGATTGGGTACATGTCTAGAGAGCATACGTACATTGACTTGAAAGCACCCATGAATATCATGTCTAGGCTCTATTACAATTGGATAATGAACGAAAGACTAAGCCCTAGAAAAGACCCTTACAATTCTAATAGGCTATGTAATTTCGTCAGGAGAGTTAAAGGGGTACACATCTTTATAGGAAATTTTACTTATCAATGCGAGTTTTTAATCCTAGAAGATGTTAGAGGCATTATAGATCCACACCTAGGAGAAGTAGTTTTAGGACAACCTTTTGTGGAGAAGACTAAGATGTATCACGACCATGAGAAGGGAATAGCTCAGTTTACAGATGGGATAGAGAAGGTCACTTTCATGATGCCTCGCATGAAGGAAGAATTAAAGGGCATCAAGAATCTACAAGTTGATGAAATTCGACTCTATGAGGTTAAGGAAGATGGAATTAATGATGATGCCTATTATAAGAGGAGGCTAACATACTATTCGGGTTGCATGAATCTAGGCCCGGAATACAAGCGTGATGAGAATTAGGTTAGATGTTTCGAGTTGGCACAAAAGTGGGAAAGGAAAACGTAACCCATGACCTTGAGTCTAGCTACAAGACTCGTAAATAAAGAAAAGCGCTTCTTGGGAGGCAACCCATGCTTTGTGTGATTTTATTTTGTTTGTTTGTTTGTTATTTGCTTCCGTATGCATGCTTTATTTTTATTGTTGGTAGATCATGTCTCAATTAAATAGTGGAAATACTTTACTTTGTTGTTTTGGCCTAGTCTTAATTCCACCTAAAAGTATTTTTGCAAAAGATAAGTGTAAGGGGAAACCCCAAATATGTTTTTAAGAAACAAACCGATCATGATTCTCACAATATTAAGTGAACATGTATATTCGTATTTGTTAGAGTCAAATGCTTGTATCGAGTCATAATGAAGTTTTGCAGGATTTTCCAGGAAGTAGGACCAAGTTTTTCCAGAAATTTTCAGGAAAATTAACATAAGAATTTCTGCAGGTCACTTCTGACGGCGTCACGAGATTACTCTTGACGGCATCACGTGTAAAAATCTGGAAATCTTACCGATTTTGTTTTTCTAACGGAGTCTTAAAGTTTTTGTGAATTATTAAGTTTTATAATCTCCAGGAAATCTGCAAACTTCATTCCACAAGCATTATATCTTACTTTGTTCTCTAGGATTTAATAACTTATATAGATTGCCACCAATTTTATGCAAGGTCGCCTTGTTTGTTTTCTCTGGATTTACAGGTTATGTATGACATGAAGATGATTTATATTCTGGAAGGGAAGCTTTGATTGTTCATTTTCTTTGAAGAAGATTTAACCTGGCCACCTTATTATCCATACCGAGCGAATCAGGGGAGTATTTGATTTCATTCTTTTTACTTATTTCACTTTTACATTCTTTACTTGAACATTGGGGACAATGTTCATCTTAAGTGTAAGGGGAGGGTAAAATGATGATACCTTACAGATACACTTTCGCTTGAGTTTGTTTTGTTTAATAGTAGATGTGTAATAAAACTATGAGAAATACTTGTTAGTGCAATTTTAGCACCAAATTTAAAATTTTTTACAACATTTAGGAGTGAAACTTTAGCTATAGCAAGCGTCTCATGGATAGGAGATTGTATGACTAGCACATGACCGTATATTCAGAAAAATTTTCCACCCAAACATGTGAGGTTCGCCTTTAGATTTGATAGGAAAAGCATTTACTATTAGTGCTTATGAGTGTACCGGTAGCATTTAGATTCTAGAACTTGCGTTAGTGATGCATCCCGAGACCGCTAGTGAGACTACATTCGTGTGGTAGGATTTACTACATGATAAGAGGCATTAGGATCACCATTGTGTTAAACCCGTATCATAATTACTTGACCATTTAAGTCATATTACTTGGCTAGTTAAGTCAACTAATTTTTCCTACACATTAAGCGTTGTACTCATTTTTAGTACACGAAACCCCTAGTACACCCCTCCGAGCCTATCTTTTCGTTTCTAACTTTAAGCATCTTACTTAAAGGAAGAATTTGTTACACCCCACTTAAATGTACAACCAAATCGCTTTAGCCTTCCGTGTATGCACTCATCTTTAGTGCATTATTGTTATTTGTTTAAACCCTAAGTTAACTATCTAATTGATTACATGGTTGCTAAGTCGAGTCATATCCTTGTACATATTGTTTTGGGACGATTGGGACTCATGGGTAAAGTACTTATTTTATGGAGTAATGGGGAAGAACATCATATTATTACCCCCGTATATGCGTTAATCTTAAAAGTACTCCAAGTGTTTTGATTATCTTAATTCGAGTCATTAGATTAGTTTATTGTAAAGTATGTAAAAATTCAAGTGTAAGGGGAATGTTCATTCCCTATGATGTATTATTTTGGATGGTAGGGTAAAAGTGTATGCAAAAAAAAAAAAAAAAAAAAAAAAAAAAAAAAAAAAAAAAATCGAAAAATCAAGAAAAAGAAAGAAAAAAAATAGAAAAAGAAAAGAGAAAAAACATACAGACTACCATCCCTTTTTATTCTATGTTCATTTTATGTTTTTGTTATTTTTCATTTATTAGCTTAAGTCGAGTCTAGTCTTGGCTTAGCAATGCCATATTGTACATGTAATTAACCAAGATTGTTAACTCGCCACCAGTAAAAACTTTCTTTATCCAACAAAACCGTGTATTTCATATCCCTACACCTAACGTTACAACCCTTTAAAAGACCTCTTTGATAGTTTATCCTAGGTGCTTACGCCATGTGGTGGAGGTTTGATCCTTTCCCAAGCCTATGGTAATCTATTTTGCTATGACAGGTAGTGAGAGATATGTTCCATTTCCATATTGTAATTTATACTTTATTACACCCGAGAGATGTGAGTATCTAAACACTATTTGTGAGGTGCTAGTGTATGACCTCCGTGCTTGTCTATTGGTCTTTAGTGGAACAATTATTTGTTGTAATTACTTTTATATTAGTGTTAAATGACCCCTAACTTGTATTTTGACTAGAATAAAAGCGCATTTGCTTGAGGACAAGCAAATCTCAAATGTAAGGGTATATGATGAGGCGAAAAATAAACCACTTTTAGGGGGTCATTTAAGCCCGAAATTGAATTTATTTGATCAAATATTGCCCTAAATCGTTCCTTTTGTGATTTTAGGTACTTTGGGAGTGAAATCTGGAAAAGGAAGCAATTCGGACGTTTTTGGAGCATAAAAGTGAAGAAAACGCCAAAGTCTTAATTTTCCTTGCTGGGAACAGTACGTGACGGCGTCAAGAGCAACATCCTGACGGCGTCAAGAGTAAATTGCATGACGGCCCAGTACAAACGTGAAGGCGTCACAAGTAGAGCGTCAAGAGTAAAAGACGTGACGTCCTGGAAGACCATAACACATGACGGCGTCAGATGAAGATTAAGGCAGTCCGAGAAGTATTTTGGCGGCGAGATGACGGCGTCACCAATTTGGTCTTGACGCCGTCAGCCTCAGTTTTCTATATATAGTTTTCTAATTTTCATTCATAAGAGAGAGAAGTTTTGGAGAAACCCTAAGGCCGAACCTATTACGAATTTTACAGGTTTTTCAAGGGTTTTCAGCCCTTGAACCCTTTCATGTGTAATTGAGATAAGTATTCTTTTAATTCAATCAATATGTCTAGGTGTTGGTTGTCTATATCTTGTTCTTGTCTTAATTCCATTATGCTAGGCTAGATCTATCTTGTGTTTGCTTAGGTCTAATGAAACCTAGATGTTGATTATGTTTTGATTACTTGTTTATGGTTGTATTGGATGAATGATTTCGATGTTAGGCTTAAGAAAACTGGCAGATCTCCAAACGGTAACATGCTTGAACGTCTTAGGAAACATGAATTGATGTGCACTAGGTTTTATTGGTTGTATTTAATGCATGAGTAAATTCTAATGATCCCATGTTAGGAGCTTCTTAGCCGGCTCGACATAGGAGTGAAGTAGGCACTCATAGGATTGGGGAATTAAGTGCGCCACCCCATGAATGGTATTAAGGAATACAATCCGTCATCCACGCAACTATAACAAGTAATTAACGTGTAAAAGATATCTAGGGAGTAGTGAAATCTAAGTAAACACAATTTCTCCACTTATTGCTCACAACCTTAGTTAATTTAGTTTTATTTTCATTTCTAGTATTTTATTTTGATAGCATCTTTAGTATTGGGTTAGTTGACTAGCAACTAATTCCGCCCAAATCCTTAAAACCCGAGATTTTTACTTGCTTTCTAAAAAATATAAAAAATACAAAAATAATCATCCCTCATCTCTAGAACTAGTATTTAGGTTTTCTAATCCTAGCTACACTATTCCTAGCTGAACGATCAATCCCCCAGTACTTGTCACTATACTATACTACAACGATCAGGTACACTGCCTGGTGGGGGTTGTAAGCTTCTCAAGATCCCTTGAGAGGTAAAGCCTGGTGCGATTCCCACGTATCAGTATGCCTGTTCCACAGCCCGGGTGTGGGCGTTTATGTTGTAAGTATAAATACCCCTCTCCACATGTGGAGAGGGTTGGACCTTCATTTCTCTATAATCTAATCTTTCTATTTCTCTCTCAAGGTTCCACTCTTTCTTCCTCTTTATCTATTCCAACGCCATACAAACCACAAGGAAATCATGTTTCCGACTTGATTAGTATTCTACAATGTGTGGCTTTGGCCTTAAGGTTACTACACATATCATTCCTCTCTTTAATATGGTGTTTAAAACGGTTGATTGTCAAGTCTTTGGTTTCAATTTGAGCTTTTAAATCATTAATTATGAAATATTCGCGGAGCTCAAGGAGTTCCGAGTTCTTGCGTGGTTGGTTGATTAGAAAATGTTCTTCATTTTGTTGCATTGCAATTTCAAGTGAAATGCAGTGCTTTTCTAATTGAGAAAATCTGTTAGAAAGTTCCTTGAAAATGTGCATATCAACCGTTTCATTTGATTTTATGAGTTTATTTGAAACCAAAGGATCTGACACATCACCATTTTTAGCATCCTGGTCACATTTTTCCTTAATATGATTCATGTAGATTGAATTAGACATGACATCACTATCAGTCTCTCCCGATGGACATGAATCATAGATGGATAAATCCTAATCAGGATGCTTATCATAAACAGAAACATGAGCCTCTGGAGATGAGTGTTGCCTTTTGACTTGTTGGTGTGAAGTATCCACCTCATGTGTAGAGAACCCTGCAGAAGATTCATTAGTAGTCCTTTCAGCAACGACAGCGTCACTTGATTGCTGGAGATGTGCACGTGCCTTAATGAACTCATTGACATTCCCAGTGAGCTGGAGTAAAGTGACTCTGAAGGCATCCACTTCGAATCCAGTATGATCGGCGAACCGTTTACTCGTCATTTGAGAGTCATAATCATACTCCATTTTGAATCTTGAGTCAATGAATGCATGGAGTTGTTTGAGAATCACTCTGTATGCCGCAGTGCAGCAGCTTTCAGAGAAATCAGCTTTGTCCATTTGTTGTTGCAGCTGATCCAAGTACAGGGTCATAATGACAGTGAATCACTCTATGTCATGTCCAAAGAGTGTCCCGAATGCACGTCTATATCCTCAAGAGTAGCCTGATTGTTCAAAAAGTCTTTTAATGTGGATGTGAAGTAGTTTGTAACATTTGGTACAGCTTTCTTTTATTGATGGTAACATAGTTGAATTCAGAACTTCGTTTGATTGATTGCTTGCCATGTTGAGGTTGATATGTAGGTAATTGAGTAAGAATTTAGTCAGTTAGTAGTCCCAAGTCATGAGCAGCCCAACTAGCTGAAGTACCAACTCACTTGGAACACCAAGTCACTGAAATGGCAACTCGCTAGGCCTGGCAACTAGCTAATGCACAACTCGCTGGAGTTCTAACTCGATAAATATACCAAATCTTTGTACAGACCAAATCGCTAGACTTAGCAACCCGCTAATCAGATCAAATCACTTATAAACTAACTCGCTGAAAAAGATCCACTCGCAGCTGGAACATATCAACTCGCTAGTATTGATCAACTCGCTGCCTAATAAGACGAAAGGGTCACTTTCTAGCATTTTTTCCATTTGTCCCAAAATAGCAAACTGCCAAATCTCTACACCCACCTCGCTAGGAAAAACCTGTAACCCTCTAGAACGAAATGCCAACTCGCTATATAGAAACACACCACGAAATTCCACCAATGTCCACTAAAATGATGAAGTGACTAAACCAAAAGCTACACACGATGCCTACAACACTTCTATATGCTAAAGTACAAGTAAAAATGCTAAGAATAACACCTAACAAGATCAAACTAGTGTGAAAACCACTAAATAAAGTCGAACCATCTCAAAACACAAAACCAAGCTCTAAATTCGAGCATACCACGAATCCTAGGATAGAACCATGGCTCTTGATACAATTGTAATATACTATAATGTGTAAGCATGTATGGAATTGTGTTTAAGATGATTAAAAGTGAAGAATTCTAGTGAGAGGTTAGAAACAGAAGTTGGGAGCCTTTGAAAGAAACTAGTAGAATGTTAGATTGCAAGTGAAGGTCCAACCCTCTCCACTAGTGGAGAGGGGTATTTATACGAAGAAAGAAAACGCCCCATAAAACGGGCTATGGATCGAGCTGACAGTGGGTAAAGGCTCGACCCAGCTCCACAAATACTAACTAGTATTAAACTATGTACTGACTAATAAGATAAATACTACGAGCTACTTGATGCTAAACAATACTCGGGGTGACCGAGTCTTTCATATGAATAAATGTATTCCTAACAAAAACATATAGAAACTTTAAATTATAAACAGCCGTTATTATTAAGGATAAACAATGCAACGATATTTAACCAAAGGGGCTAACGTGTAAATTATAACGGAACTACTTAACACCAGTTAAACTGAAGGACCGATGGTGTTATTTGTTTACCAACTTAGGCACTACCAGTGCAACTTTAAACTTCAAGGGACGAAAGTTGTTATTTTGGACAAACCACATGGACCATCCATGTAATTTACTCTTTTTGTTAACAGGTATCAAAGGTCGTCAATTAATAATTTATGGATTGTTTTTGGATTAATTTAGTTGGTTGTTTTAACGGGCAAAAGCCGTTAGGATAATTGATTATTTTGATCTAATAATTTTTACCAAGAAAATAATTATTTTCAAAATAAACTAATGTTGTGAGAGAATAATTTATTTTGATGGATATTAATTAAACGGGCTTAAAATAATTTTTCATACTTAATAATCTTTTTACCACACTTGACAAGCGTATCTTTTTTTTTTATAATATTCTTAGCTTAATTTTATCATTATTAGTTGTAGTCTACTTTTAAATATTTTAAAATAGTTTTTTTAATCTCTAACAACAAACCAAAAATCAATTGACAATCAATCATTAATAAAAAAAAACCACAAACGTAATTTTCAATTCAAATCTCAACATGAATACGACTCCGGAAGATTAATTGTCATTTGTCCTCAAGTGACTTTTTTATCTAACGAGAAAACTTTATTAAAACTGCTATATCTATAACGAATCAAGCACAAAACAAATGTCATAAACCCACTCACCTACATCTAAGAAGTCCAATCTTTTTCAACCCCAATTAAGCAAACACCGAACAATAACCAAATAAAACACCCTATTATTAAGAAACACCTAAAAAATCAAACACATTCTTGAGTTTCTTGATCGTTGTTGTTGATGAAGTTAAATTTTAGGTAGCTGCAAACTTTATTCAGAATCTTGAATTGAAATTAAATAAGAGATTTTTATTTTTATTTTTATTATTTTATTATTTATTATTTATTATTTTATTTTATTTTAATTTTTTTACGCTTATAAGTACTTTGATACTAGAAGTCTCTGCATGTGAAGAATACATAGTAATACATAGTGGAATCCACATGGAAGAAGATTGAGGTGTTGGAGTGTGCATTCAAAAGACACGTGTGTGTGTGTGTCTATATATATATATATATATATATATATATATATATATATATATATATATATATATATATATATATTGCTCATCAACCGTCTCGGTTTGATTCTGTGTGTGAACAGTGCCCCACAGCCCCACAATACACCCAAACCATCCTCCTCCCTGCGGCCGACCTCCTAACTGGTGGCCAATCAAAGCAATCGGGTAAAGCCAATACTTATCTGCCTCATTCATTGACTTCCTATACAAAATGGAAATTTTGGTATACATGTATGAGGCAATTATATTTCTTTTAATTTTAATCGAAACCAACTTATAATGTTTGATTTAGTTGCTTCCAACCTTGACTCTTTAATCCAACTTTTAGATTTAATGCCAACATCATTTTCATACATACCTACATGATTTCATGTCTATACTTCTATACTATTATATAAATTATTTAATTTGTGGGTCCATTAAAAATTAAGATAAGATCGCTCAAATCATATAGTGACATGTCACTTATTAACTGAAAAAATCACATTTATTTTCAAATTAATATATCTTTCTATCTATTTATTTTTTATCTACTTTCATCATATTTTCTAAATTTTTGTGCTTTTTAATTCAATATCCATTTTGGTATATTTTTATGAATTTTTAGTGAGTTTATTATATTTTAATTCAAATTTAGCCTTAATTTGAATCAATACAAATTTGATTCGTTAAAATTATATACTTTTGGAGGGAGTGTTTGACAGTTAAGAGAGTGTGAGGGTCTTTGTACATGCAAGAATGATGATGTCAATATAGTGTTGAGGGAAAGCTATGGGAAACCCAAACAAACACATACAATGAACACGTATACATTCGGAGTGTTGTGAAACGAATTAACTAAGCAGGTAGGAATTGCGGAGATAGTAGCAATTCATTCACTATATTTATAATATAATTATATTTATCGTCATCGCTATGCGGAGGTATCCAACTAATCAATAATGCATGTGATTATTTGGTACCACATAAAAATAACTAAACATTATTCAGGACTTAAACATGTTTTAAGCAAAAAAGTCTCTTACAATAATAACACAAAAGAGTCCAAACAATGAATGTTAGGGGGTGGCATCTTTGCGGGGAAATAGGCTCGGCAAAGACTGCCGATCGGCAACCATGGCTGCCACTGCAGCGGCAAGGCCAAATCGGTGCCTCAAGAGGCAAATCTTGCCGATTCGGTGAGATGATTTTCAAGGCATATTACATTGAATGCATATGGATGTTGGGTATGATGTTGATGATGTTGAAGATTGCCACTAAAAATTCATAGTGAGGTATGGTTATGCATAAATTGTGTTGACACAATATTATTGGTGGTTTTTACAAAATCTTGAGGCAACTTGAGGCAAGGTTGCTACTCCCTTAAAATATTTTCAAAGATTAAAATATAAATAGACTTTCGATTTTCCTTTCTCTTATCTTTCTTGATAGAATATTAGTATTTGACAAGCAAAAACACGTGGTAGGACAAAATCCATATAAACAAACTCAAGGCTCAAGGGTACCTACCTGATATTCTGATACACTTGACTTTGTTGGCTTCAAACAAATCTTCCTCACAGGATTTGTTGAATCAAAGGTTAAAACTTTTAGGATTCCCTTAATACAACATTTACTTCAATCAGTTATAAGTTATAACCAACTACGAAGAAATTCACCACAGTGTAACGATAAGCTAGATAAACTTCTGCAGTTGCAGTAAGAAATTAAGTGACTTAACAAACTCGATTACTCGTTAATGATTTTCATCCATCAGTCCATCACCCTTATTACAAACTCGTTTTTAGTGTACTAAAAAGAGATTAAAAACAAAGATGATGACGATGTGAGAAAATAGCACGAGTGAGACTGTGACATGAAGAAGTGTTCTGAAACTTCTACCCCTTATTTTGTTTTGCTGATAGAGCAGATTAAGACATTTGAACCACACCTAATAAATGGGATGAGCATTATAATTCAAATTAAACCAGATCATTTCCTTAGATTCATATATTTCTCATCTTAAGCAGCATGACACTTACAACACCTCTTGTACATGTGTTTCTTTTTGTACTCTTTTTGTTTGTTTACCAATTTTATATTATAGTTGATAAGAGCGGTTGTTCTAATAATGGTGATAAGTTGTATATATATATAACAGGTTGAGGTGATAACAGAACTAACACTACAAAAAAATTGTCCTTTAGTGACACAAAAAAGTGTCGTTAAAGATCAAAAAATGTCACAAGGTATAGAGAGTTACTTGATTTTTGGGGTTTTTTTACTGCACTTAACAAGTGTGCGTAAAAGTGAAGTAAAAGTCTATTTGTAATGACAAAAAAAAAGTATGGATATATTTTTATTTTTTTTGCCTTTTATGACACATAGTTTTCACAAAAGTGTCATTAAATTTCAAAATTTTGACCCTTTTTGTCCACACTTTTCAAAAACTGTCACTGAAAAGTTAGATTTAGTGAAACTTTTCTTGCGTAAAATTAGAACCACAATCACTCAATTTTCTTAATGTGAAAGGGAGAGGACAATTGATGAATGGCTTCCAGTTTTATCAAGGAATGCAAAATGGTGGTATTCCGCCTTCCACAATGTTACAGCCATGGTCGGAGCAGATGTGCTCAGTCTCCCTTACGCTATATCCGAACTTGGTTGGTTAGTCCCTTAATCCCTTCTGCAATCCCATCTCGATCCTACATATATCAACTAGAAAACATCAATAGAAACACCGGAATGATGGATTCCAATCTCCTTAGACAAAAATTTTTAACCAAATTTGTAACTGAAGTGGCAAAATTAATTCAGCGTTGCATATTTCGTCTTCCAAATTTTGCTTGCATTTCATCTCCAAAAGGCCCCTTCAGGGTTTGTTACACACCGTGTGGTTAAGAGGTGGCAGGTTGTATTGACAAGTTAGATTAACACGTTGTGTAGTTTGACCTGCACAGTTGTTTTGCCAATTCTATTAAAAGTATGTACGCAATACATGATGAAATACTATATTATTGCAATATAATAGTCTAATTTATTTTAATAAAGTATGTACGCAATAACAAAACACCATTGTCTTTAACATTGACTCATGTCATTCAAACAACAATTTTTTAACTATTTGACCCACTAGAGATATAGGCAGCCTAAATCAATCCATTTATAGGTTGATGGGTCGAAATTGTCACCTCTAACATGAATTTTGCTACTCCAGGATATGTTGTTCCCTAAGATTTTTAACCTTAACCACCTTTGTTCAGGTCCTCTTGATCTTAGTCTTCAGATCTCATTTGGCTGTTCAGGTCCTGTTAATCGCTACTGTATATACGTTCTAAATTCAAAATTACAATAATATCAAGCAAACTTTAAACTATACTATTTTAGTTCGTTTTGTGTCGTGACCAATCTGGTTAAGCCAGTACCAATAGCCTCATTCATTGACTTCCTATACGAAATGGAAATTTCTTATCCACCTATGAGGCAATTTTATTTCCTTCTATTTTAATCGACAAACCAACTTATGACATTTGATTTAGTTGCTACCAACCAAACTCTTTAATATGACTTTTAAGTTAATGCTAACATCATATTCATATGTCTCTAACGTAATTTCATAATGCATGTGATTTTCTGGGACCACTTAAAAATAACTAAACACTAAATTTAAGACCTTAAACATGGTTTAAACAAAACATCCTAAAATATATTTTAAAAACAGTAACAACACAAAAGAATCCATCTAAAACATCTTTTCAAAGACTTGCACGAATAGACTTTCGATTTTTCTTCTTATATTTTCTTAATAGAATATATATTTTACAAGCAAAAACATATTTTCAAAGACTTGCACATATAGACTTTCGATTTTTCTTCTCTTATATTTTCTTAATAGAATATATATATTACAAGCAAATACACGTGGTACGACATTTGTTGTTTCAAAGCTTAAAACTTTTGACACCTTAGAAAATTTGTTAATGGATACTTAAGGATTAATTTTTACCTACTGGAGCCAAAGTTAAGCTATTTGAAGTGAAAATCTTAATCTCGCCCATATTTTATTAAAATCTTAATTAAGTGACTAAACATTAATTTGCAAACGGAGAAAATCTTAAATTTCAATATTGTCATAAGGATCATAACTAAGTAAAACAATTACTCCGTAATAAATTTATTATTATTCCATTATTATTCTGTACATAAAATTTCAAATATCACCAAAAGTAAGTGGCGTTTAGCAAATATATTGGGAAAAAGAGATGACTACATACACAACAACGTTTCATAAAGATTTTATTTTGATCATTTATAAAACTACGAATATGTTCACGACAATGTAACCATATTGAAACATGAGAAACTTTTGCAGTTGTAGAAAAAATCATACGACGTAAAAACGTTGCAATGATCCAACTCAATAACTTTTTAATGATTTTCATCCCTTTTTCAAACACGTTTTAGTTTGCTCAAAAGAGATAAAAAAAACAAAGATGATGACGATGTGAGAAAATAGCACTAGTAAGACTGTGACATGAAGTTTATTTATGTTCTGAAACTTCTACCCCTTGTTTTGTTTTGCTGATAGAGCAGATAAAGACATTTGAACCACTCCTAATAAATGGGACGAGCATTATAGTTATATACTACAAAATCAGATCCTTTCCTTAGATTCATATATTTCTTATCTTAAACAACATGACACTTACAACACCCCTTGTATGTCTTTCTTTTTGTACTCTTTTTGTTTGTTTCCCTATTTTATGCAAGTTGATAAGAGCAGTTGTCCTAATGGTGACAAGTTGTACATATATATAACAGGTTGAGGTTGATAACAGAACTGAAAGAGAGAGAGCAATTGACGAATGGCTTCCAGTTACCTCATCAAGGAATGCAAAATGGTGGTATTCCGCCTTCCACAATGTTACTGCCATGGTTGGAGCAGGTGTGCTCAGTCTCCCTTACGCTATGTCTGAACTTGGTTGGTTAGTCTCTTATTCCCTTCTATGATCCCATATCAATCCTACATATATCAACTGGAAAACATCAATAGAAATGATGGAATGATGGATTACAATCTCCTTAGACGAAAATTTTAAAGTTTTAATAACCAAATTTGTAACTGAAGTGGTGAAATTCATTCACCGTTGCATGTTTCCTCTTCAAATTGTGCATGTGTTTTCATCTCCAAAAGGCCCCTTCAGGGTTTGTTACACACCAAGTGGTTAAGAGGTGGTTGTGCGGACAAGTTAGATTAACATGTTGTGTAGTTTGACCCACACAGTTGTTTTGCCTATTCTATTAATATTATAGAGATAATCAAAACCTTTTAAATATGATAAAATACTACACCGTATTATTGCAATAATAGTCTAATTTATTTTAATAAAGTATATGTATGCAATAACAAAACACCAATGAATGATCTTTAACAATGACTCATGCCCTTCTAACAACATTTTTTTTTAACTATTTGACCCATTAGAGATATAGGCAACCTAAATCGATCCATTTATAGGTTGATGGGTCGAAATTGTCACCTCTAACATGAGTTTTCCTACTCCAGGATATGTTGTTTCCAAAGATTTTTAACCTTAACCACCTTGTTCAGGTCCTCTTGATCTTAGTATTCAGATCTCATTTGGTTGTGTTTTACAATTTGTTTCCTGATGCTTTGTCCACTGATGCTTTGTCCACTGTGTGACCCTCGGTTTCAAATTCGGCCTTCATTTTTAGACCATCTATGCATCACTATAACAAAACAAATTGCACTACAATAACCGTTTTATAGTTTTTTTACACTATACAGTACAGCTTTTTTCACTGTATACACATGTAAGAGCAATCGTACTCAATAAAGAGTTGGGGCATGAGCTTGTGCATTTTACCATGTTGTATTGGATAATTTCTACATGCATGATAAGATTATAATATAATAAACCATTCTTTTGTGTGAAACTACAGGGGTCCCGGCGTATCAGTAATGGTGATATCATGGGTGGTAACTCTATATACATTATGGCAAATGGTTGAGATGCACGAGATGGTACCTGGAAAACGATTTGATAGATACCATGAGCTTGGCCAGCATGCTTTTGGGGAAAAGCTTGGTCTTTACATAGTGGTTCCGCAGCAGCTAATCGTTGAAGTTGGGGTGAACATTGTGTATATGGTAACTGGAGGAAAATCATTAAAGAAGTTCCATGATTTGGTTTGCAATGACAACTGCAAAGATATCAAGCTGACCTATTTCATTATGATCTTTGCTTCTGTCCATTTCGTGCTCTCCCACCTGCCCAACTTCAATTCCATATCCGGGGTGTCACTGGCTGCAGCAGTCATGTCCCTAAGGTGCTCGGCAATATATTCCCGAAAAAAATACTAATAACTTTTGTAGAAAAGATGTATAAATTAATAAAACTGATGTTCAATGCAGTTACTCTATCATTGCATGGTCAGCATCTGTGGCAAAGGGTGTGCAGCCAGACGTCCAATATGGATATAAGGCGAGTACCACAGCAGGGAAAGTATTCAACTTTTTTAGTGCACTGGGTGATGTTGCTTTTGCATATGCCGGTCACAACGTAGTATTGGAAATTCAAGCAACTATTCCATCAACCCCCGAGAAGCCTTCAAAGGGTCCTATGTGGAAAGGAGTGGTAGTTGCGTATATAGTTGTAGCTATTTGCTACTTTCCAGTTGCCATTATAGGGTACTGGATCTTTGGAAACGAGGTCTCGGATAATATTCTTATTAGTTTAGAGAAGCCTACATGGCTCATAGCTATGGCTAACTTGTTCGTTGTCATTCATGTCATTGGAAGCTATCAGGTTCAGAATCTATCTCTACTACCAAATCTCGACCCAATCAAACCCATTCTAAAGTTTCTTTCTTTTTTTTTTTTTTTTTTTTTTTTTTTTTTCAGATTTATGCAATGCCAGTATTCGATATGATAGAAACTGTACTAGTCAAAAACATGAACTTCACCCCTAGCTTTACGCTTCGCTTTATCACAAGGAACCTTTATGTTGGTAAGTGAACAACTTTGGAACTAATTACTCTAGAGCTAGCAACTTGAAACCATTACTAATGGATAGGACATTTTGGGTTACTTTTTTGTATCCAACGCCCCAACGGTTCATACTAGTCAAAGAAAAGTTAGCTAAAAGGGCAACGGGTATAAAGTCTCTTAAAGTGTATTTTGAATGTATAAAATCCTTTTACAAATTGAAAAGATTATATTATAAACGAAATAATAAGACTTTTGTGATTATTCATGACACACCAATCGTTTATGGAAAAAAAAATCAAATATTGGACAAAAATGTTCCGGATCAACCTAAACCCACCCAACCCTTGCAACACATACAAATATTACCCGTTACCCAACCCACCCATCTTGCCACTTCAAAGAATTCACAAGAATGCGTTGTACATTGTCACTCTTTATTTGTTGACTAATTCTTTCTTCCATCACAGCATTAACAATGTTCGTTGGCATTTGCTTCCCGTTCTTTGGCGGACTTCTAGGTTTCTTTGGTGGATTTGCATTTGCCCCTACAACCTACTTTGTAAGAAACTTAAAATTTCACCTAGTTCTTAACCTTTATCTAGTGGGTTTCATGATATCATGATGTTTATGGCTTATAACTGTTATCTTGTCTTGTTTATGTTTAGTTACCTTGCATAATGTGGCTTCAACTATATAAGCCAAACAAGTGGAGCTTATCTTGGATTGCCAATTGGGTACGTACAAAAAGAGTCGTTCTTTTATTTTTCAGCACTTTTACATATTTCTCACTATTTTCTGCTGACACTGGTTCGCATATTCCAGGTCTGTATCATACTAGGGGTTGCTTTGATGATTGTATCACCTATTGGAGGATTAAGGCAGATCATTATTGAAGCTAAAGACTATGAGTTCTTCTCCTAAAGAATTAAAAAGACGGAGAAGGTGATGTAAGATTGTTTACAAGAATTAAAAAGACAGAGAAGATCCCATAAAGATATCTTAGAGTATATATACCTGTCGAAAGATTGTTTACAAGGAGAAGTGGCCATGGAATTGGTGAAGAAACTTACCTGCAAACGTTCCAATCTTTTCTTAAATTTATTTTTTACCGTTGTCATCTGTGCATATACGTAAAGCTACTTTCTCTGTAAATCATAAAAGACATACATGAAAAGTCTACTGTGAAACTCAATTTGATATTTATTTACTACAACTGGTCTATTTCTCAGTATGCAAGTTGTTTGTTCAAGTCTCAGTATGCAAATTGTTTGTTCAAACAGTATACTAAAAACATGTTGAAGTAACCTCAGATACAAATAATGCTGCAAACAAAGAACAAAATGAATCTAGTTTAGTTTATGTTCTTGAACCAAGTAAACAAAAATGACAAATGTAAGCTCCCCGTGAACAAGTGTATGCAAATTAAATAATTGGCAAGTAAATAGACAAAACATGAGAAGAATAAACAATGTGACTTCTTCTTCAGCATTCCCTAACCAACCAACAAAAATAAAATAAAAAACACAAATATTTGAATTATGTCATATAATTTAGTTATCACCAACCAAGAATCTTAGGTGGCAAATACCATTTTCCGGTCAACTTATAATTATTCATATATCATATGAGTATACAAGACCTAACTTTGTAGAAAAACACATTTTCAATTGCAAAGTACATAAACAAAGCATATGCATCAACTCTTTGAAAGGTGTCAATACCTAAATGGAATGAATGAGAGGAAAGTACATCCATAATACCTACCATTGTGTCTCCATTTTATTTTGTAAGCGTTCACTATGTGAACTTACCTCTGTGATTACAGAACGGAGGACTGAGAAAAGGTGTGGTATGCTGCTTTCCACAACATCACAACCATGGTTAAAGAAATCCACTACTTCTGTAGTCAAAAGAATATCTTTCACAAACAGAACTGTTCTAGCAAGGACGAGCATATATCAATATACAACAAATGTGCATTTGTAAAAAGCATGATTAATAAACATAGTTGCGACTGTTGCACAACATGCCAGCATGGAGATCTTTCTCAATTTTTATTTCTATCATGTAATTCTTCTCTAGATACGAAGAGAATTAAGAATTCTAAAAAAAAATACAATCTGTAATAAGATATGAAACCCTGTTTAGCACAAAGGAAACTGTAACTAAGAACTGGATGAAACATAATTGAAATGGTCGACTCTGCAAGCAGTTCAATACTTTTTTCCCCAACAATTTATATAAAAAATATGTATATTTATCTAGTTGTTACAGAGCAGAAATTATCGTGACTTTAAACCACCAGTCTATGTTATTAGCGCATTACCTTTCCCATCAGCTACACAATGTCATCAACAAGCCAAAGAGGTCCTGGACTCCTGGTTTTAAAACCGGCTAAACCCAAATGAGCTCTATATTATTCATTGACTCAGTAGTTGCGGATTAGAAGTGAGTAATCTGAGTTAATCAACCATTCAAATCTACATCACTCGGTGTGCCCGATGATTGTACCTCTAATCATCATACACAAACCGTATGTAAGTTTCGACAAAGAAACCAATAAACTTTGTGATCACTTGCTTTAGCATAACCAGATATAATAAAGCAATACAGAGCAGCTACTGAAATTAAAGAAGTTCTAAACAGACAGAACTTTGCAAGTTGCAAAACATAGTTCGAACACCAAGAAGCTTGTCAAATTGCAAAGATACACTTTTGATAGCTGAGATGCTTAGGTAGCGTAATCAGTTGCATCACACTTCTGATTAGAATTCACATTTTTAAAAATAACTTGGCAGAACATACAGAAGAATTATCCCATAATCTTCAATATCCGATAGCATTATAAACACCACTTGGGAAAGTACAAATGATTGCAATTAAAGTATAGCCAGCGAATGCAATAAGCCAATATATATAGAATAAATCAGAAACAAATGCAATTAAAAAATGAAATCAAAACACTACGATTAAGAGCACCATCAATAAGATTTTTATTATACTATTTCTGAAATCTAACACAAGTACATGATATTTTCTTTGCGATAAACTTCTGATTCATACAAAGGAACATATTCCTCATTTCCTATCTAATTTTCTTCTCCTTCTCACCTACAACTAATCTCCTTCTATACAACTCGATCCACTGGTTGCAAATCCAAAGAATACTAACCGAAATCGCAGCAACCACAACACCTATCCACGAAACCCAAACCCACCTAGGAATAACATTATCAGCACCCCCACTTACATAAAACCCAACCATCTTATACACAAACAAAGGCCCTAGAAACCCCCTAACAACGGAATAAAACGCATAAAACGGAGGAGACAAAACATCAAACACCTGGTGTGCAAATTCAGACTCTCCTTTTAACGCGCTAGACAACGTCCACACATTCTGGCAAAAACTAGTAACCTCAGCCAATATAAGCAACATTAATATCCCATAAGCCCCATGAAAGACCAAAAAGCGACACGTAACAAAGACGAAAAGCGTAGCTAAATGATGACCAATAAACAAAACATCACTAGGATTAAATACTAAGTAATGACAAAGATCCATTAAAAAATAAGCAATGCTGTATTCCAAAACCGTGTTCTGGAATACAGTATTCGTATCCGCGAAAGAGTATTTTTCTTTCGCGGATATCGAGAAATAAGCTAAAATAACAGCAGGGGTGCCGTGAGCTAATGAAATCAAACAGCTCGCGGCTTCGGCTCGGAGCTTGGAGGCCCAGTTACGGAAAATGGTAAAGTGGGCTGATAAGTAAATGATTAAGAACATTAAGAAGAATAATGGAAGATCCATTGATGGGTTTGTGTGTGTTTTTGAAGGTGTTTTAGTGTGTGTAAAATCGGTGAGGGGGGAGATGCTGAAAGAAAAAAAACAAAGTGGCGTCTTCTCGAATTGTCAACCGCCAGAGACTTTTTATAGTATTGATGGAAATTTTTTTTGTTTTGAATTTGTTTTAAGATAAGTTATGTGAAGTTTATAAGTTTTGTTTTGTGATTAGTATTACGTTATGTCGTTATCGAATTGTTTAAAGTGCAAATGCAATGTTGCTGTCTACACTCGTGTTTGCTTATTTGATTAAGTTTATTAATAAAACGTGCGCATGTGAAATTATATATATCCAAGACAAGTGAATTTGATCGGTTGCAATTAAAAATGGATACTTCGAAGGTGTTTTGAGTTTTACTCCGTATTTTTTTTCCTACTTTGTTTCTAAAAATAAATGTTTTTTTGGTGATTAAAAATAAGTGTTTTGGTTTTTTTTTTTTAATTAAAAATAAGCAGATATTTTTTTTTAGTGTTGGACAAATTTCATTTATTTAGTCAATGTTAATTACATCATTCGTCCTTAAGGGTGTATTAAAACAAAACGTCCGGTCCCAATTTCGAAATGAATGCACCATACGTCCCCAACAACTCCATTTCAAAACCCCACTTAGGGGTGTTATTTGGGTTGACCCGGGCGGGTTCGGGTAAAGACTCAAGAAAAACATACCCGAACCAGGCCTTGTTTAGAACTCGGGTTCTGGTTAATCAGGTCGGTTCAATTCAGGTTCTGGTCAACCCGAGTATTTTTATATTGTAAAAGTGTTAGTTGAGTCGGGTTAGTCGGGTTCGGTCAATTCGGATCGAGGCTAATAAAAACATACCCGAACCCGACCTTGTTTAGAACTCGGGTCAATTCGGGTTGACCCGATTGACCCGAATATAATTTTTGACCCGATTGACCCCACCCGAAAAGCCATATTCAAGTTCGGGTTCGGGTCGGGTCGGCTTTTATAACGCCCCTAACCCCACTGGTCCTTTGACTTAACGGTCATTAGTCAAGGCAGGTTAAATCCCCCATGTGCCTTGCACATGAGGTATAACAATCATTTTACCATCAAATTATCTTTCTTATTCTTTCTTTTCCATCTCCACCTACCATTACAACTATCCACCACCCTCCCACACCCATCACTCCGGTCAACATAAACCCATCACCATCACCATCATCATCATCATCTTCTCATCACCAAATTCAAAACTCATTCCCAAACCCTATTTTCATCTTCTCCACTCAATAACATAATTACCAACCTTAATAAAACCTATAAACATCAATTACCAACATCAGTAGCTTTTAATAGCCACCATTTCTTTTGCTAATCTTTCCATTCATTATCTGCATGTTGCAATATAAATTAGCACGCCAAGATACGCCCAATCTCAAATTTTGTTCAATTCACTCATACAAAAACACATTCATCAATATCATCACGGCCTTATAACAATAGTGACAAACTATGAAAGTTTTGATGATGAAGATGGTCATCTATACAATAGATGTTTCTTATATATATTGCGGGGTGGTTGTTGGTGTTGATATTGTTTATTTATGTTAATAAAAAACCCAAACCCAAACCTAAACAAAAACTCCCTCTGTCTGTCGCACAAACACAAAGTAAGGTTGTTGAGATTTGTTGGGGTAAACAACCATTGGTAACCAGCCTGAAGCTTCTTCAAATGATTGTGGGACTTCTTTACGACCACCTTGATGCTTCCATTTTAACTTGGTATTTTTAACCTTTATTTGGGTTTTACTAAATTCTAAGTTCTTAACCAAACTAGGAAACATATATGATGTGAAGGAAGTTGAAATATTTATATCGGGTTTATTAAAGCCTGTAAATAAGTCTCGAATCCTCCAACATTAACTAGAAAGGTGAAATTATTAGTCGTTCTACTCCGTGGGTCGGATGTGCTTCAGTATTATAAACATCAGGAACAAAAGGAAATCCGGTGTTGGCGTTGGTTTTCCATTTGGGACACCATCTGATACATTGGTGTAGGGTATTAGTGGTCACCCGCATGGTCTATAAAGTATGTACAACAACGACAGTTAGTGTGGCCTGTTAAAGTGAAGGACTAACGATACATTACGTTTCGCATTTAAGGACGGATGGTGCATTTTTTGGTCAAATGACGAAACTCATCAGTCAACGCAAACCACAAGGACGAACGGTGTAGTTTATTCTTAGATTAAAGAAATGGGAAGATGTGTGTGTTTTCTAGAGAGAGAAAAGAGAGAACACACACCTTATGAAATACAATGAGACATCATCCCCTCCTAGTTGCAACTAGGAGGGTATTTATAGGGAAATACAAGCCAAACTTTACATGTTTGACATTATTAGTCCCTGTAGTATAAGAAATAAGAAACTAATGCAATTCCCGAATATGAATTCACTTTTAAGGCTAACATGTTGCAAGAGGATGGTCATCCCATTGCTTATTTGAATAAGTCATTGTCTACCAAACACCAGGCCTTATCTATCTATGAGAAAGAAGTTTTGGTTGTGATGTTGGCATTGGAAAAGTAGAGAGGCTATTGTTGGACAATATCTCGACAACAAACCCGAAGCTCAATCGCGGAACGCTAGATCGCGAGTTATACCGAGCACAAGTATCAAACACGAGAGACTACAAAAGATCGACAAGAATATGCACACGATATACCCTCGTACCAAACCTTTATTAAATAACCTAATAAAGCTATTACAACGAGGAAGAAGAATGAATAACTAGCATCCCCCTCATCTCTATTTATAGAGATGAGGAGGTGGAAACCTAGCTTGCCTTGCACTCCAAGCTACCTAATCCTAGTTTATGTCTAACACCTAATCTAATTACAAAGTACACTTAAGCCCCTAATCTATGTTTAAGTGCACTACTAATATATAACAATTTCCACCTTAGGAGTAACACTTAAACATAACCGATACTCAACACCTTTTCCTCGTGCTGGAACCTCGGACCGGGGACCACCTTGTCGACCAGGCATTGTACTTCAGTAATTTTCCAAGATTAGCTTCAGTAGACTCCTTCACCTTCTTCTTTTCAGAAACATTACCCTCTGCACCCTCTTGACCAGGTACTCCGGTTACCGTAATGTCTGCCCCCACCTTTATACCAAGGTGTACCTTTTTCTGCTCATTTACCAAGCAGCCCGTGTTTGTCTTTTCTTCAAGTTGCTTGTCCTCCAACTTTCTTTGAGCCACTGCAGCATCATCGTTACTAACCTGAACAACCTCAGCTTCACGATTCCTTTGAGCTCCCTGCAGTTCCACCTCAAACCAAACACGTTTATCAACCTATACTCCATGGACTCCTGTTTTAACACCAGGACCAAGTTGTTTGAGCCCAACTTGTTTTTGACCAAGTTGTTTGAACCCAACTTGTTTATGACCAAATTGTTTGAACCCAACTTGTTTTGAACCTCCATGCTTTTGTACACCAAAAGTCATCACTTTTGCTTCAAGAGTATACACACAGTTCTCTTTCCCGATCCCAGTCATCATAACCCGACAACCTTTGATCACCTTGACTCTACCCATCTGCATCTTCACAGTATAACCCTCTTTTTCAAGAGTACCCAATGAAATCAAGCTTTTTCTTAACCCTGGAACATACCTGACATCTTCCAGTATAAAGCTTGAACCATCATGCAACTGTATCTTCACTTTCGCTGTCCCTCTGATAGTGCATGTCCTGTTATCACCTAACTGAACCGAACCACCATCAATATCCTTGAAGTCATACAAGAAATCCCTCCTAGGTGTCATATGATAAGACCCACCTGAATCCATTACCAATTCAGTCATCTCATCATTCCCGACTACCACCAAGGCTTCTCCAAAGTAGGAGTTACCCTTGTCATCAGAAGAATCAGAATCCTGGTCATGCTTACCCTTCCTGACGAACCCACTTGACTTCTTCTTTGGACAGCCTCTCTTCAGATGACCCTCTGAATGACATATGAAGCACTTGAGTTTACCAGTTCCACCCCTTGACTTAAACCGCGAACTTCCACCAGAATGAGCTTTCCTTGAATGATCTGACCCTCCCCTTACATATAACCCGTCACCAGTATCTTCCTTTGTGCCTTCGGTTCTTTTCTTCAACTCCCTTGAATTCAGAGTCGCTAGAACATCCTCCATTGTCAAGGATTCCCTCCCATACAACAATGTCTCCACAAAGTTTTCATAAGACGATGGCAACGACGTAGGTAACATAAGTGCCTGATCCTCATCCTCAATCTCGATATCAATATTCGCCAAATCAAGTATCAACTTATTAAACTCATTTATATGATCACCCAGTTTCGTACCTAGACTCATATAAAACGTGTACAACTTCTTCTTCAGATACAGTCTGTTTGCTAAGGACTTAGTCATATACAGACTAGTTAACTTCGTCCAAATTCCTGCGGCAGATGTTTCCTTAGTAACTTCTCGTAAAACCCGGTCTCCCAAGCATAGAATCAAGGTACTGTATGCCTTCTTCATTAAAGCAGCCTTTTCACCTACTTCCATGTCCGCGAGTAACGTCTCTAATGCAGCATCACATCCCAGCTGTACCATTAAAGCACGCATCTTAATTTGCCATAACCCGAAGTCATTCTTCCCATCGAATTTTTCGATGTCAAACCTAGTTATAGAACTAGCCATTCTTCTTTTACCTTGCTAAAAACCTTGTCAAGTTATTTCTTAACCAACTTTACTGACAAGCCTCACAAGCCGTGTGCAATATTTTCCCTTGTTGCTATAAACCCTTCTTGCAAATCGAATTAATTAGAAAAACCCTAAACCCTCGATCGCGAACAAGTAACCAAGTCGATAATCTTGAAACTCAAGTACCTCGACTCTAAACTTGAACCACAAGAAAAAAAAAATAGCAAACAAGAACCTTTGCTTTAATTTAAATTTAAAGTCACCCACAGAAACTGATTAAATTAAACGAAGTCGAACTTTTAATTCTTAAAAATTCGAACCTTTGTATAATAAATATACTTTTCTTGTCACCTTTGTAGTATACTTAGGAATAGGATACACGTGGGTAATAATCTTTGGTTTTTGTTTTTACTTTTTCAAAAACCTCACGTTACCTTCTATATCCTCTTCTACCTATCGATCAACTACTGCTACAATCAACAGCACCCGAAACCATTTTCTTTGCTCTAACCCGAACTAAGTCGAAACCTCGATCTAACACTCGAACTTCGATGACCACAATAACCGCGGCTCTTGATACCACTTATTGGACAATATCTCGACAACAAACCTGAAGCTCGATCGCGGAACACTAGATCGCGAGTTATACCGAGCACAAGTATCAAACACGAGAGACTACAAAAGATCGACAAGAATATGCACACGATATACCCTCGTACCAAACCTTTATTAAATAACCTAATAAAGCTATTAGAACGAGGATGAAGAATGAATAACTAGCATCCCCCTCATCTCTATTTATAGAGATGAGGAGGTGGAAACCTAGCTTGCCTTGCACTTCAAGCTACCTAATCCTAGTTTATGTCTAACACCTAATCTAATTACAAAGTACACTTAAGCCCCTAAACTATGTTTAAGTTCACTACTAATATATAACAGCTATGTTTTGGACGGCATTTTAAAATCAAAACAGACCATTTTAGTCTCAAATACCTTTTGGATCAAGGCTGACCACCCCATTTCAAACTAAGTAGCTACCTAAGTTACTTGGGTATGATTATGAGATTGTGTACAAAAAGGGTAATGAGAATGCTGCTGCTGATGCCCTTTCTAGAGTTCATATGGTCAGTGGTGAATTGTCTACTATGTTGGTGACTTCCGTGACTATTGAATTAATGGGAAAGATTCAACAAAACTATCAAGATGGCCCTGTGTTAAGTGAAAGAATGCAGAAGCTGGCAGGATGGTACTTATAGTTCCAATAAGTATACTTTGATTTGAGGAAAATTGAGGAGAAAAGGCAAACTAGTTGTTGGAAACGATGAGTCACTAAGGAAACATATCTTCCTGCACTTCATGTTGAAGCTATTGTATTGGAAAGGAATGAGGAGAATGGTGAAACGATGGGTCAAAGAATGTTACGTGTGCCAAAAGCAAAAACCTGATCTAAGTGCATACCCTGGATTGTTGCAATCTCTTCCCATTCCTAATAGAGTTTGGTCTGCAATCTTTATGGACTTCATTAAAGGCTTACCTGCTTCAAATGCAACGACTGCTATTCTTGTGGTGGTAGATAGATTAAGCAAGTATGCTCCCTTTGTTCCTCTGCATCACCCTTTCACAACTACACAAGTGGCCCAAGCTTTCATGGATAATGTGTACAAATTACATGGCCTACCAGAAACAATTGTGAGTGACAAAGACAAGGTATTCTTAAGTCATTTCTGGCAATCATTGTCCAAAATCTTGAAGGTACAATTGCATATGTCCACAACATACCACCCACAAACTGATGATCAAACAGAGGTTGTGAACATGTGTCTTGAATATTTTTTAAGATGTATGACAGGAGAAAAGCCCAAACAATGATCAAACAAAGGTTGTGAGCAGGTGTCTTGAATGCTCAAATTTCATTTAAAAAGGACACAAGATAGAATGAAAAACCAAGCTGACAAACACATGACTAATAAGAGTTTTGAAGTTGGTTCTTGGGTCTATTTGAAATTGCAGACACACAGACATGTTACTGCAAAACAAGGGCCTTATCGCAAATTATCTGCCAAATTCTATGAACCATTTCTGATTGAAGAGAAGATAGGAGCAATAGCCTATAAGCTCAAGTTACCCAATGGAAGTCAAATTCATCTAGTGTTCCATGTGTCACATTTGAAACAGTGCAAAGGAAATGTGCAAGGAGCTGGTAGTCTACCCAATTTGAATGATGAAGGTCTTTTGAAAGTGGAACCAGAAGCAATTTTGGAAAGGAAGCTTGAAAGGGTTAACAATAGACGAGTCACATTTGTTTTGGTTAAATGGCCCAACAAAGACATTGAAGATGCTACATAGGAGCAATATCATGAATTAGTGCAAAGGTTTCCAGAATTTGATAAGCATCCTTAAGGACAAGGATTCTTTAAGGGGAATGGATTGATACGAGCTTAAACCAAAATGCACATGAAAGGCACGTGTCCCTTTTCAAATGGCGGTTAGTAGTTTTGGCGCCAGAGTTTGTTAGCCAATTTGTGTATAAAAACAGGATTAGACTCGATAGAAAGGTAGTTCATTTGTAATTGATTCCTTCTCCCTCGCATTCTATAATCACCTTTGGGCCTCCATTAGATTCCTAGTTCATTTCTTATCTTTCATTTTGTTATAAATAGTTTCGTACTTGCCAACTTCTTGTTTTACATACCAATTCATAATTATTACTTGAGAAAAGTCCAAAATACAACCTTGTGGTTTGGCCTTTGCTCGCTTTACATCCTTTTTCTTTTTTTGGCACAAAAATCATCCCTGTGATAGTAAAGTTGGCACAAAGCCATCCCTCCGTTAGTAATATCAGTTAATGAGGACTAACGATGCAAATTATTTTCTCTTATTTTCCGCCACCACCACTACCCACCACCGCCACCCACCAACGGAGATAATGGAAAATAATTTGCATCATTGTAACTGATATTACTAACGGAGGGATGGTTTTGTGCCAACTTTACTACCACAGGATTTTTGTGCCAAAAAAAGAAAAAGGATGTAAAGCGAGCAAAGGCCAAACCACATGGATGTATTTTAGACTTTTCTCTTATTACTTTTTAGCACCATCGCCCAAAATTCTATATTATTATTCAGACATATCCAAACGCTAAATCTCAAAAGGAATGAAGTTCTGAGAATGAAGTTCCATAAATCATAAATCTTCATTATAAAACAACAAACTCCGAGCATTTTGATCGGTTTACAGAATTAAGGACAACAGTAATAAAAGAAATGACTCCCTTATTCATTACTTCCAAGTTCCAAAATGAAGAACCAGCGCTATCACATTACTAAAACACAGGTGTTTTTCATACAGGAGCAGAAGGCCAAAAATGCAGTGTTCTTTTACAGAAAATAATTATTTCTCATTTGAAGTCTTGTCACAAACCTTTGACAGAAGAGGAATAAGAAGGGAATCTAGTTGACAACGTCAAGAACAAGCTTACGCGACTTAAGAACAGACCACCTCAAACGCCTGTAGTATGCAGCTTGAAGCAGGGCCAATGACAGTACAAATATCCACTTGAATCCCATCTGCATCAAAAGAGCAAAATCAATTAAATTTTTAAGATTTACAAACCCTGTGGCTTCTATATAAAGATTCACTACAGACCCTCATTTAAAACCAGTTTGGCCAAAGACCACTTGTATCTCTTTTATCATATGTATACAAACCCTTTATACTTCAAGAAAAAAATAAAGAAACATCCTTGCAATCTGGCCTGACCCAGACTAGAATTATTATTTTGACTCATTACCTAACCAGCCTGAGTCGTCTATTTTTCTACCTGTATTTATTCTTTTCGAAGTACATCAATTTCATCACTCTTTTATTAGTACATCTATTCCATCATGTCTCACAACTTTTGAACAGACCAAAACTTGCTACTAATTAAAAACCATTCGAATGTTTTTTATTATAAATGTATGTAACATCTTGTTTTATTGTAGAACCTGCAACAAAGTTGAATACAATTTGCAAAAATTTTCACAGAAGAACAAAAATCATATGCATCTCAAAATCAAGATGCATATTATTTCTTTGTTAATAACAGTTACAGAATTTGATCATTGGTCTTCTAATTTACAAGGTTTCAGAAGGCTTTTTTTCAGGTTGAAAGACTGAATAATTCAAAAGATGCGTACCAATTTCCTTTCTTCCATTTCTGGTTCTGCAGCCCAGCTTAAAAATGACACGATATCTTTTCCCATCTGCATAAATGATACAAATCAGATGATTTCATAATAAACAAAAGAGGCACAGATTAAACAGATACAATTACTACTTAGAGCTAAGAACAGATTTGCAATATAAGATTGGAAAAATACCTGAGCCTCTGTTGCAGGAGTGCCATCTTCATACTCCACAGCACCATCCATAAGCATTTTAGGCATTGCAATAGCACCACCAGGGAAATAAGGATTATAGTGCAGACCTTCCCTGATCTGCAATACATTTGCAGATAATCGATTGTTAGGTAGATCCGAGGATATCAGGATAGAGAAAGAGATTGCATGCATTGACTATTTAAAAAGGATTTAGTTTATCAGGATAAATTTGAAAAGTTAATTATGATCATCACATATAGTTTTTGATCATAATGTTGTTACAACAATATTTGTAAACATTTTAACAAATCATTCATTAAGATCATAGCTACCTTTCAAAATAACATAACCATCTTAATAATTCAAGAAAATCATAAACCTTCTATTACTCACCGAAACACCAGCAGGAGGATCGCGGTAACCAGTCAGAAGTGCAAAGACGTAGTTCTGCCCATTGTGACGAGCCTGAAAAAACAAAATGTAAGAATATATTGAATAGAAGATAATACCTTTTAAAACAGGAATCATGACATTACTTTGGTAATGAGACTCAGATCTGGGGGATAGGCCCCTCCATTAGCAAACCTAGCAGCTTGCTCATTTGGGTAAGGTTGAGGAAACCGATCACTCAGCTTTCCAGGGCGAGTAAACATCTCACCCTCATCATTAGGACCATCAACCACCTCAATTTCAGCAGCCATAGCTTTTGTTTCCTCTTCTGTATATGCCACACCAACCAAGTCACGGTATGAAATCAAACCCATTGAATGGCAGGATGCACATACTTGGGTGTACACTTGGTGACCACGACGAATACTGCTCATGATCAAAGACCAAAAGTTAAAAGGTCAATTTATAGATAAAGGAATCACAACTAAGTACATTCTAAAAGAGGCAATTTTCGACCCATCTACTTGTTAATTGGCAGATCTGGATTGTGATTAATCTAAAATGGGTTAAATACTTAACAGTTCAGCTAAAAGGTTTAGAGAACAGCTCGGATGGTTCGATAGTTACCCTACTTCTACTTTGATCCATCTAAATTCCAAACTGTTTTATAGTTTTGTATTTCTAATCATAATTAATAAACTGATTAGCTGCACAAGAAGTTTACGCTGGTCAGCCTAACCTAGGGGTGTAAACAAGACAAGACAGCTCGTGAGCTATTCGAGATAGACTCGTAAGCTACTCGAATTAAACGAGTCGAGCTAGAGCTCGAGCTACTCAAGCACACTTTCGAGTCTAGTTTGAGCTCTAAACTACTCGACTCGTTAAGCTCGCGAGCCTTATCGAGCTTCAATTAGATTATACTTTTACCCTTTTATAGTTTTATACACATGTAGTTACTTGATTTTCACTAAAATGGAGTCGAGTAGAGCTTGATATGCCGATTCTTCATTGAATTCGAGCTTGAAATATAGAAATAACAGAGCTCAAGTTTTTGATGATGAGTCGAGCTCGAGCTTGAAATCTAAAGCTCAACCGAGCTCGACCCGAGTTTCAAGCTCGAGTTTTAGTAGTTGAGTCGAGTTCGAGTTTGGACTTTGGAAGTGCTCAGCTCGTTTACACGCCTAGCCTAACCAGAAATAATCCATTTCGACATATCCAACAAAATGATCCGTTTTGACCCCTCAACATGACTCAACCATGTTGCCATCTCTCAGGATATATGAAAATAAAAAGAAGAAGAACCACACAAGTATAAAATAAAAATGGGAAAGTTATTCTAATGACAATTACATGAAAAATGTATATCTATGTGAAGGGATAGTTGTATCTTATTTCTTGACTAGGTCAGACTTAAAATTGGTTTTCAATAAGCAATGCACTACACTATTGGCTGGAAAGAAATCATATCACAAAAAGATAAATAATTTAAAGTTATAACACTGACAAAAAAAATAGACTTACGAAGCATGGTCATATGAACTGAGAATGCCTTGGTGAGGCCATGGGTAGCTTGGGCATTCTAGACCATGTTCAGCCTCATCAGCAGCTGCAATAGTTGTAAAACTCAAAATCCCAGAAACTCCTGCTCCAAGGAGTGCAATTGCCCTCAGGGATTTCATCCCAGCAGATCCAGAAGCATCTTGATCCTTCTTTGAAACCAGAGATGACAAAACTGGAGGGGCCTGTATTGTTTAAAAGTTGTAACTTATTGCAGAAAGCAAGTAATCACTTATTGAGATACAACTATACAAGGATAAGGCAAGCTATGGTTCCAGTTGGTTACTGACTCACTTAAGATACCTCTATGCAATTTCGTTTACCTAGTAATAGCTTGGTTGATTCAGTTTATTCATTCTGACACTGTAGATATGTAAACATGAAGCAAAAAACATACAACTACTTTATGTTATAAGCCTATAATTGAAGCACATCTTCTAAAAAACAAGCCAGCAAAAATACCATCACATAACAAAAAAATCGTACATTTGGTTAAATCTAAGACATAACTTATTGCCCGCTTGAAATTGCCAACTGGGGGGTCGGGTTCTAGCGAAAATGAGAGAAAAGGCTACCCAGGGCTAGACTTTACTCCACATATCAGCAGTATGATAGACCATCAAGGGACAACATTTTAACCAATATCAACAGCGACATATAAATGCAGAAGAGTATAAACCATTTATATTTATTGCCATTGGTGATTGGTGATTGGTGAATGTCACCAAGGTACATGTCATACTTTCTAGCGCAATTTGGATGTTCACATTAAAGGAAGTGGGCATATGCCTTCTAGATAGAAACTTCTATAATCTATACTTTGAAGGGGGGACATTTAATTTGGTCAACTAGAAACCCTCTCACGACATCCATGATTGCAGCATACTTAAAGAAGTGATACTTTAGCGCTTTAAACAAGCCTTTTACTGTTTTACATTACACTATAACAATTGATACTTTATAACGACGACATATAATTAAAAATTAAGCAAATGCAAAGTCAAGTGAGTAACGGATGCGTGCTTACAGTAGTAGCTTGAGATTGTAGTCTGTTCCTTAGCAAGTGGTAAATTCCCCTACCACTACCAGCCATTTATACCAATATCCTGCAAACACATTTATCATAATTCATCATTAACACCAACATGGAACCTCAGCAGTGTTTCAAAACGCTCCAGGTGCAGTAAGGCGCGGAAGGGTCCTTGGGGCCTACGCGTAAGGCGCATGCCTAGGCACAAACCTCATAAATGTGAGGCACATTGTGTCGAGAAAAGTTGTAATATATAAAACCTAACCAGCGTTATAATACTTATAATATCAACAACAACAACACACACACACACACACACACACAAAAAAAAAAAAAAAAAAAAACACTTAATACTTCAATATAAGAGTATCAAACATAAAGTATCAAACTAACGTTTCTCGATTCTAACCTACATGTACCAGAAAGAACCCAAACTTGGTTGAGTTTTAAAATAACAAGCACACAAAAAACTTGTTGTGAATCATTATCATAATGTGTAAACATTCAAAGGCTCATATTTAGTTAATAAAAAGATCGATAGAGCCCAACATATGCATGAGCCGTGCCTAAGCCTATAAGTGCCAAGTGCCGACCCTCAGCTGTACAAAAATCTCCACTTTTTGAGGCGCGATTTTAACAACTTTGTGCAAATCCATCCCTAATTTCTATAAAGTCAAACAATTATTAGGCCTAAATAACCAACCACAAATATAGTACCTCTAATATCTTACTCTTAAGCTTCAAATAGAACATAAAATAAACCTAATTAATTACGGAGTAATTAATAATAATAAACAAGGTAATAAACATCGAATCAAGATCTGATTTGATTGGTAAGACGGATATAAAATTAATCAACACATTTCATACAGATATTAAAAAATACTAATATATATATATGTACTTACAGGAAGGGTTGCCGACGGCGTTAAGTAGCCGGTCAAATAATTATTGAATGAAATGAAATGAGATCCTCAGTTTCGCTTAGAGCAACGACGACTGGTCGTCTATCATTTCATTTCATCTTTACCTTCGACCATCAGTTTTTGCTGGGCTAGTTAGCCCAATGCATTTTCAAATATTGGGCTTCAAACTTTGGGTCTATTTATGATTGCATTCTCATTTTAAGTTTTAGGGCCGTTTGGTTTGTTACTAGGAATAGGAATGACAATGGATATCGGATTTGGAAATGGTAGAATGACAATAGATATGAAAAAGTATAGCATTACGATTGTTTATGTTTGGATGGCAAAATATGGTATGAAAAAGTGTGTAGATATTTGAGTTTTGTAGTGGAAAAGAGAAGGGCCCAATGGGAATTGATTTCATAGACACCAAATTGGTGTGTAATGAATCTATGGCTATGATATACTCATTTTATTCTCAGACCCACTAAACAAACATCTTGAATCGGAATAAAATCCATAGACCCATTCCAATTTGGGGATACCAAACGCACCCTTAATCTTTTCTCCCAAGTCCCAACTTATTTTCCATCTTCTTTTTCATGTAACCATTTTTTTAACTTGTTCTAAATAATTTATTTACAGTTAAAAGAATGCAGGTTATTTTCATCGGAAATGATTGAGATGCCTAATCATATAGCCTAAATCGATATAACAGTGTTTCGTTGGTTTATGAAAGAAGTCAGTACATGTGTTGTCATCAAAAGGATGATGTCATGTTGGTTTAGACATATCAATTAGGCATGCCACCAATTCTCTATTTTCAATACTTTTTCTTAAGTTATGTCTTGTTTTGTTGTTGTTGTATATTGGAGTGGCACTTTTGAATACTATCTTATCGGAAAGCAAATCTATGAACAACAAAAGTCAGCCAAGTAGCAAAGCAAAACCAAATCATATAATGAGATAGAAAAAAAATTTAACTAGTGTGAACCATTGATAATGTTTGTCTCCATGAGCCCAAAATAGTGTCGCGTAGGGTGTTCGGCTAGATTATATGATTGGCTTAAGAGATTATTAGGTTACATGATTGAAATAAGCCAAAACTAGGTATTTGGCAAGCTTTTATCAGTGGGTTTACGAGCTTATATGAGTGGATTTATTAGCTTATATAAGGTGGTTTTGATAAGCCACAAAATTATTATTTTTTTAAAGGTTGGCTTATTTTTTTTATCTTTTAATGTCAACAAATTTATTAAGCATTAAAGAGCAAAAACAAAAGAATACGATGCGATACAAAGGAATCTCCAACAAAAATGAACAACAAAAAAGAAGAAAAAACAATCGTAACACCTATGATAAACTTAGAGCTCCAAAGTGAAGCTCTAACTAACAAACTATACCAAAATGATTGAAAACAACTCTTAGGATCAAGCACTAATAAGCTAATGCCATTGAGTACCATTTGGAGATCCACAATAAGGAACGTGTTTGGACTTAAATTACGGATTCTGATGAAATTATAACACTTCTTTACTCTACAGGAGCATCATACAATGCGTTCCGCCACTTCCAAATTAACCAAAGAGCCATTGCGCAAATACCTTTGGATATTTTCAGCCAAACCATGAAAGAATCACAAGTTGAGGGGTTAAACTTATATTTTAACATGTTCTATTACAAATTACCAGTTTACCTTTAGTCATAATAATCTAAGATTCATATTTTTGTTAACACATGTCTCTATTGGTCATTTACTGTCACACCCCCAAAATCGGGTCCAGTGAAAGCATACATGTAGCTGGGGTGTAACTCAATCGTTATCACAACATAAGTACAAAAACGGTTTTCACTTCAATTATATAGAATAAAATAGTTAAGTCATAAATGTTGAATTTACATTTTAAAAGTAGTGCGGAAGTAGGCCCTTAAAAATGGTTTAAAACGGTCCCCAAATGAATAATCAGAGTCTTCTATGACCATGCCATGCCCTGCCAAAACCTCCAGTAGCGTGCCATATACTTAAAACCTGAAAATACATGCTAAAGTGTCAACACGAGGTTGGTGAGTTCATAGAGTTTGTTTAACAAATAATGCCTATAGAGAAATGATCGCCCAGCAAAGGCATTGTAAATCCACTCAGTTGCAAGTCCCGCCATAAGAGACTTGTAACCTGTGTGTTTACAACCTACTGCCAAATGTGTTAAAGTCTACGTGAACAAAAGTAATAATGGTATCCAAATTCCCAGATAAATATAGCAAAATGGCTATATAAATAATTCAGTCAATGAGGTTATATCAACAATGCTCACAATGTCGCCAGATAAATAATGCTGACAATGTCGCCAGATAAACAATG
This sequence comes from Artemisia argyi, assembly GCA_030686995.1. NCBI lineage: Eukaryota > Viridiplantae > Streptophyta > Magnoliopsida > Asterales > Asteraceae > Artemisia > Artemisia argyi. Next base: position 88,648,999 of record CM060690.1, read on the forward strand.
CTGACAATGTCGCCAGATAAACAATAATGCTGACAATGTCGCCAGATAAATAATAATGACAATGAGGTCATATAAAATAAGTAATAATGTTTAAGAGACAAGTCATATGAAATACAGGTAATCAAGCATATCAATGAAATGTAGGTCATCAACCAAGTAAAGCAAGGAATGCATTTAAGTAAAACGAGCATGTATTCTCCCCCAAAGAGTTTGCAAAATAATTAAAAAGTAGGGGCTATGACTCACCTGGAGCGATAGCTACGATGACAAGAATGGATACACTGAAATGAGGCACGATCTCTAACCGCAACCTAATATGAGTAATAACGATCTACCTTAGATCATGACGTGATGAAATGAATGCATGTGCATATGATGCCTATACCACTCGTAACTTGGAAATACTAGTTATTGTCAAAGTAAAATAGTTTCCATACTTAGGAAAATAAGTCCAAATATAGAAGTATATAACTTGTCGTAGTATATCGTATAAAAATGTTAGTGTTATATTCCTCGTCTTGAAAACCTTAAAATAGCGTCTAGTAGTCGCGTAATAAACCTTGAGTCGTACGTATTTCGTTAGTTAAAAATAAACTCCTTGAATAAGAAATCTAGAAAATATGTCATTTAGTACGTAGTTATATTATTTTTCTAGTAGTGACAAAATATATATATAGTTTTGACGATGTTAAAACGCGTATAACTTGGTCGTTTTAAGCTCATTTTCCTCGTTCTTTATATCCATGGATTCGTTTTAGTATATACTAATATATTTTGATAGTTCGGCTTCACTAGGTTACGTTTAACGCCTCTATTTGCCCGTCGAAAACTGTCAAACAGCATGCAGTTTTTCAGAAAATAGTTTTCGCCGTTAAATTTACAAAAATCATATCTCCTTCGTTATTAACTCGTTTTTATCCCCGTTTTCGGATATAGTTTCGTATCGGAGAGTATTTTCTAAATCTTTGGTCAAAAGTTACACCCTTGCCCCTGATCTTTCCACGTTTGCCAAAAAGGGACAGCAACATTTTGAAAGTGTCAAAAATAGATTTTCCTAGTTTCTAACTTGTTCAAAACCACTTTCAATCACCACAAATCTAGTCTAATCTTACCATACACCTTCTTAGGGTGTCATGGGTTCCTAAATATCATCCATCACAACAATCTACCAAGGATTCACTTATATAATATATCTAAGGCTTGTAAGTTATAAAAAGTATATATAGAGTGGTATAAATCAACATATGCATATATATCTTGAATAAACTTGAATGATCAATGAAACAACTTGAATAATTTATAAAAATAGGTCTTGATAACTTACTTGAAGATTAGTGGACTAGTGGAGATGAAAAACTTGCAAAACCTTGTGTTTAAACTTCAAAACTCAAACAAGAAGTACTAAATAACCTTGATTATCACTTGATCTTGGAAAAATTGATGTTTCTTCTTGTTGTTTTTGTTTGAGCCGATCACCCCAAAGAAGAAAGGAAGAAGAGAGAATTTTGTTGGTGTAAAATGAAAGTGTAAATGAAAAAGATGAGATGAAAATGGAGTATATATTTGTGGTCTTGGTCAAAATTCTTAGTCTTTGGTCCAAGGGGGGGGGGCATGGGGCGGCAAAAAGGGAGCAAAACATGGAAAAATGTTTTGTGGCTCATTAATGAATGTGTCTCTTGGTTGCAAGTATTATTTGGTTGTGTATTAGGTGTTATCGGGTACCGAGTTATCTAAAAATAATTGTTAACGTGGTGAAATAAAATACGACGAAGTTGTAAAAGTTGTAAAATATTATTCCTGATGAGAATCGGGTGTTAGAAATATTATCGTGTTGAGATTACGCAAACCGACGGAGTAATAAGCTCCGACCGTAAAATATAGTAATTGATTTGAAAACACCGGGTAAATTAATATTATAATTTTTATATTATTAGAATGAATATAAAAATATATTGGGATCATAGTCGGGAGTGTCGGACGTGTTAGTCACATTATTGATTGCTTGTTAACGTTTATTTAGAAATAATTATACGTAAAAGTAAATTATACCAAAAGTATTAATTTAATTACCCTACGAGTGGAATAGTATGCAAGTGCTATAATGATAATATGAAGACTATTTCTAGTCCGTACGAAGTGTCCCAATGATAATGCATGAATTCGCTCCTGAACCAATACGGTTACGCGAAATTTGAATACTCGTAAACTAAATTTACGATGACATGAGTAATGCACATGAATAGTGGTTTTCTCTCGGGAATGAATAGTGTCAAGTGAATAGTAAAATTTCTGAATGTTTCTCGAAATGTCAAATTGACCTCAAAAATGATGAATAGTAATCGGTGAATAGTAACTGATGAATAGTAAATTGTCGAAGTTTGGAAAATGACCGGAAATTACGAGTTGTGACAGTCTTCCCCTCAAACAGGAACTTCGTCCCGAAGTTCAGTTTGTGTTGGTCTCTGAGGTGGTATTGGTGAAAATATGATAATAATTGAGAATTCCAGTGAACTTCCACGATAGGAATTCGACTCTGCTTCAACCGTTTGACCTAACAGTCCATGATTTCTATTGGTTATTGCCAAGTCTACGTTTGTTCTTGGGTTGGATTCCTTTCCAAATGGGATTACGAGTGACAAATCTGAAAGTCATTTCCTGGGATTTGAATAGGTGAAACATAGTTATGTAATCCGGTTGTTCTCTAACAAGGCTCAAGTCTGATGGCCACTAGGCCTACTATGTCTGAAATATTACGTGGTCCAGTGTATCTCGGGTTTATCTTCCCAAATTTTTCTTAATGGTATCATGCCTTTCCTAGGCAGAACTTCCAACATAATCCTGCCATTTACTTGAAATTCTAAAGGTTTACAACTTACCAAACTTGTAACTGATTCTTGGTTTGTAGGAAATTCCTGGTTATTTCATGAATGCTTACTGGACTAGTGAGTTAGGCTTTTTCCAAATTTCGATCCGTCAATGGATGTTGGCACTTCGACCATAGAGTGCTTCAAATGGTGTAGTATCTAAGCTCGTGTGGTAACTAAGGTTGCAACTGAATTTGATTTATGGCAAATGGTTAATCCAACCATTTCTAGTGTTAATCACACCCGATTTGGGCATATCTCCCTGTGTTTGAATCAACCTCAAATTCCGACCATTGGACTGCAGATGATAGGTGGTGTGGTTCCAAAGAAATCTTAATGAAATTGCTAGGAGTTCGAGATGAATCAAGTTCCTCTATTAGGAGTAATTGAGATGGGTATCATGAATCTTGTTTTGAAAGGCTTACAAGGTTAGGTCCGTCAAGGGTGTTGTTGAAAATAATAGATTAGGATAAGGTTGTGATTCCTCCGCAGGAATGTCATGAATTGAGTCTTTCTCCACCTACGATGCTTAGTCTCCATTACTAAGATTTTCCCCAAGTTCTATGTCATCAAATCACAAAATCCTAAAGGTATAAGTGGTGTATTATAGTGATTGATTTTCAAAGTTTGTTTTGAGATTGTGTTTTGTTCATAAACCTTCCCCGAATAAATGAATCTACAAGTTTAAGCAAACGGCTTTTTAGGTAACATCCTTCTTGATGTTTCAAAATTTAGTAGTTATGCAATATAGGAAAATTTTCAACATAAGGTAGATAATGTGGTTTACCAAAGATCGATGTTTAAAATTTTGTAACATTTAATAGTTTTGTAAAAGATTAGCCAAAAGGAATTTGCTTGTCAAAGTAAGTGCATCAGAAAAGTATTTCTTACAAGATATATGTTTTGTATAACGGTAGTTTGGAGAAAATCCATTTAAAAGTGAAAATATTAAGAGGATAAAATAGTCAGGTATGTATGTCTGCACAAAGGCATAGGTGTCTAACACGTTCGAATAAAGTCTATTGGTGAGGACATGTTCAATTTATAGTCTCGGTTAAAAGGTTGGATTTATCTCTATGGTCTTGCTTAGTGAGCACTCGTATCTAAACGAATCTTATAATTCAGTCAATCCAACACTTTCCAGATAGTGGAATTGTGGCAATCAGGCCAGTGATAGTGGTTCGAATGGTTTTGTGATATCTTGGGATTTCTGTTGAGTTTTGAATGGTCTTACTGTACCGAGGGATCCTCCTCATAGAAGGTATGGAAAGTCTTTCCTAGGGAGGTCATTGATAATATTCACTTATCTATATTGGTAGTAGTGAGTGATGGTGAGAAGGGAAGAGACTGTGACAACTGCAGCATAATGAGATTGTGATATAAGAAAATACTGTGATGCAAGTGTATTGTGCATAAATATGAAAATTCATGAAATAAAATGACTAGTTGACAAGCTTCCAATCGGTGGTTCACAAAGTGATGAAAAGTAGGAATATTATGACAACGAGAGTATACACACACGTAAATGAAGCATTTGGAAAATGAGTTGAGAATTTATTCTGGACAAAATTTTATTATAACCATTCTTAGTGTCGCAAAATTCATTTCTGAGTCAGACATAGGTGGTCAGCCTATATCTCACTATCCCGGGTTGAATATAGATGACCAGTCTATATCCCACCGAGGTTCCATGAATTTTGAAATACTCAGCTCAGTTATACTAAGACTATGTCCTTCACAAATACCAAGAGGTTCAGAAAGACAAAAGCAAGTAACCAAACTCGAGGTCGAATGCTGAAACTATGCATGGGAAAACATAATGCGGTGACATATACGATACGTGAACATGCTCATATGAAAAACAATTATAGTAATCAACCATGATAAATGAATATAGTATATCAGATAATGAGACACAAATCTCATCACCTAAGTCAGTAACAAACAACAAATGAGGCTTCAGCTTGGCAGGCAGGCACGTGACGGTCATAGGGTTAAGTTTTTCGTAAAAGTAGCTATAGTCTAGGTTTTAAAAACACTTAGTTCGCTATAGCCAGAGCTCTGATACCAATCTGTCACACCCCCAAAACCGGGTCCAGCGGAAGCATACATGTAGCTGGGGTGTAACTCAATCGGTATCACAACATAAGTACAAAAACGGTTTTCACTTCAATTATATAGAATAAAATAGTTAAGTTATAAATGTTGAATTTACATTTTAAAAGTAGTGCGGAAGTAGGCCCTTAAAAATAGTTTAAAACGGTCCCCAAATGAATAATCAGTCTTCTATGACCATGCCATGCTCTGCCAAAACCTCCAGTAGCGTGCCATATGCTTAAAACCTGAAAATACATGCTAAAGTGTCAACACGAGGTTGGTGAGTTCATAGAGTTTGTTTAACAAATAATGCCTATAGAGAAATGATCGCCCAGCAAAGGCATTGTAAATCCACTCAGTTGCAAGTCCCGCCATAAGAGACTTGTAACCTGTGTGTTTACAACCCACTGCCAAATGTGTTAAAGTCTACGTGAACAAAAGTAATAATGGTATCCAAATTCCCAGATAAATATAGCAAAATGGCTATATAAATAATTCAGTCAATGAGGTTATATCAACAATGCTGACAATGTCGCCAGATAAACAATGCTGACAATGTCGCCAGATAAACAATAATGCTGACAATGTCGCCAGATAAATAATAATGACAATGAGGTCATATAAAATAAGTAATAATGTTTAAGAGACAAGTCATATGAAATACAGGTAATCAAGCATATCAATGAAATGTAGGTCATCAACCAAGTAAAGCAAGGAATGCATTTAAGTAAAACGAGCATGTATTCTCCCCCAAAGAGTTTGCAAAATAATTAAAAAGTAGGGGCTATGACTCACCTGGAGCGATAGCTACGATGACAAGAATGGATACACTGAAATGAGGCACGATCTCTAACCGCAACCTAATATGAGTAATAACGATCTACCTTAGATCATGACGTGATGAAATGAATGCATGTGCATATGATGCCTATACCACTCGTAACTTGGAAATACTAGTTATTGTCAAAGTAAAATAGTTTCCATACTTAGGAAAATAAGTCCAAATATAGAAGTATATAACTTGTCGTAGTATATCGTATAAAAATGTTAGTGTTATATTCCTCGTCTTGAAAACCTTAAAATAGCGTCTAGTAGTCGCGTAATAAACCTTGAGTCGTACGTATTTCGTTAGTTAAAAATAAACTCCTTGAATAAGAAATCTAGAAAATATGTCATTTAGTACGTAGTTATAGTATTTTTCTAGTAGTGACAAAATATATATATAGTTTTGACGATGTTAAAACGCGTATAACTTGGTCGTTTTAAGCTCATTTTCCTCGTTCTTTATATCCATGGATTCGTTTTAGTATATACTAATATATTTTGATAGTTCGGCTTCACTAGGTTACGTTTAACGCCTCTATTTGCCCGTCGAAAACTGTCAAACAGCATGCAGTTTTTCAGAAAATAGTTTTCGCCGTTAAATTTACAAAAATTATATCTCCTTCGTTATTAACTCGTTTTTATCCCCGTTTTCAGCTATAGTTTCGTATCGGAGATTATTTTCTAAATCTTTGGTCAAAAGTTACACCCTTGCCCCTGATCTTTCCACGTTTGCCAAAAAGGGACAGCAACATTTTGAAAGTGTCAAAAATAGATTTTCCTAGTTTCTAACTTGTTCAAAACCACTTTCAATCACCACAAATCTAGTCTAATCTTACCATACACCTTCTTAGGGTGTCATGGGTTCCTAAATATCATCCATCACAACAATCTACCAAGGATTCACCTATATAATATATCTAAGGCTTGTAAGTTATAAAAAGTATATATAGAGTGGTATAAATCAACATATGCATATATATCTTGAATAAACTTGAATGATCAATGAAACAACTTGAATAATTTATAAAAATAGGTCTTGATAACTTACTTGAAGATTAGTGGACTAGTGGAGATGAAAAACTTGCAAAACCTTGTGTTTAAACTTCAAAACCCTAACAAGAAGTACTAAATAACCTTGATTATCACTTGATCTTGGAAAAATTGATGTTTCTTCTTGTTGTTTTTGTTTGAGCCGATCACCCCAAAGAAGAAAGGAAGAAGAGAGAATTTTGTTGGTGTAAAATGAAAGTGTAAATGAAAAAGATGAGATGAAAATGGAGTATATATTTGTGGTCTTGGTCAAAATTCTTAGTCTTTGGTCCAAGGGGGGGCATGGGGCGGCAAAAAGAGAGCAAAACATGGAAAAATGTTTTGTGGCTCATTAATGAATGTGTCTCTTGGTTGCAAGTATTATTTGGTTGTGTATTAGGTGTTATCGGGTACCGAGTTATCTAAAAATAATTGTTAACGTGGTGAAATAAAATACGACGAAGTTGTAAAAGTTGTAAAATATTATTCCTGATGAGAATCGGGTGTTAGAAATATTATCGTGTTGAGATTACGCAAACCGACGGAGTAATAAGCTCCGACCGTAAAATATAGTAATTGATTTGAAAACACCGGGTAAATTAATATTATAATTTTTATATTATTAGAATGAATATAAAAATATATTGGGATCATAGTCGGGAGTGTCGGACGTGTTAGTCACATTATTGATTGCTTGTTAACGTTTATTTAGAAATAATTATACGTAAAAGTAAATTATACCAAAAGTATTAATTTAATTACCCTACGAGTGGAATAGTATGCAAGTGCTATAATGATAATATGAAGACTATTTCTAGTCCGTACGAAGTGTCCCAATGATAATGCATGAATTCGCTCCTGAACCAATACGGTTACGCGAAATTTGAATACTCGTAAACTAAATTTACGATGACATGAGTAATGCACATGAATAGTGGTTTTCTCTCGGAAATGAATAGTGTCAAGTGAATAGTAAAATTTCTGAATGTTTCTCGAAATGTCAAATTGACCTCAAAAATGATGAATAGTGATTGGTGAATAGTAACTGATGAATAGTAAATTGTCGAAGTTTGGAAAATGACCGAAAATTACGAGTTGTGACATTTACCATCATAACCTAAACAAAATAATTGAATTTATTAATTTATTAAACACAAACACTCACCATGAGCTTATGAGCTTATGATATATAAGTCATATATTGCTTAAGCACAAGCCCAATTGGTAAGCTTAGCCAAACGCGCCTTAAGTAAACACTAATGAAGACCATGATGAAATTAAAACTTCCAGGCATGAAAATTGAAATATCTTCAGGTTAGGGACCTTTCAGGCAGCTAAGTTTTTCATGAAAAAGCCAACAAGACAGCTTTCCTTCACCGTTATTGCATACGACATGTCACATTCTAATTGGTGCATACAAGAGTGCCACGAACATACAACATATGAAGAAAGATTCCACTTCTCGTATGAACCAAGAAAAATAAATGATATATCCAAAAAGAAAATAACATGTGTCATTCTTGTCTCTAAAAGCGAATAATGAATACTTGACATTATGAGGATAGTCGGATCCTTCTAACGGATAGATACAAAACCTCAAATCCATTTTTATAAAATATAAATATGAGTATTCACCACCATATCGATGATATATTAAAGTTCTAACAAGTTAAAAGGCTTTTAAAATCTAAATGTGAGATTATTATAGTTGTAGTAATAACCACAAACATAATCAAACACACAAACATACCCCTACAATGCACTCACAAACACATAAAATAACAAAAAATGGTTAGGTGGTGCAAATGACCAATTTTATTATTATTATTATTATTATTATTATTATTATTATTATTATTATTATTATTATTATTATTATTATTATTATTATTATTATTTTAATATTTTGAGACATATGGGCTTATATAAGCTTATCATGATATACACTAATTATATAAACCTTTAAGTCACAAAATACACCAGAAAATTGAGTTTTATGAAACATAAGCTGAAATCAAATAACTTTATAAGCCCACATATAAACTTAAACAAACACCCCCTAAGAGTATCCATAGTGGTAGCATTTTGGTAAAGGTTTTCACTATCAGAAAAAGTCTTTAGAGGCTATTTCTGTATTGGAGCCAAAAGCTTTTTGGCTAATAGGTTGAGATATATCAAGTTTTATGTATTGCTTTGTTGCTTATTTCTTTATATCATTCTAATTAAATCTGTATTTTCAATGGCTTTTTTCCATTGAACCAAAAACTTTTCTAAAAGCTTTTAAGGGTATACTTGGTTAAGCTTACGAATTAAAGTTATTCTTATGTTATATAAGCGGTTTATGACTTACATGTGATGAGCTCATAAGCCTTTGCTAAGTGTTTGACTTAGCTTCTCATAATTAATAATGTAAAATGTTAAAGAAAAAAAAAATACATGAATATTAAAAGTGTGTAATATTAAATGAGAGTATAAAAGTTTTTTTTAATATTATCTTTATATAAACGTATTTCCCTCAAATAAGCTATAAGGGGGGTGGCAACCCTTCGGCAAAACATGTTCGGCAACCATTACCGATCGGCAAACCACATTGCCACCCAATCGGCAAACCAAATTCGGCGAGTCTTGCGGGGCTTTATACCGAATCGGCAATCGTGAATATCAAGAAGGAAGTAACCGTTGCAATTAAGGGGGGAGCGTGTATTGGATTCAAAAAAAAAAAAAAAATCCCTATAAATATACAACATATTATTTCAAACACACAAACCAAATCAAACTCACAAAACAAATCACAAATCAAATCAAAAAAACAATACACAAATTATTTAACCATGTCAATGTCTTCTTCCTCATCGGACGAGATCATTATTCCCCCGGAGTCGTCCGAAGAATGGTTATCCGGAAGTACGTTTGAAACCTTTTTAGCCGCAATCGAAGGTCTTGAAGATACGGCTAGCTCTACCGACACCCGTGGTTATATCCAACGTTTTCGTGAAAAAGCTTTAGAAACTCTTTTGAATGATTATTTTGTTGAACAACCAAAGTTTAACGAAAGCGTTTTTCGTGATCGTTTTCGTATGAGTAAAAATTTGTTTTTAAAAATTGTTGATGATATTGAAGCCCAATTCGAATGGTTTCAACCGGGTCAAGACGCGATGGGCCAAAATAGTTTCACGGCGTTACAAAAATGTACATCCGCAATTCGACAACTCGCTACGGGTGAACCTCCGGATAGATTTGATGACTATCTAAACATGGCACGAAGAACGTCAGGTTGTTATTTTAATTAAATTATTTCGTTATTAAATTTTTTAATATTTCGTTTTATTATTATTTTTTTAAATTATTTCGTTATTATTATTTTTTTTATAATAGTTTAGTTATTATTTTTTTATTATATATTTCGTTATTATTTTAGGAGAATGTCTTGATAAATTTTGCGATGCGATTATAAAGTTATATGGTCGAGAGTTCTTACGTAGGCCTATAAGCCATGACGTAGCATGCTTATTCAATGTACATGAAGAAAAACATCATATTCCGGGAATGCTTGGTAGCATTGATTGTACGCATTTTGTTTGGCGCAATTGTCCTAGACACTTAAGAGGCCAATATAAGAGAGGTGATCACCAATACCCGACTATTATGCTTGAAGCGACTGCTTCATATGATTTGTGGATTTGGCATTCGTTTTTTGGTCCTCCCGGTTCGAACAACGATATAAATGTTTTGAATCAGTCTCCATTGTATGTTAATGAATGAAATGGAACAGCACCAAACAGTTCATTTTTATTGGGTGGAAGGCTTTACAAACGTGGATACTATCTTACCGATGAAATCTATCCAAAGTATTCAACATTTGTTAAAGCATATCCGTATCCAACTGACCCAATGGAAAAAAGATTCAAGAAATTACAAGAGTCTGCAAGAAAGGATGTTGAGCGAGCATTTGGTCGTCTAAAAGGAAAATGGATGATTCTCAGTCGACCTCTTCGAGCTATGTCGGTTCAAAAGATTCGGCAAGTGGTTTATACGTGCATTATATTGTGCAATATGATTTTGAAAAACGATGGTATGGCAATATCACCGGTTCATATAATGGATCCTCCGGTAACTCCAGTTTACGATGATACTGTGCTACATGAGTTACTCGACGAAGATATCCATAATCGTCTTCGATATGATCTTACGGAGCACATAGCGGCTCAAGACTTGTCATACCTAGATGATTAGTGGTTTCCTATTTTTTGTTGAATTTATGTTTTTTTAAGTATTATGTAATAATTATTGAATTATTATTAATAAAAAAGTTGTTTTTTATTTATGTTTTTTTAATTTAAATTTTGTTATGTAATTAATGCTTGACTAGGAAAAACTTAGGCAAGATTGCCACTAAAAATGAAGGTTTAGGCAAGATTAGGCAAAAAATGTGTTGGACAAGCTTGATTAGTTGTTTGGTTTAAAAGAGGAGGCAACTTGAGGCAAGGTTGCCACCCCCCTAAAGTTTGAGCTTATCAAAATCATCTAAAATAAATTCGTAAGCCCAAACATATAAGCTAATCAAACACTTAATTTGACTTATTTTTTGTTATCTTACTATCTTATAATGGAAGAAAACATTTTCTTTCATTAAATGTTTTAATTTTAAGTAATACTATACAATTTAGTATGCACCATGTACAAATCATTAATGATATGTATCTTACTATCATTGATGTATACTTAATATAAATTCTTAAAACACTCATTTAATGATAAATACAAGTATCTATAATACTATAAGATTCAGTCCCTAAATTTAATGTGGAGTTATGATGATAGAGTTTTAGAGTTAGAAACAAGTCGGAGTCGTTTATTAGTTGCATAGAGTACAAGATAGCTAATGCTCGGAATTCAATGCAGCCTCGTAATATTTATACAATCATGAAAGGAGGTGAAGTGCAAGGGTTGCCCGAGTTGATCACATAGCATTTAGTATAGAATTAAAAGCCGGTTAGATGAAGTGCAAGGATTGCGAAAAGTTGCAAGAATAATTAATGATTTAACTTAATTCATGCCTATATAAACCGGCCAAAATCACATTTAGTATGTACATTCGAAGATGATTCACACATCTTTTAGATCTTTGATTGTTGGTAGCGGTATATAAATTCTCTTTTGCAACATTTTGGAGATGATTCACACATCTTTTAGATCTTTGTAATTAACTTGGTCTTCTTTTTTTCATAATTTAGTTATCATACGCAGGTACTATGAAAATCACACAAGATCATGCATGCTCAGATAAATAAAACCAAAGATTGGGATACCAACTATTTTCTTTGTTTCTTACATATTTAGGTGATTGTTATAGATAAGCATATATATATATATATATATATATATATATATATATATATATATATATATATATATATATATATATATATATATATATATATATATATATATATATATATATATATATATATATATATGTATGTATGTATTATTTTATTGCATTTTCATATACAAGTAATTTATGTGCGTTTTCTATTGATGTAGCTCACATGTGCGAATTGATTCAAGAAAATGTGCACGAGCATGTATGTAAAGCAATATTTAAATGGTTAAATAATACTTTTTAGCGTGATTAGTTTATGTAAGTAGTTGCTTTCTAATGCTCTTTGAGAAATATTAGAATGAATTTATCGTGTGCAATTGAATTATTATTGAAAAGAAGAAGGTCGCGCATCGCAAAGTGTTTTCTTTTTTCTATATGTAGAATCATTAGTGTGAAACCAATATTTACGCTAATTAAATGAGTTTGCCATAATAGCAAAATACGACATATTAAAAATATCACATTGAGTAATGAATAGAAAGGAAAAAATGCATAATTTTGACTTAAATCCGTTTGTAAATTATAGTATCAACTAAAAAAGTTGAGTTTTAAACATAAGCAAAAGTTCAAACTTTTATCGAAAACAAAACCGGTGCATTTAATGTGAAATATATACAACATCGAGATGGAAGTGCAAGACTTGCCGGAATTTATCACATGATATTTAGTAATTAGTATACAATTAAAAGTCGGTTATGAATTGAGATGAAGTTGAAAAGGTTGCAAGAATAATTGATGATTTAACCTAATGCAGTTTATATATATATATATATATATATATATATATATATATATATATATATATATATATATATATATATATATATATTATGTTAATGCATTTTCATATACAAGTAATTTATGTGTATTTTCTATTGATGTAGCTCACATGTGCGAATTGATTAAAGAAAATGTGCACGAGCATGCATGTAAAGCAACATTTAAATGGTTAAATGATACTTTTAAGCATGATTAGTTAATTTTTTTTTCTTTTTTCTGGTAACATGGGTTTCCGACTCGACATTGCCAGCCGACTAATCCCACGGCGACTACCCTTAAGCATGATTAGTTTATGTAAGCATGCAACTTGAATAATGAATATAAAAGAAAAAGTATATAAGTTTTGCTCAAACCCATTTGTAAATTAAAAAATTAAGTTTAAGACATAATAGTGGAGTCCAAAGGTTTTAGGAATTATTCATTGTGTGTTAATTAATATTAATTTAGTTAGCTATTTAGAATTGAGTTTATTGATAAAATTTATTAATATTAGTTAGACTTCAATGTTAATTTTCAATGAAATTAGTTGTACAATAAAATTAGATGGAGCTAAAAAGGTTTGTAACAATTTTTATACAGTTTATATGTCATTATTATACATATATTATTACACAAATTTTAACTTACAAACTTAATAACGAAAATATTTAACTCACATTAAACTATGACCAATTAGATAGACCCCGTGTGCTTTATATTACCATGCAAAAATCATCTAATAGACAAGTATTGTAGGGTTAAGTAATAGGCCAAAAGAAACAAAACCATCACAACTTAATAGCCAAAAGCCCATGTATAGAATACAACACCACAAAACCAAAACAACATCAAACACTTTTAAGTTTTTATACAAGAAAGTTAAAACATTTCATACAACATACTAAACAATAATTAAGTATACACTCGCCAATATACAGAAAAAATACACGATTAACAATTAGATTCTTAGCCCGTGCGTAGCACGGGTTCTGCATGCCTCGTTAAAATATAAAGTTCAAGTCATGCAAGTTGTTAATTAATAATATTTTAAAACCCCTTTTTTAATGAAAAATACAATTAAAAGAACATATTGTACAAACCAAGTAAGCTACTAAATATAAAAAAACAAATTAAATAATACAAACTAAGCAAAGTTTCATCAAACTTTTGCCATTACTTATAATCCCTAAACGAATAAACTAATTAATAAACTTATTGCAAAAAAAACATATAAATAAAATAAATTATTAGCCGAAAAAATTAAATTACAACATCGCGTAGGTACCTGATACTATAACCTAATATAAGCCACTAAATTAGCTTAAACAATACCCTCTTAGACTATTCCTAATGGGAGTTGGATTTCACCAAGTGACCCCAAAAGTGACGCGTCACTTCCCCTAGCACACACCAAAAGCAACGCGTTGCCTTACAACCATTTTTGCAATTCGGTTGCCTCACCAACCGAAACTTTGAATGAGAAGCAACTTTATTTTAGGGAGAAGCAACTTTATTTTAGCGCATTTGGCAGCAAAATTGAATACATTTTTAGCTCCAAATGTATTCAAAGCTAAATGTCATATCTGCAAATAATTAAAGAATAATATTTTTTAAACATTTAATGAGTAATTAAAGGATAAATGAATAAAAGTATCTTAGATCTTATTCAAGAAATACAAGACGAGCAAACTCACCTTCGTCTTAAAGCCGATTTAGTGGAACACGTTTGGCGACGGACAAATCAACAAGCAGTTTAAATTTTATCGTAATGTATTTTAATGTATCTTAATTATTTATTGTAATATTTATTTAAATATTGAATGAAATTTTAATTAAAAAAATGTGGTTGCTTTTGTGGTCATCACTAGCTGATTGTGGTTGGGGTGAAGTTGTGGAGAGAGAAAGCTGAGGTGACGCTGACGTGGCGGGGTTGCTTTTGTGGAAGTGGTGTTACCATTAGCATTGGTCTTAAGAAAAACCCTTTGACAAGAAGCCGCGGCATTCGTTGGAGATGCCCCCAAGAAAGCATAAATTAAAAAGAAAAACACAAAGAAAAAATAGCCCGTTCAAAACACATAGTAACATGTTGTGTTTTGGATACGGACACAGAATCATAAAAGTAAACCGGTAATCGGAGAAAACCATTGGCGGCCGATATTCTATACAAATAATAATTTATCACATTTCTTCTTCTTTTACACACCCCCTTATAATATAAGGGTTTTATCATGCTTCCTAAACCTTGTAATAAACTACTAAATCACAATGGCAAGAAATAAACAACAAATCTCCACAAAACCGACAACATTATCATTATTATTCATCACTATAATTGTTGGTGTCATTTTAGTTTTCAAATATTTATGGGCTTCATCTTCTTCTACATCAGTTTATACATCTATTCATTATAATTGGGTTCGTGAAAATAATGATCTTGTGACCCTGAACCCTAGCTTATTTAACCACACTACTGATAAGGTTAGCCAAGATACCCATTTTTCATGTATTGATTTTAATCTTTATTAGTTTCTGTAAATGGGTTGTTATTGAATTTAGTGCTTAGTAAGTGTAAAATTTTGGCCATTTATTTTGACTTTTGAGGTCAATGTTGGTTTTTTTAAGTTGGAAATTAATATGATTTTATTGTTAGATTAGGATTAAAAGCTAGTGTTTGATATTTATTAGTTGTCAGAAGTTTATACTAAGGGTGTGTTTGTTTTTTTTTAAAAAGTCTTACTAGCCCTCTTACTCCCTCTTACTCTTACTAGTAAGAGGTGGGCAGACGTTTTCCTTGTTTGTTTTTTTCTTTTACGCCAGACCCAGTTAGACATATAACATCTTACTCAGTAAGAGGTGAGGGACTTGTCTTACTGCCTCTTACTCGATAAGAGAGATTGATGACTCGTGTTAATATAATATATTTGATGGTTTATTAACTATGTTATATTTATGATAAAAAGTTTTATTTCATATTTACACAAGTTACTTAAATAAATTGCAGAAACGAGCACTTAAAATCATTCGGATAATTATACAAAAACAAACAATATTATTTCGTGTAGATTTAGACATTCTAGCCACATCTTACTAGTAAGATGTGGTAGTCAGATTCAGACCTAAAACATCTAAATGAAACAAACACACCCTAAGTGTTCTTTTATGTAGACAACTGGAGATTACCTACATTGGCATAGTTTTGAAAATTAGACTTATTGAAGTTGACCCATAAAGTCAAAATTTGTATTATTGAATTTGGACCTGCATTGTTAGTTAAAAGATTGATTATGCTGTTGATGTGAGCGTGGTAGTGTATTAAAGTATGAATCTTTTACTTGTATTTTGAATTATTTGTTGTTATATTGTAGATTGCAGAGTTTAAAGATAAAAAGGATAAAATTCCTGAGAGGTTACTATCAGGAACTTTTGCTGATTTGCCTGCACCAGAAACAAAATGGGAAGAGATGGCGCCTGCACCTGTGCCACGTCTAGATGGTGCTTCAATACAGATAAATGAACTCTTTTATGTGTTCTCTGGATATAGAACGCTTGACGAAGTAAGGATTAATCTTTACCATCATGTCAAATATATTTCTTCATTATTTTATATAAACACATTGTGAATAAATGGTTGTATGACTTAATCCTTGTGAATTGATGTTTTTCTG
Source organism: Artemisia argyi (assembly GCA_030686995.1). Classification (NCBI taxonomy): domain Eukaryota; kingdom Viridiplantae; phylum Streptophyta; class Magnoliopsida; order Asterales; family Asteraceae; genus Artemisia; species Artemisia argyi. Next base: position 88,665,621 of record CM060690.1, read on the forward strand.
TGATGCCACTTATGTATCTAGTTAAAGATTTCGTACATATAAAATTACACCCTGTAAATCACATTTACGAAATCATCCTAAGTTAATCCAAAGAAGCAGCGCTAAATCAACTGAAGGATACATATGTGTTTAGGGATATAATTTTGAATAGCAGTAATAAGATGTGAATATCGGTTTTCCTAATCCTTGTGAAGCCTGCTGATAATTGCATAGTTGATGATTTCATTGGATACACGTGTGTATAGATGTGCGTTTAAGTGTACACAATCCGCAATATTCATTCCTTAGTGTTTGGTATAAGGGATTATGTATGAGGTAAAAAGCTGTTAATAAGATATTGATTGTTGGGTAAATGCAAACTTACCTGCATATTAGCTTGCTTTGTTTAATCGATTACTGATATTACTCCCAGTTTGCTATTCCAAACACCCTCTTATTTGTATAAAGCTATTAACAATTACTATATTTTTGTTACAGGTGCATTCCCATGTTGATGTTTACAATTTCACAAGCAACCAATGGGGCGAAAGCTTTGCTACACCAAAACAAATGGCTAACTCTCATCTAGGAATGGCAACTGATGGGAGATATATATATGTTGTCTCAGGGCAACAGGGTCCTCAATGCCGAACTCCTCCTGTAGCTGAAACGTTTGTGCTCGACACCCAAACAAGAACCTGGGACTCGTTTCCTCCTTTACCAGAACCTAGGTATGCTCCTAAATCATCACAAGTCATGAACTTAGATTGTTGTATACCGAAATAGTCAATTTTCAACCCTTTACCTATGACTGGGTCGATTTTGGGTTCGGTTTCATCCCAAATGGGTTAAAGTGGACCAAGTCAAACAATATACGATAAGTGAATAGGTTGAAAGTCATGCGCAAGTCTATACTAATGCATACAATTGGTTTATTCAAAGATTTAGATTAATACCGTTATCATAATCAATACAATACATTATTATAAAAAATGTACACAAAATGTCTACATGGTCAACCCAATCGGACTCTACCTGTCTTAAAATGAACCTGTTTCGGCCTGTTTACCCAACCCCGCCCTTCCATCTTACCCGCATCTAGTGTATATGCTGCTGTGATTTCATCAAGTTGACTTGTTTTAGGAATTGATCATGCTAATGAATGCTAGATAAATTTGACTTTCAGGTATGCTCCGGCAACTCAAGTTTGGAGGGGCAGACTTCATGTGATGGGGGGTGGCAAGGAGAATCGTCACACACCTAGTACAGATCATTGGAGTATTGCAGTTAAAAATGGCAAAGCGTTAGAGAAAACATGGAGGAAGGAAGTCCCAATCCCTCGTGGGGGTCCACACAGGTAAAGTGACTTTTGTTTTTTAGAACGGCTAGGTCCAAGCGGGCAGTATGCCTTCCTAGAACCTTCGCATTTTTTTCGCCTATGAGGAAAACCCCATTGGCAAGCCTAGAATCCGAGACCTCCAAGGGAAACAACCCCCCTCAAGGTTACCCCTGGTGGCCACCCCCAAATGTACACGCCTAGTGAGGTTTGAACCCTTGACCTCTTGTTTGAAAGTCAAGGACCTTACCACTAGGCCATTTGGTGGTGGTTACACAGGTAAAGTAACTTAGCTAATCATATGCCCTTACGAAATTAACTGTGTTTAGTTCATAGGGAATGTATATATAAAACCTTTTGATTTGGTGTTTTGACAGAGCTTGTGTTCCTGCTGGTGATCGGCTCTATGTTATTGGTGGTCAAGAGGGCGACTTTATGCCCAAACCAGGTTCTCCCATCTTCAAGTGTTCACGCAGGCATGAGGTAAGTTGATTTTTTAAACCTCCAACAATCTTGAGTAATGACAACTCAGGCGTATGTTCTGCTAAGATAAACTTTTCCATGTCGAAAGAAATGCATTTAGGATTTTGAGGCCAGCTAATTAATTTTGCTTGATCTAAATAGATGCAAATATTTCTACTTATATAGCATGGACACTTCTCTAGATCTGGTGTTCTTCAAGTTTTAAGTGTTTGTAAGAGTTGGTTAAAAACGATGAAGAATTCTTGAGTAGCCCATTTTGATTAATTTATAAAGTATACTATAATTTTTGTAATGAAATATAATAGGCAATGGCGAAGCTATATAGGGGCGGGGAGGGGCGCCCGACCCCCCGAATTTTTTTTTCCAATGTAGGGGGTATATAGTTTTCGTGTAGAAAAATTTCGGTATATTCGGTTTTGACCCTCCATTTTAATTGTGAAATTTTTTTTATACATTAAGCAATAAGATTGATCCGTTACATTTTACATAAGCCTATCTACCCAAACTAAAATCCATTAACAAACCAAATCCCAAACTAAAATCCATTACTTAGCCCATTAAAAAAAAAGGGAACAATGACAATTAACAAACCAATTAACAAACTTTTTTTTTATAATAATAGTATTTAATTTTTGACCCGACTCGAATCAAATCACCGACCCGAACATATTACCCGAAAAATAGCGTTAGGAAAAAAAAATTTAGATCCCGACCCCCCACTGAAAATTTTCTAACTTCGCCACTGATAATAGGATAATTATTTATAAAGTACCCTTATGGACGGGGCAGGACCCGTTTTAACTGCATCAAATTTAACATGTCTTGACTGGTTTTCCAACCTACCCATCGTGGTACCTTTACAAATTGATATGATTCCAAGTCCGAAATAATATGCATGAGCTTCAAGAGTGAGCTTATGTGCTTGAATTCATATCACAATCACAGCATGGCATAAATGAACTGCTCTTGAACAATTTCAGGTAGTTTATGGTGATGTCTACATGCTGGATGATAGGATGGAGTGGCATACAATGCCTCCACTGCCAAAGCCTGATTCACATATAGAAGCGTCATGGGTCCTCCTTAACAATTCCATTGTGATTGCGGGAGGCACAACTGAGAAAAATCCTGTGACAAAACGAATGATATTGGTTGGGGAGTTGTTCCGATTTGATCTTGACTTGAAGGTATACTCACTACCCCATCTTGTTTTTTTGCTAAAAACATTTTGTAGATGTTGTAACACCAATACAAATCCACACAGAAATGGCATGTGATCGGGAAACTTCCTTATCGTGTAAAAACTACGCAAGCAGCATACTGGAATGGGTGGTTCTATATCACGTCAGGGCAGCGAGACAAGGGACCAGACAATCCACAACCAAAGAAAGTTGTAGCAGATTTATGGCGAACCAAATTGAGCTTGTAAAATGAACGTTCTCAGCTCTTAAAGTTCTAACCTTTTTTTTTGCATATTTAATTTTTCCACTAGATAGCATTCACTTAAGAATTAGAGGTCTCTCACTAGATAGCAGATTTCGTTCCCATTTTGATAGTTGGTACATTTGGTGTAGCGTGTACATTAGTATAGTCTCACGCTTTAAACAATACAATGAAAATGAAGAATTAGATTCGCTGTTTATCAGCCATTTTGTTTCAAAAACTGTACAAGACTTAAATTTCTAGTTTATACAACAATCAAATAGCAACATCTTGCAGTCTGTATCTAAACAAACAGTATGACCAAAGATATTGAAGTTTTTCCATGCTCTGAAGATCAGGAGTGACACAAGAAATTGGAAAAACAGGTCACATAATGCAACATACAAATGGCAAGTAACAACTTGTGCAATTTACATATTTGTCTGGCCAACTGGCGCTGCAAGGATCATCAAAACTCTACAAAGTTCCCAAAATATATGATCGTGTAATATCAACACCTGGATCTAGTTTCATCTTAGAAGAGGCGCATAAGGAGCTGGGCATGGAGCTAAGGAGAGATCTGGTAATTGACTTATCAGATCTTCGGTTGCCTCTAAACATCTGCTTAGTATCCTCTTCTCACACCTGATGAGCTGTGTGGCAACACGTTTCTTGGGATCAACATCACATTCTGCCAACTGAATTTCCCAAAAAGAAAATTAGTTGATGCTACTACAGGTAGGGTACTGGGTACAGTCATCTAAGGGGGGTGTTTGCCATTGCGTTATGGAGTGCATTTTTAGATTATCACGTTTTAGAAACATAATAATCTTGTTGAGTAAGCTGCCACTCTCTATTAAAACATGAAAGAAACAGGAAAGCTTACCAATGCTTCATCTTCACTTAGAGTAGTGGGGTAAGCTGCCAATCTTTCTCTGAAATAAGAAGCTAGTTGGTCTAAAACTGCATGTTCCATACAAGGGCTTACCTGTAATATATAACATGAAAATGATGAGGATGTTGAACATGTAACCTGACATAAGTGATGATATGACCACTGTAGGACTTACGGGACATACTGGACCCTGTGAAGATATTACAGACTCCATCTCTTGAGGATCTGAAACATAACCTAATCTCATATATGGAAGCATATCTAAAACAGCTTCTCTTTCCTTCCCCACTTTAACCTAGAGGAAGATAAAATGTAGTCAATATCTGAGAGCCATACGTAACACAATACTAGTTATAAAGTGAAACTAGAATGTGACTTCTACCTGGAAAGTTTGTATGGTCAATTTTCCATTTCGTTGGGCAACTAATCTCTTCTCTTGATATTGAGGATCCTCTGTACTCAATGCTGCCTGGAAGCAAGAAAAGTGAGAGAAAGTACAAGCAGAAGCAAAGATTCTTGAAATAGTACAAACTGTTGAGCGTATGGGAAGTTAATATTTACCTCAACCACCAAGCGGTCAAAAGAGTTATCGTCATCGACAAAACCATAGTTGATTAGTAATTTCGAATTAGGTTGGGGCCCACACCTAAAGAAAGGCATTTGTATATTAACGACAGCAATGTGCATTAACATTCTATATACATGAGGATGCTAAGCAAAGCTAGTCATGTCACGCAGGATAGCTATTATATTTATGCTTTGTGCCTAGACATTATCTAACAATTTCACTGCATAAATGCAAATGCCCATCTTTAATGTTTTTGCATAGCGTATTGATCCTTAGTAGATAAACAAAAAACCATATAACATCCTGAATTTACACCATGTGGGGTAGTTCAAAAGACAGCAGATATCATACCATACTACGATAGATTGTCCAGCTATGTATGGGCGATCAACAACCAATTGGACAGCTCCATCTACAGCAGTTAACATCGCCCTGCAGTTGCTTCTATAGGTCAACAGAGGAGGTCCAAGAGGAACCAAGGCAAACCTTCGTGCCAAACTCACATTCTGAAATTTGAGTATTGCACGAATTATAAGAGGTACAAAGAGAAATTGAAAAGTATAGAAGGACAATCTATCGAAAACTCACATGATCAAACTTCTTATTTTAAAACAAAGATATGTTTATGGATATTTAATCCCATGTGTTTGAAAATGTAGATCGACTATTCTTGTCCTGATAAAGCAGCTTACCTCAGCAAGACAATACTTTTATGTAACTATCTTTTAAACCCATAAACTGGTCGCAGAAAGTTTACATGTAATAGTTGGATGATTATCCGCATTAGATACTAAAATAGATAAACAGAACTGTCATTGTTCTTGAAAGAGAAACCCAAGAGTTGTCAAGATGGTAGTGCAAACCTGCAAGTGCACGACACAAGATTGAACTGCAACAAAAGCTTGTTTAAATATCTCAAAGGAAAAGGCCTCTGTAGGGATATCAAATGGATATTGCTGCCCAAGGAAGAAAAGAGAGAAATTTTTTAAGTAATCAGCAATTTGACGAATGTAGATTATCAACTGTAAACTTGCAGTTCAGATACAACTCAAATCATTAACATAAAGACAGGAAAAACACCTGAAATAGAGATCCAGCCATAAACCAAACAGTGTCAAGCTCATTATACTCCTTTCTGATGCCTTCTGCTCTTTCAAGAACTTCAGCCTGATATATTAACATATCAATATACATTACACTCGTGGAAGTATAAATCAAAAACCTTCTGTCCCCTTGTGGGGAAACATTCTTTTAGAGCTTTAGATACACGTGTTTGCTTATACCTTAATTGGGCTGCCAGACAGATATTCCAGTTCAGCTTCAGACCACAAGAGTGGTGATTCTACAGCTAGCTGTCCCCTACCACGCTGACGATCAAGCTCTTTTATATATGGATACCAGAAAGACTCTTTTCCTTGCTTTTTCTCATACATCAGATACAATGCAAGGCAAGCCAACTCCGACAATTTATTCGTGGTTAGCAGTTCCGCTGCAATTATTATTAAGAAAAAGTCCTAGTCATTATCACCATCTACCAAACTGAAAGAAGTTGGTTGTAAAGACTAAAATATGTAGTAGCCACAATATCTTCATAACCTTCAATACCAAGTAGCTTAGGGGGCTGTTTACTGTTTAGTTGACGGAAACACTAGAAAAACCCTAAAAAAAAACTCTCTAGCAGCGGCGAATAATGGCGATTCCCTAAAAATCCTATTGGTTGATCTTTAATTTACACTTCTCTCAATCGGTCCATCAACAATTCTTAAAGTAATTTAAGTTTCTAACGTGAGTCGGTGGGTATTGAAGTTCTAAATCATAAATTGCACTTTGTAGGGTATATTATCCATTCATTTGTTGGTTGCTCTTATTATTTATTATTGATCGAATATTATTTAGCTTTTGTAAAAGGTTGTTGGGATTGAACTTTGACCGTCCTACGACTGAGTTGAAGTCGATTTATTATTACCTTGTACTGCTTACTTGTTATAATTATTATCTGATTCTGAGCATTGCGATGGTGGACTAGAAGTAAGGTGTTTTGTTTGGTTTGAATGCTGATGGGAACGGGAGAGGAGAATACGTATTCGTTGTCAAATGTGACTGTAAGGAAACAAAAGAAGTCACGAAGGAATGCTACCATGAAAGATACTAGTAACCCTGCTGTTGTGGCGAACACTTCTTCTGTTGTTGTGGGTGATAGTGTTGATTTGAAAGCCACTCAATTAGGTGCTACGACACAAGCTCCTTCTGTTGAGGTGAATGCAACCGAGTGTGAGGTTCATGTGGAGCCGGTTCCACATGCTTCAGGTCTTAAACATGCTTCAGATCCTAGTATAGCGACTGACGATCAGACCAAATCTATTAAAAGTAAGCATGATTATATTAATGTTTTGTTTGGTGTGTCGCTTAAAACACTGAAGGATATTGATGATTTCACTAAGGGTTGTGAAGCTGGTACATATTCGGTGTGGGCTGAATTGGAAAGTGATGTTCGAACCATGGTTATCGAGGCTGTTTGTGGTTTGGCGGAGGCTTTTAATGCTGAAACAATTTCTAAATATACGACCCCTAAACCTACTTATGAGTCTCCTATTATCCAAGCTTTGGACATCAATGCTAATGCTTCATCCTATGCTGGAGCTACGAGTTTCAAGGATAATAACCACTCTAAAATTGATACTAATTTTCGTCCCCTGGTTGCCGAACCCGTATTTGAAGGTGTTAACATCTCTATTCCTCGCAAAGTGGTTGAAAAGGTTAGTTCTCGGTTGGAACACACCTTGTATGGCTATTTTATTGGAAAGAGGATGGCGTTTCCGGTTGTTGAATACTATGCTAGGAATAACTGGGCGAAACATGGCCTAAAAAGCATTATGATGAATTCCAAAGGCTTCTTTTTCTTTAAATTTGATACACAGGCTGGTTTAGAAGCTGTTTTGGAAAGTGGTCCGTGGATGATACGTAAATCTCCAATAATTCTCAAGAAATGGTCTACGGATACTAGTTTGTGTAAGGAAGAATTGACTCGCATCCCGGTATGGGTTAAATTGCACGATGTTCCTATTCAAGTTTTTGAAGAGAATGGTATTAGTTTGATTGCTACATTCATTGGTAAACCTGTTATGCTTGATTCTTACACGAGCTCTATGTGTAAGGATTCTTGGGGTAGGAGTAGTTTTGCTAGGTGCCTTATTGAGGTCAATTCTGAGGCTGAGCTTGTGGATGTTGTGACTATTGGGTTTCCTTCACTTTCTAGGGAGGGTTTTACTAAAGATACTATCCGTGTTGAATATGAATGGAGGCCTCCCAGGTGTAATATATGCAAGATATTTGGTCACATTGATGATCAATGTCCTAAACAGGTGGTGAGTCCTCCTATTGTTCCACATGTTATTACTCCTACTGAGGTGCTGAATCATGACGGTTTCCAAACGGTGGGTAAGGAAAAGAAGAAGGGTAAACCCAAGTCTACTCATGGAAGTCAGTTTGTTGGTCCATCGGTTAAACAGTTCAGATATGTTCCAAAGGCGGCAACTAGTGAACCTAAGAAGGGAGCTACTACTATGGGTAATGCATCTAAATCGTCGTCTATGTTGAAGTCTACTGGAAATTCCTCTAAGGAAGGTAATATTACTACATCTAATTCGTATTCTGCATTGGTGAATAATGAAGAAGAAGATGATGAAGATGTTGAAAATGGGTATGGTGAATCGGCTAACTTATTTAAAAATCCAAATACAGGTGAAAGTTCATCTTTCGCGGTTCCTGCTAGTTAGCTTGTTTAGTTGATTTTTTCTAGGTGCATCTTTTGTTTCTAGAGTTGTAAGTGCTTATGGCATGTCATAAGCACTAGGTTTAGGTGTTTATCAAGCTTCTTAGCTTGAGGTTAATATGGTACTTCAGCTATATTCCATTTGTACTTAACTTTTTCGGTTTTAATATATTTACCGTGGTAACCCTTTACCCAAAAAACACCTCCTGTTTCCCAAATCTTTTTCTAAGAAACATGAAAACGTGTTGAAAAGCAATTTTTATCAAAAAGTTTCCTGGAAAAATAAAATCTCGGTTTCCTAAATCATAACTGGAAAACACAAACACCTCTTTTGCGTCCTCCATGTTTTCCCTTATAACACAAGCTTTCTTTCAGATAAGTAGCTTAGAAAAAAAACTCCTTAAATAATCAACTCAGGATTGGTAAAAGCTTTGCTCTATTTCTTGTCAGGAATAGTGGCCTTAGACACGTTTTCTAAAGTTTCAACTCTTCTCTATGAAGAAAAAGGAACAAGCCGTAGTTTCTTACAAACTAGCAACGGAAATATATTCTTCAACTAAACAGGCTCTTGAGAATTCTAGATTTACTGAATCATAACAACACGGCAACCAAGATCATGTTGGAAGTTTAAATAATCCATTCTAATCATAGCAAAACCAAACAACATCTTACCAACAGTTTCGTTCCCCAAAACTCTCTCAAGTGTAACAATCAACGAATCCGGAACAGAAAACGCAACATCACCTACCTACATTTCAATAAATTAATCAACACACATAATAACCATATAAACCACACTTGAAATATATTGTAATCACCTTCAAATCCTCGCTAGCAGCGACAACATGAATAGGCGGACGACCGCGCGAATCATACGCAATCCTATCTTTCAAAACAACTTTACAAGGAGGCAAACCGTTTTTATGCATCCATGATTTCAAATCCTCTTCTTCTTCCAAACACTCCTTATCTTTCTTACTGGAAACTGTCAATGAGCTGGAAGCCGAGCACGTGTTCCGATTGGTGCCGTAGCGTAAGGAACGACGAGCATTTGAAATTGAAGGCTTGGAGAGAACTGAAAGAGGGCGGTGGTTGAGATTGAAAATGAATTTGGTTGTTTGTTGTAGATAGGTTACGTCCATTATAATGAAATTAAATTAAATTAAATTAGGGTTTTGGGGATATTATTATTATGAATCAAGTGATGTGATTGGGGGGATATTTTGGTTGTTGTTGTTCAGTTTGTGTGTGTGATGAGGGGGGATAAGGAGAGAAGCTGCTTCTCTATGCTTCTACTACTTTTTGGGTATCCGATTGGATTGGAGGGAAGTGTACTGTATGTCACTATTTTTATTTTTACACACACATTTTCTACTTTGTATTTATTTGTCATCAATTCGACTCGATTATACACCTTTCTTTTTCTTATGAAATTATTTTTCACCCAATCACTATTTTTTAGCCAAAAAAAAAAAAGTCAAGATTGTGCAGATTTCATGTGCGAAATGGGTTTTGCAAAATATTACTCCCTCCATCTCATATTAATTGTCCATTTGATTTTTTGATTCTTTCTTATTCAACTTGACCGTAAATGTTTTTATTTATGCTATATAATACTTGGTGAAAATTATACTAACGAAAATACATTGAAAACCCAATCAATTCATATATTTTGCATCAAACATTATATAACACAAATAATAGAAGTTAAAGCCAAATTTAAACAAGACAGACTCAAAAAAGTCATAGTGGATATTTAATATGGGACGGATATAGTACTTAATTACGGCGAAATATTTTATACTACAAAGCATCATTCAATACATCAAAATCTCGCATGAATAAATTTCGTGCAACGCCGAACCGTGTGAAATGTTAATTTCTTGCAAAGTACAGTATTTTGAATTTTTAGCTGAAAAATTCAAAATTAATGGTGAAGAAATATCCAAAAAAAGGTACTTGTCATTTTCTCTTATCTATTGGCGATAAACAAGTAATCCACTTATTTAAAAGCAAATAGATAAATATCACATATGTGATATGTGCAACATCTACTTATACGTATGTATACAATTAGTCATGGCAATCATTCTTATGTCTTCCTTTGATTTGAGCACGTCTCCTTAAAGTTTGAAATGATTGAAGATAGTAGCAAATGTAGCATACTTCTAATTTTGTATCCGTAGAAGCAAGCTTAAAGTGGATTATGTCACTACAATTGACAATTAAGGAAAACATGTTGCTATTATATGAGGATAAATTGATACAATGCATGTGCATTATTGTTACCGGTGCCTTTCTCAATGTTTTTAGCAAGTGCGAGTTATACAAGTTCTGTTCAAAAAAAAAGTTATACAAGTAAGGTATCTTGCTATTTTAAGGCTACTCACAGTATGGGGATTCAATGCCCCATTTTTACCTGTCACGTCAACTTTCTCTTTCCAGCGACCTGCAGGCGATTGGGTGTCCCACTAAGGGCGACCAAGTTCAATTTTTTTTTTACACACACTTAATAATTAAAACATTAATTTCATTAATAATTAAAATAGTACATCGATTGAAAACATCACATAAACATAAACTTAAACTTAAACTTCAATTGTAATCCGGGTGATCTCAGGTTTGAGAGTTGTTGGAGTCGTAACCGTCGTCGTACGCAGAGTAGTTCGCAAACTTCTCTGCTTCTAACTGAGCTTCCAACCTGCTCAGCTCCCGCTCCTTCTCAGAGTTCCAGCCATCATCATCAGCTGGCACATTTTTCTCAAAACTTAGCTGAAAGTAATCCAGATGAGGTTGTTGTTGTTGTTGCTCAACAATTCTTGGTGCAGATGAACTTGATGCACCTTGCACAACTTGTTGTTGTTGCTCAACCATAGCAGCTTCCACATTTTCTTCAAAATTCTAACAAATCTTGTTTGCTTTTTGGGCATGTATTTGACTCACACAGCCACGCAATGTCTCAACAACATCATGATCTTTGCGAAATTCATCGTACAAAAACTGGTCGATCACAAATTTTCTGTCGTTAGAGATGTGATTGCACTTTGTGTATCGTGTTCTCATTCTTTGTTTGAGTGCCTTTGCGAGCTCAACCTGTTAATAACTTCGACAATAGCTTCTTGTCGAGCCGTGTCGTCTTTGTCGGCTTGGTTTTTTACCCACTTTTGAAGTTGTTCGACGGTATGAGGGAGTTTATTACAAGTCATTTTGAATTGAAAGAAGTGTGAGATTTTATGAATTGAAGTGTGTAATATGTTGTGTTAATATGTGGTATTTATAGTGTGTTATTATTTTATTTTATTTTATTCTTTTGAATGCAACGGCTAGTATGTTTGATTTTGATTTTTTTAACCGTTTACAACGGTTATATAAAATTACTTAGCAATGCACAAGTGAATTCATACATATTAAATCGATCGGCACCACGACCCATTTGAGTTTTTTTCCTCGGGCGATCAATTAGCCACATAAACACGATCGAGTGACGATCGATCGACTTTGTCGATCGTTTGGTCCTTCTGTGAGTAGCCTAAGCCATCAACTAGTATATATCTTTTGTAACATTTGCTTAAAAAGCGTAGCTTTTAGCACCTGAGACATGCGGTGAGTCGAAGCTATGAGGTTGTTGCATCGGGACCTTTGATGCGTAGTCATTACGAAAACCGGCGCTTAATTGACGCCATTGACAATTTGGCACCTCACTATTATGGGTCCAAAATAAGAATATTGTGTTCTCAAAAAAAAAAAAAAAATGGAAAGTAAATGAAAAAAAAGAAAAGAAAAAGAAGGTAAAAGTGATGAAAAGAAAACAAAGTTACTACTCATTTGTTTTCTGAAGTATAAAAGAAAATGACATCTCACTTTCATCTGAATATTGGGTTGCTACTTTTGAAATGAAAAAGTGGTCAACACTCATCATTTTCGGTCCTTTCCTTTTACTCCCCATTCTCAAAAAATCTTAAGGGTGTGTTTGATTCGGGTAAATTAAAGAGTATAGGAGTAATTTGAAAGAATTCCACCTCATGCATGTTTGGATGACAACTTGACAAATTTTAAAAGGATAAAAAAACTATGAGGAAATTTAAACACTCAAGTTAAGTGGAGAATTTTAATTGACATAGTACGGAAGCATTAAAGTAATATTTTGGACAGCATTGTCCTTTTTTAATTTTGTTGCAAGTAAATGAATGAAGGATAATTAAGTAATTTACAAGTTTATGACTTTGAATTCTTTGACATAGCCAAACAGGGGATTTTGAATTCAATAGAATTTGAATTTTTTGGAAATAAAATTTATTTAATATCAATTTACTTGAACGAAACCTAAAGGGTCATATAGCCCTTTTAATCCACAAATTTTAGCCCTTAATAAAGCCCAAATTAAGTATACCACAAAATAAAGTCATTTCATTAAATAAAAACCATAAATGTCCATTCTTTTATCAAACTTTCACCTTCTTTTTTTTTTTTTTTTTTTTTTTTTCCCCCCTTCCCTTTAACGTTCTTCTTAAGCATCTTAAAGGGTCAATTTTGTATATACAATTCATCTTTTATTGCTGCTTTAAGAGCTATTTAAGTATGTGCCTCACGCCCCCACAACGGAGAGCTTCACACTTTTTAAAACCCAGGACCCAATAATCTGTAATCATTATTGACACACATAATGTATATCCCTATGACTGGAGTCATTAGAGGATATCATGTATGCATGATATTCAATGAACAAGACGACATTGTTCCCTATGGCCAAAATGTTTTGTGGTCAAAGCTTATACGTAGTAATTAGTTTGCAGAACATGAAGAATTGAACTACAATTTGATTCATTGTACAAATCACCTAAAAAGAATGGACAGCATATGCACATTCCTATAGTCAAAAAGACTCTTGATAATCCAAACCTGCGAAATATGATGGACTAATACCATTTAATCCATAAATCACAACTTTTATAGATACGGAATCCTTGAAATTTAAGTTACAACTCGTACCCAAAAACACTTTTTGGCAGTAAATCTTCCTAATAAGAGTTTGACTACATCTTTGTTATTCAATACCAAAAAAAAAAAAAAAAAAATGAAGCTAACAACAAAAAATATAACCTGAAATAGAGACAAAATCATATGATTTTGATAATGTCGGATTCATCAATTCTGGTGTCCAAACTCCAAAGTAGACAATGGCTGCAGAAATCAGGCATTCAGTTGTGCGGCTTCATCTCTCAGTTTACCTTTGCTAACTATATTGCCACCCCCTTGTTGTTGCTCAGACTTCTTTTGTGCTCGAATCATTGCTCGTCTTGCACGTGGACGCAATTCACGAACTTGTCGAGGTGGCATCACATATGGCTCAAGTGGCTTGTCACCAAACGGGTGTTCGCTGCCTGGGAATATTCTCAGCTTACGATCTCTGTCCTGTGTGGATAAATAAGGTCTTGATGATTGATGTCGACTTAAAAATACAATAGTACAACCAATATGAGTGACATTAAAGAACAAAACAGAACCCATGTGGAACTATCAGTTATTCAAGAGCCCTAGCGACCCAAGTTTTTTTTTTGGGTGTTCTATTAAAACAGTAGTTCCAAAATAATTCAAAACAATCATGTTTCTCAAGGGGAGTTAAACATAAGAGAAACTTAATAATGGACTCACATCACGAAGTTTATTTCTTGGGAGCATGCGAATGACAGCTTTTCGTATGACTTCTGTAGGATCCTTTGCCATCTGGTCCTTCAAACTCCTTTCCTTGAGGTGCCCAATATACCTGTATACATATCAGATAAGTTATATAAAGAGATCTTAGGATAAGCATGAGTGCATGAAATAATCCTGGGGAGTAGTAGTGGTAACCAAATCGACAAGGCTAACATGTTGGTCAAATTGGGCAAGTTTTGGTATGGATTGTGTCACTTTGGGCTGGCCTAGAAACTTAATATACATTAGAGATAACTAGTTTGTATACATGATGGAAAACCTTATACTACCAATAATGACCTTATATTTTGAGCAAAATTATATTAAGTACACCTTTAAGCTACTTTATTAGTTTACCCGTGTCAATCCGCTAAGATACAAATCATAGCACAAATCAACCCATTCATACATAAATGGATTATGTTGCCACATCTAGGAAGGAGAATTAGCAGAAATGAAATTTCTAAGATTTGGAACAAAATTCCAGCAGCATTAATCTTTGACAAACATGCTAGCTTTGAGTTATTCACTAACAGTGATGATAGAGTAATTAATAAAAGTTTACACTTACCCAGTGTGCCATCGGTAAAATTTATCGGTTAGTTTCCTCCCAGTGACACAGATATCTTTAGCATTAAGGATAACACACATATCCCCATCGTCACGATTCGGGGCATATGTAGGCTTGTCTTTGCCTTGAACCACAGTTGCTATTTGAGATGCTAATCTACCTAGGACCTGCATAAATGTTTAGGTAATATTACTTCCCAGAACTTTTCGGGCATGGGCGATAAAGATAATGAACAGAATAATTATTCCCATCAATAAAGAACACTTACTTTAATTCAGAAAACCATCGTTTTACAGACCCTAAAAAACTGGAGGGAGGGGGGAGATGAAATAACAGGTTTCGATAATGAAAAAAGTTTTCAAAGCGACAAAACTGTCCTTAAAGAAATCACTAATTTCCTAATTTCCTGCACTTTCTTAGTTTCTTTTAAACATTCCCGTGGTTATACCTCACTCAACTCAACACACATAATCAGCACATTCATTACTTGCCAGATGCTGTAAGTAATAGCATTAAAGATACCACATTAAAGTGACTAGCATGCATAGTAGAAGGGTAGTAGGGGTGTTATTGGGTAGGGTTAATTCGGGTTTTGGTGTCTCAAAATTTGACCCTAACCCGACCCTATAAGCTATCGGGTTATCAGGTTTCGGGTCTCAAAATTTGACCCTAACCCAACATTGTACACATTTTGGTAACTAGATCTGATTTTTGGGTTAAATGAGTTTATTGAGTCTAAGCTTTATAGCGGCAATATGTGATTTTATTAAATCATGTGGTGTATATGGGTTATTAGATAAAATGACAAGAAAACAAAAGTGCGGTAAGGAAAAAAATAAAAAATAAGTGCAGCATGCTAGATAAAAAATTAACAATGTTCTTTACAGGAATGGAAGTAAAACAATAACAATAACAAGTGAATGTTAGCACGCTAGATAAAAAAACACGATTGCCCAGTTTGCATTGTTTGTCCTCTTTCATAACAATGAAAGAATAACAAGATAATGCAGTAGGCATATGCCATTTAAACAAAAAAAGTTTTTGGCAGTGGCTAGCCAATTCAAGGTACAATTCACAATTCACAACTACGGGTTAGATTTTATTTGGCCTAAAATGAAGAAAAAATAGAAAGCCTTATACATATCATCGGGTAGAACCCGAACCCAATAAAATATGAAAAAAATAACCCTAACCCGACCCTATAAGACTATCGGGTTGGTCGCGTTGACCCGATAAGCCGAGTTGGACCCGAATAAACTCGACCCTATAAGGCTTTATCGGGTTCAGGTCGGGTCAACCCATTTGACACCCCTAAAGGGTAGTATCCTTCGCATAAGCAATGAGAATACAAGACCTTATACTATTTAACACAAACACTCTGACTTTAATCAAGTAACTGCAAAGTTGAGGGAGTTGAAATCTGAGTTTTTCAAACTCTCGCTTATTCTTTAGTATTTTAGTTATAAAAAATATCACGTACCTGGCCCTTGGCATCAAAGACTCTCCATCGAAGTCCTTCCAAATTAATACGCCTAATACCCGCAACTGCTTTCTGCAACGACATTTACACTTTTCAGTTTATACCCAAATTCCAAGTTCAACAGACAGACACCATAAAACCAATATAATTCATTTTATAAGCAAAACACGTCTTAAAAACTAATTATAAATAGACACTTAATTCCATAGTCATCAACAAAATTAGACTTGTTTATTGCATACACATAAATCACAATATCAGACAATAAAAAGAATCGGTTTTAATTTAATAGAAAATTGGAAATGAGAAGTGATAATACTATACCTTAAGGTTACCATTAAAAGACTGAGCTGCAACTGACATTTTTCCAATTCAATATCTGATCTATGAAATGAAAAATTATCTAAAACCCTACTAGGATCATTTGCTTTCACAACCTAGTGTGTGTTCTGTTTGTATGTTTTCGCCTGATTCACTTTTGCCCCACCCTATTTGGGCTTTCATCACAGTAAATGGGCCATCCTAGTATATAAGCCCAATAGTTCTTCATTTTCATTTTATTATTATTATTATTATTATTATTATTATTATTATTATTATTATTTTAATCTTTATCTTTAAAAAGCCATGTAAATGTAACTTAGACTATAATAGGTCATGCATGATGTCTAAGTGTCAATTTGATACCTATAAACGAGAATGGTCTCTTGCATCAGTAGCATCCCATCTCATTCAATTTTCACAGTGATAATATCTCCTAAAATATTTTGTGAGTCTACTAGAGAGTTTTTAGCATCACAAGATATTAGTATTGTTAATCATTGTAATTAGAGAAAATGTGAATGACTGGTCGTTAAATTTGTATGTCATCTTTTATTATATTTCATATTTTTATCGCAGGTTTGCTTCAGTCTAATGTCACTTTTCTAAACAAATGAGTGTTACGTTCATATCTATCAACATATGTTATACATCAAGTACCAAAGATGATGACCAAAGACTAAGAAAACAAAAAAGCCGAACTTCTTAGAAATTGAATACCATTTGTAACCAAAAGAATCTAGTATCAATAAACCATGTCATCTTGTAAGAATCAAAGAATGAGACATCGATCATTTTACTAGTTTCATTCTCGAGAAATGATTTATAAATAAAAACATATTTATTTGTATGCCTGAAATTGTCTTGCAACCAACAAGATGGTGGCACGCATATCAGACTTAAAATTAGACATGTTTTCAGTCATCGTAATCATTTCTTTTATCTTAGCCACCATCGCTATGTAATAATTAGTTATGGAGAATTACATTTTCTTTAATATTTCCCGTAGAATTTATACGTAAAAGTTTTGTTTATTTCAATCTTACAAAGATAACACCTCTACTTGAAATTATATGTGAGGTTTTTTCAGTGACAGGTTGTTGTTAGAAAGCCATAGGATTTAAGATTGTTCAAAATATAATGATTTGATGAATGAACATATACCTCCGACACTTTTGAGGTTGAGTTCATTTACAACTATTATTCTCAATGTTCTAAAACCTGCGGTGACCGGGGCCTGGCCGCTTCAACTGTTACAAAACCTTGGATATTTCAACATGACACACATTAGTCTGCTAGCAATGATGATGCCCAGTAGCCAAACCACATAGTAGGCAACTCAAAACTCCACTGAGAGCTACATTTCCTTAACAAGCATAACATAACTTATCCTATGAAGACGGCACATCTTTCAGCACGCTCTAGATAGGACAAGAAAAGCTATACTAAGGCATCATTCCCAGCACATAGCCACCAATATACACCTTGCAGATCAAAATCCCAGACTAAATCAGCAGCATGAGAATCATAATCCACCCCACACTCTGAGGTGACTAGATAGATAGTATTTACTGATGAATACTCCCATCATCCATTCAAATCAAGGGCCCTCTGAATTACTTCAAGCAAGCCACCAAGATATTCTCAAAAACCAGACTAAATATACCCAAAGCAGGAAACCTACATTATGAGACTTGCTCTCCTTAACACAGGAAACAAATTACAGGTTAATATGTCTCCCAAGACCCATATAAAACCTGAAATAGAACCAGTGAAAGGATTTCCATCTCAAGGTACAAGGCCAATCTGCAATAACCCAAGAATACCCAATATGACCAAACTTACATGTTTAATCAATATAGGAGCAAAAACTAAGCTTCATAAAAGATACATTTAGGGGGAAAAAAAAAAAAAAAAAAAAAACACTACTTTCAACCTGACATGCAACAGTAGCAATGGACAAACATAGAAGACATCCTTTTACCTATTTAAACAGGAAACCTTCCTTATGTGGGAATTAGACCAAAACCTAAATAGGATCAAAACTAGCTACCTTCCCCAGATACACCAATCCAGCTTTTGTAAAATTACGACAAGGTACAAGGCCATCTGTTTTGCCCTGCAACAACCACACATCAAAAAGCAGCCAAATTCTATATATTTTTCCACTGAATCATCCATTTTGCAGCCACCTCTTTAACTGCTTTTGACTTCTTAACTTTCAGGCTAAACAATTTCAGTTTAACATTTTTAATAATTTCACCACTAACATTTTCCCATGATTGATTAACCTTTTGGAACAGTCTTCTATTTCTCTCAACCCAAATGTAATATATAGCAGCATTAAGGATTAATTTCCTTATAATTGTCCAAATATTACTAATGTTAGGTTTAGAGGCCATCCATCTTATAATATCCTTCCATTCATTGCTTTTCAAAGAGATCTCAGCTTCTCTTTTGACAGCAGTCCATATTTTAGAAGAATAATGGCATCTCAAGAACAGATGTTCATGAGAATCCATGTTCTTACTACAAAAAGCACATACCAGATTACTTCCAGGCATTCATTGCACCACCCTATCTTGTGTACTTGGTCTGCCATACATTGCAATCCATGCAATAAAAGAATGTTTAGTGATGCACTGAGAGAACCGCACAATTTTGGTCCAATTAACCTTATCATTATCATCCCTAAAATCTTTCCAAACTCTGCCAACAGAAAACTTACCCTCCCTTTTCTTCCTTATCAATCCATGCATCACATTTATTAGATAAATGAATATTCTCTGTCAATCTCAGAACAAGGAATATCCATCCATTCCTCAGACCAATTGAATTTCCCATCTCTAACCATGTCAGCAAGCTTAGCATTACTATCAAATCTCTCTGCATACAAATTTCTATGACTAATATACCTTGACAAAGGTTCACCCCCAATCCAACAATCATGCCATACCATTATATTCTCTCACCATTTCCTACACCCTTAAACATAAATTTGCTTTATTACCTCCAGTTTATTACAAGTACCATTATTTCTTGCTGGTAGTACAACTATCAAAGCAAAATAACAGAAACATAATTAAATTATAATCGAACAAAGCAAGATACCAAAAAGAAAATAAGAAAACAGAATTAAAATAAATAAACAAACAAACAACAATTACAATAAAGAACATTAAATTCTGCATTGTCTAAAATTGGAAAAAGACCGGTTAAAAACTATAAGTTCATAAGGAAACTAAAAGTAAGATATAAACATCCTATGGAATATTGAGATCAACTGACTATGAGCTAACTATCTCTGGTATAATCCTTTTGTACAAACAACACCTTCTGGTTGTAGTTGTCTCAGTCTCGACCACCATCTCCAAAAACATCATTCAGCTTAGGAGTTTGCATCAAACGGATGTCAGCATACGGTTTTTCTTGCTTCACGTCTATATATCCTCCTGATTTCAAGACCTGCATGATTTTTTTTGGAATATCAGACACCCCGACACCAACAGCGTTTGATAAACACAAAAGCAATAAAACAATGGATGCTGCTTACCAAAATCTGATAGAAGAACTTGGCACTTTGTTTCTTGGTTTTCTTTTTCAGAATCTGGGACAAGTTTAAAGCTTCGTCTTCTCCACTTTCTTTTCTCTGTGCAAAGTTCTTGTGCAGCACACCCCCAACACTCCTATATAACACAAAGGGTAGATCTTTAGTGGTTTGAAAGAGGGATTTAAGCAAATGAATACGAAACATGGTCAAAGTTACCTTGTCATAGCTGACCATTTTTCGGCATTGGAAACTAGAGTGCCACAACACCATATGAGAAAAGAAGAAAATGATCTCGTCAGATCTCTAAAGAAAGAAAGTTGCAAAAAGTAGAAAGCAATAAGATGGAAAAACGAGGACACTTGCATACCATTATCTTGGTCGTCTTCTCCTACAGAATTTTGCACCTGAAATATGTTTACAAACAACAGTTAACTATCAGAACAAGAATGTGGACTCTGTAAAAAAAATTGCGTTTAGGAGCAGCCAGTAGAGCAGAATATCAAATTACTTGTCTAAAGAAAAGGTCAACTGGGTTATATTTTACTTCTAGCAGATCAAATAGTTAAAGTTAAAAAAGTTGGTTGAAAAGGAATCACGTATTTAAGGTCGTGCAAAGTGTCTCTAAAACTCCTACATTACTTTACTAGAGAAAACAGAGTAGCCATGTATAATCTAGTATTGTTATTAATGAAATTTCTAAATATGGAAAACCGCGTTTAGCTTCCACTCATAGTTCACTTCTTTTAACAGTTGTGTGACCTGTCTATTTTTGCCAACTCTAGCATACAAGGAAAAGAGAAACGGTTCAACTTCTGAGGTCAAACTCATTTAAGAACGCCACTATCCAAATGTGTTGCATATAAAAATAATTAACTTTCATGTCTTGTGATCTCGAGATAGATTACCTCATCCAGATGAGTCTCATCCACTTCAACACCTCTGGGTCGATGGAGCTGTTTCTCTCCGCTCTCAGATGAACTTGCAGGTCGCACTTGGTTGGTCATAGATATCTCAGGGATATCATTAAATCTCAATGATAAGGGTTGCGATTGCGAAACCGGTGTTGAAGGAGCAATAACTTCATCTCTTTCCCCAGTAGTCTCATGTGTAGCTATTCCTTCATATCTTTCCTCCGGGACTTCATGAGGTCCCGGTTCATCAATTTGTGGAGCTTGTTCTATTGCCTCTACAACTTCTTTTCCCCGTATCAGTTCTTTTTCTTTTTTGGAAATGAATGACGTACTATCCGATGGGAAATCTGCATTGACTGAGGGAGTGCCAAAAGATTACTATATGTGGCCCAACAATTTCGCTAAAAGAGAAACAACACTTATTATATAATTTGTTTGATAATCAGAAACAGCAACTAGAAGTTTAACATATTCAAGGGCGCATTAGATTAACGAGAAAAAGAAACAAAGCTTACTGGGAATTATAGGCTTCGCAAAATAATCAAAAGACCGCCGTTGCTTCCAAGCAAGAAGAGCACTTGGTGCTCTTCTTCTTTTGCTTACCAGATCGCTTGCATCATCCAGCCACTCCTTATATACCCTGCCAGATTAAAGAGATTACTATTAGTGCTCAACGGGTAAGTATGTATGTATCTATTTACAAGTGTTTGTATATTCATGTACACACAATCTCACTGGCAGTGTCAAATTCAGGCTTCTAAATTAGGGCATGTACTATCATAAGAAAATTAATTCAGGGGACGCACCCTTATAAACAACCTAAGACTTCTTTACATCCCTAAAAAATATCGGTAGGACAAAAGGTTGATATCACTCACTTCCTAACAACCACTGTCGGATCGTCATAAACACATTTACGCTTCTTTGGAGTCCTAACATGCTCTCTGGGAGCAGGAGTACGAAGAGCCACAATATATGATCTATGTTCACCTGCATTCAGTTACCGCTTCATAAATCAGAAGAGTGCTAACAACAACTAGCTATAGTTCTGACTAGAGACTCATATGGTACCTGAAACATCTGGAGCTTTTGACTGAGGTGTTACATTAATACTAACCGACAAGTGACTTTTGTTTGGACTAGGTTTAGGCATAATGTTATCAACCGATGTCATTTCTGAAACCACTGTCTGCTCTCTGGGAGCGGGAGTACGAAGAGCCACAATATCTGATCTATGTTCACCTGCATTCAGTTACCACTTCATAAATCAGAAGAGCGCTAACAACAACTAGCTATAGTTCTGACTAGAGACTCGTATGGTACCTGAAACATCTGGAGCTTTTGACTGAGGTGTTACATTAATACTAACCGACAAGTGACTTTTGTTTGGACTAGGTTTAGGCATAATGTTATCAACCGATGTCATTTCTGAAACCACTGTCTGCTCTCTGGGAGCGGGAGTACGAAGAGCCACAATATCTGATCTATGTTCACCTGCATTCAGTTACCACTTCATAAATCGCAAGTGCATTAACAACTAGCTATAGTTCTGACTAGAGACTCATATGGTACCTGAAACAGCTGGAGCTTTTGACTGAGGTGTTACATTAATACTAACCGACAAGTGACTTTTGTTTGGACTAGGTTTAAGCATAATGTCATCAACCGATGTCATTTCTGAAACCACTGTCTGCGCGGTTGTACACTCTTCATCAGCAGCATGCTTATCTGATTGCCATCTGTCCTCAAACATCACATTATTATCTGTAGACTTAAAATTACTGCATTCGGGCTCTTGTTCAATAGAGGGTCTCCATGGAAGATCTTCATCATCAGTTTCACCAAGTACCATGGGATCCACGCCTTCATCCAGGGAGAATGTGTGCAGAAATTTCTCAACACGTGTTTCTGAGAGTTTTTGGCTACTGCTGCAATGTAAGAACATAACAACTTGAGTCTGCGTAGATATATGTAGTTGAAATTGAAATAATCATTAATAACATACTTTGTAATAGCATAATCAGAAGCATGGTCTGAAAAACGAGCAAAAACATCCATATG
Organism: Artemisia argyi; assembly: GCA_030686995.1. NCBI lineage: Eukaryota > Viridiplantae > Streptophyta > Magnoliopsida > Asterales > Asteraceae > Artemisia > Artemisia argyi. The sequence goes on from CM060690.1 coordinate 88,688,664, forward strand.
GCCCTGACAAATAATATACAGCATTTAACTCTCAGTGAACTAAAATCAACTTGCCATATAAATCACTAATATACAAGATTTTTTCATAGTAAAAACTAAAAAGTTTATGTACCTTGCTAAATGTGTGACGCGATGTTCGCTCAGTTTCCAATGTATCTATAAATAAGAAGAATCGTACGATTAGGCTAAAGAAATCAAGTAGATTACACAATTAAAGGACATAAACCAAAAAGATCACCCTTGAGCACGATCTCCAAATGGGGCTTCACGTGACTACTGCAATATCAGAGAAACAAACACGGAATGGTTAATAACCTTAGCAAGATTAACCAAATTCTATATCTGAAAGTTCGTAACTTACTCGTTGCTATCATCTTCCACAATTTCGAGATCAAACGCATCAAGCTCAAAATTATCTGGCAGACTGATTGAAGTGAATTGTGCACGCATAGTTTCTAAAAAAGAATAGCATCCCGTTCTACTAGAAGATTCTGCTGATACCGGCACGTCTACAGAATTAGATTTGGATCTCTTATTTGAAGATTCAGGTGTGCACATACCCCCGACATTAATAGTAAGTTGTCTCCTTCCTTCGAAAAGAACTTGCATTTCATGCAAGCTATGATTACAGTCACGAAGTAGATACTCAGCTTTCTTCGCGTATATCCTTGCCACACCTAGTAGAAGAAAGCCTAATATTCTGTATGTTACAACAGGAAGCTGGTCCACCAATATTTTATCTGAATCAAATACAACACAAAAAGAATCATGTCAAGAATATTTAACTTTTACGAAGTAAAAGTACAAACAAGTATAGATGTAACAAAATACCCAAGTATTGTAATGTTTCCGTAAAAAAGGAGTACTAAAATTAATTGGAGATGCTCGTTTTGGAAGAAAAATGTCCATGTTTAAGTTAAAGTGGTTATAACTAAACAACATTTTAATATTGTTATGATGGAACAACTGATAACATCTTTCGCTAGGAATCGAATCATCACATGAATAAGATACCTTAATCATCAAAAAGTAAAGTTGAGCAATTAAACAAAGCAACATCAAAGTACTTAACAATGTATGGGTAAAGGGTTTTACCCCGGTAAATATATTATTCCAAAAACAAAGTACTTAACAACGTATGTCATCTATATAAAACACGTATTATTTACAAAAATGATCCATCAAACGTGTCTTTAACAGTAGATTCTCTTAGGAAACTCACTTATAAGCAACTTGTAACACAAATTTTCAGCAAACTTATTTGTAAACATATTTCAAAAGTTAAAACACATCTAAATTTATGCGGTGACACTAACACTATACAATCTCATTTTTCCTTTTCATATATGACTTTTAGTCAAACAATTACCACATGTGATGTTGACATTTAAAGAAAACAATCAGACCCCACATAAAAGTTTTTTTCTCTTATGAAAAAAAACTAACAATAAAAACTCACTGCATCCCCTAACCAGAAGAAGAAAAACAAACCCTAATTTCATATACACACAAATCAAGAAGCAATAAAATTAACAAAAAATCACATTTTTCATAAATTAAAAAAATTGACTTTAAAATCATCAATCAGACACAACAAAAACATGAAACAACAAAAGCTAATCACAAACTGTCGGTAAAACATGAAAAAAAACACTTAAAAAAACAATCAAAGTCATTAAAACAAACATTCTTAATTTAAAAAAAAAAAAAAAAAAAAAAAAAAATCAACTAAAACAACTTACACTTTCTCGTTACAAACAATTTGTTAAATTAAAACAAGACACAAAAAACAAACATTAATTAAGAATAAAACATACCAACAGACAAACCGATATTTGTGTGTTCAACGATGTCTCCCTTGACACGCTTAGGAAAATAGGCAGCCACCCACACAGGGTTTAACTCGTCGTTTTTGTTAGACATTTTATACTTTCTGCAAATTGTACCCATTTTTATCAAACGGTTTTTTTTTATATGTTTGACATATATAGAAACATGTGAGTTGTTTTTTTTACACACAGTGAGTGTGTGTGAAAATGATGTGAGTGCGAGTGAAATGAAGAAGAAGAGGAAAACGGTCGAGATAAATTGGTTTCTTTTTATTTTTGTTACTAAAATATCTTTTTTCTACACTTTTAAGTATGTTTTGGAACCGTCATATATGTACGAACCCATGTACTATGTCATCGTTCAAAAGAAACTAGTATGAGTATGGTTGCCCAAAGGGGCGTGGGTTTAGACTAGGGCCGAGTCAGTTCATCTCTTATGAAAATTTTAAAGGCATTAAATGAAATTTAATAATAAAGTCCGTTATCGTTTATAAAATACTTCGTATAATGCAATTAGTTATTTAAATATTCTATCATATTACTCATTTAATATATAAAGTATTATCGTTCATTTTTAGGTTGTTCCCTTTCTACTACTTCCTCGTCAACCTCTTGGACACTATTTCGAAGATTCACACCCTCATTTTTCAGATATATGTACTCATCAATCATTTTTGCAACATCTTCTGGCCTATTACCAAAGCATGATCTAGGCCTATCTAAAGACACTTAATTATCTTGCTGGAACAGGTCATCCTCAAAATATGTCCCATGTTGTTTACTCTTCGAATGGATAAAACTACCCATAAGGTCACAGTCACTCAATTCCATCACATTTAAGTAACTGAATCCATGGGATGAGGATTGTGGCTCATTTTCAGAATGCAAGAATCCTATATTATCAGCATTAACAGTTCTTTCAACAATAGACAAGCATTACAGGATGTTTGAGTTGGTGCCATTTCATCATTATGCAACTTTCCTTTGCTGTTCTTATGAGGTGCACTGACCACATCATCCTGAACAATCTCTTGTATCACTAGACCCTCTAAGGCTGGACGCCAACACGTATGCTCAAACAGGTGTTGTTCTACCAATGATACAACCGTCTCTACAAAAACATCTATCTCCTTATACCTAGGTACAAAATTTAACAATACCTTCACATCCTGATCCGACATCAATGCAACTAATCCATCATCTAAATTCAGGCTAGGGACCCTAAAGTGAACAAACAACTTCTGTTTATTATCACCCAAACCTAGGTCACCTAAGATTTTGACCAGCACAAGCATTGAGAAATTGTCACAATCAATTAGGTCTACACGATCAGTGTAATCAAACTTGTATACTCTATTAGGTGGTTTGGAAAACTCACCACTGTGGTGGATTTAAATACTGAAGAGCCTTGGTACGATTCTGGGAACATAAATCAACGAAACAAATAAACAAAAATCAAAAAACACCCACAACATTATCATGAATCAAGGTAATATGCTTTACTTTCCATATATACACTGCATGGTCATTAGAAAGAAAAAAATCGTACCTTATAAGGTAGCAATATCCGGAATTGGTGCACTCTGACGCCTAATTTGTCAGCCACCCGTCATGGATCTACTGTTAATTTGGGTGATTTCGATAATACACAAGTTAGGAGCAAGGGTTCGATTTTATAGGTGTGTGATGCAGGATTTACCGACCAGGTTTTATATTTATAATAATCTTGTCTACCTAAGGTCTACCTAATGCACTATCAGGCAGTGTACCCGATCGTGTGAGGTATAGCTAGATGGTAAAGCCGAGGTCGTCCTAAGAGCTAAGGTGCGAAAAATATCTAAGTTTAATGTCACTAATTAAAAAGGGTATTTAAATAATTGAATTAATTAAACTAAGGAAATAAATGACAAATTAAATAAACAAAGCAAATAGTGAGCAAAGGGAATCAGATGGAGAAAGAAGTGTTAACCTAATTACTACTCTTGTTATTAACATGAAAAGTTTTCTAAACATGCATCCTATCGTTTTATCTGGGGGTTCAATTCAATAGACTCAGATGGTCAAATCGCCTATCCTATTCTACACCTCGCCCTATTCTCCCAAATCGATTGAAAGAGTTCGTTGGCGCGAAATGCAAGAGTCATTAAGGTCCTTTACTAACTTAGACTAGTCTAACGAGATGCGGGCGGTCGCATCTTACATCCCCTCTAACTTCTTAAGCATATATATTCGGTAGGAGGTCGTTCGCTGAAATTTCCAAATGCATGATAATAGAAATGTCTATGGTTCATCTTAACCATTACCAAATCACAACCTTCTAATGGGATGCGGGCGGTCGCATCTTACATCCCCCTCAAAGGAACTACCAAATATCAATACCCTTAAAGCTAGAGTGTCCTAAGACAAGCTAAGCAAGTATACAAATAAAACGATAATAGATGCGAGAAAACTAAATCATATTAACAACAATTTCATAACAAGGCTAACATGAAAAGGTGTTTAGCCACTCATGTTCATAAATGCAGAAAAATAAATATTTATCATAATGAATGTAAACATTGAATCAATACGAATTAAATGAATGAATAAACTTATGATTATGGCGTGAATTCTCCCTTGAAATGACTTGTATGTTGATGGAACTTCGTTTCCCTTGCTCCATGAATTCCTCCTGACTTCTATGTGGTGGAAAGTGAATGAATAAACTCGGAATTAGGGCTGGTATATATAGGCCTGACTTTGCTAAGGCGTAGCTCTAGGTTTAGCTACGCCGTAGCCTTTGTTAATTCTATCTACGCCATAGCTTGATCAAGTGCTACAGCCGTAGTTCTTCAGTAGTCACGTCTACGACGTAGTTTTGTTGATAACTACGCCGTAATTTTATATGAATGAAAGAGGATAACTTTTAAATGCAAAAAAAGTCCCTCAACCTTAGTGTAGGTGTACTAGTAGATTTGATGGCGGAAAATGTGAAATGACAAAAATACCCTCACGTGCAACACACATAAGGACTAACTAACGGGAGTTTCTAACGAGCGTTAGGCAAAAAAACCTTTTTTGCAGGAACCGTAACCCATCGAGGGCATAATTTGTAAATTGAAAACTGTTCAGAAACACTTTTAGCAAAAATTCTTGTAAAAGTACACTTTTTGCAATTTTGCCAAACCACATAAACATTTTTTGCAATTTACTCTATATAAAAGCTTACTAGTTGTTTGCTTTATTGGTTGACGAAACAAGTTGTGATGAATTATAACATTTGAGTTAACAAATTGGCAAGTAAAAACCGAAAATAAAACCAAAACCGAACCAATTACTCTATGTACTAAAAGGCAGAAGTCACTACCTCCAAAAACGGATCCGTTAAGAAAAAAAAATTAATAAGGGTTGGTACAATGCTTTGGCAGTTTTTGATTGGTTATCAGTTGTTAGTGGGACATGTGTCAAACTTACATAGGGTGGCTAAATAATGAATTTTGAGCTACTGTTACAATTTCGTTCCGTTCGAGCACTGTTTTTTCCACTGTAACACCCGTAACTCAACTGTTTAAACCACTATAGCACCGTTATTTTCCCTTTGATAGCACCTTTTATCGTACAGGTTCACTATTGAACCACTCCTTCTTCTCCATTTTCACAGATATTTCCTCCCAATTCTAAATCTTTCTTCACACTTCTCCATTTTCATCGACAGAAAAACACACAAACACACACCATCCCAAAACACTCATCTCTCACTACCCTGATCAGTAACCCTTATAAAAAAAATCACAAACCCATATTGAACTAACAATAGTAATTTTATGCCTGGCATCTTTTCTTTGATCGGTTAGGATCTGTTCATATGTAAGTGCTTTATTATGGTTTATTTTTTGTTAATTAATGATTTAATTGAGATACTTCTTTTACTTTTATTTTTCTTTCAAATTAGGGTTTTATTAATTTGGGGGGTTTTGTTGATTTGATTTTCAGGTTGCCTTGCTAATGATGTTTGCAGTTAAGTCTCCCTTTTTTTTTTTTTTTTTTTTTTTTTTTTTTTTTTTTTTTTTAAGTTAAGGTTTCGTCATAATTTACTGGTGACGTGTTAATGCATGCCCTTACGCTGAGGCTGCAAGTAGATTGCTTTTTTCAAACTGCTTATGACTATTTGTATATGCTACTTTAGGCAATTACTGATTGGGGTAGTAACTTGGTTAAGATGGTGACGAGGACTTGAATATGTTTTTAAGGTTATGTTAGGCAAGTATTGTGTTTGTTACATTTCATATAAATTGTTTTTTTTTTTTTTTTTTTTTTTTTTTTTTTGTCTTTTTTTTTTTTTTTTTTTTTTTTTTTTTTGTTCGGTTCAACTAAACTTAATTTAAGGGGTCTTTGGGATTGCTTATAAATAAACCCTTTAAAGTTGCTTGGTTGACCTTATGGCTTATTCAATCACTTTTTTCGGCTTATGGGGTCATTTGGTTGAGCTTATGGCTTATTCGGATACAAATACCGAGATAAGCAATTTGTAAAAAGCAATGCCCCCCACATTCATTTAAAGTTGGTTGGTTGAACTTATTAACTTTAGGTTTTATTTAATAAATCATTAGGTACATAACACATATTAGAGTTGCGCCTCATATAGTTGCGAACTAAAAATTAATTCTATGTTATTTTCTTTTATGTGCAGATAAGAAAAGGATATGTGGCTGACATGGTTATTGGATTACCCATTGATCTCTCAGCTGAGAACCACAAAAGAAAATGTGGGGGCATTGTGGTGGTTCACGGTTGTCGCTTAGCGGTACGTGTTGTTGAACATGGTCACCGTTCAGTAGGAAGGAAAAGTGAATGAGTGAGACCAAATTCATTGAGATTCTCTGAAGCATAGGTATGGCAGCTTCAACCATATACTTATAAATGGATTGTAATGCATTGTGTTTTACTAGAAATAGAGTTACATAACATTCTTTTAGCAAAAAAAATGAAATGTGCATGCCAGCGACTTTGACACCTTTTCCCGATTGCTTAAAGGCCTTCGTTCCCGTTGTTTGAGCAAGATTCTAATGCAAATGATATCAGGTCAGGATAGTTGTATGTTGTTGCAATTAAGGACTTAACAGTAACGTGAAAGCATTCAGGATTGCTTAATGGCCTTCGTCCCCGTTGCTTTTCTGCTTCTTATAAAGATAAGTGTAACTAGAAACAATAGGTAATCCCAAACACCTTTTAATCACATGGCCCTGACCCATTAATCTAGCTACTCCTGCATTACATGCCCCCTTGAATCAGATTGTGTATATGTTAAAACTTTCAGAAAAAAGTTCTCTTTCAAGTCTTTTTATTCTTCTTACTTTTGCTTGCTGGTTTGACATTATTCGCCTCCCTATATGCTACAAATGAGAAACACAAGATCGAAATAACATGGTGTCAATATGCCATTCCAAAATTTAATGGTATATAAGGCCTGCTTACTTTTTTTAGTTAGTTTGGTTATACTTATACATAATACAATAAAATTGTATTGTATTGTATTATTATGATTATGAAATAATAATTGTATTGCCTTATACTTATACGTAATAAAAACAATAAGTGTATTAGTTTGAGTAAGATTATTGTATTTTGTGATCAGCAGATGTTTGTGTTGTCTATTTGAGGTGGTTAGGGAGCCTTTGAGTATGTTGCGCGGTTTTAACTAATCTATTATTTTTTCATTGTTTAAGGGGATCTTTGATGTTGCAACCGTTGATGGTATTTGACGGTAAATTTGCTACCAGATCCTAGATTATAGACATGAATCTGATACCAATATTGACTGAGTGATGTTGATGTTTTATGTAGAAATACTCACCAGCAACAGCATGGGGCTAACATTCACAAACTCTTTAGCCAACGTTTTGCCAAGAAGGGGATGCATGTATTGATGGTAGGTCTCAATGCGGCTGGTATAGTTGATATGATGACCAGGGAAGTCATGTTCAGTAACTATCACACACGTTTGGCTTTCTGCTACAACGTCATCAATGGCTGAATTAGATGCAACAAGAACTCAAGTTCTGGAAACATCGCGTAACAAAATTCAACCCTCTTTTAGTGTTCTTTGGCGGATCTGGTATGTAATACTTAATTTCGTTGTCAGAATGTCTTTTGTTGATTTATAAGTATACCAATTCTATAATGCAGCAGTAACATGTCAAGACAGAATTGGCAACAACTGGGGTGACTGTAATTTACCTAAAATGGGTAAAACAAAATTTTAATTACCTATCCAAACAACCCCTTATAATTAAATATTTGGCTTATGGAAGCAGATATTGAAGTTTTATTTTTTGATTGCACAGGGGAAAACTTTGGCCTTCATTTGGCCAATATTGGAGTGTCTAACAAATAGACCTGATAAAGCATCAAACGAGACTGGATATAGCAGAGGTTCGTTGCACAACTAGAGAAGCAAGAATAACTCGGTGAGTCTTAACCCTTCACAATATAGATAGAGTGATTATAAGTAAACATGTGTGTGCTTTTGGATGCTAAACCATTTGACCATTAATTACAAGCATAACATCTCTTAACATGTTTGTTATTGCTCATGGTGACCACGCTATGTAAACATATTTCGTACTGCATTAAGCATATGTAATGTGTTTTAGAACGATGTCACATTCTTTGAATAACTACATGAAGATCTCTATGTATAATATGTTTGTCGTGTATCAAATGAACCATAGATTTAGTTTTTTAACCCACACAGTAAAGACCCAAACCAAAGTTTCCAGTTTTCTTAAGTTTTCAAACTATTTTATGTGGATTTGGAATGATAGTGCCGAATATGCACTTTGTTATTTGTGTGTTAGTGTGCAGATCTAATTCGTATCGTGACTTTCTTTTCAGGCTTCTTTGTGTATCACTTTACGCCAGTGGTACGTTTGATGAGGCAAAAAATGAACCACTTTTAGGGGGTCATTTAAGCCCGGAATTGAATTTATTTGATCAAATATTGCCCTAAATCGTTCCTTTTGTGATTTTAGGTACTTTGGGAGAGAAATCTGGAAAAGGAAGCAATTCAGACGTTTTTGGAGCATAAAAGTGAAGAAAACGCCAAAGACTTAATTTTCCAAGCTGGGAACAGTAGGTGACGACGTCAAGAGCAATTTCCTGACGGCGTCAAGAGTAAATTTCATGACGGCCCAGTACAGAAATGAAGGCGTCACAAGGAAGAGCGTCAAGAGTAAAATACGTGACGGCCTGGAAAAACTTAATACATGACGGCGTCAGATGTAGATCAAGGCAGTCCGAGAATTCTTTTGGCGACGAGATGACGGCGTCACCCATTTGTTCTTGACGCCGTCAGACTCAATTTTCTATATATAGTTTTCTAATTTTCATTCATTAGAAGGAAGAAGTTTTGGAGAAACCCTAAGGCCGAACCATATACGATTTTTACAGGTTTTTCAAGGGTTTTCAGCCCTTGAACCCTTACATGTGTAATTGAGATAAGTGTTCTTTTAATTCAATCAATATGTCTATGTGTCGGTTATCTATATCTTGTGCTTGTCTTGATTCCACCATGCTAGGCTAGATTTATCTTGTGTTTGCTTAGATCTAATGAAACCTAGATGTTGATTATGTGTTGATTACTTGTTTATGGTTGTATTGGATGAATGATTTCGATGTTAGGCTTAAGAAAACTGGCAGATCTCCAAATGGTAACATGCTTGAACGTCTTAGGAAACATGAACCGATGTGTACTAGGTTTTATTAGTTGTATTTAATGCATGAGTAAATTCTAATAATCCCATGTTAGGAGCTTCTTATCCGGCTCGACATAGGAGTGAAGTAGGCACTCATATGATTGGGGAGTTAAGTATGCCACCCCATGAATGGTATTAAGGAATACAATCCGTCATCCACGCAACTATAACAAGTAATTAACGTGTAAAAGATATCTAGGGAGTAGTGAAATCTAAGTAAACACATTTCTCCACTTATTGCTCACAACCTTAGTTAATTTAGTTTTATTTTCATTTCTAATATTTTATTTTAATTGCATCTTTAGTATTGGGTTAGTTGACTAGCAACTAATTCCGCCCAAATTCTTCAAACCTGAGATATTTACTTGCTTCCTAAAAAAATATAAAAATACAAAAATAATCATCCTTCACCTCTAGCACTAGTAATTAGGTTTTCTAATCCTAGTGACACTATTCCTAGCTGAACGATCAATCCCCCGGTACTTGTCACTATACTATACTACAACGATCAGGTACACTGCCTGGTGGGGGTTGTAAGCTTCTCAAGATCCCTTGAGAGGTAAAGCCTGGTGCAATCCCTACGCATCAAGTTTTTGGCGCCGCAGCCCGGGGAATAGTTATTGTCTAGGTTAGAATCTCTTTTTATTAGGTCTACTTGCTAGATTCCTTTCTAGTAAGATTTTATTTTTATTTTTTGGTTTCTTTAGTCTATCTTATTTCTTTGTGTTTTTGTTCGTAACTTTTCACCACCCGACATCATGGACGATGGGAACATCTTTAAACTCGTCATCCCACCACAACAAAACCCACCACTAGAACCCCTTAGGCCCCGAACCTTAGGAGAGTATTCCCGACCTAGCCACCAAGGCTACCGAAACACCATTGAGCTCACCAGAGCCAATGTGACCCCCTTGTGATCCGACACCATCCGGTTGGTGCAAAGCGGATGTGCATTCCATGGACTTCGTTCCGAAGATCCAAACCAACATCTTAAGGACTTCCTAAAAATCGTAGACTCCATAGACCTAGATGTTGAAACTAGAGAGACAACCCGATTACGCCTATTCCAATTCTCTCTACGGGATCAAGCTAGTCAATGGCTTGAGCGTTTACCCGCGGAATCCATCACCACATGGGATGATCTCACCACTCGTTTCCTTTCTCAATTTTTCCCACCGGGGAGAACTACTAAGCTTAGAAATGACATCTTGATGTTCCAACAACGTCAAAATGAATCTCTTTATGAAGCATGGACTCGTTTCAAGGACTTACTCCAAAAAGTCCCTCATCATGGCAGAGATCTTTGGCTCCAAGTCCAAATCTTTTATGGCCATATCGATCTCTCCACGAGGCGAGCCATTGACCAATCGGCCGGTGGTAAGCTACGTGATCTAAGTGCGGAACAATCATGGGAACTCATAGAAGATCTTGTTCTCTATGACAACGAAAGTTGGAATGATCCCCGTGATTTGAACAAAACGGTCAAGGCAATATCTTTGCCTTCGAACAACTCTAGCACTCCCGACCGTAGGATCATGGAACTTGAGGACCAAGTCAAGTTTCTCATGAAATCCTACGAAGCTCCTAAGCCTTCAAGCCAAGTGAACAAAATCACTTCTTCATGCGAATTATGTAGTGGTCCCCATGACACTCGTGATTGTGTGGAACTCCCCGGAACAGCTTTTGCGGACTACGCATCCACGCGTACCGACGAAGCGGGAGATAAGTGGTACACTTTCAAACCCGAGTCAAACCCTTACGGTGATTCATACAACCCCCTTTGGAAAAATCACCCAAACCTTAGGTGGAAACAAAATCAACCCAATTCTTCCAATCCGCCTAATCGTTACCAACCAAACGGTCCACCCTCCAACCGTACTTTCAACAACAATCCTTCTAACAACTATGGTAGTACCAACAATCTTGAAGGGTTGATGTCTAAATTCATGGCATCTCAAGAAGCTCGCATAGCTAGGTTTGAAACCGAATTCAACCAACAACAAACGGAGATGACCAACAAGATAGATAACTTGTTGAAAGCCCTCAACAACCAAGCGTTAACTACACCTAGGAAGGACACTAGGGACACCAATAACGGAATCCAAATTAAGGACTCTTCATCATCTAAACATGTCCACTTTGTCAATGTTGTCACCATTAGGCCAATAGATAAGGAGATAGAAGAAAGTGACAAGGATGAAGTTGGAATAGAAACCGAAAGTAGGGAAGTTTAGGTTAACAAGGAAAAGGAGTTAGAGGAAGTAGAAACTATAGAGAAGTACTTTGATAAGTTGCCCACCAAGGAAGAACGGGAATACCATAAGGATTTATTCGATAGTCCCGAGAGACCATATATCCTTGGCACACCCCTTATCAAAATGGGAGACCCCTCTAACATCAATATACCATGCAACATCGGGCATATGCATATATGGAAAGCTTACATCGATCCTAGATCTCCTGTAAACATCATGACTAGGACTTGTTACAATTAGGTGTTGAAGAAGCAACTTGATTTTAGGATGATGCCCAATAAGAATCTGATAAGTAATTTTGTTGGAAGAGTGAAGGGATTGCATGTGATTATAGGCAATTTCATTTATGAGATCGATTTTATGATAGTGGAAGACACTCGTCTGGTGATAGATGATTGCCTAAGCCAAATAATCTTCGGAAAACCATTTGTTGAGGTCACTAGGACGAGTTATGATCCAACTTTAGGGATAGTTAGATTCAAGGAAGAGAATGATGAGATTGCCTACCAAATGCCCTAAAAAATTGAACAATACCGCCTTCTCTGTAATATAGAAAAGGAACACAAGCAAGCGGCTTATTATAGGAATGATGAGGATAGACGTAGAGGAGTAGAGTATGTGAAGAATAGGATGCTTGGTTTCTACAAAGAATGCTTGCAACTAGGTCCGGAATACAAAACTGGTTTAGAAGACGACCTAGAGAGTGAAACCAATGATGAGGTCACGTAGTAACCCATGACCTTGAGTCTAGCTACAAGACTCGTAAATAAAGAAAAGCGCTTCTTGGGAGGCAACCCATGCTTTGTGTGATTTTATTTTGTTTGTTTGTTATTTGCTTCCGTATGCGTGCTTTCTTTTTATTGTTGGTAGATCATGTTTCTAAACTAAAAAGTGAAAATACTTTACTTTGTTATTTTGGCCTAGTCTTAACTCCATCTAAAGGTATTTTTGCAAAAGATAAGTGTAAGGGGAAACCCCAAATATGTTTTTAAGAAACAAACCGATCATGATTCTCCACAATATTAAATGGACATGTATATTCGTAATTGTTAGAGTCAAATGCTTGTATTGAGTCATAATGAAGTTTTACAGGATTTTCCAGGAATTAGGACCAAGTTTTTCGAGAAATTTTCCAGAAACTTAACATAAGAATTTCTATAGGTCACTCCTGACGGCGTCACAAGATTACTCTTGACGGCGTCACGTGTAAAAACCTGGAAATTTTACCAGTTTTGTTTTTCTAACGGAGTTTTAAAGTTTTTGTTGAATTATTAAGTTTTATAATCTCCAGGAAATCTGCAAACTTCATTCCACAAGCATTATATCTTATCTTGTTTTCTAGGATTTAGTAACTTATATAGAGTGCCGCTGATTTTATGCGAGGTTGCTTTGTTTGTTTTCTCAGGATTTACAGGTTATGTATGACAAGAATATGATTTATATTCTGCAAGGGAAGCTTTGATTGTTCATTTTCTTGGAGGAAGATTTAACCTGGCCACCTTATTATCCATACCGAGCGAATCAGGAGAGTATTTGATTTCATTTCTTTTTACTTTTTCACTTTTACATTCTTTACTTGAACATTGGGGACAATGTTCATCCTAAGTGTAAGGGGAGGGTAAAATGATGATACCTTACAAATACACTTTCGCTTGAGTTTGTTTGTTTGATGGTAGATGTGTAATAAAACTATGAGAAATACTTGTTAGTGCAATTTTAGCGCCAAATTTAAATTTTTTTACAACATTTAGGAGTGAAACTTTAGCCATAGCAAGCGTCTCATGGATAGGAGATTGTATGACTAGCACATAACCGTATCATTCAGAAAAATTTTCCACCCAAATATGTGAAGTTCGCCTTTAGATTTGATAGGAAAAGCATTTACTATTAGTGCTTATGAGTGTACCGCTAGCATTTAGATTCTAGAACTTGCGTTAGTGATGCATCCCGAGACCGCTAGTGAGACTACATTAGTGTAGTAGGATTTACTACATGATAAGAGGCATTAGGATCACCCTTGTGTTAAACCGTATCATAATTACTTGACCATTTAAGTCATATTACTTGGCTAGTTAAGTCAACTAATTTTTCCCACGCCTTAGCGTTGTACTCATTTTTAGTACACGAAACCCCTAGTACACCCCTCCGAGCCTATCTTTTCGTTTCTAACTTTAAGCATTTTACTTAAAGAAAGAATTTGTTACACCCCACTTAAATGTACACCCAAATCGCCTTAGCCTTCCGTGTATGCACTCATTTTTAGTGCATTATTGTTATTTGTTAAACCCTAAGTTAACTATCTAATTGATTACATGGTTGCTAAGTCGAGTCATATCCTCGTACATATTGTTTTGGGACGATTGGGACTCATAGGTAAAGTACTTATTTATGGAGTAATGGGGAAGAACATCATTTATTACCCCCATATGTGCGTTAATCTTAAAAGTGCTCCAAGTGTTTTGATTTTCTTAATTCGAGTCATTAGATTAGTTTATTGTAAAGTATGTAAAAATTCAAGTGTAAGGGGAATTTACATTCCCTATGATGTATTATTTTGGATGGTAGGGTAAGAGTGTATGCAAAAAAAAAAAAAAAAAAAAAAAAAAAAAAAAAAAAAAAAAAAAAAATCGAAAAAACAAGAAAAAGAAAAAAATATATATATAGAAAAAGAAAAAAAGAGAAAAAACATACGGACTACCATCCCGTTTTATTCTATGTTTATTTTATATTTTTGTTATTTTTTATTTATTAGCTTAAGTCGAGTCCAGTCTTGGCTTAGCAACGCCACATTGTACATGTAATTAACCAAGATTGTTAACTCGCCACCAGTAAAGACTGCCTATATCCAACAAAACCGTGTATTTCATATCCCTACACCTAACGTTACAACCCTTTAAAAGACCTCTTTGAGAGTTTATCCTAGGTGCTTGCGCCATGTGGTGGAGGTTTGATCCTTTCCCAAGCCTATGGTAATCTATTTTGCTATGACAGGTAGTGAGAGATATCTTCCGTTTCCATATTGTAATTTATACTTTATTACACCCAAGAGATGTTAGTATCTAAACATTATTTGTGAGGTGCTAGTATATGACCTCCGTGCTTGTCTTTGGTCTTTAGTGGAACGATTATCTGTTGTAATTACTTTTATATTAGTGTTAAATGACCCCTAACTTGTATTTTGAGTAGGATAAAAGCGCATTTGCTTGAGGACAAGCAAATCTCAAGTGTAAGGGTATATGATGAGGCGAAAAATTAAGCTTTTAGGGAACCTAAGTTGCCTATCTCAGTCCATGAATCTTGCTTCAAGTTACAATTGAGCTAATTGAGAATTTGAAAAATTAAGTAAATTGCAGAAACATAAAACAGACTGAAACTTATAATTTTATAACTCCAAAAGTTTAACAATACAACCAAACAGCTACTACAATGCTTTAATTAAAAGGATTACAACTGAATTTGAAAACTAATTTAATTTCGACACTAATTATCACTAAAAAAACTACACCCTTTAATTCCTTGCTTTCTTCTCCTTTTATAGCCTTTGATGAGGCGAAAAATGATCCGTTTTTAGGGGGTCATTTAAGCCCGAATCCGAATTTATTTGATCAAATATTGCCCTAAATCGTTCCTTTTGTGATTTTAGGTACTTTGGGAGTGAAATCTGGAAAAGGAAGCAATTCGGACGTTTTTGGAGCATAAAAGTGAAGAAAACGCCAAAGTCTTAATTTTCCATGCTGGGAACAGTGCATGACGGCGTCAAGAGTAATTCCCTGACGGCGTCAAGAGTAAAATTCCATGACGACCCAGAAGAGTTTTGACGGCGTCATGATGGTAGGGCGTCAAGAGTAAAAGTCATGACGGCCTGGAAATGTTTTGTACTTGACGGCGTCAAATGTAGATCTAGGCAGTCCGAGGATTGTTTTGGCGGCGAGGTGACGGCGTCACCTATTTGGTCTTGACGCCGTCAGACCCCTTTTTCTATATATAGTTTTCTAGTTTTTCACATTAAAAGAGAGAAGTTTTGGGAGAAACCCTAAGTACGATTTTGGTGTAACTTTACAGGTTTTTCAAGGGTTCCAACCCCTTGATACCTTGCATGATTAATCAAGATAAGTGTTCTTCTAATTCAATCAATATGTCTATGTGTTGGTTGTCTATATCATGTTCTTGTCTTAATTCCATCATGCTAGGCTAGATCTATCTTGTGTTTGCTTAGATCTAATGAAACCTAGATATTGATTATGTGTTGATTGCTTGTTTATTCTTGTCTTGGATGAATGATTTATATGTTAGACTTAAGAAAACTGGCAGATCTCCAATTGGTAACATGCTTGAACGTCTTAAGAAACATGAACCAACGTGCACTAGGTCTTTATTGGTTGTATTTAATGCATGAGCCACTGTTTACAATCCCTATAGTTGTGATGGGCATGGTGTAGGAGGAGATAAGAGCTCATAGAATTGGGGAGTTATGTGTGCCACCCCATGAATGGTATTAAGGAATACGATCCGTCATCCATGCAATTATAACAAGTAATTAACGTGTAAAAGATATCTAGGGAGTAGTGAAATCTAAGTAAACACATTTTCTCCAATTACTGCTCACAACCTTAGTATAAATTAGTTTATTTTCATTTCTAGTATTTTATTTTGATTGCATCTTAGTATTGGGTTAGTTGATTAGCAACTAATTCCGCCCAAATCCTTCAAACCCGAGATTTTAATTTGCTTTCCATAAAATATAAAAACACAAAAATAATCATCCCTCACCTTTAGAACTAGTATTTAGGCTTTCTAATCCTAGCGACACTATTCCTAAGCTGAACGATCAATCCCCCGGTACTTGTCACTATACTATACTACAACGATCAGGTACACTGCCTGGTGGGGGTTGTAAGCTTCTCGAGGTCCCTCGAGAGGTAAAGCCTGTTGCGATTCCCACGCATCAGCCTTCCTTTAGGGTTTCCTTGAGTCTCTGATCATTTTCCATCACAAGTTGATGTCTGAAACCCTCTAATTTGGTGCCACGTATTTTGGCGGGAAAAACTGGTTTGGACGTTTTCAGGCAAGGGGTGGCAGCATTAAATGTGATGTGAGGGTAGGTGCAGGGGTGTGGGGAGGTGATGATGAGTTTGCAAGTGGTGGTGGTGGGCTTGTAAAACCATGGTGGTATCCTGGTTTTGGCTGAGGGAGAGGAAAAGAGGAAGGGGTTGACCGGGTTTGACCGGGTTTGACCTAGGTCAAAGGTTTGACCCCGGTATTTGTTATTTGGGGTTTGGTGTGGGCTGTGGTGTCAATGGGCTTGGGAGTGGGCTATGTATAGGATTATGGATTGGATTTATTTTTATTTTAGGGTAATAGTTTAGGTCCGGTTTTGTTTAGGTTTACACAAGGACTATTTTTGCAATTTAACGAAAGTTGGAGGTGTGAACTTGGCATTCTTCTAAATTATTTCCAAGGGTATATTATGCCAAGTTATGAATAGTGCAAGGTCCTTTGTTGAATTTTCCAATTTATTTTCACCAGGGACTAAAACTGCCAAACTTTCAAACTTCAGGGACCATTTGTGTAATTTTCACCAAACTTTCCACCAAGGACCAATCCTGCCATAAAAGGTTAGTGCAAGGACAAAATTTGTTTTTCTCAAAGTTTTTCATATCCCAGGGACCATTTTTGACAATTTTCAAAGTTCAGGGACTAAACTTGACATTTTGTGAAACTTTTCACCAAAGGACTAAATGTGTAACTTTTTGATTTAAAAGGACCTTTGGTGACTTTTTCAAGTTTTTAGAATAACCAGGGACTAGATTTGACAACTTTTGAAAATTGAAGGACTGAAACTGCCAATTTTGCAAACTTTGTGCGTTTTTCATCTGTTTTTGATATTTTTGCATTTGAAACATGTAAAACACTTTTCTGGGATATTTTCACTATTTTGGTTCAATATTGAGTGTTTTTATATGTTTTGGCAGCTCAGAAATGGTAAAAATGATGAGTATTTACACACTCATCAATCCCCCACACTAAAACATTGCTAGTCCCTAGCAATCTTTTGAGAAAAACCTGATGGATTTGAAAATTCTCTTTACCAAAAGCCATCACTTCTGGAGTAGCCAGGTGTAACAACTGTGGCACACCTGATAACCGTGTGATTTTGAGCAAATCACCAGCTGTCAACGGATTTGATTAGTCTTTACCAGAAGCCGTTTGCTTCTGGACTAGCCAGCATCTTGATGGACTAAGTCAACATCTTGGTGAGCTGATTACCAATTATGGATTTTCCACGGCCTTTACCACAAGCCATAATCTTTTGGGCTAGCCAACTCATTCGCTTTATGGGATATAGGGAGTTGAGGAACCATACAATTTTTGGCAAATTGCAAGCCATCAACGGGTTTGAGATGTCTTTACCAAGAGCCGTTTGCTCCTGGACTAGCCAATCCATTTGTCATTTAGACTTTGGCGGACTGATTACCACAAAAATTTTGAAATAAAGTGAAAAAATTTTTGAAAAATTTAGGCCTAAAAATGGGGGTACTTAGAGAGTTTTGTGATAAAATTCGTAAGAATTCCCCCCCCCCCCCCACACTAGAATTAAATATTGTCCTCAATATTCAAAGTCCCGGCTATTATGCCGAATCTCTGAACGGAAATAGCTAATATTCGATGCTAACTGTGGAAATTTCGATTTTATTTTTCACTTTATTTATCTGTACATATAAACATAAACACACACACACACACACACACACACACACACACATATATATATATATATATATATATATATATATATATATATATATATATATATATATATATTATTTATTATTTTTTTTTTGAATGAAACTTATATACATATTTACTTTTCAAATGGTGGGGGACGGCCACTCCCCCACACTAGGGTGGTAGAAAGTAGAAAGAAGTCAGAAATACGGGTGAAAACCCATATATGTTGCTAATTTTTGTTCACCGAGTCACTAGCTTGACTCGATCCCCGAATTCATTGGTCCATGGGGAAAGTTTGGAGATCCGGGACAACCATGGATGGTATGTCCTCTCCAAAATAATGTTTCAATCGATGACCATTCACTTTGAAGTTGGGACCTTCGGGTTGAGATAACTTAACAGTCCCGTATGGATATACTTTAGCAATAGTGAATGGTCCAGTCCATCGGGTTTTTAATTTCCCCGAGAAGATCTTTAATCTTGAGTTGAAAAGAAGGACTCTGTCACCGACGTTGAAAACGCGGTTCTTAATTTTAGAGTCGTGAATCTTCTTTGTCTTTTCTTTGTAGATCAAAGAGTTCTCGTAGGCTTGATCACGAAGTTCGTTTAATTCATTGAGTTGAACCTTACGGTGATCACCCGCTTTATGAAGGTCGTAGTTAGCATGTTTCAAGGCCCAGTAGGCTTTGTGGTCGAGCTCGATCGGTAAATGACACACCTTCCCGTATACAAGCTTGTATGGAGTACACCCGATGGGTGTTTTGTAAGCTGTACGGAAGGCCCAGAGTGCATCATCTAGTTTATCCGACCAGGAAGCACGATTTTCACCTACTGTCCTCTCAAGAATCCGTTTTATACCACGGTTGGAAACCTCCACCTGCCCACTTGTTTGGGGGGGATATGCGGTAGAAAGACGATGAGTAACACCGTACTTAAGCATGACTTTTGCAAATTGATCATTGCAAAAGTGAGTACCGCGATCACAAATGATGGCACGTGGGGTTCCAAAACGAGCAAAGAGGGATTTCAGAAATTTCACAACAACTCGGGCATCGTTAGTGGGTAAGGCCTTAGCCTCAACCCATTTTGACAAATAGTCAACAGCCACGAGAATATACTTGTTTCCACGAGAAGATGGAATGGCCCCATAAAATCAATGCCCCAGACGTCAAAGATTTCACAAACTTGAATAGCATTTTGTGGCATTTCGTTCTTTTGTGAAATATTCCCGTGACGCTGACAAGCATCACAGGCTTTGACTAACTCGTGGGCATCCTTATAGATCGTGGGCCAATAGAAACCGGAATCAAACACCTTTTTGGCGGTGTAGTTAGGACTATGGTGGCCCCTGGTGTGTCCAGCATGGCAAGCCTTGAGAATATCAGCGGCTTCCTGTCCGTATACACATCGCCTGATGACTTGATCGGCACAGATTTTGAAGAGGAAGGGGTCGTCCCAGAAGTAATGTTTAACGTCTTTGAAGAATTTGTTCTTCTGTTGGGACGTTAACCCCTTAACGATTAAGTTACCCGCATGGTAATTTGCAAAGTCGGCAAACCATGGGGTAGTAGAGTCACCACGAAAAGCAACCGCATTGAGTGTTTCGAGAGGAAATGTTTCATTTATTTCCTTTTTCTCGAACACATCCTGATGAGGGTTTTTTAATCGTGAGAGATGATCAGCATCAAGGTTCTCAGCTCCTTTTTTATCACGGATAATGATATCAAATTCCTGAAGGAGGAGAACCCAACGGAGAAGCCTCGGCTTTGCATCTTGCTTTGCAAATAGGTACTTCAAAGCCGAGTGATCCGTATATACCACGCATTTGGTCAGGATCAAGTATGGCCGGAATTTCTCAAAGGCATACACCACATCTAGGAGTTCTTTTTCAGTGGTGGTGTAATGACCTTGAGCCTCGGTCATAGTTTTGCTTGCGTAGTGTATAGGCTGAAAGTATTTTGCTTTTCGTTGCCCCAAGACCGCACGTATGGCAAAATCACTAGCATCGCACATAAGCTCAAAAGGTAGGTCCCAATCGGGGGCAACAAGAATCGGTGCCTCGGTAAGCTTTTTCTTTAATGTTTCAAAAGCTTCGATGCACTCAGGAGAGAAGTTGAAAGGAGCATCCTTCTTGAGGAGATGGGTCATAGGCCGGGCAATCTTAGAAAAATCTTGGATAAACCTACTGTAGAAGCCGACATGACCCAAAAAGCTCCTAACACCTTTTACGGTGGGGGGATGAGGTAATTTAGCGATGACATCAATTTTGGCTCTGTCAACCTCAATCCCGTTTTTTGAAATTTTATGGCCGAGGACAATGCCCTCCTTGACCATAAAGTGGCTCTTCTCCCAGTTGAGACTTAGATTCGTTTCTTTGCAACGTTTAAGCATCTGTTCCAAGTGGGAGAGGCAAGACTGGAATGAATCCCCGATGACTGAAAAGTCATCCATGAATACCTCCATGGTTTTCCCGATCATCTCGGAAAAGATAGACATCATGCACCTCTGGAACGTGCCTGGTGCATTACATAAGCCGAAAGGCATACGTCTGTAAGCAAAAGTTCCGTAGGGGCATGTGAAGGTAGTCTTCTCTTGATCCTGGGGATCAATGGGGATTTGGAAGTAACCCGAAAAACCATCGAGGAAGCAGTAGTATTCATTCCCCGCAAGTCTTTCAAGCATCTGATCCATAAAAGGGAGAGGAAAATGGTCTTTACGGGTGGCTTCATTTAACTTTCGATAGTCAATACATACTCGCCAACCCGTGACCAAACGAGTTGGAATCAACTCGTTATCCTCGTTGGTGACAACGGTAATGCCACCCTTTTTAGGGACACAATGAATTGGGCTAACCCAAGGACTGTCAGAAATAGGATAAATCAATCCCACATCAAGAAGTTTAAGAACTTCTTGTTTGATAACTTCGTGGATTTTTGGATTTACCCTTCTCTGTTGTTGCACTGCTGGCTTAAAGTCATCCTCCATTAAGATTTTGTGTGTACAAAAGTCCGGGCTTATGCCCTTAATGTCGGAGAGTTTCCAAGCAATTGCTTGCTTGTTTGCTTTAAGAACCTTTAGGAGTGCTGCCTTTTCCTCATCTTTTAAGTCTTTAGCAATAATGACGGGCAATTTATTATCACCCTCAAGGAATGCATATTCTAGATGAGGAGGCAAGTCCTTGAGCTCAACCTCGGGAAAGTCTTCAGTTATTTCAACATTTTTGACTTCCCCTTTATGAAGTATTTGTAGAGACGGAGAGGGTGAAGGATCGTCATTTAACAATATTTCAAGGAGAAGAATGTCCCCCTTCGGGTCAAGATAGTTTTCATCAACCCCACTTGGAATTGAGCTATCTTGAGCAAGAAAAGCCTCGATCTCTTCCAGAAGGAAGTCACTTCCCTCAAACGGAGTGAGGGAAGGGGAAGAGTCGGAAATGATAGGATCAGTAGAAGGAGTGGTACTGCCACTTGCTGAGAAACCAAGGACTTCTTGAGAATACTCCTCAGACGCAACATCGATGATGTCAATTCGGTTAACCGTTTCAGCGTCATAGTTGGAGGAGTATCTTGAAGTCTGATCAAGATTGAATGTGATGGCTTCGCCACCAACACGTAGAGTGATTTCTTCTTCGTATACATCGATTAAAGCATGACCCGTTCTTAAGAATCCCTTCCCGAGAATGAGAGGAACTCTTGGGTCAGCATCGAAATCAACAATCACAAAATCTACCGGAAAATGGAACTTTCCTACTTTCACGAAGATATCTTCGGCAATGCCGAGAGGACGGGATATAGTACGATCTGCAAGCTCCAGAGTCATGTAGGTCGGAGTGAGAGCAGGTAGAGAGAGTCTTTTCCAGACTGAGTAAGGCATCAGGTTAATGCTTGCGCCAAGATCGGCCAAGGCAAAGTATTCAACCATCCCAGGGAAAATACATGGAATGAGAAATTTCCCGGTATCTCCAAGCTTTTCGGGAAGCTTTTTCAAGAGCACTGCTGAGCAATGTTCATTGAGTGAAGTTTTTGCCATCTCACAGAGTTTTTCTTTGTTGCTTATCAGATTTTTGATTGTCGAAGCAAACTTAGGCATGAGAAGAAGAGCGTCCGCGAAGCTAATATCAAAGTGTAATTCTTGGAAAATTTGATAAAATTTTTCCATCTGATGATTAGCTCTTTCGCGGTTCTTTTGATCATTCAAACGTGAAGGATATGGAATTGATGGCTTAGGATCATTCTTTGGGATTTCATCAGAACTCACAGGGGGATCAAATACAACTTTCGACTTACGAGCCGGGACCGGGACAACTTGAGGGTGGACGTTTTTGATACCTCCGTTATTAGTAGAAAGTACCTTGTCCGTAGTAACCTTAGGCTCACGTTCCGCTACCTTAGGAGGAGAAGAAGAGGTAGAGGGAATCGAGGGTCCATTGTATGATACCCCACTTCGGGTGGTGATCGCTTTGACATCGCCCCTCGGGTTAGCGATCGTGTTGCTCGGTAGTGTACCCGGGCCCGACGGTCGATCATTTAAAGACTTCTGAAGCTCAGAGATCTTGCTGATCAATAACCGATTCGTTTCCTCTTGTGCTTTCATGAATTGTTTTAGCACTTCATCGGAGGAAGACGAGGGTGGAACAACGTTTTGAGGAGGATTTTGAACACGGTTGTTTTGAAAATTCCCTTGATTTTGATTGGTTGTTACCCTGAAAATTATTTCTCAGATTGAAATTACCCTGATTGTAATTTCCTTGATTTTGGTTTCTTTGAAAATTTCCTTGAAACCTTGGTTTTGATTGCCATTTTAAAAATTGTTTTGATTAAACTGGCCTTGATTTTGATTCGGGTTTTGGAAATTTGAGTTTTGACCTTGGTTAAAATTCTGATTCGAGTTATGGTTTTGATTTTGGTTAAAACCTGGAGGTCCGAGAAAATTGTTGGAACGATAGCTTAAGAGATTACGGTCCCCTTGCGGTTAGTAAGAATTACCCCCCGTATTGTAGGAACCGTGAGCAGCATACACGTTCTCTTGAGGAAAGCCAACAGTAGCTGGACACTCGGAATATAGATGAGGGCCCCCACAAGTTTCACAACTTCGGCCCACGGCTTTCACTTGCTGATTTTGAACCTGATTTTGCATCGTTTGGTTCATTCTCAACACAGCCGTAGAAATATCATCCATCTTTTTGGTAAGAGCAATTATTTCAGGAGATGATGATGAAGGAGTAACGAAATTACATGACGTACCCCTCTCCACAGAGGAATCCCAAAAGTTATGGTGGGCAGTCATGTTCTCGATTAAATCATAGCACTCCTCGGGACGCCTTTTCATAAAGGTCCCACCAGCAGCAGCATTGAGAATGTCTCGGTGCCTCAATGTCAGACCATTATAGAAGGTATCTATGATGGTAACTTGCAACATATTGTGGTTAGGGCACCGATCAATAGCTAGCTTATAACGTTCCCAAGCCTCAAAAAGAGACTCATCGGGGCGTTGCCGGAAGTTGCTGATATCATTTCGTAACTTGGTAACCATGGAAGGTGGAAAATATTTTGCTAAAAACTTGGTTACCATTTCATCAAAGGTGTGAATAGAATTCTTTGGGAGTCGGTCAAACCATGCAGTGGCATGATGAGTGAGAGAATAGGGGAAGAGGTACAGCCGGAGGGCATCATCGGTGACACCATGCTGTTTCATGCTTTGGGTGACCGTGAGATATTTGTCAAGATGCTTATTGGCATCGTTACCCGCTAATCCGTGAAATTGACACGAATTCTGGACTTGTTGGATCATGTGGTGCTTGAGGCCAAAGTCCGTAGCCTCAATAGTGAGTGGTGCAATAGGCCCACCCCGCCCTTGCATGGTAGGCTGGCACAGCTCCTCCATCATTCGAAGATCGGGAGCAGGCACATCCTTGGGAGGGTCAGGGGGTGGTAATGGTGGTGGTGGCCCAGCAGCCATTTCGGTCTTTGGTTCTTGTGTGTCAGAACGTAGCTCGGGTACGTTTTTCTGATGTTTACGTTTTGTTTGTGACCGAGTGCGCATGCACTAAAAACAATTTTTCAAAACAAGATCGAGGCAAAACCACAGTGAACTTAAACCAATAATCACAAGTGAATGGCTTCTTTGAAAAAGGTACACCACTCACAAGGATACAAAGGCAAGTTTTTATCTTAAGTTTGGGAACTTATTATGTCCACACCCCCAGTTGGTAGGTGTTCAGCCTTGGTTTGCGGTGGTAAGATTTTACGTATTTATTAATTTGAAAAACTGTTTTAGGCTTATGGGTGTGTGTGCAGAAAACTTGGGAAATATTTTTGGAACTGATTCGTTAACCGAAATCGTTCTTTTAAGATTACTCGCAGGCTGGCGGGAGGAAGTAAATAGGTTTCCTCTTCAGTTCGCAATTTAATGTCAGAACTTACCTTAAATCAACTGTTTCAGGTTGTAATCTTAAAGAAAACGAAGTAATTTAACTTCACAGTTTGTTTTGTTGTTTTTGATTTTTTTGGTGTTTTTAACACTTTAGGAAAAGTGTTAATGAACTGTTTTTATATGATTATGTTTTTACAAAACTTTTTTACAAATTTTGTGTGAAATTTGTACAGGCAGGGTGTTGAAAAACCACTAAACTTAAAACGATTTTATAAAACACGCAACAACCTCCCCGGCAGCGGCGCCAAATTTTGATTGGTCCCGAAACGGTCAGATATTATTGACCAAGGTCAACAAGTCAAAGACAGCCTCGTTCCAATTCTCCGTGGATAGTATAGTGTGTCCCCGGGTCGTTAAAGTCCCAGCGAGATTGAAATGGTTTCGTTTGAAATATTTTATGAGTGAGTGGCACTGAGGACAGTAGCCCAGATGATGTGGAATTGATATTGCTACTGTTATTTTGGTATTTGTACACAGATATGATATTCACAAAAATCAGATATACAAGTATATATGCACAAATTCACAATTAAGATTTACGCAATCAGGCTGAAAAAGTGGGGTTTGATGATTAACAAACTACAGGGGGTGCTTTTGAAACTTTTTAAAATTAAAAAGAAATTTGAAAATGAAAACGAAATTATAAAAGTGAAAATTTTAATATTTAAATATTATTTAATTAATTAAACTATTTAAAATCTAATTTAAATTAACTAATAATTATAAATATTACAAATTAAACTAAAAATTTGCAAAAACAATTTCTAAACTTAAATTAGAACTTGAAGAAAGTATAAAAAATAAAAATAAATATTTTTGTCTTTTAATGGATTTTTTATTAATTAAAAACTATTTAACTTAATTAAACCAATTAAACTAATTTAAATTACAATTAATACTAGATTAACTTAGAAAATTATAAGAAAATTTGTAAAATTACTTAACCATCAAAGGAATCCTAAAAAATTATAAAACTTCTAAAAATTATGTTTAAGGCTAATCCACAAATTATTTACCTTTTAATCAACTTAAATCTAATTTAAATAATTAAAATGAGAAAAATGGAAAATGAACAGTAGAAACTAAAAATATATTTTCTAAAAGTCTATTATACTATATTAGAGCTAGGAAAAATATAAAAACTAGGTTATGCTTTATAAAAACTAAATATGCTATTTAATACTTAATATTAATTAATTATTAAGAAAATTAGTATTAAATCTAATAATTACTAAATGGCAGAATAAAAATCTGAAACAATTACTAAAATTACTTTACTATATAAGGTAATTAATAAAAATATAAAAATACTAAGTACTTAATAAAAATCTAAAAATGAAAAATAAAATTTAAGTTAAATTAAATAGAAACTATCACTTAATATTAAATTGGTTTTTCTTGAATTTTCTTTTACAAACTTACTTTACTACTGAGAATAAAAAACTTTTGTGAAAACACTTTTGAAATCAGCTTATAAATAAGCAGTAAGCACCCCCTTTTGCTTATTAGTTGACTTGTGTTGACTGAGCAAGCAAATTAGCACAAATGACTTTGGGTGGGGTCCACAATGATGGAAATGGGTACAAATAAGCTGAACTAACTCAAATAAGCCAGAAACAACAATTAGTGATAAAAAATAAGCTGTGTGGATCCAAATAAGCACTTAAGCAAACTGAGTATGAACACAGAATGTGGACAGACTTATGGGTGAATTCCAGGTGGGGTCCACTTGACTATAGGTCAAACAAATGGTCAATCCTTGTTCCCTGGTAGGAGGGGGGGTTGGGAAAAACCAATTTGAACCTCTAGGTCCTACTGGGTTGGGCTACAACAGCCACCAAAGTGGGCTAAGTGATATGGGTCTGAGTGCACAGGGCAAAGACTTGCCCTGCAGTCCACTTCCAAGGGTATTTTAGTCCACAAGAAAATTTCAAAAAATTAAGGAAACCCTGGGAAAATGAAGTTGAGGTGGCAAAGTTTAACTACAATGAATTTCAGATCCTCAATCCTAACACATAAATCACAAAAAATCTTGTAACTATTGCAAAAATATGAGATTAGGCAATTTGACTTTTTGATTAAACTTGGAACTTTGACTTATTTGGATTTTGGGCTTAATTTAAGGACTGTAACTTAGATAATAAGCTAATATTAAGTTGAATTGACACAAAATAACTACTTTTAAACCGATTTGAAAGACTTATGGATGCCAAATCCAACACAGTAAACTGTGTGGGGAGATTTTGTGAGTTTTTGACTTTTCTGTAAAACAAAGCTTGATTTTATAGTCTAAACCTCCAAATAAAACATAAGGCAAACTGTTTGAATCGCTTTTACCCTCTGAGATCAATGACAACAAACCTGAACTTGCAAATCCAAACACTCCTTAATCTTGGACTGTTTTGAGTTTTTCAAAGCAGATGAGTATTAGGGTGTGTAAACTTGATTACTAACTACTGATTATGACTAAGTGACTTAGTTTAAACACTTGAAAACAAATTACCACTACAATCACACAAGTTAATCACTAAAGCTAATTTGGCAGACAAATGTTGAAATTATAAGTAACTATATATTCTAACAAGTTAGTAATGATTATTAAGCTAAAAAACTACTTAAACACAATCAACTAGCACAGATTAACACAGATTAGCAATGAACAAGCAATCAAACATAAGCTACTCATAACTAGAATTTTAGTGGAAAAATTAAATAAGCAAAGTCTTACAAGAATACCCTCAGCATAAACAGAGGGTTTTCCTATGAAGCCTATCTTTAGATAGGCTAACTTCAGCTCCAATCTTGCTCACCAATCCTTCTCAGTACCTGAAAACAAGTTATGAACAAGACAGTTGACCAATATTGACTTTTTTGCTTTTTGAGTATTTTCTACTAATACTGGATTTTAATTGTTTCTAAAGCTTCAATAAGCTTTTAGGGAACCTAAGTTGCCTATCTCAGTCCATGAATCTTGCTTCAAGTTACAATTGAGCTAATTGAGAATTTGAAAAATTAAGTAAATTGCAGAAACATAAAACAGACTGAAACTTATAATTTTATAACTCCAAAAGTTTAACAATACAACCAAACAGCTACTACAATGCTTTAATTAAAAGGATTACAACTGAATTTGAAAACTAATTTAATTTCGACACTAATTATCACTAAAAAAAACTACACCCTTTAATTCCTTGCTTTCTTCTCCTTTTATAGCCTTTGATGAGGCGAAAAATGATCCGTTTTTAGTGGTGGTGGTGGGCTTGTAAAACCATGGTGGTATCCTGGTTTTGGCTGAGGGAGAGGGAAAGAGGAAGGGGTTGACCGGGTTTGACCTAGGTCAAAGGTTTGACCCCAGTATTTGTTATTTGGGGTTTGGTGTGGGCTGTGGTGTCAATGGGCTTGGGAGTGGGCTATGTATAGGATTATGGATTGGATTTATTTTTATTTTAGGGTAATAGTTTAGGTCCGGTTTTGTTTAGGTTTACACAAGGACTATTTTTGCAATTTAACGAAAGTTGGAGGTGTGAACTTGGCATTTTTCTAAATTATTTCCAAGGGTATATGATGCCAAGTTATGAATAGTGCAAGGTCCTTTGTTGAATTTTCCAATTTATTTTCACCAGGGACTAAAATCGCCAAACTTTCAAACTTCAGGGACCATTTATGTAATTTTCACCAAACTTTCCACCAAGGGCCAATCCTGCCATAAAAGGTTAGTGCAAGGACAAAATTTGTTTTTCTCAAAGTTTTTCATATCCTAGGGACCATTTATGACAATTTTCAAAGTTCAGGGACTAAACTTGACATTTTGTGAAACTTTTCACCAAAGGACTAAATGTGTAACTTTTTGATTTAAAAGGACCTTTGGTGACTTTTTCAAGTTTTTAGAAAAACCAGGGACTAGATTTGACAACTTTTGAAAGTTGAGGGACTGAAACTGCCAATTTTGCAAACTTTGTGCGTTTTTCATCTGTTTTTGATATTTTTGCATTTGAAACATGTAAAACACTTTCCTGGGATATTTTCACTATTTTGGTTTAATATTGAGTGTTTTTATATGTTTTGGCAGCTCAGAAATGGTAAAAATGATGAGTATTTACACATTCATCATTGACTAGCAACTAATTCCGCCCAAATCCTACAAACCCGAGATATTTACTTGCTTTCTAAAAAAAATATAAAAATACAAAAATAATCATCCTTCACCTCTAGCACTAGTAATTAGGTTTTCTAATCCTAGCGACACTATTCCTAGCTGAACGATCAGTCCCCCGGTACTTGTCACTATACTATACTACAACGATCAGGTACACTGTCTGGTGGGGGTTGTAAGCTTCTCAAGATCCCTTGAGAGGTAAAGCCTGGTGCAATCCCTACGCATTAGCGTTACACTTGGGTGAGCAAAACTTAGTTTAGTAGCTTATTAACATTTTTTTCCAATCACTTTACGCAGGCCTATTATCCTAACTGATATCTTTTCATTTTTATGTAATTTACGGCACATGGAACAATCAAAAGGAAACACTATTTGCGTACTCACCTGTATAGATTTTTGAGCTGATTTGAATAATACAGGTATGTTTTTAATTTACTTCCCAAAAAAAGCCGTATAAAATCAGTCGTATTTGTTATTTCATAAATTTTATCATTCATTTACTTCTCGTTCAAAAGCTGAAATAAATTTTGTCGCCATTACAGTTGGTTACAGAAACCGGGAATCATGTGTTTCGGGAGATCCCAAGAACGGCCACGTGGCAAAAACAGCAATGGTATTTCTTTTAGAGTTAGAATAATAATGTCAATTCAATTTGTTCACCTATTTTATTTGTTTTGAAATTTGTGATACCTAAGAATTTGTTGATCAGATGCTTTGTAATATTACATTCCGCATGAATTTGATAGAGATGTGTTACCTATTAAGGATACTAAACATTAGATATTTACTAAGGATTATTTTTGTAACAGGAATTGTAAATTAGAAGCGCGTTACTAATTTAATTGATTCTTTGAAGTTTAGTTTTCATTCCACACACCACTTCATTTGTTGCGGAGTTTGTAATGGTCATGAATATGATGGTTAAAAATGAGTTTAATACATGATTTATTAGCAAGCCGAGAGGTAAATGACCAATAAGATATATCTGCAGCGAATTTGTTATAGCATATTTCATACAAACAGGCTTCACAACAAGGCAATCCCGCGGCAACGCGCGGATTACCACACTCGTTTATTAAAAAGATCAAAAAGCCGAAACCGAAAAAAAACAAACAGTTACAACTTACAATCATTGCAATAACATTATTTTTTTTATGTGATATGAAAAAGAAAAAGAAAAAGTATCTTCTTCTAATGAGACAAAGAATAAAGGACTCATCTAAATTTATAAAATAAAATAAAAAGCTGAAGTACATTATTAGAGTTAAATACGTTAGAGTATAATTAAAATTTTGTTTACGCTAAAATGACAAAAAGCTAAAAATGAAAAGCGATGTACCTTTAATTTGTTTTTGGTTAAAAAGTAGAAACATGGAATCTGTTAGTAAAAAGGGAAAATTGTTGCTAATCAATGCGTTTTGTGAGTAACTTGTGTTATACGAGTCGTCCATTATGTTCAAAAATTTATTCAAACACCAAAACAAGTGTCAAAAAAATCCCCTGGTTTTGTATCACTCTTTCATTCAAAGTGTATCACTGTTCCAGCTACTTGTTACTTTTAAAGGGTTATTATACAAAGATGTCACTAAAGTTTGCGTTAAATTTGTCCTAAGGTAATAAAGTTTCAAAGTTGTCATCCAGGTTACTCAACGTTGCGGATTTGTTTTATGTGTTACTGAACCTATTAAAACAGTACACACAAGTTACTCCCACAGTGGGCAACCTGTTGTTAGCTCCTTGTGGTTTGTGGGGTATCACGAATTTAGTCTATATTTTTTTTTTATCATACATTTAACTATCAATACGTTAGCAAGGTCCGTTTTTATACGCTTTCTTACTTTATTTTATCCGTTTTCATCCGTTTTTATACATTCTCACCCATTGTATACGTTTTTATAAGCTTTTATCCATTTTTGTACGTTTACGTCTGTCATTATACGTTTAGGTCCGTTTATATATATATTTCTTATGTTTTCATACATTTTTATTCGTTTTTATCTGTTTTCCTACATTTATACCGTTTTTATCTGTTTATGTACATTTTCATCCGTTTACGCAAAGGACTCTCTTTAACAGAATATATTATTTCTTGTCACGCTTTCGTCCATTTTTATACGTTCTTTATACTTTTTCATACTTTTTTATCCGTTATTATATGTTTTCAGATGCTTTTATGCGCTTTCATATGTTTTTATCTATTTTCATATGTATCTATGCGTTTTCATATGTATAAAAACAGACAAGAACGTATAATACAGATGAAAACAGATAAAACGATGAAAACGGACGAAAACATATAAAAACAGATGATAATGTATAAAAATAGAAAAAAACATAAGAAATGGGCGAAAATGTATAAAAACATATAAAAACGGACGAAAATAGATAAAAACGATGAAAACATATAAAAACAAAAAAATGTATAAAAACGTATGAAAGCGTATAAAAACATATGAAAACAGATAAAAATGTATGAAAACATATAAAGAACGTATAAAAACGGACGAAAGCGTAACAAGAAATAAAAATGTATGAATACGTATAAAGAACATATAAAAACGGACAAAAACGTGTAAAAAATGTATAAAAAGGGATGAAAACGTACAAAAAGAGATGAAAACATATAAAAAAAAGGCAAAACATACAAATATGGACAAAAAAGTATAAAAATGAATGAAAATTTATACAGACAGACGAAAACGTATAAAAACAGACAAAACGCATGAAAATGAGCAAAAACAGAGGAAAATGTATAAAAACGTATAAAAAGGATGAAAATGTATAAAAGCGGATAAAAACATATGAAAACATATAAAACGGTCAAATTAACAGAAATATAACTTGGATGACAAATGTAACTTGTCGCAAGAAGTTGGGTAACATGGATGACAAAAAATGCACGCCACGTAGGATTTTCACTGGTAACTCTAGGTTACCCAAAATGTGGAAAACTAGAAGGGGGTTGAATAGTTTACCGATTAAAATCTTTTTAACTTGTTAAGTTAGCTTTGAAACTTTCCGTTTGATCAAAGATATGTACACAAACACAATATATAACATGCAAGTAAATGAAAGAAACGATCAAACCATAACACGAGTATTTATCGTGGTTCGGCTACAAGGATTCTTTTTCCTTGCCCTACGTCCACGCCCCGAGTATCCAACTCGAGAGTTTCTTTCACTAGTCAACAAGCTCCTTTCACCGGCGGAGAAAACCTTACACGTCGCTTATACTTTTACCGACACAAAGCTAGATGTCGAGTTCTTTACCAAGGGTACAACTACTCCCTATACACTTTGTATTTTGAGGACTAAAATACTAACCGATCACTATTGAAAATACACAATCAAATGAAGTGTAAACTACTCAAGTCTACACAATGCAAAGCTAACAAGTCTTGCAACGTTGTGTTGACTACTTGTTACTTTTAGTAAGCTCGTGAATCTCTTTGCTACAAAAAGAAACTTCACATATGAAATGTTAAGAGGTTTGATGAAAGAATGAATGTGTGTAAAAATATAATGTCAAGTGATGAGCCAAAATTCAACTTGTGGCTCAATATTTATAGCCAAAACCTTCTGCAGGTCTGGCGGATCAGGCGGACCCCTAAGAAGGGTTCTGCCCGTGTACCTCCAGGGTACCGCCGGCTTGCAGTTGGTTTTGCAATAAATCTTGCAAACCAAACAAAGTCACATCTCATTACTCTTGCAAACCAAACAATGTCACATCACATAATATCAAGTCAAACACTAAACTTGCAAGCAACAACAAAGTAAGTCAAACACATTTCTTTCCATAAATGTATAATGACAAAACTTGCCATAAATGTGATGTGACAATTCTATTTTTAGAAAATAAGAAGTGCTGTGTTTTATGAAATGTAAAATGTAGCAAAAGTCTAGTTTATGCAAGTTTTTAAAACTAAGATTACGTTTTACTTAGAAACTAAAGTTTACATTTGTCATTAACAAAACTTAGAGAAGATCGTAAAATATAAATAACGTTTTTAGGCGATATTTGTGGTTTGAAATTCCATTGCTTGATGATGGGTTTGGTATTGAGTCAAGCAATGTGGTTTGAAATTCCATTGCTTGATGGAGATGGTTTTCAACCATGTTTTGGATATCCTCATATGAAGGAAATAAAGACTCAAAGGTTTGAGGTTGAGGGTGTGGTGGATTTGGGTGATTATGGTTTTCAAAGTTTGGTTCTCCATATAGAGGACCATGGATGTCATGGTAGATGGGGTGAAACAATAATGGTTTAGGTTGATGGTATACTTGTTGTGGTGGTTGGGTGTGGTTAGAATGCTCATTTTGGTCAAGAATTGACTTTGGTGAAAAAGGTGGTGGTTGTGAAGGTCTTGGTGGGAGATCATTAAGATCTTGGACAAAAGGGTGTGGTGATGTGGGAGGAGACCCAAATAACTCCATAGGTTCCATTTTGGGTAATGGTGATGGTGATGAAGTTTTGGATGGTTGGGTTGGAGCACTTGGTGGACTTGGGTCAATAGGTGATTTAGTTGGTGGTGGAGTGAGCTCATTTGATTCATTGGGTGATGGTGATGGAGATGCAATGAAAATGGTGAAGTGAGAAGACAAGTTTTGCACTAAATGCTTAGTGGTTTTGGTGGATTTGTGGTAGTATAAATCTCAGGGATTTCAAGGATCCCTTAAAAGGGTTCCTTCCTTTATGTTTGAGGGGTTCTTGAGGTTGTTATGGCTAAATTTGAATTTTGGCGGGAATTGGTTTTGGTTAAGTTTATGGAAGAAGGAGTATCCTATTATGCTAAACACGTTGCAAGTAATGGGTTTCTACCTAAAAGGATTGGATTTTGGTGTTTGGATGTTGAATTGATGAAAATGAAAACAAAAATTCTGCAGGTTGCTGGCGGCACCCTCAGAATACACAGGCGGAACCCATTTGAGAGTGCCGCCTGGTCCGTTGGGCCAATTCTGGAATTCCCAGAATTTACACTGGCGGAACCCAATATTGGGTACCGCCAGATCCGCCAGACCCAAAAAAATTGGCAGTCCGCGTTTTTGACCCGCGAGACGATTTTCAAAATTTTCGAAAACTCCTAAAATAAAAAAGATACGGCATTTCTGGTTGGGCAATGCAAAAAATAGACACGTAAACATGCATTTCATAGGACTTTGATCTTGAGGTCGAGAATTTCACTATACTTAGTGAAAATATCATAAACTTGAAAATTTGACAACTTGCCAAGAGTTGTCTACCAGCATCAAAGTTAGATACTACATGTTCTAAATTGTATCAAACATTGTACTAACACACAAGTTCATCACAAATATTGTTTAAATGACCAAATTTGTTCAAATAGCACCTAGTGCCAAACACTCCTACACACCCGCACTCATTGATGGTCGATCTTGTTCTTGAGCTTTCCAAGGAACCTTCCAAGATTCTTAAACATCCCCTTTGTTTGCTTGAACTCCTCCGACTCATTAGGAATATCCGGAAGTTGAGAAAGGTATTCGAGAGGAAGGAGCCTAGAGTTTGGCAAATTGTCATCTTCACTCATTGAGGAAGACGAAGATGAGGTAGGAGGATGTGGACGTTTTCCTTGGGCTTTGTACACTCTCTTATCACTTAGTGGGACAAAGGTGTGTGGGATGAGAGAGTAGTTAAGGCAAAGACCGTTTGGAGTTGGTGGAATGGGTGAGATGAACCTAAAGAGACGGGTCAAGAGCATTCCATACGGCATAGCCGTTGTGCCATGCACGGGAATGTTGGCCATTCTCTTGGCCATGTAGTAGGCAAGGTTGAAGGGTTGCCTAACGGACAAGTAGTAGAGCATGTAGCAAAGGCAAATGTTGATATGGTCACGGTTCCCTATTGTGCTAATGACATTGGCTCTAAGGACTTCCTCTCATTTCTTGAATTGGGGTTTGAGTTCGTTCATTTCCATTCCATATGGGTCCTTATCGACCTCATTCCCCGAACGGGTTCTCCTAGTGGTGGTGGTCCTAACAAAGAGGTGGTCACGGAGAACATCTTTTG
This sequence comes from Artemisia argyi, assembly GCA_030686995.1. Taxonomy (NCBI): domain Eukaryota; kingdom Viridiplantae; phylum Streptophyta; class Magnoliopsida; order Asterales; family Asteraceae; genus Artemisia; species Artemisia argyi. The sequence goes on from CM060690.1 coordinate 88,723,823, forward strand.
AGACAAGGGGTGTGTCATAAGGGTGGATACGGTCTTGGAGGTTGTCAAGAGTTGAGAGGGAGTGCAAGTCGGAATAGAGGCAAGTACCACGGTTTGGAACACCTAGGATTTGAGCAAAGTCCTCAAGAGTGAAGGAGTATTGATGACCGCTAACCCTAAAGTTGATAGACATATGACCATAATCATCCATGGAGAGGACGGAGGATGCATAAAACTCTAAAATGAACCTAGGACAAATAGGCTCGTCGATATTCAAAAGACACTCAAAGTTGATTGTGGCAAAATCGGCGTAAAGGTTTGTGCCTTCTAGGAAAGACGGGTCAATGGTTCTACCCTCATGGACATAGTGTTTTTCTAGGGCTTTGAAAACATTTACTTGATTTGCGGTAAGGCCTTTGGTTTTGTGGTGTTTTGGTAGGTACTTAAGGGTATCCTTGTGGTCGTAGTGGGTTAGAAGAGGCATGATGATTCTTAGAACAACAAAATTTCACATTTTAGTTTATGTAAACCACTATTATAATGTGGAAGTTCTAGTGTGTGCCTATATGAAAACAATGTGGAGGTGCGGTTATCTTGACTCATTTTGATGCTTCAAAATCGTTTTATGGAAGTTTTGTTATAAAACAAAAGATAACCCAAACGCTCCTAGTTCAATGTAGCTTCATTTGAATGTACCCGAAAATACATATTGGTTATGTATTCCCTTTAGCATTCAAGAGACATTATGCAAGTGATGTTTTAAACATAACGTTTTGATTTTGTATTCTCAATGTGAGACGAAAAAATATTTGTCCTACTTGTGAGAAATTTTTGGAAGGATTTGACATGGGGTGTTTAAGCAAACATGTTTATACTAATTAAAGATGCAATTCCTAACTATGGGAAACATGATTAGTTTTATTAAACACCTAATCTAATGCATGAGTTTTTCAAGTTAATGCATAACCCCAAGTTTTTGTTTTTGTGCAAGAAATACAATTCCTAGACTCAGATCAGGATTGTAATCATGTTTAGAATACTTACAATGATGATTTAGTTGCAATGTGAATGAATGGAAGACCAAGAATTCGTAGGTATGGATGGATGGTAAAGTGAATAGTAGCAGTTTGGAAGTGGTGGTATGAGATAATGGGTGTTTGGTTTAATATAAACAAAGATTTTGGTTCTGCAGGTCGGCGGATACGGCGGACCCCTTAAATGGGTTCCGCCCGTTATGTGTGAGGGTTCCGCCGACCCTGCTGAGAAAAATAGTTATGGATTTGTTTTGATTTTTGTCTAATGTCCAGAACTATAATGTAGGTTCCATGAGTCCTAAGCCTAGCCTAAGAAGGTTAAAAGGTTCACGTTTAAGGGGTTTTGTGAGAATGTCGGCTATGTTGTCTTCGGAAGAAACTTTCTCAATTGAGATATTTCCTTTTTGAACGTTCTCACGAAGGAAATGATGACGAATTTCAATATGTTTGGTACGAGCATGTTGAACCGGGTTTTTGCTAAGATCAATGGCACCTTTGTTGTCACAAAGAATTGTGATGTCGTTGAGTTGAATTACGTAGTCGACAAGAGCTTGCTTCATCCAAAGAGCTTGTTGACATGCCTTTCCGGCCGAAACGTACTCGGCTTCCGTTGTTGAGATAGCAAGAGCCGTTTGCTTCTTAGAGAACCATGAGGTGAGGCAATGTCCAACAAAAGTACAAATACCACTTGTGCTTTTTCTATCGACATAGTCACCAGCATGATCCGAGTCGGCATACACTATGGTGTCTATTCCCGTTCCTTTGGGATACCATAAACCTAAATGTGTAGTGCCCTTAATATACCTAAAAATCCTTTTAACAACTTCTAGATGGGTAGTTTTAGGATCTTCTTGAAAACAAGCACATAGACAAACACTAAACATAATGTCGGGTCTACTAGCCGTTAGGTAAAGTAGACTACCAATCATACCTCTATATTTAGTGCTATCTACGGATTCACTTTCCTCATCCTTGGTAAGTTTAGTTTCCGTGGACATGGGTGTTTTGATAGGTTTCGAATCTTCTAGTCCAAATTTCTTAAGCATATCCTTAATATATTTAGATTGGTTAAAGAAGATACCATATTCTAGTTGTTTGATTTGGAGTCCTAGGAAAAAGTTGAGTTCTCCCATCATACTCATTTCAAACTCATCATGCATGATTTTTGAGAAATCCACACATAATTCTTGACAAGTTGATCCGAATATAATGTCATCAACATAGATTTGGACTATGATAATATGTGAATCTTTCTTCTTAGTGAAGAGAGTATTATCAACTAAGCCCATGGTATACTTATGGTCAACTTGGAATGTTTTAAGTCGATCATACCATGCTTTTGGAGCTTGCTTAAGTCCGTAAAGAGCCTTTTTAAGTTTGTAAACATGATTTGGTTTTTCAAAATCGATGAAGCCCGGTGGTTGAGCAACACACTTCTTCATTAATGATTCCGTTTAGAAATGCACTTTTGACATCCATTTGAAAGAGTTTAAAATTGTGTGCACATGCATATGCAAGTAAGATTCTAATTGACTCGAGCCTAGCAACCGGAGCAAAAGTTTCATCGTAGTCAATGCCTTCTTGTTGGTTATATCCTTGTGCAACTAGCCTAGCTTTATTTCTAGACACAATTCCATTTTCATCCATTTTATTACGAAATACCCATTTTGTTCCAATTATAGTTTGACTCTTTGGTTGAGGAACTAATGTCCATACATCATTCCTAACAAATTGGTTTAACTCTTCTTGCATTGCAATTACCCAAGACTCATCTTTAATTGCTTCATTAATATTTTTAGGTTCAATGGTTGACATGAAACAAAAGTAGTTGCTTTCATTTTGAACTTTTGACCTTAGTGTTCTTTCGTTAATGTTGCCAATGACACTATCTAATGGATGACTTTTAGATTCTTTGACATTGACAAGTTCTTTGTTAAATAGTTTATCTTCTTTGTCATCACTTAAAATTTCTTGATTTTCTATTGCTTGGCTTTCAACTAAGTCATCATCTACCAAAAGTGATGCCTTAGAGCGAGGTGGACTCTCGTCAAATGTTACGTTCAACGATTCCTCGACTCTTAAGGTTTCTTTGTTCAAAACAATGTATGCTTTACTATTTTGTGAATATCCAAGAAATACACCTTCATAAGACTTTGGGTCAAATTTGGTGAGATAATCCTTGGTATTAAGAATGAAACATTTACTCCCAAACACTCTAAAGTATCCTAATGTAGGCTTTTTACCTTTATATAGTTCATAAGGAGTTTTATTCAAAAATGGTCTAATTAAGACTCGATTTAAAATGTATGTTGATGTGTCAACGGCATTACACCAAAACTTTTGTGGAATGTTTTGTTCATTAAGCATTGTTCTACTCATCTCTTGCAATGTCCGGTTTTTATGTTCTACTACACCATTAGATTGAGGAGTACGTGGAGCCGAAAAGTTATGAGTTATACCATTATTATCACAAAAGTTTCCAAATTGAAATTCATTATCAAATTCACGACTGTGATCCGTTCTAATAGACACAATATTAGACCCTACTTGATTTTGAATTTTCTTACTTAGAATCTCAAATTTATCAAAAGCTTCATTTTTACTTTTCAAAAATTTTGTCCAAGTATATCTTGAGTAATCATCAACTATGACCAAAGTGTAGAAGTTGCCTCCATAACTTTGTATAGCGGATGGACCAAATATATCCATATGCAAAAGTTCTAGACACCTAGATGTAGAAACCAAGTTTTTAGGTAGGTTTCGAACTAAGTCTTTGGAGGAGAGGTTTTGGATTAGTCTCATGTTAGCATGTCCTAAACGTCTATGCCATAAAGTTGAAGATTCATCTAATGAGGTAAGACAAAGTTTGTCTCTAGATGTTGGATCCATCTTCATGGCATATACATTATTCTTAAGGACACCTTTGGCTATGGTTATACCATCTTTAAGTATTTTACTTCCGTTTTCACTAAAAAGAACATTATACTTATTAAGACAAAGTTGACTAATACTAAGGAGATTGTACATCATCAATAAAAAGAACATTATACTTATTAAGACAAAGTTGACGTAACATTACCTCCGTCACATTTGTGATAAGAAGTGAAGAGGCTTTTGTTACCCGTCATGTGCCTTGAACAACCGCTATCTTTAATCCATTCATCCGGTTCCAAACAAACTTTGAGGCATACCTATTTTATGAAAAACACTCAAACATTTGGTCCCCAATTTCTCATGGGTCCATTTTGGTTAAGCATGCCATTAATTTGTTCCAAGTATGAAAATAGAGCATAAGGGTTCCATGGCATGTGGTTTGGAGTTTGTAATGTCTAGGAGTGTTTTGGTTCCAAACATGTTGGTAGTTTGGTCGAGCGTTGAAGTTGCTCTTTGGAAAGGGGCGTTTAGGAATTGGAGTCTTAGGTCTTGGTTGAGTAGTTTTAGCTCTAAATTCATTTTTACTAAATCCTACTCCAGTTTTAAACATAGGTTTTGTTCCACTTTTGTATGTAACTTTAACAAATTTTGAACGACCCGAAGTGGATGAGGTTACTGCTGCAGCAGGCCTTGCGGAACCTTCGGGACCAACGGGCGGAACCCTAAATTGGGTTCCGCCTGATCCGCAGGATGCTGTAGCAATTTTATTTGTTTCTTGTGCAATCTTTTCTTGTTTCATTTGACCCATTGGAGTTTCTATTTTCGTAAATCCTAGTCCTGTTTTATCAAAGGGTGACTTTTGAAGTTTCATAATTTCATCCGCACAAGAAATGCTCTTATCGAACTTCTTAAACTTTGTGGTTTGTTTTATTAGATCATTTTGAGTAATTTTGAGTTTCTCAACTTCTATTTTATGCTCTTCACATGATTTGCAAGGTGTGTCAATACCTTTACTCTTTTCTAATCTCTTAGCTTTTTCCTTTAACTCATAAACTTCATTTTCTAAAAACTCCTTTTTAGTTTTCAAAAATTTATTTTTGTTTATGATTTTTAAGCTCAATTCAAAAAGTTTGTTATATTCTTTTTGTAAAGTGTCATCATCAATAGAGGAGTAAGATGAGTCGGATAATGCCTCATTTGAGTTGTGAGCCATGAGAGCGATATCGTCATTCTTTGGCTCATCATCATCTCCTTCATAGTCACTCCAAGCACCACCCACAAAAGCTTGTTGAGGTTTGCTCTTGGGTGGTTTTGGACATTCTCCTACAAGATGACTTGTGTCTCCACACCTATAGCTCTTTCTTTCAACCTTTCCTTTCCTATCATCACGATCTTTTCGGAAAGTTTTCTTGTCATCTTTAGATTGCCTTACAAACTTTCCTCTTCTACGAAAGAACTTCTTGAAGTCTCTAACGGCCATAGCATATTCCTCATCGTCACTATCCGAAGTAGATTCTTCATCATCACTTGATTGGAATCTAGCTTTCAAGGCAATGGACTTAACTTTTTCTTTCTTGCCTCTAACTAGTTCCGAATCTTTTTCCATTACCATTTCGTGAATTTTGAGGTTTCCAATTAGCTCATCAAGTGACATGCTTGAAAGATCTTTGGATTCTTCAATTGCCGTCACTTTTGCTCTCCACTTCAGATGGAGTGCTCTAAGAAATTTCCTGACAAAGTTCTTACTACAAAAAGATTCGTCAAGTGCTTTAAGTGAAGTAATAATAGTATTAAATCTAGCAAAAGCATTACCAATAATCTCATCTTCGGAAATAACAAATTGTTCATATTGTTGAACAAGAAGATCAATTTTGTTATCTTTAACTTGTGAGTTTCCTTGATGAGTGACAATTAAAGATTGCCAAATATCTTTGGCGGTTTTACACAAAAAGACTCTTTCATATTCTTTCTTAGGCAAAGCATTGTAAAACATCATTTTAGCTTCATTATTTTTACCTAGTAACTTCTTTTGATCATCATCTTTGATGTTAGTAACTACGTTATCACCATCAATAATTATATACCACAAATCTATATCTTTAGATTTCACGCAAGTTTCAAAACGGTTTTTCCAATATATAAAACCATTTGCTTCAAAGAGTGGTGGTCTTTGCATAGATTGCCCTTCTTTGTAATTTTCAAAATCCATGGATCGTTTCAAGTTTTAAAACACAATATATTTTAAAATCTTGAGTAACGTAGCTCTTGATGCCAAATGTGGAAAACTAGAAGGGGGGTTGAATAGTTTACCGATTAAAATCTTTTTAACTTGTTAAGTTAGCTTTGAAACTTTCCGTTTGATCAAAGATATGTACACAAACACAATATATAACATGCAAGTAAATGAAAGAAACGATCAAACCATAACACGAGTATTTATCGTGGTTCGGCTACAAGGACTCTTTTTCCTTGCCCTACGTCCACGCCCCGAGTATCCAACTCGAGAGTTTCTTTCACTAGTCAACAAGCTCCTTTCACCGGCGGAGAAAACCTTACACGTCGCTTATACTTTTACCGACACAAAGCTAGATGTCGCGTTCTTTACCAAGGGTACAACCACTCCCGTTAGTTCTTTACAAGGGTACAACTACTCCCTATACACTTTGTATTTTGAGGACTAAAATACTAACCGATCACTACTGAAAATACACAATCAAATGAAGTGTAAACTACTCAAGTCTACACAATGCAAAGCTAACAAGTCTTGCAACGTTGTGTTGAATACTTGTTACTTTTAGTAAGCTCGTGAATCTCTTTGCTACAAAAAGAAACTTCACATATGAAATGTTAAGAGGTTAGATGAAAGAATGAATGTGTGTGTAAAAATATAATGTCAAGTGATGAGCCAAAATTCAACTTGTGGCTCAATATTTATAGCCAAAACCTTCTACAGGTCTGGCGGATCAGGCGGACCCCTGAGAAGGGTTCCGCCCGTGTACCTCCAGGGTACCGCCGGGCTTGCAGTTGGTTTTGCAATAAATCTTGCAAATCAAACAAAGTCACATCTCATTACTCTTGCAAACCAAACAATGTCACATCACATAATATCAAGTCAAACACTAAACTTGCAAGCAACAACAAAGTAAGTCAAACACATTTCTTTCTATAAATGTATAATGACAAAGCTTGCCATAAATGTGATGTGACAATTCTATTTTTAGAAAATAAGAAATGTGTTTTATGAAATGTAAAATGTAGCAAAAGTCTAGTTTATGCAAGTCTTTAAAACTAATATTATGTTTTACTTAGAAACTAAAGTTTACATTTGTCATTAACAAAACTTAGAGAAGATCGTAAAATATAAATAACATTTTTAGGCGATATTTGTATTAACACAAAACACAGTAACAAAGTTAACCGGTCACATTAAGTTGAGTAACCTGAATGACATATTTAAAACTATATTACCTTAGGACAACATTCACGCAAACTTTGATAACATCTTTGTACAATAACCCTACTTTTAAACCAACTAAATTTCAACATAACAAATTCAAACATACTAGAAACCATAACAAATTTCAGCAACAAAAGATCCAAATATACTCAAAACCACCCAAAACAACAAATATAAGCTATAACATGAATACACAGATCTCGGCCTCAATAAATGGTTTAGTAATGAAACCATCAACACAAAAATTGGTTAGATCTATAGATCGAACAAAACACCAACTGATTTAGCATTAAAAGTGAAAAGACCACCGGTTTTATCGAGATATGGTTTAACATCAAAAAGTTTACTGCACCGTCTTTAAGCTACTTGTAACTATAAGTCACTGTTAATCACTTTGGCCTCTTATCTGAATAATTTTATCGGCTACTGCCTATTTCACCCTAATATGTATTGAATGAAATAGTTTGTTATTCCTTAAAGTTATCTCAACCTAAAATTTTGGCTTTCTCTAAAATTATTATCACAGAAAATGTATTATAAAAAAATATTACGCGACAAATGGCACCCGCTAATTTATTTTAAACCATTGGTTAATAGTTTTGTGTTATAAGTATAACTAAAATACATTTTAACTTGCATATTGCTTGCAATGAAACGAGTTGGGCAGCCCGCGCGTTGCGGCGGGGTGATTGACATCATTTTTTCGCAACCATCTTTGGTGATTGACATCATTGATTTCTGTGTTTGGCAGTGTGTTGTGTAATAAATTGGAATGCCGCGTAATATGCTTTGTAAGAAATTAACAGTGTTGCTCCTTGAACAGAGATGAACATAAAAACTACAACCAAAAAAAAGGAAAAGAACTGCTTTTATACCTCTTGAGCAGATACACATGAACATTAAAAGGTTTTTATACCTAACAATCTAGAAGAATGTAACCGCTTTCGACTAACATAATGCAATTAATCTATAGCACATGACTTGGACAAAAATGGCAGCTTCTAAGAACATAGTAAACACAAACACAATGCTGACCTGCTTATGGTAGGTTAGGAACCGAGCACCAGTGACTCATCAAAGCTATCCTCGTGATACAGCAATATGTATATTAACAGCCCACAGATAGTCGTGTCTGACACTTGATTAATCCGCGGTCCTAACGCTCTTCCCGACATTGTCATCTCGGAATAAGCCTACAAAAGCAGATGAGATACTCTAAACATGGTTCTAAGTGGTTAACTGTTGTCTCTTCCACACTTTGTCCACATGACAAAAACACGACCCCTGGTAATTGGATAACCAATTATATATTCAAATCCGTACATCAAATTTATAAGACAAATGCAAAGATGCCAACCAAAGACAAACTGAACAACTGAAGCATATAAAACTAAGAACTATTATCTGCTAACCTTTTTAAATCAAAATCATTCATTCCACAAATAAACATAGAATTTTAACAAATCATGATAACTTCTTCCGTTCAAAATCCACAATAATTTTCAGAGAAAGTAGCATTATCTATTCCGGAAAGCATATTAGTGGCAATGGTGTTTATGTGTTTTTCATATATAGAAGGTCAATGCTTTAAAGTACTTATTAAAGAAGATGTGTTTGGTTATGATTTTCATTGACCTTCATGTGATTGTTTCTGCAATACTCCATGACCATCTTAGTTTTCATTCAATTTCCTATTAGTTTGTCAATCCCGTTATTTGCACAATAGCACGTGCGTTTGCAAAAAGCCATTTTGAGTTAGCTTTCCTATAGTGGACTTTTGAAGCATGTAAAACACAATAGCCGAATTCTAGCAAGCGTTCGAACTTATTGTATTTTGGCCAAACTGACCCATTTCAAAAGCTTGTACACAGAGAATTCGCTTGTCCAAAAGAAATAAACTGGTAACTATATTCAATTACTTACCAATTCAGTAACACATTAACTGATATGCTTCTTGCGTTGGAGCATTTTCCCACGCCTCTGCTGTTTGCAATAGGGCCTCCTCTCCACCATATTTATGTTACGATATGCAATATACACATTTATTCAAGCATTAAATCAATATGACAAAAAAATTACACCAATGTTTATAGTATTTGTACGAATAAACATTCATCAACATATACCAAATTTTGGGCTTACCAATTAAATCAAATGCAACACTTCAGAAGGTTCGGTTTCCTCATATCCGATTTCCATGTGTTGTTGAAGCGACTGTGATCTGGACTCCACATTCATCTGTATCAATTACTCCAGCTTCATATGTATCATGTTACCTTTACCTTCATTCTTCTTCTAGTGTCTCCACATATTCTTGATTTAAATCAATCACAAATCGGCAACTCTCTATAGCCGACGAATGTGATGACAAATCATCGGAAACACATTGTGATAAGAAACGTCTACATATTCTTTACTAAAATTCCTATGTTTCTTGGTCGGTCAAAACTAATTAATCCATAATTAGATTTATTAAGGCGCATGGCTTAACTCTATAATTAGATTTATTGAATGTTGACCTGTTGCATGTTTATCAAAACTAATTACCTATGCCAGTAATGTTACGCGTAGTTTACAAATAAGTAGGTAAAAAGTGTATGATACTATGGCCCAATTCAATCGAAACAAAATGGATGGAAGCAAAAAACTTACCTATGCCAGTAATTGTTTTTCTTGATGATGGAAATATTTTTCTAATCCTCATCTTTTTCTCTATCTGCTCCTGCATAGAACCATATAATATTTAGTCATACAGTATTTCAAATAAGCTCATAAGCTAATTATCCAAACATCCCCCAAACATTAAGTCTACGGTGTTTTACTATAAAACAACTTATAATGAAGAGTGAACTGACAGTAGTATTTATCATGCCGATTTTGTTGCTGCGGAAATTCTCAATATATGAAGCCGCACCTGCAATAAGACATCAAGAAAACTTCAGTATAAGCCAAAGATAGCTTTTAAATGTTGGATAAGCAAATACTTCTATAACTACCAACAACTCTAATAGATGGTGGGTCTCTCGTTTAAGATCTTCATTCGGGTCTCTCGTTTAAGATCTTCATTCGGGTCTCTAAGATCGTTTCTCAGGGTGATAGCTTTTGTGTCACCTAACAACATCAGAATATACATTCAAGATTAATTCAATTTGGATCGCAAGATTTATTTAGTGGGCATCAGAAAAGCAAGTGATGCCGTGTGAAATTAGACACAAAATTAACAACATACCATTAATTTGAACCTTTAATCCAACCTTTGTTTGAGCCGGTGGGTTGTGACTGAGCTACACACATGAAATTCCAACTTAATTAAACCCCAATCTCGTTACCCAAATTTGAATTTAATGAATATTCGAAATTAAGAAAATTTCAAATTAATAAATAAGTTGGAGAATACCTTTTAGGCTAGTTTTCCAGATGTTGTCGTTTCCCTTTTGTCGTACTCATGAAGCACACAACACACTACAGTCACAACTCCTGCATCGAAAAACTATATTATATTACATTTAATCATTTCCTTGTAACTACTAATGGCCATATATGTACCTGGTTTAGTTTATACCAAATCGTAATAAAGATTTCGTTTTCTGCTTTTGTAACTTTGCTTACACGTGAAACCAAATTACAACATAACATTAATTAACCATATATGTACCTGCACTGTTAGAATCATATATGAAAGTTTGTTTACCCGTGATTAACTTTGCGTTAAGTCATAAACCCAAATTACAATAGTGAAACCAAAGATGTATAGATCAATTAACCAAAATACCAATTAAGCAAGCTTTTACCTTAGATCAATTAACCAAAATACCAACCGACATGAAACCAAAGAGTGTACCTTGGTTTAGCACAATTCTCAAAACACAAAAAAGAAAAATACAAAATCAAAATTTGAAATAAGAAAAATTAAAATTAATTACTGAATACACCTTGTTCTAGGTTTGTGTGTATTTTGTGTATAACAAAATATCTGGCATAGAGAGGGAAATGGGGAAAAAGGTTCTAGTGTGTTTGTTTGTGGATGCTATAAACTAACCTAACCATGTTAAATTAGCTAATAAACTATAACATCATTGACATTTGAATAAGGTCAAGAACATAAACTAACCTAACCATGTTAAATCAGCTAATAAACTATAACATCAGTGACATTTGAATAAGCTCAAGAACATAAGAAACATAAGCAGAAACACAAAAACAACACAATTACCATATGAGAACTAAGATTCGTGAATCGGATATTTTTTCATCAAACAACAGTCGATCTAATCTAAGTAATCTAAAAATCTGCCACCAACCCCTAAAGAAATATGTGAATATAACCCAAAACTCAACTGTAGATACAAACACTTGGCACTCAAAACACCACATGCTCATTAAAATATTGTGTTTACTGTGCACTCCCTCATAGGCAACTGTAGCACTACAGTGATAGTTTTTTTTTTGGGTCGGACTCCGGTAAGCCAGCGGTGGACATAAGATCCGGCCGGATCCTTTGACAAAGAAGAACATGTGAGTGCTAAGAAACAGTGAAGGTCGGGTACCAAACGTTATTTTTACATATTGGGCTTAGAAAAAAAACCCGACCCAACAATGAAAACAAAAGGCAAAAGCATAGGGGCTTTTTAGCTCGTTTATTGTTATAGCTATATAATTTAATATTTATAAATGTAGTAGTTTAACGCAACTATTTGCGAGATCCATGTTGAGGATGAATATGTCGAGTTAAAATAAGTTGCAGTGGAGTAAAGCATATCCACTTGGGAAGGGTGAAACCATAAGCGGTATAAAGCTTTTATGTTTTTCATTTTTTCCTTTCTAGTTTCAAAGTTACATACCTAGAAATTTTAACTATTTTTATTTCTGTTGTTTAACACGAAGTTCATGGTATTATATGTGAATTATTTGTTGCATATTGTGAGTTTTATGTTATTAGATACAAACTTGATGCTTCATAATGCGAATTTCATATGTACTTGATAAGACTTTTATTTTAAAAGAGCAAGGTTGGATCAAGTGTTTAACACTTTTGTTTTTGGATAAGGGTTCGATCCTCACCTTTTGCAAAGTCAGAGTTCCTTTTTTACCTTTAGTAGAACCGGAAGCGACGGTATTAGGAGTTTTTTTTTTTTTTTTTTTTTTTTTTTTTTTTTTTTTTTTTTTTTTTTCTTTTTGTTTTTTTTAATACTTTTGTTTTGTTTATTGCAAATTTCGTGTTTTGTAATATGAATTTTTAGTAAATTGTATAATTCGTCCATGTGGTATGTGGTATGTTTAAACTGCATGTTCGGTCAGGGGCGGATCTAGCATGAACACAGGGTATGCACGTGCATACCCTGTGTAAAGTTTGAGTAGTGTAATTTTTTTTTGTTTTTGCTCAGAAGTAAGAACAATTTGCACTGAAAATTTGTGAGTGCACACCCTTTAAAATGGAATGAAATTTTGAGTGCATACCCAATCTAACTTACCTTTGCTGGAATAAACAAAAGCATGAAAAAAAAAAATAATAATAAAAAAATGCTTTCCTGGTAAAAATAAGGCAGCGGCAGTTTTGAGGAAGAAGAAGGAAGCAATGCGTGCTAGGTTGCATGTTCTATAATTTTATTTGGCCCAGTTGTGATGTTTGTTACTCAACTTTGAGCCCACTCATTTCTTTTTTAGGGCCCAGCTCAAAAATACAACTTACGAATGTTTGTTTTTTTTTTTTTTTTTATCATTTGGTTATCAGCTCCTTTATTACAAACAAGTCCAAGGTTTTTATATACAATCAAGAATTAGGATTACTAATAATAATTCTTATGTTTACATTGTTTATTATTCTATATTTATATTGTCATACTTGTGGTAAATTTACATGTTAATCTACTTTCGGCTATATTATGGGCCGTTGTATTATAAGTCTGTAATCTTATATACTTGTTATGAGCACAAACCAGAAAAAACCTGACGTGGACCAATCAAATCCGAAAAAACCCGACCCGAATAAACAAAACCTGAAAACAAAAATTTACTATTTTTCTATTAAAAATTGTGCATACCCTACTCGTAATTCCTGGATCCGCCACTGTGTTCGGTGCTTATCATTTACAAGAGCAAGCACCGTCTATGTAACGAACTTTTGGTTTAGTTTTGTTTCTTTTCCAAAGTTGAACGACCAAATTACCTCAGGCTTTTTTCTCTTAAATTTATATTTGAATTTCAATTTAGTCATAGCCAAAACTAAAACAAAAAACAAAATTCTCCACAAGACAGTGCTTGCATTTTCAAAAAGATAAAGACCGATTTGAACACCACAAGGACATTTATGCAATTTACTATGAATTTTATATCAAGGGATATTTCATGTTACTTGGACAGGATCTAATATTGGCCGCGGTTATTCTTGCCATCTCAACATTAACTCAACTTTCTCTTTTTAAGACCTTCTATAATACCAAGTATCTATATTAATGACTGCGGTTAACGTATTTTTTTCATTTTCATTTTTCTAAATGTTAAAATTAAAATTTCATATAATTAACAAACTTACAATAATAATTCAAATAAAACCAAAAACATTTTACAATAAAATTAAAAACTTAACTAATGAATACTTAATAGTCTAAATTAGGGATGAGCACGGTACCAGATTGGTACCGAACCGGTACCAAGTTAGTGGTACCTTTTTTTCTCGAGCATGAAAGGGGTATCGGTACCGTACCGGACGGGATTCAGGTACCGGAACCGATACCAGAAAATCGGTACCTATCCGGTTCTTCCAGTTTTCTGTAAAAAAAAAAAAAAAAAAAAAAAAAAAAAAAAAAAAAGATTTCATGCTATTAACTTTCTGTGATAACAAAAAACAGGACAAAACGTGTTTTCGGGTGATTTTGAACACAACGTGTCAGAAAACGCAACAAACAATTAAATAAACACATCACCAGGATATGTGTACCTTACAAATGTTCCAAAACTTATAAAATAGGTTAGGCTTTAAATTTTGAGAGGGTTTATGAAGGATCTATAGTTGTCACAATAGTATTTTGGGACGTTTGATTTATTTTTTATGTTTTACATGACTATTGTTTGGCATGAAACGGGCCCAATGGGTGTTTCGATATGTTGTTAAAAAAACTGGCTATTCAAATTTCAGGAATTTTTTCGGTACTATCTCGCTTTGATACCGGTACCGTATTGGTGGTCCCAAATTTTTTTGGGCTTGATTCATGGTACCAGTCCCTTACTGTGTATCGGGAGTCAGTACTATTTCGGTACAGTTTCGGTTCGGTACCGGATTCAGCTCCAAATGCTCATCCCTAATCTAAATTATATTTTCCCTTTATGTTTCGCTTCATCTCTAATACCGTCTCTCGTTGTTTTCCAATTAAATCGTCATCAAGAGTATGATAAAACATGAGGTATTTCTCTCCTTTTTTCCCTTGTTTAAATTGAAACATTTGATGTTGCAACTCAAGTTCTTTTCTCTGGCGTGCAAGCCTCTGTTGTTCAAATTCCATTTGATGTTCAAGCTTCAGTTTTTCCAATTCCACTTGCTCCCGACGCGCCTGATCTTCCACTTTCAATTGCCGCTTCTTCGACTCTAAATAGAAATTTTGGTCTCTCCATTTATCAACTAAATGAATTACAAGAGGTACTACAGATGAAGCAGCAGTGGGAACGGAGGAGAATGACGATTTCTTTTTTGCTTTGTCCCGACCCGTTGGTCGAACTTCCTGAACATCTTTCTCTGAAAAATCCGCCGCTTCTTTGTGGAGATTCAAATTACCATGTGTGAAAAGCTTATTTCAACGTCCTTCTAAACAATAATAAGCTTTTGTGATCGTTTATGAGCTCTAGGCTGTTAAGCCTTTGATCTAGGAATTTGGCTATGAAAAGCATGATGATAATAATGGCGGAATATTCTAATGAAAGAAACAATACTATCACAACAAGGTTTTTCCAACTTTCTACCGTTTGTTATTCCAACTAGCCCCAATGCTATGTGATCAAGTATAGCACGATTTACATCTAACAGGGATCAAAGATCCTTGAGGCTAAACAAACCTAACAACATCAGACCCCATGTCTAATGTTCATCAGACCCCTCGTCTGATGTTCCCACACACACTCTTTTAGGTGCTTTACATTTTAACACACTTGGTGTTATTGTAATTTCTAAGTACGAAGCACCATGGAGGTGATGTTCACTTTGTTTCACTGTGAATCATGCACTCACCACCACATCTATCTAAAGGGGTGTGATCTCCTTTTTATAGAATAAAGGAGATCATTACAAATTTGATAAGCTTAGTCATCTACTATCTAGCTTATGACTAGGATGTCAAGTCATCTAAGATACACACGTATCCATGTTTACAACTCACTTGGAGTGTTCAATTTGATGACTGATGAAAGATATTATCTAAAAGATATACTTGACTTTTATGCACATAAATATCTTCTTTCATCCTTTTCCATTTGGTAGTATGACTCATTGTTTAGCAGCAGTGTCATTCAGCAGAATCTATCAGCAGAATCTTTGCTCTTCAGCAGAATCCATCAGTGGAACTATTTTGCTCTTCAGCAGAATCTTTGCTCTTCAGCAGAATCCATCAGTGGAACTATTTTGCTCTTCAGCAGAATCTTTGCTCTTCAGCAGGAATGCACTTTAGCGTATTTTGCTTTATCATTTCAGTATTCTTCATGTTTCATTCTTCTTGTTTATGATCATCAAATCTATTAAATCTATGGAATATTTAATTCCTTACACCATGTGTCGAGTCCGATGTGGCGTGTGAGGTGGTTTTTCGACGTTTGATTTTTGGAAGTCTTGCCGTTGGATTTATAAAATTTTGGCATCTCAACCCTCAAAAGCTTCCACGTCTCAATCAGTGCGAAGGTTGATTGTACGTCACTTGATATTCTTAACACGCTTGATCGATCACATGTTGGTCATCTGTGCCACTCTGGTTCCTCCGTTTCATACTATCGTAAATCACGCAAAATTGACCAACTTGTGCCCTAGGGAACAAGTTTAGCACACCATAATTACACAGTGGCCCGCGAAAAAGTACATAAGGATTTACATAAAAGTACAGACAGTTGTACTTTTATATGGGTCCCTATGTACTTTTGATGTACTTTCGGTGTGCTTAACTTGTGCCCCTAGGGCACAAGTTAGAAAAACCCTATTTTCATTTGGAGTTGAGGGAATCGCATCCTCTTTTCGATTCTTCATTTCCTTCCCAAAGTAACCTAGTACTTCCGTCCAAAACCCACTAGCCTTTCGAGCATTCCGTTTGACGCTATCTTATACTGGTTTATCTAAACTTTGCACAACGCTAGCTCTTCTTCCGGAGCCCATGGTTCAACCGTATGAGTCGCCTTGAATTTTTTACTTCGTTTTGTAGTCTTCTTAGCTTTGACGGGTCTTTGCAGGGAGAGTCGTCTTTGTTGGGAATTATAATTGAGTTGATAAGACAAAACATGTGAAACATGAGGGACTATTTGTGACAAAGGAGGAAACTTCAAAAGAAAGAAAAGATTACTACGGATCTTTTAATTATTTAGAATATATCCTTTGTAACTCTAGTATCTCTAGTATATAAAGAGATACAGGGATTGATTATTTGTGTGCACAGAAAAAGATGTAGACGTCTTGTAAAGGGGTGTGTGTGTGTCTAGGCGTCAAGTTCCTACAATGGACGCCTAGGGTTTGTAATAGTAGTTGTTAGAGATGATGACGAAGAAACCTTGTTTCAATAATAATGATGTTTGTTTATTCCGCTGCGTATCATGTTTATTGTCATTGTTATTGTTTAACCCTAGTGCTCAAAACGATCCATGGAGTCTAATAAACTCAACAGTCTTCAACGGGTTCGGATGGACCAACCGAACCTTGGGTAGTAGAATAATATTGACTACCAAAAAATGGATCCATATCTACATTAAGATTAAGAGGGTCAACCGGAGAATATCGTTGAGAAGTTTGAGCTTGATCCATCCGTTGATTAAACGCCGGAGATGAATCGTGTAACAACATTTGTGGACGATATAATTGAGGTCGTTGTTGTTGTTGGCACATCGCTCGGTTATACAAAGGTCGGAAGGGTTTTTTATTTATTTATTATTATTATTATTATTATTATTATTATTTAAATAAAGGTTGTTGTTGATGTTGTAATTGGTATGCAAAGCTTGCGGGGCTAAAATTAATGGGTGGTGAATGACCGGTTAATTGAAAATTGGTATCGATGTTGGAAAGTTTGGAAACTTTTGTTGGCGTCGGTTTTTTGGTGTTTTGATTTTGAGAGTTTTGTGAGACATTTTTTGATGCAGAGAAGAGTAAAGTATATAATAAGAGAATTGATTAGCACACTCAAAAAATTGATTGAGACACTCAATGTACAAACAGTTAAAGCAGTTTATATTTACAATTCACTGTTTAATGCCCTGTTTGGAGTGTCCCAAGTGTGCCAATCACCTCCCATATAATAAACACCCCAACGATAAAAAATGCCGTTTTTTTTTTTTTTTTTTTTTTTTTTTTAAAAAAAAACACTCGGTTGCTTGGGCGACCAAGCCTTCATTTATTTTTTTGTTGGGAGATACGTTCGTTGGACCAAAGACCATCCACGACGGATGGTTTTAATGTGAACTTCAGTTTACTATGTGTATGTCATGTAACTACTGAACATGAGTATCATGTTTAATGTAAATTCTTTATGTAATGTGAAATTAATCTACTCTGGTTTGTGCTTATTTGTGGCATCTTTCTCTTTTCTATATACATATTAAAAGTGCTTATTCAAACAGCTTAAATATGAGCTTAAGTTGAAAAGATACAAGATCTTGCACCCTAAATGTACCAGTCTTACACCTAAGCATGATTAAGTTAAATACGTCAACAACACAAATGATAAAGACCGCCTGCATTACTAAAATGTTTCAATTACAGTTGATCCAAGAACTCAAGTGTACTTGCCCCTCTAACACCTGTAAATAAAGTTTCGAAATCACAGTATAATGCAATTGCCCAGTATCTACAACATTCATCAGCTTCAATGTATTATGTCATAACAAAACATACTGATTACACGCATAACTGGGTCATTATGTTACTATCGCACCAGGGATCCTACAAATCAAGCACAAGCATTCTTTTTCTTCACTTTTCGCTTAAGAAGCTTGTAAAAATCTTCATCTGAAAGAGACAACACCTGGTTTAAAAGCAACCTAACCGCACTCTCTTTAACAATTTCATACCTCGGTTTAATCCGCTCCTCCAAACTGTACCCAAAATATTGAGGAAACTTCACCAGTTCGGATTTTGGATATTCCATAGTCAAAAAGTATTCCCATTTCGGTAACAGATTATCTTCCACACTAAAAGTATAAAGAGCTCCATATCTAGAAGCCATTAGCGCAAAATCAGCAATATGGTATCCTTTTTGCAAGAAAAATTCAGTGACGGGCTTCAAACTTGTCTCGATGCTAAGACCAAAAGCTTGTGGACACCGAGACATAAGTACTGCAGGGTTTACTCCTATCGAATCAAAGTACTGAGCTGTGGGTCGTAGCTTTTCCTCCACACTGTAACTTATAATGGATGGGTAGCGAGTTAGAACCTTCCCCACGTCTTGAGAAGAAAGCCCAAGTTCATAAAAATAATCGACAGTTGATTGCAACTTTGATCTGCTATAAGTCAGAAGAGCGGGGAATCGGTATATAACTTTAGCCCATTTCTTCTTGTCCACCCCTAAGTCTTCTAGAAACGCCATTGTCGGGATTAGATTTTCAGTAAGACTAATACCACATAATTGAGGTCGTTTACTGATAATTACAGGGATATCTGACTTTGCTATACCGAGGTCGAGAAGGAACTCAACCACTGGTTTGATTTTTCCTTCCAAACTGTAGTAAGCAAAAGCCGGGAATTTACGAATTACTTCCTTAATAACATCACGTTCCATACCAAGTTCTTCAAGATAGACCACATGTGGAGGCAAATTAGGCTCACCAATATTACTTGCTCGTGAGGCGGTCGGTTTTTTTGTGTTGGTGGTGGGTTCAATGGAAGACACTCGAGTAGTCGAGTTTTCAATATCATTAGAAGACACTTTTTGCTCTGTTTCCTCTGATTTATCTTTGACTAGTGGGATTGGAAAGTATTCTAGCACTTCAACAAAATCGTCCCCATGCTCTTCCAAAAGTTCATCTAGGTAAGGGATGAGAGCATCTCTGATTTCTGGAGTTGTGAGCTCTCGCCCTACAAGAGATTATAAAATTTCCAATAAGCATATTATACTGAACTAGTGGGAATTGACAGAGTAGGTCAATTATAGGACTCATACCTACTAGATACCGGGTTTTGTAAACAGTGTGAAGTCTTAAGAGAAGGTGATCGATGAAAAGGTCCAACTTTTTCATCTTTCTGGCTGCATTTAAACGATTCATGCCTTGGCTTGTTAAATACATGTGCAATACAGCTTTAGCTTCTTCTTTTTCTGCGACTAGTAGATTTGCAGGTACATTTACTAAGCTGACCGACCCATCTATAATTTATTGAAGATGTCAGAATAATATAGCAACACGTAGAAGATCCGAAAGATTAACAATTATAAAAACAAGATTAGATGATATTGGACTTTTGCTTGCTTACCTATCTCTGCCCGGCATAGGAAGAGCCTCTGAGGGAAAGAAATTTGGGTCCTGCAATAATAAGAACCAAGATCGGTATTAAAGGAGTGAGCACTTAGAAAAATTTAAACATGTGAGATAACTTGATTCTGGGAGTACAGCAAACGATAATGTTGCAATACATACACCATTACATGATTACATATTTACATGTATATTAATAGGTAGTGGTTAAAAAGTGAAGAACGCAATTTAGTAGCCTTTTGCAAGTCGTTGCAACAATACATGTCTTGTTGCTAATGCATTGCAGCCATAACATACTTTCTTAAGATCAACCCATAACCCTTTCTTGCTTCAATCGGGTTTCTATAGAGTGGACAACTATCGACTATATATCAGAAATTCAGAATTGAAGTTATATGTTTCTGGTTCTTGAAAAAAAAAAGACCTTACAAACGATATGTGAAACTTTTTCTAACATCGCCCAAATATTTAATAAAAGAAGGGGCGGCATCAACGTTCTTTACGTGTTTCATGCACTGTCTCACACCACTTGGGAACCACAGGGCAACTCTTACATTGCTTTGGCAGACTGATTGTGTAATATAGGTAAATGCAAGCCAAAACTAACAGATACATACATAGACAAACAAATTGATTGATTTTATAAACGAGCAATTAACTCTATCTGGTTTAGGGTAACTTTGTTCCAAAACAAGACTCAAAAACTAGTAATATCATGCTTTATAGCTGATTAACTTTCGTCTATGGGGTTTGCAGGCTATGATGGACGCTACATTGATGTGCAAATCGAAACACTGAAAAACTAGCAAAGTCGTTTAATGGAACAACGGACACATTGCAAATCCTTAATAGTTGTTGATTGGATGACTGATGAACTATATATTCTTGGAAGAGCTGAACAAATGAAACACATAACTACTGCTGGGAGGAGTTACCTACCCCAGCAAAACTCAATGAATGACACACCTAGGCAAAACAGCAGTTTTAGTCTAACCATCGACCCCAAATTCCATTGTTTTGGGCTGTGACTTCAAATCTCCCCACTTTTAGAATTTTATGTTTAATTTTGCAATTTGAACTTTGGATGAAGCAACCAACATAGCAACATCCCGGATAAATGCCAAATTAAAGATTTTAAATTTATTATTTCCCCTCTTTTAGTGTATGTCTCTTTTGTTTGCTAAAACATATATAGGGTATGTTTGGCGAAAGTAACTTTTGCTGGAACTGGGCTGGTGCTGGAGATGGTGCTGGTGCTAGAGATTATAAAAAGAGATTATTTTTATAAGCTACATGAAGTAACCTTTGGTTTTAAGAGATTATGAAAGATTATTTTTTTTAGAATCTCTTATAAGCTATGTCTGCCAAACAAAGATTATTTTTTAAGTAGCTTATTATTTGAAAAAATAAGCACAGTCTCCTAACAATCTTGTGTGCCAAACATAGCCATAGTGTGTTATCATCCTAAGTGGACAACCAGAAAAACACGCTACACACCTCTTCATCCAAAATCACCAACTCAAGTCATCAATATTTCAATAGTTTCGTTAATTTGATTTCAGCTTAGAGAAAAAAGATAGACCTTTATTTACATGAATGTTGTATACTGATTCTAAGAGGGTATTTGGGATTGCTTACGTGTGCTTATCTACTCATGTTTGGAGCTATTTATTTCAAAATGCTTATTTGAGATAAAAACAAAAATGACCTTCAGACACTAATATGAAACCTAAAACCTCAAAATAGATGCAAATGAGCTATCTCATTATTTCCTTATCTGCTACTACTTATTGCATTTTCTTACATCTTTATATATTCATTTTACGAAAAAGCAAATCCAAACACTATTTTCAAAGATGCTTGTGCTAAGCTCTCAAACTTATTTTTCCTGCTTTTCTACTTATTTTTAAGCAGGTCTGCTAATTTGGAGGTAAAATAAGCATATTCTGATAAGCAAGCACTACCAAGTGTTTATTTATGTTGGAAATAAAATTATTTTTTTTACCAGCCTATATAACTTGAGATGAATTCTCAATGAGTTATTACTTTTTTTCGTGTATTTTGCATTTTTTACAAAATCAACAAATCCAAACACTATTTCCTACAGTGCTTAGTTTATACTAGTAGCTTATTATAAATACTTGTTTCTAAGCAATCCCAAACACCCCCTACATATTGCAAATTGATAGCAAGATAAGACACATGTGTATGAAGAACATTTAACGTTAAATACTGTTAACAGAACAAGAGAGAATCCTATTCTTATTCTTAATTCAAAATTCTACTAACAAACAACAGAAGAAGGGAATTGAGGTTAAACAGTAAAAATGAAAAAAATATTTACCGAGAGGATAATGAGGAGGAGGGTGCAGAGAAGAGCGAGAGGGTGTCTGAGGTACGAAAGAGAGTAGTAAAAGCCTTCATTTGGGTTCAAGTGAAGAGGGTGGTGATAAGGTATTATATCAAGTGGAATGAATGAATGAATGAATGAATGGTTTGTTAATTTTGGGGGCAAAGAACCAACGAGAAACAGGATATGGTTTTAAGTTAAGGTACTCGACCACCAATTATCAGCCGCTAATACTACAAAGTCAGACGTATGTCTTCAACACAAACTACTATATCTTCTATCTCATTTGTCAACGTCATCATGTGATAATTCCATTTCCATCAACATAATTTTATTATCAACAAGAGATGATGGAATAAAAATTATTCTTCAATTAATTATAAGATAAGAGATTACAAACAATGACTATATATAAGATAAACTAGAAGGGTACTTGCGCAATGCGACGGTGAGTATCCTGTGACAATTTTTATGATGAAATACATTTTTTTTTCAACAATTACATAATAATTCAAAATACATTTAAAAACATTATAAATATTTGAAGGCAGTTACAAGTCGACACTTAAATACATTTAATTTTCTGGATGTTACAAGTCTTAATTTTTAATAGCAAAATTAATACATTTAACTTTGGTTTGAAATCTCTTTATATGTAACTTTCTTTTTGTGGAAATGTTTGTAGTCTTATTTTTTTAAGACTTCTAAATTTAGATGTCCTAAATACACTATAAGGTAGTAAAGATATTAGGGTAAAATCTTAATAGCTAATTGGGTCGTTGGCTTCTTATAAGTTATATGTTATTAATAAGAACATCCACTAATAATTATCTATAATACTCCCTATTGAATGTTCATGTTGTTAATACGATTAGGAAATGATGCCTCATTAAAAACTTTGCCAGAAAAACTAGTGGGACAAAACCATGACTAAAGACAAAAAGAATGTAGCGCATATTATCTCTCTCTGATGACTATATTACTTGATATCTTAGTAAATAGGTCCACGAAATTATCACTTGAACGAGAAGTGTCTTGTCGCCTTTGATATAACATTTCTTGAATATAGCAAGGCATGCTACATTATCTACATGCAATAGTTGGTATTTCTTTTCTAGAATTTATGTCTGGTTTGATGAAGTCGCCACGATTATTTGCTCTATCGAATGCCAGGAAAAATAGCCGCCACTTACAAAAATATATCCTTTTTGAGATTGATCATTATAAGTTAAACATATATACTGCATATGTAAAACTAACTAAACTAGTTTTGATTGGTTAGTAAAATATAAACCCATATCCTTTGTACCTTGAAAATATTGAAATATTTGTTTTACTGTGGTTCAATTTGATCAATTATTATTAGCGAGAATTTTAAATCATGACACGTGCTCCATGCATTCTATATTCCTTTAGGAGCCTCAACTTAACATGAGCTCTTGTATTATTATGTTAGACGCACACAAATTTCTCATATTGTCGGACATCATATTTCATTATTTACTAGCGTCTTTACATTATTTGGCCATTCATTTATACAACTGCACTTCTTGAAGTTATTCAAGATCCTCACCTTGTATTTATCATGCGCATTATTATATACAATAGTATTATCGACGTCATTTCAGTATTTTTCGATTCCACACTCTCTACTAGACATTATATTATATCATTTATTGAGATCTCCTAGTTAACCTTCATGTCTAGTGTCTCTTAATAAGACTATTGTGGGTCTTTATTACCTCGATTCGACCATCTTAATTTTTTTGCTCCATTTTATCTATTCATTCTAGGACTTTTATTTGGAATCGATTAGTCAATCACACTTCAGACGTGCCAATAGACTTACTACCAATCATTGATTTTACTGCTGGGACACACATTGTAATTGGAGCACTAGCAGCGTATATATATGATCTAGTCACCTTCTGTAGGTCACTAAATATGTCTGGCAATTACTAGATATGAAATATAAATTGTCCCTTGAACTTCATGTTCATATTCAATAGTGTAAGGATCAATATTTATATAATCATAATTCATTCCAAATTTCTCGCTGCTCATTCTCCCCCTGAATGAATTATCAATTTCAACATCACATTTCACACAATTACAAAATCTCGCATGGGAAATATGGTTTGTGACAAAAAACGATTCTATTTGAGAGGATTCACTATAGATTAATGGCAAGATGCGAATTCATATGTTATAATATGCCCCATAAACTAAATGTTTTGTTCTCATAATATTATTGGCTTTGCAATCAACTGAAAACGTTTTATAAACGTTGCAACAAAAGCTATTCACGTATGAACATTGGTTACATAAAGTTCAACGCTTATTCCAATAATCACCTTATACTTGAAAGTATTCACCAACATTCTCAATAATTTAATTTGGAATATCGTGTTCGCATTTTATAAGTCAAGCCACTAATCACGCTAACCCTTAAGTTGCGTATTTGATGATCATTTTGACGATGCATCGATTTTAAAACACAAGATGATCCTCATGGCGCATGTATAGGCCTACATACACGCCCTTTTATCTTTTCCAAAATTTTATAAGACAAAATCCTTACTTTAATTTGGTGGTGGCAGCTGAACATTTAACTTCCAATGAGAAGAATTATCTTTGAAGAAACTTATTATCCTTCTATACATTTCGCATCATTATTGACCCAGGATGGTACAACCGGTCATGCCACTTATTTAAATAATTTAGCTTATAAACTTTGGTTTACGACCACATATGCCTCAATTGCACTTGAGTTTATGCAAAAATCAATAATTTAAGAAATTTAATACAACATCATAATCTCCAATGAAATCTACAAAAGCTCTTTATGACTTCCATATAGTTCAAAACAGTGTTCACATCAGCGCGTAGCATTATTAACAAACAAATGTATTTCATATGGGAGAGGTTATTCCCATCCCCCTAAATTACAAGTGGCACCCCCCCCCTCCCCCAAAAAAAAACATTTTTCAATCTTTTTATTTTTTATTTTGTTTTTTATAATTTTGTTTATATTAAAAAAAACTATAAACTTGAAAGTACGAAACATAAAATATAAAGTTTATTAAGTCAAAAGCTTAAAACTGACAGAAAACACGAAACAGAAACTGCTAAAAAACTGTATTGTACTATAAACTAGGGAACAACAAGAATCTTTTTGTACTTTTACCCCCTTATGTCACATCCAAGGGGGTATGTATAACATAACCCTACATCAAATTACACTACTTGCGAAGCACATACGTTTTACAATCAATTAAACAAATATATCACAAAAAAGATAAAACTGCATGACGAGCATATCACATAATAAGTATATAGTTATTGATTCTAACTTTGTAAGGATAACACGGTTTTAGCAAACATAACGATAATATGAGTTTTGCTTACGCTGATTTTCTTTGCAGTTATCTTGCTACACTAATGGTGGCCTATCATATCCATAACATATTGATAAAATATACAATATATATGATAATTAAACCAACCATTTTTAGAATTGAAACCTTCATTAATTTACTCATTTACAGCTAAACCCATGTCTCCCCAATCTTCACAATAGGTGTTCTTGATCTCGACATAATGCTTCTTCTCATTTTGGTAAGTGTTGTTCATGCCGACAATTACAACGACATGCCAAAGATCAACCTTGTAATACTTTTCATAAGTAGATGAATTTGGGTGGTGAAATGGCCCAAATTTTTCTCTTGATAAACTTTGGCTGCTATATCACTTTTGGAGAGATCACCCATGAGTATACTTGTTGACACTGGATTTTTGTGCCATTCTTCCCAAATTGTGCAGCTAAAACCTTTTCGAACTTTCCTTTTTTATCATAGTACTTTTATGGAAGAAATCCTACTCATAGGTGATTCCAATATCTTTAGGTTTATTCATTTCTTATGTTGTGTGTTTGGATTGAAAGATGTGTTCTAATAAAAGTTAGTGTTATATGATCTGTATAAGAATTTTTTATGTCTATAGTGTTAGATGGTGGTATTATATACCAAAAGTGCTTCTATTTGACCAAATTTCAATTTTTAAAATTTTATGTCATCATGTGATCATTAGTTAGAACTCTTAATCAGAATTCATTAAAAGGTGTTATTCGATACATTCTTTGCCCCACATCTCCTACAGACATAAGAGACATTGTGTATCTTAGTACGATCTTTACATTGACCATATTTGTGACAAACGGTAATTTTTCACCCTTTATTAAATAGTAAATATTAATTTATTAGTGCCCAACTATTTGAAATAAGCATTCATAAGCTTACATAACTATTCGGGAAGCAAACCCGTATACTGTGACTTACGACAACTCATAACAACGACCATATTTATCAGAAAATGTGAAAATATTATTTTCTGACCTATACTGATATTTATTTACCAAACCGAGAATTTATCTCGAGCACAGCACGACACGCGTACCGACAATACTTTAATTACGGCAACAATACAATAATTAATAAACGGTACTATAAATACATTCTTATATTACATTTATAAAGACGTTTCCCGCAGATATATTTTTCACATTCGCGTCAGACCAAAAATATTGCGTTGCAGCAAAAACTCAGCGAAACACGGGGTATACAAGACCCACTCACCTTAAATTGAGCATAAATGTTAAGTAACATTTTGACACTATCATTTAATATATATACGTTTATATATAAAAAAAAATGAAACATTAAAAGATATCCCACGCCCCACAAATCTCCAAAACAAAATAAAATGAGATATACATATTCTCTTTTCACTCTCTCCCATAAACACGTTTTCATCTCTCTCTCTTCAAAGATATCAGCCATCTTCTTGCTCTACCTCTCTCTCTCTTCCCAAGAGACAGATCTCAAAAAAAAAAAAAAAAAAAAAAAAAAAAAAAAAAAAAAGGAGAAAAATCAAGAAACATGTTATTAAAATCCATTCCTAGCCTCGAATTCCTCTCCATGGATAACCCTTGCACGCCAAGGGGATACTTTCCACTGTCAACCTCTTTTTCCAGCCAAGATGAGTCACGGGTGACCAGAGGAAGACTCAAGGATTTGTTTTTAGCCCATTTATAGTTAAAAACGAGTTTCAAAATCAAAGGCAAGTATTAGGGTTTCCCTATTTTTTTTCCTTTTTATTCCATCCGATTCATAGTGGCACCACATCTCTTCTTGGTGTGGATTGCAGCTTGGATTCGGATTGGGTTCCTTCTTCTTGTAATTTCTTCAAAAATTGTAAGAAACCTTGAAACCCTTGTTTTAATTTATTTATTTCGAAGGTGTATATGCTTATGAGTTTTTATCAAAAGTTAGATTCATGATTTTATTTGAATACAAAACTGATAAAATTAATAAGACCTTCGGCATGATTTTTGTCTTAAAAATGGATGTTGTTAATCTTATGGTACCGATCGGTTAACCCTAAATCCGTAAACATAAAAGTTACTTTGTAGTTGTAGTTGAATTTCTAAAAGATGAATTCTTGATTATTTGTAACTATGAACTATTGTAATTTTTAAAACCTTCGACTTGATTTTTGTCAAGACAATATTGTTGGGTTAATCTTTTGGTCAATTTGGTTTAGTCCAAAACATGTGAATATATACATTCTTCAAATGTTGTTGTTGATGTTGTTTCGTATGACATAAAATGTGTTAACCGAAAATTTGATCCGAGTGAAACAATAAATGGCTTATGATCCTTCTTCCTTGTTGGTTTGCGTATGGTCTTAGTCGAAACAACAAAATGTCCGATTCGTCATATTGTGAAACACATAAAAAAAATAAATCTGAGTCTGTATAATTTTGCTTGTAGAAATTTGCCATACGGAAGGTATTGTCTGGGTGTGTCGAGAGGTGATTGGGCCAAGCCCAACTCACGGCCCAAAACCAAATAGACCCTTACTGGATCACACAGCCCAATAGTTCCCTAATAGTCTAAAACAACCGAACAGCTTCATAGGCCCATTTAAAATCTGATTTAACTATAAAAATCAGTAGAAAAATACAAAGTTCCAAATTTGGGGGACTAAAATCTCAAACTTAACGAAACTCACTTACGGTTTATCAATTACTCATCCACGAGTGATAAAATACTTTCCGTCATGCGAAAATCGACAACATATACTATAAACATATATATGATTCATTAACACAACACAAACTCGATAGTAATAATCTTTGTTGTCAAGTTATAAAAGCTTATGTTCGGATCATTTATGCAAACATAAACGTTAGACAATTTGAAAATATATTTGTATAATAATTGGAGTTTTCGCTTATAAAATATAATTGGACTTTTGTTTAGCTACTCATAACTAAACTTTGTATAAATAGTAATCTTTTTTTTCGTAAAAATAGCTTACTATAAGACGTTGTAAATATAATTAATGTTTTACAAATGAAATTCGTCAACAAATGTTATATTGATAAAAACTTATTATTTATACTACTCTTTTCAATTACTATTATGTATATGTCACATATGCGAATAAACTTAGTAATTTCGTTAACGATAATATTACATATTCCGTGAAAACGTAAACCATTATTGGAGCTGATTCTCGTATCCTCGTCTGTGACTATATTCGAACCAAGAGTTATATACTCCCATAAGCCAATACACACACATATACAGAAAAGTATTTTTAAACATAAACGCAATCACACAAGCAACAACGACGCAAACATTTTCAAAGACTTTTAAACTTATTTAAATTTCATTGAGTCTTAAATTGGAATTGTGAACTAAAATTTTGCCGTATTATTCTAGGTCGCGTGTCGGTGCTGCCCATTATCACTATTTGACCTTTCACTATCGAGACTACTAATCACTAAGGTGAGTTTATAGCCCCACTTTACTTATACTCGTTTACAAAACTATGGGGTGAGAAACATGCAAAACATTTTCTGGACCATACTATTATTTTGTCTTCTCAACACTATTGCGTAGTTAGCCTAAGCCCTGAACCCACTGTTATGCCCACTTTCATGAACCGTTAATTCCCATTAGGAAGCGCAATTGATATAAATAGATCTATTGGGGGTAACTCCCCCGTTCGGTTGGCCAGACGGGTCAATGCGAACGTATACCAAGTCGGACTACGAGTGTATTGGGTTAAACACTCGCTATGGGCCCTCACTATTATTATATGTGCTACATTGTGGCATACTAAACTGTTTAGCTTCGGTTGCATGAACTTAGTGCTAGCGCGATAGACTATTTTTGTATGACATTATATGTGTTGTAATGTTTGTACACAAAACTATTGGTCCACATTACTTTACTGATAAACCTATAGACTCACCAGCTTTTTGCTGACTTTTAGCATGTTTTACTCAGGCGTTTGAGCTACTTATTTTCGACAAGGCATGGCAAGGCGATGGTCATAATCTATTTACCTAAGTGTTTTTACACAACATTATGACTTGTTTTTATGGGACCATTTGACATTGGGCTTATCTATTTACTTTAAAACTTGATGTAAACTTGAATGAATTTTAATGAAATGTATTTTTAACGGAGTATGTATTCCGTTCTTTATTATCTTGTGTTGTGATCTCCAATTTAGTAGCACCCCATGACCCGAATGCTTCCGCTGTACCGATTTTGGGGGTGTTACAGATTGGCATCAGAGCCAGGGTTATAGAGAACTAGGTACATATAAATCCTAAACTATAACCGCTTTTTACAAAAACAAGTCCCTATGACCGCCACTTGCCTGCTTGCCTTACTTGCCACTTTACTTGTCTTAATCATGCTTTACTATTTGATGATCTTACTTGACTATATGCACTATAAGTATTTTTACGCACTAAACTTATATTATTTACTATGAGTATTCTACATATATGATGATATACCATCAGGTTTGGGTTAGGGAGCTGCTACACTCCATACTTTGGAGAAGGGTTTAGGGGTTGTTCCTTCCAC
Source organism: Artemisia argyi (assembly GCA_030686995.1). Taxonomy (NCBI): domain Eukaryota; kingdom Viridiplantae; phylum Streptophyta; class Magnoliopsida; order Asterales; family Asteraceae; genus Artemisia; species Artemisia argyi. The sequence continues at coordinate 88,754,111 of CM060690.1, forward strand.
TTTTGAGATTGGGCAGGGATCGAGGAGAGTTTATGAGGAGGAGATTAATGGTGAGATATGAAGGGATGTTGAGTGTGTGTTTAGCACCGCACCTCGTGCTGTGAGTCCAGATTATACACCTTCTTCGCCTTCTTTTGTGCCACCATCACCATCTCTCCCAGTTTCCACACCTCCGGTTGCTTCACCAGTGGAGGATGGAGAGGTGACTGGTTTGGAGCAGATCTTTGTTTTACTAGGGTCACAGGCGAGCTTACTTGATGAGCATACTGAGCAGTTGGATAGGTTAGGGAGATTAGATGACAGTACTGGTATGTTAGGTGGTGAGCTTGAGGGTATGCGCCATTGTGTGGGGATGATGCGGAGTGAGTTGACATCAGTCTGGGATACTGCGTGGCGTCAGTGGCACCAGATGCATGATATGGAGTCTCAGATTGCTAGGTTGACTAGAGCTGGACAGGAGGACCGGTATGAGATTCTAGCTGCGAGGAGACGTATCTCAGATTTGGAGTTTACCCAAGACTTAGTGCATGCACAGGGACAGATGATCACATCATTGGAGACTAGGCTCGGAGCACACCTGACGATTATCCAGGACTCTAGTAGGCGGTTGGAGCAGTTGGAGAATACACAGGCAGAGCTGGTGATAGGCATGGAGCGACTTCGCGTTGAGTAGTGTTGTTGTATTAGATGATGCAAACTTAGTATTTGTTGTACTTTTCTCTTTTATTCGAGACTTGTATTTCCGTTTATGTATTCGAGACTTGTACTTTTCTTTCGTTGCACCATGAGCTTGTAATTTTGTGAACGCATATCGATTTTAATCTATAACAAGCTTGGTTGGTTATTCTATTGTACCATTCTCTCTATAATTGATGTTATCAGTATACTCTACTTGTGGTGACTATACTCTTGCATGATGACAAACTCTTGTTATGAAATCTTATTTATTCTCTCTATTTTATTATGTAGCAATATGGCTCCCAAACGGAAAGCAACTAGATCTACTCGTGCTAACCCAGTTTCCGCCAGAACTACTGCAACAACTCCACCTGTTGTAAATCAAGCCATGCTCGACCAACTAGTTGAAGAGCGAGTAGCAGCAGCACTGGCTGCAGCAAATGTGAACAATTCAACTACTGATGTCGGAACCTCTAGACCGGCAAACAACAATAACCGTGGCTGTAACTATCAGGAATTCAAAAAGACCATGACATATTATTTTGAGGGAAACGAAGGAGCTGTTGTCTTGGTCAGGTGGTTGGAAAGGTTGGAAACTGTATTCCAAATCTGCAGATGTGCGGATGAAGACAGGGTTAAATTTGCATCATTTACCTTCAAGAATGTTGCTTTGACTTGGTGGAACAACTATCTGAAGTCGGCTGGCCATGATGCCACCTATACAATGCCATGGGAAATTTTCAAGGAAATGATGCTCAAAAAGTATTGCCCTCGCAACGAGGTCATGAAGTTGGAGGCTGAATTTTGGAATCTCAAGGGGCAAGGCACCGACATGGCCACATACAACCAGCGTTTTCAAGAGTTAGTCTTACTATGCCCTGAAATGGTACCGACTGAAGCTCGCTTGCTGGAAAGGTACATTGGAGGGCTACACCCATATGTCAAGGGGAATGTCATTACCTCCAAGACTGCTGATCTCCATGAGACTATGGAGTTGGCCGACAAACTGACTGACCAAATGATTGAAGACTCAGTCGGAACAGTGGTGACAAACAAAAGAAAATGGGATGACCACTCCCGAAACAACCACACTAACCACCACTCAAACAAAAGGCAAGCAGTTGCTAAAGTTTACGCTGCTGGACCAACAGAAAAGAAAGCGTATGAAGGCAAATTACCATTGTGTAACTGATGAGGCGAAAAATGGTCCGTTTTTAGGGGGTCATTTAAGCCCGAATCCGAATTTATTTGATCAAATATTGCCCTAAATCGTTCCTTTTGTGATTTTAGGTACTTTGGGAGTGAAATATGGAAAAGGAAGCAATTCAGACGTTTTTGGAGCATAAAAGTGAAGAAAACGCCAAAGTCTTAATTTTCCATGCTGGGAACAGTAGGTGACGGCGTCAAGAGCAAATTTCATGAATTTCCATGACGACCCAGTAGAGTTTTGACGGCGTCACGTGGGAAGGGCGTCAAGAGTAAAAGAGTCATGACGGCCTGGAAGTGTCTAAGTCTTGACGGCGTCAGAAGTAGATCTAGGCAGTCCGAGGAGAGTTTTGGCGGCGAGGTGACGGCGTTACAAGATTACTCTTGACGCCGTCAGACCTGTTTTTCTATATATAGTTTTCTAATTTTTCACATTAAAGGAGAGAAGTTTTGGAGAAACCCTAAGTACGATTTTGGTGCAACTTTTACAGGTTTTTCAAGGGTTCCAAACCCTTGATACCTTGCATTGTAATTGAGATAAGTGTTCTTCTAATTCAATCAATATGTCTATGTGTTGGTTGTCTATATCTTGTTCTTGTCTCAATTCCATTATGCTAGGCTAGATCCCTTTTGTGTTTGCTTAGATCTAATGAAACCTAGATATTGATTATGTGTTGATTACTTGTTTATTCTTGTTTTGGATGAATGATTTATATGTTAGGCTTAAGAAAACTGGCAGATCTCCAAATGGTAACATGCTTGAACGTCTTAAGAAACATGAACCGAGGTGTACTAGGTCTTTATTGGTTGTATTTAATGCATGAGCCACTGTTTACAATCCCTATAGTTGTGCTGGGCATGGTGTAGGAGGAGATAAGAGCTCATAGAATTGGGGAGTTATGTATGCCACCCCATGAATGGTATTAAGGAATACGATCCGTCATCCATACAATTATAACAAGTAATTAACGTGTAAAAGATATCTAGGGAGTAGTGAAATCTAAGTAAACACATTTTCTCCAATTACTGCTCACAACCTTAGTATAATTAGTTTATTCTCACTTTTTGTATTTTATTTTGATTGCATCTTAGTTTTGGGTTAGTTGAATAGCAACTAATTCCGCCCACTCTTCCAAAACCCGAGATTTTTACTTGCTTTCTAAAAAATATAAAAACACAAAAATAATCATCCCTCATCTTTAGAACTAGTATTTAGGCTTTCTAATCCTAGCGACACTATTCCTAAGCTGAACGATCAATCCCCCGGTACTTGTCACTATACTATACTACAACGATCAGGTACACTGCCTGGTGGGGGTTGTAAGCTTCTCGAGATCCCTCGAGAGGTAAAACCTGTTGCGATTCCCACGCATCAGTAACCGCTGCAAGTTGCACCACAATGGTTGGTGCACGGTCAAGTGTCACAAGTGCCAAAAGATAGGACACATGACCCGGGATTGCAAGGCAAGGCCCCTCGCTAATGCACAAGTTGCACCAACAAACAACCCGAAGGCCGAAATAACATGTTTTGGATGTGGTGAAAAAGGCCATTACTGGAATGAATGCCAAAAGCCCAGGAATCAAGGAAATGGTGGTAACCGAGGTAACCAAGGTAACCATGGTAATCAGGGTAATCAGAGGAACCAAGGAAACGGTGGGAATAATGAAGCTGCTGGGCATCAAGGAAATCAAGGCAATGGAGGAGGAGCCCGTGGGAGGGTCTACGCTGTGGGCAGGGTAGAAGCCCAAGAGGACCCGAATGTTGTGACGGGTATGTTCCTTTTAAATAACTGTTATGCATCCATATTGTTTGATACAGGGGCGGATAGAAGTTTTGTTTCAACTGCATTTAGTCTACTTCTTGGTATTGCCCCGACCACTTTAGACATCATATACAATGTGGAGTTAGCTAATGGAAACATAGAAAGGGTAGACACTGTCATTAGAGGTTGTACCTTAAACCTATTAAACCACCCATTCAATATCGACCTCATGCCCGTTGAACTAGGTAGTTTTGACGTAATTGTCGGCATGGATTGGTTATCGAAGTACCATGCCTCCATCATTTGCGACGAGAAGATCATTCGCCTACCATATGGGGACGAAGTCCTAATCGTAGAAGGTGACAGGAGAGATAGAAGAAACGCGTCAAGACTAAACATCATCTCTTGCACCAAGGCCCAAAAGTACATCGAAAAGGGATGTCATCTCTTTCTAGCGCAAGTTACCGAGAATGAAGGAAAGGAGTCAGAGGAAAAATGTTTGGAAGATGTACCAATCGTGAGAGACTTCCCAGAAGTCTTTCCTGAAGACTTACCTGGACTCCTGCCAACTCGACAGATCGTATTTCGTATTGACTTAGTGCCTGGTGCTGCACCTGTGGCACGAGCGCCCTATCGATTAGCCCCAACGGAACTACAAGAACTCTCAGACCAATTGTCGGAACTTTCAGAAAAAGGGTTCATCAGGCCAAGTTCCTCGCCTTGGGGAGCTCCACTCCTGTTTGTGAAAAAGAAGGATGGGTCTTTCAGGATGTGTATTGACTACAGGGAACTAAACAAACTAACCATTAAAAACCGATACCCACTCCCAAGAATTGACGACCTATTTGACCAACTTCAAGGTTCATGCGTCTACTCTAAAATCGACTTGAGATCAGGATACCACCAACTTAGAGTTCGGGAAGAAGATATCCCAAAAACCGCATTCAGAACTCGATACGGTTATTATGATTTCCAAGTTATGCCATTCGGTTTGACCAATGCCCCTGCAGTATTCATGGACCTCATGAATCGGGTATGCAAGCCGTACTTGGACAAATTTGTGATTGTCTTTATCGACGACATCCTGATTTACTCCAAAAGCAAAAAGGAGCACGAGGAACATCTTAGACAAATTTTAGAGTTGCTAAAGAAGGAGGAGTTGTATGCAAAATTTTCGAAGTGTGATTTTTGGATACCAAAAGTGCAATTTCTGGGTCACGTGATTGATAGTCAGGGCATTCACGTGGATCCTGCAAAGATCGAAGCAATAAAGGATTGGGCGACACCTACCACACCCACCGAAATACGCCAATTCTTAGGACTTGCTGGTTATTACCGTAGGTTCATTGAAGGTTTCTCTAAGATAGCAAAATCTTTAACTAAGCTAACCCAGAAGAATGAAAAGTTCGAATGGTGTGATAAAGCAGAAGAAGCTTTTCAACTCCTTAAGCATAAATTGTGCAGTGCGCCTATATTGGCCCTACCTGAAGGCAGTGAAGATTTTGTGGTTTACTACGACGCTCCGCACAAAGGCTTAGGAGCCGTACTTATGCAACGAGAGAAGGTGATAGCGTATGCCTCACGCCAACTGAAGAAACACGAGAAGAATTACACAACACACGACTTAGAACTGGGAGCAGTGGTATTCGCACTCAGAATCTGGAGACACTACCTTTATGGTACCAAGTGTGTTGTGTATACAGATCACAAGAGCTTGCAATATATCCTTGACCAAAAGGAGCTCAACATGAGGCAACGTCGTTGGCTAGAATTGCTCAGCGATTATGATTGCGAGATCCGGTACCATCCTGGCAAAGCAAACGTGGTAGCAGATGCTTGTAGTCGAAAAGATAGACCAAAACCCCTGAGGGTGCGATCATTGGGTATGACAATCGTTTCACCTCTCCCATCAAAAATCCTTGAGGCTCAGACTGAGGCACTCAAGGAAGAGAATAGACCCAACGAGAAAATCTATGGTATGCCTGAGAATGAAAATGGTTTTGTAAAGAGGTCTGATGGGACGCTGTGCTTCAAGGACAGAAGTTGGGTTCCACTTTACGGAGGGATACGTGACCTCATCATGCATGAGTCCCACAAGTCTAGATACTCTATACACCCAGGAGCCGACAAAATGTACCTTGACCTAAAGAAATTATACTGGTGGCCCAACATGAAGGCCGACATTGCGATGTATGTCAGTCAATGCTTGACTTGTTCCAAGGTCAAGGCTGAACATCAACGCCCATCAGGTTTACTGGTCCAACCAGAGATTCCCGAATGGAAGTGGGAACGCATAACTATGGACTTTATCACCAAGTTACCAAGGACATCCAGCGGTTACGACACTATATGGGTAATCGTTGATCGTCTTACCAAGCCCGCCCATTTCCTACCAATCAAGGAAAACGAAAGCATGGATAAACTTGCACGGCTATACATAAAAGAAATTGTAGCACGACATGGTGTCCCAATTTCTATCATCTCTGATAGAGATAGCCGTTTCACGTCAAATTTCTGGAGATCACTTCAAGATGCTTTGGGAAGTGATCTTGACATGAGCACTGCGTATCATCCTCAAACAGATGGTCAAAGTGAGAGGACCATCCAAACTTTGGAGGACATGCTACGAGCGTGCGTGATAGACTTTGGAAATGGTTGGGATAGGCATTTGCCACTAGCCGAGTTTTCTTACAATAACAGCTATCACACTAGCATCAAAGCTGCACCATATGAAGCACTTTACGGAAGGAAGTGTAGATCACCAATTTGCTGGGCTGAAGTTGGAGAAAGTCAAATTACTGGTCCTGACTTGGTACAAGAAACTACTGAAAAGATTGTACAAATTAAGAACCGGTTACAAGCTGCACGAGATCGCCAAAAGAGCTACGCGGACAAAAGACGAAAACCACTTGAGTTTCAAGTTAGAGATAGAGTCATGCTAAAAGTTTCACCTTGGAAAGGTGTGATCCGTTTTGGGAAACGTGGAAAACTAAATCCCCGATACATTGGATCTTTCAAGATTCTAGCCAGAATCGGGCCGGTAGCCTACCGACTCGAACTACCACAAGAACTCAGCTCTGTGCACAACGTGTTTCATGTGTGCAACTTGAAGAAATGTCTCTCAAACGAAACTCTTGCTATTCCCTTGGAAGAAATCCAAATCGACGAAAGATTGAACTTTATTGAGGAACCGGTTGAAATTCTTGACCGAGAGATCAAACGGCTTAAACAAAGCCGCATTCCTATTATCAAGGTCCGTTGGAACTCTCGTAGAGGTCCCGAATTCACGTGGGAGCATGAAGACGAAATCAAGCGCAAATATCCTCATCTCTTCTCAACACCCGTGGGTAATTGTAAGTGAAACCGAGGACGGTTTCTTTCTAAGGCGGGAACGGTGACAAACGGTAATTTTTCACCCTTTATTAAATAGTAAATATTAATTTATTAGTGCCCAACTATTTGAAATAAGCATTCATAAGCTTACATAACTATTCGGGAAGCAAACCCGCATACTGTGACTTACGACAACTCATAACAACGACCATATTTATCAGAAAATGTGAAAATATTATTTTCTGACCTATACTGATATTTATTTACCAAACCGAGAATTTATCTCGAGCACAGCACGACACGCGTACCGACAGTACTTTAATTACGGCAACAATACAATAATTAATAAACGGTACTATAAATACGTTCTTATATTACTTTTATAAAGACGTTTCCCGCAGATATATTTTTCACATTCGCGTCAGACCAAAAATATTGCGTTGCAGCAAAAACTCAGCGAAACACGGGGTATACAAGACCCACTCACCTTAAATTGAGCATAAATGTTAAGTAATATTTTGACACTATCATTTAATATATATACGTTTATATATAAAAAAAAATGAAACATTAAAAGATATCCCACGCCCCACAAATCTCCAAAACAAAATAAAATGAGATATACATATTCTCTTTTCACTCTCTCCCATAAACACGTTTTCATCTCTCTCTCTTCAAAGATATCAGCCATCTTCTTGCTCTACCTCTCTCTCTCTTCCCAAGAGACAGATCTCAAAAAAAAAAAAAAAAAAAAAAAAAAAAAGAAACATGTGATTAAAATCCATTCCTAGCCTCGAATTCCTCTCCAAGGATAACCCTTGCACGCCAAGGGGATACTTTCCACTGTCAACCTCTTTTTCCAGCCAAGATGAGTCACGGGTGACTAGAGGAAGACTCAAGGATTTGTTTTTAGCCCATTTATAGTTAAAAACGAGTTTCAAAATCAAAGGCAAGTATTAGGGTTTCCCTATTTTTTTTCCTTTTTATTCCATCCGATTCATAGTGGCACCACATCTCTTCTTGGTGTGGATTGCAGCTTGGATTCGGATTGGGATCCTTCTTCTTGTAATTTCTTCAAAAATTGTAAGAAACCTTGAAACCCTTGTTTTAATTTATTTATTTCGAAGGTGTATATGCTTATGAGTTTTTATCAAAAGTTAGATTCATGATTTTATTTGAATACAAAACTGATAAAATTAATAAGACCTTCGGCATGATTTTTGTCTTAAAAATGGATGTTGTTAATCTTATGGTATCGATCGGTTAACCCTAAATCCGTAAACATAAAAGTTACTTTGTAGTTGTAGTTGAATTTCTAAAAGATGAATTCTTGATTATTTGTAACTATGAACTGTTGTAATTTTTAAAACCTTCGACTTGATTTTTGTCAAGACAATATTGTTGGGTTAATCTTTTGGTCAATTTGGTTTAGTCCAAAACATGTGAATATTTACATTCTTCAAATGTTGTTGTTGATTGATGTTGTTTCGTATGACCTAAAATGTGTTAACCAAAAATTTGATCCGAGTGAAACAATAAATGGCTTATGATCCTTCTTCCTTGTTGGTTTGCGTATGGTCTTAGTCGAAACAACAAAATGTCCGATTCGTCATATTGTGAAACACATAAAAAAAATAAATCTGAGTCTGTATAATTTTGCTTGTAGAAATTTGCCATACGGAAGGTATTGTCTGGGTGTGTCGAGAGGTGATTGGGCCAAGCCCAACTCACGGCCCAAAACCAAATAGACCCTTACTGGATCACACAGCCCAATAGTTCCCTAATAGTCTAAAACAACCGAACAGTTTCATAGCCCCATTTAAAATCTGATTTAACTATAAAAATCAGTAGAAAAATACAAAGTTCCAAATTTGGGGGACTAAAATCTCAAACTTAACGAAACTCACTTACGGTTTATCAATTACTCATCCACCAGTGATAAAATACTTTCCGTCATGCGAAAATCGACAACAAATACTATAAACATATATATGATTCATTAACACAACACAAACTCGATAGTAATAATCTTTGTTGTCAAGTTATAAAAGCTTATGTTCGGATCATTTATGCAAACATAAACGTTAGACAATTTGAAAATATATTTGTATAATAATTGGAGTTTTCGTTTATAAAATATAATTGGACTTTTGTTTAGCTACTCATAACTAAACTTTGTATAAATAGTAATTTTTTTTTTTCATAAAAATAGCTTACTATAAGACGTTGTAAATATAATTAATGTTTTATAAATGAAATTTGTCAACAAATGTTATATTGATAAAAACTTATTATTTATACTACTCTTTTCAATTACTATTATGTATATGTCACATATGCGAATAAACTTAGTAATTTCGTTAACGATAATATTACATATTCCGTGAACACGTCAACCATTATTGGAGCTGATTCTCGTATCCTCGTCTGTGACTATATTCGAACCAAGAGTTATATACTCCCATAAGCCAATACACACACATATACAGAAAAGTATTTTTAAACATAAACGCAATCACACAAGCAACAACGACGCAGACATTTTCAATGACTTTTAACCTTATTTAAATTTCATTTAGTCTTAAATTGGAATTGTGAACTAAAATTTTGCCGTATAATTCTAGGTCGCGTGTCGGTGCCGCCCACTATCACTATTTGACTTTTCACTATCGAGACTACTAATCACTAAGGTGAGTTTATAGCTCCACTTTACTTATACTCGTTTACAAAACTATGGGGTGAGAAACATGCAAAACATTTTCTGGACCATACTATTATTTTGTCTTCTCAACACTATTGCATAGTTAGCCTAAGCCCTGAACCCACTGTTATGCCCACTTTCATGAACCGTTAATTCCCATTAGGAAGCGCGATTGATATAAATAGATCTATTGGGGGTAACTCCCCCGTTCGGTTGGCCAGACGGGTCAATGCGAACGTATACCAAGTCGGACTACGAGTGTATTGGGTTAAACACTCGCTATGGGCCCTCACTATTATTATATGTGCTACATTGTGGCATACTAAACTGTTTAGCTTCGGTTGCATGAACTTAGTGCTAGCGCGATAGACTATTTTTGTATGACATTATATGCGTTGTAATGTTTGTACACAAAACTATTGGTCCACATTAGTTTACTGATAAACCTATAGACTCACCAGCTTTTTGCTGACTTTTAGCATGTTTTACTCAGGTGTTTGAGCTACTTATTTTCGACAAGGCATGGCAAGGCGATGGTCATAATCTATTTACCTAAGTGTTTTTACACAACATTATGACTTGTTTTTATGGGACCATTTGACGTTGGGCTTATCTATTTACTTTAAAACTTGATGTAAACTTGAATGAATTTTAATGAAATGTATTTTTAACGGAGTATGTATTCCGTTCTTTATTATCTTGTGTTGTGATCTCCAATTTAGTAGCACCCCATGACCCGAATGCTTCCGCTGTACCGATTTTGGGGGTGTTACAATATTAGTTAGGTTCTTCCATCATAGAGACCAACATTTGTCTAGTTGCTGATGAAGTTGTGTGTTATTGTTTGATTGATAACGTAACGATATTGGAATCACCTATGAGTAGGATTTCTGAGGAACAACATTTTATGTACCGACTACCAAAGTGAAGGTTTTAGAAGTGAAATTTATGAACAAATAACAATATGCATTAATTTGATACTCTAGTATTTGTGGAAGTATATAACTGTAGGACCTTAGATATATCAACTTTAACACAAATATAAGCACTAGAAGAAGGAAAGATGGTGACTTGATGTAAGATATGTGGCGTTAAGATTAAAGATAGAATATAAAGATGAAGAGAGTTTTTTATTAAAAACACACACAATACACACACAAACACACCTTACAAATGAGAGGTAAGGTGCCTTTTATAGTTCCATACAAAGGCTTTTCTATGGGCTTGGGCTTGGACTTGGATACATGATTAAATAACAAGGCTTACATAAACTAACTCATAACATATTAGCTTACCAAGTCCAAAGCCCAATGACTAAACTATTACTAATCTTAACAAACGACACAAAGTTACAATATGAGAATGACCATCACTTCATAATACATATTTTTAATGCTAACAATCTCCCCCTAAGGGGTGGTCATTCGAATGATGCTCCACGTGAGTGGGTCTTCCGTGTTCTTTGTCTTTAACTTTGTGTGTCATTGTAGAATAGTCTTTAGTCTTTGTTCCTTCATGCTTTGTGATCTTTGATAATTGATTTTCATCGTTCTTTGTTCCTTTATGATGTGGAGTTATCTGCCTTTCGTCACTGCTGCGTCTGTGGTGGTTGTCTGCCATTCCAACATGCTCATACATCTTTGGACATTGATATTCATATGCACGTAGTTCCCTTTCTTTCACTTTGATCTTTAGTCTTTATACTTTGTAGATTCTTCTTTTTGGCGTAGAATCTTTCTTAGAACTTTGTGTTGTATAGATCTTTGAGGGAGCTTTCTATAACTTCCAGATGTATGTATGAGCACGTGGAATCTGTTGCCATGGAGATGAAGTGTCCCTGCATATAAACAGTTAGCAATAAAACATTCGGTACTTACAGATAAGAATTAGAGATCGTCAACAGCATAGTGTGAAGACTCCTTCTAACCCTTACCAAGGCCGTTCCCATGTCAGATACTCTCGAGAGAGCTTACGAGACCTACTAAGTAGCTCAATAACTGGGTGAGTCGCTGGGGATCACTCCACGACTGTAGACCGTTTGAAACCACCGCGAACACTAAGCGTAACCCATAAAGAATTACCGAAGTGACCTGCTGTCAGGGCTGTTTGATGTTGACCCTGGCAGGAATTTCCATTCAATCACTGAGAATCACAAAAGTGAATCCTCTCATAAATGTTCAGGCAGATTGCTAAGATCTGCGTAGGATTCTAAAGTTTACATCTGGCGTCCTTATTGATGAACAACCAGTGTAGTGATATCATGTGTTCCTATGAGATCTTTTGATGAATCTCGGGGCTCTAGACTCGATAAGTGCACATTTGGTTTCTTATGCGGAGATTAGGGAGAGGTCTCCTGCTTCAATATCAACCATCTCTAAGAGACAGGTCGATAGATTATGCCGGTTCCCCGTGAGAATGAAACAAGCTCTTTTAAGAGAACTTGAGTGGTTAAGAAGGTTTAGTGCAGTGCGTCACTGGGTCCATGACGTCTTTGTCTTCAATACCGGTGTCACCTTAGTAACAACCAGTAGCATACGAATTGTACCCGGTGTCTGCCCTAAGGTTGAACATTTGGAGGGCTATTTCTTTTCACCCTTTTTCATAACTTTTCTTTTTAATTCTTCAACCCCTTCTTTCTCCTTTCTCATTTTCTCCTTTTTTCAATCATACCTAAGGACTTCTATTCTAATCTATTGGATTTGTCCTTGGGTAGATCCCTCCGGCTCTGGCGGATCATAGGACGGTTTTTCCTAACCTTAGTCACCTTATAACTCCATGACTATCCTATCATTGCCATAAACCATTTATAGAAAATCTCTCAAAGTGTTTATGATAATAAAACACATTTTGTTGACACTTCGAGAGTTTTGCATTTCTTTTGAAGGACTCCCCCTTCACATGTGCTCATGAATATTTAAGAAATTTGCACATGCGGGAGGAGTTTGCACTTTTTGAATTGATCCACTTTCAGTGAACATGACCGATTCGAGACACGCTTACATCACTAGTTAGACTAGCTTGAAGTTATTACCCGTCCTGGTCAAGTCCAAAGAAAGTCTCTCGATACGGTACATTCTACTCAGACAAGTCCTATTCGAGACACGCTTACATCACTAGTTAGACTAGCTTGAAATTATTACCCGTCCAGGACAAGTCTTTTCGATTACTGACATTTTAAGCTTCGTCAATTCATTGGTACATACTGAGTCTAGCTCTTTTGAGATTCAGTCACAGGCTTTAAACATCTTTGATCACATTTTAATCATGTCTTCTCCCCCTCAAAAATAGCATAACGTGATATTTTTGATATCAACTGATTAAGAAAAAGCTTTTGGAGAGAAAGACAGATTTTGCATGAATTTGGAACATTTTAGTGTTTGTACTCCCCCTTAATGATAGCATATTTAAAATTTCTTAAGGGTTTTGAGGGAGTTATCTTGAGCACTAATTTTGAGAGATTTTGAGAAATCTTTTGAACAATCTTGAAAAAGTGCTCAAGAATTTTGTTTGAAAACGAGTTTATGCTTGAAATCTTTTTCGTTTGTTTAGACTCGAACTATTTGAAAAAGAGTTCGTCATTGAACGTACGAGTCCTTGATTTGAAAATAATCAGAAGTCATCATTTAAGTACGGGTTTCGTACTGAAGTATACGAAAGCCATTGTGAAGAAAATTTTGAGATTCGACATGTTTTAGAAAAAACATTAAAAGAAAAACTCCCGCTCAAGCATCTGTACATGTCCGTATCATTGTTGAATGACATTTCTAGAAACGTACAGAATATTGATTTATACGAGAGACATGTCGTGAGAAGAATATTTTTGTATTTTTTGATTTTATATTGTTTTTGTGTTTTTTGAAAATTTTATATTTTTGTATTTTGTTTTTGTTGGTTTTTCAAATTTTGTATTTTGTTTTTTCAAAAATATTTACAGCGAAGCGATTTTGAAATCATTTTTCAAGAAGATTCAAGAAGACGTTCTAGCTCCTCAGGAGTTAGGCTTCGCATGCCAATTCGTCGAACTAAATAGTCAAACCTTTCTTTTGGAAGGGCTTTAGTAAATAGATCGGCGAGTTGATAATCATTCTTAACGTAAAATAATTCAACAGTACCCTCTTCCACGTGTTCTTTGATGAAATGGTAGCGGACTTTGATATGCTTCGTCTTAGAGTGATGTACGGGATTGCACGAGATGGCTATGGCACTTTTTGAGTCACAATACATAGGTATTCTGTCAAAAGTAAAGCCATAATCTGTGAGTTGTGTCCGCATCCAAAGAACTTGGGCACAACACGCAGATAGAGACACATACTCGGCTTCGGCGGTTGATAGTGCAGTACAATCCTGTTTCTTTGACGACCAGCTTACTAGCTTTTCACCCAAAAATTGTGCTCCACCTGATGTACTTTTTGCTGTAACTTGATCACCGGCATGGTCTGCATCTGAAAATGCTGTTAGATTAAACCCCGAATCCTTCGGATACCAAAGTCCCATGTTAATGGTGCTTCGTAGGTACCGAAAGATCCGTTTAACCTCTTTGAGGTGAAGTTCGGTAGGCTTTGCCTGAAACCGTGCTAATAAACAAACAGCAAATTGAATATCGGGTCGGCTAGCAGTTAGGTACATGAGAGAACCGATCATGCTTCGATATTTTTTCGGATCGATGGGTTTTCCAAACAAATCAACACCTATTTTTGGTGAAGTGACCATTGGTGTACCAACAGAATCACAATTTTCCATTCCATGTTTTTTCAAAATCTCTATTGTATATTTAGCTTGATTGATAAAAATACCACGTGGGGATTGATGTATTTGTAAACCAAGAAAGAATTTTAGTTCCCCCATCATGGACATTTCAAATTTGCTTTTCATGAGATTTTCAAAATGTTTTGAATGGTTAGGATTGGTTGATCCAAAAATTATGTCGTCCACGTAGATTTGAACGATCAAAATGTCATCTTTGAACTTTTTGATAAACAAGGTGTCATCAACCGTTCCTTTTGAGAAATTGTTTTTGAGCAAGAAAGATGATAGTTCGTCATACCACGCTCTTGGAGCTTGTTTTAAGCCATAAATTGCTTTCTTAAGCTTGTAGATGTAGTCTGGATGATCTCTGTCGATGAATCCCTCTGGCTGACTCACATACACTTCTTCTTTCAGAGTTCCATTTAAGAAGGCAGTCTTAATATCCATCTGATAGACTGTGATGTTTTTGTGAGCGGCATAGGCTAAGAAAATCCGGACTGCTTCTAGTCTAGCTACAGGCGCGAATGATTCTTCGAAATCTATCCCTTCTTCTTGTGGATATCCTTTAGCCACGAGACGAGCTTTGTTGCGAATGACAGTCATTTCCTCATCCAGTTTGTTCTTCCATAACCACTTGAGATCAAGAACTCGTTTATCAAGTGGTCGTTCAACAAGTTCCCAACTGTCATGTAACAGGTATTGAAGAAATTCCTCCTGCATCGCTTCAATCCATGGGTTTTCTGTCATTGCTTCCCGAATGTTCTTAGGTACTTTGGTGCTTATTGAGCAAATGTAAATGCACAATTCGAGATCGGTGGCAAGTTGTCTCCTCATCTGAACTGGCATTGAAGGATCACCAATAACATGTACTAACGGATGGTCTTTTGTCCATTGAAACGTAGAAGGGTACCTTTGGTTGAACGAATGTGTGTTAGATGGTTCTTGTAACCTTGAAGAAGATTCAGCAGAGTCTGATGCAAACGGGTTTTCAAATACTTCTTCTTCTTCTTCTAACGTAACATCATTTGAATTATTTGTTGGTTCTTCTTGAAAATTTGTGTTTTGGTTTTGCTCATCAACTCTTGGTAGATCAGTTTCAATAACTGGAGTTGCTTGAGTAGATGTAGATGATGTTGATGTAGTTGGTGCTTCAGCTTCGATTGTGGTAGATGCATCCTGTGGTGGTGGTGGTTGTTGATGGTTTTGAGCGGGTGCAGCGGAATGTTGTGGAGATGCATTTGTCAAAGTTCCACCATAATATTCATCAAACATTAACTCGAAGAAATTTTCCAGTTCTTGTACTGAAGGTTTATCCGTGTTTGTTGACTGAGCTCCTTGAGGTACGAGTCCTGAACTGATGTGTCCAGAAGTCTGCTGGTTTGGTTCGGGTCCTAATCCGTTTTGATTAGAAGCCATTGGATTAAGCGCGGGTTCTAGAGCGTATCTCTCAGAAGCCATTTGTGAAATCTCGTCAAACTTCACATTCATCGTCTCCATTATCCTTTTCGTTCTTCTATTATACACCCTGAATGCCCTCGAGTTTTCGGAATATCCAATGAAGATTCCAATATCCCCCTTAGCTTTTAACTTCCCTAGATCTTCTCTGTCATTCGTCGGATAGCACAAAGCGCCAAACACGTGAAGGTAAGAGATGTCAGGTTTCCGGTTGTTCACTAGCTCATATGGGGTTTTATTGAATCTTGGATGTACTAGGGATCGGTTTTGAGTAAAACAAGCAGTGGCTACAGCATCAGCCCATAAGAATAGAGGTGCACTAGAAAAAATTAGCATTGTGCGAGCAGCTTCCACAAGAGTTCGGTTTCTTCTTTCAACTACCCCATTCTGCTGTGGAGTTCTAACAACTGATGTTTGGTGTGTGATTCCAACATCTTCGAAATAGGTTCTTAACTCCTGATTTGTGAATTCTGTGCCATTATCTGTTCTTATAATCCTTACTGGAGCTTGAAGTAGAACTTGAATACGCTTCAGAAAGTTGATGATGATGCCTGGTGCTTCGTCTTTTGATCTCAAAAACTTTACCCAAGTATATCTTGAATAATCATCAACAATAGCAAGAATATACTTCTTCCCATTAATGCTTTCAACTCTCATTGGGCCACATAAGTCCATGTGCAACATATGTAACCTTGCTTCCGAACTAGGCACGGTTTTGGGTTTATATGATGCTCTTTTACTTTTTCCTTGTTCGCATGATGGACATAGGTGTTCCTTGGTGTATTTGAACTTAGGAAGTCCGGTGACGATGTTGTCTTTGGCTAACTTGTTGATCGTGTCGAAATTGAGATGGGATAATCTTCTATGCCACAGCCAGGACTTAGTTTCGGTTGCCCTTGTCATAAGACAAATTGGTGATGTAGAAGCCATTTGGTTGATGTCGATAGCATACAAATTTGTACCACGATTACTAGTTAAGAGATCATCACCAACCAAATTTCTAATAAAAACCGTGTTTCTCCTGAATGCAACTTCTAAATCTGCATCACAAAACTGCCCAACTGAAAACAAATTGTGTCCCAACCCTTCGACGTAGTAAACTCGAGTGATCAAAAAATTACCAAAATGAAGATCTCCAAAACCCAAGATAGCTGCTACATGATCATTTCCAAAGCGTACAGTTCCCATGAATTTCCAGATGAAATTGATCAGCAACTTTAAATTCCTGGTCATGTGCTTGGAGCAACCCGAGTCGACGATCCAAAGACATATTTCGATAACCTGCCAAGAACAGAAGAGTTTGTACTTGGAAACCGTTTTGAATTTGGTTCCATGGGGTTAGGAGTAAAAGCAGAATCACACTCATAGACAGTTGCTACTTGTTTAGCTTGAGCTATTTCTAATTTGCCGTCCTAAAGAGTGAACTCTCTACCCGTCGGAATCCACATACAAAACTTAAGATAGTTCCTAGGCATTCGACTAATAGTGGTAGTCCTAAATCGTGCAACTAATCTTTCTATAGATTTGGATCTAGCACTAGGTCTTTTTGGAACATTCTTCTGTTCAGGCGTAACATTCACATTCTTAGAAACACATTCATCATGAACATCATTAATTAAACATTTCTTTCATATTAAACAAACAGAGTCATTACATGCATTAGAAACAGTACTTTCGACATTACATTCAGATGAAATATGTCTCTTATTACAAAGCGAGAAATTCCTAGGGTGTTCTTCTACTTCTTCAACTTTATTCTTGCTACTACTCGTAGAAACAGGCGAGACTCTATTGTTCCTTGTATTGCTCCTAGGCTTTAGTCTGCTGCTCCTAGAGGTGCATTCTAATCCTGTAGAAGGTAAGGCACACACATTATGATTTATATTGTTGTCCTTCTTAGCATTCCTAGGTTCTTTAGAATTAGCCTTTATGCACTTGTCATTTGTCTTAGATGTTGAGGCAGACGCACTAGTGGGACTAATCCTAAAAAGGCCAGGTGCTATCACTTTTGGTGTTTCGACAACCGCTTTTCCTTTATCAACAATCTTTTCATTTTCTCTTTTCTTGGGCAAGGGTGTTGGAGTGACTGGTTTTGTCAAATCCTTTTTCTCATCGACTTTTGGAGCAAACCGTGAAATTGACATTTTTGGTTTTTGAACCGTGTTTGAAACATTTGGTTTCTCCGAAGTCAATGGTTTTGCAAACTTAGTTTCCTCACCCTTTCCTTTTTGACTTTCAAGCTGAGCCCTCAAAAGATCATTTTGCTCTTTCATATTCTTTAAGGCACGCTCATACGACAATTTGTCATACTTGCATTCTTCCTTTTTTCGATCAAGTTGTTTAAAATATGACACATTTTCTTTTTCAAGCTTTATAAGAGCATTTTCATATTTTGAAACAATTTCGGAGGTCTCAGCTCTCAGTCTTTCATCGTCTTGAACAGAATATGTTTGTAAAATGATGGACATAATGTCAGTGGTCATAACAGCTTCGAAGAGAGAATCATTTAGGTTTTCCAAAACATTCATGTTTTCACGAGTATCATTAGCTTCGTTTACCAGGGATTTGTGGTCCTTGACAAATTCGGCCGTTTCTTTTAAGAAAGCTTGTTCAAAATGGATTACCCTCGCACTGATGTTATTCAGTGGGATAGTAATTTCGTTTTCAAAAACCTTTTTCTGCTCAATATGAAAACTGGAATGCCAGTTGTTAATATTGATTGTAGTTTTAGAAGCAACGATATTTTGAAGTTCTTGAATTCTCTTTTTAACGTCATCCAAAATTTCTCTAGCCTCACTTGTATTAAAAGTGTTGTTTGAAGAAATTTGTTCCATTTTTGAAAGAGATTTGGAAACAATTACTTTCTTAGAAAACATTTTTGAGAATGGTCGTTTTATGGACAACACAGATGGTTCTTTTTGTGGAACAAAAGTAATTCCCGAAAGTTTGTTCAATTTGTTGTAATCAATGGGTTTCAAATCCTTTTGTTTCATTTTAGTAATGCTCTCTTCGACATGTTCTATCGTTTGCACAGAATCCCGAACGACGGGAGGATCATGTTTGGTGTAAATCATATTACCATTATACAAAACATTCTGTTCTTGCTGAGCTTTCTTGAGATTACTGGGGGTGTTGTTACCAAGAGCCACTTTATGTTTTGTATGGTAAACCGGATTAGTTTGATTTGAAATCATTTTCATTGTTTGACTTGACTGACCCGATTTAACCACTAATTCTTCTAAATGAGCAATCATGTGTTCTGACTCTACGATTTCGGCCAAAAGTTTGTCTTCTTTCTTTGCAAAGTCCTTTTTCAACTCATCCCTTCCTTTTTCAAGATTGGTATAAGCTGTTTTTTGTTTAGAAAGTTGGTTTTGTAAATCAGAAATTTCCGCGTTTAAAGATTTTATCTTTTTGAAAGAATTAACATCAAGTGTATCAAACTTGAGTTGCAATTGTTTTTCCCTTGAAACGGAATTTTGGTAACCAGTTTCTAATTCAGACAATCTTTTGTTATGAAATTTCAAAAGCTTTAACGTTTTCTTTGTAACTCTCAAGCTCAGCGGTCAATTTAACATTCGCGGCCTTAACATCGCGATTGACCTTTTTCACATTCTCAATTTCAATACGACAATTATTCAATAATGATTCAAACAAAGCACGTGTTTCCTCATCATTCTCAGCATGCTGTGAAACGAAGCCTCCATTATGATTCACATCTGGAGTTGCTGAAAGAGTATTGCTACTACTTGGCGTGTCCAGGTATGTATCATAAGTGGGTGCTAGCTTCTCAGAATGTTGTTCCTCATGAGGAGACATATCAAATATATCATTATTGTGACATGTGTTGAAGTTTGATACCTCAGATGGTGCATTGGTGTCATAAACAGGAAGTGTATTAGAATCCGTGTCATACTTAGCTTCCTGAAGATTCGCCATGAATATGCAGTTCGCATCGATATCCTCTCTATCTTCCATGTCATCCATAAGAGCCATAAAATCATTCTCCTCGGCATTCAACTGAAATCCTGCCTCTGCCTTTTGTGCCAACATCACTGCTTTCTGCAAGTACGCTAGATCTTTCTTGTTCGGCTTAGTAGGACAGTTCCTTGCCATATGACCTACACCCTGACAGTTGAAACACTTTACAGGATTACCCTGATTCACATTTCCCAAATTCTCAACTACTGGAGCTGCAACATTTCTATTCTGATTACCCATTGCCTAATTACCAACATTCTGACCCCTCTGATTTCCAACAAACTGACCCAACTGATTCCCTGCATACTGACCATACTGATTTGCTGCATTCTGATTCCCTGCATTCCGCATATTCTGATTCCCCATGTTAATTCCAGTAGCATATCCTTGCTGATTCCCATAAACTCCAACCATTTGGCCTCCGTTACCCATATTGAAACTCGGCTGAGCAATCTGCTTATTGCGAGTGTTCGATGAAATCCTTTGGTTGTTGTTTGTTGGTGTAGAATAGCGTCCTTGGAATGCCTTTGACAGAAAAGCAAACGCTTGAGTCAATGCTGCAGTAGCTTCATCATTTTCAGTGAATTCTGGTTCTTGGAATTGTTGGTATTGCTGTTGTGGAATAACATGTTGTTGTTGCTGTGGGTAGAACTATTGTTGGTAGACCGGTGTTGTTTGTTGAATGTATGATGGTTGCATGTAGTTGTAAGTGGAAGATGATGATGGTTGTTGTGTGTTCACTGGTAGCGGTGTTGGTGTAGTAGCAATTAATGCGAGAGGATCATGATTCTTTGCCAATCTTTCTTTCCTTACTTCATTAGCCTCAGCTTGGTTTTGTTTCAAAAAATCATAGAGTTGATCATAATTCACCTTATGTAAATCCTTTGTTTGATTGACAATTGTAACATAACGACCCCATTCTTCTGGAAGGTTATTGATGAATTTGATGTTTGTTGCAATTGTTCGAGGTGTCAACTTGTTTCTGATTAACTCATTCATCAAAGTGCAAAACCTTGTGTAGTAGGATTCAATCTGTTCACCTTTAGTGGATGTGAAATTCTCCCATTCAGTAAGAAGTTTGTTCTCAACGTCTTGTTGTCCAATCTCTGTTCCATGACATATCCTTCTAACACGTTCCCACATAGCATAAGCAGTTTCACAAATGTCGACCGCAGCAAAGATCTCCCGTGGTAATCCAAGTTGGATTAAATGCATTGCCATATCATCAGCGGCGATCTGCTTCTTGTCTTCCTCTGTGTAATCTGCTTCTGTTTGTTCACGCACGAATGGTTGAGTAGGAGGTGTTGTATTTGGATTGCCTTCAATTTGAACTTGTCTTGGCATGAATGGACCATTTGTAATGGAGTTGATCATTAATTTACCATCAGGCTTTGTTTTGATGTAACGAAGCATGCGGCTTGTCCATGGGAGATATCCACCTTTTTCGAGCATTGGAGGTCGGTTTTCCGCACCGGCAGCATGAATGTCTTGCTGAGTTGCCATTGATGAAGTGTAGATGGATAAAGTTGATACTCGGATCGTTTCAACGAAGTAGGAATTGTGTTTAGTGTAAGTTGATGCAAGTTTTTATGGTGAAAATTTTGATCTGGAACCTTAAAACCTCAATAACTTCCGTTCGGAGTGGATTTGGCTTGAATGATCTTTAGATTATTCAACGTGTCCTTCTTCTCGGTCTCGCGGTCGTTTTGACAGCTGATTCGTCGAAAACGGAGTTACGCTTCAAAAGTTATGGCCGTTTGAAGTTTGGTTGTCAAAAAGTCAAATTCTTACGCGTAAACTCCTGAACTTATGCGTAAACAGTGAATCTTACGCTTAACTTAGAATCTTATGGTTAACTTCAAATCTTACGTGTAAGAAAAGTTATGCATAAACTTTCAAGTTATGCGTAAACAAAATGTTTATGCGTAAGCTTTGATTTTTACGCGTAAACTTTGAATTTATGCGTAAGAAAAGTTACGCGTAAGGTTTTTTCAACCAATTTGATCTCTCAAACTTGTCCAAGCTTGAAAGATATCCCGTGTCGAAGTATTCCACAAACTTATCCAAGTCAGGGAAGTACTGAGTCACCGTAGCACGAAGAGAGAACCTTTGAAGAAACTTAAGCGTAGAAAGTATGTACTTACGTGTAAGATTAAACTTAGGCGTAAGTTTTGACTTATGCGTAGAACTTAGGCGTAGAAACTCTTCTGCGTAGGATTTAGGCGTAGACTTCCAACTTATGCGTAGAAAGAGGGTTTTGACTAAAGTTACGCGTAGGAAAAGGGTTTTGACTAAAGTTACGTGTAGGAAAAGGGTTTTGACCAAATCTTATGCGTAAAAAGGACAGAAAGTACTGTTCACAGCTGTAGATTCATACTATTCACCCAAGTTACGCGTAAGGAGACCAGAAAGCTTGAAAAATCCGATTTTTTCAACCAAAAACACTTTTTCCACTTGTTTCTTTTGATCAAATCTTTCCCAAAACACTTAGAATCACTAAAGCTTCAAGAAAAACAACAACTTTAACACTAAAACACTTAAAGATCAAGACTTTTTGCAAGAAAAGTACACGTTAAATATGAAAAACGCAACTTTAGACACAAAAAAACTTGATACAAACGATTTCCACACACTCCTAAATCATTGTTAGGCGAGTGATACCACTTGTAGGACCTTAGATATATCAACTTTAACACAAATATAAGCACTAGAAGAAGGAAAGATGGTGACTTGATGTAAGATATGTGGCGTTAAGATTAAAGATAGAATATAAAGATGAAGAGAGCTTTTTATTAAAAACACACACACTTACACACACAAGCACACCTTACAAATGAGAGGTAAGGTGCCTTTTATAGTTCCATACAAAGGCTTTTCTATGGGCTTGGGCTTGGACTTGGATACATGATTAAATAACAAGGCTTACATAAACTAACTCATAACATATTAGCTTACCAAGTCCAAAGCCCAATGACTAAACTATTACTAATCTTAACAAACAACACAAAGTTACAATATGAGAATGACCATCACTTCATAATACATATTTTTAATGCTAACAATAACACCAGATAGCTTACGTGCTTTTAGTGACCCCGCGTTGGATTGTTGAATCTGACAATAAACGTACCTGACATGGATTGCATTGGAGTAACTGCAATTTTGTAGAACACGCCTTAACCTAATTTCAAGCATGAATCCACTGTCTTTCTTAAACTGTATATAACAACTTCCTATATCTCATAATGTTGAATCGGTTATAAAAATGTTTTACTCGTATAAATTTAACTAAAAGTACAAAGCTCAAACTTGAATTGTACAAATTTACACATGATATTAGCTCGGGACACATTACTCAAGCTCGGCTTTGGCTTGTTCTTATGACGGCTGGTTAAGTGAATTAAAAGTTTTGACCTTATTAAAACACATACATATACATTTTTTTATATATGATGCTCATTCATGCTCGCAAACCTATATATTCGATGAAATTCTAGAAAAGGTCCTGAATTCACAGGGAGCGTGAAGATTAGACCCGTCACCAAGTACCCTCACCTCTTTTTAGACACCACACTATTGGAGAAAACAAATTGAACTTCGGGACGGAATTTTTTTATAAGAGAAGACTGTGACAATTGACATTTTTAGGTTAATATAGTATAGATGTATAAAATAAACTAAAAACTATAACCAACTTAACTGGCACCTTATATCGATCAAACACTTAAATTTAATTCGTATTAACAACGGAAATAAAATGATCGAGGTCTTACAGAGTTTTGAGTTATTGGATGGAAAGTTTAAGTATAATCATATGAGTGATGCAAATGTTTTAGGAAAAATTAGGTGGCATATGAGATATATATTTGGAGTATTACTTAATTTTATAATTCCATGTTTGTATATACCCAACATGGGCTTAATTCCTAATGGGTTGGTGTAATGGACTTTTTTTAAAGTAAGATGTCTTAATATAATCGAGAATACTTATTTCAAATAGTTATTTTTTGAATTTTAGGAAGTTAATGGTAATGCATTGTGCCTGGAAGGGTTGATTTATATCCATTGCATAAATGATGGGTTTAAATTGTAATGTTGGACATCTTCCTAAATACTGCCTTCCCCATTTATGCATGGGAGAAGATGGAAAGGCTGCATGAACAACCAAACTAAATGTTCCAATGCCTCTAGAGTGTCTTTGTGGTGTTATTTTTACACATCGTAATTTGCTATCATTAATTACAACAACCAAATATTTTCATTATATATACGCATACATTTATCAACTACTTTTAACCCTAAATTTTAAACATACATTTATCCACATTTTAACCTTAACCTTGAGATGGCAGAAACACCAAACCTTAATGAGATGAAAGATGCAACAGAATCTGGTAAGCTTGTTGATGCGTTCAAGCTGTTGATAACGCATGACAAAGCAGAGGAGATAAGTTTTATCGCTCGTATTGGGGAGGAGAGTAGCCAGTTGAGGGCGGTGATTGAAAAGAAGGAGCTAACAGTAACTGAGGTAGCTACCTCATTTACTCGTTTCAATGTTGTGGCTGAAACTGGCCGTCAATGTCTGCTTGAAGTTCAACAAAAAGACCGCAGGAAGCTTGATCTGTTGGCTCAACTACTGGTGCTGCCTCTTCAAAGCTTGGAGGAGAAGGATGAGCTTTTGAAGAGGTTGGAAGAAGCTGTAGCGGATGACGAAGATTAGTATCTTTTGGTCATTGTCTTTTGTGTTTTGATGTACGTACTAGGGTTGTATCTATTTGTTTATGATCAATGAATGGAACACCGGATCAAGGATGATCAGTTATGTTTAACGTATTTATGGCTTATTACCTTTTAGAATATATTTATTTTCATTTTTTTTTTGGTATAAAAGGTAAAGTAGTGTGTGTTTGACTTTCTTATCTCACACATTTCTCTCTCATACTCGGTTAAAACAAGCTGTTAGATCTCAATACCAGATATAGGGTTTTCAATCTAAGGCAAAATTAATCAAAATATATATTAAACAATCAAATATTTACCAGGGCTATGATAAAGGATTCTAGTCTTTGATGATTGAGCCTAATATTTCAGGTATTCGATTTCATTTTGCGCAAATAGATATTGATGATGGTTTCAAGTTTAGTTAATTGATATGAAATTTCTTGTGTTATGCATGCTTGTTGAACCCCACTTAGCTATTTATGGATGGACTTCAAATTCTTCAAATTGTTTTGATTGGGATGCTGTTACTTGCAATCTTGATGCTATAGTTGTTGAAGCTGGAGCCATCAAAAGAAAGGTTAGTGGGTACTTCATTTGAATCATTGAGTAGTTTATATCATCTTAGGCCGTTTACTTTATGTCGAAATTTGTTTGAAGGGAAAGTTCATGTTGTGATATTTCATTTGAAGTGTTTGGTGGTTCTTCATTTGTGTAGTAATGAGTTTGTTTGGAGTTTGTTTGGGGTTTTCGGATATCGTTGATCTGTTTCAATGGTAAGCCATCTTTCCTTTTTACTATATATTTAACCTCGTTTGGTTTAACTGCTATAAAATGAGGTATAATGTGATATATATCTTTACTAAATTGAGGTATGGTGTATGAATATATGATTCATTCTAATCTTACATTTTCCTTGGTAGTGTATTTCGTTTAATCATTTAGTGTGTATTGAAACAAGTCTAGTTTGACATGGGTCTTACCCTCTCAAAACCAAACCTGATGCCCACTTAAGCTCCCTGTCCTAGTACCAATTTTGATACGACCCAAATGTAGAGTATCATTAATATGAAGGTTTTTGTCTTAGTTTATCAAAGCCTCTAAGCTTGCATATCACAAAAGTAGTAAATTTCCTTAACAAGAAACAAGTCTAAAAATAAGTCAAACACAATGCACAAGTTTGAATGCTACTGCAGAGACATCATTGCAAAATATATATTGATAAGTTTAATTGTGATTTGACAAGGCTCTTACCCTCTCAAAGCCCAACCTCCCCTGATGCACATTTAAGTTCACTGTCCTATTAAGAAGTTTGATATGACCCAACTGTAGAGTGTGTAGGTGTGTGTTTAGATTGAGATTGTGTGTGTGTGTTTAATGTGTAATTTTTCTATGGTTATGATTGTTAATTTATGTTTCTATGTGACTTATAAGGGCAGTTGATTAGATTGCCACCCTTGAGCCACACGCATGAACAGTTATTCATCATTAATTTCCCTTCCCCATGCATGAACACTCATAACTATATTTATATCAAAGATAACACACAACACATATGTCATAAAAAGGTTTTGTAACATAACTTATCATATCATCCATGGCTTCTTCTTCTTCCTACAATTTGGCAACAACAATCAAGAGGCATTTCAAGAAAGAGTTGACTCAAGAGAGGGGTCGTTTGAAGCGATTTGTGAAAGAACTTAATCAACTACAAAAGCAAGTTTAAGACCGTCAATTTGCACTCAATGAGACTCAACATTTGGGCCCATTGAACCAAAATACAGATGCTATTATACGTTCTCTAATTGAAACACAGGTGAGGGAGCGTAACAGGATTGTTATGTTGACTGCTCTAATCAATTATATCAATGATGGGATTCAGGAGAAGGAACGCCAAGTGCAGCTTATGGAGGTCCAAGAAGAAGACTCCTGTGCACCCAAAAAAAATATAAAAAAAAAAAGTCTCCTCTGATGAAGATTAGAGTATGATCATGATGATTGTCTTTTGCGGTTATATTATGGCAGTTATTTTCTATGTTTATGCTGAGTAACTTTGAATGAAATGGCTTTAAGCCTGCTGTTGTAATGACTTTGATGAAGGATTAATATTAAGTTGTAGTTATCTTTAATATTCTAACTGATGTCTACATATAATTATTACCTGTACGTGATGCGCAGTAGTATGTTAGAAGCAGGTTAACAAAATTTTGGTAGATCACATGATACCGCAAAAAACATAGTAACTCATCACCAGGTTCAACATCAAACAAGAACAAAATTGAATGCAAGATTGTTCTACAACAGTACGAATTCATGATCTTTGATCAAAATACAAAATGTCAACAAGTAAACAAACTTAGATTTCAAGAGTAAACAAAGTGATTAGATTGATGAAAGATACATAATACAAGCATTGTTAATAATTATGATAACATAGACACATACACACAAACTTAGTGAAACATTAAGAAATAAACAAATTATCTTCAATCCTTTTGTAGATAGCAACAATTTGTTTGCGTATTTCCGCTATTGTTGTATTGCGTTCTTCAATCATCTTCTGGCGTTCCTGTATGATCTCCTCATCCATCTTGATTTGTTTTTCATGAAATTTTATACGCTTGTTATAAAGATCAATCAGCGTTTTTTCAGTTCCATAAGCGCCAGAATGGCATTTATCCCATATATCTTGAGGTATGTCGAAAATCTTGTACTTCTCAGGAATAGGAGGAATAGAATCATCTCTTGGTCATTTATTTTTCCTGGAATCAGCGTTTGATTATGAAGATTCGATTAGGGTGAATGATTGACAGAAATGGGTGAGATAGTTTGTTATTTATACTAAGAGAAAAAATCCAATCCAAATGAAAAGTCACTAACCACCAATCGGTGTGTTTAAAAAATACCTGCAAAGTCACTAACCGTCACTAATGAATCACTAAACCCTGTGTCTATTCCAAAATTTAAAAACCGTTCAGTTGCCTTTGTCAATGGTTATAAATTGGAACATCCATTCACAAGTAAATCATTCAAAAGAACTTAAATATTTACACAAACCAAAAATGGCATCAAATTTACATGTATACAAATAAGATTCTATACACAACTATAAATAAATAATTATGTTTCACACTTTCTTTGATTCCCTCCTGGACATCTTCATCTTGGTTGACTGTAAGGTCTGTTGCCTGCACTATATTTGATTCCTGTAGTGTATTTGGTAGCACAAGCCGAGTACTTCTTCATTATGACTACCATACACCTCCCTAGACTGGTAACACAGACTCCAATAATATAGGATGATAAGAAGGAAAAAGAGGATATGGCAAAAGAATGTATTTGCACCAAATACACTTGTACGACATCCTATCTTCCCTACTTATCACTCTATAGTATAACAGGATGCACTCATAAGGTAGTCTTATATAGCGAGACATGAGCAAGAAAAAGAGGATGTGACAAAATGAATCTGCACCAAATACACTTGTACGGCATCCTCTTTTTTCTTTTCCATCTCTCGCTATTAAGAAAACTTTATGAGCTGTAAAGCAGTTGATTAAAAAAGCTATAAGGTGACAGTGGAAGGAAACGTCTCGAACGGGATAAAAAAGGAGTGTGTTTTCTCGTAAAGAAATAGACCACAACTTTATCGCAGACAACACGGTTCTTACCACTTAGAACTGTCTACATATGCAAGTGGACACACTTTGGTACTTTGAACCTCCACTCGAAATCTCATTGCCATGTCGACGAAATTTGTGCAAGGATTTGCGCCAAATCGATTGCAAGGACACTGACATAGGAATGGGTTTTCGAGGGGAAGCTCAAAGTACCAATGTGTGCCCAATTAAAAAGTTATCGATTCTAGAAAAGCATGTGAGTGACTCGTGTTGAATGGGATAATGAAGGATGGTGGATTGCCATGAACAATACACGATATATCATTATCACAATCAACACAACTCAATTATCAAGGCCCATCTATCTGACGATGTATGTGGGTTCCATTGCTTAAATTGACCGAGTTACCTAAGGTCATTGGAGTGTCTCCGTGTCAATATCAAGCACTTCAATGTCCTTAGGTAAATCGGTCACTTTAAGCAATGGAACCCATCTACAACGTTAGATAGGTGGGCCTTGATTATTGAGTTTTCCAAAGTGAAGTTGAATGTAGCAAGATGTGTATTGTCGCATTACTTTGTGGATGGGTAACTATGCTTAAATTCCAGTCTCATTTATAAAGGTAAACCATTCATCTAAGGCAAAGTAATGCGGCCACCAAATACATAGCTTGTTACATTAAACTTCTCTTTGAATAACTTTTTCTAGAATCCACAGTTATAGCATATTGATCCTTAACTTTGTTAACTAACTCTGTAACGTATATAAACTAAAATATTTCGCAAAAGAGGTTTCATCAGGAAATATATACATTAAAAAATAGATATACACTTTGAGAAACCCTAGAATTGATACGTATAACTGCTAATCAATTTAAAATATTAACAAATGAAACATGAGGTGGAAAAATTTCACGACATTCTTAAGTTGTTAATATTAACAAACGGTGCTGAATGTCCGTCAGTAAATTAAAATAGGTTCTTCCATATTAATTTGAGATTAAAAAGACAATATGATATAAAGATCATACACATGAAAGTGTATTACATGCAAATGGATTTACGTCAAGCATCATAAATGTGGGTGAAGTTGATGATGATAATTTTGGGTGTATGATACACTCCTGAAAAGTGTATCCTACACCCAAAAGTATCATCATCACTTCACCCTCATATATGATACTTCACGTAAATCCATTCGCATATAATACACGTTTGAATCTATAAAATAGTTTGAGTAACAGGACTCGTCTTGACTGAGATAATGAAGGAGTGTGGCATGTCATGAACAATAATCACTATATCATTATCCCTATCAACACGTCTCAATTATTAAGGCTGAATCATCTGTCAACATAGATAGATTCCAATTCTTAATTTGGACACCGTCTAGTATAACTTATGTGCTTGATCTACATTACATGTTTTGGCTATTTCATAAGAGAATGAAGATCAAGCGAAAGAAAACTTTTTATCAACATTAAGTGGACGAGTTTTCGTCACTTGTTTTTGTCCGATTGATCTTCATTATGTTTTGAAAGAGCCAAAACTTGTCATCAATATCAAGAACATAAATGAAACTAGATGGTTACAAGATTATCAACGGAATCCATCTAAGTTGACAGATGATCCTGCCTTAATAATTGAACTTCTTCTTATAAAAGAAGATGGTCTTTCAATTAAAGGTCATTTCACCGATATGTGTACGGACACAATACTTCGATTAAGGCTGCTTTTAGAGCATACAAACAAATGTAGTCTCTTGAAGTAATGTGGCCACATACTACATACAATGATAAAATGAGCTTCACATTCAAACTCTTATATAGACTCAACAACAATATCACACACATAAGGTTGTACATGTTAACTACCAAGTAACACACTGGTGTATAAGTTTATCAGTTTACATAGTTTTTAAACATCAAATTTTGGAAATTCCTTAAAGAGTACTTTTTTGGTGCAAAAACAATTAACAAGGTAATAAAGGAATTTAAAAAAGACCACATCCTTCTTGAGAAAAGTCTCAAAGGCACTTATTTTTTTAGTATTTTTTATTATATTTTTTTCTTTTTTAAAAATTGATTTTTAGCTAATCCAATGCAACTTTTTTCAAAACAGATTTATTTATCTCACAAAAGACTTAAAGAACAACAGAATAACGCTTGAAGTGTCAAAACATCTAAGTCAAAACAGACTAAATGTCAATATTAGACTTAATTTAGTGACACCTAAGAAGCCCAGAAGACAAAAACTAAAACAGATCCAAAGAAACACTTACTGTAAGCTATCCAAAATGGTCAAAACCAAGCCATAATATACTTAATCTATTACTTGACCTATTTTTAAGATTATAGAAGATTAAATTGAACTGAATATGAACAAAATTAAAGAATCAAACTAAGTTTGACTTTTTATAAAAAGAGTGGCAGTTTTTATGACTTAGATATCCTGTATGCACGTAATATGTATGCACCTAAAGCAGCCTTGAATACAGACATGAAACAAAATACCTAAACTTTAGTATGGTTAGTGCAAGTTATGACAGATTATCATAGGTTCTGTGACAGATTTCATGAGAAATGATGATTTCTTTTTTCATTTTTTTAGGGTAAAAAATCTCACATGAAAATTAAATGATTTCTTTTTTGTCGTTCAATTGATTATAAATAAACTTGTCTCATCTTTTTTTTTATATATAAATATTAACTAATAATTTAAAAAAATAAAATAAAATTTCACAAATTTTTAAAACAATTTACAAGACTCTACGTACCTCTAATGTACTGAAATCTTGGCAATTACAATCTCAAGCTGTCAAAACAGTTGCCCAAACTGGTTCCCTCTTATCGAGAGTACAGACTATTTCTGCCGTGTCTTAATCACAAGCAGGATGTATATAGGCTGAGGCCCGATATCTGAGTGCAACTCCACTGGGTTAAGTAAGCAGGTCATCTATGGTTTCGACATGCCCGGGATCACCCCTAGACCCGTTTATGTCTTGTTTTTTCCCATAGAATAGCTGCTTACCACCATTCCGATACAACACTTATATCGATCGCTATCGCAAAGATAAGTACACAAGTTTCTACAAGTAGCACTTGAAAAATCACTTTTAAAAATTGTCTGAAGTCTCATTTTCTTCAAAATCATTTTTATAATAAAATTGATTTATTGAATATATCATAAGTTGCATTATATAAACCAAAAAAATTTCCACAACTAGCACATAAACTGTCATAGAATCTAACATAATCTGTCCTAAATCCTAAACATCCGAGACTGCCCAAATCAACTGCAAGACATTTAAAAATTTCGACAACTAGCATATATCACGTAAACCAGAAACAAGTATAACATATAACCCACAAACAATCCAATCAATCTCAACTTCCAAGACTACCCAAATCCTAAACTCAACCGACCTAGACACAACAAACTGTAAACTTAAACTACTACTAAAAAACTCACACCCAAGATTAACTTGGATTATGCCCAGTGAACTAGGGTTGGCCAGAGCAGGTATTCATACCACTCAAGGTGACAGATAAAGGAGTTAACCGAGCCCGTTTGCACCCACTGAACTCAATACCAGTTATCTTAAGAAAATAAAGAGACTTACAGTGCTTTACTCGGTATACAGCGGAAGACGTAGTTGATTATCCAACTTGGTAATCGTGATAGTCTCTAACCTCTTCAAACTTAACTCAGTTGAAGAGGTTAGTGACTCTCACGATTGCTAAGTAGATAAATAAATTAAGAGCCTTGTAAATAGAATTTAATTCAGATATACACCTATTTCAAACTTACCCATATTAGACGCATCTAACTTAGGCATAAAACGGGTTTTCCATGATATGTTTTTCTTGCTTGTTAGCATTTCAAACTTACCCATATTAAACGCTAACCATAATGTTTCTTTGAGTAAGGCATCTATAACTTAGGCATCTATCTGATTTTTCATGATATGTTTCTCCAAAAACTTAGGCATCTAACTGTTTTTTCAAAAATCATTAGCAGCTAACGGTAACTTTGGCATCTATCTGATTTTTCATGATATTTTTTACATGATATGTTTCTTCAAAAACTTAGGCATCTAACTATTTTTTCAAAAATCATTAGCAGCTAACGGAAAAGCAAATATCCCTAACCATAAAAAGCCCTAAATACAAAAACAATACTCGTAACCCTGACCGCCATCTATGCACATTTTTAGACACAATATAGAAGCATTCTGACTATGTAACAACCAAATATAAAACTCTCAAAAACAGCCATAAACCCTAACACTAAATAACATGAAATACATAAAGCCCTAACCCTAAATTAAAGTAACCCTAAATCGATTTGAATAATCATCGAACAATTAAACCAAATAAACAAACCATAACCCTAAATTAGAGTAACCCTAAATCGAATTGATAATTCCTTACCCTAACCCAAATCATTTTTTATCGATTGGATCTCAGATCTGTGAGTGAAGAGAGTGTGCAAATGCTTTGTGAGTGAGAGAGAGAGAGAGGAAGTGAGTGTGTTTCAAAAGAGGTGTACGCTTTTATAAGCGTGTTATTTTTTTAAAAAGAGGTGTGTTAGATACGCTAGTTCAAAAAATAATTAAATATTTTCGAAAGCAAAAAAATTTTGGGTTTGGAGTTAGGTTCGGGTCTTTGGATCTTAAAACTTTGGGTTGGAGTTAGGTTCGGTGCAATAATGCATAAATAAAAAAATTATTAAAAGTACAATTCACATAATTTTGGGTAGGTTCGGGTGTTTGGATCTTAAAACCTTGGATTGGAGGTAGGTTCGGTTAGGAAAAGGGCAATAATGCATAAATAAAAAAATTATTACAAGTACAATTCGCATAATTTTGGTTTGGAGTTAGGTTCGGGTGTTGGACCTTAAAACTTTGGGTTGGAGTTAGGTTCGGTGTTAGGTTCGGTGCAATAATGCATAAATAAAAAAATTATTACAAGTACAATTCGCATAATTTTGGGTTTGGAGTTAGGTTCGGGTGTTGGATCTTAAAACTTTGGGTTGGAGTTAGGTTCGGTGCAATATGCATAAATAAAAAAATTATTAAAAGTACAATTCGCATAAGTTAAAAGTACAATTCGCACTAGTAATAATGTATATTTTTTACAAGTTTGACTTATTTTGCCAAAAAGTACAAGTTGCATAATAGTTCACTTACGCATAGTACAAAAAGGACACTTACACAACTACAAGTACAATCACTATTCCAAACATCAAATCGAATAAAAATTGTACAAGTTGCATAAAAAAATAATGTATATTTTTTTTGGTACAAGTTTGATTTTTTTTAAAATAGTACAAGTTGCATAATAGTTCACTTATGCATAGTACAAAAAGGACACTTACACAAGGGGTACTTGTGTCTTACACACTCTTACAAAAGTGTACTTGGTACTAGGACACGTGGCAACATGTTATTTGTTTGTACGATTCGCTTAGGTTACATAAGTCGCAATGGGGCAAATGCGAAATGTAAAAAAAGCAAGGGCAAGACTTAAAGCATGGTGAATTTCATGGGGAAAATCCTCATTTATCCCTATTTTAAAAAGGGTTTTAGCTATTAAATAACCACTTACTTTCTGAAATGTACCGATATGGTACGTGTACTAATTTCCGTTCCAATATAATACGTCTATTTTTGAGTTGTGTTAATATGGTCATGTTTTAAACAGCTACTGGTAAAACCGACTACCAAAGTGAAGGTTTTAGAAGTGAAAATTATGAAGAAATAACAATATGTATGAATTTGAAACTCTAGTATTTATGGAAGTATATAATACCAGCTAGCTTATGTGCTTTTAGTGACCCCGCGTTGGATTTTTGAATATGGCAATAATTGAGACTCAAAATCAATAATGTAATTAACGAGAATAAAGAAATTAAACCTACCCTTAGCGTGCACCTGACATGGATTGCATTGGAGTAATTGCAATTTTGTAGAACACGCCTTAACCTTACTTCAAGCATAAATCCACTGTCTTTCTTGAACCGTATATAACAACTTCATATATCTCATAACGTTGAACCGATGATAAAAATGTTTTACTCGTATAAATTTAGCTAAAAGCACAAAGCTAAAACTTGAATTGTACAAATTTACACATGATATTAGCTCGGGACACATTATTCAAGCTCGGTCTTTGCTTGTTATTATGACGGTTGGTTAAGTGAATTAAACTCGAGCTCGTTTATTAGTTTCGACTATATTAAAACATATACATATAATTTTTTTTACATATTTATGCTTGCAAACCTATATATTCGATGAAATTCCAGAAGAGGTTTTGAATTCACGGGGAGCGTGAAGATTAGACCCGTCGCAAGTACCCTCACCTCTTCTTAGACACCACACCATTAGATAAAACCAAGGCTGTCAAAAACGCAATGTTACACGTAGGATCGTTCGATCTTACGTGCCCACCAGTCGAAAACGTGTAGTATCGCAATAGGATCGAGTTTTAGGTGGGATCGTACGTAGGATCGTAAACTCGGTCGTAAGATCGTAGAATCGTGGTACGATATGAGTTTACATATTCGATAAAATGCTAAAAATAAAATCACGACTTACTACTTACTAGCCCAGTAGCCCACTACTTCTTAGGCCCAAATTGCTTTTATTCCCGCTAAAGACTAAAGTCACTAAAGTACTGCATCTGTTTTTCATATTTCATTTCACCAAAATCAAAATAAAAACCTAATTCCCCAAATCCTAATTCCATGAAAAAAATAGTGTTATTTGTCTCTTGTTCTAATTACTCGAAGCAAATTAGTTACAGACTTACAGGTAATTATTCTTTTTTCATAGTTTTTAATTTCTAATTGTAGTGAAGTATTTTGTTGTTAGTGATTAATTACTTGTTACTTGTTACTTGTTAGTTGTTATTTTGTTCTAATACTCTAATAGGAACTTAATTATAGCGTTTTATATGTATTGAATATTGATTGTGATAATGTCAAATATGCAGATGGTTACAGACATTTAAAAACTAAAATGGTTAATAAGGAGTGAAGGACATATAAAGTTATAAACCAAATTCATTCGTGTGGTTGCATTGCATAATTAATTTGGTTAATTTTTACAAAGAAAGACGAACAAGTACATAAAACAATAAAAGGATTATGCCATTGAAGCATTTCGCATCCTGATCTTGTTCACAAACAATCATGTATAGAAAAAAGTTAGATATGGTATCGTCCACTTGGGAACACTTGTGCATTAATTCTCACCACAAAGAAGTCGAGAAAGTATGCAAAAAGTTTGATGTTTATTATGTTGGTTTCCATGAAGATGATTCGTAATTTTTCTTCAAAGGTCTATGTTTTAGCCTATGGAAGTACATGCATTAACGACTAGTAGAAACATCAACTATAAATAAACAAACTTATAGTCATAACAAAGCAACACAAAAACAAACTTTTGTGATATATGGCCCATTACAAGTGGATAATTACTTGGTTTGTTATTTGTTCCTGTGTTGTTCGCTAACATGTGTCTATTATCTTCATGTCTACAGGTTGCGATTTATTTCTCTTATTGCCATGAATAGCAGTGCAGCATCCGCACCGTCCTCTAGTTCTACGCCTTCGTCTGCAACTGATAGAAAACCAAAAAGGGCGAATGCACATGGAGCTAGGACTGATGTTGGTTGGGAGTACGCGGTTGAGTTAAGTAAAAGAAGGCTGCAGTGTAAGTTATGTAGTTGCGAGTTCACTGGTGGTATTTATAGGTTTAAGCATCATTTAGCTCGAACACGTAAAGATGTTGCACCTTGTCCAATGGTTCCCGAGGATTTCAGTCAAATTTCAGAAAGTGGTGGAACAAATGGGGTTGGCCGCAGAAAAAAAAACGTAAATTGTTTACAATTGATGAGGATGAAAAGTTGTTTGAAAGTGATGATAGAAGTCATATAACAAAAGATATGGATACTTTTGTTTCAAAAAAGGGGAAGGTTCAATGCACATTGAATAAAATGTTCAAAAAAGACGAGCGAGATAAAGTCTGTCAACAAATTGCCCGTTTCTTTTACACAAGTTCCCTTTCATTCAATTGCGTAAAGAATCCGGAATTCAAAAAAATGGTCCAAATAATTGGTGACTTTAGGAGAGGTCTTGATCCACCATCATACTATGAGATGAGAGTTACTTGTTTGAAAAAATAAGTTGATTATACGAAGGTATTACTTGAAGACTACAAGAAATAGTGGAAAAAAACAGGTTGCACGTTAATGAGTGATGGTTGGAGTGATCGAAAGAATTGATCAATATGTAATTTTCTTGTGAACAACCCTAAAGGTACTATCTTTTTAGCATCAATTTCTTCTGAAATTAGTAAAACAAAGGAAAAAAGTATTTGCTATGTTAGACGATTTTGTGAAGAAAATAGGAGAAGAACATGTTGTTCAAGTAGTGACTGATAATGCAGCGAATTACAAGGCTGCTGGCGAAATGTTAATGAGCAAAAGGAAGAAATTGTTTTGGACTCCATGTGCTGCACATTGCATTGATTTGATGTTGGAGGACTTTGAAAAGAAAATTGAAGAGCACAAAGTAACAATAGCAAAAGGAAGAAAAATTACAAGTTTCATATATAACCGAACACGACTTATCTGTATGTTGAGGGAATTTACTAAGGGAACGGAACTTCTTAGGTTGGGAGCAACTAGATTTGCTACTTCTTATCTTACACTTGGTCGTTTGCATGAGCAGAAAGGTGCCTTAATCTCAATGTTTGCGTCTGAAAAAGGGACGAGTATTAACTTTTCAAAGTTAGAGATAGGAAAGAACATTGAGAGTATAGTTCTTGACACTTCCGGATTTTGGGGATCAGTTTCAACTTGTCTTTTAGCTGCGATTCCCTTGATAAAGGTTCTTCGAATGGTTGATTCAGATTCAACACCAGCTATGGGTTTCATATATCAGGCTATGAATAAAGCAAAGGAAGAGATCATATCAAACTACAAAAACGTTCAATCGAGGTATTTTTTTCATAGTAACTTATATTATTTGCAATTCTATCGAGATACTGAGTATGTGACTGGTGTAGGGAGTGGATTTGTATTATTTGTAATTAAATTGAATATGTGATTGAGTATGTGACTTCTGTGATTGATGTACTGAGTATGTGACTGGTGTAGGGCCTCTATATGCATTATTTGTAATTCTATCGAGATACTGGGTATACGACTGATGTAGGGAGTGGATTTGTATTATTTGTAATTCTATCGAATATGTGAATGAGTATGTGACTTATGTAACTGATGTACTGAGTATGTGACTGATGTGGGGCCTCTATATGCATTATTTGTAATTCTTTTTCATTTCCTCTTTAGGTAACAACCTATTATCAATATCGTTGATGAAAGATGGGATAATCAACTTAATAGGCCTCTCCATGTGGCTGGTTATTTCTTAAATCAAAGGATGCAATATAGTTCTGATTTCAAGGGTGATCTTGCTTCTATTAAAGTTAACTTGTATATGTGCATTGGAAGAATGTATGGTGGTGACCACAACCTTTCAAATGAGATTGATTTCCAGATGGACATGTTTAAGAACAAAAAAGGGCGTCTCTTTAATCTTAATATAGCAAGGCAGAATATTGATAAAAAAAAAAAGTTCGGTTGATTGGTGGGATTCATTTGGTGATGATACACCATAATCGAAAAGATTTTCTATGCGAGTTTTAAGCTTGACGTGTTCATCCTCGGGTTGTGAGAGGAACTAGAGCGCTTTTGAGATGGTAACTTGAAACAATCTCATTCCAACTTATCTTAATTTTGTTTTACAATTTCTTAATTATTTCTCTCTTTATTTTGTTAGGTTCATTCTAAACGAAGAAATTTTCTACACCAACAGAAAATGAATGATCTTGTTTACGTTATGTATAACTTAAAGTTAACCGGAAGACAAGAAAAGAAAATGAAAGATACAAAAGCTGCAATCGAACAACTTGAGGCATTGGATTTTGAAAGGGTTAATACACACAAATGTTACTAAAGTTTCACAAAATTTTGCTTTTAGTTACTATAGTTTTTTTTTGGTTCAAAGAGGTTACTCATGTTTGCGTGGCCGGTTAATTAGGTTACTCATGTAAAAGGGTTCGGTTAATTAGGTTACTCCCAGGGTGGGATACCAGGTGTACCGGTCTTTCACTATCTTTAATTTACATTTTTGGTCCCTGTGGCATGGCAGGTATAACGAATTTAGTCCTTATGAAGTCATTAATGTTTTCAAACTTAGTACTTGGCGGATAATGTATAGAACCCGATATTAGTACTTCGCGGATAATGTTTTCAAACTTAGTACTTCGCGGATAACTTTTCATTATAATAAATCAACACCCGTTTACTTTGGCTCGACCAAATTTAAATTTCGACACACAAAATGCAAAACAAATTATACAACTCGATTTTGTTTCCAACATAGAATCAAGAACGACAATTTGTTTCATTTTATACGAACGTTTGATATAAAAATAAACGTCAAAGTTAAGCTACTTCAACATCTTTCTT
Source organism: Artemisia argyi (assembly GCA_030686995.1). Classification (NCBI taxonomy): domain Eukaryota; kingdom Viridiplantae; phylum Streptophyta; class Magnoliopsida; order Asterales; family Asteraceae; genus Artemisia; species Artemisia argyi. Next base: position 88,792,857 of record CM060690.1, read on the forward strand.
TTACTTAGCACTAATGAAATTTATCAAAACTTATATATATATACGAGTGGATTTTCCCGCGCGTTGCTACGGGGCGGCCGCGTTTATGTTTATTAGAATTATGTTAACGTTTTTTTGAGTAAGCAATGTGGTAGTCATAGTACCTAACAAAAGAGTAGATATGAGACACATATTTAAAAATCAGTACTTAACAAAAGGAAAGCAAATTTGAAAAAGTGACGAAAAACTTTCATAGAACAGATAGCAAACTACTAAATAAATGTATTCACAAACTGGTAGAAACACTCTTATAAGGACAATGGCATTTCATTAATAACAATTTCACATGATACATACTCATATGTAAGTTGTACTGTTGTAGTACTCACTTGGAATAACAGACTATCTCCAAAATAACATGTTGGACTCATTTGATCAATCCCCTGTTTGCAAGAGAATCAGCTATGGAAATCCCCCATATGTACGTATAATCGATCTATCCTTGCTCAAACAACTTGACAACATGCCATGTTATTCCCCTTACCCATTCACTAACAAAAACCATTTCTTGTCCCTTCCAATATTCCCCAACTTGTGTGATAAAACTAAAATATATACTAATGTATTAAACGCACTTATGTTCTTGTTTCATGACTCGATCCATCGCTCACAGGAGAGGATTCTAGAAAAAAAATCTAAGGACTAAATATGTTAAACCCGACAACCCACAAGGACCATTTAGTAACTTTTTACCTGCTATCATAAGTTGTAATATATGGAGTAACCTAATTAACCGGTCACACAAACATGAGTAACCTCTTTGAACCAAAAAAAAACTATAGTAACTAAATGCAAATTTTTGTGAAACTTTAGTAACATTTGTGTGTATTAACCTGATTTTGAAAATATTGAATCTGATGATGAGTCGATAACTAAGGAAGAATCAACTCAACCACAAGCATAAGATGGTGGTGGAGATAATGGTTTTCTAGAAAGAGCTTTTAGGGACCAATTCGGTGAGTTCTTATCTTTAATATCTTTCTTTAAGTATTTCTTAAACACTTTTGTTATGTTAGTTTAGATTTCTCAGGTTCTAAACTTCTAAAGTCTTAAACATATTATAACGCACATGTTTCTATCGTTCTATTTATATGTCGAGAAGATGAATTTGAAGAACCTGATTTTGATTTACCTGAAGAAAATGAAGTTAATGCACGACTCCATATAATAGATTCATCAATGATGGTTTATTTATGAATCTTTTGGTATTATGGCTCTTATGTTTTGAGACGTTTAGGACTAATGTTATCTTTGACGTTTAGTAATGTTATCTTTGACGTTTAGGACTAATGTTATCTTTGACGTTTAGGACTAATCACTAATATAATCTTATTCTGCTAAATCGTTACTGACTTAATGTAACGATTGAACTTGGCTTTTTTGTGTTTTACTATTACTTTGGTATTTGAAATTTGAACTTTGGCCTTTTTAAGAGGATATTACATGAATTTATCTTTGACGTTTAGTAGAAATGTAAAACCGTTTGACTCATTTACCCTTTGTTTACAAAATATGAAAAATTGGTAGGATCGTAGGATCTCAATCTTGCAAAGACAAAAACGATCCCACGTGAGATCACGATCTTGACAGCCTTGGATAAAACAAATTGAACTTCGGGACGAAATTATTTAATTAGGGAAGACTGTGACAATTGACATTTTCAGGTTAATATAGTATAGATCTATAAAATAAAATAAAAACTATAACCAAGTTAATCGGCACCTTATATCGACCAGACACTTAAATTTAATTTGTATTAACAACGGAAATAAAATGATTGAGGGCTTACAGAGTTTTGAGTTATTATATGGAAAGTTTAAAATGATCCTATGAGTGATGCAAATGTTTTAGGAAAAATTAGGTGGCGTATGAGATATATGTTTGGAGTAGTACTTACTTTTATAAGTCCATGTTTGTACATACCCAACATGGGCTTAATTCCTAATAGTTGGTGTAATGGACTTTTTTAAAAGTAAGATGTCTTAATATAATCGAGAAAACTTTTTTAATGTGCTCCTAAACAAGATTTAGGTCAACACTAATTTGTTTAATTTCAGAACTAACCCAAACCATGAAGAGGATATCCATTAGTGTTTATCATGAAGGCACATTTACCTATGATCCATTAGTGTACACCAACGGTGATGTTGATATTGTTGAGAATGATGATATGAGTAAATGCAACCACGCAAAGCTGTTGAAGATAGTCAAAGAATGTTGATTGTTTCCTATTCATGGTATGTATTAATGTGCTCCTAAACAAGATTTAGGTCAACATTTGAAACCTTTAAGGAATGATAGTGAGTTAGCAAATTTTGTCAAATTAGCTTTCGACGATGGTTGCAAGGTAGATGTGTATGCTGAACATCATGGTTATGATGTTATAGAAGTTGTCAGTATAAATATTAGTGAGGAAGCAGTGAATGAAGAAGCTGATGAAATTGAAATAGAAAATATATCAGAATATGTTGGTCCAGAACACGTAGGTGAAGAATATGTGGTTTTTTCAAAGATAGGTATTAATGATGTAAGAACAATGATCTAGTTTAGGAATATGATATTATCATGGTGTAGTCGGGTGGTCAGCCGGAATAGTATCCGATCACACCCATGGTGGTGATGTTAGAAAGAGAGAGAGAGAGTAGAGAGAGAAAGAGAGAGTGGTGTTGCAAGATTAACTTTTTTAATAAAAACACACACTCCACTAGTGAGACTAGTGGAGGTATTTATACTAGTACAAGGTATCTCAACCTATTCCTAGCATATGTTGTGATACTAACACAACATTCTGATTCCCCCCGAGACTAAACAAGTATCTCGGGGGCGAGATATCTAATCTAGTAAACTACTTGTAATTCTGTGTTCCAACAAATGACACTTTTCTAAACAAGTTAGTTGATGGTAAGTACATTAAGGATGATGTTGATGCTAATTTAGGTAAAAGTTCTGCTAACTTAGGTACAAATGCTAGTAGTTCTAGGGAAGATAAAGCTGAGTAAAAAGATGTTGATGACAGATTTAAGGTAAAAGAATCAGAGGCGGACCTATAGCAAGTGTAGGTGGTTCCCAAGAACCACGTTTAATTCTGTGTTCCAACAAATGACACTTTTCTAAACAAGTTAGTTGATGGTAAGTACATTAAGGATGATGTTGATGCTAATTTAGGTAAAAGTTCTGCTAACTTAGGTACAAATGCTAGTAGTTCTAGGGAAGATAAAGCTGAGTAAAAAGATGTTGATGACAGATTTAAGGTAAAAGAATCAGAGGCGGACCTATAGCAAGTGTAGGTGGTTCCCAAGAACCACGTTAGAAACCCTGATCTTATATAGGGAAGATGAAGTTGAGCAAAAAGATGTTGTTGAGACTAAGGTAAAAGAATCAAAGGTGGATCTATAGAAATTGTAGGTGGTTCCCAGGAACCATCTCAGAAACCTTGATCTTATATAAGCGATATAGGGAAAAAAAACAGTGACCTACATTGAAATTATGTAAGGAACCACCTTGGGTCTTAAAAATAGAAGAAAGAAGTAAAAGATCCGGCCGAAAAATTCACTGGACATTGATGTCGAGGAAGGTGGGACTGTAAATTTTTTAAAAAGAATAAGATGCTACATTTAAAAGTTTAAAAGAGTACCAAAGATAAAGGTGATACTGTAACAAAAGTAGGTTAGTATAGGAACAACTGCAAAACTAATATTATTTTAATATATTTAGCCTTTAAAAAAGAAGTACAATAAGTAATTTTATATTTTGTCAGTAATGTGAATAAGAGTTTACAAATCTCACTAAACCTTATCACCCTTTTACCTAGTTTTTTAGTTGTCACAAAACATACACTGTCTTCTCGAATTTAAATGTTGCATCATTAAAAGTATATTTTATAATTTTGACCTGGTTTTAAATTTATAATAAGTCTCGTCTACCTAAGGTTTACCTAATTCACTATCGGGCAGTGTACCCGGTAGTGTATAGTGTAGTTGTCAGTAAAGCCGAGGTCGTCCCAAGAGCTATGCGTGCAAATTTAATTTAAGTTCTAACGTCACTGGTTTTAAATGGGAGGTTTTGTAATTGATTAATTTTAAACTATGAAATGAAACAAAATAAACAAAAAGCAATTAAATGGTAAGGGATATCAATAGGAGAGAAGTGTTAACCTAAGTACTACTCTTGTTATTGTTATAACTAGTTTTCTATTAAATGCATCCTATCGTTTTATCTGTGGATTCAAGTCGACTATACTCAGATGGTCAAATCGTCCAGTCCAATCTTCTACTTTGCCCTATTTCGTAACCTAAAGATTACAAGAGTTCATTGTTCTACAAGATGGAAGAGTTAATAAGTGCCTCTACTAACTTAGACTTATTTAGTAGGATCCGGCCGTTCAGAACTTAGATCTCCCCTAATTCCTTAAGCAATTCCATTTGGTAAGTGGTCATTCGTTGAAATTTCTAAACGAATAGTGATAGTCCTGTGGTCAATTCTTATCACTAAACACAACCTTATTCATTATTGGTCCTATAGTCAATTCTCCAAGCTTCATAGGTACTACCAAATTTCCATGCTACCAAAACAAGGGTGTACCAAAATATGCTAAGAAAGTATACAAATAAAACGATAAAGATACGAGAAAATTAAATCATAACGATAACAATTTCATAACTAGGCTAACACCAAAGGTGTATAGCCACTCATATTAAAATATGCAGAAAAATCGATGTTCAACATTGTAATGGAAAACATGAATTTAATACACGAATGTAATACAACAATGGTAAAACTTATGATTGTGATGTGTGAATTCTCCATTGAAAATGACTTGTATGCTTGCAGAAATTTGTCCTTCTTGATCCCTAGTTCCTCCTCTGGTTTCTGGGTGTGAGAAAGATAATTTAAAATGCGAAATTAGGGATGGTATTTATAGTCTCGACATTGCTACGACGTTACCCCTATGGTTAACTACGCCGTCGGCTTTGAATATTGATACTACACCGTAACTCAATGATATGTTACAGACATAGAACTCTTGTACACCATCATACGGCGTAACATGATGAGTGGTTACGCCGTAACTCCATCTTTGATTACAAAATTCTTCTAAGTGTTGAATGAAGATCTACGGCGTAACCTCAAGGTGAGTTATGCCCGTAAAAGTCTCGTACCCACTTCTACGCCGTAACCTAAGAATTGGTTATGTCGAAGTTTCTTAGTCAGCGTTGACTTCAGTCTTCAGTGAAAATAGGTATTACGGCGTAGGTTGAGAGATAGTCTACACCGTAGCTAGTTTCGAATCAGCATACTTTAACTAATTTCATTAATAATCTACCAAATCCGCGTCTCTTCGTTCCAATGCTCATATTTATCTTGAAAAGGAAATATAAACAAATAAGATTATATATTCTAATAAAATGATATAAAAGATGATCATAATATGGGAAATTAATACTAAAATATCGAAACTATTTGATATTATCAAATATCCCACACTTAAACTCTACTTACCCTCAAGTAGACCTTATTAGAATCATTTTCAAAAAGATATCTCCCGAGGAATTGGAAAATATGAATTTAAAAACTTCCTATGAAAGAACTTATCAAAGCCGAACACCTCACGAAATGGGAACAAACACTCATTCTCTCTCTCAAATCTAAGTGTTAATTTCGGGGTGATCACTCAATGCACAGTCATAATATGTATTCTATCGTAGGCTTGGCGGTTACACAAATCTCCACCACTAGAGCTAAGTTTGAAACAATCCTTAAAGGTAATATTGGGTGAATAATTTTTAAGGCTAAGGTGTATTGTTGTTACTAACATACTACAACGAAGGCGACAAAGACCATCGGTACATGACCAGAACGCTAGGCAAGACACCAATGAATGCTTAAATCCCTCACCTAAGCATGATTCACAACTAAAGGGTAGGATAAAACATGAGATACACATAAATGGTGAAAAATAAAAATGAAAGCAAATAGTCTTAGCCTACAACCAAGTCGTTACCGCCTGCCATTCATCCAAAGATAAAGCTCCAAGATGCAAAAACTGGATCATACTACAAGTGAGTGTGCCATTAGCGGACGTTATGATGGGTACACCACTTGGTCTTCATGTTGGTGAATATACATAACCAACTCAATTCTTCATATGTGATCGAAGTGGCCTCCTCGATACTAAATCTTGATAAGCTCATAACTTGTTGCCATACATTGTTGCACCATAAATAAACTATCTACATACGGAAATTCACTTTTTTCATAACAATAAATTACAAGAATAATAACATCCCCCCACTTGAGATGAATCATATATGAGAATATTGGGGGGGGGGGGGGGGTCTTTAATGATCTTCAAAGATAAGTCTTCAACGTAGGCATGATTTATGAATCTCTTTACTCGAACCTCAAACCTGTGCAAGCGGCGACTTCCCAATCATATACCAAGACTACACAGTAGGCTAAGGTGAATAGGTGTATCGAAACAATAATGATAAGGGTATGAAATGAAAGAATGGCTCGGAAGGGTGTATCTAAGGGTATCTTGCACTAAAAGTGAGTGCAACAAAAGGGTTTTTAACACGGGGGTCGAAGAGTCAGTGTGACTAATCGATAAACGCAAACATATGGCTATTTGGGTGTTAATCCTAAAATATTGCCTTCTCAAATAGTTTCTTCGAAATGTATCTAGTAAATTTGATACACTACTCGTCTATGGTCTCAAAATGATGAAAGGCCAAGTTCTAAAGTTTACAAAATACCGGCACACTTAATATTTGATGGATTTGAGTAATATGGGGAAAACAGAAAGGCTTAAATCTCACCATGGAAATGAAGGGTTAAAATGTGCTCGGCTAAGGTCTATTCTAGTTAGGTTCAAAAAAACATGTCAAAATTTATAAATGACATAATTTTTAAAAATAAACTAGAAAAAATGGGGCAAATAAAATTCAAGTTATAATTATACTCCCGTCCCCCCATTTAAAATGTACAAAGTCCTTTTTGTATGAAAATAAGCCATATAAATGAAGGAGAAAGGTAGAATTAGAACGAGAACTTCTCTGAAATTTGCTCTTGAAAATGATAGAAGGATCATGTTTGAGAAAATGTGCCTTCGCTTCGGCTAAGGAGCAAACTTTAAATCCCTGAAATCATGAAACTACCCACAAGCATAAAATCTAAAAAGAAAAATAAAAGAAAATAAAATCCTAACTCACTTTCGTAGGAATCACGGTTGGATTTAGCATATGAAACAAGCCTTTTAAACCACTTGTTGTCCCAAGTGGACGAGTGAAGTCTCGTGAGGGTTTACAGTGAACACACCCACAAAGTTCATTTAAAAACTAATAAAAGGTTAAAGCAGTTTTATTATAAAAAAATTTAAGGTACAGAAGAAAGTTATGGCGTCGACTAGGGAATAGTATTACGCCGTAAGTAATGACACCTAACAAAAGTCGTACATCTGATGGTGGCTACGGCGTAACCATGGAATATGTTACGTCGTAGATTGTCTCTGAGGTGAATTCCAGGAGCTAAAACACCGTGGCCAGCTCCTTCACCATCTTCCTTTCTCTATTACCTGCAAAAAATACAACAAAACATATCAAACCAACTAAACTAATAAAAAGGAAAAAGAAAGGGATAATTCGGGTTATCTCCTGAAAAACACTTTTGTTTATTACCAAGTCTTTAATTTAGACTAAAAGTCGCGGCTAAAATGCGGATGGATGGGTATTTCCGCCTTTCCCCTTATCCTAAATGGGATGACTGGTCCCAAACCGTAGGAGCAATATAAGGTGTTAATCCGGAACGATCATCTAGGAGAAATTAGCTTTTGCCCATTCGTTCCGATATTGCATTTCATCCTTTTTTAATTGTCTCAACCTGATTTGTCCTCCTCCATTGCAATATTTGACAAAAGGAAAACATGAAGGTAGAGTTAATTTCTTCCCATCTTTTACAATCCCTCGTGGTTCAAAACAATGACGCACTACAGTAACTTTTATATGGCCTTCCTTATTAACCCAAGGTTTAAGTGTTTGGCCTTCATCATCACTATCACCCCAAAAAGATTCCTCGCTTTCATCGTTTTCATCAGAGTTAACCTCTTGTTCATACTTCAGGTACAAAGGAGTTCTATAGTTAAAAATTTCATCTGAAATTCCAAACTTTTCAGGTGGATTTTCCTCAACTGATATTGGCCATGCATGAACTAGCTGCTTCCTTATCTCCTTGTAGTAAAAACCTATTCATATTGAAGACAACCCTCTCGTCATAAACTCCCAACGAGATTTCTTTCATAAAAACATCAATTCGTGCCCGTGACGTAGCAAGAAAGGGTCTCCCAAGGATAATGACTTCCTTAGGAATATTGGCCATATCAATGACTAACAAACCATATGCCCAGATCTTCAAATATATACACACCATAATTTCAGTTATACTAACAAACACCTATACATATGATTCTAATATATAAGCATCAATACACCTACTAATGAATGTCTAACAGTTAAATAGAATTAAAATTCGTCTAAGTATGGTCGTACGGCGTATCCGTCTAGAATGATACGGCGTATCTTTCTTCAGTTCAGTAGAATTTTCCAACTTGATCCATTTTGCACTATTTTAAGTCCAAAATAGCTAACTTTTACCAAACGCTTGTTTATAACTGAGAAATACAAAAGTAAACGATTAAGTATAAATTCTCATACATAATAATATAAAACAAGTCAAATACATAGCATAAATGATGACAATAATATGTACTTATTTGATGTCATCAGTCATCTTGCTTACTTCAATCACATTTTTCTCATGAATGTCATCTGCTAACTTTCCAATCATGGTTTCAAGATATTTTAGGGATTCATCATGATTAAGTAAGTTCTTGTTGGTAGTTTCTTGAAATTTTTTCAACCATACGTCTTGCTCATCATGTTTCTTTCTGAAGTCGTTGAGATACTTGTTGATGATTTCCTCAAGACTAGACCTTCTTTCTCCATATGGTACTCGATTGTAGCCAAGTGGTCCCATGCGATAACCGTTGCTATTATTACCTTGGTAAGGTCGTTGATGCAGGATTTACTGACCAGGTTTTACATTTATAATTTACTTGTCTACCTAAGGTCTACTTAATGCGCTATCAGGTAGTGTACCCCGTCGTGTATGGTATAGCTAACGATAAAGCCGAGGTCGTCGCAAGAGCTATGCGTGCGGATTATATCTAAGTTCTAGTGTCACTAGTTTTTAAGGGGGTTTTATGATTAATTAATTAAAACTAATGAAATAAACAAGAAAGTAAATAAATGAAGAGAAATCAGTAAAGAGGGAAGTGTTAACCTAATTACTACTCTTGTTATTAGTATGACAAGTTTTCTATTAAGTGCATCCTATCGTTTCATCTGGGGATTTAAGTCGGCTGGACTCAGATGGTCAAATCCTCCGATACTATCTTTCACCTTGCCCTATTCCGTAACCTAATGATTACAAGAGTTCGCGGGCAATTATAAGATGAAAGAGTCATTAAGTGCCTCTACTAACTTAGACTTGTCTAATGGGATCCGGCCGATCGGAACATAGATCCCCCCTAATTTCTTAAGCAAATCAGTTTGGTAAGTGGTCGTTCGTTGAAATTCCCACACGAATAGTGATAGTCCTATGGTCAATTCCTGTCACTAGACAAACCCTTATTCACTATGGGCCATATGGTCAATTCTCCTAGCTTCATAGGAACTACCAAAATTTAATGCTACCAAAACATGGGTGTCCTAAGATACGCAAAGAACGTATGCAAATAAAATGATCCGATACGAGAAAACTAAATCATAATCATAATAATTTCATAATAAGGCTAACACCAAAGGTGTTTAGCCACTCTTATTCAAAAATTCGGGAAAATCAATGTTTAACATGATAGATGAAAACATGAATTCGATACAAGAAATATAAATGATAAAACTTATGATTGATGTGTGAATTCTCCCTTGGAAATGACTTGTGCGCTTGCAGAACTTTGTCCTCCTTGATCCCTAATTCCCTCCTAACTTCTGTGTGTGAAAGGATGATGTTTAAAATACGGAATTAGGGCTGGTATTTATAGTCTCGACTCTGCTATGGCGTAACGATTAGGTTAAACTACGTCGTATCCTTTGTATTATGATACTACGCCGTAGCTTGATGATCTGATATGGACGTAGAAATCTCGTATACCAATCTACGACGTAACCAAATGAGTGGCTATGATGTAACTCCATCTTGTATTACGAAATTCTTCTAAGTGTTGAAGCTGTAACCAATAAGTTGGCTACGTCGTAGGTCTTTGGTCAGCGTTGACTTCAGTCTTCAGTGTAAAAGGTTGCTACGGCGTAGCTAGAGAGATCATCTACGCCGTAGTTAGTGTTGACTCAGCATACTTCAAATATTTTCATTAATAACCTTCCAAATCCGCATCTTTTTGTTCCAATGCTCATCTTTGCCTTGAAAATTAAATATAAACAAATAAGAGGACATATTCTAGTAGAATGACATAAAGGATGAGCATAATAGGGGACAAATCTCCACCACTAGAGTTAAGGTTGAAACAATTTTTAAAGGCAATATTGGGTGAAATATTATAAGGCTAAGCATCTAGTGTTGTTACTAACATACTAAGACAAAGGTGACAAAGGCATTGATACATGACCGGAATGCCGGGCAAGACACCAATGATTGTTCAAATCCCTCACCTAAGCATGATTCACAACTTAAGGGTAGGATAAGACATGGGATGCACATAAATGGTGTAAAAATAAAAATAGAAGCAAATAGTCTTAGCCTACAACCGAGTCGTTACCGCCTGCAATTCATCCAATGATAAAGCTCCAAGACGCAAAAACTGGATCATACTACAAGTGAATGTGCCATTAGCGAATGTCATGATGGGTACAACGCTTGGTCTTCATGTTGGTGAATAGAAATAACCAACTCAATTCTTCATAAGTGATCGAAGTGGCCTCCTCGATACTAAATCTTTAATAACTCAAAACAAGGTGCTATACATTGTTGCACCAAAAATAAACTATCATACAGAATTTCACATTTTTATTTATTTATTTATTATATTTATTTAATAACAAATTACAAGAATAATAACATCCCCCACTTGAGATGAATCATACAGTGGAATATTTGGGGGGGGGGGGGTCTCAAATGATCTTCAAAGATAAGTCTTCAATGTAGGCGTGATTTCTGAATCTCTTAACTCGAACCTCAAACTAGGGCAAGCGGCGACTTCCGAATCGTAGACAAAGACTACACGGTAGGCTAAGGCGAATAGGTGTATCGAAACGATAATTATAAGGGTATGAAATGAAAGAATGGATCTGAAGGGTATATCTAAGGGTATATTGCACTAAAGGTAAGTGCAACAAAAGGGTTTAAACACGGGGGGTCGAAGAGTTAGTGTGACTAATCGATAAATGCACACATATAGGCTATTTGAGTGTTAATCCTAAAATATTACCTTTTCAAAAACTTTCTTCCAAATGTATTAAGTAAACTCGACACACTACTCATCTATGATCTCGAAATGATGTGAAGGCCAAGTTCTAAATTCTACAAACTACCGGCACGCTCAATATTTCGTAGATTTAGGGTAAATCAGGAGAAACTGAAAAGGCTGAACCTCACCATGAAATTAAGGGTTAAATGTGCTCGGCTAAGATCTATTCTAGTTAGGTACGAAAAAACATGTCAAAAATAAATGGCACAAGTTTTCAAAATAAACTAGAAAAATGGGGCAAAATAAAATTGAAGTTATAATTCTACTCCCGTCCCCCCACTTAAAATGTGCACAGTCCCTTTTGTACGCAAATGAGCAATAAAGATAAAGGAGATAGGTAGAATTAGAACAAGAACTTCCCTTAAATTTGCTCTTAAAAATGATAGAAGGATCATGTTTGAGAAAACGTGCCTTCGCTTCGCCTAAGGGGCAAACTTCAAATCCCTGAAATCGCGCAACTACCACAAGCATAAAATCAAAAAAGGAAAACAAACGAAAGTAAAAATCCTAACTCACTTTCGTAGGAATAACGGTTGCATTTAGCGAATGCAACAAGCCTTTTAAACCACAAGTGGACGAGTGAAGTCTCGTGAGGGTTTACAGTGAATACACCCACAAAGTTCATTTAAAAACTAATACAAGGTTAAATTATGTTTGTTACAAAAAGATTTAAAATTTAAATGGTACAGGAGAAAGTTACGGCGTAGCCATAAAGCAGTGCTACGCCGTATATAATGACACCTGACAAATGTCTGACACCTGGAGGAAGCTACGGTGTAACCATATTCTGGATTACATCGTAGAATCATTTTGAGATGAATTCCAGGAGTGAAAACTCTATATCCAGCTCCTCCACCATTTTTCTTTCTCTATTACCTGCAGATAATTATAACAAAACATACCAAACCAACAAAACTAATAAAAATGAAAAAGAAATGGATAATTAGGGTCGTCTCCCGAAAAAGTACTTTTGTTTATTAATGAGACTTTAAGTTAGACTTAAGGCCATGGCTAGTAGTGTCCATTGGTCATATCGTGCAAGCTAATATGCTCACGTCCTAACATGTTGATGAACCTTTCGTCCCTCTTGTAAGTATCACCAAGATCCACACACCCCTTATAGAAATCTTTAATTTTTTGATAAGGATAGTCGTACCCATTAGCTTTATCCTTATTACTAATTACAAGAAGAGGCATGGCCCTGCTTAATTGCTTTTTTGTCCAATGCTTGAAATTGTGTACTGTTCTTGGTATTTTGAAAATTTGTTACGTCATTATTGCTAGATAGCCGTACTATCCCATTGATAGTATCCACTTCAATACCTGATGCCTCTTGAAATGGCTTCCCTAATATAACTTCTTCTAAACCATCTTCCACAAATACACTTACGTCGTCGAACACCATGAAGTCAATTAAAATTGTATAAATTCCGACAAATATACTGAGATTTTTAACTTTTCCAAGAAAGTTATTTCCTCGATATTCAAGCTCCTTTTTAAAAAAATTATTATAACTCTCTTTAGACAGAATATTTACGGGTGAACTAATATTAATGAAGGGATAAAAATCAACAAACCCGAGTTTGCAAGTGACTTGCAAGGTGTAAGGATTCGAATGGTGGATCCTAATTCCAACTTCAAGAAAACTAGGTTGTGTTGGTTGAACCAAAGTACTTTCGTCATCTTCCCGTGGTGGAACTAAATCCATAGAGTTAATTTGATGACTAACCTCCATCATGTTCACTTCGACTTCTTGATTACTTTTTTCAAAATCCAAGAAAACATCAAAGTTTCCAATGGGGGAAAGGTCATCATGTTCTATAGGATGTCCTTGCATTATTTCTTCATTGTGAAGAAATTCTTCCAAATCGAATTCTTCTTGTTCCAGTATCTGATTTACAACACAAACACTATAATTAATTACTCCCCCTACTTCTAAGGTCATTCTTTTTCCAAAGACATCAACTTTAGCATGTGCGGTAGCCAGCATAGGCCTCCCTAATATTATTGGGATTCTTTCATCCTCCACAATCTTTAAAATGATAAAATCCACCGGGAAAACAAATTTATCAATTTTAAGCAAAACATTTTCAACAACCCCCAATGGTGTTTGCATAGATTTATCGGCCATTTCAATGTCCATTTTAATGGGTATCAAGTTCCCGACCCCTAATCGTGTAAACATTTAGTAAGGCATTATACTGATGCTAGCTCCTAAGTCTGCTAAAGCATTGCTAATTTTGAGATTACCTATCAAGCATGGTAGAGTAAAACTTCCAGGGTCTTTCTCTTTAGGAGGTAACTCATTTCGCAAGATGGTAGAGCACCTTTCATTAAGCTTTACCGACTCCACTCAATATAGGTTATCTTTTCTTTCAATTAACCCCTTCAAACGGTTAATATTGTTAGGCTCGTTTTTAATCGATTCGACTAAAGGTAAATTAATAGGACGAGATTCAAATTCATTTAGCAAAGATTGCTCCCTCACAAGCCTTTGTTTGACTTTTTCGGAGAATGTTTTCAGTTCCTTTGATGCTTCTTCCGTTGACACAACTTTAGTTTCTTCAATACGTTACACATTATCATTAGCTTCAATGTCCCTTTTTAAACATTCCTTAATAGCGTTAGTGCATTGCTCTATTTTAGTTCGAGATTTTTAATCCCGATATCATGAGCCTTGAGGGACGAAACTGTTTTAGCATCTCCTCCTCATGTTTTTGTCTTTTAATAGATTCATCAATATACTTGTACACTGTTTCTTCCAAGCTATCTAAACCACTTATGCCAACCAAGCTCTTAACTTCTTCCTTACGTTGATCTTTTTCAGCTTCATTTCATTCTTTTCTCAAATTCAACCGTATAACCACCATCGTTCTTAGTTAAAGTCTTCATAACTTTATATGTGAAGTTATATTTAGGTCCAAATCCTGTTTCTAGATGCCATTTATGACAATGCTCAGCCATCCTTTGTATGGCTTGTAAAGCTTTCTCAGGTGTTAACCCAGGAATTGGTCTTTGAGAATCTAGAATATGGCGAGTATCTGCATCCAGCCCCCTATAGAAAACAGAAACCTTCATTTGCTTGTTCAGGTCATTTGTGGAACATCTATAGAGAAGATCGTTATATCGTTCCTAGGCTTGGTAGAGCGTTTCTTCCCTTTCTTGCACAAAACCTGTATATTTCTTTTAGAGAGGCTGCTAGCTTAGTAGGCGGACAAAACTTTTGTATGAATGCTTTACGTAGGGATTCCCAAGTTGTCTTTAATTCGAGAGGAAGTCGATTAAACCATTTCCTTGCTGATCCAGACAGTGATATAGGAAAAACCTTTGTCATTAGTTTATATTGAAAGACATTAGGACTTTCAAAAATGCTCACAATATATAAAATTTCCTCCACATGTGCTTGTGCATCTTATCCTTCCTTGTCACGAGAAAATTGTTTATTTTGTACTTCTTCAATGATTTTCCCCTTAATGTCGAACTATACTTTTTTAGGTTCCGATGTCACTCCTATGGTGTAGTTCTCATTTGTCCCGCCCATGTATTGTTCCATGGAAAGGGTATCAATGCTCGTACTTTCATTTAATTCCGTATCTGAATCTGAATGCTCAGAAAAAGAAAGAATATTATGAATAGAGATGAGAGTATTGTTTCTTTTTGTACTCGAAATTGTCTTTCAGGATTATCGTATGGTGTTGCCAAAAAGGGTTTGGCACTTCTGGTCTTGTATCCTGACATTATTAAAAACAACAAATAGATGATAAAGAACTTAAATAAAAAATCCTAAATAGCTCCCCAATAGCGGCCCCAAAAACTTGATGCAGAATTTACTGATCAGGTTTTATATTTTACTTGACTCGTCTACCTATGCACTATCGGGCAGTATACCCGGTCGTTTATGGTATAGCTAACGGTAAAGCCGAGGTCGTCCCAAGAGCTATGCGTGTAAATTATATCTAAGTTCTAGTGTCACTGGTTTTAAAGGGGGTTATATGATTGATTAATTAAAACTAATGAAATAAACAAGAAAGTATATAAATGAAGAGAAATCAGTAAAGAGAGAAGTGTTAACCTAATTACTTCTCTTGTTATTATTATGACAAGTTTTCTATTAAGTGCATCCTATCGTTTCATCTGGGGATTCAAGTCGGCTAGACTCAGATGGTCAAATCGTCCAATCCTATCTTTCACCATACTCTATTCCGTAACCTAATGATTACAAGAGTTCGCTGGCAATTATAAGTTGAAAGAGTCATTAAGTGCCTCTACTAACTTAGACTTGTCTAATGGGATCCGGCCGGTCGGAACTTAGATCCCCCTAATTTCTTAATCAAATCAGTTTGGTAAGTGTTCGTTCGTTGAAATTCCCACATGAATAGTGATAGTCTTATTGTCAATTCCTATTACTAAACACACCCTTATTCACTATGGGTCCTAAGGTCAATTCTCCTAGCTTCATAGGAACTACCAAACTTTAATGCTACCAAAACAAGGGTGTCCTAAGATACGCTAAGAAATTATGCAAATAAAATGATACGATACGAGAAAACTAAATCATAATCACAACAATTTCATAACAAGGCTAACACCAAAGGTGTTTAGCCACTCATATTCAAAAATGCAAGAAAATCAATGTTTAACATGATAGATGAAAACATGAATTCGATACAAGAAATATAAATGATAAAAATTATGATTGATGCGTGAATTCTCCCTTGGAAATGACTTGTATGCTTGTAGAACTTCGTCCTCCTTGATCCCTAATTCCCTCCTGAGTTCTGTGTGTGAAAAGATGATGTTTAAAATGCGGAATTAGGGCTGGCATTTATAGTCTCGACTCTGTTACGATGTAACCATTAGGTTAAACTACGCCATAGCCTTTATATTATGACACTACGCCGTAGCTTGATGATCTGCTACAGACGTAGAATTCTCGTACACCAATCTACGGCGTAACCAAATGAGGGGCTACACCGTAACTCCATCTTGGATCACGAAATTCTTTTAAGTGTTGAAGGAAGATCTACGACGTATCTAGAAGGATTGCTACGCCAGTAGAAGTCTCGTAGTCATATCTATGCCGTAACTAATAAGTTGGCTACGCCGTAGGTCTTTGGTCAGCGTTGGCTTCAGTCTTCAGTGTAAAAGGTTCCTACGGCGTAGGTAGAGAGATCATCTACGCCGTAGTTAGTGTTGACTCAGCATACTTCAAATATTTTCATTAATAACCTTCCAAATCTGTGTCTTTTCATTCCAATGCTTATCTTTGCCTTGAAAATGGAATATAAATAAATAAGAGTATATATTCTAGTAAAATGACATAAAAGATGTGCATAATAGGGGGAAATTAACACTTAAATATCATAACTATTTGATGTTACCAATTGTCCTTCTCTATATTTCACTTCCTCTATTATTCCATCATCCTCTTCTAAAGGACAATCCTTGGCAAAGTGGGCCCCTTCACAAATCTCGCACCCTACTTGAATAGCATGTACATTCTCCTTGAGCTTTTTCATGTCTCGGCCCAAGATTTCAAGTTTGTTTGTGATTAGAGCAATGCCATACGCACTTTCTCTAATGCTTCTACTACAACCTCCATTGTGCCATTTCTGAGAATGGTCTGCCATGTTTTCTATTGCTTTTAAGGCTTGAATAGGGGTCATCCCAAGGATCGGCCCCTGGGAGTCAAGCATTTGCCTCGTGGAAATGTTGATTCCTTTGTAGAAGATGTTGACCACTTGTTGTTTGTTGAGGTCGTGAGTCGGTCACTTATAGAGAAGATCACTGTACCTTTCCCAAGCTTCGTACAAAGTCTCATCTCCATCTTGCTTGAAGTTGTGAATATCTTCGAGCTGTTTGGCCATCCTTGAAGGAGGACAATACCTTTAGATGAATTATCTCTTCAAGAGATCCCAAGTGTTGACAGTTCCTGCTGGCAATCTATCAACCCATCTCTTGGCTGCTCCCGTAAGTGTCAAAGGGAAAACTCTAAGCATTACCGCATCGTAAGACACTCCCGAAATGTTGAACAAGCTTGCAATGTACAACACATTGTCAATATGCTCGTGAGCATCCTCCGTCTTGTTTCCTGAAAAGGGTCTTTCCACAACTCCCTTATAAATTGATTCTTTATCTCAAATTGGACATCCGCTCCAATAACTGGCCTAACCAAACCAGGCCCTTGCTCTTCTCTTGTCAAAGCTAGGTATTCTTCGAGAGTAAGGGTGTTAATGTCAACGTCACCCATTGCACCTGAACTAGAAAAGAAATCGTGAGATTATGAAAAACTAAAATAAAAATATAAAACTTAAACAAAATCCTAAATAGCTCCCCGGCAGCGACGCCAAAAACTTGATGCAAGATTTTTGAGCAGTTTTTAAATTTATAATAAGTCTCGTCTACCCAAGGTCTACCTAATGCACTATCAGGCAGTGTACCCGATCGTGTATAGTGTAGTTGTTGGTAAAGCCGAGGTCGTCCCAAGAGCTATGCATGCGGATTTAATCTAAGTTCTAATGTCACTGGTTTTAAGGGGGGGTTTTGTAATTAATTAATTTAAAACTATGAAATGAAATAAAATAAACAAAAAGCAATTAAATGGCAAGGGATATCAATAGGGAGAGAAGTGTTAACCTAATTACTACTCTTATTATTGTTATAACTAGCTTTCTATTAAATGCATCATATCGTTTTATCTGGGGATTCAAGTCGATTAAACTCAGATGGTCAAATCGTCCAGTACTGTCTTCCACCTTGCCTTATTCCGTAACCTAAAGATTACAAGAGTTTGCTGGTCTACAAGATGGAAGAGTCAATAAGTGCCTCTACTAACTTAGACTTATTTAGTGGGATCCGGCCGTTCAGAACTTAGATCCCCCCTAATTCCTTAAGTAATTCCATTTGGTAAGTTGTCATTCGTTGAAATTTCCACACGAATAGTGATAGTCCTATGGTCAATTCTTATCACTAAATAAAACCTTATTCACTATGGGTCCTATGCTCAATTCTCCTAGTTTCATAGGTACTACCAAACTTCCATGCTACCAAAACAAGGGTGTCCCAAAATATGCTAAGAAAGTATATAAATAAAATGATAAAGATACGAGAAAACTAAATTATAACGATAACAGTTTTATAACTAGGCTAACATCAAAGGTGTTTAGCCACTCATATTAAAATATGCAGAAAAATCGATGTTCAACATTATAATGGAAAACATGAATTCAATACACGAATGTAATACAAAAATGGTAAAACTTATGAGTGTGATGCATGAATTCTCCTTTGGAAATGACTTGTATGCTTGCAGAAATTCGTCATCCTTGATTCCTAATTCTGTTACACCCCGTGCCCGCTTTGACAAAAAATTTAAACTTTTACGTGGAAACAACTTCACTTTAACGGACACTCAGTAACTCTTTTGACCATTTACAATAATCTATAAACATTCAGACCTTGAGACTATTTTTAGATGAAACTAGACTCAATTACCTTTGAAACGCCGAGTGGCGCGACCCGTAACGACTTACGGATTAAAAGATATGATTTTCTGAAAATTTACAAAATCTGAAAATCGCCTCCAAACCGTTTTGGTTCATCCCATTCTGTCTCCCAGACACTTCCAAACCGCCTGGTTTGATTGCAAACCGCCGGTTGCTGGGCTGCAGGCCCTTTTTGCTACATTTTGACCCGTTTCACTTGTATACGACTCATACTACTTCCGTATTACAACAAACTTTCTAGAAATCGTTATCTTAACATAATAAAACGTTTACATATTCAATTGACCCGTTTACAACCCAAATGGGTAAGATTACACATTAATCCAAACGCCCCCTTTTTCATTACCATAGATACTAAAATCCATTTACAACATGAACCATTAGACATACTTGACTTTAACATACCACAACATAACTTTGACACATGAGTATGCATATACAACTCGATAAAAGACTCACGGGGGTACGATACCATCATAGAGCTCGGTATTCTATACTAAGCTCCTAAATGCTTACTACCTTCTAACCTTCCGCATAATCAAACCTTACTCCATATTCCACGCCATCCACAATCACAAGAACCTACAAAAAGGTTAGACAACTAATCCATAAGCTTTCGATTAGTAAGTAAAACGATCATAACATACTATTACACTTCAATCAAACATATAAGAATCACAATGTCAAACACTTACTTCACGGGTCTCCTGCCCTAAGTCTTACTCAAGCACATACACATCAACTTACTCAATGACAACATAACATCACTGAGATTACAAACATCGCCACACTTAGGCATATCATAAGTCCATTATTACTAGGCATATAACATACATAACACATATATGTTAGAAATCCATATAATATCATGTCATCATCATTCTACTTACCTTAGCTCCAAGCTAAGCATATCAAGCCAATATCATCATCAATAACATATCATCGTCATCCTTCATCATCAACAAACCTAATAATACATATAATTCAATACTATTAACAAGGGTTTATATAAAACCCACCATAACTTACTCATCATCCTTTCTATATCATTATATGATCATACTTTAATCATATGATGAAAACCCACTTCAATTATAAACCTTAACCTCATTAACATCAAGATAGGGGGATTAATTACTTGGGAAAGATAATTAAAAGGGCTTAACCCTTGATATGAAACCCTTAGCTTCTTTTTCCAAGATCATCAAGCTTAGATTTTCCCTCCTTTTTCTCTTCTAAAACCGACACCCACAACACCCTCCTGGATTCTTATGAATTATCTAAAACCTGGATATTTCTAGTATTACCTTTCTTCAATCCAAATTTATTTCCCAACTTGACACTTTAAGCCCCTCAAGTCCTTTTCTTACTACTTTGGCCACAAACAACTTTATAACATATTTATAACTTGACAACTTAGGTCCCCTTCTTTCTATAACTATAACATAACATTCTTTGACCACAAGATTGACTATCGGGTTTGACATTATGCAAAATTTGTTGACTAACCAATCACATAAGACCTTTAGTCCATTTTCATCTAGGGTGGGGTCCAAGTATATGAGAAACGAGTCTAACAAATTTCTCCTCTGGTTTTTGTGTGTGAGAAAGATGATTTAAAATTCGGAATTAGGGCTGGTATTTATAGTCTCGACATTGCTACGGCGTAACCTCTAGGGTTAACTACGCTGTAGGCTTTGAATATTGATACTACGCCGTAACTCAATGATATGTTACGGACGTAGAACTCTCGTACACCATTCTACGGCGTAACCTAATGATTGGTTACGTCGTAACTCCATCTTGGATTACGAAATTCTTCTAAGTGTTGAAGGAAGATCTACGGCTTAACCTCAAGGTGAGTTACGCCTGTAAAAGTCTCATACCCACTTCTACGCCGTAACCCAAGAATTGGTTACGTCATAGTTTCTTGGTCAGCGTTGACTTCAGTCTTCAGTGAAAATAGGTAGTACGACGTAGGTTGAGAGATGGTCTACGCCGTAGCTAGTGTCCAATCAGCATACTCCAACTAATTTCATTAATAATCTTTCAAATCCGCGTCTCTTCGTTCCAATGCTCATTTTTATCCTGAAAATGAAATATAAACAAATAAGAGTATATATTCTAATAAAATGATATAAAAGATGAGCATAATAGGGGGAAACTAACACTAAAATATCAGAACTATTTGATGTTATCAATACCTTTATCAGCGATACAAATATATAAAATTTGGTTTATTTATTAGTTTCTTTATTTTTATGACAATTAGAAAAGATAATTTGTTAAAAACTATATATAATATGATTAGCTATCACAAATCTTCGTTCGTTTTAAAAACATTGTTCCATCATAAACCTACCAATTTTTTCCTATTTTAATCATTTTTTCTGTAGTATATCAACCCGACCCGACCCGCCCTATCGGTGAGTTTTCCCATTGTGAAAAAAAACTTTGTCTTGACGAACTCATGGCACTACCTTAGATTTGATCCTAGGTCTGCCACGGGAAAGAAGGGTATTCCTATCCTATTTTTTATCCTAATGTACCATGGGATCAGATGATGCCATTATTTGGTATGAAATTTGAGCACCCAAACCAACTTAAAGAATGTTTGACTAACTATGGGGTTGCTAATGGATATCAGTTATGGTTTAGAAGGAATGATTATGGGCATGTAGCAGTTTTGTGTGGAAGAAATGTGAAAGAAGGTAAGTGTTCTAGCCAGAGAGGTAAACAACAGGTGGATGAGGACATAGGTACACCTAATTCTAAGACTAAGGGCAAGCATAAGGTGGATAAGGACATAGGTACACCTAATTCTAAGACTAAGGGCAAGCAATCCAAGTCACCTAAGTCTAAGACTAAGTCTAAGTCTAAGACCAATGCAACTAAGACAACTGATTCACCTAAGTCTAAGTCACTTAAGACTCCTCACAGTTCACAATTAGGTTGTTCATTTAGATTATGGGCAATATGGATGCAAATGAGGCAACTTTCCAAATCAAAACATTGATTCCTACTTACTCATGCTCAAGAAATTTTGATAAGAGGTCATTGGTTATTTACAAGTAGCTAGCAAAACAGTTTGCAACAGAGGTTATAAGAAATCCAAAGATTAGTTATAGGCGGATGCAAGCAGATGTTAAACAGAATTTTTTGATTAATGTAAGTGTTAGGATGTGTAAAAGGGCAAAGCAGTTGTACATTCCAAAAAATTCGTCCAATCACATCGCAGACACATCTGCGCATTAATTTTTTGGGCTGCTTCAAAGACTGGTACAAAACTCTTATTTATTATCTATACTACATATAAAATGAAAATAGTCAAATGTGAAATGTTGAAAGTTAAAAATGGTCAAATGTGAGAGAAACTTAAAATATTTTAGCAAGTCTTTATATTATTTCTAGAAAACATATGCAAAGCTGGAAACTATTAACACACTATTAATACATATAGAAAACCGGGTTGACCTGGGTCGCTTCAAACCCAACGGGTTAACCCAGTTTAATTTGACCCGGTTTTCGACCCAACCCGACGGGTTCACTCGGTTTAATTGGACACGTTTTCTCGACCGGAAAGGTTACGGGTTGAACCGCCCGGGTCGAATCGGGATTCAAAACATTATATTTAATCCTCAAATTCTTAAACTTTTATTATTTTTCATTTATAACTCATAAACTTTTTTCATCACTAAAACTTTCTGCCACTATAAAATCTCGTTATTATGCACGGGTAATCGTCTAATATTAGATAGATAGATAGATAGATAGATTGCATTAAAAGTCTATAAGTTGCGAGATAAAGAGATGTGAAAGTACAAGGAGAGAAATGGAAACTTCTGCCCACAAGAATCTTAAAACCAAATTACACCCTGGGTTTTAGTAGAACCCTAACTGAGTAACTTCAAATACATCCAAGAAGAAGAAGACCTCGAATTCATCATCTAATGGCGACTCGTGCAATCATCTCATGTCGTAACATACTCCGATTATCTCGCCGTACTTCTCATTTCGCACCCGCCTTTAGAACCCTCGCTGACCCGCGTCCGCCCATTCATACTTCTCCCCCGGTTGGATATCTTTTTGAGTCTCGCCGAGGCTTTGCGAAAGCCCGAAAGAAATGTAATTCACTCTCTACTTTATATTTAAATTATATAATTGGTTATATTCTATATTATTATAATTATCTGAAATACACATTGATCATTTCACTGTATAAATGAAGTAGTGTCTTATAGGAAACTTAGTTAGGCCTATTTATGAATACGAGTATGCCGAAGAAATGATCAAGTTGTGTAATGTATGTTTCAATAACTATGGTTTATTTTACATATTAATTATGATTAATTTCGTAATCTTCTTATCTTATGTTTTATTGAAGTTTTTAAGCAATTGATACTGATAGTGATAGTGATTCTATGTCGCTAAAAAAAATGTGATAAGGGAAAAAAATGTTGCAAGATCACTAGACGCTAGCTGGGCGGTCGATAACCTTGTAGATCAGCATAGGCCGGGATTAACCAGTGATTAATCGGATTAGAAATTTCTATGTATAAATGTTGACATTATGTGCTACTGCCAATGTCTAAAAACATAATCAGGGGCTGCTTTTGACCAAGCTTGACTTCATTTTGGCCTGACCTACTAATATGGCCGGTTTACTCAAATTACCGAGGCCTAGCGATTAATCGGCCACCTAGACCGATTTTTGCAATACTAGGTGATTCTAAGTAACTGGTGCCAAGTCATCACTTTTCCCTTTACCCGCAATTATACATAGAAATAGGGATGAACAAAAGAAACCGAGAAAATCAAGCTGAAACTGTGATTGACGGTTTGGTTTTTGATAATATGAATAGTTGATTAATTCGGTTTGGTTATAGTTTATGTTTAAATCCGAACCATGATGACCGAACCGAACCAAATGCTTTTAGTCAGATTATTATAGATTATATTGGATCGGTTAAGTCATTATACATATGTGGGACGGCAGATCACTTGGCAATAAGTGTTATCACTTGTAGTAACAGACCCATGTTCGAGTTCGTGGTTTCTTCTATTTTGATTCTGAATTTTGTTGTATATTTAATGGGAGTTTGTCCCACATCGTTGCAGCCATGAAATTTTACTAAATTCTTCTTTTACAAAATAAAGTCTCAACAGCTGAAATTTTCGATGGGTCACACCTTGTTTGGCCCAAGACCCCAATTAATTCTGTTATAACTGAAAACAAACCGAAATTTACAAGCGAAAAAACCAAACCTACTATAATCAAAACTAAGTTTAAAGGTTTGGTTGCGGTTTCTCTTTTTGCAATAACCGGAATTTCGGTTTCGGTTTGGCCAAAAACCGACCCAAACAGAAACGTGCACCCCTACATAGAATAGGAAGGCTGAAAGTTAATCATAAGTAATATTCAAAGTAAACTGATACACATTAAAGAATTTCGTGTCAAGTTGGATACATTCTTTAGTGGTTATTCCTATATAATATTGAACTAAATTTGTATTAGAGCTAGCTTATATCGAATGATGACTTAACGAAGCTTTCAGGGGATGACGATGATGGTGAACTTGGCGTTGCTAATGATGCTGGAAGCAGAGTTGAAGTTGCAGATATTGTCCCAATTATTAAGGCAGCTGCTGTATCTGAGATGGAGGCAGGGATTGAAGCGTTATCAAATGAGTTGAGTAAATTGCGCACTGGAAGAGCGTCAGCAGGTGTTTATGTTTTCGATTTAGAGTGAATGTTGTTTCTAGTTATCTGTGTTGTCTTACTTTGGACTTTTTTTTTCTTTTCTTTTGTAGGAATGCTTGATCATATTATTGTGGAAACT
Organism: Artemisia argyi; assembly: GCA_030686995.1. NCBI lineage: Eukaryota > Viridiplantae > Streptophyta > Magnoliopsida > Asterales > Asteraceae > Artemisia > Artemisia argyi. The sequence goes on from CM060690.1 coordinate 88,817,776, forward strand.
GGAGGTGTGAAGATGCCTTTGAATAGGATGGCTGTTGTTTCGGTTATAGACCCCAAAACTTTGTCTGTAACTCCATATAATCCAAGTGTAATGGAACTTTCTTCCCTTGCTTTCAGTTTCAAATGTGCATTTCTGGCTTAAAAGTTATTTATACATTCGTTTTATGGAAGTTTCATGAATAGGATTATCATATCTAATGTCTAGTCCATAAACACATGTTATATGTTTGGCCCATATACTTGAAATGATAATGTGAATCAGAGAATACATTTATCATTTATGTTCTGACTGTGCACTTGAATTAAATAATAAACAGGCCTTGAAAGAACTGGAGAAAGCCATTATATCATCTCCATTTGGTTTAAATCCAAAGCCAGATGGTGAACGGTTGATCGCAGCTATTCCTCCGTAAGACACTAATCTAAACTCAGTTTACTGCTTACCTTGTGATCAATGTTTATTTGAAGATAAGGTCTTTTTTGTCATCTTTCGCTATTAGAACCTGTTTAACTTATGAATGACCTGTTTGATATGTATTTTTGGTTGCTAATGTTATTGTTTTTGTATTATGCAATAAGCAGTATGACCAAGGAGCATATGCAGGTGAGATTATCTCTTGTAATGAAGATCGTTTTTATGAATTATTTTAGTACATAGCAATATCATTTGGGTTTATTCTCATGTACTACAGGCTGTTTGCAAAGTGGTAGCAAAGTCAGGTGAAGATGTCAAACAAAGAATTAGACGAGCCAGACAAAAGGTATAGTCATGAAAGTGTTAATCTTCTTAGCCTGGTTAAATTTTCACGTCTTCAAATGCATGGCGAATGTCAAGTAGTATGGTGTATGATATAAGGATCTTGTATGGTTAAGAACAGTGCTTGCAAGTTCTTAGTTGACCATTTGGATAAAAAGCTCGATGCATAAAACAGAGTTTATAAAAATGCATTGTTAAATACCACAATATCAATTTATTATTCTGAAATATTAATAGTAAAATATAGTTTATTGATTTATTAGTTGAAAGTATAATGTGGCAATGTGCTAATGTGGACATTAGGATTATAGTGCCATGGTTCGTCTGCATGCCTAATGCGATAATTAGCTCTTTTTAGTTTATAAGAATAAGAACAAGCAAGACCTTCCTTGCCTTTACATTAGGGTCCTCCAATAATTATTCATGTGAAACACTACAATTTGCTCAGCTAATTACATTTTTTATGTTATGCTTAGAACATAGATATAAATTTGTACATTCCTGCAACTTTTTTGCTTGTGCATATGTTCATTGGGTGTATCTACAATTGGCATACATAAGGAGAAGAGCTATTATCTACGGGATTTTTTAAGTGATATTTTCTCTATTCTGTTTGATCTTCTGATTTTTTTCTTGCACAAAATATCGTATGTTTATTTCAGAAAAATACCAACTTTTTGAAGTGATATTATTTTTGGTACAGGCTTTGGACTCGATAAAGAAATCCCTGCCTAAAAAGGATAAGGGGAAGGACAAAGAGAAGGGCAAAGCTAAACCAGTTGCTGGTTTTTCAGCAGATGATGCAAAAAGATTGGAAAAAGAGGTAACACTGGATAAAATTATGTACCTTTACTAAAAATTTAGATTGTTCCTAGCATTATTTGATTCCTACTCTTGTCCATTCTCCCAGGTTGAAGAGTTGACGAAAAAGTATACCAAGTCGGCTGAAGAACTATGCAAAGCTAAGGAAAAGGAAATCAATTCTAGCTGAGTACTACAGTTTTTTCAATACTCATCATGGATTATTGGGTATTCTGCGTTAGGTTAGATCTTTGATGTTTTCATTGTTAATTACATAACATTTGAGAAGATTTACAAAGCCCAATGATTGATGCTTTACGGAGACTTAGATTTTATCTAGTTTCATGAAGACAGTTTCATGGCATGAAACCTATAATGTAAATTTATTAGTGGTACATTATGATGTTTGGTGAAGGCTTTGGGAGCCTTGCATAAAGTTTATGGGTATCATCAATGAACAAGGATCGAAATTGGATGATTTGCAACAAAATAATAGTATGCTGGTAAAGCTAGTGTTTTGATTACATTAATTTGTATAATCCAGTTTATTTATTATGTTTTTGGTTCAAAGCTGATTTTGGATTTTATGTATGAGAAACCAGCGATGTTATCAAAGCACCCCCTGATTTTCACTGCCTTCCATTCCTTGAGTTCAGCTATAAGTGACTTCTTACCGTGATATTCTAAGTAATCGAATTTTTAATATGTCGAATCAGCCGTGGCTTGCATGTATACTTTGTGGGTTAGCCATACATAAATGTTTGATTAGGACTTGATTTCTACACAAGTGAAATGACTTATTTAATTTGGTGAGCCCAAGAGCTCCACTCTTTCCTTTTCCCAGTAATTGTCCTCCCTGCCATAACATACAACTGTTGCTTCTCTTCCTTGTGGTTGTTGCCTCCAACAGAGCCATTGCCCCTGGTGGCTGATGTCTCTGACAATGTCGTTGCAGCTCCCTTCACCGACACCCCCATTTTATAACAGGGAATTGCCATGGTGAATATTGTGTAAGTTTGATGCTCTGAGTGGATTAATATTAAACTGAAAGTAGTAGTACGATGAATGACTTGTAAGTTTGATCATTTGATTAAAACGGGCGTGTCCTTCTCTTTAATCATCAAAGAATTTGATTTCAGTTAGTTTTGATGTTAAATGCAGGTGGATTTGAGTTTCTGAATACAAAATTTGTATGGATTTGGATGTTTCTTGATTTAACGCTGGTTAAGTGGCTCCTGATTCATAATAAGTACTTTTAGGATTCAATCAAGTATCACTAGAAGATCATACTGTAACTAATTAGGACAATCAAGAACAAGAAATAGATCGTCGAAGCTTTATTGAATTATCAAAGGCGATCTGTAACAGAATTCTGTTACAGATGGTTACAATGAGTGAAAGATTACAGGAAAGAAAGATTTACCATTCAATTGCTAATTACAAAATGAATTAGCTCGCACCTTTTATACTGCAACGCCGTTTTTAAAATGAGTCACGTAACTGGCACATATGAACTAACTAATGAGATCATGTGTATAGTTGGTGTGTTTCGACTTGGCTTCTTATCATTTCATCCCTCCTAAAAAGTATCTTTACACCAAGATAAACAAATGAAAGCAGGAGACCTCTTTTCTAGGTATATCATAGACTCACAAGCAGCACCATCAACTGTCATAGACTCGGTATATCACTATCAAAATTTATAACCTATTTACCAACATGTGCTTTTGAGAAATAGTTTTGAGTTAACTTATTTTATGAAAGATTACAAATAATATCCGTAAAATAAATATCTCGTTCAAAATAATCGATTAATCCAATTTATCGATAGTTATAACTTAAACACGAAAGTGAAATAATATCATCTAAAACACACCATCAGCCTCAGGTCCGTTTGATAAAATAAAATGATTTAGCACTGAATGAGTTTTAAAAGCTCTGTAAGATTTGGTTCACGTCAAGGACTAAAATTACTACTCCTTCCATCCTATAATTATTGTTCAATGTTGACTTTTAAAGTCTTTTTCTTTCAGCTTTGAGCTTAAATATTTTTATTTGTGTTATATAATTTTTGATGCAAAATATATGAATGAATTAGATATTAAATGTATTCTTATTGATATAATTTTCATTAAATATTATATAATACAAATAAAAATATTTAAAGTTAAAGTTAGAAAAATATAGACTTTAAATGTTAAGAGTAGATAACACTTATAGAATGGAGGAGTTTTATTATTATTGTTATCATGAAATACAAGAACCAATACAAGAACCAAAATATCTACCTATTATATAAGTAGAAGAGCATGCATTCTCAAAATGACACGTAGGCATCAGCATGCATTCTTAAAATGACATGTAGGCATCTAAGAAGATGACAACTCAGCATACTTAAACATTGTCTACTTTGCCTATATCACTTCTTCCTTCTTTTCTTCTTTCATTTATAGCACCAATTTTTCTCCATTTTTCTTTACCACTTCTCTCTCTCTCACTAACAAGTTTTTTCTCTATTTCTTTTTGCAGGTTTTTCTCAAATTCTATCATTTGTGCCTTCAAATTTGTAAGCGTAAATGTATACGTAGTTACATTTTTAGATTTTTGCATACTCACTTGTAGAGTTGTAGTTTTAATTTGTATTCTCCCAGCATGTTTCGGCATGTGTTACTCCGGTGACCATTGCACAGGTATGTTTGCGTGTGCATGTTTCGGTATGTTTATGTAGATTTTATTTAGTTCTTAAGGGTTTTGTTGTTATGTATGCTTGATTTAGTTAGTTTTGTGGTTATTTGTTATATTTATATATACTGTAGTTGTTTTCTTATTTGTCTTTGATTTGTTTATGTTGTGTGGATATTAATCTAAGGTGTCAGAACTTGAACATACGAAAATCGACATGAACTTAGATAGAGAGTTGAAAATTTCAAAGGTCTGAAAGATATGGTAGATTTTCTCAAGGATTGAGGTATTTTTTTCAAAAAAAATTTTTAGATCTAAGGTTTATTTGCTTGATGTTGTTGGTTCACATTTTTTTGTCTGATTTTTGTTAGTTAATAGTTTGGACTTTGGATGTGTCTAATTGACTAATTTGGTTAGTCAAATCTATTTGTGTTGTTTTTAGGTGGTGAAACTTGAAGATAAGAAGTTGGAAATGAATATTTGCCGATGAAGATGGAGGCATGGAGCTTTGAATTGTTTGATGAAGAAAATCAAAAAAGATAAAAAGATTCTTAGAAGAAAACTAATTTGGTGATGAACTTTTAAATATTTAAGAAATGTGTATTTTTGCAAATTAACTATACGTAGTCATTTGCTATAAAAAAAAAAATTCATCCCATTGATGAAAATAGAATTAATGTGTATCCATGTCTACATATACATATTCTATGTTTTGATTTTTGTTGCATTATCTATTTCTAGAGGCAATGTGTGCATGAAATTATGAGAATTAGATTGAGTATTTTAAAGGAGAAATAGGGTGGTAAAAACAAAAAAGAAAGTGAGTAAACTTCAAAGAAGGGTATGGGTGAAAGCATGTGAGGATAGTCAATTGTCAGCAAGTATGGATGAATGAGAAAAGTGGGTTTTAGGTAAATTATTAAATGAGTAGAGTAAGGAGTATATGAGGATGTGATGTGATTGAAATAAACTGTTTATGAAAAAAGACATATTTTACAAGAATGAAAAAAGACATATATATTTTACATGTTAAAATTGTAAGTTCAATTTGTGAATTGTGACGGATGAGATAGTAAAAATGACTATCGTGGGTGACTATATTGTATTTTCATTTGTTTTACAATTTTATCTTATTATTATTTGATGTCAATCTCTAATTATATTTGTAAATTAGGATGATATTCAAATTATTAGTAGAAGGCTTAAGGTAAGGTATTACGTAGTAGTAAAAACCGTTGTAATGTTAATGAAAGAAGTTCTTATGGTTATTCTTGTAATGTTAATGAAAGAAGTTCTTATATGGTTATTCCTTTTACAACTGAAATCATAAATGTTTGTAGATTTGATTATACCAATAGATACTGAGAGATTATTTGTGTTTCACTAGAATGATAGTCATATCTTATAGACTAAATCAATGTGTACTTTACGGTACGAGTTGCTCATTTACAAGATAATCGAGTTGCTCATTTACAAGGATACTAGAATGATAGTCATATCTTATATACTAAATCAATGTGTACTTTACGGTACGAGTTGCTCATTTACAAGATAATCGAGTTGCTCATTTGCAAGGATATAGATAAGTCAAAAGTAAAATTGAATAATGGGATTTATGAGTTGCTCATTAACAAGTTGACAAGTTATCCACGCCCTCTCACAGGGGAGGGTATCCAATGATTGGACTCATCGCTTCCTTGTACGGTATGCATCACGAGTTGTACAATTTGATCAAACCCTCCTGATGTGACAATATAGATAAGGTTTGTATATTATCACCCTATAGATAAGTCAAAAGTAAAATTGAATAATGGTATTGTTAAACTCTCATTTGGGTGGAAGGGGTATGGCCATATAAAAGTGATTTAAAAAGTATTTCCATTAAGTTTCTATTTTCCTTATTGCATAAATATTTGATTTAGATTTTCTGCTTTTATATTCACTAATGTAATAAGACATCTTTTAATTAGAATTTCGATTTAACAACAGACTTGAAGCCTGTCTCAAACTACACTTCTCTTAGACAATTAAAATGATGCGAGAGATATAAATGTTACTACCTTGGGCCGTGCTTAGCACGGCCAAATAGTCTACCTAGTTCAAGAAATACAAGAACCAAATGTTGTCATCTATGTGTCAGCCACTCAGCAATGAATAATTTTATACTTAAAGAACTGGAACACGACAATATAAACTGAACAAATGAAGTGAGTAGCATAGTAATAAAATAAGTTATAAAAAGAGACAGTATCATCTTATCTTATATACTAAAAACTTAAGTTGTTTTATAAATGCAAAGTAACCACAATAAATGTTTCATGAATTAAAAGTGAAATGTAGAGGCTTCATGAGTTAAAACATTGATTTAATAGTCATGCATAAGGGTAAGTACATAAGATTAGTGATTCGAGTAATTGAAAAAATTTGTACTGTACAAGGTAGTTTAAGCAACATCAAAAGTATATCAATTACACAATATTGGGTGGCTTAATTTAATGTGCAAGAGGATTTGTGCACAAATTGTAGTACGGTACAAGGTAGTTTAAGCAACATGAAAAGTATATTTTTTATACTATCTAAAGATTGGAGTACTTAATTTAGTGCGCAAGAGGGCATTGTGCACAAAAGTTTGTACGATACAATATGTTTTGCATGAGAAATCGTGCACAAAAGTTTGTATGGTACAACATATTTCAAGTCATCTCTAAACCTCAAAGAATACAAACCAAAAATGCCATTAATGCATAAATTAAACACACCAATTAGTGATTAGTCTTTTTACCTTCCCGTCTATGAGTTACAAATATTTTATCAAATATATAATGTGTCAAAAATCACACACAACAAACTACAACTTCCTCCACACCGCGTGCACATTTGGCTACAACTTATTATGGTGGTAAAGTAAGCATCATATCGTCTTACTTATTTAGCATATTGATTTATATTATTTTATGTAAATTTCATGTGTGTTTTGTGTGTGTAAGAATGTAGGACATAAAGATGATGCTTAGGAGGTTTGGTAGTAACATCGTTGTCTTATCAATTAAGTGGAACATGCACAAACATTTTTACTTTGATTGAAAATGCAATATATTGATTAACTGTATTTAAGTTACTAATGATCAACTATATCTAATTGTTTTTTGTAGCGCGTCAAGAAGAATTAAAGAAAGAGATCGAGAAGTCACAAAAATTGTATCAAGAACAAAACATGCAAAAGGCCAATGAACAACAACGACAAAGACAACGACAACAACAACAACAACAACAACAACAACAACGCCACGGCCATCGGTAATACCGCTAAACGGGCTAATACTATTGATTCGTTAGTAAGTAAGTTTATTGAAAATAATGTGACGAGCATTCAATTTTTAGTCAATAATTATTACTACACTTTGTTGGTGCATTTCAATATTTTTGCTCTTAATGTAGTTTTTTGTCTTGCGGTGTGTTAATGTCACTTTCTTAATTAAATGTATTGGAATATTGCATAACTTTGATATTTGATATGACTGTGTAAATTATGTCGATGTTACAAATTGAAAATGGTAGTATATAATAAAAATATCTTCACACTATCATCTTAACAATAAGAATCTTCTAAATCGAAGAAGTATATAAAAGAGAAGAAAATTGTATTTCAAATGTTATCCTACACTTATCACGAGGTAAACATTAGTCATTTGTGTTTGAGATCGTGTAATTCATGTCGTCATACTGTAAATACTTAGAGTTACTAATGAATGCTCCAAATTCGATATTAAAGTTTATGGAAAAATGTTGTAATAATGCATTAATTAAAAAACAATTTATGTAACTTACTCATATTAAAAGATTACATATGAAAAGCCTCATTTAAATATAACATTTTACAAAAATCCTCTTCACATTAAAGAAAGAGATCGAGAAGTCACGAAAATTATATCAAGAACAAAACATGCAAAATGCCAGTGAACAACAACAAGAACAACGACATGACTACCGGTGTCAATATAGATGAATACTTAGCATTCATATTAATAGTACATTACAAATTAAACATGCAATATTTTACTATACGAATTATAATTATTATACGAATTATAATTTATACTCTTGAATATACTAGTTACTTTAATGTTTTCTGTTTTTATAGTTTTGTTAAAAAAGGAAATTTGTTTTATAGTTTGCTTTTAATAATTTAATTTATTTGAACAACGAAGTCCGTCTTTCACAAAAAATGAGAGTTTCAAACATGAACCGAAAATTAGTCCCGAACATTACGAAAAAAATAATTAGATCCAACCTGTGTGCATCGCATGGGTCCTGAGGCAGTCCAAACCTGTGTGCATCGCATAGGGATGAATATAAAAGGTCTCCAACATTAATGTCATCGCTTCATATTTAAAATAATTTATGTAACTTATACATATTGAAATATTACATGTGAAGAGACTCTTTTCAATGTAAAATCTTGCAAAAAATCTCTTCACATATACTCTTTTAATGTGAATAAACTATTTTAAATGTGTGACATGCTTGGAAATGTGATACCATCACAACTTAGATATATAATGACGAAAATAAGTGCCGAAGATTACGCTATAAAAACTTATATACAGCCTATGTGTAACTCAATAAAGTATTTTAAATACGTATAAAGCTTAGCAAATATGTGACACCATGACAACTTAAATATAAAAGGACGAAAAGAAATGCCGAACATTACGCTATGAAAACTTCTATACAGCCCATGTGCATCGCACATATTTTAAATCTATGAAAACTTCTATACAGCCCATGCGCATCGCATAGACATTATTGACTATCATAAGAAATAGTTATAACTTAGCCGGATGTATTAATATTAGTTAGTTCCAATAAAAAATAATAGAGTCAATACCAAAATAAATAGACAAAAAATATTACGTAAAAAATACATCTTAAAAAATTACATGTCAATAAACTATTTTAAATGCGTATCATGCTTACAAAATGTATGTTACCATGACAACTTATATATATAATAACAAAAATACGTCTCGAATATAAAATGAAGAAAATAAAAAACGGATATTAAACTTTGAAAACTTCTATACAGCTCATGTGCATCGCATGGGCTTTCATGACTATGAACATTTAGATCGAGCCCGTGTGCATCGCACGGGTCTGAATGCCTAGTATACTAAAAGCTTAAGTAGCCTTATAAATGTAAAGTGGTCATAATAAATGGATCACAAACTGAAAAGCGAAATATGCAAGCTCCAAGCAAACCAACCATCTCACGAATTGAATGTTAGGAAGATGAAGTAAAATATAACCAATTGAGAATAAATGCAGCAAATAATCTTTTCGGTTGCTTTTTGAAGATTATAAATAGCCACTATCAGCATTTTCACCACATCATTTTTTCCCGATCTTCACCAACATGAAACAATCAATAACCCATTCAAATTCAATAACCTTAATCGAACAACCAACAACAAATAACTTCACGTCTCACAACCGACAACAAAAAATTCAAAACTATGACTTAAAAATTGAAGAAAAAAAACAATCCTACAAACTGGACACAACCATGAACTCTCACAATCACACAACTACAAGAATCGAATTTGTTGAAGCCTAGCTTCATTAATATCTGAACTTATTCAAGAAAAAACTGTTACAATCTTTCTTTTTGTTTGGTTTGAAAAACAAAAATGCAAACAATATCAAATCACCCTACCCGAGACCCATCCTAGGATCTTGAATCCGTTTAAACGTGTCCTTGATTCATCTTGAACATCAAAGAAGAAAAAGGTCACGATAAGGCTGTGTGTTTGTGTTTGATTCGGATTGATGATGAACTTGATTAGATTTGAACCGCAAACGAAGACATATGTTAGGGTATTGTTCCGATTGTGTTATTCAAATCGTTAGATGTGTGATTCGTTTATGATTTGATGGTATTAAATGAAGATGAGATGTAATTGTTTATGGGGAGAAGATATATTTGATGATGGTGATAGATGTGTTTGTGTGTGAGTTTAGAGATATGGGCGGAGTACGCAAAAGTAGGGTTAGGTCTTTGTGTTTAGTTAAATGTCGGGTCTATTGATTGATTGGAGCGGGTTTATAATTCGGACTTGGGTCACTCTCTGATTTTTTATTATACGAATTATAATTTATACTCTTGAATATACTAATTACTTTAATGTTTTATTTTTTTTTATAGTTTTGTTAAAATGGAAATTTGTTTTATAGTTCGCTTTTATAATGTAATTTATTTCATCTTTATCCATAAATGGTGCAAAGCAATAGGCTAAAGATAAAACAAATACGTAGTAATGATTTGGGTATTCATATCCACAATTAGTATCGGCAATTAAGCGATTTATGTTATTTTGAGTATTTACCATTTATATAATTTTACTGTAGTTGATGAGTGCTCAAACACTCATCATTTTTTGTCAAATCTGAAATACAAAACATACAAAAACACTCAGAAATGCATCAAAATACTAAAAATGTTTCAAAATTATGTTTTATATGTTCTAGATGCAAAATGAGTAAAAACAAATGAAAAACGTACAAAGTTTGCATAATTGGCAGTTTCAGTCCCCCAACTTTCAAAAATTGGCAAAAATAGTCCCTGAGTACTTATTTTAAAAGAAAAATCACAAGGTCCTTTTGAGATCATAAGTTGTCATATTTAGTCCTTTGGTGAAAATTTTCAAAAGTTTTGAGAATTTAAAGTTTGATCCTTGGAGTTTCAAAATTGACAGAAATGGTCCCTGGGATTTCAAGTTTTGGAAATATTCACTTGTGGTCCTTTGGTTACTTACTTTGGAAGAATGGCAGGTTTAGTCCTCAAAGTTTCAGCTTATTACATAATTGGTCCTTGTGATTAATCTACAAACCAAATGGACCCTTGATTGTTATTATTCCAAACATCCAAATAAACAAACCAACCCACGCTACCTAAGATATTATTGGCGCGAAAAGGTGTTTTGAACGGTGAGGATTGAATTGACCAAATCAAGGGCTCAAGTTAGTTGGGAAAGTCACTAAAGACTGCAAGGAGCTCAAATGATATCTATTTAACAAGAGTGAAGCAGTATTAAATATCAGTTAGTGTAATTTAGGAGGAGTGTAACGTAGGTAGTATAATTCTCTCTTTCAGTTGTATTTTTTCAGTTTAAAACACTTGTATTCAGTTCCTTTAATGTATTGAAACCTTTATTTCAAGTTCTCGTTGATAAATTGAGTATTGACATTTTCTTGTGAATTTGACAAATTCACTTCAAAATTGTTAAAAGTTGTTTAGCTTGTTTCGTTAAGTTCATTTCAGCTTATTTATGAGTTTTTAAAAGCATTCAAGTCTTTGTAATCAAGTTTCAGTTCATATTCCATAATTACTCAAAAATCAAGCAAAATAGGCAATAAATATAAAAATCAGTGTGGATGATGGAGAAAGCTTAGAGCATGGTGGATATTGAATTTCCAGGGTTTTAGAAGCCTCAAGGGAGGTGTTAGGATAGATTTGAGGTCCTAGTTACTTGTTTCTCAATTGGACACAATTTGTAAGCAAAAATCTCATTTTCTTGTTTTACTGTTCAAATGCTTAATTATTGCTTATCTCAGTTCTTTTATGCTTATTAGATGAATGTTAGTAGGATTATTGCTTTATAACACTCCGTTGTTCATTAGTTTCCTTTGTACTCAATTCTTGCAATTTGACTGCCATTATAGCATATTAGTGATTTTTGGGTATTTGTTGATTAGAGTAGTGATTCTGTGATTCATATGGTTTCATGCATCATTATACATGCTTATTTGCTGATCTCTTGGGTAAAAAGGGGCATTCACTTCAAAAAATCTTCAAATCTGTCCATAAGGGAGTGTTTGGTTCAGGGTGTGTCACTGTGTTTCAGTGATATCTAGTTGCTATATTTGGCCCATACAAGTCATGTTTAGTTATAAGAGAACATCAAAACCATTGAATACCAGTGTTATTAAGAAGTAAGTCAAAAAGCACTTTTGAGCCTTTGTTCTCAACCACTGCTAGGATTTGTTAATGCATAATCTTTTTTTTTAGGTTTAAAACTTGTTCACTTTACTTACATTAGCTTTATTTTAAGATAAAACATCATAATTAATCATTAGGATCAGATTTAAGTTCATATTAGTCAACTTAGTGTTTAAAGTAAAAAGTCAAAATTTCAGTTAGTAAATTTTTGAATAAACTAGTTAATTTTCTATAGGACTTAATATTGAATTTCAGGTCTTGTGCTTTTAGATAATTAATATTTTGCTGCTAATCTTCACTAGGTTAATTTTATTTATTTTTATTAAGATAGTTAAACTACTTATTTGTTTCTTTGCTTTTAGCACTTTTTCAATAGGTTCCCCTGCACTCAGCTTTGACCCGTTTTCCATTGCCCTATAACTTGTTCATTACTGGACCATTTGGCTTGATTTTTAGTGTTTTGGGAAGCCTTCTAGGCTGGCTTGATAGATCCATTAATTTCTTGGACCCAGTAGCTTGTTAGCTCGTTTAGTTTTGCCCCACAAGTCACCCCCGTGGCCACTGTTGCTGCTGTAGCATCAGCAGCCAACGAGCTTATTTGATTCTAGCTCTCTGATTGATCTTAGTTGTTTAGTTGTTAGTACTATGTTGTTTGCATGATTTTGAGCTTGTGTTTACTTGCTTACACCTTTGTTCCAGCTTATGGGCTTATCGGGTAGCTTATAGTTTTCTTAAAAAACTCACTTTGGCTCCGATCCTCTGACCCATTTTTCCAACTCCATAACATGCACATTACTTGAGCTAAGCCCTTGATTCTTGGTGATTTTAGAAGCTTGTTAGGCTGGCTTGTTTGGTCCATGCTTTGTTTGGTCTCATCAGCTTATTCTCCTAGCTTATTTTAGCTCATAAGTTGCCTCTCTAGCTGCTACTTTTTGGTGTTGTGCACCAGGAACTGAGCTTGTTTGAATTTATGTGTTTGTTTGATCTTAGTGTGTTTAATTGATGTTAATAACTTGTTATTGGTTGCATTAGATTGTGTTCACTTGTGTCTGTTCTTAAGTTTTGCCTTTATGCTCAAGTTGGTTAGCTGCTACTCCATTTCTAACTCACATATGACCCATTTTTCTCATCCCTGTACCAGGCTCATTTCTTGAGCCTATTCCTTGATTTTTGTTGTTTTAGAAAGCTCACAGTACCATTTTTCATTGGCCCCCTTGTTTTCCCCAAAATCAGCTTATTTGGGTGCTTAAAAATAAGCTAGAAGTAGGTCAATAAAGCCTTATAACTCAATCTGTCTGAGCACTCGATTTGGCTTGCGGCCGGGGCTTATCTAAGGTTTTTGAGTTTAACTGAGTTTGTTTAGCTATATTACACTATACCTGAGCTTTTGGTTCATTCTAGTGCTTATTTGCTTATTTGAAGTGCTTATTTAAAGTGCTTATTTGCCCAATTCAGCTTATTAGTGGGCTTATCTAACTTTTTATATTTTTCCTAGGCTTAGTATATTATTTTAGAATTTCCATAAAATTTTCATATTTTTCTAAGCTTATTTAGTACTTTTCTTAATTAATATTAGTTTTTAAGTATTTTTAAATCATTTTAAATTCATAAAAATTAAATAAAAACCTAAAAAAAAAATTAATTTCAGTTTTAAAATTAGTTTTAAGGTATTTTACAATTTTCAAGATTAAATTTTTATTTTTCTAGCTTAAAATAATATTTAAGTGTATTTTAGTATAATTTAAATTAGTTTAAAATAATTAATAATTAGTTTTTAATTAATAATAATTACATAAATAGTCAAAAAAATAATTTTCTATTTCCAATAATTTTCTTTTATCATTTGGATTCTAAAAATATAATTTTCACATCCGTGGGATTTATATTGGACAGAATTCACGTTTTATTTTGTACGTTAAACGTAGTTTTAATTAATCGTACGCGTTTTGGGTTTTTAAACGTTTTTAGGTATCTAATTTTCACGTAATCATTTTCATAGCTTATTTAAGCTATTTTTTTTTTACATTCCATTATTTTAATCAATCACTCACATTTATCTTTTTCTCATTCAAATTCACCCGATCTCAAACCCGTTTGAATACCATCCACACCTCGTCGGGACATAACGACCCGGGGAAACACTATATTCCGCGGAGCATTGACTCTAGGCTGTCTGACCTTTTTGACCATTAAATTGGTCAACTTTGGTTGACGATTTAGCATCAATCAGTAGTTTGAATCTTACATAATGAGTAATATCATTTTGACGATTTATGTAGTTTAAACAATATAGATATACCATTTATATAATCTATTGTAAATTAAATTTAAAGCTTACTCAATAACTAATATCACTATGGAGATTAATTGATTATCTTAATATGATTTTAGTTTCATTTGTAGAATGACAAACAAATTTAGCAAAATGAAATTGTTATATTAGTTATTAAGAGTAGAAAAATTATATGTTGAGATTAATGTCTTCAAATATATTTATATATGCAATATGCTACAAATTATACTAACAATATTGGACCGATTTTCACAACAATAAAAAATATTAAAACTTAAATGGTTTTTGTGGATAAAATAAAGTTTGAGTAATTAAGCGTAGTAATGTGGAGCTACCATATTGATATGATAAACCAAAAGGATAATACATTGTCACAAGTCAGATATCAAAATATAGAGAATATCCACTTTGTTATAATTTTATATAATGGTTACATTTATTTTGAAAGAACCGTATGCGTTTAACCTCCCTTTGACATTTAGTGTGTAACTTATACAAATTAAAAAATTACATGTGAAGAGACTCTTTTAAATGTAGCATCTTGAAAAAAGTCTCTTCACATATACTCTTTTAATGTCAATAAACTATTTTAAATGTGTGTAATGCTTAAAAAAGGTGTGATACTATCACAACTTAGATATATAATGACGAAAATAAGTGTCAAAGATTACGCTATGAACGCTTATATACAACCCATGTAATGACAAAAATTATTGCTGAACAATACACTATGAACGTTTAGATTAAGTCCATATGCATCGCACGGGTCTGAACTCGGTCTAAATATAAAAGTCACCAGACAACTAATTAAACTCATGCGATGCTTACAAAAGTTGTGATACCATCACAACTTACAAAGCTAATGACGAAAATAAATACCACACATTACACTATGACCAATTAGATAGAGCCCGTATGCAACGCACGGGTCTGAATGACTAGTCAACATATAATTTCAATCACTGAATGGTTTGGAGATCATATTTGGTAGAATCGGTCAGCGTCAAATGAGTCTGAGGTGATAAAATCTCCCCGTCAAACACATTGTCATCTGCCCGATTTAGCACTAAGTGCTGACCCATCCTATTAAGTGGCAATCAAACACCCCTTAATCTTTTTGAACTTACGGCTTATTTTGATACGATTTTTTTCATAATGAAAAAAGACATAAAAAGAGGGTGTTTTAGTCATTTCATATCATCTACTTGGTCAAACTTAACGGTCAATTATACTTTGAACCAAACCCGAAACCAGTATATTTCATTTTGGTCGTAACGAGCGGGTAAACCCGCGCGATGCTGCGGGAGTGTTTTGGAACATCGTATTCCTAAAGATAAAACAAAAAGATTAACCAATGGTTATAGATTATTAAAAATTTCAGATAATTTGTCATAAAGTTTAAAAATATTGATGTGGTGAATATCGGGAATCTTGGTTTAAAAGTATCATGAATCAATATTGATTCTTGTTCCAAAGGGTGTTATTATTTATAGTTACTGAGCAGATAACTATAAACTTTATTTAGATCAATAGTTTTGGTTAGTATTTCCGTCCAAACAGCCCCTAAATTAATTCTTTCCAATCAGCCCCTTATGACCAAACAACCCCTAAAATAGTTCTTTGTCCAAACATCCCCTAAAAAAGGCTGTGTCCAAACAGTCCCTAAACCCTTTTTCTGCCTAACACGCCTTAAACACATTCTTCCCAAACAGCCCTTATTCAAGTCATCATATTTGCATACTAAACCAATTTGTGTGAATCCCTATACAAAAAGAACTTGTTTTGACCCTTTACCCGTCATGTCCGTTTTTTCATTTAGAATAACGATTATAAATCAAATAAAAGTACATAAGTAACTATCTCTACCCTTTACTAATAGGCGAATAAGAACTTGGTTCTTCTAGTAGCCAATAGACGAATAAGAATGCTAATAGAACCACCATACCTGAAACTGAGCTGTTTTTTGTTGGTGTTTGTGCACTGCAGATCCATTTTCTTTTACAATGAAAACTGATTAAGCAGCAGTATCATTGTAATGAATGACCGCAAAATATACAAAGTAAAATATATGCAAAAAAATAAGTGAAAATCAAGTACACGTGCATCACAATATAAGCGAGATACAACTGGAACCAAATGATGAATAAAATAATCTACCAAATGTGGTGAACAGGCTCCATAAAAACGATTTCATTAATTCACCTTGACTCATAGAATGTGGGTTCACAGTATTTCTATCTGTCCCACAAAACTACGGACGCGCTCTTTCGCCTGCAGCTGTAGAAATAACATTCAAAGTGAGGTTGTTGGCTAACATGCATAGTAGTCATGATTCGATTGTCCATTAAAATGAGTATACCATGTTGCTTGATTAGGAAATAGCCATTCAACCCAGGTTGTTTGATATTAGTATGCATCTGTTCTCGAGCATGTACAATATTTTCCCATAGTACCTATAAAAAACAATAGAGATATTAGTTAAACTTTGAGCAACGTTTAAACTCAACAAAGTTGACCCATTACCTTTAATTTTCTGATTTGACACATTTAAAAATAGGCTTAGATTGTCATATAAAAAATGCGCCAAAAAACTTTATTATTCTCGTAGACACACAATTCTGGCTACTTTCAGGTTCTTATCTACATATAACGTTACTTCTTGTAGCATAAAAGGGTCAATAGATATAAGATCCAAACATAATAAGTTAATACTTCAGGACCCCATGCCAGATTATCAAAAAAATAAAAAATAATAATAATAATGAAAAAAAAAAAAAAAAAAAAAAAAAAAAAAAAAAACACCAATTAAACCTATTTGATAATTTGAGATTTAGAAAAACCAATTAAACCCTTAATACTTAGATTTAGAGCAAGGTTCCCCAGGACCCCATGCCACAAAAGGTTCACACATCATGCAGCTGCAACCGTTATTTGTGCTATTACTAATAACTAACTTTTTAGCGTCAAAAATTACATAAATACACGATCCAAACATAATAAGTTAATCACCATACCTCGTCCAGAAGGCGTTCACTATGCAGGACATTACCGTTGCCGGTTTTGTAATTTATTTTTACCACCTTAGAGAAGAAATGCCATTTCGGTGTTTGTATTGAATTGATGAATTTAAGTTCAGTTTGTTGTAGCATATGCAAATTCAAACAGTCTTTTGTTAACTATTGTTTTTCGGTGATCCTGGATATGTTTGTTGAAATGAACACGTTTAGACGTACCAATGATAACGGATAAACACGGACAAAAAAGGTCATCAAAGCACTCCCGCAGCCAATAGTACCCCTAAATTATAATTCTAGAAACATGTAAATTTAATTGCATGAAAAGGAACAGAAAGGAAACTTACAGCTTAAAAAGGACTGTATCTGCTATTTTCAGGCACATTTTTAAGCTTTCACCATTAGGCGGCAGAACAACGTAACTTCTATGTCGACAGTTAACTTGGTCGTTACCAAATATTTCAACGGTTTCTTGCTTGTTTAAACCTTGAAGATCACCATACCTGAAAACAAAGGGGCGTAAATCATAAATTAAATGAAATACCAAAAATAGTACCTCAAACCCAAACCAAATTTCTGTATCATGTAATGGGTTATTAAGAAGAGGAAGAGAGAGATAGAAAGACACGGAATATTACATTATCTCGTTTAACTGTCAAGCTCTAATAACCAGAAGTGACTGATTTTGCTCAATCACACGCTATACCACAGTTGTTCGAGCGTACATTCAGGTCGACAACAATATTTGTGATATGTGGTCATCAACATACTCAAACTCACCAATATAACATACACCATTAATAGGACACCAAAGATATCGTACGACGCAAAAGCGAAACACTAAAGATATCCTAGCACACAAAAGCAATTGAGACAATAGCATTCGTTAGTACCTAACATAGAGAATCGATAACTTTCATATGTGCCTACGCATCTTATGCTTCAATCCGGGTACCTAGCGACTATTTTTGTCATGTCATGATGTAGCGCGGAAAATGAAATCATGAGAGATGGGTTCAAATTGGCTGCTGAAGTATGACCTGTTGACAATGTTAGCATCATCAGTCCCTCGCATGACACATTTCCAATCAAAGTTGTTCCCGACTGCATATCTGAAATACCACAATAAATATCTAACTCTACTATTCGTTTAACATAACATTCTAAGATATAGAGACTGATGATTACCTTTCGTGAGAGTCAAACATCAGGCACTGAGAAATTAGTGAAGCAGATATGTGATGCACCAAGTGACAGTATAGCAAGCGACATACATCTGCAACCAACCATTCTGCTGAAAATTACGCCAAGGTTATATACCAATAAATCACATTTCCTGACCACACTCCTCAGTTCTGTAAATTAGTATAAAAGTAAAACGTTCTATAAACAGTTTGCTGCACAAATTTAAGCAACCAAAAATCATTTTAAAGCCACTTTCCTAAAGACCATACACACGGGCTGTTTTACTCAACCATTTTATACATTCAGGTATACCAGACTGTACTAACATTGGTAATCTTCAACCAAAAACTTAAAGGCGTAAACAGAACATAAAGGCGTAAAGTCGTAAACAACATACCACCTTCTTTTCAGCTAGGAGGCGCGACAAAGCTGGAAGTGCCATCCTAGAATAGCTACCAAGCAACGGCAATCCATCATCTGACCCGGTTAATCCACAAACAATATCCATAGCTACCTTCTTTATCTAAATCATTAAACACAATATACATAAGCAAATAATGTTGTAGCATTCCCTTTATCAACCACAAAATTAAACACAATTAACCGAAACCCATAAAACGGCAACTTACTTAAACCAAACCATTTTCTCGCCAACCAATCAACACCAAAGAGGTCAAATCGACAACATGAAAAAAACCCTAATTCCAGAAACCATAAAACCAAACACTATTAAATTGGTAAAACAAAAATAAACCTTCATCAAGAAATTAATTAACTATTTGGTGAACGAAAAGTAACACACGGCCATTGTAACTCGTCCATATCACTCATTTCCTGTAAAAACATAAAATATACACAATCAAAACAAAAAAGATAGAATCTTTATAACACTAACAAAAGGGTAAAACCGTGAGATAAGAGAGTATAAAACAAAAGATCATATGCATACCTGTCAAAGAGAAAGATTTTTTTTTCCTTCTTAATAGGTGATATGTTAGATGCAATTAGAAGAAGGATGTGGTGGAACTTTCTTGTGCTCAAAAAGTTTGGTGAATAGCTGGTTATACTTATCCAGGGAAAGGGAGTAAAAATATGGAAAGTACAAACATTACACCTTCATTACGGGGATGAACAGTTGCTGAAACGGTGTGATTAACGAATGAACAGTGTTTCGCACAGTGATATAACGGGACGGAGTAACAGTACATGTTGTACTTGCAGCCAATCACTTTGTGAAACATATGTACTATGTATGACAACTTTTTGTAACCGTTTAATTCTAGCCACATTTTGGAGCTTAATATGCATGTAATACACTTTTGTAATACATGGGCTGTGAACGGCCCACTTTCCGCCTATTAGTATATATATATATAATATTTTGGAGCTTAATATGCATGTAATACACTTTTGTAATACATGGGCTGTGAACGGCCCACTTTCCGCCTATTAGTATATATATATAATACCAAATAAACATCAACCTTATGACCCGACCGACCCGACTGGACCCGAGAGGAAGAAATAACAAGGCAGATAATGAGTGAGATAACCAGTCAAAGTTTAGCAGCAACAATGGCTTCACCAACTACAACACATGACGATAACCAAAGTCAGAGTCAAATTTAATTACATTTGCATGTATAAGAATTCAATAGAATTAAATCAATGATTGTGTGGTTTTATTATAACAGGAGGACCTGCTAAGAGAGTTGCAGTTGTTGGTGCTGGTGTCAGGTACCATAATTATCAATAGTAATTTTTTTTTATTTTGATGATGCTCAAGTGTTTTCATAATTCAGTTACAATACTGATTTTTTTTTTTTTTTTTTTTTTTTTGATGATGTTCAAGTGTTTTCATAATTCAGTTACAATACTGATTTTTTTTGTTAGATACCAAAAACATAACTGAAATTGGCATTTTATTCTAAACTAGAATGGTACCCGCGCAATGTGACTATATTTTGGGTTATTTGGTTATTCGATTACACATTTAGTTGTTTTTAATGCTTTATACGACTAGGTTTATTGGTGTGGGTTGGCAACCCAATGAAGTAAAAAAGGACAAAAATAATAATATTATATAAATAAGAAGCAAACTATTAAACCAATCTGGTCGTTGGTTGATTCTCAAGTTGGGAACCCAATTTTCCACTTGTCAACAAAAGATTGGTTGTAGTCTTCCACATGATAGAAAATTATAGATTGGTTGGGTTGTTAGGTTGGGTTGTTGATAAATGGTAAAAAATTATAGATTGGTTGTATGTATTGGTTGTGTAGGTGGAGGAAAGAGAAAATAATATTTTATTAAGAGATTGGGTTGTGATGGGTTGTTGATAAAGATAGTCTAAGTAGAGATGGTAGAGATGGTTAAGCCAAATAATTTTAGTTTGAACAACCAACCTGCGTCCTAACAAACTTCCTAACCAAATTGCTTCCTAAACATCCTGCTTCCTAACCAATTAATTTTGAAATCCTTCCATAATAAGCAAGTAAAAGTCTGAATTTTATGCCTTTCTAATTATAGAATAGTCCCAAACGCATTATATAGTAGTATAGATATAGATATAGATAAAGACATGTAAAATTACACTAGTCCATGTGTTAGGAATAATTTAGTTAATAACGCAATCATTCTAACATGTGTGCTATTTAGATTTTTTTATGGGAGAAAGTTTTTTGGCCCACAATTGTTGTGTAACAATAACAAGTTGAAACGTGTTAGATTGGAGTTAGGAGATAAGGGAAATTAGCTAGAGACGGACCAGGACTATAAGTTTCATGGTGCATTTCATTAAAATTAATGATGACTTGTAACGCTAAAATTTGGGACAACGTGCATTTCAGAAAAAATCGCTGTTTCTGGCATAATTTTACACTATGTAAGAAAAATCCATATGGTTCACAGGCACCCCCAGGACCCCCCCTCGGTCCTCCCCTGGAATTAGTTCTGTTAATGAGTTGTGACATATTTGATCAGTCAATGAATCCGTTTCACAATTTTGTTGCAAATGAAGACTGCAAGAATGTGCTCCTTTTCGTTTTTACGTTATGGATAAATGATAAATACGTTCAGTTTACTTAAATTCGTGGAATATACAAAGATAATAATTTTATTGTACTCTTACACACGAATTTGTTTTTTTAGATAAGTTAAATGTTACAAAGATGCAAATTCAAAGCATTGTCTTAAGTTTTGGGACGGAAGTGTTGAGCTAATTTGATTAGAAGATCATTCTTGAGGTTGTTTGATATCTCATTTGAGTAATTAGCGAATCTAACTAGTAGACTACGTAACAGACTCTGTACCAACAATATTAGAATTGAAATTGGGCGACAAATAGACAATTTGATCCATGATCTGACATGATAACTTATATTTAGAATAAATCACCTTACTTTGAGAAACATGAACCCCTAATAAGTTTATTTTTTCCAGTGGACTTGCTGCTGCGTATAAGTTAAAGGTACATGGATTGGATGTCACTGTATTTGAAGCTGATGGGAGAACCGGTGGAAAACTAAGAAGCATTTCACAAGATGGTTTAATATGGGATGAGGGTGCTAACACTATGGTATAGTATATATGATGATATAAATCTTAGTTTGTCCACACAAATAACTTTATTTGTGGTGATGCTTAGCATACATTCTACCATGTACAGACTGAGAATGATTCAGATGTCAGCAGGTTGCTTGATGATCTTGGGCTGCGAGATAAACAACAGTTTGTAAGTGATTTTGTTTAGTTACTTTAGTAGGCCTACTTTCCATAGATTGTGTGGTAACTTATACTCAAAGTAGAGGGAGTTGTTATGCTTGTTTTAATAGAAAAATACGCGATCCATGTTTCTAGGCTGTAGTGTTTTACGTGTTATAATCACTATTTCCTTTATACATTGAGATTACGTGTGTATACATTTACGGTGGCTAAGTCCTGTATATTTCTTGTTTCAGCCACTTTCACAGCACAAGCGCTATATTGTAAGAAATGGAAAGCCTGTATTGGTATGAATATCTCAACACCATACTTACCTACTAATTGTATGTCAAACACCGTTTGATGTCCGGTTTTCACATTCTTTAAACTATGAAAACAAAACAGAAAACAAAGTCATTGCCAAAATGAGGCCTTAGTATACGTTTTAAGTTCATGCCTTTTTTCATTGACTGTGACTTGGCCAAACTCATGATTGCAGATACCTTCTAACCCAATTGCGCTGATTAAAAGCAGTTTTCTTTCTACTCAATCAAAGGTGCGTTAGTAGCTCTTGAATGCTTGAAAGTTGACGCATTAAGTTTGCCACATTTTATTCTGACCCATCATTCACATATTATCTTCTTAGTAATGCCCAGTGTTAAGATTTAGATCCTTCCTTATACTATTTTGCTTTATCAAAGTATGATGTATGTTCTTTTCAGCTGTAATTTAAAAGCATGTGATATTCAAAAAGGACAAGATGACATATTAACACAAAGATTACATAAATCTTTATATGATTGTCGTCTGTAATGTACAGCTACCCATGTCATGTTGATAATATATATGATAGCTTATTAAGGTCCCAAAACTAAATGTTAGTTTGAGATCATGTTATCTTTAAATGGAAAAAGATTTATGTAATCCTTGTTAAGTTATATTAACATAAAAATGGTCTCTCTGCCTTCACGACAAGGATGCAGACTTTTAAATTGTCTTTTAGTTGGTGTCAGAAGTTAAATTTATGTTAGTATGTATATACAATCATTGAGTATGGTTGCAAATTCACAGTTTCAAATTCTCTTGGAACCATTTTTATGGAAGAAGAATAAGTCTCCTGACACACCGGAAAGGTAATATATGTAACCTTGTTCCAGTTTTATCTGCTTGAAGTAGTTTTGGGAAGGAGGTTCTTAGCATCTTCTTTTGCAGTGTAGGAGGATTCTTTCAACGTCATTTCGGGAAGGAGGTACGCCTCTCTATTCTTGCGTCTCTTCTAGTAAATAATTTTCGGTTTTTGTCCTGATTCTAGCCTTCTAAGGAACCACAGTTTTCATTTGTGTTGCACTTGTTTAAGAAAATTCTTCATGCTTTCCATTCTTTTAGCTATTAATATCCAATGTAACTATGTAAGGTTGTTGAATATCTGATTGACCCTGTTGTGGCGGGAACAAGTGGTGGAGATCCTGAATCACTTTCTGTGAGTAACTCTTCTAGATCCTTGTTACTTTGCTAGTTTTCATCTTAAATCTACATTTTTTTATGTATTGCTTGATATCCTTTACTACATCCCTTTGTCTACACAGATGCGACATGCATTTCCTGAGTTATGGGATTTAGAGATAAGGTATGTATGTGACAAGTATTGTAATTTGCACTTTAACTGATCATCGTCGTTCCTATATCTTGCTATGCAATGTATAAGAATTTTCGGTCAAAAGTTATTATCTATCGGACTATCGAATAATTAATAACTTTCAACATGCTTCTGCTTTCTTTCTTAAGATTATTTTCAGTGAATAATCACATTTATTTGCTCTCAGGTTTGGCTCAGTCATTTCTGGGGCAGTTCAGTCTATGATGTCCAGAGGTGGGAAAAAGAGTTCTTCAGGAAACAGCAAGCGTAGGCGTGGTTCTTTTTCATTTTTGGGTGGCATGCAGGTAAGACATGGAATTTTTATAATCTGTCAATGAGAAATGGTATTCACATATTTTGAATAAACAAAGTAGTTGCAATTGTATTTAAAGCATTAATGTTAATAATATCTTGCTCAGCCATATTGCTGCTAGCCTTACCATTCTCACTTTTAGCACCTTAGTACCTTTACATATTTAACCTGCCACTGTCATATGATACAATATGCAGCAATTTGCTCATGCTGTAATATATATGATATGATATGACCATCGGCAATGTTGGACATATACGTTTATTTTATTCTTTATTCTTATGCAGACACTCACCAATGCACTGTGCAAAGAGGTTGGACAAAATCAACTTAATCTTCAATCAAAGGTGCTGGAAATGTCCTATAGCTGCGATGACAACATGGTTAAGAACTGGTCAATTTATTATGCTCCAGAACAAGACAAACAATTAAATCAGCAATCTTTTGATGCTGTGATCATGACAGTGAGTACATTCATTGTGTTATCTTTGCTTCTGTTTTTTTAGCAACCAAGAGTATAAAGATCATTCCTTACCTTCTCATCACAATCACATCTGCATGACTGGATCTATCGAATATGTGGTTTAGATACGGGATTATTATCCTAACATACTTCCTGGGGTAGATGTAGTTCTGTATTCTCCTAAACTCCTGCTTACAAATTCTCCTAATGGACACTTGACATTAATCATATACTTACAAAATTAACGATCATTTTTATCATTTTGACAAGTTTCCATTTGGAAATTTGTGGTGCAAGTTTATGTAGTTACTCTATTTTTAACCTTGAATATGCATCAGCGTGCTTTTGATGCTTATTAAATTGTAGGTGCACTGAATTTATACTGACAAAGAAAATGTTATTGAATTAGGCCCCACTTGGAAATGTAAAAGAAATGAAGATCACAAACAGAGGAAATCCATATCTGCTCAATTTTGTACCCGAGGTATGTTTTTCAACAGTGCTATATCCAGATATGGAAATTGTGGGATTTATTTATTAGTTAGTGTTTGGATGCTGTTTTCAGTTTTATCTAGTTTCTTTTTAATATCTAGTTTCCCTTTCGTAGGTTGCACCTTCCAGTGGCATACATAAGCATTAGTTTTAGTTTATCAAAACTTAGCAGTCATAAATAATCTCAACAAAGAGAAAAAGCTCTTAACAAGTGGAATATGTTAGCAGTTAGCGTAATCATCGCCTTGTCAGATTTGAAATGTTTTGTGGCCTAATGTAGGTGAGCTATCTGCCAGTTTCAGTCATAATCTCCACATTCAAGAAAGAGAATGTGAAGGGGCCCCTTGAGGGATTTGGAGTTCTTGTTCCTGCTAAGGAGCAGGAAAATGGTTTGAAGACTCTAGGTAAAGCTTGAGTGTGACATTCAATAGCTTGTTTGTTTACAAGTAACACAATAGCTAAAGTTATGGTATGCAGGCACTCTCTTCTCTTCCATGATGTTTCCAGATCGTGCCCCTGACAACTTGTACCTTTATACAACCTTTGTTGGGGGGAGTCGAAACAAAGAATTAGCTAAAGTTTCTAGGTTGGCTTTCTCACTATCATACTTCTGCTAATGTCACCATTTCCTTAACAATTACTCTCCATAACTCATTGAAATTGTAACATTAAGTTGACATAATGTCCAAGAAAAGTTTGTTCATTTGTTAAGTATCAAAATGGCGGTCTATAGAGACAAACCAAAATTAATCTTCTAAATCAACCCCTG
Source organism: Artemisia argyi (assembly GCA_030686995.1). Taxonomy (NCBI): domain Eukaryota; kingdom Viridiplantae; phylum Streptophyta; class Magnoliopsida; order Asterales; family Asteraceae; genus Artemisia; species Artemisia argyi. The sequence continues at coordinate 88,843,876 of CM060690.1, forward strand.
TAACATCCATCTATCTGTAATGACTAATGATGATAATGGATGAATTAGCATTTAAGTTAGAAATTTTACCAAAAAGAGGAACTGTTGGAAATTTTATTTACCATTTATAATGGGGAAGAGGGTATAACTCAAGCATTCTTGCAATTAGCAAATAACATATTTTATTTCTGTACTAATCGTACTAATAGGGATGAGTTGAAGCAGATAGTAACTTCTGACCTCAGGCAGTTGCTTGGAGCAGAGGGGGAGCCAAAATCATTGACGTAAGGACAAACACTACTTCAGTTTAATGGTATTTGTTTCTGTGAGAAAAAAGGAATGTAACTTTGCTTAAGTATCATGCTTAAGCATTTTACAAAACAACATCATTTAATTTATCTTTTGGAAAGACTCTTTGTTTTTGCTACATAATTTTGTTTTCGACATGAAGTTTTTCATCATTGATTTGTAGTTCTTTTTTAATCACCATGTAGAGTTTTTCATCACCAGTTGAAAATTTTCTAACAAGTAAACAAAAAGTAAGTATGGGTACATAGATATAAGCACAAAGTCAAAGTGGCCGATGCTTGAATTTCTCGTGATTTTTTTTCTGGTCTGGTCATGTATCATGGATGTGTGAGTTTAATTGCAGTCACTATTACTGGAGCAAAGCATTTCCATTGTATGGGCACGACTATGGTTCAGTTATAGAAGCAATTGAGAAGATGGAGAAAGAACTACCTGGTTACTTCTATGCAGGTAATTTATGTGTGTTTACAAACTACAAAATATGTAACTGGTTGATAAGAATGAGAATTAGAAGTGGCAAAACGAGCGGGTTGGGTAAATGGTGAAAATAGGTATATCTAAAATGTTTGTGTCAAAATGGGCCGGGTTGGGCGGACCCACTACAAGACCATTCTATTAATTTTGTCAGAATTAAGACATTGCAAGTATTTGAATACAGACAATACACATTGGGCAAATTTTGACTCGTTTAATGCATTTGACCCATTTCATTTTTAACTAACTACATTTGACCTAACTAACTACATTTGACCCATAATCAGTAAAATACAATGACTGACTCATTATTATATACATGAATGAAGTTACCACCTCTAACAAGGGTAATTGTATTAGGTAACCATAAAGGTGGGCTCTCGATAGGGAAAGCAATATCCTCTGGATGCAAAGCAGCTGAATCTGTAATCTCGTATCTAGATTCGTATCCGGGTGACAAGCTGAAGGATGAATATTGCTAGATACGGTGGTAAGTCCTGTTTTAAACCGAAAAATGAATGAAATGTGAACATGAATGATAATTTAGTTTTCCTCATTACCATTGGATGTGCAGGAATTGTCAGGAGGACATACATCAAAATACTTTCTTAGTTTGAGCCTTTGATGTCAGATTAATTTGGCGAATAATTGTCAGGATTGAGCTCAAAAAACTTGTTAATGCAATAACAATGAACCAAAATGTTGTGTAAAGTCTAAACTAACTGTTCCAGTAAAGTTTAACATAGTTATTGATAATTAGAATCTAAAATGTAGGAAAACAAGCCCACCCTACAGCTAAAAAAGAATTGTTTTACATGTAAATTTCACAACCTTTGACTAATACAGTAATCAAGTATTTAAAAAGTCTTGATTACATTGCTTAAATTAAATAAAAGATAATTCTTTTCGGAAACATCAAAACTAAATAAAATAACAAATAAAAAACTATTTAGGGACGGGATTGTGTCTGAATGGTACCATATTTTATGTGAGAAGCTTCACAACCAAATGGTTGTAGGTTTAAGTTCTGTATACGTTGTTTTGGACCAAGGTTATAAATAGCGCGAGGGGTGGCGTGGCGGCATGACCGAGCCTCACGTCTTAGCGGCCAAGGTGAAGCTTTTGCCTTTTTAAGGCGTGACATAAGGCGACACAAAATATGAAAATATTTATATATCTATATCACATTACATATATATCGAGTTTATAAAAAGCGTTGTACATAATAATAAGGTTAAGAAATTATCTTTACAAGTAATATTCTTCATTTTAAAAAATAAATAAAGAAATAAATTATCGGAGTTGAATCAAAAAAGTCCGCCACACTTCATGCCTTAGCGCGCTTTTCTCCGACTCATCTCACGTCACGCCTAGAGTTAACATGGTATATTTCGTAACGTGGAGGTCACGCCTCACGCGTTAACGGCGTCTTGGCGCACCTTTTAGAGCTATGTTTTGGACAAATGAGATAGATTTGTAATGTATGTACCGTGAGACACTTAGCTAGCTTATTATTAGATATATATATATATATATATATATATATATATATATATATATATATATATATATATATATATATATATATATTTAATTTTTACTAGTATTTTTTTTTTTTTTTTTAAACATCAAAATATCTAACATTGTCGTGATATCAAGTACTCCGTATATGGTTTCATAATTATTTTGTTTCGAACAGAAAGGGCCCAAGAGGATAAAATTATGGAAAGATAAAGACAAGATGTTGCCTTTCATAGAAGTTTGTGTTCTTGAAACCAACAAAACTCAAACTTTGTCCGTTTAGAAGCATCCAAACATTCTTTCGCTTTCCCTTTTTGTACTGTACTTGATTATTTGAATATGAATTATACGACTAGTAAAAGCTTTTCACTAGAAATTACAATCAAGGTCCTAATTTTTGTTGAATCATATGTTTGTCCACTCTAATACTTTTACTCACATGTAACAGTAATTTAACTATCTATCATAAAAAGCATTCAGAAGCTCCTTTATATTGTACTCCGTAGTCCGTATTATGCTGAAATATTATTTAAGTGCTCATTAAATAGTGAAACAGTTATTTGAAACTATGCATTAAAACTGAGTGAGTCTGAGGGACATGAAGACATGAACACTTAAAAAGTCCATAATCACGTATGAATTATTGGGGTTGTTGTCTATGGGCCACCTTCATATTTAATGGTAATTCAGTCCTTCAGAATTTAAGAGAAGAGGGAGCCTTATGACTTTGACCACACTTATTATAATTTGTTTATTACATCTGATTCAGTTGGATTTTAATTAAGCTTTGTGATAGTCTCCAAATACATATTTTTTTTTAAGGAAAATGAATTTACATTATAATATAATATATGCCTGTCATCTTAAACAAAAATGTTGAATACATGATTTGCTGCAAGAGAATATAACAACTGGCCAAGTAGTTTTTGAAATAGTGAGCAAAATATCAAACACCTGAGAAACTGTACAGAGATCACCGTTAAAGAGTTACGGTAAACATCATTCAAACGGGTTAAACTTATGTTATAAGACAAGTCGAGTTTATGTGACCCTCCACATTTTCAAGTATTCTCTCATCACATATGCAAAGTGAATAAATCATCTCTGTAATAACGACTGTTTGTCAATTGTAACGGATTATGGACAACATCCTCATTAGTTTCCAACGAAACATGTCATGTCTGAGTGAGACAAATATTTACATCTGTTCATCACATTTTGTCTTGAAACAAAACCAACAACATAATGACATTCTTGTTATTTCTGTTGTTCCATGCTGCAGGCTTGCACTAAATGCTTTTACACTCTCTTCTTCCATGTTTTCAACTACCTTCATTACTCATCCCTTTCACTTTACTGCTTTTATATCCAAGACCCATGTCTCCCTTTCCTTTTACTCGCTACTACTGCACACACACACATTCTATTAATTACTTTACAAGGACCATCACTACTAGCTACCATTCAGCAATCTTTTTCATTTCTTTAATTCTTTACAGCTTTATTTGAGCTCATTTCAAGTTCAAATTTCCCATGTGATGGAGCTTATATGTTTGTACCATATCTTTTGCTAATATTCATCAATTTTCAAGATTCTTGAATTCCTTCAAGAAATGGAGTACTACTTGTTTCACATACTCTTTGTTTCGTTGGTTTTCATGATCTCGCACACTCATGAATTACAAACAACCGAGTCGCTAATTCTTTTACAAATAAGAAAGCATTTAGAATATCCAACTCATTTAAGCAATTGGGAAACTTACAATGGTGATTTCTGTGATTATCCTTCAAGTCTTCATGTTAGCATCAAATGTGAAGACAATGCTCTCACTGAGCTAAATATTATGGGAGATAAGTTTCCAAAGGTCAGTTTGTTTAATGGTTTAGCAATTCCAAACGAAACATTGTCCAACGCGTTTTCTGTTGATTCATTAGTCGTTACATTAGCAAGATTGACTACATTGAAGGTTCTTAGTTTAGTATCTTTAGGAATATGGGGTCAACTACCTGATAAAATCCATAGACTCAGTTCACTTGAGTTATTGGATTTGAGCTCAAATTATATGTTTGGCTCTGTTCCAAATGGGATTTCAAGATTAGAAAAGCTACAAACTTTAACATTAGATGGTAACTTTTTCAATGAGTCCATCCCTGATTGGTTTGATTCATTATCAAATCTTACCGTGTTGAGCTTAAAGAATAACAACTTAAAGGGTCGTTTTCCTTCTTCAATTTGCAAAGTAACAACACTTACTGATTTGAGTTTGTCAAACAATCAACTTTATGGTAAGTTACCTGATTTGAGTAGTTTATCTAATCTGCATTTACTAGATTTGAGGGATAATCATCTATATGGTGAACTTCCATTGTTGCCTCAAGGAGTGATCACACTTCTTTTGAGCAATAACTCGTTCTCGGGTAACATTCCTCAAGATTTTGGGAAACTTGATCAACTTCATCACCTCGACTTGTCATCGAACTCTTTGGTCGGATCGGCTCCACCTGGTTTGTTTGTTTTGCCAAACATTACTTACCTAGCTCTAGCATCCAATATGCTAAGGGGGCCTCTTTCTGATTCCATCAAATGTGGAGACAAACTTGGTTTTGTTGATATTTCTAGTAATAAGTTTACAGGTAGGCTTCCTTCTTGTTTGGACTCGATTTCTAGTAATAAACGAGTTGTGAAGTTCACTGGGAATTGCTTGTTTGTTGGTAATGGAAGCCATCAGCAATCTGATTGTAAAGACAGAAGCACGACAAATAAACCATTTTTGGGGGGTAAATCTTTGTGGGTTCTAATTGTTTTCATTGTTTCGGCAGTCTGTGTGGTTTCATTTGTCATTGTGCTACTAATCTTTCGTAAAAGACATCATTCAAGAGAGACAGTCACACTACAGCACACTGTGCCAAAAGTTACCAAGGATCATGAACCAACAGGGATCTCTCCAGAAGTTATTACTAATGCCAGTAAGTCACACTTAAATCAACATTTTATTTTTGGTTAATTACATAAATTGGTAAGTAACTCTTGCATGGAGTACAATTGATTACCAACATTGTTTTGACCCATAACAGTCCTCAAGCATTCACAATTTCAAATTTATGTTAGTAGCAGATGACGTGTCTTTACTTATAAAAATGTTGACTTTTATTTGATGCATTCTTGTTATCCCGTAACTCGTTAATCAAATTAAAAATTTATCCTTAGTCAAGATATTTAGAAAGTTTGAGGGGTTTTGTGGGTGAAAAGAAGGTTGGTTACACAATACAGAAATTTAACTAAAGCTGGTTACATTTTTTACAATTAGAAAGCTGGTTAACTATTTCTGTTTCTATTTCAGGGATTGTATCTGAATCATCAGAATTAGAAACACAGGTTGCTCCATCATGTCATGTGTTTTCCATCGAAGATTTAGCACAAGCCACAGACAACTTTGATCAGTCAGCATTTTTGGGTGAAGGATCTATCGGGAAGGTACCTTTAATCTTTCTTAATGTTAGTTACATTTCCAGAATGCGGTTAAGTTAGAATTTTGAGGTCAAACTAGCTAAATTTTTTACTTCATAGAAGTAGATTTACTTTTTCATTCTGTTAGAAAAAGTAACTTCATAAAACATTAAACAAATTTCTTTCTGCTTATAAGTTTTAGTAACAATTAAAGCATTAAACTAAAACTGCAAAAAGGTTGTCGTTAAGAGGGGTCTAGACGGTGAGTTTTCCAAATTATGAATAGTTTAGTAGTTCTATATTTATCTCAATAATCAGTTTTTTTTGGAGTCATTACAACATCTCACTTACTAATTTTGACCATTAACTAAAGATCACGAGTTTACTTATTTGCAGCTTTACAAGGGAAGATTAGAAAATGGAGGCTACGTTGCTATACGATCACTCTCATTGTTCAAAAAACACTCAACTCGGAACCTGAAAGTTCGATTGGATTTGCTTTCAAAGCTTCGACACCCACATCTTGTTAGCTTTTTGGGCTATTGCATTTACGATGGCGGGGTAGAAGATTCTACTTCCAGCAGAATCTTCCTGGTATACGAGTACATAGCTAATGGAAATTTTCAAGCTTTTCTCTCAGGTTGTTCCTGCACTTGTTTCGTATTACTTGATTAATTTGGAACTGTTTTATGGAAAATAATTCGAAGCCAAGGGGTGGTTTTTTCCAAGCTTAATTAATCGTACTTAATTGAAAACTTAAATTGACCATCACTACCCCCCAAAGCCCTTCTATAATTCCAAGTTATATTTTGCGCTAGAACCGCCAAAACTTCACCTTTTTTTGTGTTTTGATCATCAATCGAGTATTTTAGGCATCTTAGGCTATCTTGGCTGGATTTAGTGCAATCTATACCAATAAAGAAGTTGGATGATCTTTTTGACCTTACTATACAAATAGATAGCCTATTTATAGCTTTGCAAAACTGGCATCCTTGGGTATATTAGTCTATCTAACTTAACTACAATGGAATGCACAGAGAATGGCCCGGAAAGAGTACTTAAATGGTCAGACCGATTAGCAGTTCTAATAGGAGTCGCAAAAGCTGTACATTTTTTGCATACAGGAGTAATTCCTGCTTCTTCCAGCAACCGTTTAAAGACAAATAACATATTGCTTGACGATTATCGCATTGCAAAGCTAAGCGACTATGGAATGTCCGTCATTACAGGAGAACTAGAACAACTTGAGGTATCGTCTCTCACAATCTTGAAGTAAAATTTGATATACAATTAGTGTGCTTTACATTCACTGTTTTGTGATGCAGGCAAAGGGAGATGGACCTAAATCATGGTAATTAACTCCTTTCTAAAGATCTATCATAGCACTTTCTTATATAAAAGAACACTAAATTACAAAGTGAACCTATTGTTTTATTTTAGGCTAGTTTTTAGCATCACTATTTTATACTTATAATATGTAACATTATTATCCTGTTAGAATAAAACTTAGGCTTAGTGTGAAAATGTTGCTGCAGGCATTTAAAGAAGTTGGCAGACGATGTTTATGATTTTGGATTCATATTGCTCGAATCGCTTGTGGGGCCAATAGTCAGTGGCAAAGGCGAAGCATTTTTGCTGACCGAAATGGTATGGTAGTGATAACGATTAATGACCATATCTTGAGGTTGTTGGTTTATTTCTAACGTGTGAAATTTTCTGAAATGTGCATAGAAATCCTTTGGAAGCCAAGATGGGAGACAAAGAATTGTGGATCCCGTGGTCTTGACGACATGCTCTCAGGAGTCTTTAACGATTGTGATCTCAATCACAAACAAATGCATATCACCAGACCCAGAAAAGCGGCCATCATTTGAGGATGTGCTATGGAACTTGCAATATGCAGCTCAAGTGCAGACCACAGCTGATCTTGACCAGAAATCAGAAAGTGCGTCATATTGTTGATTGCTATAAAGTTGGTTGTTAGTCTTTGTCCATACCACAAAATCAATCCTCATTCATTTTTAGAGTAATAGAGACTGAGTTGCTATCATAATTATCACCTCAATTTCTTTCGTTATCACTATGGCTACGTAAAAACGTAAACTATAAATTCCAAACAGTGCCGGCTCAAGCCTTATCGAGGCCTAAAGCAAAGTTCAAAAACGGGGCCTTTTTTATTATGATCATTGATTGACATGCCTAATTGGTATGACTAATTATATGCTTAAACCTACATGCAACATTCTATTGGTGACAGGACATGGACCCACTATTTCACAACCGGCTAAACAATTGACACATCCATTTAGCCACAAAAGTAGTCACATGATTAAGTCTCTAAATAATTTTCCTTTTATTATTAGTGAAGTGATTGGAATAATATAACGTCTAACAAGAAAACCATGAATGCTTAGTAAATTAAGAACCAAACGTCGTTGTTTTGATGAACTAGAAATCGGGCTAAGACGACAAAATGAAAAGAAACGAGTGGCTTGTATGTGTTCGTTCAAACAAACCCTACATGAATATTTAAACAGTTTCTTCGCATTCATTTATTAACATACTAAACAAAAAATACATGACACAGAACATATAAAATAATCATCGTTATAATGGTTCACAAGAGATCGTCGAACTTTTAGTTCATTTACAATCCTATCTATTAGTCTTTAAGAATTGGATAACTAAAATGAGTTTAATCCATTTTTTTCTCATTACCCAAAAAGACAATGTTGGTCATTTTTTATAAAACTAAAATGATGGCCTTAGAATATGATAGCTTGTATGTCTAAAGAATAAACATAAAAGCAAATGTGGTTTCAAATCTTAAATTGTATAAGTTATTTTAGTAATTCAAAGGATCTAAAAAGTACTAAAATGAGCATTTTAGTAATTCAAGGATCTAAAAAGTACTAAAATGAGCTTGATTCATTCTTTTACGGCCACCTTTTCTTTTCTTTTTTTTTTTTTTTTTCTTTTTATTTTTAAAGAAGGGAAATATATATATATATATATATATATATATATATATATATATATATATATATATATATATATATATATATATATTGGCCATAGTGTTTAGTTAGTCTTTGGGCTTAAAATTAAAGATTAAAATTGATGTGGCCTCAAATGCTAAACCATATCTGATATACTAGTAAATTAGGGGTCTAAAAATTTCCGGGGCTCTAAAGGTGATGCTAAAAAAATACATGTGATGACTTTATACATAATGGTACTTTAGAAATTTGGGGGCCTTAAAAATTAAAGGATTTAAAACGATGATTTTAGCAGTTTTACCTTTAAGTCACTACTTCCAAAATCAAAACCTTCAAAACAGTGTGTGAAGCCGTGAAGCCCAAATTAGATCATGGTTAACCGAAAATTTTACACCCTTGTTGAAAAATGTCATAACAGTCAAGTACTAAGTACTAAATTGGCTGGAAACATGTTTTCTCTAAAAAAAATAAAATAAAATAAATAAAATAAAATAAAATAAAATAAAAATTTGTATGCATGAAGTACAAATGTTGTATAAATCAACTTTTCTCAATAACGTGGCTCAAAAGTTCTTGTGAACTGTTTTATATCATAACCAATATGAGACAAATATGTACTTAGGGTGGTGGCAGTGGTGCCGGTTTCACCAACGGTTTGGGTTAACCGGCGGTGAACACCATTGCCACCTCGCCGGTTTGGCTCGGAGGTTAGTTTCGCAGGCAAAGTTCACCGGGGCGGGGAGGGAAAAAGTATACGTTAGGTAATTAATTTTCGAACGTTGGGAGGTTTAAAAAGGTTGGTAGTTTGGGAGGTTTAAAAATGTATGGTTGCCACTAAAAATGGTTGGGAGGTTTGAAAAATTTGTAAGTAAGGTGGAGTGATATTATTGGTTGGTTGGGAGGTTAAGTATGTTTTCGGAATGACGACTGCCACCACCCTTAGCATCCAATGCAACCCAAAGGGCCTTATCGCTAACTAAAAGTGACGATAGCTACAAAATTGGATGAATCAAGTAGCAAATCTAGAAAGATATATAGTTCATGTTAATAATGATGAAGGCTTTTAGCAAATGGAATTTAACCTAGTATTTTACGTAAGGGCGTGGCAGTACTAAAAGAGCTTTAAGATGAACAACATATGTTTTGCTAGCTCGGCTTGGTTGGTTGTGAGAAATCTACACAAGTAATTTAGGGATTGAACCGAACCATAAAAAAAGGTACAAGGACTTTAACGCGAAAATGGGAAATATATATTGGCTCTAACTCTAATTGAATAAACCTTATTTCGAAGAACAATGGTATATCCTACTACATTATATTTCTACTTATCCTCGTACTCAAACTAACTTACAACATGTGTAATGCATTAATTCTTTTTCTTAATTTAAGCCATTGATCAATCCACTTGTTATGATCATCAAGTAGAAAGATATGTAGACATATTAAATAGAAAGATGTATCATTTTCCTATTCCGAAATTAGTATGCCTTCTATTTCACCAAATTCCTAATCATCATGGTTATCAATTGGGAGGTGATACATGTTTGTATGGAAACATGTTTTCTCTAAAAAAAATAAAATAAAATAAATAAAATAAAATAAAAAATTGTATGCATGAAGTACAAAATGTTGTATAAATCAACTTTTCTCAGATAACGTGGCTCAAAAGTTCTTGTGAACTGTTTTTCACTAGGTCACAAGTTCCATTGAATTCAAGATTTTTCTTTTTCTTTTTTGCTGGCCTAGTCTATTGATGTTTGCAAAGAAACTATTGGAAAATCAAGAATATAAGGATCCAATTATACTAAGCAAACATGCTCTCTATGTATCATGTATTTACAAAGAAGGATTTTTCTAATTTTGCCATAAATGCATAACTTAAGTATAAGACTGAGCAAATGATCCGAGTGGACCGGACAGACCGAGACCTGACCGGACCGACCACATTCGATCCGATCCTCAGTTTTGGCTTTTTAGCTAATTCGGTCTTCGGTCCGGTCCGGTCCGGACTACAAACCGATTATTTAGCCTTGTTGGACCGGACCGACCGAGACCGGACCGGACTGACCACATTCGGTCCGGTCTTCAGTCCGGTACGATCCGGTCCGGTCCTAGACCGATGCTCACCCCTACTTAAAGCATACTAAAAAGACATCAGAATCCACAGGAAAAGACACAAGAATACACAAAAAAATATAGTTTATGGGGATCTCTGTATCATTTTCTGTGAGTCCCGATGTCCTTTTAATATGCTTAACTTGTGCCTCTAGAAAACAAGTTAGACACACCCTTACAAACAAATGCATATCACTCTCCAATGTACCTGTAGTACGCATATAACACGACTGATTATTACCAAACAACCAAAATATGCATTACCATTTATAACATGTTAAAGATCACTTTAATACTAATACGAAAGGCCGTGGACTGGTGAAAATGTCATGAAACGGGGTGGATGGCCTGAAGTTAATTGCCTAGTCCTTCTGTCCATTAAACGAGGGGATAGAAAACGAGAATTGTATATTCATTAAAACTTGATCCTTACAAAGAGATGACAACCACTATTTATACATGATTTACAGAGATCTATTGAGGGAAACAAAACTAATTGTGTAGCTGTCATTTTGAATAATGGAAACTGTATATTGTCTTCTAGAATTCAGGGATATGATGTGATTATCTTTAATCTTGCTGATCCTCTAAATTATTCCCTTGTTTAACACTCCCCCTCAAGTTGAATAGTGGGATTTCCAAAATTCAACTTGCCCAGACATTTGTGCAGGGATCTTTCATTGACAGCTTTTGCTAGGATATCAGCAAGTTGATCTTCTGATCTAACAAACGGAAGTGTGATAATCTTAGCTTCCAGCTTTTCTTTAATAAAGTGACGATCAACCTCGATGTGCTTTGTTCGATCATGCTGTACGGGATTTTCTGAGATTTGAATTGCTGCTTTATTGTCACTTATCACCTTGCTAGGTTCTTGTGGAGGGTACCCTATCTCGGTAAGAAGCTTCCGTACCCATAATGCTTCAGTTATCCCTCTTGCAATTCCACGGAACTCGGCTTCTGCGCTTGATAGTGCCACCACTTTCTGTTTCTTGCTACGCCATGTAACAAGATTTCCACCAACTAGGGTGAAGTACCCTGCGGTGGATCTTCGGTTACTTTTGTCTCCTGCCCAATCTGCATCGGTATATAACTGAGTTTCTAGATGCCCATTTGGTTTGAATAAGATTCCATGCCCCGCCGTTCCTTTGAGATACCTTACAATTCCTAAGACGGCTTTCATGTGTGTTTTTTGAGGTTGATGCATGAACTGGCTTACTACTCCCACAGCATATGCTATATCGGGTCGGGTGTGTGAGAGATATATTAACTTCCCCACCATTCGTTGGTATCTCTCTTTGTCAGCTAGGTCTGTTTTTTCTTCATTAAAGAGCTTCTTATTCACAATCATGGGGGTTTCTCTTGGTTTACAATCAACCATACCAGTTTCTGCTAACAGATCAAGAACATACTTTTTCTGGTGCATGAAGATCCCTTGTTTTGATCTTAGAACTTCAATTCCAAGGAAGTATTTGAGATTCCCCAAGTCTTTCATTTCAAATTCTGTAAACAAATTCTTCTTCAGTTTGGCTATTTCTTCTTTGTCATCACCTGTGATAATCATATCATCAACATAGATTATTAGACATGTTACGAGATTGCCTCGTTGTTTAAGAAACAATGTGTGGTCTGAGTTGCTTTGTTTGAACCCATAATTCTTCATGGCTAATGTGAACCTCCCAAACCATGCTCTAGGGGACTGTTTAAGTCCATAGAGAGATTTTTTAAGACGACAAACTTCTCTTTTTCCGAACCTATCTGTGAATCCATGTGGGGCTTCCATGTAAACTTCCTCCTGTAGTTCTCCATGTAGGAATGCATTCTTCACATCAAATTGATGTAAAGGCCATCCTTTATTTGCAGCTATGGAGCAAAGAACTCGGATTGTGTTAATCTTTGCAACCGGAGAAAAAGTTTCGGAGTAATCAATTCCGTATGTCTGTGTATAGCCTTTGGCTACTAGTCTTGCCTTGTACCTTTCAATTGTACCATCGGGTTTATATTTGATTGTAAACACCCATCGGCATCCGACAGTTCTCTTCCCTGGTGGTAGAATACATTTCTCCCACGTGTTATTCTTCGAGAGAGCTTTCATTTCTTCTTCCATTGCATTTTTCCATTGTCTTGATTTCAAGGCTTGTTTTGTATTTGTCGGGATTTCCTCCGAATACAAAGATGAGACAAAGGCTTTGGCTTGATTGGATAGATTTCCTTTGGCTATGTTAGCCATTGGATATCTGCTTTTTCGGGACTCTTTTTCCGGCGAATACCTTCTCGGTGGAACACCCCTGTTCGTTCTTGGAGGAAGAACATATTTTTCTGGCGTGTCATCTTGCGTGGTTGGTTCTACAGGGTGCTCTTGCTCTTCCTCATGTCCATCTGTACCCTCATCTTGTTCCTGTACATTTCCATCTTGGCCTGTCAGGTTATTAGTAGTTTCAATAGGGGAAGAGTGAGCATTACTTACCTCGGGTATCGGATCAGGAGCAGTCTCTTGGGGGGCACTGATTTGTGGGTCTTCAGGACTGTGGATTCTTTCTTCTTCATGTGAGGCAGTTCGCAACCACCTCAGTGTGTCACATTCTCCCTCCCTCTGATCACTTTGGTGGGAGGAATAATAGTACTCAGTTTCAAGAAAGTCACAGTTCATAGTGGTGAACATGTGTCGGGTTTTTGGGTTATAACACCGGTAGCCTTTTTGAGTTATTCCGTACACAACAAAGACACACTTCTCAGAACATGGGTCCATTTTAGATCTGTTAGACTTCGGTATGTGGACAAATACAGTGCACCCAAAAATTCGTGGTTCCAAAGTGAGAATGGATGGAGGTTTGGTGTATTCGGCGAGGACTTGTAAAGGGGTTTTAAACTTTAGAATTTGAGTTGGGAGCCAATTGATGAGATAGGCAGCTGTAACAAGTGCTTCTGGCCAGAAAGACTTTGGGACTTGTGATTCTATTAGAAGTGCCCTAGTTATTTCTAATATGATCCGATTTTTTCGTTCGGCGACACCATTCTGTTCAGGGGTATGTGGGCAGGTGGTTTGGTGAATTATACCCTTAGTTTGAAAGAAAAGTTTCATATCAGAATTAACAAATTCCCCGCCATTGTCGGATCTAAACACCTGAATGTTTTTCTGGAATTGGGTTTGGATCATGGTGTAGAAGTTAATGAATTTATCAAGAACTTCAGACTTATTTTTTAATAAATACACCCAGGTCATACGAGTGCAATCATCCACAAACATAACAAAAAATCGATAATTTTGTCCTCCAATGATTGGAGCGGGGCCCCAAACATCTGAATGAATTAACGAAAAAGGTGAGTCAACTCTTGTATTATTTGGTTTGAATGTTTTTCGGTGACTCTTGGCTAACACACATGTCTCACAATGTGACTTACAATTTGAAGGAAAAAGTTTTGGAAATAAAACATGTAAATAACCAGTAGATGGGTGCCCCAATCTCCTATGCCATAGCCAAGCTTCCCGTTCTGTTGTTCCGTGTGAAAGCAATACAGTCCCATTTCTAGCCACCTCATCCACGTAATATAAACCTTGTTTTTCAGTGCCACGCCCAATGATCGCTCCTGTCCTGATATCCTGTAAGATACAAAAGGTAGGTTGCATGAGAACGGAACAATTCAACTCTTTTGTAACATGGCTAACCGACAAAAGTTTATGTGACAGATCAGGAACATAGAGGCATTTTGATAGTTTAAGTGTTGAAATTTCAATTGTCCCTCCAGTTTTTACATGCAATTTCTCTCCATTTGCCGTATGTATATATGCTTTTGTTGGTTTAGTCGTTGTGGCAAAATCCGATAAATCATGAGTCATGGTGTCCGTTGCCCCACAATCAAATATCCATGATTGTTCCCGTGTTATATTGTCATTTTGAGCCATATTTGCCAAGCCAATCACACTCGAACCCTTTTTGCATTTTCTGAAACTTTCACTTATAAAATGAATAAATGTATTTTGAAAAATTTCAGAATGTTGAGAGGTTTTTGTGCAATTAGATGAAGAATAAATTGGGGGTTTTGAGTTTTTTGCCTTCTCACCCCCCCTTGTACCTGCGTCTTCCACGAGAGTAGTAGCAGCGTTCTCCTTGGTGCTCACGGCAATGGAGGCTTTGCCTTTTTCTGGTCCAGAGTTCTTGGTGCCCTTCTTGTGGCCATTGGTCCACCAGTCGGGGTAGCCGATGAGTCTAAAGCATCCTTCTTTGGTATGTCCCGTCATCCCACATTCTTCACATTTAAGTTTGGATTTATCCACCCCGGATGATGACCCGACTTGGCTGCGGTCAGACCGGCGATTAACTTTCGAAACAAGCCCTAATCCCTCTGTTTCGGTGGCTACTAAACCTGCTGCTATGCCCTGTGTTTCATTAATAGTTGCTCCCAGAATGCTTTGGTGAGCGGCTTCTTTACGAACGGTGGCATATGCCGCCTCCGCAGAGGGAAGAGGTTCCAACCGGAGTATTTCCCGTTTAATGGGTTCATATCGCCGGTCAATGGCATTTAGAAACTGAAATAGTTTTTGTTCTGACCTGATTTTGGAGTATGTCTTGATGTCTTCTGGACACTTCATGGGATTTGGGTCAATTCTATCAATCTCTCCCCATAACCCCTGTAATGAGATCCAGAAATCTTCAAGAGAGCTGTTGTTTTGTTTGATATCGTTAGCCTTAACATGAAGGTTAAAGGTTTGTAGTTTGTCTCTTCCGCTGCTGTAAGTAACCACCAGGGCATCCCACAACATTTTGGCGGTGGGATACTCGGTTAGGTTGCCTGCGAGTACGGGTTCAATGTTTTGAATGAGCCATGAAAAAACAATCAAATCTTCTTGTTCCCATTGCTCATAGTCTTCACTTTTTTTATCGGGAGGATCTGTGGTCAGGTGTGATAACAAGGATTTGGATTTTCCGCCTATGGCGACTCGGATCATCCGGGTCCATAGTGCGTAGTTTTGACTATTGAGTTTGAGGTTGATTTGGAGATTATCGGATAGTTTTGGGTTTTGAGGCTGTTGATTAAGACTGTTCTTTAACAGGTTTGCGAGTTGCAGTGATAGATCAGAACCCGAGTTACCGTCTTCGGTCATGGTAGCTTGGTTTGGATTTATTAACTTGAGGTTACTGGAAAATCAGAAGGTATATGAGAATCGAACCTGGCTCTGATACCATGATAGAAAACGAGAATTGTATATTCATTAAAACTTGATCCTTACAAAGAGATGACAACCACTATTTATACATGATTTACAGAGATCTATTGAGGGAAACAAAACTAATTGTGTAGCTGTCATTTTGAATAATGGAAACTGTATATTGTCTTCTAGAATTCAGGGATATGATGTGATTATCTTTAATCTTGCTGATCCTCTAAATTATTCCCTTGTTTAACAGGTATATTAAGCCAGATGACTTAAAATAACAAAATAACTAAAATTCACAAGTTTTATTTTAAAAACCTAACAGTAAAACAACAAGATGATTGGTAAGGAGACATATAAAAATTCTACAAATCAAAACCGTCTCAAAGTTAGTGGAAGCAAAGTATGTGGATCGGGTGCTACTTTAACATCGATTTGGTGAGGTGTCTAAATGACGATAGGTGCATTTTGTAGAAAATAGTTCAAGATGTCTACGTCACCGTTTTACCAAGTTACTTCTTTGGTCATTTATATGCCTAATTGACAAAACATAAGTAATACGATTCTTAATAGTTAAGTTTAACTCTATATGAAAATATTAATTTATTGATCATTTAAGTAAACAATGCATTATATAGATCTCACTTTCGGACGAATGAATGTTTGATGGCTTTGTTTTGCGATATGTGGGCGATTTTACGATTTGGTGTTTGTAGCACGGTTCTAATTAGTTTGAGCATGTGAAATGGTCTCATTTAGGTTGGTATATCAATCCTATTAGGGGTAGACCGAAGGGATTCTGTGACCAATTTTTACTAGTGTAAGACCATGCCGACTCTTTGCGAAATGAGCAATTTTTATGTAATTATGTTACAACTAAAAAATATGTTTAAAGTTTTTATAAAATGAACCTCATAATATTTACTCTTAAGTCCGCCACTAAACCATGAATATCTTTGACCACTTTTAAACCCATCGTAATGGTTTACTCTTGGCCACTTTCACTTTTATGTTGATTAACATATACTATTATATAACCTAAAAGATGAACGCATAGTTTCTAAGGCTAGCCACAATAAGCAACAAGACCGAGTCGGTCGAGCAAAGGGCACTCGGTCGGCCTTGTTGTAACAATTCGGTCGCGACCGATTTGGAGGAATTGAAGGGACGAAAACGGTCGGCCTCTCGACCGATTTTCAAACCATAAAAACTTGGTATTTTGATCCGTTTGAACAAGAATTAAATGGTTGTAGCCGTTTGAACTAGAAACCAACAAAATTAATTTTTTTTTATCGTTTGGAAACGTAACGTTCGAAAAAAAAAAAAAAAAAAAAAAAAAAAAAAAAAAAAAAAAAAACCTTATAAATATCCAACATAACAACACTTCAATTCACACTATCTCTATTAAAAATATCTAAGAAAACACCACAACAAAAAGGCCGAAAATCCCGAGTACCACAAAACATCCCGCAAGTATCACCGGATTCGACTTTCCGGTTAACCGGTGTGTCACCAAGCATCAATTTCCGATCTCGTTCTCTTGATTACGAATCTCAACGACCTCCACAACAACAACATTCAATCCATTTGCTATGAATCGTAATTTAAATCGTCCGTTCATTCCACCGTATCAAAACATCCAACAACAACAACAAAACATCCAACAAACACAACAAAACTTCCACCAACCACAACAAAGCCACTCTCGTCGAAGCCAACAATCTATGTATGGCTCCCCCGAATCGGGCTATCATCCAACAATGGACTCATCAATGTCTTCATACTCTAATTATCAAAATTATTCTCCCGTTAACCATATCAATATTGATGCGGTTGATTTTATGGAACAATTAGAAAACAATCCGGCTTTTTTTGATGGAACCGGTTCGGGTTATTCGAGTCAACAAATGTCACCGGGTTATCAAGGTTCGGGTCACGGATCGTATCACGATTCGGTTTCAAATGATGATCTTGTTGGTGTTGACGACGACAACACTATTTGTGAAGAGATGTCACCGGTCAAACCAAAGAAGCGTGCTACAAAGGCTAAGAAGAAGGCGGTTGAGAAAGAGGTTGAGAAAGAAGTTGACAAAGACAGCTCGAATTGGTCAAAACAACAAGAAGTCGCGTTGTGCATGGCTTGGTGTGATTCGTGGGAGGATAGCGTAGTTGGAAATGTTGTAATGTTTTTATTTTAATTGAATTAATATGTAACGTTTTAATTTATGAATGAAATTTTTAGTTTGTGTTAAAACTGATTAAAAAAAAATTGAACTTGGTCGCCCTTATTGTGGCACTGAATCGCCTGCAGGTCACTAGAGAGAGAAAGCTGACGTGGCAGAGAAAATAAAGAGGATTGACCCTTATTGTTGTGCCTAGCCTAAGAAATGCTTTCTAGCCGATCAGAGTGCAGATTTCAATGTTTTTTTTTTTTTTTTTTTTTTTTTTTTTTGGTATACGCCTGTTTAGATGTCATGTGATTGTACCATTAACAGAATGGTCATTTTTACAAGACAAAACTTTAGTTCATTTCTAAATATTTTGACCGATTAATTTGCTACACAGTTGATACCATCAATATAATGATCTTAGAAGGAAAAGGGACTTAAAATGAATTTTACTTGTCACAATTAACAAAACAGCTTATATCAAGTATTCAAGTCAACTGATGTATAGATAAACGAGATGAGATCTATGAAGAACCCATACATGCCATAAAACCTATCAACCAATCATAACCATCCATTTATATTTTTCATTTTTTTTTAAAACAACATATCTTGCAAACGGTAAATCTTCAAGGCTTAAAAAAAATACCATCGCGACGAGAATTAAATGATCTTTCTATAGATATGCATTGTTATATACTTTCGCCGAACTTTTTTTTTTTTAATTTTCGCCCAAAAAGAATCATATATGATTCGTAAAAATCATATATGATTCGTAAAAAATCATATATGATTCGATTCTTACGAATCATATATGATTCTATATGATTTGTAAAAATTATATATGATTTGTTAAAATCGAATCATATATGATTTTTCTGGGCGAAAAAAAAGTTCGTCGAAAGTATATAACAATGCATGTCTATAGAAAGATAATTTAATTCTCGTCGCGATGGTATTTTTTTTTTTTTGTAGCTTGATGATTTACAGTTTGCGAAATATTTAAGTTTTAAAAAAAGAGTGAAAGTTTATTTTTTTATTTTGATAAAAAAAATGAATAGCTAAAATTGCTTAATGGGTTCTATTGTAAAAGTTTAATCTATAAATAACTTTTGCAGGTAAATTTGTCCAAGTCTTCCACCTCCAATTATTAGCCATGTCATTTTCTTTCCAGGTTGTAGGCTTTTGTGCGAGTATGTGTGTGTTTCTTTTCTTTGATTTAACAGTTGAATTTAACAAAGAATTTTGACACATATAAACAAACAATTCATTTTCTTAGAGCATCTACAATGCAAAAAGTCTTTAAAGACTTTTTGCATTTAATGCATTTAATGCTTCCTATGTTTAATGCAAAAGACTTTGAGTTTGCCAAGTCTTTCTACAAAGCTTTTCAAAAAGCTTTAACTTCAATGCCAAAAAACCCTTTCAAAAGACTTTTGGTAATAGTAAAAAGCTATTGGTGGTTTGTGCATTGTGGATGCTCTTAGGAATCGCAAAATCTAAAAACTATCCAATCTTAAAAAAACCAACGAGCGGGAACGAATTATTGAGTTGGAAACAGCAAATCTGTCGGTCATCGCGTGCATTTTAACCCCCACGCGCCTACCATCACCAAAACCCCACTACACCGACAATTGTTAGGAGTTGTTAGAGCGTGTGGTACACCTTCCTCCTAACTCGAGTACACCTTACTCAATACAACAATAAAATCTTTCAACAACCCTTTTATGTTTCATGTGCATACATAATACCCCCTTTTAATTTTGTCATATACTCACATCAATGCCTTAACCTTTTTAAAAGATTGGTTGTACAAAGTTAGAAAGTAATTTATGGTTTTTAAGACAAGTTTTAAATGCTTTATTACACTCTCTTTAACGTAACATGGGTAGGTTTCTAAAGTGCCTAAAGTGCCTGTCCATCAATCTTCATTTAAAAGGCTGCTCCATTGAGTGATTGTAACTAAAGATTTTGCGGTCATGTTTTGTAAAAAAAATTGGTTTTTATTTTCAAATGCTTTTGGTTCAAAAAATTTTGTTCATAATATCTTTTAGTTTTTAAAATGAATTTGATCAACTTTTATCTTATGGGCTTATGGCTAGTTTTTAAGTATATAAAAAATAAAGTAAAAATAAAAATAAAAATGATAGAAAGTTTACACTTTTAGCTCAATTTTGAGAGGGAATATTTAATAAATGTTTGTTGTTTAGTCTTACTATATATAAGTGCGTATATTTATACTCTATTATATAGGTCTATTTTGTAAAAAGTTGAAATGAAAGTCTCGATAGTAGGGCTGTAAACGAACTTAACATTCAATGGACATTTCATTAATCGTTTGGTAAAAGGTTCGTTTATGTTTGTTATTTATTAAATGAATGAACATGAACAATATTTTACGTTCATTTAGTTAAATTAGTTAAATGAACAAACATGAACAAAAGTAGCGTCTGTTCATTTATGTTCGTGAACGTCCGATTATGCGTTCGTTAACGTTCGTTTATATTCATATATTTATTTATGTTCGTATATCATATATTTTTATTGTATATTTAAAAAAATAGTTTGTTTAAACAAACAACATTTATAAAACAATATATTATGCATAATTTAATAAGTGTATATTTGTTTGTCTATTTTCATTTATGTTCGTTAGTGTTTGTTTAGTGTGCCAATGAACGAACACGAACAACTCATTTTCTTAATAAACAAATATGAACAACAAAATTTGTCCATTTAAACGTTCGTATTTGTTTATTTGTCTGGTTAAAAATTAAACGAACTAACATGAACAAGGCTATTTTCATATTCATCCGGTTTGTTTACAGTCCTACTCAATAGCGTCGATTTAAATAGTTTCAAAACAAATTAGTAAAATTACTTTTCCTTGAATAGTTTTCTTTTCTTCATTTTGACTTGAAATTTGTTTGATTGCATCCATTTTATTATAGACATGACTTATGCATCATTAAATTTGATGTGTATACGATAAGATACATGATCATAAATAAATATTATTGCTGTTGAATACTTTAGGTTGATATTTTGAAGTGTAGTTGTTTTTGCCAAAAGAAGAAGCGGAAGGACAGAAATTGAAAAGATTGCTTTGAGTTGAATTCTTTGTTGATTAAAATATCATTAGTTAGATAGTCTTCTTCTGTCTTTTTAATTCCCATGTTTTGTTAGCTTACACACTCTCACACACACACACACACACAAAAGTGTAGTATATATCTCCACTTTAAACTACATTTACTCTGTGTTCACAGTTTACCCATTTTTAGGTACTACTTTATTTCATGCAAGTTCTTGATAACCCTTTGCAATTTTCTTCATTTTCTGTTTTCACTCTTAGTTATCCATAGTTTTTTAATGGTTTTATGGTGGTTAGGCATATTCATTTTAACTAGTTAAAGGTGTTTTTATTGTTAGGTTTGTTTTAGTGAATCATGCAATTTGGTTTGTAGTTATAATTTGTGTAATTTAATTGCTTAAACCCTTCATCTATGCAAGAAAAAGGGTTTTAAGGGTTTGTTTGGATGTACTTTTAGAAGTGATGCTATGATACTGATCAGAAGCATATTAATTAGTCAGTTGTTATACTGTTTGGATGTGCTTATATATGCTGCATATGTTGTTGTAATCACTTATAATGTTGTTGAGTGTTTTGAAAGTTGTATTTCTTCTCATTAAGAAACTGATAAATTAAGGGTAATTTGCAACTTCTTGTTGGAATAATCACATGATCAATATTGAAATGCACATCCAAACATCCCCTAAATATGATTTTCAGCATCATTTCTTCCCGGATAATGTTTTGAACTAGGCATTTGGCATATAATCATTTCCATTAATGCAGATTGTATTTTTTGTGTTTGTTTGTTTGTTAGTAACTCATTTTCTTTACTTATATGTGATAGGTTAAAGAGTATCTTGATTTCATAGCAAGAACAATACACAAAAATGGTGCAAGGGGTGAAGACTAAAAATAGAAGAAGTCCGACTGTGCAACTTGATTATGTAATCAATATAATAGATATTAAGCCATGGCCTCCATCTCAATCGTTGAGATCACTTCGTTCTGTCTTACTTCAATGGGAACATGGTGGCAAGAGTTCGGGAAGTACTAAAGCAGTTGCCCCTTTACTTGTTTCTGATTCTGGTGTTGGTGATGGTAAAATTGAATTTAATGAATCTTTTAAGCTCCGCGTGACTTTGCTGAGAGATTTGTCGATCAAGGCCGGTGACAGTGACACTTTCTTAAAGAATTGTATCGAGTTTAATATGTATGAACCACGAAGGGATAAAACTGTAAAAGGCCAGTTGTTGGCCACTGCTGTTGTGGATTTTGCAGAATATGGTATTGTAAAAGATGGTTTGGAAGTTAGTGTACCAGTGAATTGCAAGAGGGTTTTTAGTAATACCATTCAACCGATGTTATTTTTGAAGATTGAAGCAGTTGATAAGAGTAATCGTGTCAGATCTGACTCAATAAATGAAGAAAATATTGAAGAAACCGAAAGTGCTTCTGTTACTGATGATGATGTTTCTTCGCAGTCTTCTATGGCTGCCATGTCTTTGACTTCACGTTCAAATGGTAGTTTAAACCCTCAGAAAGAATTCATTGTTCAAGATAAAACCGTTGTTGTTCCAGTGGCTGAAGCAAAAGACAACATAAGATACCAGGTCAACAACGCTGGTGATCAACAATCTTATTTGCCAGTATCAAATACAGATGAAAGCCTAAATGAACAGGAAAGTCGAATCTTGAAAGCTACCGAGTCTAACATTTTGACTGGTGATAGATTTAGAAAGGTGAAGTCTGCCAATTCCCCATTGGAACCCGGCTATAACAACGGATCTTTGAGGTCTAGCAAAGTGCAACAATTGGAGCAGAAAGTACAAAGTCTTGAAGGTGAGCTTAGAGAAGCTGCTGCTATTGAAGTTGGTCTTTACTCAATAGTTGCAGAGCATGGGAGTTCGGTTAATAAAGTTCATGCGCCAGCTAGGCGTCTTTCTAGGCTCTACCTGCATTCGTGCAAAGAAAAGTCTCAATCTAGGATAGCAAGTTCAGCAAGAAGTATTGTTTCAGGATTGATTTTGGTTGCAAAAGCTTGCGGCAATGACGTTCCAAGGTTTTTTATTGTGAACCAAGTGAATTCCTTAAATATTGTTGAAAATATTGTAACTTAATGCTGTCTCTTTTGTAACGTAGGTTGACCTTCTGGATGTCAAATTGTGTTGTATTGAGAGCAATTATATACAATAGTTTCGAGCTGGAGCATTTGGCACTTTCTTCTGGAAAATTTAGCAAAAAGAATGTCATGAAGGGAAATAATGACATAAACTCTTCGCTCAAATGGAAGAAAGGGTCGTCTATAAAAGAGAGTAGAAGTGGAATTCCTAATGAATGGGACAACCCTAGTAACTTAATCTTGGCCCTGGAAAAAGTAGAATCTTGGATCTTCTCCCGAATTATCGAGTCAGTGTGGTGGCAGGTTTGTGAATAAATTCCTTATTTTATTTAGTAAGGACTAGAGGAATAAAACTGGTGGTGCGGCAATGGTAAAACCTATTGGGTTCACTAACATTTTTTCGTCCTTCAATGTATAAATAATTCATGTATGAAATAAAAAAGAATAAATAGTGTAGTAGTATCATAATTATATAAAGTGCTTAATGATTTGGGAGGTTGTAAACATATGGTTGCACAATAAGAGACTTGGATCTAATAAAAAATAACCCATATCATATTTTAGGTAAGTGGGTCAGTTTACTGTCTCCAGAGACGATACATAATGCTCTACATGTATTTACCTTGATTCTGAATTTTCAAAATTATGCAGACTCTTACTCCATATATGCAATCAGCCGCTGCAAAGGCTATAATTAGAGTTGTAGATTCAGGATCTAGTAAGGCCTCTAAAAAAACCTTAGTTCAACGTGATCAAGAGCAAGCAAACTTCTCCACGGAGCTTTGGACGACTGCTTTCATGGATGCTTGTGAAAGAATTTGTCCTGTTCGAGCGGGAGGTCATGATTGTGGCTGCTTGCCTGTTCTTTCTAGATTGGTAACTTCACTTTCTTGCAATCTCTTACTTTGTTAAACCAAGTTGTTTGACCATGCTTTCTAAATTTTTTTAATCGGCTTTATCACCAGGTAATGGAACAGTGCATGACTAGATTAGACGTGGCTATGTTTAATGCTATTCTTCGTGAATCTGCTGATGATGTTCCAACTGATCCTGTATCTGACCCAATCAGTGATGCCAGAGTCCTTCCTATCTCTTCAGGGAAAGCAAGCTTTGGAGCTGGTGCACAACTTAAAAATGCGGTTAGTAACATTCAGTTTTTTTGGTAACTGAAAAATGCTGTCAGTAAATATATTTGTCGAACTGAAAATCACGCAACATATGAGCTTGCAATCTTATTTAAATTATGCTAAACTCCCATGGAAACTCTAATATGTATTTTTTTTGGCTAAACACAGATAGGAAACTGGTCGAGGTGGCTCACTGATCTATTTGGTATTGATGATGATCCACTTGAAGATGAAAATGACGACAGGAAAGCAGATGTATCATTCAAATCTTTTCATCTCCTCAATGCGTTGAGTGACCTCATGATGCTTCCCAAGGATATGCTCTTAGATAGCACCGTTAGAAAAGAGGTTTCCGTCCCTAAAACTGGAACTTCTTGTACACCTCTGCTAATCCTTTATTCACCATCCTAAATTTTAATTTTTTTATAGGTATGTCCTGCTTTTGGTGCCCAAGTAATACGGAGGATGCTTGATACTTTTGTCCCAGATGAGTTTTGCCCAGATCGCATTCCTGAGGCTGTGTTTAAATCCCTGGATTCAGAGGTTAGTTCATATAAGCAATGTACTACACTTTTTCTTTTACTGGTTTCTCTTTTAAATGTGAATGATGTTTAAAGTAGCAGAAAAACTCAGGATCAAAACGATGTTATCCATGTGAACATGCTCTGATTAATAATTAGATTGCATCATATTTCTTCCCAAAAGTTGTGATATAAATTATTAAATTGCTGACCAGCACTTAATTTTACTTACAAGTGGATAAAAATTGCCTAAATTTTTTGAGATCTTTACAATGACAATCAGCCTTTGTCTCAGACTCGGGTGGTATAAGAAGAAAACCCTTCTCACAGATTATATGAGTAGATATGTTATAGCAAAGATAGAGAAAAACCAAGCCGTTGAGAGAATATAATTCTGAATAATCTTTTAGGCATACAATGTATTGGTTTTTATGAACAATGCAGTTGGCATGTCGAGCCAAAAAAAAAAAAAAAAAAAACACCGTTGTGCCAGATATACAGCTTACAAAAGAACTTTTGTTGCTTTTACTAGGATTCATTTGAGGGGGGTGAAGATTGTGTCACCAGTCTCCCTTGTGCAGCAGCTTCGGTTGTATATCACCCACCTTCTGCATCATCAATAAGATTCATATTTGGAGATAGTGCAAGCCGAAATCAGTTGACACGCAGTGGCTCAATCCTCAAAAAGTCAAACACGAGCGATGATGAACTTGATGAGTTAAGTTCACCCTTGATTTCTATCATCGGCACTCCTCGTGGATCACCTGCCCCAACAAAGCCCAACTGGAGATCCAAGGATACAGGCAGCCACGGTAGTATTCGGTATAAACTCCTTAAAGAGGTATGGATGGATAACGAATAGCGATATACACAAGTCTCAGGGGTTATGATACTCTGAAATATATGAAAACTGATGGATGAAAGTAACCCTGACATGTAAATAGTTGAAACTTGAAAGCATATGATATAAGTTGGCAGATTGTATTTTGTTATCTGGTGAGAGCTAGTGAGCAACTTTGGGTTAAGTCTCGATGTGTATGATTCATTTGTATGTTACGTGCCAGTTGGTAATTGTACGTGCACTATTTGAGGTGGGACTCTTAGGATAATTTTGATGTAAAACAGTCGACTTCAGTTTGCATTGAATACCTGGTGATATTATTGAGCTAACCATAAGTGAGCTTGGATATGCTAGGCCTCAAGCTCATGCGAAACCCTTAAGGTTTGTGCTTGGGTCGGGTAACTCCTGAGCCGTGGCTAGCCTTAGCTTCATGCCTGAGCTATATCCGTTTTTTAATCAATTTTTTATAAGTATATATTCCAGTCTTCACTCAACTTGTATACATTTATGGAGGCGATGGCCTGTACCATGCTTTGATATTCCAGATCTTTCGCATTAAAATTCTTTTTTGTAGGGTAAGAAAACATTTCTCTGTTATCGTGTGCCCAAGTTATCTTCATAATAATAGAGAAACCTATTTCGGAAGTTTGGATCCCCATACCTGTAAATCTGTAATGCTTTTACAGTTTTAGATAAACCTTCAACTAAATACGTTTTGTGTTACACTATAAGCTCACAAGATCAAAATGGGTCAAATTAATTGTGGCATATATTATCCTGGCTTGTACATACTGGCTTTTAAGAAAGCTTTGGTGTCCATGGTAGCCTCATATGAGCCAGTTTGACTTGGCATTTGGCAACATAGTTTAGGAGAAACTCTAAAGCAAAACAAAAGTTTATTAACCATTTATACTAAACTAAATTGACATTAAAAGGTGCACAATACAAATAAACCTTGATTGTCAATCGACCTGTTAAGATTTAATTTTACATAAATATAGATGTTATATTGATTTGAATGTATTTTTAAGCATAATGGATTATATCTTGAAACAAAGTGACTTTTGGTGCATTTTGATTTTGTGAGTTTCCAGGCAAGTAGGCCTGTCATTTCATTGCATCATAGCCGAGTCAAGGTCCAATTTTGCGACCACCGTAAGACAAGTTAGAGAGGGCCAAGTGGACCAAGGAATACGACTCCAACAGGCACGTTGCATTAATGCATTTGACCTGGTCTAGTTGGGAACCAAGTGTGGCTAAAGGTTGCAAAAGAATAAAGTCAGAATACACGCAATAAAGATAAGGTCAACTTGATATTATGTAAGACACAAAATTGATAAACCGACCACAATCGGTGATGTCTGAGACTACATTACGCAATACAAAACTTCTATAACACTCGCGTACGAGTTAAATGGATAAAAAGAATATTATTCTCTCGAAAAATGGTACTCAGCGTATATTAGCACAGGCTAATTAAAGCCACAAAACTATATTACACTCACTCGTAATACTTGTATATTGTCTTGCCTGGTTGAAAGAGCAATTATACACTAAACTTCTGTGATGAGCTGAGAGTGTTCATATGTTGAAGATGAAGGGTAGCCAAAAGTCCTTGCCATGTTTCTCCTGGTGCACCAGCTACATTGAAGTTGAGAAGCTTCTTTTGTTTCTTGTAGTAGTCCTCCAAATGTTTGTTCTACAGATAAGATTTTAAAAAATATATATATAAACATAATTCACCTGTAACATTAATATTCATTCTAGCTTTAGATTAAATGTACCATGGAGTTGCGCAGAGTAAGAATATCTTGGTAACGTGCTACATGATGCTTCTGCAAACATTCTTCCATGCACTTGAAATTTAAGACCAAATCTATGTCGGCAACTTGATCAAGAATCTCCTGTTGTAAATGAACAACTATTAAACTCCGCATATCACAGATACAATATATATATATATATATATATATATATATATATATATATATATATATATATATATATATATATATATATATATATATATATATATATATATATATTTAGAAAGAAAAAAAAAAATTAGGCAATGTAAATAAATATTCGAAATCATCCTTGAGAGCTAAAATTGTCAAGAAGGATCCAACATTCATATATGATGTTTCATTTCATTATAATCAAAATTCAAACTACACTAACTTTAAGAATTTGGGGTTGTGACATTGCAATTACAAAGTGATTATCTAGTACCTCAAGATCAGTTTGTGGTGACTTATATAGTAAAACTGTTCCATATATCAATTACACAGGGACAGATAACCAGTTTAAAAGTAGCTGCAATGAAATCTGTTCTGCCTAAATCATTTATTAGAGAGTCAAATTTCACAGAAACTTTCAAATAATCGGAATTTCCAAACATTTAACTAATTGTAAACTTCATCTCCTAGCTTATTATCCAAATCCAGAAATCACATATGACTTCCATACAGTAAAGGCGAACAGCAGACAGATAATAAAATAAGGACACACATACACACAAAGATGCAGAAGACTTACAGCTTGCAGCGGTGTCCTCGGAATCCCACTTAAAATAAACCCAGTTTCACCCCTGTAAAAACCTTCCTCCAACCTTTTCGATAACAAACCAAATATCACTTCTTCCGGCACTAACTTTCCTTCATTCACGGCACTCGCAATCTAATTTCACAAACAAAACACATACAAATGTCAAAAATTTTAACATATTACTTTGAAAGAACTCCATACAAATAGACCCCAATTTTACAAGGGTGTCTAGGATTGCTTATTTCAAAGTACTTAGGTGTTTGTTTAAGCTTATTTACGGGCTTGAGCAAATGTTTCATAAGTTCATTTTTTTCTGGCTTATTTTGGAACTTATGAGCTCACATAAGGTTATTACGATACAAAAAGCTTATATTAACCCACAAGTTCCAAAATTTGCTAGAAAAAAATAATCTTACAAACATAATCCGCAATCACATAAGCTCATAGGCGAAGGGGAAAACAAAAATAACAAAAAAGTTGGCCAAAATTTCCGGCTTAATTTGAGACTTATGGGCTTATATAAGGTTATTATGACATAGTAAGCTTATATAATAAGCCGGAAATTTTGGGCTTATGAAATAAGCTCATAAGCCACAAATAAGCTTAAACAAACACCCATTAGATGAAATGATGATTACTCTGTACTTTTTAACCAACATATCTAAACCTTTTTTTAGAAGGATTCTATCAGAATTTTCCAATAGCTTAGGGTGCGTTTAGTTGGGGGAAACACAAAATGTTTTGTGAAAACAAGGACAGAGATCGCGTTCAAATTAGCATTTTCCAACAAAATATTTTGCAAAATACAAAATACCCTATTTTGTAACTTAACAAGAAAAATTACAAAATAAATTTTAATTGTTTTCCTTTGTAACCCACAACCCTCCGTCCCATTCTTCAAAATAAATAAATTTCCCTTCCAAATTTTTACAAAATAAGCAAATCCAAACAGCCCATAAAAAAAATCACCTTTTTATAAATATCAGATCTTGGGTTAAGTTCCTGACGAACCAAAGTCCCCATAGAAATACTCGGAACATTCAAAAGCTTCGAAAGCTTATGAGCAAACACTTGTCTATGATCACCCATAACAACCCACTGCACACCTCTTCCCGAAACTGATCCCAATGAATCTTCCATTTCTGATGAACTCTCGTATTCACTGTCATCATATTCGTACTGCAGCTGAGCCGCTGATCCGTACAAGCGCCGGTTGATTGGGCCTGATCGGAGAGCAGCTGTTCTCAGGCGGGTTATGATGGCAGCCATGGCGGCTGGGATAGGGGTAGGGTTTTAGAGATGGAGATTGTTAGGGTTTGGGCAAAAGTGATGAGATGAGATGAATGGTGGTGCTACAAGGTTGTAAAAGGAGAAGGCCTGCTTTTCTTTTCTTTTTCGTTTATTGCCCTTTAAGATTTATAAATTGTAAATACTGGCCGGGAGTTTATCTACAACAACAAAAATACCCAGACTGCCGTGAGGGGTATCAAAAATCATGAACCCGATTAAGGTTATTAGGGTCAACTTGAGTAACCCAAATACTAAATAGGGTTGGGTATCGAGTTGAATAAGGGTTTTCTTTTATTAATATAGTTTTTATAAATGATCAATTTAAATTATTACAAACAAGCAATTTTATTATATTGTACTCATATTCGGGTTGAAATGAACCTGAATTGACCGAATCCGACTAACCCGAATTTAAATAGGGTTAGGTTCGGATATATTATTTTTAGCCTTAACCCAAATTTGACATGGCCTAAATTGACCTAAACCTGACTTGATTAACACCCTTACCTGCCAGCGCAGAGCATATATATTAGAAAATAATATGTGGTGACATCAAGATAAAGTTATCCTTATGTTAGTTTTAATGAGCAATATGCTTCAAGATATTAGTGTAAGAGTTTGTCATATTTGAAATTTTTAAGAAAAAAATTTTAACTGCGTTGTTTGGTTTTAGAAATATGAGAGACTTGTTTATAAATTAGGTAAAACTAATAATGCAAGATCATATAAATATAGAAGAAGCAAAACACTTGTGGTTGTGAGAACAAATAAAGTTAAAGCTTTTGAATCTAGAGCATATTTAACATTTTTAAATTAATTTACAGGTTCTACGACCTAAATATTTATGGATATAGGGTATGTTTGGCAAAAACTAGCTGTAAGCTGTATGCTGTAAGCTGTTAACTGTAAGCTGTAAGCTGTAAACTGCAAGGCTGTTAATATGAGCTACAAGCTGTATCTATTTTCAATAAAAGTGTTTGGTAAATTAGCTGTTAAATATAATTATAAGCTGTTAACAGTAATTTTACATTTTAACAGCTCTTAAAAATTTTAAAAGCTTCATGGATCAGCTTTTTATTTTAGAGCTACTTGTTTAAAATAAAAGCTTGAAGTTGATGTACCCAAACAAAGCTATTTGTTTTGAAAGAGATTATTTTTGTAACAAAAAGCTTACAGCTCCAAAAAAGCTACGTACCAAACAGGCCCATAAAGATATGCTATCGACTTTGAACACTGTAGGTCATGCAAACAAGAACCAATGTTTGCTCAAATTATAGGATTAAATTTATAAATTCTATAAGCCATTTGTTAAAAGGAGTTGGAGTAAAACTAATAATAAAATTTGTGAACATGTAAGAAACGATGGAGGATGAAGTTGAAATTAATGATAAGGGGGTAAGTGTAAAACTAAACATTAGTGCTCAAGTTGGCATGTTTATTGGTAGAAAGTTAGAAACGACAGGTGTAAAGTGACGAGAGTCTTGGTCCAACAAATGAGGGGAGACCACACGCCCAAAAGCTGTGGTTCACATGACCGACACTTGTAACTATAATATACTCAAACGGACAACTAGATTTTTTAGTCTGACTTCCAACCAAATAACAATAACCAGTTTTTTTTTTTTTTTTTTTTTTTTTTTTTTTGGAACGGTTCTTTCGGAGAAATCCTTGACCAATTCGAAACCCGGTGGGGGAAAACCTTCAACTTAAGCCGCCCGAAGGCACGACACTTAATTTGAAGTAAACCCTGCCTTCTCCAGATTCGAACCCTAGTGGGTTGAAACCTTCATTGAAGGACTTTGAAAGCATAGTATCAACAGACCATGTGATCAAAGAGGACTTCCCGGATGGTCACCCATCCGGTACTACTCTCTTAGTGGCACACTTAACAAGTTAAGTGTTTACCACTAGACCACATGGTTGTTTATAACGATAACCAGTTAACCACACAACAACTCCTCTATGTTTTATTTATTTATTTATTTTATTTTATTTTATTTTTAAAAAAAAAGAAAAAGAAAATTGATAAACATAAAAGGGCATGTCTAAATGTCCATTATTTATGAGTGATACGAGGTTTTAAGCCTAGGCTTTGCGGTAGGATGTTTGAATATAAAATTATTAATTTTTGTTGCGCTTCGTCGCGGAGGGCGAGAGATTAACTCTGTAGCGGATCTATAACCCCAAGGACTATTTTTGTAAATTGTTTTTTTAATTTTGTTACGGAAATTGTCCTTACGTTAGTGTTTTGTTGTAAAGTTAGTGATGAAGGACTGACTTTGCAACGGACCTATAACATGAATGACCATTGGAATATTTTTTTTAAATATTAAAAATAACGGTCATTACTTAACG
Source organism: Artemisia argyi (assembly GCA_030686995.1). Classification (NCBI taxonomy): domain Eukaryota; kingdom Viridiplantae; phylum Streptophyta; class Magnoliopsida; order Asterales; family Asteraceae; genus Artemisia; species Artemisia argyi. The sequence continues at coordinate 88,875,917 of CM060690.1, forward strand.
ACCGTTAATACTATTCACTTCACCCAATTTGGGTGGAGTTTTTTAGTTGACAATAGTATTTTTAAACTTATTTAACAAAATGAGTATTTTTAAATTTATTTAAGATAATAAGATATTTTTGAATGTTTCATTGTCCATCCCACCACAAACGTAATAACATAGGTTTATGAAATTTAAGATGGTCTAGATAATTACTTGCTTGTCAATGTCTTGCTCAAGTTTCGGTTTCAGTAATACAAGTTATTTTGTTCAGAAAAAAATAAAGTCCAAATTTGAGTTGTTCATGTTCATCTTTATTATACACTGAACCAAACATATCTTAAGGACAACAATGAACAGCCTTCTTTAATTCCACCAATGTCATGACTCATGACTGTGTAATTTACTCAACCGCAGCGTGACATTGACAACAATGAACAGCCTTCTTCACCAATGTCATGACTCATGGCTTCATTTTTTTATGAACGAAATAACTTGTATTACTGAAACGGAAACTTGAGCCAGACATTGACAAGCAAACAATTATCTAGACCATCTTAAATTTCATAAACTTGTGTCATTGCGTTTGTGATAGGATGGACAATGAAACATTCAAAAATACCTTATTATCTTAAATAAATTTAAAAGTACTCATTTTGTTAAATAAATTTTAAAAATACTACGGCTAACCAAAAAACTCAATGGGTGTGTCTTTTAGCCAGAAAATCATGTCAAAAGCCATCCTTGTAAATGTACTTTAAATAGTAAAGTAATAGTAATATGAACATATACAAGGGATATCCATTATACAATCTTTAGTTGTGTTTGATAGATATCAGGAAGACACGTTTATGTAATACGGTGCATCCCACAACTAAAACATACATTTCAACATTATCGTTCTTTCTAAATAATGTGATAAAGTGGTAGGATACCACCATTGGTGAGTTCACGACTTCAATTTGACTCGTTGAACCAACGTAATCAAAATAACTCTTGTGTTTATTATTATCGCATGATGTACTAGACTAAGACGGACTGTCATTCTTGAGAACTAAAGTGGGAACATCTATATCAAGCTTCAGAGGCACGATCCTCGTAAGTAGTCCAAAGGAGAACGAAAACTACTATAGTGATGGTAGACAATATAACCTCCAGAATACTACTCAGAGGACACATTGTGCTTCAAACTCTCAGGCATTAGTATGAATCCCCTTCGTTTGTCACAATAACCAAACTTATATTATGTGCTTGAGATAGCATTTTGGGTCCCATTATGTGCCTGATGAACATATCGCAAAGTAATTATATGATATCCTTTAAGTGCTTTTTTACCTTAATATTATATCTAGTTGAGCAACCTTAGCAATATACTATACGGGAAGATCGCAGCCTCGACACGTAAAAAGCGTAACGCTTACTAATTTGTTCCCAACCATGGAATTAATGCCATCGGAAGGGAGGTTGAGCCAAGCTTGCTAATTTGATCCGCAACAAAAAAGTCGGGAACACCAACCTTTCCTTCCATGTGTATTAATGGCTACTAGATGATTAGCTACATTGGTAATGGAACGTATGTATTAGGGCCGAGCAAAATCGACCAAGAATAGAACCGACCCGACAAAACTGGCAAAACCGAATAAAACCGAACCGAACCGAGTAATTCAGTTCAGTTCTCGGTTTAGGTTTTACCGATTTTCGGTTTTCAGTTCAGGTCGAAAATCAAGAAAAATCGAGTTTTGAAACCGAGAACCAAACCGAACCGAGAAAACCGAGTAATTTCTGTTTGGGTTTTTTTCGAGTTTCGGTTTCAATTTTGTCAGTTCAGTTTCTAGTCGGGTCGGTTTTGACCTGATGCTGACCCCAGTATGTATACTCTTAAGTACATTCCATAGTTCACTCTTAAGCAGTGTTGCAAAAATCGGCCTACAAGGCCGATTAATCGGCGTTTACAAGCTGAACGGCCTTGGACCTTGGAGCGAATTACAAGGTAATCGGCCTTGGACCTTGGAATCGGCGATTAATCGACCAAAAATCGCTACACGGCCCTCGACTGCCTCGGGACCGATTCACGATTTTTGCAACATTGCTCTTAAGCAATTCAATGGATGGAGGTTTGAAATAAAAAAATTGCCAATGTAAAACACTTATGTGACCGACATTGTTGCAACAATTAGATCAATAAACATAAGACATGCGGAACTTGTTTGGATGCACATCTAAAGTGCTAGTAATTATGTAACATTTTTATTAATGGTTCGGTATCATACAAAAAGGACGTTTCCGTGGAGGCACGCCTCCGAACATCTTAAAGATAAATCACCTTTACTTAGTTTATGCTCTTTTTAAAAAATTAAACATCTCATAAATCTCATAAATCGTTAATCGTTACACGAAACAAATTATATCATTTCGACGAGAGCCTTTCTAAAAAAAATATCATTTCGACGAGAATTAAATCATCTTTTTATAAAGGGGTATTTCTATATACTTTCGATGAAAATTTTTTGGAGTTTTTTTTGTGAGTATTAAAATTTACGCCATGAAAAATCACATGTAATTTGTAAAATCATAGTTGATTTGTTATTTTAAAAATCACATGTGGTTTGTGAAGTCACACGTGATTTTTAAAAGAACAAATCACAAGTGATTTTTCAAGACGTAAATTTCAGCCACAAAAAAAAAAAAAAAAAAAAAAAAAAAAAAAATTCAGAAACAAATTTGTCGAAAATATATCAAAATGTCTATCTTCTGAAAAATAAAAAATTTCTCGTTTGCGATAGTTTATTTTTTATCTCTTAATGATTTATTGTTTACAATATATTTTTCCTTTTAGAAAAATGTTGGAAATAAGTTTTCTTATTTTTTGATAGAAAAGTAAATGACTAGCATTTATTCATTTGACTTTTAAAGAGTTTGTGCTGTATATTCATCTCGTATATCTTATATGAAACTTGATCAAGTGGATCAATTCGTCAATGTACCAATAAACATCAATTATGATAGCCAAATTTCATTTACCTATAGCCTATTGTTGCCTTGTACGTGTTGTTTTTAACAAAGTATACTAGCTATAAATCCCGTGCACGCACGGGGTTTACACATAAATCAAATTTATTTTAAAATTTTAGTTTAATATATGAACATATAAGAATTTACCCGTGAAAATTGATATAAGTATAAGTAATACCTTGTTCAGGATTTTTTATTATGTATTAATATCTATTATAATAATATTTTGTAAAAAAAAATTGTTGGTTGAAGATTTAACTTTGTTTAACTGACATAGATGTTGACGTTGAGATTGATGTTGTTTAACTTTAATTATTCATATCGTGTTGTACAAAATGTGCGAGTTTAGTAGCATATAATCAGCACGAATAGGAGATCTATCAGTATGCCATTTATGGGACACCTTTCGTAGTGAGGGAAGTCCTTTTGATGAAGTTAAAATATGCACTGTAAAGCTTTTCAGAAATGTTTTTCTGGATATCCATATATAAACTTTGAATAAGAATTTCATTAGTCGTTGTTATAAGTAAAATAGCGTATATTAATTTTAAAAAATATTTAACGTATATTAAAACCCGTGTACGCATATATTAAACTTTTCAAATAAAATAACATGAGTCCTTATTTAACGTATACAGTAAAAAAATATTTTATTGGATGAAAGTTTAAAACGAATATTGGTTTTAAAAAATATTTAACGTATATTAAAACTAATTCGTATATTTACAAAATTTTGTAATTTTAATATACAAAAGTCTGAAAATAATACTAATACTTATGTAATTTTAAACAAAGTTCATCTTATAAAGTGTAGAGGTATAAATTGTAAGGGGTTATTTGTTATTTTTTTTAAATTTATTAAAAAAATATGAAAACTTGTAATTTTACACTTAGCTCTATATAATTTTTGTAAAATTCAACCACTAAAGTTTTATTAATTACTTCATCTTTTTTTAAGTTTTTGTTTTCACAAATTTGACACAAATATTTTTATGTGTTTTTTTCTTAACCAAATTTCTCCACCAAATTTATTAAAGTTTGACCAAAATCAATTCAATTTTGACTTTTTATTGACCAATCATGTTGCTTGATTTTGCCTACGTGGCAAAATCGAGCTCTCATAATTTTTTTTTTTAATTTTTTTCGATGAGAAGGGTTTTGTAAAAACACTTCGATATGATGTAATTCTTTTATTTTATGTATATATATATATATATATATATATATATATATATATATATATATATATATATATACTACTCCCTCCGTCCCAAAATTATAGTCCCCTTTTGACTTTTTCGGTCTTTATTATTCAACTTTGACCTTAAATATTTTTGTTTATATTACATAATACTTGATACAAAATGTATGAATGGATTGAGTTTTAAATGTATTTTTCATTGGTATAATTTTCATCAACTATTGTATAACACAAACAAAAATATTTAAAGTCAAAGTTGAGAAAGAAAGACCGAAAAAGTCAAAAGGGGACTATAATTTTGGGACGGAGGTAGTAGTTCATTTAGAAATCACATTATGTTTAAAGTCCAAAGGTTTTGTTTATGGGGAATGATTTAAACACTTTATTTTTATTGAGTCATTCAATTATACGTATTAAAATATACACTGCTTTAATTGGTTGTATATATAAGTGTGTAAATTAAAACATAATCTGCGCAAATCATCTCCCTTTGTTTATAGTCACCTATTTTATCTATACTATATATAAAAAGGGAACACATTTATTTAAAACTTAAAAATTTAAAATTTGTATAAAGAACATATTTATTTAAAACTTAAAAATATAAAATTTGTGTACTATGGTTAAATCAAAAGGAAATATGTTCTATTAAATATTTAAATACCTAATTACAATTTAAACTCTATTGTAATTTTCTTCACTCTCACTTACTTCGCATCAGTATGACGCTAATATAAATCGTCATCGCTATGCGTAAATAATCGTCTAGTCTATTAAATATGCATATAAATTAGATAGAATGCATATTGTCTGTTTACTTGCACACACATTGCCGAAAGTCTTTCTAGAAACAATTTACCTTCAGACTTCAGGTAGGAATATGACTGTCTATATCTTACATCTCTCATACTTTGTTTTTGCGGGATTGGGTATTGTTGTTGTTGTAGATGTAAAATTTGAATATGAATAAGGTTTTTTATGATTTAAATCCGATCCCTTTTTTCACGTATTGTCAGTTTAAAATATGTGACTATCTAAGGGCCTGTTTGGTTTATGGGTTTGAAGGGGTGTTGTTTGATTGAAAATGTAAATACGTTGTTTGGTATGTTTTTTTCCACGGATACAATTAAACTAGCCCCATATCTTCATTCCCGATTAAAGTGCTGGCTTTTGGCATTTTCTTTCATTTATTTGTGTATTTGTTATTCTGACACTATACATCCACCATACATTCCTTTAATTTATTTTAATATTTACATTAACTGAAACCAATTAAACTCTTAAATATACTAGTAATACACTTAAAAAAATAAAAATAAATAATATTTTATACTATCATTCATCTTCTCTTCTACTTTTCGTTTAAATCATTATCAAATCCGAATATAATTCTAAACCCTTTTACAAACCAGACCCTAAAATTTTAGGATACACATGTGGTACCTTCCAGGACGTCAAAAGCCAATAAGATTTGTTCACCACTTAAATATTCTAAATGACGTACACCCGCCGTACTGAAAACCAAAAAAAACGTTGTAGACTTTTTGTGCGTCTAGAACAATGACAAATTAAGAGGGTGCATTTCCTAGCAGTTTCTAAATTTCAATGGTAAACTGTACGGCAGCTGATATTATAATAATCGTTTTGTCAACACGCGCAAAAAACTCGGACTTTTAGTTTATTCACTATTCGTTAAAGTCCAAAAATATGAGAAGTATATATAAATAGCTCAAATTTGTATGCTCATTATCGGTTTAACTTCCATTCCTTTACATATATAAATAGCTATACAAACACATTAACTAACACTTTAGTTACACATATTCGGTGTATTGCGAGTATACAACCTTTTATGGACAAAGAACAACAATACAAACGTGTATTTAAACATTTGGACGTGAACGGTGACGGGAAGATATCGCCACCCGAGCTCCAAATTTGTATTGGTAAGATAGGTGAGGAATTGTCATTGGAAGATGCAGAAATCGCGGCAGAGTTAATGGACTCGGATGGTGACGGGTTGTTGAGCTTCGACGATTTGGTTAAAGTGGTCGAAAGTGCTAATGAGGAAGAGAAAGAGAAAGACTTGAAGTTGGCATTTAAGATGTATGAAGAAATGGAGGGTTGTGGCTGTATAACTCCTAACAGTTTGAAGAGAATGCTTAGCAAATTAGGTGAGTCGAGAACCGTTGACGAGTGTGAGTTAATGATCAAGAAGTTCGACCTTGATGGCAATGGTGTACTTGATTTTCAGGAGTTTCAAGACATGATGTCTTGACCTTGAATTACAAATGAGTTTGTATAAAGGATTGATTCTCTTAAGTTAGAATAAATATGATAAGTCATGTTCCCTCATAAACAAAACTGTAGAGTTTATTACGAGACCTGATTTTTTTTTTTTTTTTTTTTTTCTGAGGGAACATGACCTATCATTTTCATTATAACTTGATAGAATCTCAATACTTCAATTTCACGTGTGCAAAAATACATTGGTAGGTTGGGTGGTAGATTTACCTCCATATATAGATATATTCGTCTATTCATAATCTTTCAATCTTTCGTAGCCTATGTTATTTTCTTCAGATCTTTTATTTGGTTGTTGCATTGTCCATATTTTGTATATGTGATGGTTCAATGTGCATCTAGTTGTATATGCATTTCTGCAATTTATGTTGAATCTCAGTTGTTATTGTATATATGAGTAAATTTTGTTTATTCACACATATTAGTAACGATATTAAAAACTATTGTTGTGATTGAGTTTTTCTTAAACAACAATTACACACAAAAAGGCTAGCGAGAAGCTAGAAGAAAATAAAAAATTAACGGCGTTTATGGGGTTGCTAAATTATACTCAATTTAATCACAAAAATTCTTCCTATATCTATTAGAGAACCAGATGTATGAATACAGTTTTATGTCGTTTAAAAGAAGTTTCTTTTCGTCACCTTTTTGTGAAAAAAAACGATTTCATTCCTAAACCGCTGTAAGGACCAAACTGTATTATGGACTGCCGCATCAAGGAAGATCACAAACAGCCGTCAAATTAAGCTGCATTCAAACCCTCACATAGGAACAAGTTGGGTTAGATTCTAGAAATTTCGATAAGCAGACCTAAACAGAAAACATGTTAGTTTTAAAACATCAATTATTAATAGAAACTTGCACGTTTAAACTATGTAGTTTATTAATATTGTAAAGCGTATAAGGTGAAGAAAAAGTCACTCTTCCCATGTATGATGCTCGGAACCACAAAAAAGATTGTAAGAAGGTGCAACTCAACATAGCAAAAGAAAGACAAGGCTCAACCGTACTGTCCGTACAAGTCAAAGTGCATTAGTACTTGTCCTCTCAAGATGTGAATGATCATGAGTTAGTAAACACCAATTAGTGTGTCTTATCGAGATCACCAAGTGTCACTCATGACGTAGCGCATAATCGTCAAATACAATGTGATTGCAAGACAGTGACATATAAATAGATATTTATTATTTAGCATGTTATTCCATTCTACGCCAATATTTATTATTTAGCATGTTATTGCAATGATGGATTCGAAGCCCTTAGACCAAGCCGCTGGGGTTAGAATCCTGAGCATGACCCGGTTTTCATCCGGCTGTTTCTCCAGCAAGGTAACTTGTGTGGAGGCAGTACGGTTTCCGGGGGAAACCCGTTACCACCTGAGATCAGCGTGGACCTGGTTAAGACAACATAGTCTGGCGGGGTGGCGATGGGGCCTTCGCTGTCCGCGAAGGTGGTCGATTCTAAGTTGAAATTCACCTTTCAAAGAAAAAAAAAAAAAAAAAAAAAATCCATTCTACGCCAACAATAATAAGGGCCGTTTGGTGTTAGAAATTTTGGGAGTGCGTGGGTGGTAATAATTCTGATATATTCTCTTATTCGTGTAAAAATCACTTTTAGATTAAAGTATTTCGATCCTATATGCTTCGGATATCAAGAAATTCTCAATTGGATAAGATAGAGAGTTAACACTTTGTTTCTAAAGCATGAGAAATCAAAGCAATACACATAAAATTGTTATATTTGTTATTTCCTGGAAGAGATCAATTATGGTCAATATAACCCAATCGAAAGTTAGCTAAATTCGGTTAAAACCGGTTGGCAGGAAGGGTTATGTCTGTTGGGGAATAGGTACGACTTTTGGCGTCCCCTCCCCCCTTCGACCCCCGCCCGCTCACCTGGGAGCGGGATCCCCGCTCTTTGTTTGTGACGGCATCAAGCTAGCTAGAACGAGTGTGCACTCCGCACCTCCTAACTCGACTGTAAACTAAACCTGATTGAGCCCTTGATGTCAAGTAAATCACAATTATATAAAATATAAGTGATGACACTAAAATCACCAACATTTGGTATATATGTGTGTTTGGGAATTTGAATTTGGGAGGTGTTTCTTTAGAGAGTATGGAATCAATGTAATGAGTTTGATACCGAATTAAAGTATTTGGTTAACAAAAATGGGCTTACAATTGAGTTTCAAACACCCAGATAAACGGATATCTCAATAACACCTCACCAAGGTGGGTATACAAATTGATTTCAAATTTCCTGACCCCACCAACTATTTTACCGTTTTCAACTATTATGTAAACGAAAGATATGTTTTAATGTGACGTGGAAGAATAATCAAAATCCTTTTCCATTTTTATAACATGACTTTTTCTTTTGCAATTATGATTCTAATTTTTGTATTTTAAGGGGATGTTTGTTATGAGTATGTCGGTTTCAAGGAATGGTTTTCAAGTGAAATAAATTGTTTGTTTTAGGGTGCGTTTGGTATGCTCCCGTGAATCACAATGGGCATGAGTTTGATAGTAGTAGTGGGCCCCTCGCCTATGATAGAGTTATTCCTCCCCTCTTGGACTCCCATGGAGTATGGATAATATCCATGTTTCATTCCCATGTATGTGGGCCCCTCATGTTAACCAAACACTTAGAATCATTACCACTATGATTCCCTCATTTCCATAGAAGGATACCAAACGCACCCTTAAGTTTTCGGTTATAAAACAGTGATGAATTCCCTTAGATGTGGTCTTTGATCATACCCACATGCATCTCATGTATTTCTGACAAGCACCTCAGGATTTATGACAATTCTCCTATTTATATTGACTTTTGTGCATATAGTTCATACGTGTACACTTCTAAACCATACTTTTATTTTATTTATTACCTTTTCAAATTTTATAATAATATATAAACTTCAAATCCAATATTTAACAATTTAAAAACAAACGACATTTAATACTTTCATATACATTATCTATCATATTTTCTTTCAATCTATTCCAAAACCGATACCCATTGTGATTCCTAGCAACAAACCAAACGACCCCTAAATTGAAAGAAAACCTGACTTTTATACCAAACATTACTTTCGAAACAATCATATTCATTCTCATTCTACCCTTTTATAAATTCTATACCCATTGTGATTCCATCAAATAAACCAAACAACACCTTGGATTTCAATTTAAATTTAGAGTTTGATTTGATGTAAGAGAAAGAAAAAAAAAATGCTATAAGAAAAAATACTATAATTAAATTGAAAAAAGTATATTTTAATAACCAATGAAACTATTTAAAATTAGGTTTATTAATTTATAATACTAGACGAATACCCGTGCATAGCAACGAGATTTTATAGCGGCATTTAATTATAATGATATTTTGGTTAAGTGGTTTGCGTAACCAAAATATCACTATAACTATCTGCCGCTATAAAATTTCGTTTCTATGTACGGCTACTCATCTAGTATTTAAAAGTTTATTTTTATATACGTGTGTATTCATTCTTAAGTTGACAAAACAATTTTACATTTTTACAATTTTTTCAAAAAAAATTAATAAAAACCCGGGTTGACCCGGTGGTTGAACCGGTTGACCCGGTAAAAAAAATAAAATAATAATAAATTGAAAACCGGGTTGACCCGGCGGTCCAACCGGTCAAACCGGTTGACCCGTTGCCCGATGACTCGACCGGGTCGATTTCGAACCCGGTTTTCAAAACATTGCATTTTTATGTTTTCATTTATTAATTATTTATTTAACTTTCCATGTTTTTAAGTTGACAAAAAAATTGAATGTGTAATGTAAGTTTTCATGTTTTCATTTACGTTTTAAATGAGAAGTATTAAAGAGTGTTAAATGTATTAATTAAAGGTAATTTAGGCAAAACATTAATTTAAGTTTTTCACTTTTCACTTCTTGACTTTTTAACCATTTATTCTTTATAAATAGTATAGATAAGAAGAAAAAGAATGTAGAGAGAGGCGCAAACTTGACCCTACAATGTCAGAAAACCACACTATATGCCTAAGATTTTAAAATTCAAAATCCAATCCAAACTTGTAAACGGGCACTAAATTTGTGGGTGTTCTCAAGTCAAGCAATTAACGATATGCTCGAGTTTGACAATTTTTAGCAAACGCACCTCTTTCAAAGCGGGGAGTGCTAAGCACAGTTCTTTGAATATGATGTTGAATGAAATTAACTTCATGATTGCATTTTGAAAATATACCACAATACTAAGTGATGAAAATCACATGATTAGTTGTGCTGTTTTATTTTGCATCAACCACTCATGTTGAATTGTTGATGGTATCCGAGTTATGAACTATGGGTGCAAAAAAAAGGTCAAAAGACCATCAACGCAAGTCTGACACAATCACATGACCATCCTTGTAATTTACTGTAAATTATATTTTACTGTTTATTGTGAAGCTTTAAATCAAGCTCTAAAACAAGTCTTTTAGGATCATCATTCATCAACGAACCTATTTGACCTCAAATTTTAGATAATTGCATAATATTCAAAAGAATTAACAGTGTATCAAACCTGAGTCCCGAGCTTCGCCACTTTAAAATTGTTCAAGCTACTGAAATCCGTTTTTCGCAAACATAAAGACCAAGAAGCATTGGCTAGCTATTGCGCCCTAGCAGTCGAAATGACAAGTTGCCATAAGACTCATGACATCGTGGTGAAAATGGAAGAGGTCAAATATGATATAACAGTGCACAAATCTATAGTATTGAGGAGCAGGCCATGGTGGTAACTCGTATGGTCAACTTCCGTATAGTGTTGTTTTTCACGAATAGGGAGCATAAATGAAATTGCCAGACAACTTCCACCCACCCTAAGGCTGAAGAGTTGCAGAAACTTAATTAACACATGACTACGTTGGTTAAGAAATACCCCCATAACATGATGAACAATGTGAAGTTTTGTAGATGCAGTTATGCAGCTACAAGCTTAACATTTATTGAAAGAAAGCTACAATTTTAGTAATCGATAATTATGTATCCACTTTATCGTAATAAAGCACAGCTCTACTTATACAGTACAACAATACAGTGATGGGTGCATGTATGAAAGTGGATCAAAATAGCAACTTGAAGTTTATCACGGTACCAGAGATAATAGTAGATGTGTTGCTGACTCATCAACCATTCAGAATGTCCATTCCTTGTATACGCTTCAAACAGTTTTCTGAGCCTTGTTCACACTTGTTCTCAGTAAGGTTATAACTTGACCTGGTTCTGGAGCTCCAAACACCGAACTACCAGCAACAATGCAGTTTGCACCTGCAGCAGCTGCTGTCTCAATAGTCGATGGCCCTAAACCTCCATCTACCTGTAACCCAAATTAAAACATTTACAACACCAGAAAGTTTGATGAACGTTCTGTATGACATCCAATGACTTTGGCGAACATTCCCTTTTTTTTTAATCTGAGACTGAACCTGATAGTTCAACCATTATTTATTTATGATCACAATACAAAGATTACAAAGTCGACAGCATCATGAGCAATGAACAATACAGGACATGTGAGTTTTAGTCACATATACAGCTTAAGAACCAATTTGTACATCAAAACATATCATTGTGGTCAACGACAAATATATAACCATGAAAAGATACGCACATGATATCTATTGATCGACATAAGTCTTGAGGAAGGGGGGTAGTAACAGGGGTTAATAATGGTCTAATCGTCAAACTTTGACCCATCAGGCGGTCTTACCCTTAAATTTGCTATCCCAAAATTTAGATGAAAATTGCTAAACCAGAGTGCAAATGTTCAACTTCAGCAATGTCGATAGCAAAACATGGTAATATTTTGGACAATAAAAATTGCCAATAGCATCGTATAACTTGGAATGTTTTACAACTTATGAAACTGGAAAGATCGAGCATGCTAATCAAACATGCTGTAACTTGAAGTTACCAGAAGATGACATCATTATAACAGAAACGAGAATCCTAATAGGGATGTGTGGTCAAATATGGACCGGATAAACTATTTGTAGCATATGGAGAAGTGCAAAGTGTGAAGACTAATTGTCACAGGATAGCTCAACTGCCGCTAGGACGCAGGAGCCTGAGAGTGCCCAAGCACATCACAAGAAGCTTCATCCATATAGAAATTTAACCTGCTGACAACGAATGATTTTAGACCCATGGCAATGAGTGATTTTTTTTTGGTTTGCTATAGGTCTGAAAATGCAGTAATGGTGCATTGTCAGGCAGTGCAGAAATTTGGAATATATGTGGATACACTAACTGCAAGGGGTTATTCTGTTGGATTATTTGTGGATATGTGTTGGTAAACTACTAATGACCATTTCATTTATGATACCTAGAGCTATGTGCATGTGGCTTATGATTAGATACACCACTAATCAGGATTTATGATAATTTGATGCGTGCTATGTTGAGTTATGCACTTATACTTAGGCACCAGATATCAGCCATAGTTTAATAACAGTAGATTGTAGCATTAGAAAAAAAGGAAGGGGCAGCACTACAGACCTGCATCTAAGCTTAAAAATGGGATGGAGCTACTATCTATTGGTATATGACTCAAATGATCAAGGCACCTACTTCTGATAACCGGTACAGATGCCATTTAGGGAAAAATGTCAGGCTGCCGATCTGTTTGCAGGTTGATGGTATCCATCGTAGTGACCATTTTCAGCTTTTTTTTTTTTTTTTTTTTTGGTAACCATGATTTCTGACCATTTGGCCGACTTAAACCACCGCCACACAGAATTAAACCAGGCAAAGCCCTCCCTTTTCAGGAGGTTGGCGTGGCCACTTAAGGTTGTTTGCACCTAGCAGGAATTGAACTTGAAACCTCACACATTTTAGAGTGATAGTCACAAGCCCTTTTGCCACTAGGCCACCCTTAAGTGGTTACCATTTTCAGCTTTGACATACGGCATTACGGATCTACTATGATAACTAACATCATGGCTGGAAGCAGGAGTTTTCTTATAGAATTTGAATAAAGATAAAAGTTATAATATTTAATCAGCTGGGATGTATGTTGTTCCCTCAGAAGAAGGGATTAACAGACAAAAACCCAATGCCACTCAAGTCTTTGCAGAAATGCAACTGTACATACTGGTATATCAGGTAGTACTCATTTTCCTATGGTGTTTGCTGATGACATGTGGTATGTGATCATGTTGCTGGTACATTTCTGCTATGCAAGGCAATGAAGATTGATTCAAGGGGTTCTAATCCTTGTTAGCTAATTGCTACCAATGATAACGAGGTACCTGGTGTAGGCAATAAACGTTTAGTAAAACTCTAACCAATGTGCATGTATCGTTGGTTTGCACGCTAGGCTATATTTAGGTTAGCAAGAGACTAAATAATGATAATGACCATGTTCATTGACTACACAAAATAAGTGGATCAGGTCAAGATTGTATCTGACTGAGACTTGGTTGCTTGGAAATTCCAATACTATATAGGTTAACTTTTTGAATTTGTTAAGTTGTCATACTAGGCATTGCTTTTATGAACCCCTTAATCCCTTATAGTGTTAGCGACTCAATCTCTCTCTATCCCTTATTCTCCAAGGCATGTCCAGTGAAGTCCTAAAGATAATAATCTACAGTGTAGGCAAGATAAAGTGGGGTGGCATTATGAGATGTATATAATGATGATCTTAAAATAAACAAGTATGCAAAATTAAGGTTGTTAGGGAACATTATGAAATTAAAGGACCTCATAACCAGCAGAACTTATAACCAAGCAAGACAAAATATACTATAATCAAATTTACCCACCACAAAATAATACTCCGTAACAAATTCAAAACAAATCCACAAATATAACAAGCTCATAAGACATGTGTGACGTAGTGTTACTTGGTGAACAAATCAAGCCATATGAATACGTTCAAGCATGTAAATACATTAAAGGGTTATAGGTATGAAATAACTAACCTCTATATCAAGATTTGGATACTTTTCTCGCAGCGTCCGTACCTAAAACCAAATTGACAAATGATAAAAATCAACTACGAAACTGATATAAAAATTTAGCAGAGGTCCCATAAACATGGCACACATACCTTACTCATCGTATCTGGCATGAACTTCTGGCCACCAAATCCAGGTTCCACAGTCATAACAAGAACCATTTCAACACAATCTTCACCTTCAAGCTATGAACCAATGAATACAAATATTAGTCAAATGAGAAAATGTTGTTCAAAACCATCCTATGCTACGTAATATCAGACAATACCATTAACGTGAAGAGCAAGATTCTTTTACACTATCGGTACATGCTACAATGCGATTCTTTTTAAACATGTAGATGATACATACCAGGGGATACACTTCCTCAACAGGCGTTCCTGGCTTTAATGCCACACCTGGCCGCATGCCCTTGGACTTGATTTGTTTAACAAGTTCTTGCCAATTATCTGCACAAAGGAACAGTTTTTACCAATGTTGAGTAAATCCAAAACATAAATTCCTGAGAACAAATGGTGCAGTCCAAATAACATAATAACACCACCTTTGGACACCTCAACATGAAATGTGAAACCTGAAGCACCGGCTTTTCCAAATGCATCAACATAATCAAGAGGATTTGTTACCATAAGGTGGCAATCCAGATATGCCCTGCATCAGAAAAAAGAACGTTCCCCTTAATTAATCATCACGCAGTTAATGAGCAAAAACTAGAGAAAAGTCAAAGAAAAAAAAGAGCAAATAATTTACTTGGTGTGCTTTCTCAAACTCTCGATGACCGGAGCACCTATTGTTAGATTTGGGACAAAATGACTGCAGAAAATGAAGGATGTGATTGTTATTAGTCATTAAGATAAAAGTCCATCAACACAACAGGGAAATCTTAAGAGGTTTAGCCGCCGCGTGTGAAACATACCCATCCTGCAAATTAACATCAATATATCAGGGACAACTAGTACAACCAAAGGAATTAAACTGTAATTCTACAGCAGTGACATTTTTTTTTTTTTTTTTTTTTCTTTTCTAATCGTGAAAGATAAAGTCTATCTACTTTATGCCATGTTTGTTCTTAATTTGCCTTAACTTTAACAAGTGAAAGTGATAACTTCACTGACATGATCAACAATTGTTATGAGAAACGAATACAACATAATTTCAAATGCCTAGACTACAAAGGGTCTAAGAACAAAACATGGCAGAAAGTAGATACTGTAAAAGTTTCCGGTGTCAAAACAAAAAAACTATCTAGCAATTCATAACAATATATCAGCTATCAACAGATAAACGTGAAACAAGAAACAATCATGAAAATCAAGATTTGGATATCATTACTATCTATTTACAGTAACAGTGTTGTCTCTGAGTTTATGGAGGCCCAGTGCAGGATTTAGTTTAAAGACAAGTACGGGCCTAAAATAGAAAGTAAATAATTTAATTAAAAGATAAAATAAGAAATAATCGTTTTCAATGTGCCTGACCATCTTTTTTTAATGCAATATAAATCAAATACATGAAGTCACTTTTATAGGATATATATATATATCATATAAAAATTTTGAGGCCCCTAGAATTTGGAGGCCCTGTGCGATAGCATGCCTCGCACACCCTCATATACGCCTCCGACAGTAAACATGTAAAAACATAGTACAGGGTACTTACAAGTTTAATTAAGAATTAACATATTTAATAAAAAAGCAGCGATGGAACATTAAAGAAGCAAAGTTGGTACCATGATGTCCATGTGAAGCCAATCAGCACCAAGGTTAACCATACGCTGAGCCTCAGATGCCAGGTTGGCAAAATCCGATGATAACATCGACGGTGCAATCTTTGCTGACACCATTTTTGATTTTGATGATGTTTTCCTGTTAGATTTGCAGAATCTTGTTGTTGTACTATGATATTGACTTAGAGTTGAAGCTGATACAACACCAAGAACCTTGCTGGTATAATGATATATAGTTGTCGTCAAGATCTTACCCACCACTATCATTTTCTTATTAAATTACTGATTTGGATTGGACTTATAATTTGTTGTATCAAGTATCAAGCCCAATGGGCTTCACTACACATGTACCAAGAAGTATCAACCAAAAACTTTGATTATATTATCTTTGTCAAGAGATAATTCAATTAAACACAATTACCAAAATGAACTATCTTCTAACGGGTTTTACGGAAATGAACATTTTTTATAGACTTTACCAAAGTAACCAATATATGTCACTTTCAACTTTTCACTTGCCCGAATTTAATAAGATTCGCCCATGTAGCTTTAAGACAAAACAAGTACCCTTGCATCCGTGGAATGAGTAGTTTGAGTTAATATTACATATTAACTAATACATAGCCAAGTCTTTACCAAAAGTCAATATTACATAAATTAGCTAATACCTACCTCTATCAAAAGTTACACATATAACCACACCTTTTTTATTTACAAATTTATTACTGGTAGTTATTACCTAGGGAACACTCCCCACTTGAACCCATCTTCTTTGCAAATCTCCATCTTCAAGAGTATATTGTCACTCCGAAAACACAACAACATAACAAAATGAAGATCTAGTTCCTCAATCTTTTAGGCACGAAGAGAGAAGATCAATGCTAGGATGAAGCTTCTTCAAGAGCTAGTTCCTAGTTGCAACAAGGTTAGCTGTTAGCCGCCTAGCTCCTCACATCCTCGCCTAGAACCTCGCGTAGCTCCTCGCCCAGACCCAAGACAGCTAATGGCTCGCCTAGATCATCGCCTAGGGCTCGCCCAGACCCTCGCCTAGAACCTCGCCAGATCCTCGCCCAGACCTATTTTACAGAAAACCCTCGCTTAGATCCTCGCCTAGACCCATTTTGCATAAAACCCTCGCGTAGATCCTCGCCCAGACCCAAGAACCCTCGCTGATCACCTAGCTTAGGCCTCGCCTAGAGCCACTTCTGTAACACAATTCAATTCCCTCGCCTACACCTCGCCTAAACCCTCGCCTACAACTCGCCTACATCTCGCCTAAACCTTCCTATCTTTCTCAATCACATACGCCTCGCCTGCACTCCTTTTACTCATCTAACGGTTAATGTGAAATGTTCATTTTGGATAATTTTATGAGCAAGGTTCATTTTGGATAACTAGTTGCATAAAACGTTCATTTTGGTAATTTACTCATTCAATTAAGTGCCTCAATTGCAACTTGTTCATAAAGAATTAGTTTTTGAGTGCTATCTACGGACAAAATTTTCATTTTTGGTGGGTTTTGACAATGCCTAGTTTTGAGGATTTGATTCTCATTGTTAAATACTAAACCCACAAACCAAACAATGGTTATGAAATTCATTCATTTATATTCAGACCTTTAAACCAAACGCCCCAAAAGTTAAATTAGGTTATATGTGTATATATTTTAGGGTAAAAGGTCAAAAGACCCGGTAAATGTATTACTCCAAAAATAGTGTAAGTATAAAGGATATGGGTGAAATCCCATATCTCAGCCTGTTACATAGGCGAGAAGACTTACATAACAAGACATTTCCTTTCCTCTAAAACAAGAATAAACAACTACATATAGGATAACATTTGACAACTATAATAACAAAACTACTTTCTAACGGGACCTTGGACTTTGATATCATACATGTCATAAAATGCTTCCAATTGTCCTGGTAGATCGTAGACTTGATCCGCATAGTCATCATAATCATATTCAAGCTCATGAACACCACCTGTCGATGAGGAGAAGTTGTCAAATAAGTTCACAGATTCATCAAATTAGTTGACAACTTCCTCCTCATCACTGTCAGAAACTACAATCTCTCCCACCTTAGAAAATGGGTATATGTGGAGTTTTATTATAAACATTGTAAAATTAAAAAGTTGAGATCCAAATCTCGTGTGATTAATTTGTATATATATACTATATATAATACACAAAACACTTTTTCTTTTAAAATTAAGACGTATAACTTTTAAAGCATAAGGTACACCACTTTAAAACACAAAAAACACTCTTTAATTTAGTTTTAAATGACCAATTAGTGTGGTCCAGATTTTTGAATTAATACAAATACTAAAGCAAAAGGTACAATTTACTTTTGCAAAATTACACTCATAAATTAACTAGTCATTAAATACAATTTAAACAGTTATTAAAACACTTCTTACATAAGAAATAAAAATTATCAAACATATTGTATAACCAACTTAAATACAATTCATGTTTTAAATGTTACTAGTACAAATAATAAAGCACATTATACAAATATTCAATCCCAAACTGGCACGGGAAAAACGTGCTCGATCCAGAACGGGCACGGGTCAAACGGACTCATATTATACGAATCGCTTTAAAAAAGACGACGAAATAAATTCCTTAGTTAAGGAGTTGAAATACGTCACATGAAATTTTTGATATCCGTAAATTTAGTGTCAAAAAGAACATAATAAACTAAAATACATGATTCACCAGAAAATTTAATTTCAGTGTACCCGCCGCCGCAACGCTTGGGTACCCTGCTAGTATCAATAACTTGTGTTTCAAACATATATTCATGACTCATACGTGTACAAAGCTTTTTAGTATTACGATCAATTTAATTATAATAAGAATAATAATAATAACAGAAATAACAACAACAATAATCATAACAATGGTTATCTAAAAAAAAAAAAAAAAAAAAAAAAAAAAAAAGATTTGTCAAATTTAGAAATTTACTAAATATTATTGAAATTAAGAATAATATCACTCTCCCATCACAAACAATTAGTTTACTGTTTAAAGAAGGACTTTTGAAGGAATAGGTTAAGGGTTCAATCCTTAACTCCTAGCTAGAAAATCCCTGGAACATGTGCTCGTTGCTTGTGACTTAAATTTTGATGAAGGTATAATCCATACGCGAAAAAGATGCACGAAGTCAGAAGTTTTCTACCGATTTCAATATTTGTATTCACTTGCATATCAAAATAAGTCTCGAAAACCTTAATACGAGCTCGAGCCGAACCCTTATAAGTCCGAGTCGTTAAATATTTCAAGCTTGTTTGTTATGCTTGAACTCAACTCAAATTCATTAAAATGTCAATTGAAATAACTCGAGCTTAAATTGTTCGATAAAAGTTTGGCGTTACAAATATATAGAGATCATAAACACTAGCCGGTCAAAATTGATACTCGGAATTTTGGCCGCCAAAATACCCGAACCTGAGTAAGCTTATTTGGGTCCGATTAGATGGGTTGAAAAACTTAATTGGGTTAGCCCGATTAACCCGAACTCATATTAGGAGTCGGGTTTCGGGTGAGAATTTCAACCTTATTCGGGTTTCAGGCTAACCACAATAACCCGTATAATGGATTTAATTTTTTTTCCTATCTTTCTTTGGCTTTTTTTTTTAATAGAATTTACCCACTTATTTGTATTTTTATGTCATAATTGGCTTCTTCGGGTTAATCTGTACCTGAGTATCCTAAACCCTGATAAACTTGTACCCAAATAACCCGCAACCCCAATAAATCGTACCTTATTAGAAACGGGTATATTTAAGGTTTTTCTTCCTCAAAACTTAGGGTGCGTTTGGTTCAAATTCGAGAAAGAGAAAGGGAAAAGGAAAAGGTAAGATAATGGTGGGGAAAGAAAAATGTAAAGAAAATGAATCCTCCTAATTTATTGGGTAATGTGGTAATTGTCCATTACCCACTATTGGGTAATGGGTCATTACATTATGCTCTATCAAGCATATTTTTTTATTATTTTTCCCATTTCTCACCTCTTGTAACCCCTACTAAGCATGCCCTTAATTAACTCTATCCGAATAAAGCTTATTCGCGTAGAGTTTACCCATTAAACAGCCTTGCTCAGAATGCGTTGGGCCATCTGGAACTGTTTATAGATTAAGGTTTGACATTTAGGAATATTTAATTTGTGTTAGGTTTGTCACTTAATCAACAATTTTAAGCTGTACGCCTGTACGTAGTTACATAGGATTCCTCCTTTGTTCTTGATTTCTAATAGCTTTGTTTAAATGATAAAACTTATTCAAGCTTCACTTCGAACCTATTTTATACCACTATTTTTATTACCGTTTAATGATGTGACACAATCACATTCTTCTTGGTCTCCTACACCACATCCTCTTTTGCACCACGTCCTTTTTCGCATTGAAAAACTATTTGTCACCACGACTTTATGCACGTACCATACTTAATTATAGATTTATCTATGTGCTACTGCTTGTGAAGAAACATGATATGTATGATGTATATTATGGTGCTTTCTAGGTGAGAGGAAGATTTGTCGTAGATAGAGAGAGGGAGGGTATGGTGGATCATATTCGTGAATCGTGGCGAGATTCAAGTTGATGATGGCACAAGTTGCGAAAATCGTTTGTGGGGTATTTGTTAATCTGGGATTTTGTCAATGTCTAAATATCATATGTCATGCACCTGTTGAATTTAGCATAGGAAATTGTCAAATTGACGGTGACGTTGAAGAATTATTACGTTGGTTAATACGAGTTTTTATACAAAATGCAATAAAAAAATCAAACTATTATGCTTTTCGATTGGCGTGAGGAGTCAAGGTTGGTATTCAAAAATATTACTATAATATAAGATCAAACATTAGTATTAAAATGTTTTTGTTGTGTTTGATAACCAACCTTGCCCCGGTTAATTATTGGATGCTCTGTAATTAGCAAGTGTTGGCTATGCTGCTTCCACGCATAAAATGGTTTATTCATGCCGTTTGCATGTTGATTACTTTAGCTACCAAATGAAAATGACTCTAATATATGATTTTTTTTTTTTTTTTTTTTTTTTTTTTTTTTTTTTTTTTAAATACATTTGTAAAGGTAGAATTTGTAACTTGAATACTACGTATAACTTAAAATTTCGAGTGAGAAAATTCTTTAAAGAGTTTTGCTAACAACAGAGAGATATTGTTAACAAATGATTTATGATATTTAAGTTTAGACAATATACATTGTTCATATAAATATAAAATTGCAAATATTTAGACAAGGGATACCAACAAAGGGATACTAACCGACTTCATATTTTTCGCAAAGATAACCAAGAGATAGAGTGCATTGTACTTGTGTTTTATATATTCAAGGAAATTGTTAGACTGCCCACAATGGTCGGTCAACCACGTAGGTCGTTGTGGGTCACTCTACGTCATCACCAATGAAGGATGTTGGTCTTCGAAGGTCAGTCGGCTCTAAAAGTCACGAAAAGATTGTGGTCTCAACCTTCAATTTGTGTTGTGTTGTGTGTGTTTAATTAATTAAAATATATTTTTGTGGGGTATGTTTTTTGTAGTATAGGTCGTCTTACTGTGCCTAATAGGTCGTATGCAGATTGCTGAAGAAAGAAAGTTGAGGTGACAGGAAAATTGTAGGTTGCTGTAAGTTACTACTGTGCCTAGCCTCAACTATTATATATGATTTTGACTGGACAATATATATTTAGTAAGCTTACATGTCGAAAAGCAATAACAACATCTTAAGGATTGTTATTAGCAAAATCTTTATTTAAATTATGATTTACATCTAGCTTTCTATTAGGAACATGTTTAATAAAGAAATAAGAAGATGAGGGGTATTTGTTTCGATCAGGTACTACCAAAAAATTATGTTTGATTGAAAACTCTGTCTAATGACGAAAACTATGGTTTGCTTTTCCTAGTTAATGTAAGTTGATCATAAGAGCATTAGGTGTGGCAACAAGGTTTTGCCTCCCCATTCGGGCCCCACCATGCCACATCACCAAAACACCCCAACTTCAACAAACCACAACAAACCCCCCCTCACCAAACAACAAACCTCCACTTCCCCATTCGGGCCCCACTTCTTACACATTTATTTTTTTTATTCATTTCATTAAAAAAATTAAATTCTTTTCACAAATACTTAAAAATAACACAACACATTAATTTTATTTCATCAAAATTAAAAAAAAAAATAAATAAATAAAAAAGAAAAAAAAAAAAAAAACTCAACTGTGTAACAAAAAAAAAAAACAAAAAAACAAAAAAACTAAACTGTGTAACAAATCTGCTGCTTCTTCCTTTAGTGAAAAAAAAAAAAAAAAAAAAAAAAAAAAACAAACCTGCTGCTTCTTCTTCTCCAACCAAAACACACACAAACACACACTAAACTCACACACACAAACAACCAAAACCAAAACACCTGCTAATATGTCTGCTAATATGTCAGACGTTTGCTTCGTCGTGGCCACGACGAGTTTGCCAACGGCGAGCAACGGCGAGCCTCATCCGGTGTGGCGGCGAGCAACGGCTCGCCGTTGGATCCGCCAGCTCGGACGGCGAACCCCCATTCGTCGACCATACCCAATGCTCTAAATAAAACAAAATTTTCTTCATGAAAAGATACCATCTTGCTCATTTATTTCGCATATTCTTCTATTGCTGATTGCAAGTTTGCAACTACTATGTTAAAACCATGTTACTGTAGATACTTATGACTCATTCCCACGTATAATCTTGATTTGGTATTGGGAAATGTCAAATGTGTATGAGTTTGAACTTTGAAATGCACTTTATATACGTATCATTCTTGAATAAAATTCCAAATTAAAATTTTGTTGGTAAGCTAACTAGTTGAGTACCATTTATTTAAATAATACTACCTCCGTCCCATAAAAACTGTCCAGTTTGACTTTTCAGAGTCAAACTGGTTCAACTTTGACCTTATCTATTTTTGTGAGTATTATATAATACTTTATGAAAAATATATGAATAGATTGAGTTTTAAGTGTGTTTTTCATTGGTATAATTTTTCATCAATTATGATATAACACATAAAAAATATTTAAGGTCAAAGTTGAACCAGTTTGACTTTGAAAAGTCAAACTGGACAGTTTTTATGGGACGGAGGAAGGTAATAATAATAATAATAATAATAATAATAATAATAATAACATAACTTTCTAAAAAAAGAAAGACGTTTTCCATGGCAAATGGCAAGTTTGATTCAGAATATATAAATTTGGGAATTAGAGCATGTGTCCACGGTTTAGACCCGGCTAGGACGCGGCACTCACATGGCAATTGGCTTCGTTCACTTATATCACATGTCTCAAACATTACAACTCTTTAGAATAATATTAATTGGCCGTGACCCACTATTATTAACATTGAGATTGACCGTCCACTAATATACAAGAGTAATTTAGATTTTACATAATATGTTAAAACTCCATGATCTTTTTCTCATTGTCAAATACTACATAGTACAATCAAAGGACTTGTGGTCTAGTGGGTGGGGCTTAACTTGTTAAACGAGCTACAAGTGGGAGTAGTACCGGGTGGGTGACCACCCGGGAAGTCCTCACTTGTGGTCCACTTGTATACCATATTGTTCCGGAGATATATTGCAATGATGGATTTGAACCCTTGAGCCACATGTTGCGGGGGTTCGAATCTTGAGCATGGCCCGGTTTTCATCCGGCTGTTTCTCCAGCAAGGTAAACTTGTGTGGAGGCAGTACGGTTTCCGGGGAAAACCCGTTACCACCTGAGATCAGCGTGGACCCAGTTAAGACAACATAGTCTGGCGGGGGTGGCGATAGGGCCTTCGCTGTCCGCAAAGGTGATCGTTTTTAAGTTGAAATTCACCTTTCAAAAAAAAAATACTACAGAGTACAGAGTTATGACTTATCACCAATTCACCATGTCATTGTCATCTATTAATTTTTCAGCATAAAATAAAAGGCAAAATAAAAACTAGGGTAGGGAGAATTCGGTCCCTGATTTGACATAGAAATCGAACACTGTTGTGAATAAAACACATAACAAGGTGGAAGAAGTAACTATGACATTTATTTATTTAACATTGAAGACATTATTCTACATAAAATAATAGAAATAGGGGGGGTGGGTTGTGTTAGCATCTTTTGCATGCGGGAATCAAAAGTCACTCCCATAAATTGATAAACGAGATGAAACCATAATTTAGTAGGCAATTTTAATGTAGCTACACAACATCAAATTGATGTTTAATCAAAATTCAAATTAAATGTCAGTCAAAATCATAATATTAATTGTGGCCTCGACACATGACTCACAGATCTGCGAGACGATCCACAAGGGTCACATCAAGATTTGTGATCAGCTCTAAAAACAATGTTACTACGAGGTTTTGAGCCCGCGCGTTGCCGCGGAGTTTGTGTATACGCAAGTTAGAACACAACTGTTTGAAACAAAATTAGTGTTTCAACTTTACATAAGAAAAGCTCGTTGATATAGATATTGAAGCAAGTGCGAGTCATTGAAATTGAACATTATTGATTTGTATGTTACATATTTCATAAACTATTTAGCATAAATTATCCTGTCTTGGTTAGTTACCAAGGTTGATACCTGGTCCAATCTCTCTGCACAGGGTGCAGTGTGTGTTCTTTAGAATTGTAGTAGTAGTGCTAATCGCGTTCCACTGTGGAAACCACCTCCCTGAACCACTCCCTCTGATCTAACCCCTCTGAACCATAACACTCCCTGAACAGATAATGGTCTTTTTGTAACATGCAGTGGTGCGATAAAAGAAGTGGAAGACATATCTGTAGCACCACAATGTCAAATAAACAGGGTCAGTGAATTAGAAATGCCGATACAGATTGCTCACTTCTCTAACCATCTCACTTAACTTTTCACCATAAATAAACCAATTTCTTTACATTGAAAAAGGATCATACTAAACATGTAATTCAGATGAGAGGAAAGAAAATATGCAAAAACCAAACGCGTGACCAAAAGTCACGACTCGAAACCCTTTTTCGGTAAAAACTCGCCCCAATTCTAAGGTAACCCATCACGACAACAATAACAATAACAACTAATCAAATCTGAGATCAAAGTGGGTCCAATCTGAGTCTAACCCGTGACCAAGAGAAAAAGAAAATAAGAACCTTGTAATACGAAACATCTTAAAAGTGATTTTAAAGTGATTTTAAAGTCACAATACTCCTGACCAAGTCAAAAAGTAACGATCGTTTACTAACTTTTAGTTGATCCGGCACAATACCTGAAGTTCCAGATTTGGCAATTGTTCCCAAGTTCTTAATCAAATCCTCCTTTGTCATACCCACACCTCTATCGCAGATGGAAAGAATTTTGCTTTCTTTGTCTAAGTTAATCTGCATTTCATTACGAATATCAGGTGAGTTAAGTTTCGAAACTAAACAACACTTTTTCCAATGG